>OY757025.1:43256048-44574798 GCA_963580285.1 Lucinisca nassula | reverse complement strand
AAAGTAACTAAACCACTGTTTCTGTTTATTTTGGACTTCTATGCTAAATTCCTGATAGTCATAACGCATAGAAATACTTTACAAACTAATAAAAAGACAGTACAGTTTCAGATTTATTATGAGTTTGCTAAATTCTGTGCAAAAAGACCTAACCGCCAATTCAATAGCCATCAATTCTCTGGCTGTTGATGACTGCCTTTTCTCAGTTGTAGAAAACATTCTATGACAAACCATTTCATTCCGGTTTTCCACATATGCCGCCCCTGCAAAACTGCTGCTGTCTGAATAGACTTTTATAGGGTAAATACGGCACTCTTTCTCAAAAACACAATGCCCATTTAACTTCCGCAAATTAGTTTGCCAATAAATTAACTCCTGAAGTAAACCTGAGCATTTAGAAACATTTAAGGGAGCATCCCAATTAAATCTACCATTTATCAGAAAATACATGTGGCGTGTCATTAATTGAGTAACATGACCCAAAGACGGGGAAAGAGAAATTAACAAACCTGCAAGATGAGCAAGTGTACGAGCTGAGACTCCATAAAGCCTATCCAGAATGCCGCTTATTGCAGATTCAACCTTAAGAAGTCTAGATTCTGGAATTTCTAACACCCCTTTGACAAGGTTCCAAAACAGCCCTAACCAAACTAAACCCTGACAAGGCACCCAGACACTTTTATCATTATTTATGATAAACCCAGCTGCCTGCAAATCACATTTAACCTGTTTTGCCTGTTCAGAACATCCCTCAAATGTATCACAAACACCAGCCCCATCATCAAGGTAAACAACCGTCTTTATACCCCTTCCTCGCCAGTGCTTAACAAGAGGCCGTAAAAGTTTTGTAAAAATGTACGGACCTGTGCAAACTCCGAACATTAACACAGTAAAATAAAAATAACGAATCTTCCCCTGGAATTCAAAAGAAAAACCAAAGTATTGTTGATGGCTCGCGAACAGGTCCACATGGTGATAGCCACTGGTCAAATCCCAGACAAACACAAAATCCCCTTTACGTACATACTCCAACATAATTTTCCAGTCATCTAATTTAAATTTCTGTTTCCAAATAAACTGATTTACATACCGTAAATCTAAGATTAGCCTTTTCATCCCAGCCGCATTAACAGATACTGTAAGAGGGTTTATAATCCTGCACGGAGAAAATGTCTCTGAGACACGTCCTGTAATTAAAAGATCTAAAATTGCCTCGCGCACAAATTCTGAATGATCCAAAGCTGATTTATTATTTTTGAAATATTTTGATGGCGGAGTTTCTATAAAGGGGATTTTATATCCGTTTTCTATGACATCTAAAACGCTATCATAAGCGTTAATCGATTGCCAAAATGCAATATGTCGCCGCAAACTGCCTTTTACATCTTGCTTTGGCACAGCACTATCTCCTGTACTGATCGTAACTACTGAGCCTTCACAACATACATCAGTCAAGCAGCTAAAATTGTACTTATCTTCAATTATTCTTTCTTGTGCCTCCTGTCTGTGATGTAGGTATCGCGGCCGATCCCCAGGCAATCGACTGTGGGTACTGGAACAACTGAGATCCTGGTGACTCCTGTGTAAGGCCAAGGGCGATTTGCGCCCTGCAGTCCCTTCGAAAGTGACCCCCAAGACCGCACCGGAAACAGATGTCGAGTGGCCCTGCTGTCCTAGCTCTTTGTTGGCCACGAAAAAGATGATTACCCCTGTTATTATCAAACGAAGGCACCGTCGCTGATCTTCGTGGCTGAAGACGGCGTTTTTTCAGCAAAGCTCGTGCATTGGCCTGACGAATCTTCTTGTCATCGTCAGAATCATCAGCATAGTCACATTTTTCATATTCCTCAACTGTCGTCCATCCACCCTCTGTTCTGTCAGCAATCTTTATTAATTTATTTCGCCCTCTTATGTCTGAAACAACTTTGTCAATTTCTGATTCAATGTCCTCAATCGATGAAACTTCCAAAATACTTTTCACATGCTCCAACTTTTGAATAGTTGAAAAATTAAAATCAAACTGTCTCTGGTTACCATTATATTTAAAGGTACCACTTTTGTTGCTTCTTTAGATCGCGAAATTCTGATGATATAATAGTCTTTACTAGACTCACAGTGTCCTCCTGTCTAAGCGACGAACTGTCTTGTGTAGAACCGCCTGCCGAAGCAATATTATCCATCATTTATCCTCAAATAATTATACCTAGGTTTATTAACACTAAAACAGTTTTCAAACACTGTGTATATGATTTAAGTGCATGTCAATAAAACAATTTCTAATTGTTATATATAATATTTTGTCCAGAACATATATCAAAAATATTTCTAATGCATGCACTTGTCACCTACAACCGAGTGATCTAAACACCTTCCACAGAAATCTATATACTCTCAGGTGTCAATCACAATTAAAGGAGGCGGGACTAAACTGTCTTTTCAAACCCTTTGTAAATACATTTATTTTGATATACATCACAGTCTTTTAACTGTCCCTTTGAAACTTTTAACGAAATTCAAGCACAGCTTACCATTGGTTTTCGTCACCAATTCTTGACAGGGACTGATGAGGCTTTGAGATCAGCGTGAATATTTTGAGAAATCAGAAATAATTTTTTTGTTTAGACTCATATTCTAGACAGGTTTTTAATTTTTTTGACCCCATTTTGATTTATATCAGTCTTTGTATCGACTGCCTATTAGAAATTTGCAAAATTCCAGTATGTTTTCTCTGGCTTTCTTTGCCGGATCATTACAGGGTCACTGATGAGGCTTTATTAGCCGAAACTACGTAGTATGACCCATTTTCATTCTTATAAATGTTTTCATTGCTCTTAAAGGAACTCATTTTTGATTTTTATTTAGTAGACGAAACTGCGTAGTTTGACCCACGTCTGGTCTTTAGTAGAATATGTTCATTGTTCTTAAGGGATACTCATTTTATTCTTTATTTCAGGGGGTCAAAATTACATAGGTGTGTTTTCGTGATGATGCCAGAAGGGATTTCCTTAAAGAGAGGTCACTGTGACAGCTGAGGGAACGAAACTACAGTAAGCCCCCGCCCATAGGGGCTTGAAGAAATATATGGGCTGCATGATGCTTCCACGCATAGCTGAATCCGGCCCGCCCACTAGTACTGGTAAACCGCTTAGAGGATCTAAGCCTGTCCAGGAACCGCTGTGTGAGGTGGACCGTCCATGCTAATAAACCCTATTGGTTTCATTGGGCGACAAGATGTCATTTCATCTCATTGTCGGGTAAAAGTCCCACAAAATTGGAAGCAATGTCTCCAAAATGACCTTTACAGTGTTGACGGGGACGTTAAACCTCAAATCAAACAAACAAACAAACGGAACTACAGTAAAACTTCGATAACTCTAACACGGATGACGTGTTTACTGTGACTAATACAAACTCTTACTAGAGTCCCTTGAGAAGTCTTTCCATAGCTACAGTTATCCACATCTTTAGGGTAATGCATGGAGGTATCTTTGATTTTATCTTGAAAAGGTATGTTGTGTGTATTCATTAGAATCGCCTCAATGAGGCGATTCTAATGAGTACACACGACATGCCTTTATTTTATAGAAAGCCGAACTTATATCCATAAGTCATCCCAGTTGTGCCCCATGGACTGGCGCTTCGATTAACCCTCAGTAGACCGAACTACCCATATCTCGAACAATATTCAGTGGTCCAGAAGATATTCGAGTTACTGAAGTTTCACTATATTTAAGAGAAACTTATTTCCCTATGCATATGCTTAGTTTGGTCTTCACTATTTATTAAGCCAGATATTATCCATTGAATCTTCCACCTACTGGTATCCGTGGCCTAGTGGATAAGAGCGCCGGCTCGTAATCATTAGGTCTCTCACCACTGTATTTCAAAGAAACTTATTTTCCCTATGCAAACACCGATTTTACCAGGGTCTTCGGTATTTATTAAGCCAGGTATTATCTATAGAATCTTCCACTTACGGGTCTCCGTGGTGTAGTAGATAAGAGCGCAGACTCTTAACCATTAGGTCTCTCAACGCTGTGTTTCGAGCCTGGCTCGGTTCACAGGTGAAACGCCAGGTTCTGCAACGAAAGGTCAGGTGGTTTTTCTCCGGTTTTCGCCCACCTCTGATTAACGATAGGCTCAATATAAGTGAAATAATCATGAAAGGGCCCTGAATTCACACCCCACCGTCCCCAAACAAAGACTATTCTACCTTTTACCTTAGGACAGACCAATTACCTCTTTCAGGAATGCCTAATTTATTTCGAGCAATACCTGAACACATCCGCGGGCCCCGCCCATTGGAGCTAGGAGAAATAGACTGGATGCATGGTGCTTCTACGCAGAGCTGAAACCGACTGTCCAGGAATACTGGTAAACCGCTTAGAGGGTAATGCCTGCCATTGGCTAAGTGGTGCCAGTCCGTGCATATAAACCCTATTGGTTTAATTCGGCGACAGGGCTTGAGATGTCATTTCATCTCAATGTCGGGTAAAAGTCCCACAAAATTGGAAGCAAAATAACCTATATAGTGTTGATAGGGACGTTAAACGTTCATTCAAACAAATTCAAACAAAACCAGAACACACCAGTGTTCTACAATGGCGCCGCTCATATCTATAGAGATCGTTTTTTTAATTTCCTTATTTCTACTCTATAAATATATATTATAGATTCTCGTTAGAACCGCCTCATTTGAGGAAAAATATGAGAAATACGGTAATTCTTTGCTCGATCTTTTTCAAAGTATCGTCTACAAAGGTATGTGTGACGCTGATTCACTTACGTGACATAGACGCCGTGTTCTTCGGCGACTGATCTGTGGCTGAATGTTTTGCCAATATTCCTTCTGTGGGAGTCCAATTGTTGGTTTTCTTTTGCTCCAGCATTTCAGTTATTTTATGCTGTTGAGTCTTCATCGTTGTTTCATCTCTGTATTTGTTTGAGTTTTATTCCCATATAGCAATCAGCCTGACGTCCGTCCGTGCGTCCGTAGACGAAACCTTGTGATGGTCATAACTTGAATACCCTTTGAGATACATTGATGGTACTTGGCACACTTCTTTACAAGGCTGAGATGGCGTGCCATGCGCAACAATCACAACTATGGGTGCCATGTTTTTTTAGTTATCCCTCCTTCCAATAAAATAGAATGACCACCTTGTAATGGCCATACCTCCAATACCTTTGAGACATTTTGATGGTACCTGGCACAATTGTTCACAAAGGCTGAGAGGGCGTGTCATGCACAAGAACCACAACTCACGGTGCTATGGTTTTTGAGTTATCTTCCCTTCCAGAAAAATAGAGTGACTACCTTGTAATGCCTTTGACGCACAAACAGTTTTATAACATTTATTATCACAATAATTCTTCACAATCTCCAGACGTTTCGGCTTTTTACAGCCTTTTTCACGGATTTTTCTTTCAAGCTATCACATATTTTTCCTATTCATCTTTCCACCATATTTAATGTTTTAAAAACATTAAATATGGTGGAAAGATGAATAGGAAAAATATGTGATAGCTTGAAAGAAAAATCCGTGAAAAAGGCTGTAAAAAGCCGAAACGTCTGGAGATTGTGAAGAATTATTGTGATAATAAATGTTATATACCTTGTAATGGCCGTTTCTCCAATACCCTTTGAGACATATTGATTATACCTGACACAACTGTTCACAAGTCTGAAACGGCATGTCATGCGCAATAACCACAACTCTGGGTGTCATGGTTTTCGAGTTATCACCCTTTCCAATAAAATAGTGACTATCTTGTGATGACCATATCTCAAGCACCCTTTAAGATATATTGATGGTACCTGGAAGAATTGTTCACAAGGCTGAGACGGCGTGTCATGTGCAAGAACCACAACTCTGGGTGTCATGGTTTTTCAATTATCCCTCCTTCCAATGCAATGGAATCACTACCTTGTGAAGGCCATATCTCAAATACTTCTTGATTGGTACTTGGTACAGTTGTACATGAGGTTAAACAGGCGTGTAATGTGCAAGAACCTAGTCTCTGAGTTCCATAGTTTTTGAGTTATCTCCCCTGACAATATAATCGTGTGATGGCCATAACTACAATACCCTTTGAGATATATTGATGGTGAGTGAGTGAGTGTTTGAGTTTTACGTCCCACCAACAGCTAAAGTCATACGGAGACGGGACCTCGGTTTTAAAAACTCCTCCGAAAGTCTGGAGAAGCCCGGGGTCGATCCTGCGATCCCTGGTTTACAAGGCGAGTAGCGTAACCACTGCACCACGGAGGCTTCTATATATTGATGGTACTTGGCACAATTGTATATAAGGTTGAGATGGCGTGTCATGCCTAAGAACCACAACCCTGGGTGCTTTTGGTATTTTAGTTATTTCCCCTTCAAATATATCAATATGACCACCTTGTGATCACCGTTTCGCCAATACCCTTTGAGACATATCGATGGTACTTGGTACAGAACGATGTACAAGAGGTTAAGCAGGCATGCCATGCAAAAGAATTACAAGTCGTGTGCCCTGTTTTTTTTTACTTATCTCCCCTGACAATATAACCTTGTGATGTATATAACTCCGTATCCTTTAAGATATATTCATGGAACTTGGCACAATTGTATGCAAGGTATAGAAGGTTTGTCATGCACAAGAACCACAACTCTAGGTGCCGTGGTATTTGAGTTATCTCCCTTCAAATATAACAGTATGACCACCTTGTGATCACCTTATCTCCAATACCATTTGAGACATATTCATGGTACTTGGTACACATGTACATGAGGTTAAGCAGGTGTGGCATGCGCAAGAGCCACAATTCTGGGTGCTCTGGTTTTTGTGTTATCTCCCCTGACAATATAAGCGTGTGATGGCCATTTCTTCATTACCCTTTGAGATATATTGGTGGTACTTGCCACAATTGTATTCAAGGTTGAAAAGGCATTTCATGTGCAAGAACCACAACTCAGTATACCAGTACTTTGTGCATTGGAAATGTTGGATCTTCACCATGTTGAGAAGCGATCCTTAGTATCAAGTATCATATGTTGAAGACAGTCTCAATAAAATTGCATATACAACATTCTGCCGATGTTGCAGCTATATACTGTGGGTTTACTAGTTTATTTTAATTCTGGTGCACTTTCTATTTGTGAACAATCTTCTGAATGCCATATTGGCTTTTGGTCGGGATTTTTGCCATCTCTTCTGATGGCTATTTTTATGTTCTAGGGATATTGCACTGATGAGTTAGAAATCCTCCAACATTTTTTGTTTCGACCACTAAAGAACCAAGGGCGAGCATTGTGGCCACACACACACAGTGAAAAAAGGGTTTTACTGATCTTCCAAGGCGGTTCTTCTGTTGTGGTTTATTATTGTTATAGTTCGCCTTTTCATGTATGCATAGCTAATGATAGCAATTTGGCCTTCTTGTGGGAAAGTAACTGGCTTTCTGCTCGTAAAGTTTTCATTATGGCGAAGTTAATTCATGTTTGCCTTTCTTTCCCTTTGGTGTCTTGAATGGGAGATTGTATCAGTTCCTGATCATTGCCTTCACTGTTTGCAAATGTCCCTTTTCAGGACGCTAGACATATATTTAACCCATATATGAAAATAGAATCTTCTACCTGAAAAGTTTGGAGTGGTCCATTTTCAATTATAGGGGTGTCAGGTTTGTTTTGTGTAAAGTAAATTGTACCTAAATGTATGTTCTTTGAGCAAATAGTGTAGACCAAGATCAGACGCCGCAGAACGCGGCGTCTGATCTCGGTCTCAACTGTTTTCCAACGTCCCAAAGAATAGGAGCAAGGCATATTTGGGTTAAAAAATGAGTGAAATTCATTTGACTTTCATCGAAGTACGAAAAACATCGGGTCACGAGCGAAGTAAGTGAACCCCGAAAATGTTCACTTAAACTTTGCTCGTGACACGATGTTGTTCATAATTCGATGAACGTTAAATAAATTCATCTTACGGCCTAAGAACTTGTTAAAGGGCTGAAATGAAAGAAGAAAGCAATTGCTTTTGTTTGTTTGATTTGAGGTTTAGCGTCCCCGTCAACACTGTAAAGGTCATTTTGGAGACGTTGCTTCCCATTTTGTGGGATTTTTACCCGACATTGAGCAATTGCACGCAGTCTTCCTAGTAACAGCGGAACAGCGACGTTGGCGCTATAACGTGGCCGTCGTCCAATCATTTTGAAGAGAACAGTTGTTTAGTTCGACGTCACTGACGTCGCGTGAGTCAATGTCTTCAACATTGCTTCCCAGTAGTTAACAAACCGGGCTTTCTGTAAATATGCTGGGAATGTAAATATAGACAATTATCATTATGACGTCACATCTGAGAGTGTAATAATGCAATGTAATAAATTCCGTAAACCACTAGTGGATTAAATATGCAAATTAATAAGATACGCCCCGTAACGCTACATGTACGACGTCATTAACGACGTCGCGTTTACTAATGTCGGAATATTGATATTTTTGTAAAACAATCGTGAATAAAAATGCATTTGAATTGTCATATGATAAACAGAACCTTGCATTCGTGCTCATGTATTATTGAATTTATTAAACTCGTTGAGGAAAAGCCGAGCATTTAATCCCTTTTCCTCAACCCATTTAATAAATTCAATAATACATGAGCACTCATGTAAGATCCTCTATATAACTATTATTGGGACGCTAGGTAAAAAGGATCATTGAAAAACACACGTTATTATTGGCGTTTTATTTTTGACATCTCCTTCATACAAGCAGACCAATAACATATCTTGGTTTTCGAGGGACATTCAGAAAGTACAGAAATACGAATTTTACTAAATTTTGTATCATCGCCTAAATTACTTTGTACAACAGAAAAATTGGGGCCCATCCAGTAAACTGTCGTATTCAGTCAGAAGCTCAAAGCAGAGTATCAATCGAGCCTGTGCATCCGCTTGTCCGTTGATCCGACCTTCTTAATGCGCATGGGTAAAAAAGTGTTTGTGTTGAGATTTCACGTGCCCGTCAAAATTATTTATGTCATTTTGGAGACGTTACTTTCTATTTTGTGCGACTTCTGATCGACACTGAGATGAAATGACATCTCAGGCCATGCCACTTTAAGAAACCGCTTTATATAAGTTCCAACTCGCATCATTTTGCCTGGGTAGTCTTAGATTTAAGCGGTTTACCAGTGCGCATGTTCAGTCGGTTTCAGCTCTGCGCGGAAGCACCATGCCAATCTATTTCTCCAAGCCCCAACGTGCGGGGGCGCCGGGTATGTCAGGGAGCTGACTCGAAACCTTGCCAAGCCCACGTTTAAAGACACATTTCACTGCGGCGGTAATAACGAGTACCCACAATGTACGTTTCTGAGGAAAAAAAAGGAAAAAAGACTACCCCTGAAACTCCATTGGGGTTTGTTGGTTTGATTTGATGTTTTACCTTCCCGTCAACACTAAATAGTCATTTTGGAGACGTTGCAACCAGTTTTGTGGAATTTTACCCAACATTGAGATGAAATGACATCTCAAGCCCTGTAACCCAATGAAACCAAAATGGTTTATAAACATGGAGGGGCAGACTCGCACAGCTTTGCCTGGGCAGACTTAGATCCTCTAAGTGGTTTACCAGTACTCATGTGCGGTCGGTTTCAGCTCTGCGTGGAAGCATCATGCTCATGCAGCCCATCTTTTTCTTCAAGCCCCGATGGGCGGGGGCCACCATTGGGGTTTATAGGGGCGTTCATTACACGGAGTTGTTAATCTGACGACACAGCTGTCCCTTGACTTGTTGTTGAAGAAGGTTGAAGATAAGTGATGTCCATAAAGCTCCCATCGAAGACTCAGATCAGCCTGCGCAGGTGCGCAGGCTGATCTGAGTATTCGCTGGGCAGAAGACACATTAAAATACAACCAGAGGTCAGAGGTCAAAAGTATTTATCCCGAACATTTTCCATAGAATTCAATGCATTGAAAAACCTCAACAACAACGTGTTAGT
Source organism: Lucinisca nassula (assembly GCA_963580285.1). NCBI lineage: Eukaryota > Metazoa > Mollusca > Bivalvia > Lucinida > Lucinidae > Lucinisca > Lucinisca nassula. The sequence continues at coordinate 44,564,820 of OY757025.1, read as the reverse complement.
GCTGCACTGATTGCATACGAATAAATACAGTAAAATACCTATATTAGACCACTTTTGGGAAAGACCACCTTTGATCAGTCTCAAAGGTGCTCTCTGACCAGAGGACACTGTAGGCAGAAAACACAGAGAAAGAGTAACTGCAACCTACTAAATACGCTTTTTAAAGCCGAATTAGGTTTAATTTTGAGTGGTCTTACTGTATCTTGCGTTGTAGTGTCAGATTACTTCGCCGTCTAGACTCTGACATGAATTGAAAATTTATTAAGTTTATTTTTATTGTCTGTCTTGAAATATTCATGAAATGGACATCAAAATAGCTTTCTCCAATTCATAAATCAGTCACCGTTTTAATGGTGCAAAAATTATTGTGATTTCTTGCAATATTTAAGTTAATTTAACATGCCATCACAAAAACACACCTATATACTTTTGACCCCTTGAACCCCACTTTTGTATGGTAAAAAAACTGGGGTTTACAGGGGTAAACCTTATTTTTCTTATTTCTGTGCTGAAATATAGACTGCGGGTACCCAAAATCTATATTTTGAGCAGAAATAAGAAAAATATCACAATTTTCCATCTGGAAATTTTCGTTTTTTCGGTGGAAAAATTTACAATGTATTAGTATAGGTGACTGAAATTCATTTCGATAACACATCCGGGCGCCATACATGTAGTGTATTCTTTCGTATCTCCGAAAAGGTTATTTTCATGATAATCTGTAATGGTTTTCTTATTTATTCTCCAAACATATGTTGTAGGTGCTCGTTAGAACCGCCTCAATGAAACAACATATGTCTTGGAGTAGCATAAACCCCAACTTTCTCTATATAAAGTGGGGTGAACGAGGGTGTTCTTGTCACGGACTTGTTAATGTGATGTATGAAAAAAAATAAAAATAAATAAATAACGTGTGGGGAATATAAGAATCTTATATGGGTTCGAGGGGTGGATGAAAAAATCCGTCCCAAGGGTCAATGTCCGGCATTACGAGACTTGCCGAGTAATGCCGGACAATGATCTCGACAGACGGATTTTTCTATCCATAAAGAATTCTTTTTCTTGCATATCTTCCATTTCTTGGCGCAGATTTTAATGCTGCAGTCATTTCAGTTACCGACGTCCGCCATATTGTGATGACACTACAAGAATGTTTAGTGATGTCACGTAACTTGCTGTGACGTCAACTTTAACGACGGCGCATATTAGATCGTAGTCAACCAGACCATTCATCAAACACGCGAGAATATTTGATTTTGGGTAAGAACACCAGGGTAAGAACAGAATTTCTATCCCAAGTTAAACTATGGATTTCCTTATCCGGTATGCAAGAAATATTTTTCATTGATCTTTCTAATATGTTACACCCTTGTTATATATCTGTAATTGAAAATAAGTTAATTTTGTTTGTTTGATTTGAGGTTTAACGTCCCCGTCAACACTGTAAAGGTCATTTTGGAGACGTTGCTTCCAATTTTGTGGGACTTTTACCCAACATTGAGATGAAATGACATCTCAAGCCCTGTCACCCAATGAAACCAATAGGGTTTATTAGCATGGACGGTCCGCCTCGCACCGCGGTTCCTGGACAGGCTTAGATCCTCTAAGCGGTTTACCAATACTAGTGTGCGGGCCGGATTCAGCTCTGCGTGGAAGCATCATGCAGTCCATATATTTCTTCAAGCCCCTATGGGCGAGGGCCGAGAAAATAAGTTAATAAAATGGTGTTTAAACTAAGGACTAAGTCTACCCAGGCAAAGTTGTATGAGTCCCGTGTATTTGAACCCTGTGGGCGAGTGAGTGAGTGTTTGACGTCCCGCCAACAGTTAAGGTCATAATGAGACGGGACCTCGGTTTAAAGACTCATCCGAAAGTCTGGAGAAGCCCGGGATCGATCCTGCGATCTCTGGTTTACAAGTTTACAAGGCGAGTAGCGTAACCATTACAGCACAGGGGCTTCTAATTTGAACCCAATTGGTTTCATTGAGCGGCAGGGCTTGAGATGTCAGCTCATCTCAATGTCGAGTAAAAGTCACATAAAATTGGTAGCAGTGTCTCCATAATGACCTAAATAGTGTTGATATGGACGTCAAATCTTAATCAAAACAAACAGAATGTAGGCAAGATGAACAAATAAAGTCTATGCTCCTTTAACACTGGTATTGTTTTGGTTGGATTGCTTATTGACAGTTAGATATACATGCAAAGCTACCCTACCCACCACTGACAAATAAAGTTCTTTTTTATATTGTTGTTGTTGTTGTTGTTTTGGTTTTGGTTTTACAGCCATTTCAAGATAATTTCACTTATTTCAAGCTGAGGAGGGCAAAAAACCGGAGAAAACAACAACAACAACAAAAATAACATAACCATCCAGTGCAGAACTTGGCGTCTTAAACTTCGCCCGAGGCTCAAAGAACAGCGGATAGGGACCTTATGATATGACAAATAAAGTTAACCCTTTTTGTACCAAATCGAATCTTCCTCCTTATATATATATATATATATATATATATATATATATATATATATATATATATATATATATATATATATATATATATATATATATATATATATATATATAGCATGGGTCCATTTCAAAATATAGGGGTCTCAGGTTGTATTTTCTTCAAAATTGATTAGGAAAGTGGCTGAACTTTTTGCGTTCTGCGCCGTCTGATCTGGGCCTGCACTCTTTGCCAAGGCACCCATTTAGGGGTTTCTGGTACCGAATGGGTTAAATAACGCGTAAATAACGTCTGTACGAATTTCCTGGTAGCGTTTTTTATAGCCGCACAATTTTTACATGTAGCACTATACTATGTCGCCGTGACGTCAGATTTTTTGAGCGAAAACGCTGAAGAAAAAGCTAAGAAAAATATATAAAACTCTCGAAATCAGGCGGCGCAAAACTCGACGTCTGATCAGGATCTACACTGTTTGCATAAAGTATAGATTTTTTAAATTAAATGAAACATTCTGATTCCATGATCAGGACCAATATTCAGGCCTATACTAAGGAAAAATCGACCCATCACCTCAAATTCATGTAATGGACACCCCTCTAAACCCCATTTTACATAGAGTAAACTGGGATTTATAGGAGTATACATTATTTATTTTTATTACTGCTCCAAGACATAGGTTCTGGGTACTTGTTAGGACCGCCTCGTCGAGGCGGTTCTAACGGGTATCCACAATCTATGTTTTAGGTTGTTGGTATTCGTTAGGACCGCCTCGTTGAGGCGGTTCGAACGGGTATGCACAATCTATATCTATGTTTAAAGCAGAAATGTGAAAAATATCGGAAATTTCATCGGAAATGTTCCACTTTTTGGTGACAAAATTCTCAATAGATTTGAATAGGCGTGTTTTCGTGATGTATCAGTGCTGTCAGTGCTTTGATTTCGAATATCCCTCATAAACAATAGCAACACGTAGAATTGCAGTCACCAGACTCTTATATGGTTTCCCCCATCAAACCAATATGATCAAGAGAAGAAATCATACTCATATTGTATTTTTCGGTAAAAATAATGACAAATGCAAATATGACAATGTAAGTCTAGTTTCTTTTCATTAATTTCATTATTTTTCAACAAATATTGCACGTGTATTTTTCACCAAATACGCGTATAGTATATGTGTCCTTATTTGTGCGTTTTAACTGCAAAATCGAATATGTTTACAATTTGTATTCCTTAAATCAATGCCAGTGTTGAAACTGTAAATAACTTGGTCGTCAGGCAATATTCATAAGCATACTATTGTGGCATCTTTTTTTCTAGATTTTATTATTGAGCGAAACAATAACTGCACAGCGTGAAGACTCTGCTCAGACTGTGCGGATGCGCAGGTTGATCCGAGTCTTCGCTGGGCGCCCACTAGTGTCCGAAAGCACATGTTCAATTGTTGCGGCGCGGTTGAATTCTTGTTTCACCACTGGGAGAGATTTAGTATTCATCACCGGACGCCCACTCCAAAACGAGGCTTTGTTAAGTTTCCAAGTTGAAGGCACTATTCAATAGATACAAAACCACGACAATCGGTATTTCTTAAAATGCGTAAGATGTACTACTTTATAAATCTAATTGCAATAGTTCTTTGAAGCGATTTATGCAAATACGATGTTCTTAATATGCATTTGAAATAAAGTCAATGCATTGGATGATTGCCACGTGAAACGTTGGCGAATGATTGGTGATGTATTTTCAGCAGCTTGTTTACTCACCGTTGAATCGCGTACCAAACACGCGCAGCTTGTTTACTCACCGTTGAATTGCGTTCCAAACACGCGCAGCTTGTTTACTCACCGCTGAACACGCGCGAACAGCGTATGGTCCAGAAATATCCGCCTGTCGCGCGCATTCGTATTTATTTGGAAAGAACGGACCGCGTAATAAATTCTTAAGCGCATGTCTACAGGACCGCGCAGGCCAATACGCAGTCCGCAAATCTTTTAAATGCTTTATATTACAATTTCGCCTGTTCTTGTTTTCACCAGACAACTGTTATCTCTTTTTTTTCAATTTGAATACACAATAATATGATCTGGTAAAAGTTAAGATTTCAATAACGATTTCGATAGTATTGTGTCATTTTATCTATTAAACACAATTTGAGTTACAGTTTATGTATTATTATTTGATTGAGTGTTAACGATAAAAAAAACACTACATAAAGCACTTTCAATCTATTCCAACTTAGCTTGCAAAAAATCGACAAGTCTGTCAAAAGGCTATAGTTTAGAAGGAACCACCATATTCATACACCTATTTCTTAAACATTAGGCTTGCTCCAAGGCGCGCCAATATTTTCTCGCCGTCTTTACAATACATTGCCAGTTCACGTACAGTACATCTATGATAGCAACACTCGCAGGCGATACCGGAACGATAATAATCTGCTCGTTTATTGAGAAACATGGACGCTTCTCTTTTGGTGTGTAGTATACCACTCAATGCATTTGTAAACTCTGGGCTTGTCTCAGATAACATCAGGAACGTTTTTGCATCCATATCTGAAAATAAATAAAACGAAAGAAATAAAATTTAAAATACTAGCAGCGGCAATGTGCGGTCTGCCAAGACCCAGATCAGTCTGCAATTCTCACTCAGTCAAAACACTTTTATCTCTGACTGCGTGATAAGCCTCCGGGGTTGATAAGCTACTCGCCTCGCAAATTGGCCCTCGCCCATCGGGGCTTGAAGAAATAGATTGGGCTGCATGATGCTTCCACGTAGAGCTAACACAGACCGCACGCGAGTACTGGTAAGTTGGTAACTCGCTTTGAGGTTCTAAACCTGCCCAGGAAAAGTGGTGCGAGTCGGACCGCTCATGCATATATACCATATTGTTTTCATTGGGTGGCAGGGCTTGAGATGTTATTTCATCTCAATGTCGGATAAAAGTCCCACAAATCGGGAAGCAAGGTCTCAAAAATAACCTATACAGTATTGACGGGGATGTTAAACATCAAATCAAACATACCAACTAGTTTCGTGAACTAGGGGTCATGGGATCGATTCCGGTCTTCTCCAGACTTTCAGACGAGTCTTTAAAATAGAAGTGGATGCAATGATCAGGAATCGATACAATTAACCCACAGCTCCCATCAGAAACACCAAATGGAGAGAAACACAAACATGAAACAACAGACCCTAAAGGGAACATCAATAGCGGAAAGCCAAAAGGACAGTTACTTTCCAACAAAATGGCCAACAGGCTATCCAAAATCAAATAATATAAGCGGCACAAACACCTAAAGACAAACCATAACAAAAATAAACCACGACAGAAGAACCGCCTTGAAACGGTCAGCGGAAACGATTCCAATTGGGGCCTCAAATCGATTTTACGTGGCCAAAATTATCGCCCTTACTTCCGTCGCGATTAAGACAAATAATTTGTTCAGTCCGCATGAAGGCATCCTTACTCATCTGTGCAACATCTTCGTGAACAAAAAAATCAAACAACCACAGAGATGAAACAACGGTGAGGACTCGACAGCAAGAAACCACTGAAATGCTGGAGCAAAATAAAACCAACAGTTATACCCCGACGGGCCCAACTAGAGACAGAGCATCAGGTACCAACCAACATATAAACCGACCTCCCGTCCCCATATGACCTTAGTAGTATGTTGGACAGAAAACTCAAATACATACATAGTGGCTGCATGAATAAGGTTTGATTAACAAGAAGCAACCATGTAGCATCCAACAAAGACTGAAGCACAGGCTGATCTTGTATGTTCAAAGACATATTTTCTTTTGTCTCAGATCACATTAAGAAAACTGATCTGCGCGACATAGTGCATTTTTTCATATCTCCAAAATATCTACTTTTCTGATGAAAATCGTTGTCAGATATTTTTCGTCTGTATACTGCAAACATAGGTTGCCGGTACTCGCTAGAATCGCCTCATTCAGGAGGTTCTATCAAATCCCCACAACCTATGTCTTTGAGTAGAGATATGAAAAATAATGTTAACCCCTTACACCCCATTTTTCCATATAAAGTAAGGTTTATGGGGTTGTTCGTTTCACGGACTTGTTCACGTGATCATTAGATGTTATTGACAAGATATTTCCTGGTATAAGTTGGGCATAATACGTCACCTGCTTAACTCTTGAAAACGTTAATCACATAAACAGCTTAGATTGCATCTAACGGTGTAATTAAATCCTAAATCCGAACGCCAAGTCATTGACTGGTATAATTATACATAAATATTGCAAATTGATGAAACAGGGTTATTCTATAAGGCCAGAAAGTTCACAGCCACCAAGAGCCACCGCCAAAGACAGAACGGAACACACACGCACGCACGCACGCACCCTCCCAACAACGCCGATAGCATAAAATATATAAGAAACGTAAAAAATGAAATGGATATATTATTCATTACAAGAACGGTGATGTCATTGTATGTCTTTGCGTTTGTGGCCCGTAAGTGTTTTTCTTAGAATGGCCGTCTTGATTTTTTTTTATCTTTGCTGGGAGGGGTGATGAGGCTCCGTTTTGTTTTCCTGCTTGATACGGCTTGCTTGTTGTGCCGTTCTTTCATGTGCGTCCTTCGTTCCCTTCGAGATATTCATGCTGCGTATGTTCTATACAACAGGACTAACTGCTATGGAGTGTACATGAGTTGGGTTGCTTAAATCGATATTGCATGACAACAACCATCAACACTCGCTCTTTCGCTCTTGGTTCCCTCACGAAAACACGCCTATATAATTTTGACCCCCCTCATACCCCACTTTTATATAGTAAAACTGGTGTTGAAGGGGGTACACATTATTTTTCTTATTTCTGCTCAAAAACATAGATTACGGGTACTCGATAGAACCGCCTCGTCGAGGCGGTTCTATCGAGTCCCCGCAATCTATGTTTTGAGCAGAAATAAGAAAAATATCACAATTTTTCATCTCAAAAATTCTATTTTTTGGCCAAAAAATGGTTTTGTATTTGTATAGCGTGTTTTCGGAATGACAGCATGAATTAACTGAAATATTGGATCAAAATACATATGTACATTGTAAAACCAACAGTTGAACTCCGATTTGCTCGAACAGCGACAGAGCATCAAGGCCCGACTGACATTACTTGTGTTAAAGCCGGAGGCGTCAATGAGTCTTAAATCCCTAGATCATGGCAGCCGTTTGAAGGATTATTTCCGTCTATATCAAACTTATGAAAAGGTAAAGAAAGGGCAATATATTGGTGTTTGCAGTTGGAAAACTCGCTTGCCCGGACCGATAGCTAAGCCGAACATCGGTATATCTATTGAGATGTTTGTGCTTCTGATATCTGAGAGAAGAAACAGTCCATTCACCATATTTGCATTATTTGCTGGCTCCCAGCTTGCACATTGTCAATTTTGTAAGAACAGATAACTAGAGCCCCCTGACCTTTTAGGTCCGGGTGTCTGGTTACCTGTTTTTCCAACACTGATAACCTTCAGACTAGGAACCAGCAGATAATGCAAATAAGGTGAATATGAACCGTGTTAGATCTGACCAGTCTGCCACTTTTTTCAGTCTTTGCCAGTTGAATGTTCAGAACCTGTAGATTTCAAAACTGCAGCCAGTGCGCAGGTAGTTCAATGTGTGTATGTGCGTGTGTTTTAGTTTACGTCCCACCTGCAGCTAAGGACATATGGAGACGGGATCTCGGTGTACAGACCCATTCAAAAGTCTGGAGAAGCCCATAATCGTTCCCACGTTCCCCGGAGTACAAGGCGAGTAGCTTATCCACTACACCACGGAGGCTTATCGTAGGATATTTTCACACAGTGAAAAATAACATGATCTTGTTATTTCACAGTAGCAGCCCGGACTACATTTCTGGTTTGTTTTTCGCATACAATAAAAAGAAAATTTCCTTTTTTTGACAGATACCAATATTTCATCGAATGTGTTGAAAACATATTTATTCGAGTGTGTTGAAAATACCAGAAATTTTTACGAGTGCGATGCATGCTGCAAAAAGTTGTTCCATCACAAAAACACGCATATATAATATAACCCCCTCGAACCCCACTTTTATGTAGTAAAACTTGGGTTTGCAGGGGTAAACCTTATTTTTCTTATTTCTGGTCTAAAATATAGATTGTGGGTACGGGTTAGAACCGCCTCGATGAGGCGGTTCAAACGAGTACGCACAATCTATATTTTAGACCAGAAATAAGAAAAATGTCACAATTTTTCATCTAGAAATTTTCATTTTTTCGGCGATAAAGGTTACAATGTATTTGTATAGGAGTGTTTTCGTAATGAGTTACAGTACATCGCCAAAGGCACGTATAAAATAAAAAGACCAAACGTATTTAATACACTCGATGAAAGTGTTGGTATTCACCTAGAAAAAGGAGTTTTCGGCCCACGCCCATCGCGGCTTGAAGAACATTACGTAAACACGCCTATACAAATACATTGCCACCTTTATCGCCGAAAAAAATGAAAATTTTATGATGAAAAATTGTGATATTTTTCTGATTTCTGCTCCAAATATAGATTGTGTGCACTCGTAAGAACCGCCGCATCGAGGCGGTTCTAACGAGTATCCACAATCTATATTTTAGAGCAGAAATAAGAAAAATAATGTATACCCCCGGAAACCCCAGATTTACTATATAAAAGTGGGGTTCCAGGGGGTCAAAGTTATATCGGCGTGTTTTCGTGATGTAGATGGGCTGCATGATGCTTCCATGCAGAGCTGAAACCGACCGCACACGAGTACTGGTGAACCGCTTAGAGGATCTAACCCTGCCCAGGCGAAGCGGTGCGAGTCGGACCGCGCATGCTTATATTGTTTTATTGGACGACACGGCTTTAGATGTCATTTCATCTTAATGTCGGGTAAAAGTCCACAACATTGGGAGCAACGTCTCCAAAATGACCTATACAGTGTTGACGGGGACGTTAAACCTCAAATCAACTAATCAACCTAGAAAAAAAAAGTAAATATCCTCTACATATAAATTGCACAGGGAGACATTATACCGCTATCGCACAGCACTAAGAACAGCTGCACTTAAATGAAAAAAAAAAAAAAAAAAACAAAAAAAAACAACATATAAATGTTGCAATTCGAAATGACAGGAATCGAGACTTGAAACGAACCAGCCATAAAAAACTTGACTGTTCAAGGCGTCAACATGATAAATAGGATTAATCATCGATTAGAATCTTTGATATGAAAACAAAGAAAGATTAATTGGATTAGATGAGATTTGTAATGCTCTTTAAAGTATTCGATATTCATGATGTTTGCTGTTCCGTTATTACAAGTTAGCATCTTTCAAAAGAAGCCAAGTGAGGGCTGCTGCATTATTTTGTTTGATGAAGCTGTAGGGAAAACATATGTACATGTGAACTTCCGCTATTTAGACCACCTAAAATAACGACTTATTCTGCTTTAAAAAGCTTATTTAGAAGGGTGCAGCCATTCTTTTTTTTTTCATTTCATCTGAACACAATGTCCTCTGGTGAGGACAACCTTTGGGACTGTTCAAAAGTGGTCTTAAAGACCACTTTTGAAAAGTCCCAAAGGTGTTCTTAATATAGGAGTTTTACAGTAAATGATAAAATCTTTGGATGAGGTGCACAACCTCCCGACCAGTCAACCCTGCCCTAGACCACACGCGCCCATATCCCCACGGACATCAGCGAAAATGAAATAATGTCCCATATCCATATACACTTACACAAATCTAAACATTTCAGTAATAAATTCCACACCGCTGATGCCCATGGAAGCATGAAAACCACACTGGGCCGCGTGCAAGGTTTATGATCCCCAAAGGGGTTCTCATACTCCTTGCCAACGGCCCTATGTCACAAACCCCCAATGGACATCGGGAAAATTTAAGTTCGATTCTCATGTTTACTTTGTCAATCTCGCAAACTGGCGTGATGCTTTATATGCTCCTTAAGAGGCTGAAGAACAAAAATAATACACACTATTTGTCCTCAAACGTCATTTATTTTCCATGTAATTTGCTAGCAAAACGTATGCTGCAAACTTAATGTCGCCAAAGTACGGTGTTACTGTAAATCTTGATAAAATATAATATTTTAAGTTGCCAAATGGCTATCCAAAATAAAAAAAAAATAAAATTAGCAATACATACATACAAAGACGACATACAGTCTAACTTCCATTGCTCGAACCCGTTTGGGACCATGGAAATTTATTCGAGACAGCGGTAGTTCGAGCCACTGAGGGTTACTGCCAAGAGGCATAACGAGATACTTTTGAACATCTTTCGATGTTATATAATGAAAATGTTTGCTGTGTGTACTCATTAGAATCCCCTCACCGATGCGATTCTAATGAGTACACACAACATACATTTGCAAGATAAAAGACTAAAATCTCCTTAATTACCCCCACTATTTCTTATCTTGAGGATTTCCCTAGGGACTCAAGAATGGGTTCGACGCAGCCATGGTAAACGAGCCATCGGTGTTCGAGCCATTTAAGTTCTACTGTATAACAATAATAAACCACAATGGAGGAACGGCCTTGGAACGGTCAGTAAGGAGCTTAAATCGATTTTACGTGGCCACAATTCTCGCCCTTGGTTATGTCGTGAACTAGTCAAATACTTTGTGTAGTCCGCATGGAGTGCAACATCTCCGAGATACAAAAACTCAAACGACTACAGGGATGAAACTACGGTGAGGACTCGACAGCATTATATGACTGAAATGCTGGAGCAAAAGGAAAACCAACAGTTTGACTCCGGTGGGCCCGACCAGAGACAGATCATCGGACACCAACCGACATTACTTAAAGAAGTAAAACTAAGTCTTAAGGCTGGAGCCGCCATAGAGTCTGAGGCCTGACCCGCCGGCAGGCAATTAAAGAGGGAAGCAAATTGTCAACCGTGATTTGGTTTAACTGACGTCAGTACTCGTAATAAACTGTTAACTCATAAACTTCTTAATCAGGGTTATCGGCATCATAAACTACGCAAAGCCTTCTCAAAATTTTATAGACGTCATTCCGATTTAATTTCAAAATTCAATGTTGGACTTAAATCTCTTCTGCAACAAGGTTTATCGGTTGTATGGTGACGGTTGTACGGTTGTATAAATTCAGAAAAAATACATAATTTGCAATGACTTCAGCACCCAATGTCGTAAAATCATGCTTCAATATAAAAAGATTGGGTACAACATAAATGTTGTACAACAGACTGCATGCATGGTGGACAACCCAATCACGGTCAACAACTTTGCTTCCCTCTTAAATTGCAAGCCGTCGGGTCGGGCTTTAGATTCTATGACGGTTCCAGCGTAAAGGTTTACTGAGAATTAGAGAGTATCTAATTTTATTTAATGTTGGTTGGTGCCTAATGCTCTGTCTCTGGTCGGGCCCATCGGAGTCTAACTGTTGGTTTTCTTTTGCTCCAGCATTTCAGTGGTTTCTTGCTGTCGAGTCCTCACCTTTGTTTCATCGCTGTGGTTGTTGATTTTTGTGTTCACGGAGATGTTGCGCTGATGAGTTAAGAGGCCTTAATGCGGACTGAACAAGTTATTTGTCTAAATCGCGACGGAAGTAAGGGCGAGGATTGTGGCCTAGTAAAATCGATTTTAGCCCCACAGTGGAATTCGTTTCGTCGACCGTTCCAAGGCGGTTCTTCTGTCGCGGTTTATTTTTGTAATGGCTTGTCTTTGAGTGTGTTTATCGCTTACATTATTTTGTTTTGGATAGCCAATTGACGGTTTGGGTGGAAAGTAAGTGTCCTTTTGGCTTTCCGCTATTGATGTTTCCATTAGGGTCTAGTCGTTTCATGCTTGCGTTTCTTTCCCTTTGGTGTCTCTGATAGGAGCTGTTGGTTAATTGCATTGATTCCTGATAATTGTTAACTATTTTAAGAAGTCAAACTGTCGTCTGCTCCCGGAATTCGGGTTAAGTCAGGTTGACGAGTATAGGATTTGGATATTTTGTTGCGGAAACAGAAAACAGCCAAACTGAACGAATAGACTAACTTGGAGGCATAAATGCAACCATCATGAAAACGCGCCTATACAGATACATTGTAAACTTTACCGCCGAAACAAAACTAAAAGTTTAAGAGGAACAATTGTGATATTTTTCTTATTTCTGCTAAAAATGTAGATTGTCGGTCTTCGTTAGAACCGCCTGATCGAAGCGGTTCTAACGAGCACCCTCAATTCATATTTTAAAGCAGAAATAGGAAAATAAGGTTTACCCCTGTAAGCCCCAGTTTTTGCTGTATGAAAGTGGGGTTCAAGGTGGTCAAAATTATATAGACGTGTTTTCGTGATGAATATCTACAGGAAGAATACATTGCATCTTCCGTGTTGATGAAAATTCTACTTTCGATTTCAACTTTCGCCCAAAGTTCGAATGAAATTCCACACACACAACATTAAAAACTGATCTGTATGGAGTAATCCTTTTTACTTTCTGTAATGTGTTCTACAATATCGTTTGCCCAAGGGTATCATAGTCATTGTACGTCCGTTTCGTTTATGTGCCACCAAGATTCTAATGGATTTTGCGTATGTAACGCGACGTCTGATTGGATTACGTCAAAATTTGCGACAGTATATTCTGCCATATACTGTCGGAAACCCGACGTCATCGCGTAACGTCGCTTTTCATTGGCTAGTATTTGGTTAAATGCAGCTCACAGCGCTAACCGTTTTGTGCAAAATAGTAGTTTTTAAAAAAACAACCGTATGAGTGCATTAGAATGGGGATAACTGTATTGCAAAATTGTGATTTGGGGAGGCAAACCGTCAGTTTTACGGTCGCATATTACGTTTTATGGCTCCGCTGACGCGTTGCCGTAAAACGAAATTTCCGACCCGTGAAACCTCCGATTTACCTCCCCAAACCACAATTTTGAATACAGTTATCCCCTAAGTATTAGGTGGGCGAAAACTGGTGTACAACAGCACATACAAAACGTATGAACACTCGCTTATTTCTCTTTTTTTTTTCTTTAAGAGTCTCATTTAGGCAATACAAAACGTAATTTTCAAAGGATGCTACATGATTTAGTTAGCTACTCATTTCTTTCAATGAAATTTTGTTGCGTTATTTGTAGAAATGTACATGTTGTGTGCTTTTGCCATGTTGACAAAAATAGATTCTTGAGAATCAGGAAATGAATAAAAATCGAATTTGATACTTGTTTGATTCTAGACAAGTCATTAGCCCAATCTTTAAGCGCGCAGATAGTGTGTCAGTAACACCAATGCTTCAATGACGAGAAAAAGTTCACTTTCTCTAAAAACAATCATTCAGAGGCACTAAGCAGCACTTGTTTGATTCTAGACATAGAGGATCTTACATGAGTGTTCATGTACTATTGAATTTATTAAACTCGTTGAGGAAAAGGGATAAAATGCGAGGCTTTGAGTGTCCATGTATTATTGAATTTATTAAACGAGTTGAGGAAAAGGATATAATGCGAGGCTTTGCCGAGCATTTTATCCCTTTTCCTCAACGAGTTTAATAAATTCAATAATACATGAACACGAATGCAAGATTCTATTTATCATATGACATTTAAAACGCATTTTATTCACGATTGTTTACAAAAATATCAATATTCCGCCATTAGTAACGCGACGTCGTTAATAACATCGTACATGTAACGTTACGGGACGTATCTAGCTAATTTACATATTTAATCCACTAGTGGATTATCGAAAATAATACATGGCGTTATTACACTCTCAGACGCGACGTCATATGACAAAAGTCATTAGCCCCATCTTTAACCGCGCAGATAGTGTGTGCTTCAATGACGAGAAAAAGTTCACTTTCTCTAAAACAAATCATTCAGAGGCACTAAGCAGCAACCATACTTGTACTGCAGCTCATTTATTTTCAAATTTGCAAATACTTACGATTTCGAATACAATTTATAGGATTAATTGCTCCGTTCTTAACAGATTGTTTGAGAGTTTCGACACTGTATTGTTAATTAAAAGGACATCTTGTGAGTTTTCCGTATTGGAAGTAGAAGTAAAACAAAGATCAGGAATCGATACAATTAACTTACTCTACCCATAAAAGACAAAGGGAAAGAAACACAAAAATGAAGCGACCAGACCATAATGGAAACCTAAACAAAGGAAGGCCATAAGGACAGTTACTTTCCCACAAAATGGCCAAATGGCCATCCAAAATGAAAAGACAAAAGTGATACACACAGTAACTAACAAACAACATCATAAATAAACCGCCACAGAAGAAATTCTAAACATCTGCTTGCTTAATGTTCTTAAGAAGATACTTAATCAAGTTGGTGTTAGGTCAAGTAGTATCAGTGTGTCTGGAACTAGTCATTCAGCTATTTCTCTATCAATAGTTTATGAGCCCTCGACACAACAAATCGGACAATAAAACATGTACGCCAGCAAAGACTCAGATCAGCCTAAGCATGAAACTAGTCTGACAGTTATCTTCGACTGTTCATCAAATAAGCAATTCCTTGAAATAAACACCCCCTTAACCCCACAAACATGGGTTTACGGGGGTATATATTATCTTTTCTTATTTCTGTGTCAAGACACTGGTTGTTGGTACCAGTAAGGACCGCCTCGAGCACACATAACCTATGTTTACAGTATAAATTAGAAAAATATCACGGATGTTCATCAGAAAAGTAGCCATTTTGGAGATGTGAAAAATGCAGTATGGCGCTGGGGCGTACTATCGTAATGTGATACTTGGATAGCCCAGGGGCTAAAGAAAGATCGTACGATCAGAAAACCCTCTGATCAGACTGCGCTAGTCCGACATGTGTTATTGTAGGTTTTGTCATGCATTGTATTATGAAAGCACGTATATTCAAATATATTGATTTTCTTTCTCGAGAAAAAACAATGCAATTTTTCAGAAAAAAAAAAAAAAACAATCTGATATTTTTCATATTTCTGCTCAAAACATATATTGCGGGTACCCGTTAGACCCGACTCGCTAGAACCGCATTGTCAAAGCCGTTCTAATGAGTATCCACTATCTATGTTTTTGGACAGACATATGAAAAATTAGTTCACCCCTATAAACCGAAATTTCCCTTCTTAAAAATGACGTTTAAGGTGGTCAAATTTATATAGGCATGTTTTCGTGATGCATCATATAGAGTTCCTTACCAAAGAATTCAGCAAGCTTCACCTAAGCATGATCGAAACCAAACCCAAGGTCATGCATATATTCTTGCATAAATACAGATGTCTATAGATATTTGAAGGCATCGTCGAACTGACCTAAGCCTGCCTTTCCTTCTTCAAAGTGTAGATATTATTTTCCAGTCCTTTTGGAATGGTTGTTAAACTGTGGAATTTTAAAAATATTTCATGGGGCCTTATTTGCCGAAACCAGCTAGTCTGACCCAGACAAAACTTGTACACTCCATACTTTACATTTCTACGGTGAATTACTTTTTCAAAAGGATAACCCTTTCAAACAACAAATTTCTTGACGGGACTTACGTGAAATGCTTGCAGTCGTTCTTTAAACCAAGACGATTGCCTTGCCTTGTGTAAGTGTATTTAAAGGAAACATGTCACAACAAAAAGAATTGGGAAGAAAACGATTCTTAGAAAAAGCATTAACAAAAGCACACAATCATCTCAAACCATCGAACTGGATTCTCAAGGTAAACGTTGTTTCAACGTTGATACTACGTAGAGTTGCTGCTTGGGCACAATCTCAAACCGGTCAAAGAATAGATGAATAGGCATGAAAGAATAGGCTGAATGCACAGACAAATACATAAAACAATGTAGTCAACAAACATACAAAGTCAGTTAATAAATACGAAACTGCAAAGCCACGACAATTTTGGGCTGTAAGAAGTAAAACAACATTTAACCGGAGGGTTTTGGCCGGCCTCGGTGGCTCAGTCGGATGCGCGTCTGACTGGTGATCAGGAGGACGCGGGTTCGACTCCCGCCGGGGTCGGCAACATTATTTCGTGGAGATTGATCATGAAATCTTTTCTACGGTCATTCTCTCCCTTCCGCTGATTCAAGAAGGGCAGTTGTCAGTTTCTGGCTAAAGAATATGCACTGTACTGGTTAACCGCTTACGTATAAGCCTGCCCAGGAAAGTGTTGATAGGTAAACTGACCGGCTCAAAATGACCTAAATAGTGTTGACTGGGCCGTAAAACTCCAAAACAAACAAAACAAAAACCGGAGGGTTTCAAGTCAAAGTTATTGTAAGTAAGAAGAAACATTATTATACAAAACCTGTCGGTGGACAGATTAGCTTGCCTGAAGGCACTGTCAACACAAAATTCGGAATAAATGAATTTCAAAGGAAATGTCTTCAGGTACGATACCATACCCCTAGATCCTGGGTGGTAGTTTAGCTGTATTAAATGGGTAAAACTGTTTAATACAAATTATTGAAAACTTACTCTCGTACACTAGGACTGTCTCCAGGTATGGTTCCGTATTTGGTGCCTTTACATGCGTATATCAGACGGGTTCGAAAATGGATCTGAGCCTATCCCATTGACTGTCAAAAAAGGTCATTTTGACCATCTGCCAAGAGAGCTTCTTTCACATTGATCCAGTTTATCTGCAACTCTAATGTAGATGGATGACTTGCGATTTTACATCCTTTTTAGTAGTATTTCAGTCATATCAGAATGATGAGAGGTTGATAAGGAAAGGCTGTGTGCAATGGAACTCCGTTTACAGTTGGAAAGATTTCTGCCTCCAGCAAGTTTTTTTTCTAAAAATAGCCGCAGTGACCTTGACCTTGAGCCCAGGACCCGGAAAGTCAAACTTGCTCGAGATATTATCATACCCGACATTTGTGTGAAATTACATTAAAATCCATCTATAAATGTAGGCACTCGAACGATGACAAAGTTAAAAAAAAAAAAACAGTGACCTTTACCTTGAGCCCAGGATCCTGAAAGTCGAACTTGCTCGAGATATTATTATACATTTGTGTGAAGTTATATAAAAATCCATCAACAAATGACGACGCTAGAGCGCTGACAAAGATTTTTTCTACAAATAGCCGCAGTGACCTTGACCTTGAGCCCAGGAGCCTGAAAGTCAAATTTGCTCGATATATTATCCTACCCAATATTTGTATGAAATTATTAAAATCTATCAATAAATGTAGGCACTAGAGCGATGACAAAGTTGTGTTTTCTAAAAATAACCACAGTGACCTTGACATTGAACCCAGCATCCTAAAGGTTGAACTTGCTCGAGATATTGTAATACCCAACATTTGTGTGAAGTTATATCAAAATTCATCAACAAATGACGACGCTAGAGCGATGAAAAGGTTATTTTCTAAAAATAGCCGCAGTGACCTTGACCTTAGCCCAGGACCCTGAAAGTTGAACTTGCTTGAGATATTATCATACTTCACATTTTAATGAAACTATATTAAAATCCATCGATAAATGTAGGCACTAGAGCGAACACAAAGTTTTTCTAAAAAAAAAAAGCCACAGTAACCTTGACCTTGAGCCAAGGACCCTGAAAGTCGAACATGCTCAAGATATTATCATACCCAACATTTGTGTGAAGTTATATTAAAATCCATCAATAAATGTAGGCACCAGAGTGATGACAATGTTTTTTTCTAAAAATAGCCACAGTGACCTTACACTGCAGCTTAAAACGAAGTACCATAACTCTGTGACAACTCATCTAACCAGATGGCATGGATAATATGCGCATCCCCTATTGCTGCTTAAGATTCCATGGAGTTTTCGTTGAATTTCTGCAAGTAATTACTGAAAATTCGCTTGGACACAAACAGAACCCTATATATTCATGCAGAATTAATCAAAGGCCATAACTGTTGGAAAAATCATTGAACCAACACACGCAGGTGATATGCGCATACACCTTCGATACTTAATATTTCCATGAAGTTTCATGTAAATCCGACCAGTAGTTTCAGAGAATTCGCGTGGACAAGACAGGGACGGACGTACGGACGCACGAACAAAGCGGCGACTATATGCTCCCCCGAAATTCTTCGGGGAGCATAAGACTATATGCTCCCCCGAAATTATTCGGGGAGCATAATAACATTTTGCTTAAGAGCAGTAAAACATAAGGTTAATAAGGAACAACCACAATAAAAGATTGCAGCGTCCAAGCCAGAAAAAAAACGCTCGCTCGTGCTCAAACAGGGCATTTGGACAAGGTTTGTGTGTGTGTGTGTGGGGGAGGGGCATTTGAGCACGGTTCGGAATAATTTATTTCTTAAAGATGACTCAGAAACACGTGAACCAACAGCACAGGACCAGTTGACATATAAGACCTCGGGTGGTCTATCGTTAACTGCTGAGGACTTTAAATTTAAGGTTAATGACTATTCAACCCACGTCTTCAATTCCAATGCAACTACCTTCATAATAACAAAAGTGGCCTTATGGAGGATTCCTAAATCAAAAGAGTGAAATGACAGTACGAGCTGTGTAAGAATTAGGTGACGGCATACAAGAAAAAAATACATCACGGAGGGGCAATCACGGGATATGAAATACTGGGATTCATCCCTTGTAGGATGGAGCTAGGCACAAGGTTTAAAAAGACAATGCGATATGCAAATAGTCTATGACTCGTCGACAAGACGTAGAGTACAAATGAATGAAAATTATATTAGCAAGTGGGATATAAATTTCATTGTCTAGCCGTTGTCACTTACCAGAATGAGAAAAATATTCAAGCATCAGTACATACACAATTTAACATTATATTAGCCACGTCAAATAAAAACCGTGTCTTCAAACATCTGCGCCTATTAAAGATTTAAATCAGCCTGTTAGATCAGAGCCCGCGATGTACATGATATAGATAACACGTTGACCTAAAGCGTATTCACCTAGTCTTAGAACGACTATTGGGTAAGAGTGCACGAGTCTTAAGACAAAAGTTATGCTCACATATGAGTCCAACGTGGATACTTCGCAATTAACATTGTCAATCGATTTAGCAATCGATTGATTGTCATTTAAGTTTGTTTAGTTTAGTTTTGGAGTTTATTCGCCCGGTCATCACTAGGTAATATCGAGCCTGCCAATTTACCTAAGCACACTTTTTTGGGCATGCTTATACATAAGCAGTAAACCAATACGGTGAACATTCTTAAGTCAAAAACTGAAAACTGCCCGTCTTCAATTAGCTGAAAGGAGAGGATGAGCGTATGATCGTAAAAAATATTCCATGATAAATACCCGGCAGGTATCGAATGCGCTACATCCTGGGCACTAGTCAGAGAGCTACCGAAGCGGCCTTCAGTTTGTGTAAGAATCTTGATTCGTTTGAAGGATGCAAGCATTTTGCATGTCTACAGCAATCAGTTTATGTTCGATAAGCGGTTTGAGAGACAGAAGGAACTTAAAGATATCGCTGACATTGTTGTAAACTTAAATGACATTACACTGTAATAAATATGCGCATTGACATTGTGAACGGGTTTCAAGTAGCGTTTTGGATCCGACTACTAACTCTGAATTACTTTTATGTGTAACAAATGTCAAACTGTAAATATAGACAAAAGGAAATTAAAAAAAACACGAATTTCTCATTTTCACAAAAACTATAAGTTCTACCCAAAGAGGATTTTCACCACGTGATATCACCACATGATAGAATATTTAAAACGACAACAGATAAAAATAATTTAATGTTACAATAAAACATTTTAATGAAATTCCATTTTTTTTTTCAAAAATAAAATTTTCTGAAAAAAAAAATGGAACAGTAATAAGAGTGATATTCCAAGACGTTTTTCAAAATCTGAAAGAGCAGCAAAAAGGTCTAGCAAGAACTTAAATGGAATAACCATGAAGTACTAAGAAAGTACCTTTAAAACAAACAACAAAACAACACTTTTTACCCCAAATATAATGCTTTTTTGAAACCAAAATTTAGGTGACTGATGGAGTCATAGGCGTGTATATACTGAAGTCACTGGTGTTTATCTAATGAGGTAACAGGCCAAATAAGGAAGTAATCTACTAAAGAATAAAGAAGACACAGCACTTTGAAACAAAGTTTACCAAAATGTAAAATAGAAGTGTGACAATGATCAGGAATCGCTACAATTAACCCACACCACCCACCAGATACATCAAAGGAAAAGAATCTCAAACAGTAAATAAATCGACCCTTATGGAAACACCAATAGCAGAAAGTAAAAAGGACAGTTACTTTCCCACAAAATTGCCAATCGGCTATCCAAAACAATCGATATAAGCGATACACACAAACAAAGACAAACCATAACCAAAGAAGGTAAAGTAGAAGTAAAACAAAGATCACGAATCGATACAATTAACTTACTCCACCCAGCAAAGACACCAAAGGGAAAGAAACACAAACATTAAGTGACCAGACCATAATGGAAACCTAAACAAAAGAAGGCCATAAGGACACTCACTTTTCCACAAAATGGCCATATGGCCATCCAAAATAAAAAGACACAAGTGATACACACAGTAAGTAACAAACAACACCATAAATAAAAGTAAGTTTGAACTTGGCAATTTGCAATGGAATGATTGGTATTTCGTGGAATGAATGAAATGTATATGAAAGGAATTCCAGCAGTGAAGCAACAATTTTAGTATGGAACTAATTCATTGAAGAATAAAAGTACAATATCACTTTGAAAAAGGGGTAACCCAAAGTTAAACCTCGGACGCCGCCAGACGCCCGCCCTGACATCGCAATTTTTAAAAGGGCGGATTTTTTCCCCGTCCAAAAATCAAGATACGGTCTCAATATGTCTATAAAAAGTTCAAGAAAGGAGAATACTCCATACAACTGAATATTTTTGGCGTGTTCAAACTTTTGGGAGGTCAGCCTAGCTAGTTTCGGCAAATTAGGCCTTGTCAGTGACCAAATTCAACAATAAAATCTTTTAGCCCAAAGAACTAGAAAATATAATCAGCACTATGGTGAAGAGCATGGACACACTTTACGGGCGGCATTTTACGCCCTTTACACAGCAGTAGTGAAGATAAATATGATCTATAGAAAAGGTTTTCCTTCGGAAGCAAGGAATACACCGAAGAACAAAAATGAAATATTCACGTTTTATTGGGCCAGATGTAGGCCGCAGAAACAAAACGACATTGATGGGAGGTGTAAGTTAATTGTATCGATTCTTGATCATTGTCTTCACTTCCATTACGAAAACACGTATATAGAAACACATTGCAAACGTTACCGCCGAAAAAAACCCCGAACATTTTAAGATGAAAAAATGTGATATTTTTCTTATTTCTGCTCAAAATATAGATTATGTGTACTCGTTAGAACCGCCTCATCGAGGCGGTTCTAACGAGTACCCACAATCTATATTTTGGAGCAGAAATAAGAAAAATAAGGTTAATCCCTGTAAACCTGAGTTTTACTATATAAAGGGGTTCAAGGGGGGTCAAAATTATATAGGCGGCGTGTTTTCGTGATGTATATTCACCAACCCAAATATCAAAGAAACAAATAAGTAACTGTAAAAGACCAACCGTCTTGGGAGAGTCTGCAGAAAAATTGTGGAGGCGCTTCAACTTCGGTGTTTACGAATATTTGCTCTCCGTTTCAATACTAACTCTAAGAAAGTAACAGAAACAAAACGCCTAGCATGGAGGAATTCTAGCTCAACAGTCAGTCATGTCAGTAGCGTACACAGCAAAGCATCTATATGTGAATGAAAGCAATCACGAATCAGAATTGATGATCCAATTATTATTGGCGGCAGAGCAGAAGACCACCAGTTAGATAACCGAGATCCGAACGCAGGGCCTAAAATATCGGACTCTTCCCCTGTTGGAACCATTTTACCTAACATTAAGACTTGGTCCTGACAGAAGTTTGCAATTGTCAAACATTGCAGTACTAGTTCGAAGACTGTTTGCCATGAGATACTTACTTAAAAGGCAAGGTTATACGCCACATTTACCTGATGTTTATGTATCCTGTAAGAGAATACCAGGTTTGTGACACAAACAGTTTACTAATTAGCTTGCCGCCCCATTAATCTGCAGGTTTAGTTCGATAAATACTACAGGAGTTAAGCCGGCGACAAGGTCATTTACCGACCAGTAAACAAAACCGTTCTATATTGGCTGTCATATTTTCTGCAAGTTTCACGAAGATTCGATAGAACTCGTTGTAGACACACTAAACTACTGCTTGGTTTAACAAAATAGGTTCCAACTCATTTTTTATTTGCCTTCACTGCAGCTGGTGTTGTGCCTCGTGGCGGCCGTAAAACGTCTCCCCGTACATCAACCATAGTGCAGTTTATATTTTACTTTTGGTCCTTTGAGATCAGCGTGAATATTCTGAGAAATCAGAAATAAATTATTGGTTTAGACTCATATTCTAGACAGGTTTTTAATTATTTGGACCCCATTTTGATTTATATCAGTCTTTGAATCGACTGCCTATTCGAAATTCGCAAAATTGCAGTATGTTTCCTCTGGCTTTCTTTGCCGGATCATTACAGGGTCACTGATGAGGCTTTATTAGCCGAAACTACGTAGTATGACCCATCTTCTTTCTTATGAATGTTTTCATTGCTCTTAAAGGAACTCATTTTTGATTTTTATTCAAGAGTGCGTGCTGTAGTTTTTTTTTCTCAAAATTTCGTCAATGATACAATCAAACATCAGGCAATCAAAATCGAGATGTTCCGAAAAGGTAATATTAAAAGAATAGCACAAAGTAATGTTGGTCAATCAAACAAGCAACAGATACAATAAACTGATACAAAAATGGTTTTCATGCATGTACATTGTAAACATATGTTTTCCCTCACTTAATGCACCTCTGTCTCGTCAATCGTTGCAACAAAACCTTTTACGTTAACAAAAACAATTTTAGTTGCATCTCTCTATTTACTTGTAATGACAAAAATGCCTACTTTACCTCGTGATATTTAAGAAATAGATCAGCTCTAACTGTGATTTGTTGAGTAATAAATCACAGTTTGGAGGTCAGTTGTAAAGTAGATAAATCACGAGCGCGTAGCGCGCGTGATTTGTCTACTTACAACTTACCGACAAACTGTGATTTATAATTCAACAAATCACAAACTAGAGCTGATCTATTTCGATTCTAACAGGCTGAAAATCGGCAATAATGCTGTTGTTTCCTTCAAAATCTCACAACTTTTCGCCATTGCCAGAAGAAATCCCGCTAAAATTATCGACTGAAACACATGCATTTATACCCTTTTCTAACGTTTTTGATGCGAGAATATGACGTTACACCGTCTAACGTCAAGGAAATCTACTAGTGACGTCATAAATTTGCAGTTTAAATGACGTCACACGTCACGCTCTTACGAGCTGTGATTTGTTGCAGAATAAAACACAGTTATTTTCCATTGCCTATACAGGCGCGCTGTGTTAGAATACATCATCATCCATTTCGAGCAAGTCATAAATATAAGCTTTATGAAGCCCTTTACTTTTTATTGGATAACTTTTATAATTTTATTACCTAATTTCTTATATAAAGTGTTAAGATATATTTTTGACTATTGGCCAGTTCATTGTCCAGTCGGTATGGTTTTTATTAAGGTACTATTATCAAGTGCTGTAATAATAAAAGCCAGAACCCGCCTCAGGTTACCTTTATCAGTCAACAATAATGGCGTCGATTGCGTATTGTGAATGGTTTCTTTTTGTTGATCGAAGAAGATATAGCGACTTATTGGGTAACAAAACAATTATCTCAAGGCAGATTGGAGTTTAGTCAAACTATTGGCACTCACAACCCGAAGCACTGTTGTCCAAGCTGCCATGGAATAAGTGTATGATATGATTCTAAGGTGGTATACTTCTTTTTGCACATTTGTTCTTTTAGGTAATAACAAAGACATGTCTTTTTACAAAAGATACCCAATAGGATATATTTGAGGTTATCAATCTCCACTTCACGATATTTGTATGGGTGATCTTTAAAAACAGAAGTGAAGACACTGATCAGGAATCAGTACAATTACCTCGCAAGCCATCATAGGGGAAGCAGCTCCAGCAAAAAAAAAAGCAACCTCAACATAATTAAAACGTAACAAACGTAAAGCTAAAGGACAGTTACTTTCCCGAAAAATGGCCAAACGGCTGTCCAAAATAAAAATATATTAGCATCACATACATGCAAAGACAAACAATGACAATAATAAACCAAATTGGCAGGGTCAGTATTTTTTTCTGTGGGGGACTTAAATCGAATTTACCTGGCCACAGTCCTCCTCTTTAGTTTTTCGTGGTTAAGATAAATAATTTGTTCAGTCCCAATGAAGGAAGAAAAATTTCTATTTCGAACAAATGTTCGCAAAATTTATTCAAAAGGGTTGCAGCTAAATAATTACACTACTGGTAACTGGTTTCAACTTTCATATTTAAAGCTGTCCTAGCTTTCTTCAATTTAATGAAGCTGAAACTTAACTAGGGGCAGTATGACTTATCGAATGGTCGGTTATTGCCATTTTCGGCATTCCAGTATGGGGATCTAAATAGTTTTAACCTGTTTGTTTTAACCTGTTTGACAGCCAATGGGAGTTTCAACTCCGATATTTAAAGCTGCCCTAGCTTTCTTCATTTCAATGAAGCTTAAACTTAACTAGGAGCTATACAACTTGTCAGATGGTCAGTTAGTACTATTTTCGGCATTCCAGCATGGGGATCTAAACAGTTTTGACATGTTTGAAATTCCATGGCTGTCCTAATAATGAATTGCTTCTGTCCCAAAGATGTGGCGCTGGGCATATATGGGTTAAGGGAATAATAGTGCCTGAAAAATTGTCTTTTATTGCCGTAAATCGGTGCTAATAATTATTCCGGTGTACACTCCATATTTTCCAGTTCTGTTTTGTATTCTTTGCTTCGAAAGGATAACCCTTTCTAGAACATATTTACTATTATTGTCAAAGATGGATTTTTCCACCCTATGATATTTGAAGCCTCATTACATTATACAATATCGTTTTGAATTTTTAATACGAATGGAAACGATAGATATAGTATACGGCATAAAAATCAAACTATAGCGCTAAAGGTCGCAGTATCTATTTCTATTACATATATAAGTAAGTATTTGCTTGTCTTGCCATTGTGTAGCTTGACTGAGCAGTTCATTAGCACGAAAAACACGCCAATATAAATTTGACCCCCTTGAACCCCACTTTTATATAGTAAAACTGAGGTTTCCGTGGATATACCTTATTTTTCTTATTTCTGCTCTAAAATATAGATTGTTTTCGTGATGGGTTGGGAATTACCCCTTTTATAGAACTTTTAAAACATGAAGAATCGTCAGAATTGCACAGTTCGTTTCGTTTTTCAAACTGTCCTCACATTAGTTCTATCGTTTTGCTAATATAATTGTTTTGTTTCGTCATTATAAAAGAAAATGACCCGTGAAACTGTAAATTCTTCTAGTGTAAAATGCCTTACCGAAATAACGAACTTAAATCTTCATGTCGTTTCATTATTCTCAATTTTCCTAAATATCATATTACTATTGTAGCTTTTGTAAGAACATCAACAAGAAATGTGTAATGGGTGAATCTTTTTTTATTTCCAAGAACAAATCTACCAGATCTGTGCCCTGAAAAATATGCTCCTAGGATTTGTAAGAAATTCATGCATTACGAAAACACGCCTATACAAACACATTGTAAACTTTACACCCGAAAAAGCGAAAACTTTAAGATGAAAAAAAAAAAAAATGTGATATTTTTTATTTCTATTCAAATTAAAGATTGTGGGTATTCGGTTCTAACGAGTACCCACAATCTATATGTTAGAGCAGAAATAAGAAAAATAAGGTTTACCCCCTGTAAGCCCCAGTTTTATTTTAAATATAAAAGTGGGGTTCAAGGGGGGGGGGGTCAAAATTATATAGGTGTGTTTTCGTGATGGGCTGTGGGATGAAAAGTTAGGGACAGAAAATGTTAAAAAAAAAGTGTTGAAGTCTGTTAACACTGACTTGCTCGAGAGAGAGAGAGAGAGAGAGAGAGAGAGAGAGAGAGAGAGAGAGAGAGAGAGAGAGAGAGAGAGAGAGAGAGAGAGAGAGAGAGAGTACCCACCTGCTATATTGTCTAATGAAGGCGCTGAATCGGATCTTTTATAAACTTTTTCTACATATCCCGCTTTACCACATAGCGCTGATAATACCTTCGGTATACTAGCTCCGCAAACCCCTTGTTTGTGTATTCTACTTCTGTCTGTACAAAATTTGGTAGCGTGACCAGCTGATATGACCATTGCGTTGAACGATAACCATAAAACTGACTTCGTTAATAAGAATTGGAGGCCTCCCATAACGTTGAGCACACTACTAAAAAAAGAGATAATATAATGTTATTAATCAAGTAATTTCGTATTGGCCCAGGTACAGTTCCGAGGTCTGCTGTATTGGCACGAGGCCGAAGGCCGAGGCCAATGCAGCTGACCGAGGACCTGTAACTGGGCCAATACGAAATTACTTGATTAATGACAATTTTATTAATTGACGCAATTAAAAACATGATTTATGATTTTTGAATATTGGTTGACCTTGTGTAATATAGGATAATCAATTAATAATAAACCATAACTGCAGTGGAAGATGAGTAATTAGGAAATTTGGGGATAATGATTCTTATTACGTAACCGTTAAAAACATATCTTGTTGGTACTTGCTAGAATAGCCTCGTCGATTCTTCGTATGGCACAAATGACCGAAGACACAGGTTAACCAGGCTCGACCAAATTAATTATTCTTGCACACCAGATAAGGAAATCTATAGTTTTAGCTTGGGGTAGAAATTCTGTTCTAACACTGTTGTTCTTACCCCCAAAATCGAATATTTTCACGTGTTTGATGAATGCACTGGTTGAATATGACCTCATATGCGCCGTCGTTAAGGTTGACGACATGGTACGTTACGTTTCGTCACTAAACATCACTGTAGTGTCATCATAATATGGCGGACGCCGGCAAACGAAGTGACTGCAGTATTAAAAACCCACGCTCAGAAACGGAAGGTATGATGACTGTGATGGGTGGATAGAAAAATCCATCCCTCGGAATCACTGTCCGGCAGAATAGGCGCCTCTTGGTGCCGGACAGTGACCCTCGGGACGGCTTTCTTCTAGCCACCCCTCACACCCATGTAGGATTCTTTTTCTTGCATACCTTCCATTTCTGAGCTTGGACTTTTAATACTGCAGTCACTTCGGTTGTAGACATCCGCCATATTGTGATGACAATGCTGTGACGTTTAGTGATGTCACGTAACGTGATGTGACGTCAACCTAAATGACGGCGCATATGAGGTCGTATTCAACAAGTGCCTTTGTCAAACATGGCGAGAATATTCGATTTTGGGTAAGAACACCAGGGTTAGAACAGAATGTCTGTCCCAAGCTAGAACTATGGATTTCCTTATCTGGTACGCAGCAATCTTATAATCTTACTTGGCCTGCGATATTGTCTGCAAGCTCTATTGTCAATGTCATTCTGCAAGTTTAATATAGATCTGTTGCATCAGAAATTATCGTGGGTGTTTTTTTTGTCCGTGGGTGGATTGACAGAAACAAAAGAGTAAATTAAAAGCAAAATTAATGTAGCCGTAATAGTATATAACTATATCAAAACTTCAATGCATCGTTATACCATAAAAAATGCAGTTCTTAATAACACTGACTAGATATTGCAAAATATGCCTACATCCAAAAACTATAAATCTCTTCTCAAGTTCATATTGGTTTTTAGCAAAAGTCAAACAATTACATCATAATGTTTCTGTTTTGCTAAGCGGTAAGATACCATTTCTTAGCTTTTGTCGAAGACACCAACGTTCTGGGTAAAGTTCAAAACGAAGAAGAATAGTATCTGAGACCATTTCTGGATCGGTTGTTTATCAATCGACCCAAATATATAAAGCGCAAGTAAGCTTTTTTCAGTTTTGAAGTCCACGTGACTGTCACTGACTTGTCATAAAACCAGGCAAGGGTTAGACACGTTATTCTTGACGATAAGTAAGATGTTTATCTAAGGAATCTGGACTGAAATCATGTGTTGGGCTTGACAAACAGTGAAGAGCCTGATCAGACGCCGCAGCTCGCGGCGTCTGATCAAGGTCTACACTTTTTCTTAAAAAAAAAAACCCTGGAATTTATGGGTTAAACAAAACAGTATTAGTCTCAGTTCAGGGCTATTTTCCCAGCTTACGCAAAGCCAAGCCTCAGTTTGATTTTTTTTTTTTTTTTGGTTTTCACAACTGGTAAAACTTTTCTTAAAATATGAACCGCGTCGTGAGAAAACCTTTCGTTTTACCATTTGCCATCACGAAAACAGGCCTATATAACTTTGACCCCCTTGAACCCCACTTTTATATAGTAAAACTGGGGTTTCCGGCTGTTAACCTTATTTTTCTTATTTCTGCTCTAAAATATAGATTGTGGGTACTCGTTAGAACCGCCTCATCGAGGCGGTTCTAACGAGTGCCCACAATCTATATTTGGAGCAGGAATAAGAAAAATATCGCAATTTTACATCATAAAATTTTCATGTTTTCTGCGATAAAGGTGGCAATGTATTTGTATAGGCGTGTTTGCGTAATGGGACAACAAATGCGCAGATCGGCCTGCGCATCTATGCAGCCTATTCAGTACATTTGTGTTCGCTGCTCGGAGAGTATATACATACTTTTTGTTCCTATATCGTTAAGGTAAATGGAAACAACTGGCAGGTTTTTTCCGCCATTTTCAAAGGGAGATAACTTTCGAGACTTCCTGTTCGCTTTTACTATAAGCCCTGTCCAACTGAAAAAGGGGTCTACTCTTAAAGGTAAGAATTTTCTCCTCTCAGGAGCAAATTCTTCCCTTTAAGAGTTGACCCCTATTGACATTGGAGACAAAAATACTTTTGCAGGAGTTGCCTCCCCTGAAGGTATTCCCATTCCCCTGAATGTCAGGATTCTCGCTAGTCTCTGTAGCTGAGCAGGCTGGTGTGTGTCTTGCCTGGTCGCACACACCAGAGACGGGGTTTTCTTGCACCCCAGACAAGGAAATCCGTGATTTTACCCTGGGACAGAAATTTATGTTCTTACCCTGGTGTTCCGACCCAAATTCGAATAAAATCGCGTGTTTGATAAATGCACTGGTTGATTACAACCTCATGCGCGGCAACCTCATGCGTGACGTCACTTAACATTCCTGTTGTGTCATCACAAAATGGCGGACGTCGGTAACCGAAGTGACAGCAGCATTAAAAATTCGCAATAGAAATGGAAGGTATGCAAGAAAAAGAATCCATTATGGGTGTGAGGTTGGATAGAAAAATCCGTCCCTCGGGGTCACTGTCCGGCATCACTCGGCAAGCCTCGTGATGCCGGACAGTGTCCCTCGGGACGGATTTTTCAATCCACCCCTCACACCTATATAAGATTTTATATTCCATGAGTGGCTTATACAGAGGACCCTCGTTATAACGACAGTATTTGTTCTCAAATATTTTGCCGTTAAATGCATTAATTTTTGTAACAGTAGGACACACCGTGTGCTCATAATTGTTTTATTGCCCCCTGTGATATACTTTCTGTAGCAGATCAAAGGCAGCCCCTAATGTGGTGATTAGTAGCTCTTGTTGAATCCCTGACTGAGGCACTTAAGGGGAAAATCAATAAGGTATACTCCAGTCAACAGTTTGTAAACTATTAATTTTTCCCCAAGAGGCCGTTATAGAGAATTCCAGTTTGGCGTATGACAGGTGATAAAGGGCTTCTTCTAATTCATTGCTTCAGGAAACGAATGTTGTTTTGAGGACATTGGTTAGAATCGCCTCGACGAATTTTTGTTTATACAATATTTTATTTAATATATATAAATGTCAAACACTTACGTACACTATAAGATACAGTAAGCGCAGCGCTTATATAGAAGTCACCTGCTGGGACAAGCATAGTGTATCATTATGTATGGTACATTATAAATCAAGCGATTTCGGAAGATAAAAAAATAAAATAGCAATAATTATTTTGAAAGGAGAGAGAGAGAGAGAGAGAGAGAGAGAGAGAGAGAGAGAGAGAGAGAGAGAGAGAGAGAGAGAGAGAGAGAGAGAGAGAGAGAGAGAGAGAGGTTAGAGATCAGTGGCAGTTATCCAAAACTGCATTATCTTGTACAATAAATTCCGCTATTTAGACCACCTAAAATTAAGACTAATTCTGCTATACAAAGCTTATTTAGTATGTTGCAGTTATTCGTTCTATTTGCTTTCTACATGGTCAGAGACCACCATTGGGACTGTTCAAAAGTGGTCTTTAAGACCACTTTTGAACAGTCCCATAGGTGGTCTTAATATAGAAATTTTACTGTATATTGTTAACATCAGATTCTAGGCAGTATAGTGCGACTGGTACGCCGTGTTACTTAAGTTGCTTTGCTCGAGAGTTAATTCACAAACTGTCACTGGCTGTGATCTTTGGAAGAGATATTTGCTTGACATCTTATTTTGCGTTTATTCTGTCTCTCGTTCATGCCTGGAGAGTTTCCTCACCATTGTCTGTTTGTGGCTTCCGTTGAAATGTGGGCGGGTCATTTGCTTTTCGTTTGATTTCTTTATTATCATAATGCCTATTAGAAGAGCTCTGTTTCTCATCCGCACTCTAAACAAGAACTGTTTTCATTCAATGCATATGCTACGTCAAAATCACTATTTAAAACAAATTCATATAATGCGTTTTGCATATAAAATATCAACCCAACTTGTCCTAAATAGAATCATAGGCCTTACGTGTAGTAGGCGCCCTTTTCAAAATGTACGAGCGTCAAGCTGACTTGTTTTAGACATGAACTTAAAGTGAGTGTTTGAGCTATACGTCTCACCAACAGCTAAGGTCATACGGAGACGGGACCTCGGTTTAAAGACTCATCCGAAAGTCTGAAGAAGCCCGGGATCGATCCTGCGAACCCTGGTTTACAAGGCGAGTAGCATTACCACTGCACCACGGAGGCTTCTACATGAACTTAGAATTTGGCAGAATATCATTAAGAAAACACACCTATATAAATGTATTGGAAGATTTTACCACTCGAAAAAGGAAAATTTCCAGATAAAAATCTGATATTTTTCTTATATTTGCTCAACACATAGATTGCGGGGACTCGAGTCCGCACAATCTATGTTTTTGAGCAGAAATAAGAAAATATTGTTTACCCCGGTTTACCCCTGAAAACTCTTTGGTCGGGCCCCTCGGGGTCTAACTGTTGGTTTTCTTTTGCTCCAGCAATTCTGTTGTTATATGCTGTCGAGTCCTCAACTTTGTTTCATCTCTGTAGTTTTTTTATTTGTATGTTCTCGGAGATGTTACACTGATGGGCTAGGAAGCCTTCATGCGGACTAAACATAATTAGTGTATACTGCGACAGAGGTAAGGGCGAGAATTATGGCCATGTAAAATCGATTTAAGCCCCCCAGTGGAATTCTTTCCACTGACCGTTCCAAGGCGGTTCTTCTGTGGCGGTTTATTTATGTTGTTGTTTGTTACGTACTGTGTGTATAGTTTATCAACGACCTTTGAGAGTTCAACGTTCAAGCGTGATAAGACTATTCCATGTTTTAGGGGAAGCAGGTTTCGGTTTTCTTTTTTCACAGGATTTTAAAATTAGAAATAAGTTTTTTGATAATGTCATTATGTAGAATTCGTGGCGAAGTGGTTAATATGATGCTGTACGATCCTCAGTAAAACTATATCGCCCAATATAAAATCCTAACTGAAAGCGATTTACCTTAAACGCGGACTAGTCCAAAATTAAAAGTGCATTCACGTCTCACTGCGTTTTGAAAGACTATATCACTTGTGTCTTTTTATTTTGGATGGTCATTTTGCCATTTTGTGGGAAAGTAACTGTCCTTATGGCCTTCCTTTGTTTAGGTTTCCATTATGGTCTGGTCGCTTCATGTTTGTGTTTCTTTCCCGTTGGTGTCTTTGATGGGCGGAGTAAGTTAATTGTATCGATTCCTGATCTTTGTTTTACTTCTACTTTACTATATAAAAGTGGGGTTACAGAGGTCAAAATAATAAAGGCGTGTTTTCGTGATTCGTTTTGTTTGATTTGACGTGTAACGGCCCCGTCAACACTGTATAGGTCCTTTTGGAGACGTTGCTTCCAATTTTGTGGGCTTTCGTCACGAAATTGAGATGAAATGACATCTCAAGCCCTGTCGCCCAATGAAGCCAATAGGGTTTATAAGCATGGGCGATCCGACTCGCACTGCTTTGCCTGGGCAGGCTTAGATCCTCTAAGCGGTTTACCAGTATGCGTATGCGGTCGGTTATAGCTCTGCGTGGAAGCATCGTGCAGCCCATCTACATGTATTTCTTCAAGCCCCGCATGTTTTCGTCATGGTTGCCAATAGTGACGGTCCTGATTTTGCCACGTGGTGTCTGATCTAGGTCTGCTCTGTTTACCAGTGTCTCGTCACGTGATTCCCATATAAAATTGGTAAAGAGGTTAGCTGAAGAGAGTTTATTTTAACCCTTTTTGTACCAAATGGAATCTTCCTCCTTATATATAGCAGGAGTTCATTTCAAAATTTAGGAGTGTCAGGCTGTGTTTTCTTCAAAATTGGTTTGGAAAATGGCTGAACTTTTTGCAAATAGTGTAGGCCCTGATCAGACGCCGCGTTCTGCGGTACAAAATGTTTCTGGTACAAAATGTGTTAATGAATGAACCACTCCGAAACGTGTGCCCAACAAATACTGAGTGAAAAACCGAATGACAACTTAAATGTAATTGTCTGAGCTCATCCTATTAAATTAGTCCAAATAAAGCACGTTAAAGACAATATTTTACTTCATGGCTGTGTTCCCAGAAAACAGAATATTTTTGCAGAAATATTTTCGCAGTTTACGTTTGTTACTTTGTCATTTCTTTATCCCTTTTAGTGTCGTGATATGACTGAAAAATTGTTGAAAGCGACGTTAAACCCGAATTCACACGCACATTATCCCTTTAAGTACCAGACGAAATCTAGCAGGAGTCCATTTCAAAATCAAGGGGTGTCAGGTTGTGTTTAATTCAAAAGATATTTGGAAATTGACCAAAAAGTGAATATCGAAAAACGAAAAACGAAAAACAAACCAACTTCACCTTGCTTCGCATCAACCCGTTTGGGGGTTTCGGGTACAAAATGGGTTAAAAATTGTATTCTAAAATCTGGATTACCGTCATTTTGGTATGTGTAATTTTTTTGACTGACTGTCATTTCATCCGTACTAAACTATTTTTCGGCAAACGTTTTTTTTTTCTTCAATGTTTCTAAGGCACATGCGAATGTAACACAACATCTGAACTAATAAAGAAACAGAAATGCGACAATATATTCTGCGACTTACTGTTTGAAACCCGATGTTGTTTATTTGTTTTGAAATTACCGACCTAGTCAACACTGGTTAGGTCATAACGAGTCGGTCAGTTTACCTAAGCAAACTCTGCCTGGGTAGGCATTACGAAAACACGCCTATACAAATTCATTGTAACCTTTATCGCCAAAAAAAAAAAAAAATGAAAATTTTAAGATGAAAAATTGTGATATTTTTTCTTATTTCTGCTCAAAATATAGATTGTGGGCACTCGTTAGAACCGCCTCATCGAGGCGGTTCCAACGGGTACCGACAATCTATATTTTAGAGCAGAAATAAGAAAAATAAGGTATACCCCTGTAAACCCCAGTTTTACTGTATAACGGTGGGGTTCAAGGGGGTCAAAGATATATGGGCGTGTTTTCGTGAAGCTTAAATATGCGTCTAACCAGTACAGTGCATATTCTTTCGCCAGAGACTGATAACTGCCATAATTACCATAGACTGATCAAACTCCAGGCAAGGACAGGTGTCGAAACCGTGACCGGGCCGGAGTCGGAGACCAAATGTCACATCGTAACGTTGCAGTGCATTGGCTGACTTTTAGTTTTACGCTGGTAACAACTGCTGAATTTGTGTATAAACAGTACAATGATAAAGGAAGCAAAAAGCATCACGAAAACACGCCTATATAATTTTGACCCCCTTGAACCCCACTTTTATACAGTAAAACTGGGGTTTCCGGGGGTATACCTTATTGTTCTTATTTCCGCTCTAAAATATAGATTGTAGGTACTCGTTAGAACCGCCTCGAGGCGGTTCTAACGAGTGCCCACAATCTATATTTTGAGCAGAAATAAGAAAAATATCACACTTTTTCATCTTAAAAATTTCATTTTTTTTCGACGATAAAGGTGACAATGTATTTGTATAGGCGTGTTCGCGTAATGGGGAGGACATCAAACTGGGGATAACGGTGCTGTATTCAAAACGTCATTTGGAAGGTGTATCGGCGCTCGTAAAATTACGTTTTATGTCTCTGACGTAAAACTCCGATTTGCCTTCCTAGAGGACACTTTTGAATACAGATATCTTCTTAGTCGTTTCAGACATAATAATTTTCATCGAACCTAATTCAATTTACAGAGGGCATCGAAGCCTTGGCAGACGGAATAATAGACTCTTATGTGGTATGGCATAGCAGCCCGCCACAATATGGCAAGGTATAATGAAAAGACATTGCAAATTTTTCATTGTATATTCGGTGTTGTATTCTGATGTGCGTTATGCATTTTCAAATACCATGATAGGATTTCTTCGTCATTGTACATTGTTTTTTTAACGAACCGCCCACAGTCATATATTAACGTCCAACTTAATATCGTGCATGTACAATGCGGAAAACAGCTTTATGTCAGCTGACCTAGGCTTTTTGTCATAATACGATTTGAAAATCTCTTGGCACATTATGCGGTCATGATGTCTGGAATTATGTCTCGGTGACGGCTTACCATGATTAATCTAGATATAGACG
Organism: Lucinisca nassula; assembly: GCA_963580285.1. NCBI lineage: Eukaryota > Metazoa > Mollusca > Bivalvia > Lucinida > Lucinidae > Lucinisca > Lucinisca nassula. The sequence continues at coordinate 44,529,429 of OY757025.1, read as the reverse complement.
ATTACACTGAATTAATTAATCTATGGCCACCGCAGATTTACATCTCTGAGCATCACAGATATTCAACTCCGACCACATGGAAGATGAATGAAAACGTGTGCATAAATAAAGACGTAAAGAGTCAGTTTCGATAGAGTAAAAATACAGTGAAATTCCGCTATTAAGACCACCTAAAATTAAGACTTATTCTGCTTTAAAATCTTATTTAGAAAGGCGCAGTTATCCTTTTTTCGCGGTATCACGACTCCCCGAAATCACCGAAATCACCCCCGAAATCACCACAGAAATAACCGAAATCACCACTGAAATAACAGAAATCACCATTGTGGAATTAATATATGGACATGTATAGTGTATTTAGCTTACAAACATTATTTTTATTGTCAATGATGACTTTTGGGTACCTTTTCAGCCAAAAACACTTAAAATTGTACGCTCGGGATTCCTTCCGGAAAGTATTGAATATCTCCATAAAAATGCTGATATTTTTTGTTTCTGCTCCAAACATAGATTGTGCCACTCGTTAGATCCGCTTCGCCTATGTGGTTCGAACGAGTATCCACAATCTATGTTTAAAGCAAAAATGAGAAAAGAATAGAATACCTCGGTAAATCACGATTTTCTCTCTAAAAGGGAATCATTATGAAACACATCCTTTTCAAATATATTGGAAAAATTTACTACCAAAAAAAAAAAAAAAAAAAAAAAAATGAAAATTTTCTGCTGAAAAATTGCGATGTTTTTTCTTGTTTCCTTTTCATGATTTCGTATATATTTCAAACCGTTTTGCATTTACATCATCTTGTTTATGTATGTAAGAAATTGGAGATTTCCCCTATTGTGCTGTCTCGTAAATCCAATTATTTTTGTTTCTTTTTATCATTCTATGTGGCGAGAGCAAGAGCATCATGAAAACACACCTATATAAATTTGACTCATTTAAACCCCTTACATAATAAAACTGGGGTTTGACAGGGGTAAACAATAGTTTCCTTAGGTTGTGGGCACTCGTTAGAACCGCATATTTGTAGAGGAGTGTTTTCGAGATTTGGTTAAACTGTTTATCTATTGCCCATAAGGTTGTATAAATAAAGGTACAAAATAAATATCTTTTGTTATTCGTTTGTTTTATTTGTGGTTTAATGTCCCCGTCAACAGTGTATAGGTCATTTTGGAGCCGGTAAACCGCTATTCCTACGAGTAAAATATGCACATAACGAAGACTCAGACCAGCCTGTCCACTGGCGCATTTTGAATCGCGCCTATTCGAGTAAACACAAAAGGTGTTTGTTTTGTTTCTATTCAAGTTTCACGGCCCAGTCAACAAAATTTATGTCATTTTGAGCGGGTCAATTTGTGTATCGATACTTGTAAGCTGTTAATGTATCAGTTTACCTATCGCCTCTTTTCTTGGGTATGCCCCCGGATGTAGGGTTATCTGTAAGCTGTTAACCAGCAGTGGAATTTCTCGTCCCAGTCATCACTATTTAGGTCATTTTTGAGCCGGCCAGTTTAGCAATCTACACTTTTCCTGGACAGGCTTATCCGTTAGCTGGTTACCAGTACAGTGCACATTCTTTCGCAAGAAACTGGCAACCAGTGGAAGGGAGAGATTGGCCGTACAAAAAAATTTCATAATCAAGTTCCACAAAAGAGCGCTGCCGAATCCGGCACGTATCGAACTTGATCATCCGTTAGACTCACATCCGACTGAGCTACAGAGGTCGGCCAAAAACAAATCTGATGAAAATTTGGATATCTTATTTATTCCTGCATCGAACATAGATTGTGGGAACTGGTAAGAACTCGGCGATTCTGGCGGTCCTAACGAGTACCAACAATCTTCGTGAATACATGTGCATGTATCGCAATTACAACTAGTTTTCGGGTTTTCTAATAAAATTGTTCCAATTTCATATGCAACAAAAATAAAATAGACATTAACTAAACCATTCAAGAAGCTTTAGGTTTGGTAAACGACCAAAGGGATCCGAAATGTACCCGAAATAACGGCCGATTTTAATTAGTTTTAATTCCCATTTACCGCTTTCCAATGAAAGGAAATTAAACTATATAAATTCATGAAATTTGGTCATAATAAAAGCATTTTAATGAGTTTTTTTCTGTTTTCATTGTTGATTTCTGTTATTTCAGTGGTGATTTCGGTTATTTCTGTGGTGATTTCGGTGATTTCAGTGGTGATTTCGGTTATTTCTTTGGTGATTTCGGTGATTTCGGTGGTGATTTCGGTGATTTCGGGGAATCGTGTTACCCCTTTTTTCGTGTTTTCTGCGCACAGTATCCTCTGGTCAGAGACTATCTTTGCGACTGTTCAAAAGTGGTCTTAAAGACCACTTTTGAACAGTCCCAAAGGTGGTCTTAATATAGGATTTTTACTATAGTTATTATCTCAGTAATTGCTCGAGATGATAGGCTCTGGTCTGGCTTTTGCAGATACAGGCTTTGTTAGTCCTATTAAGTGTGGTTCGACTCAGTCATACATTAATCAAATGGTTTGTCAGCTGGACCGAGTTGTTAGTAATCAGATTAGCAACGTGACAAAAATATTTACCATATTTGCAAATGAATTATAGTTTATCAACGACCTTTGAGAGATCAGCGTTCAAGCGTGACAAGACTATTCCATTATTTAGAGGAAGCAGGTTTCGTACTTCTTTTTTCACAGGATTTTAAAATTATAAACAATTTTTTTTTAAATTTGCCATTATGTAGAAATCTTGGCCAAGTAGTTAGTATGGTGCAGTACGAATCTCAGTAAAACTATATATTCCAATGGAAAATCCCAACTGAAGCGACTTACCCAAAACACGGACTAGTCCAAAATTAAAAGTGCAGTCATGTCTCACTACATTTTGAAAGACTATAATGTAAGGGTATAATAAATATAGATCAACAGAACAGCATCTCAAAGACATCTAGTGTTGTAGTTGTTTTTGTTTGTTTGTTTGATTTGAGGTTTAACGTCCCCGTCAACACTGTTAAGGTCATTTTGGAGACGCTTCTTCCAATTTTGTGGGACTTTTACCCGACATTGAGATGAAATGACATCTCAAGCCCTGTCGCCCAATGAACCCAATAGGGTTTAATAGCATGGAAGGTCCGCCTCGCACTGCGGTTCCTGGAGAGGCTTAGATCCTCTAAGCGGTTTACCAGTAGTAGTGTGCGGGTCGGATTCAGCTCTGCGTGGAAGCATCATGCAGCCCATATATTTCTTCAAGCCCCTATGGCGGGGGCCGTAGTGTTGTAGTTGTTCTAACGAGCATTGACAATCTGTGCTTTGAGGAAGAATAAGGAAATGCAGTATGCCCATGGAATACCTACGTATTTCTGTATATTTTTGTTTGAATTAAGGTTTTTCGTTCCCGTCAACACTTTTTAGGTCATTTTGGAGAATTTGCTTCCATTTTTTGTGGGACCTTCACCCGACATTGAGATGCACAAAATAACCTACAAGATTTGGCGTGTCGTTAAGCCCCAAACAATCAATCAATCTTCGCATATCGAATGGTTTTGTGTTTAAAAAATATAACAGCCAATGTTTTGCCATTTTGTGTGCATGTTTTGTGTGAGGATGTGATTGATGCTACCTTCCTTGGGTTTATGGGCTGCGATTTTTGCCCGTTTTTTCATGTGCATCTTTTTCTATTTTATTTTGGAAATGCCTGACCAATTTAGAGTATCAAATAACTTTGCAAGTGACATACTAGGGTACTAAAGAGACACTTGTTTTAATGAAGCAGACCACTTCAAAGAGTACAGAAAATGTTCACAGAATCGATGGTTTATTTGTTTGCTTGAATAAGCATAATAACACATTACAAAAACACACCCATGTGACATAGTGCATTTTTTCACATCTCCAAAATGGCCATTTTTCTGATGAAAATTCGTGATATTTTTCTTATAAATACTGCAAACATAGGCTGTAGGTACTCGTTAGAACCGCCTCATTGAGGCGGTTCTAACGAGTACCCACAACCTATGTCTTGGAGCAAGAATAAGAAAAATACTGTATACCCCCATAAACCTCAGTTTTCTCTGTATAAAGTGGGGTTTAGGGGTGTCTTCATTTCACGGACTTGTTCACGTGATGCCATGCAGTGAATTAAAAAAAAACACACAAAAAAAAAACAAAGAGTGGAAGGCAAAAACAACCCCAACAATTTACTGCTGACCACCCTAAAGTTGTCGTTCCGTTGCAGATTCAAATGTTTATTGCATATTATTTTTCTGCTGTTCATGAAAGTATGAACGCAGCGCTGTCGTTCATACTTTCATGAACAGCAGAAAAATTAAGTTTATTTCTTATATTCACATTCTTTGCTCCTTATCACTCGGCGAAAAAAAAAAAAAAAAAAAACGCTTAAAGAGAATTTTTTAAAGATGAAAAACATGTACACGCTGTTTTTCTACAAAGAGCGGAACAGCGTTTACGTCCCCAACGCCCAGTCAGATCGTAGAGAACCATGATTTAGACTGGCATCGTTTGACGTCACTGAAAATCATGTGCGCGTTCATGGAAGTATATCTATAGGTTTACATTAGGCTTTACACAGAAAATGTAAATATTTAATGGTTAAACGTCATGTCATTAAAGAGTAACCTCATGACACCGTCCGCGACAGTTGTTTTCTATTGAAATTATTTTGCACTTCTTCGGTAAAGAAACTCTATTTAAAATGGTAATATGATAAACATAGTTTTACCCTCGTGGTTATTAGGGCCGGGTGTCCTATAGTAATCACCCTGTCAGTCAGTCAGTCAGTCATCAGTCCGTCCGTCCGTCAGTCAGTCTCTGTGTGTGTTCGTCACTTAACCCAGAAACTTAACCTCGGCCATAGCTCCTACATTTATTGATGGATTTTGATATTGCTTCACACAAATGTTGGGTAAGAAGATATCTCGAGCGGGTTCGACTTTGAGTGTTCGTGGCTAAAGCTCGTGGTCACTGTGACATTTTTAGAAAAAAAAAAAAAAACGTTGGCATCACTCTAGCGCCTACATTGTTTTAATAATGTTGGGTATTATGGTATCTCGAGCGAGTTTGACTTTCAGTGTCCGGGGCTCAAGGTCAAGGTCACTGCGGCTAATTTTAAAAGAAATTGTCATTGCTCTAGCGCCTACATTTATTGATGGATTTTAATTTAATTTCACATATAAATTATATATGCGTACGATATATCGAGCGAGTCAGACTTTAATGGTCCTGGGCTAAAGGTTAAGGTCACTGTGTCCATGTTTTGAAAATCATTGTTATCGCACTAGCGCCTGAATCCATTGATGGATTTTAATTTAACTTCACATAAACGTCGAGCGAGCTCGACTTCCAGGGTCCTGGCCTAAAGGTCAAGGTCACTGTGGCTATTTTAGAATAAAAAGACTTTGTCATCACTCTAACGCCTGCATCTATTGACATATTTTAATATAACGTCACACAAATGTTGAGTTTGATAAAATCTCGAATAAGTTCAACTTTCAGGGTCCTAGGCTCAAGGTCACGGTCACTGTGACTTTTGTTTAAGAAAAACTTTGTCATCACTCAAGCGCCTGCATTTATTGACGGATTTTAATGTAACTTCACGCAAATGCTAGGCTAGGCTCAAGGTCAAGATCACTGCGGCTATTTATAATCTGCCTTGTGCGAGTGAATTTGTATTGCCTGCGATGCCATGTTAGCTATTTGTATAGACTTATCCCATCTCTCTTAAACAGCTTTATGTGGAACCCTTTCTGACTTGGTCAGTGATGTAGTTTCAAATGAAAATATGAAACTCGCCAGAGCCTCGTTTCTCAAATTTCGTATCAAAAGACCACTCGTGAAAAATTCACTGCGTATATATGTTGTTGGTGCGCGTGGCGTGTTGGTTTTGTAAGACACTTCATGTCACCCACTCGAGCTCGCTCTTCTCTTTTGATGGCTTGCAATTACTGACTCATTCGAAAATTTCTCGAGAATTTTCGGCATCTCGTGAATGGCGACCCATTTACCGACCTCTGGGTATCAGGGGACAGTTAATCGCAGCACTTTTTGTCCGTGCCACAAAGTTTTTGAATCGTTATCGACAACTAGAGAAAGCGATAACTTCTGGTTTGCTTTCAAAGTACGTCACACATGCACAAAATCAAAACAGAATGCCAAAGAAACACTTCTCTTTTTGCACAGGCTGATGCAGCATTCAAATTACCCCATCCACTATTTGTTTACGTACAAAAAGGCATGCCCCCCCCACCCCCTCACTTTGACAGATCATGTAAATTTACTCCCAAAACACCAGTACTTGGGACCTAATGATATGCCTTGAACACTCAGTCACATACAAAGAAATAAACAGACAGGTAAACGTTTTCAGGAATCCTCTTTGAAAAAAAAAAAAAAAAAAAAAAAAAAAAACAGCCACTTTTTAGTGCCAAAGCTACCTTTGAGAATTCAGATATTCCGCCACACCTTGAACTTGCACAGCATCCAGACAGCAGGCGTGTTAGTTTCGTATTCCATTTCATAAAAGTACAGATACTGAGCAAACAAGCCCACATTGGCAAAAATATCCACATATCACGATTTCTGTGAGCAACATTGCCATTATTGACCCTACTAATATACTATTTTAAAAAAAGGTCCACCCTCGAATGAGAAACTGCCCCCTGATGCCCTGTGCATTGAATAGCAATATCGATTGTTCGGAAATCGGCGAAGGATGAATACATGCTTTTAGTCGGGTGTGAAATTATGGTTATAGAGGTCAGTCTTATGTCAAATTGCATAGCCTTATACCATTTATATTGTTTCACTGTCGCGAGCCGGGACTTTTTTTTGTTTACGTTCTGCTATAAATGTTGCGTTCTGCTATAAAAGAAAAGAAAATTTACTTTTTTTCGCGGATACCAAAATATTTCATCGAGTGTGCTGAAATCATCAGAATTTCACTCGTGCCTCACACTCGTGAAAATTCGGTAGTTTTTAGCACACTTGGTGGAATAATTTTCTCGTGCTTCGCACTCGTAAAAATTCGGTTGTTTTCAGCACACTCGATGAACACTTCATAAAAGTAAGTATACTCCACATCCGTGTATGCTTTGTTTCCATGGAACACTTACCGCTTTATTTTAGTTGGCCCATAAACCGGTATTCATTGTCTCATATTAAGTAGATTACGCGATAACCAAATGTCAGTAGACGTACAGCCTCTCAGAGATTTAAAGACAATTAATACTAGTAAGATATTGGAAGCGCTCTGGGAAAATGCGGTATTGCTTGTCTTTGATCATTGATTATGTAAGGTACTATTATAGAAATAAGAACAATCGACAGACAAAATAATGAGCTCTCTATTTATCAAAAAATATCAAGCGTATTGGGTAACACCATGACAAAGAAACAATACTATAATAGCGGAGGCCATTACGATAGCGCACCATTCCCAGCAGTCACATGGCGACGTGTGCCTGCATATCATTTCTGATGAAAATCCGTGCTATTTTCTTATAAATACTCCTAACATGTTGTGTGAGCTCGTTAGAACCGCCTCAAAGAGGTGGTAGAACCGTCTCATTGAGATTTGTTTGGGCCGGGGTTTTGCGTCCCCGTCAAAAACTAATAACGTCATTTTGGGGTTGCTTCCGATTTTGTTGGACTGTTACCCGACGTTAAGATGAAATGATATCTCAAGCCCTACCGCCCATAGAATGCGCAAGGGTTTAAGGAGCGGTTCGACTCGCATCACTTTTCCTGGGCAGGCTTAGACTTAAGCGGTTTTCCAGTGCTCAAATTAGGTCGGTTTCAGCTCTGCGCGGAAGCACCATGCAACCCAAGTGTTCTATTGAGTACCCACAACCTATGTCTTAGAGCAGAAATAAGAAAACGAATGTATACACCTGCAAACCACAGTTTTTCTTTCCTAAAGTGGGGTTTAGACTTTAGAGGGTTGTTCATTTCACCGACATGTTAACATGATAATCTAGCCAATATTATCACAAATAGAAAACTTCCAATTCGTTCCTCGCTCGGGCCACATGTGAGACGCCATGTTCTGCAACAAAAGGTCACGCAGTTCTTCTCCGGGTGTTCCGGTTTTCGCCCACCTCTGATTAACGATCGGCTCGAGAAAAAGAAATAATATTGATTAAGGCTGTTTAGACAATCTCTCTCTCTCTCTCTCTCTCTCTCTCTCTCTCTCTCTCTCTCTCTCTCTCTCTCAAAGCTGGTTAAATTGAGTATTTATATATAATCAACTTATTATTTTGCTTAAATTTAAAGGTATTTAAAGGTTCTGAGGTATATAGAAAAGCCTTAGTTTGTTTGTGAGGCTTTTCGTCCCCTCCAAGGCTGCACCGATTTTGAGATGAATATAAGAATCTGATATGGGGTTCTGTTGTAGATGAGCGTTTCCAACCCGAGGGATGACCGTGCTGAGCGGAACCGAGGCTACGCCGAGGTTCCGCTCAGCACGGTCATCCCGAGGGTTGGAAACGCCCATCTACAACAGAACCCCATATTGGCCTCGGATTCTTATTCTTGCACATCACCTCTGGTTAGTTTTGACAGCTCGCACATGTATATTGTTTACAAAATAAAAGTAGTGCGGAAGTAGTTCCGGCAGTTGAATAGAATTGAAGCGCATTTATGTTAGTTGCCTGGGTCGGAACACCAGGGTCAGAACATAAATTTCTATCCCAGGGTAAAATCACGGATTTCCTTGTCTGGTGTGCAAGAAATGACATTTCAAACCCTACCGCCCAAGGACACTGCTCTGTTTTAAGGCCCGACTCGCACCACTTTTCCTGGGAAGTCTTCTTTCTGCTACTTGTGTTTCCATTAGGGTCTAGTTATTTCATGTTTGTGTTTCTTTCCCTTTGGTGTCTATAATGGGAGGTTTTGGTTAATTGTATCGATTCCTGATCATTGCCTTCACATATATTCTACAGTTTAAGCGGTTTACCGGTAGGTTTCAGCTCTGCGCGGAAGCACCATGCAGCCCAATCTATTTCTCCAAGCCCCGACGGGCGGGGCGCACATCTCTTACATTAGTTAACCAGCGACAATCGAAACTGTGTAACCGGAATTGTGCGCAAAGTGAGGACACAAGTCAACGTGAATCTGCATGGTCACATTGTCAAAATATTGCCTACCTCCGTTTGAACGAACATTCGGGACTGTGGGCATATAAATAGCCTTTGCTGTGCGCACATGTCTAAAGACTTTATTGGTCGACAAAGGTCGATTGTTCATCAATCGACCAAATGTTATAAGATCAATGCTGATATCCACTTGTCTATTACTAACTTGTGAAAACCAGGCAACGGTTATTTTTAGAAATAGCTGCGTTGATCGATGTGTAAGAACGATATCTATAGAATATAGACTGGAATCATGGGTTGGGCTGGGCAAACAGTGTAGACCCAAATCAGGTGGCACAGAACGCGGCGTCTGTTGCTGGTCTACCTTTTTGCCCAACTTGATAACTGGAATTTAAGGATTAAACGAAAAAGTTTTAGTAATGTACTATTTTCCCAGCCTACACTCGCATTACGAAAACGCGTCAAAAACAAGAACATAGTTAATTTTACCGCCGAAAAAACTAAAATTTTAAAATGAAAAATTGTGATATTTTTCTTATTTCAGCCCAAAACATAGATTGTAGGGACTCGTAAGAACCGCCTCACCGAGGCGGTTCTAACGAGTACCCACAACCTGTATTTTAGAGCAGAAATAAGAACAATAAGGTTTACCCCTGTAAATCCCAGTTTAACTACAGACGAACCCCTTTATGTCAAATTCCAAGGGACTGGATATATTACTTCGAGTTATCCGAAGTTCGAGATAGGCAAATCGTGACGTCATCAATATTCATGTAGACACTGGGAACCCATGTAGAATCAGCATAACTACAATGTACATGTTCGTTTGCGACACGGAAAAAGTGAATTCACCATTCAGGAAGGCATTCTTTATGTTGTCAGCATTCTTCACCCACGTAGAAAAGGTGCTCTGGGCCAGTCCATAGTGGTCGGCGATCTGTTTCTTGGATCGAAGCCCCTTCTCAACCTCCATCAGCACTTCGTATTTCACCTCCAGCGACTTGTTGTCTAATTTTCTCTTCACCCCTTTCCTTGCTGATCCAGTTATCCCCCCGGAGACGGGTCCTTGGCTGGATTGCTCAGCAACAGGAGTAAAGTTCACCGATCTAACTATCCCCCCAGGGCCAGACCCGGGTCCTTCATTAGATTGCTCGGCATTTGACAGCGCAGACATCATAAAGGTTTTATCACGAATAATATTGAGCATGCGATTAAATCGCATTAAATATCTTCTGTATAAGTTCATTTATAACACTAATTTCAGACAGTTTCCAAACAAATTAAAGACTGGTTTAAACCCCTCTCACCAAAGGACGCCGCTTAACAGTCCTCAGTCAAACTTAGGAATTTACGTGACCGTTGGTGATTGACAACACATTTTAATGGCGCCGGTTCAAGTTTTCGGCCAAACATTTTGACTTCGACACAAGCGGTAGTAAATATTATGTTCGTTTGCGACACGGAAAAAGTGAATTCACCATTCAGGAAGGCATTCTTTATGTTGTCAGCATTCTTCACCCACGTAGAAAAGGTGCCTTGGGCCAGTCCATAGTGGTCGGCGATCTGTTTCTTGGATCGAAGCCCCTTCTCAACCTCCATCAGCACTTCGTATTTCACCTCCAGCGACTTGTTGTCTAATTTTCTCTTCACCCCTTTCCTTGCTGATCCAGTTATCCCCCCGGAGACGGGTCCTTGGCTGGATTGCTCAGCAACAGGAGTAAAGTTCACCGATCTAACTATCCCCCCAGGGCCAGACCCGGGTCCTTCATTAGATTGCTCGGCATTTGACAGCGCAGACATCATAAAGGTTTTATCACGAATGATATTGAGCATGCGATTAAATCGCATTAAATATCTTCTGTATGAGTTACTCATTTGTAACACTAATTTCAGACAGTTTCCAAACAAATTAAAGACTGGTTTAAACCCCTCTCACCAAAGGACGCCGCTTAACAGTCCTCAGTCAAACTTAGGAATTTACGTGACCGTTGGTGATTGACAACACATTTTAATGGCGCCGGTTCAAGTTTTCGGCCAAAAATTTTGACTTCGACACAAGCGGTAGTAAATATAATGGCAAACTGCTTTTGGAGCATAGAAAATCTCTTCGAAATAACCGAGTCTTCATGTTGACCGAGTGCGACACAAACGGGGTTGAAATGCAATAAATATATAGGGAAAATGCTCGGGAATGGAAGATCACTTCGACATAAGTGGTTCTATCGAGATATGCAAGTTTGAAATACCGACGTAATGAAAATGACAGGTGTAAGGGACTTAAATGATGCATGATATATATATATATACAGGCGAACCCCTTTATGTCAAATTCCAAGGGACTGGAGATACTACTTCGAGTTATCCGAAGTTCGAGATAGGCAAATCGTGACGTCATCAATATTCATGTAGACACTGGGAACCCATGTAGAATCAGCATAACTACAATGTACATGTTCGTTTGCGACACGGAAAAAGTGAATTCACCATTCAGGAAGGCATTCTTTATGTTGTCAGCATTCTTCACCCACGTAGAAAAGGTGCTCTGGGCCAGTCCATAGTGGTCGGCGATCTGTTTCTTGGATCGAAGCCCCTTCTCAACCTCCATCAGCACTTCGTATTTCAGCTCCAGCGACTTGTTGTCTTATTTTCTCTTCACCCCTTTCCTTGCTGATCCAGTTATCCCCCCGGAGACGGGTCCTTGGCTGGATTGCTCAGCAACAGGAGTAAAGTTCACCGATCTAACTATCCCCCCAGGGCCAGACCCGGGTCCTTCATTAGATTGCTCGCCATTTGACAGCGCAGACATCATAAAGGTTTTATCACGAATGGTATTGAGCATTCGATTAAATCGCATTAAATATCTTCTGTATGAGTTACTCATTTATAACACTAATTTCAGACAGTTTCCAAACAAATTAAAGACTGGTTTTAACCCCTCTCACCAAAGGACGCCGCTTAACAGTGCTCAGTTTATTAAATATCAAAGACGCCGCTAATTGCTCGAAGGTTCGAATCGAACACACCTATTCTGTTCTATTCACCTATGACGTATACACAAAACAATCGAGGTCAATTAGTCTACACAACAGCTGATCAGTATGTCGGCATCAATTACACTCATTAATCGGACATTGTTTGCAATAATGGATTAATCTGTTCTCAGTTAAAGGATATTGATCGATCAATGAAAGGTAAATTTCTTCGATTTAAAATTCCTTTCATTTATCAACTCATTTGTAAGACTTTTGTACTGTCAAACTTAGGAATTTACGTGACCGTTGGTGATTGACAATACATTTTAATGGCGCCGGTTCAAGTTTTCGGCCAAAAATTTTGACTTCGACACAAGCGGTAGTAAATATTATGGCAAACTGCTTTTGGGGAATAGAAAATCTCTTCGAAATAACCGAGTCTTCATGTTAACCGAGTTCGACACAAACGGGGTTGAAATGCAATAAATATATAGGGAAAATGCTCGGGAATGGAAGATCACTTAGACATAAGTGGTTCTATCGAGATATGCAAGTTTGAAATACCGAGGTTCGCCTGTATATACAAGTTGGGTTCAAGGGGTCAAAATTATATAGATGTGTTAAAGATGTGTTATAGATGTGTTAATCGACCCACATGTACTCTCGGTGCTTTGATTTTCTCTTGGCGGGGAATAGCTATTTTGTTGGTATTGACTATGTTTTTGATGTAAATTTACCACACGTTTGGGGAATGGGTTTTTTCTGCCATTAGAAATGGAACATTTTACCCTACGAAACTGAGGCCGATTTAAAAATCCAAAAATACATGCGACTCAGCACCCAAATTCGCTCTCTAATGAGAATCAAGACTGATTGCCATCCTGTTAACATTTTTATCATATGACGTCGCGTCTGAGAGTGTAATAACGCCATGTAATATTTTCGATAATCCACTAGTGGATTAAATATGCAAATTAGCTAGATACGTCCCGTAACGCTACATGTATGACGTCCTAAACGACTTCGCGTTTACAAACGGGGGAACATTGACATTTTTGTTAACAATCGTGAATAAAATGCGTTTTGAATGTCATATGATGTGCTCATGTATTATTAAATTTATTAAACGAGTTGAGGAAAAGCACCCCCGCCCATAGGGGCTTGAAGAAATATATGGGCCGCACGATGCTTCCACGCAGAGCTGAATCCGGCCCGCACACTAGTACTGGTAAACCGCTTAGAGGATCTAAGCCTGTCCAGGAACCGCGGTGCGAGGCAGACCGTCCATGCTAATAAACCCTATTGGTTTCATTGGGCGACAGGGCTTGAGATGTCATTTCATCTCAATGTCGGGTAAAAGTCCCACAAAATTGGAAGCAACGTCTCCAAAATGACATTCACAGTGTTGACGGGGACGTTAAACCTCAAATCAAACAAACAAAGTTGAGGAAAAGGGATAAAATGCGAGGCTTTATAACTTCAATAATACATGAACACTCATGTAAGATCCTCTATTTACTTAACTCTTTTCGACAAGAACGGATGTGCCCAATTTCAAATATGAAGATGCAGGGAGGCTAGGTTGGCCAATATTGGATAAAAAGAGTTTCTTAAACTGAAAGTATTTATAGGCCATTTGGTTTTGTTTTACGGCCCTTTCAAGATCATTTCACATATCGAGCCAATCGTAAACTAGAGGTTGGCGAACACCGGAGTACCCGGAGAAAAGCCACCTGAACTTTCGTTGTAGAACTTGGCGCCTTACATCTGTACATGTGACCCAAGCCAGGCGCGAACCATAGCGATGGGAGATCTAATGATTAAGAATCAGCGCTCTTATTCCCTAGGCCACAGGGGCCCGTCCTAGGCCATTTGTATCGAGGGTTCAAAGATATGCACACAGATAACAGCCCATCAATGACATCTACAGAAAGAGTAACGAGGTAATTTTGTTACATTAGGACGCCCGCACTCACAGGCGCACATGCAACAAAGACAAGGTCAGACCGCATCTGCAGCAAAATGTCATTCCGACTTGAACCCCATCACGCGTAAACCTGTCTTTCGTGTCTGCGACAAGGTAAGAGACAGACCTGCCTGCTTAGCTATACAGACTGCAAGGTTTTTAGACCTTATTTTGCTGAATAAATTTATTTAGCCACAACTATTTCTGACTTCATATTATGCATTTGTTCATTTTCACAAAATACATGGCAAATAGTGTTGATCCTGATCAGATGGCTTCTTTAGAAGCCATCTGATCTGGATCTACACTGTTTGCAAGGACAGGTGTTTTGGTGTTGGTTAAAACAGAAGTTACTGGTATTGTACACACAAGGCTGCAAACATGAAGGTGCTGATCGGACTGCGCAGATGCAAATGACAAAAGCAATGGCTCACATGCCCTGGCTTATATTGACTTGACGTGACATTTAGGGCTTATGCAATATTTAAAGTATCACTACCTTCAGTAAGTTTTGACACACAAGTTTAACAGAAATATCACGTATGCTTACACCTGGGAAATTTTCCCGCTATTTTTACAAGAGACGCCCACGAGGTTTGCTTTAAAAACCTGAAAAAGACCGTAACAGTGAACCCATTCCCTTTGAAAAAACAAACAAAATATACAACAAAACCAAAAAAGGCTTCACTTCTATTCAGGGGGAGAAGTTTTATGGTTTTATCTATTTTGAGCTCTGGTGGCCATCTTGTTAAAAACTGTTCTAGCAATTTTGGTGGAGAGTCACCAAAGGAACGTTGTTGTGAAACTTTTTTAAAATTCATCCACTGGTTTAGGAGGAGAAGTCGTTATAAGGTTGATCTGTTTTTAGCTTTGACGACCGTCCTGTTCATCCGAGTAAAACAGTTTCAGCAATTTAAGTAGAGGGTCGCCAAAGGAACGTTTCTGTGAAATTATTTCAAAATCCATCCTCTTGTTTAGGAGGAGAATAGAAGTGGAGACAATGATCAGGAATCTATACAATCAACCCATAGCTCCCATCAGAGACACCAAAGGGAAAGAAACACAGACATGAAACAACAGACCTAATGGAAACATCAATAGCGGAAAGCCAAAAGGACAGTTACTTTCCCACAAAATGGCCAATAGGCTATCCAAAATAAAATAATATAAGCGACACAAACACGCCAAGACAAACCATAACAAAAATAAACCGCGACAGAAGCACCGCCTTGGAACGGTCAGCGGAAACGAATTCCACTCGGAGTGGGGGTGGGCTTAAATCGATTTAGCCGTTTAAAGTTTTTTTTCTAGATTTGGCTCTGGTGACCATCTTGCTTATCCGAGTGGAACAGTTTCAGCAATTTAAGTAGAGGGTGACCAAGAAACATTTCAAAATCCATCCACTGGTTTAGGAGAAGTCGTTTAAAGTTTTTTTTTTCTAGATTTGGCTCTGGTGACCATCTTGCTTATCCGAGTGGAACAGTTTCAGCAGTTTAAGTAGAGGGTGACCAAGGAACATTTCAAAATCCATCCACTGGTTTAGGAGAAGTCGTTTAAAGTTTGTTTTTCTATTTTTAGATCTGGTGGCCATCGTTTCATCCGAGAGTAACGGTCTTAGTAATTTAGATGGAGAGCCAGCTGAAAGCCATTCCTGTGAACTTAACTCCATCCATTTGTTAAGAAGCAGAAGAAGTATAAATATTTTCTTTTTTATTTAGAATAAAGAGTAAATGTTCATACAACACAAATACAAATGTTAATCAACTCGCAATACATGAACTTATTAGGATTATGGTGTTAGAGTATTTAGTACTTTTACAAAACTATTTGAGGAGAAGAAAAGGGCGGAGAGAGGGATAGATGCAAGTTGATATTTTTATACTCGTACAAGAGTTTTAGAGAAAAAAAGTGTTATCTAAGTGTCTGTCAGTGGTTAAGGAGAAGTCGTTTAAACGTTTTTGTATTTTTTTTCTTTCTTTTATTTTAGCTCTGACGGCCATTTTCTTTATCCGAGCGGAACGGCTTGAGCAATTGTGGCAGAGGGTAGGCTGTACATAGCGCACTAAGTATGCCATGAATTACGAAAACTCGCCTATACAAATACATTGTAAATTTTATCGCCGAAAAATCGAAAATTTTAATACGAAAAATGGTGATATTTTTTCTTATTTCTGCTCAAAATATAGATTGTGGTACTCGTTAAAAGCCCATCATTGAGGCGGTTCTAACGAGTACCCACAATCTATATTTTGGAGCAGAAACAAGAGACATAAGGTTTAACTATATAAACCCCAGTTTTACTATTTAAAAGTGAGGTTGAAGGGGGTCAAAGTTATATAGGCGTGTTTTCGTAATGTGAATAAACAATCTGAAATCTTGTGTTGAAAGAAAATCTTTTTTTCTTAAACATGATATCGTTAACATGGCATCATTGCCTTAAAAAAAAAGAATCCTCCACCAAAGAAGGCGCACTTTTGATATGGCCAAATCAAACGTATTCGAAATAAAAGATAGTTTTCTCTACTTTCCATGTCTCTCGTATTAGATTGTCAAATCAAACGAATAAAAATCCATAGACTATAATTGCTGAATAAATAAACGTCCGCTTCGACCTGTTTGTAATTCTAAATAGCACCACTTCAGTTTTTGTTATTTGTACAGATGCTACAGTTATGTTAGCTAATGACGTTTCTGTCCAGCTTGGCGTCACTGCGCGTGCCATACGAGGACATTCTTGTAAATGCGGTGAAGACCAGATTAATGTGTGACTTAAAACCATCAGCTTAATCTATAAGCTAGTTTAATGTTCCTTGCCCTGTTGACACACAACGTTGACGCTGTGTCGAATAAATGCTGAAGCGATGTATCAACTTTGCTTAAACATTGATTCCGATTTGAGTGCCTTCTTTGCACTGTATCTTCACAATGTTCTATAAAAGGGTTATCCTTTGGAAGCAAAGAATACACCATAGAACAGGAAAATATGAAGTGTACTTGTTTATAATACTCGAAAGAGGGTTTAGGATTATATAGAGATAGATATCAGATATGTTTATGTCGTTTATGTACCAGTCGAACAAGAAAGAAGACGACAAAGGTGATACTTTCGAAAATCGGCGCATGGAATGTGCGCACCTTGATGGACAGTTCTGACTCAGACAGACCACAGCGAATAACAGCTCTAGTTGGTAGAGAACTTAATCGTTACAAAGTCGAGATTTCAGCTCTGAGTGAGACTCGCGTTGCAGAGGAAGGGCAAATAATAGAAATTGGTGCTGGTTACACTTTCTTCTTGAGTGGACGCAAAACCGGGAGAGCGGCGTGAAGCAGGACTAGGATTTGCTTTCAAATCACACCTTGTCAGCAAGCTCTCAGGACTCCACCCCCCCCCCCCCCCCCAAAAAAAAAAAAATAAAAAAAAATGATCGCCTGATTACGCTGAGACTACCCTTATTTGGTACGAGGCATGCAACTATTGTAAGTGCCTGTGCACCCACAATGACGAACCCAGATGAGGTCATAGACAAGTTTTATGATGTTCTGATTCTGTGATTACTGCTACACCCCGGGGAGACAAACTCATCCTCCTTTGGATTCTTCAATGATAGGGTGGCACAGACCACCAAACCTGGAAAGGAGTGAATGGGACGGAATGAGTAGGAAAGTGCAATAGCAATGGCTTCCTCCTTTTGAGGAAGTGTGCAGAGCATGACCTGCTAGTCACTAACATAGTCTTCCGTCCGCCAGCTCGCTACAAGACATCATGGATGATCCTCGCTCCAAACTGGCATCTCATCATAGTAAGAATGTCAGGCAGAATGTTAGACTGAGAAAGATTATGTGTGGTGCAGATTGCTGGACAGATTACAGGCTTGTTTTCAGCAAACTCAACCTGCGCGTTCAACCTGCACAGAGACCACAAGGCAATAAAGTGCCCAAGAGACCGGATGTCTCTAAGTTGAAACAAGACAGCAAGAGGCAAGCCTTCATCCATGATATCTGCAGCAGACTGGATACAATGGAACTCAGTTCATATGATCTTGAAGAGAACTGGAAGTCTTCAGAGACACCGATCACTTCAGCAATGGACTCTCTGGGACCAGTGTTTCGTAAACAGCCAGACTGGTTTGACGAGATTGATAAAAAAAATCCAGAGACTCCTCGAAGAGAAGCACCAAAATCATATACTATTGGATGCATATGGAGCACAGAAAGTTTACCAACGGCACGCCAAAAGAATGAATCACTTCCATACAGGCTGTCTTAAAAAACTCTTAAAGATTACGTGGCAATACATGATTCTAGAGATGAAAGTCCTGAAAGGGTGCAAAGTGTAAACATTCTTCTGAAACTGGCACAGTTAATATGGATAGGCCATGTAACCCGGATGCCTGAGGAACGACTGCCAAAGAAAATTCTCTATGAAGAACTAGAAATAGGCAAACCCTCCCAAGGTGGTCAGAAGAAGCGCTACAAGGACACCCTCAAAGCCTCCCTCAAGGACCTCAACATACCAGCGGAGTGGTGGGAAAAAATTGCACAGAACAGAGAAAAGTTGCAAGGCCTCATCAAAACGGGTGCAAGTGAATATGAGGCAAAACGAATCAGTGAAGCTGAGCAGAAACGGGCACAGCGTAGCTCTAGGCCAGAACTGAGGTATCACCAACAGAGCTGTCTTCCTCTAGTATCTGCAACAGGCAGTTCAGAGCTATAATTGGTCTCATTAGCCACCTTAGAACACACACACAGTAACATTTCACAAATGTAATTAAGACTGGTCATTGTCAGTAATGACAGACCAACTTTTACCGGTGGATATTTTCGATATGTAGGTTTTCCGAATAAATCTTGTATCTTTTATGAAGAAACGTAAAATAAAGGACGGCAGGGAAAAGTTACAATCAAACACCATCACTAACAAACGACGTCCAGATGAAGTACAATAACAAATATATTTTTGCGTGGCTTAACCCATATATGCCTCGCGGCCCTTTTCTGGGACATTGGCAAACAGTGCAGACACAGATCAGACGCCGCAAAACGCGGCGTCTGATCTGTGTCTTCACTATTTGCTTAAAGAACACTCATTTTTGTAAAATTTCATACAAGCAATAACAAACCTGACACCCCTATAATTGGAAATGGTCCACTCCAAACTTACTGGATGGAATATTCCATTGTCATATATGGCTTAAATCGATTTTACCTGACCACAATCCTCACCCTTTGTTCTGTCGTGCTTTAGACAAATAGTTTGTTCAGACCACGTGGAGGAGTTCTAACTCATCAGTGCAAACCCAGTAAGCATTCTACATAAATCTACAGCGGGCCGTTAGCGGCCCGTCAGGGTAGCTGACGGGCCGCTAACGGCCCGCTGTAGATTTATGTAGAATGCTAGCAGGGAAGTCTCCAAGAGCATAAGAATCAAACAAATACTTAGAGGAATAGGCAGCATGATTATAAGAATCTTATATGGGTGTGAGGGGTGGATTGAAAAATCCGTCCCGAGGGACACTGTCCGGCATCACGAGGCTTGCCGAGTGATGCCGGACAGTGATCCCGAGGGACAGATTTTTCTATCTACCCCTAATACCCATATTTGATTCTTTTTCTTGCATACCTTCCATTTCTATTGCGGATTTTTAATGCTTCTGTCACTTCGGTTACCGACGTCCGCCATTTTGTGATGACACAACAGGAATGTTTAGTGACGTCACGCATGACGACGCCGCGCACATGAGGTTGTAATCAACCAGTGCATTTATCAAACACGCGTTTATATTCGATTTGGGGTCGGAACACCAGGGTCAGAACATAAATTTCTATCCCAGGGTAAAATCACGGATTTCCTTGTCTGGTGTGCAAGAAATAATCGTGACTGAAATGCTGAAACAAAAGAAACCCAGCAATCTGGCTCCGGCGGGCCCGACCAGAGACAGAGTCTAAGGTGCCAATCGACATTACATGAAAAATAAGTCTTTAGCCCGGAGTCGTCGTGGAGTCTGAGGCCGACCCAGCGACGTGCAATTAAAAAGGGAAATTGTCTAACCGTGATTGGGTTAACTACCATACATACAGTCTGTCGTGTACCCAGTCTTTTTATATCGAAGTAAGGTTTCTACAAATTCGGGTACTGGAATCATTGAAATGATATATATTTTTTCTGGATTTGTATATATAGTCACCATATAAAGCTGTTGCAGGAGAGATTTAAGTCCAACATTGACGTTTTTAAACTAAATCGAAATAACGTTTATGGAGCATCTTACATGAATGTTCATGTGTCATTGATTTTATTAAACAAGTTGAGGTAAAGGGATAAAATCCGAGGCTTTGCGAGCATTTTTTCCCTTTTCCTGAACGAGTTTAATAAATTCAATAATACATGAACACGAATGCAAGATTCTATTTATCGTAATACATTTATAACGCTTTTTAATCACGTTTATTTTACAAAAAAAGTCAATATTCCGCCATAAGTAAACGCGACGTCGTTAAGGACGTCGTATTTGTAACGTGACGTGACGTATCTAATTAATTTGCATATTTAATCCACTAGTGGATTATCGAAAAATTACATGGCGTTATTACACTCTCAGACGCGACGTCATATGATAAATAAAATTTAGAAAATGCTTTGAAAAGACCCACCCACACTATGATGAAGGCGCCAAAAGATTTAGAAAAGGGGCGGATCAACAAGGATACCTTTACCTTGGTATAAAACACGACATGTCACTTGACAAAATAGTAACGACATCATTAGTTAACGTATGGTTAAAACTTTGATCATTTATTATGGCAAATACGCTAATATTTTTGCTGAAAAAATAGCTGCTCACATTTTTTAGCAAAATACCAAAATTTTATATATTTAACTTGCTAGAACACTTAACAATATGACCACTATCGAGCTCGTTAAGCTAACGATGCTTTGAACAACTGGGCCCTGGTTGTTAAACACTTTTGTACCGGAAACCTCGAAACGGTTAATTGGCAAACCTTGCAGGCCCAGATCAGGGCCCAGACTGTTTGCAAAAAGTCCAGCCATTTTCCAAACAAGATTTGAAGAAAACACAACCTGACACCCCTAAATGTTGAAATGGATGTGTACTATATATAAGGTGGT
Organism: Lucinisca nassula; assembly: GCA_963580285.1. NCBI lineage: Eukaryota > Metazoa > Mollusca > Bivalvia > Lucinida > Lucinidae > Lucinisca > Lucinisca nassula. The sequence continues at coordinate 44,508,266 of OY757025.1, read as the reverse complement.
GGAAGATTCCATTTGATACAAAAAGGGTTCAACTCTTACAGGGTAGAAAAGGGACACAATCAACAAAAGTTTAACAAATCTTCATAATTGTTCTTATTGTACTATAAGGTTTCTGTCTTCAGTGAAGCAATCAACTTGAACAAGGTACTTTAATATCGCAAAAACCTAATTTAACGTGACATAGTTTTATGAACACGAATGCAGTTGAACTGGAGGGATTGTGTGCAAACGGCACTTATTTTAGATATTAATTCTACAAGAATTGGTATTGAAACGTTTTAGATGCACAACAATCTGTTGAGACGAAGAATTAAAGGAGAAGGGATTTTGAGACGAAGGTGGAGGTGGGCAAGGATAGCAGCAGCAAACATTAATTATAATAATAATTTTAATAATAATAATAAAATTAATTGAAATAATGATAATGTATGCGAAACATAAAAATAGTAACCGGTTAAGTCTGTAAAAATGATTTCAGTATAACAATATTAGAAACTTATATGAAATTCAAGAATGACCGACATGTAGCTGTCAATTTTAAGTCCTTACAAGGTGAGGAAGTCCGCATAGTAGACACCCTCTCTAACCTTCCAACTACATGTAACGTGTGTCACTATTATTTAATTAGCGACAACAACAAGTCCCGGTTATGATACTTGTAAACCTCACTTTATATAGGGAAAATTGAATCTGTAGTATTTTACTTAACATATCAAATATGGTAACCTATTAGAACCTCCTTGGTGAGGCGTTTCTAATGAATTCCCATAATCTGATGATTCTAAAGGTATTTCATCTGAAAATGCCCCCTTTAACCATGTAAGAAAGTAATATAAAAATGGGTTTATTATTCTATTCTCTTGGCTGATTAGACACTACCAAGTTGGAATAACAAAGCACGCCAAAAACAATTTGTTTTTGTCCTCCGAAATATATTTTATTATCTGTGATCCAGTCAGCACAAATGCATACATGTATAATATATGGTATATTAGTATCAGTTTTGTTTGTTTGTTTGATTTGTGGTTTAACGTCCCCGTCGAGACTGTATAGGTAATTTTGGAGACGTTGCTTCCAATTTTGTGAAACTTTTACCCGACATTGAGATGGAATGACATCTCAAGCCCTGTCGCCCAATGAAACCAATAGGGTTTATAAGCATGAATGGTCTGACTCGCACCGCTTTGCCTGGGCAAGCTTAGATCCTCTATTAGTATCAGTTATGTATCTAGAAAATGCAATTTTAGGAGAAAAATCGGGATACTTTTCTCTTGTACTTTCAAAACGTCCACTTGCGAGTACCCAAATTCTACGTCGTATTTGTCTCGAAACTTGTATAAACCGCAACCGCTGTTTTACATTCTACACCCAAACGCTTTACCTGAAAATATGGAAATTTTGCGCACAACTTTCTTCTCGTATTCCTGTTTCAGGTCACTGCTGTCGTGTAATGTCATAAGAGGCAGCCCACGACAAAATCTGATTTACGCCTTGTGCGATCAGCGATAACTGTGATCAGTCTGCGCTTTCGCGCAGAATGATCACAGTTTTCGCTGGTCGAATGAACCATCTACGGTCTCAAGGCACTCCATGGAGACATTAATGAAAACTCCTGTCATGGATGCTAATTTGATTTTGTTTGTGGTCATGGTATTATGTAGATGTTTCATTCTCCAGCTCACTTATTTGATCTAGTTATTTTATCATGGATTATATTTCTTGGTAAAGTATCCCTTAATCATTTTGCGCCGATAAACAGATAAAACAGTTGAAAAGCAAGAAAATTTTTTTCTTACATGCTTTTCAATGAATGATAGAGATTTATCAGTGAAATATAAATCGATATTTTCACTGTTTCAAACAGTGAAAATACGATTTTTTATTTTTCACTGTTTGGGACTACTTTTTTCTTCAAATCTAACTCTAATTTCAATTTTATCTTTGTCAGATAACTGAACAATACTGAAATGTGTTCTAATTGACGCATAGCCCGTTCATGTGTGACGGGGACGTTACTGACGTCATTTATGACGCTGACGTCACGTCTTTTGTCGCGCGACGTTAGACTTGCCAGCAACTTCTTTGGAAAACTACTCTCTCAATTATTTCATTAATCATTCATAATAATACCATCCCGGGCCATTTCTCAGGTGCAAACTTTCAGTTTACACCCAATAGTATACCCACTAAACACGATGGACACCACTAAATTGACGCGAAACGAACAGGAACAAAGATAATTTTCTCCGAATGTGAGTGACACCATTTAAGACGCTAAATATTGCCTTTTGAAGCATGTAAGAAACAGAAAATTTGATTTTTTCAGTGCAAGATCAAATTTTATTTCACTCATGAACACCAAAACTGCTATTTTCACTCGTGGCTACGCCACTCGTGAAAATAACAGTTTTGGTGTTCATTCGATGAAATAAAATTCGATCTTACACTGAAAAAATCAAATATCCTCTATATATTTAATCGATTGATTTAACCCCATAAAAGACTGAATAAATATGGAACTGTTAAGAGCAAATATTTATGTTAAACTCAATCGTTTGTTCGTTATAATGTTGTCTGCAATTGGTTCCATTATTTTTGTGTTTGTTTGGCTTTAAATAGAAAACAGTCGAGTTTTAGACCAGGTTCAGAGACGATTTACGAGGGGGTGTACAACTTTTTTGAATTTGACCTACTTTCTGCGTTGTCATTACCATTATTACGAGTGCAAGTCAATAAGTAACCAGCCAATCCCATTACCAAGATTGTCATGCCATGTTTCAACACATGTTTTAGGCATGGGGACAAAATTGCACCCTTTTCGTGTCATTCACTCATAAGATATTGAACGTCAAACATGGCTAGCGATGCAAAAGCAAGCTTTTTTGCCAAAAGTTGAGTACCGTGCTGTAATGCGGTACCTGTATTTGAAAGGAAGGAAAGGAAAACAGGTCAGGAAATACATTGCGATTTGACAAATGCTTATGGGTCTTCTGCACCATCGTTTGCACAAGTTAAATTCAGGGTTGGGGAATTCAAACGCGACAGAATATCTTTAGAAGGCGAAACCAGGTCTGGACGACCATCAGATGCCACCGATGAAGAAATGTGTAACAAAGTACGGGATCTGTTGTACTCTGATAGGCGAATTGTGGCGGACGAAATAGCGAATGCATTACACATTTCACATGGTAGCCTTTCAACAACTTAACATTATCGTATGGCTATGCGCAAGCTAATAGCCCGTTGGGTCACAAAATCCCTTAGCGACGAGCAAATGGCAACCAGAGCGTCAGTATGCAGCGCATTGTTGAAGTGGTTTATGTCAAAGGAAGATGATTTTCTTTCATGTCTGGTGACTGTCGATGAGACCTGGGTCCATTATTATGAGCCAGAGAATATAACCCAAAGTCGCCAGTGGGTATGGCGGGGTCTCCGTACCACTATAGCTGATAGCTGTATTGTACTTTATATTAGCTCGCGTTTAGTGCCGTGTGGTGTTGGTAGAACGTCTCCCGTACTTAGTCAAACTTATTGTCTTAACAACCCCACAATATAAGACTCTTGTATGGGTGTGAGGTGTGGATGGAAAAATCCGTCCCGAGGGACACTGTCCGCCATCACGAGGCTTGCCGAGTGATGCCGGACAGTGATCCCGAGGAACGGATTTTCTATCCGCCCCTCACACCCATATAGGATTATTTTTCTTGCGTAACTCTCATTTCTTAGTGCGGATTTTTAATGCTTCTGTCACTTTGGTTACCGACGTCCGCCATATTGTGATGACACTACAGGAATGTTTAGTGACGTCACATAACGTGCTGTGACGTCAACCTTAACGACGGCGCATACGAGGTCGTATTCAACCAGTGCATTTATCAAACACGCGATTATATTCGATTTTGGATCGGATCACCAGGGTCAGAACATAAATTTCTATCCCAGGGTAAAATCACGAATTTCCTTGTCTGGTGTGCAAGAATAACATTGTAAATCCCACTTTTCTTTATATAAAGCGTGGTTGTCAGATTATTCACCACACAGATTACGACAACACATCCGTGCGACATTATGCATTTTTACTATCTCCAAAATGGCTACTTTTCCGATGAAAATGAAAATCCTAATATTTTTCTAATCTATACTGCAAATAAGGCGTAACTATACCTAATTTAGTGACACAGAGGCCTTTCTGATTTTTAATCTTCATCATGTATCTCAACCCCAAAGTTCTGAAACCGAAACGGATGATGGACAAGACCCGGCAAACACAGCACATCCCCCTCCGAGCACACACCGACCGACGTAGCTCGTGAGACAGGTCAACTGGAGGCATCAGGCAAGAGACGCCCAGCCGCGGACTTATAGGTTTCCCCCACCGAGCCAACATCAGCAAACATGGCCCACACTCCACGGAAGTCCCGGGCATCAGGAAGGAGATGTCCAAAGTAGCGAGACTTGTAAAATTTAAAATATAAGATACATGTAGGTTGAGGCGGTTCTATCGGGTACCCACAACCTATATCTTGGGAGCAGAAATACGAATAAATGATGCATACCCAGTTTTCTCTGTATAAAGTGGGGCTTAAGGGATGTTCATTTCACGGACTCGTTCACGAAATGTGATAGGAAATAATTGGCGAAATGTTTCTAGACGGAAAATATGAGATTTCGTCAAAGTCTTAAACACTTGCTATGGTTACAGAACTTGCCCCTAATGCTGTCAAAAGTAGCGAATGTCTTATTATGTATGGCTGACTGATGAGTGATCTAAATGCATGCGTTGCTTGTTTGTTCGCATTGAGGTTTAACGTCCCCGTTAACACTATGTAGGTAATTTGGAGACGTTGATTCCAATTTTGTGTATTAATGCCTTTTTGTTTCTGTACATGTTTTTGTTAATACAATTGTCATGTTGAGACTTACACTATATATCATAATTCATTTTAGATGCTCAAAAAGTCAGCTCTGTAATTTGGAAGGTACTAAATGCCAAAAACTACAAATTGTACTTCAAACGCGACATTACTGTTGGAAAATGCAACGGCGACACTCGGTCGGGTTGGAAATTAAAAATGGTCGGGTTGGAGTTTTAATTTGTATTTTGTTCTTTTACTGATAAAAAACGATGAGTCGTGGGGTCTGAAGCAGGGTCGGTCGGGTTAGCGGATAATCTTTTAAGCCTTATTAAAAAGTTTGGTCGGTTTCAGCTCAGTGTAGAAGCACCATTCATCCCAATCTGTGCGATCATGGACGACTCAATGAAAGTGACAGGATTCAGACTCATACGACTTGCAAAGTCCTTGATCAGACTACGTATATATACACACTGATTTTGGATCTCTGCTGATTAACATTAAATGCTGAAGTATACGTTAATATCACTGACTTGTCGAAAAACCAGGTAACAGTTATTTGGAGTTATTTATAGAATGACCGCGCTATATTCAGAGGGTTATCTGTAGAATCTGGACTGGAATTATGGTTTGGGCTTGGCAAACAGTTTAGATCCAGATCAGACGCCCGCAGAACGCTGCATCTGATCAGGGTCTAAACTGTTTTGCTTAGAAAAAACTGACATTTAAGGGTTAATCGAAACAATGTAGGTCTCAATCCAGGAATATTTTCCCAGCCTATATTCAGTGTCAATCGACCCACCAGTACTCGCAGTGCTTTGATTCTCTACACGAGTACCATTTCCGTTGTCATTTCTCAAGTAGACATTACTTGTGTATGAATAATATTAAAAATTAAATTGTTTATTACCATGTAGGCAGTTTTTGATGTTGTATACGATTGCAATCATTATTATGAGTTGGGTCATGAGAGAACCCGTCTTCGGCTAAACAGAGTATGGAAATTTAATGTATAGAAACGACATGTGTTCTGGTATTAAAGCAGCGAAAACAAAGGCGCAGTTCAGACTGCGCATCTGCGCAGTCTGATCTGCGCCTTCGTTGTTCGCGAATGGCGAAAATCAGGTTTTTCAGATGACCTGGTGAGTTTTAGCCGTTGTTTAGCAGGCACTCTGACGACCATATTTTAAAAATTCGGACACCTTGAGGAGTTGCTGTAATTTTCCTAAATCTTAACAAATTTATCCAGCAAGGAGTCAAAAAGTGCCAACGGAATGAAAAAATGTGAAGACCAGACTGCTTCTTTAAAAGAGTAATCGTAATAGCAGATCCTCAAGGTGTTCGAATTTTTAGGATTTTAATTGCGCTGGTATGTGACTGTAAGTGGGGACTTCAAGGCTCTTGAAATCGTCTTTTATCAAAATATTTTTTTCACAACAATGTTCGTTTCTAATTGATAATTTGAAGAGTGTTTATTATTGTAAACATCATGTTTCACACTGGACGCGTGTTCAAAGACCTGTACATCATGTAAACATGTCCGTGTAATGAACACCCTTGTAAATATCACGATATCTAAGATAAACTGGTCTTAACCCGCCCTTATCCCTCCCGCAGAACAAGACAACAGCTACCTTTGCAAACAGTTTAGATCGATAACCGATGGCTTCTGATCTGTGGTGCGTTCAACAATGCGAGCGCTCGCTTGAGCGCAAAACGCACTATTGAACGACAGTTGGCGCTCGCTGTTTCAAGACGGCGACGTTAGACTGTTCGTCTACTTCCCTGTCCATCAGAAGTACATGTATAATATTCTGCTAGTTCTGCTTGAGGAACTGGCAAATAGCTGTGGAAGTTAGTAATTGCCCGTTTGGACGGCTGTAAAAAAATTTCTTCGCCGATTCAGCTGAGGCCGAACCTACATTCCCTTCATGCATCAGTACCCAACTATGCACCTCTCAGGCTGTATCGTTAGCGCTCTTGGGCGCTTGGGCGAGCGCTTGCGATCAGGAGGCAAACAGGCGAGCGCTCGGCGGGCGCCCGCGTTGTTGAACGCAGCTCAGGATCTACACTGTTTGACATTCAGTCTGTGAATTTGCAGGAATAAATTACATCAAGTAATCTGATTGGTTCAAAGTGAGAAATGGGTATGCCTAAATTAATAACACAGCGGGATAAGGGTTATTTTTCCGTTAAATATAAGATTATGGGTACTCAGTTCCAAAGATCGCTCACAGTCTACGTCTGAAAACGGAGTAAGAATCCATTTGCAAAATGCCACCTTTCAACAGGATAACACGCGTGAAACCGTGCATTCTTTCATACCTATATGTACATGTATAACACGACATTTCTTTCCGGCAATGCTTTTTTTTTCATTTTATTTTATTTTTTTGTCTAATTTCTGCAGCATACACTTGTTGTGCGTCATCATATGAACAAGTCTCTGAATTGAACACCCCCTGAACCCCACTTTATATAGAGAAAACTAGGATTTACTAGGGGGTGGTGGATATATATAATTTTTCTTATTTCTGCTCCAAGACATAGGTTATGGGTACTCGTTCGAACCGCCTCATTGAGGTTGTTCTAACGAGAACCCACAACCTATGTTTGCAGTATAAATAAGAAAAATATCATTGCTTTTCATCAGAAAAAAGCCATTTGTGAGAGGGGAAAAAAACAAAAAACACTTTGTTGCACGGGCGTGCCATCGTAATATGCTCGTTAGAACCACCTAGTTACAGCGGCCATTACACAAACACGCCTATATAAATACATTGCCGCCTTTATCGCCGAAAAAATGAAAATTTTAGGACGAAAGATTGTGATATTTTTCTTATTTCTACTCAAAATATAGATTGTGGGCACTCGTTAGAACCGCCTCATTGAGGCGGTTCTAGCGAGTACCCACAATCTATATTTTAGAGCAGAAATAAGAAAATAAGGTATACCCCCGGAAACCCTAGTTTTACTATATAAAAGTGGGGTTCATGGGGGTCAAAATTATATAGGCGTGTTTTCGTGATGGCTAACACGAGCACCAACAATCTATGTGAGCAAAATTAGGAAACTGGTGCAGACCCCAATACACCCACTTTTGTTTATGGAAACGTGGATTTAAGGTGTTTACGGTAAACTATAATTGCACTGGTATGTGAATGTAAGTGGGGATTTCAAGGCTCTTGAATCAACTTTTATCAAAATATTTTTTTTTCACAACAATTTTTCGTTCCTAATTAATAATTTGAAGAGTGTTTATTATTGCTATAGTAATGGAGGTGTGTTCATGGGCCTGTGCATCGTGTGAACACGTAATGAACACAAATACGTTTATCACGTTATAGATAAATTGGTCCTAACCCTTATCCCAACAGGGGATTAAAAATATGTCGGCATGTTTTTCTGATGGAGGTGAAGTAAGAGTCCATTTCAGAAACGCAAGGATGAAAAGAGTTTATTCATTCCATATTCAAATATGGTAAGAGACGCAGGATTATACCGTAAATCTTTCTGGCTAGGCTATGCATGTTGCCATGACTTCTACAGTTGCGCCGCGCTATAAGAAAATGGTATTCGTGCATTTTCTAACATGTAGCATGGTGGCCGTTTTTCAGAAAGTGGCTAAAAATCACGTTCGTTTCACTTTCAGTATAACAGTAGTTTCATTTAAGATAATTAGATGTATTTATTGGGCTTCAGAAAATTGCAGGTGTCTTCCTGTAGCACGGGCGTAAGACGTATGCGATCAAATAAAGATGAATGAAAACCATAAAGAAAAGTGTTGACCACGTTCTGTTACCTATTCTATACTCTGACAAACTACGACTAAAAAGGTGTCAAAGAAATGATTAACCACATATTCTTAAGGAAGGTGTGTACGTTTTGCAAAGGAAAATGGCAATCGGGCAATCGGAAGTAAGAATGTTGCAGCCATGGAGACCTCAGCAATTGCCTTTTTTATATATAACCCTTACTTACAGTCTTTAATTTACTCAAATTGGTCCGTAAATTGCAAGAATGTCACATATTTCATAAACTTTTGAAATTTATGATGCTAAGAAAACTATAGTATACATTTTCTTCTCGTTAATAAAGGAGGATATGAAGAACCACCAACTGGAATTATAATGACAATGCAGTACAATTGTTCAGATTGGCAGTATGCGTTTTCCAAGGAGATTTGAATCATATACTATATACTATGGATGGAAATGGAAGAGAAAACACTTTTTTTAAACATGAACATACATTGAATACAATGTGGTACATACAGAGGCCTGTAAGCGCCATACAATCTTACCGTTGCAACGATATAACGAAGTTTTCAGTTTATCAACGTATTGTAATGGTAACTCATAACGTTTTTGATACTACCTTATCATGCTTATTTTTTTCACAAAAAAAAAAAAAAAACGAAACAAAAAAAAAAAAAAAAACCCTTAACAATACAGGGTGACAGTCTTCAATGCGGTATTTATATGCTAGAAATCTTTGTATAATCAAAATAATAATTCATAGATAATTTTAACAGCTATTTCTTAAATATGTAAAGGCTATTATATACATGCTTTCTATACAAAGCTGTATGAAAGATGTTTTCTATTCATTTATCACAGTTGAAAAATAGGAGTGAAGGCAAAGATCAGGAATCGATACAATTAACCCACACCTCCCATCAGAGACACGTATTACATATTTACATAACTTTGTATAGTGATTCAACACCAGCACGAAATAATCTTAATCATGTATTAACATCAACGTTTCGCCATACGTTTGGAGACTTGTTGATTTGTTTGACGAATGCATTGCATGTTGCAGAAGATAAATGACATTCTTAGAAGTGCAACTTGTCAAATACCGCATTCTGAAAGACTTTTGAGTGCTACAACTGGTAAAAACATCAGTTTTATTAATATTGTTTTGTTTACATAACAAAATTGCTGATTTTGTTATCATATGTATCTAATATGTACCATTTATTAAATACAAGTATCATAAAATTTTCTATTTGGATGTAATTTATGTAATTCATATTATTTTTATGTATTTGCATGTATATATACTCATATTATCTTAAGCTAATTTGAAAATATACCTATTCAAATTATAATGTTTATTCACCACAAATAGTTATTTTATAAATACTTATGAGAGCTAAATAATTAATTCTAATATACACGTACAATAAACAAAGAATATACTTCATACAAACTTCATAAAACTGAATAATTCGCAATGAAGTCAATTACTTACTCGGAATACAATGCATTATTAACAAATATGTATTTACAAATATACATTATTTTTATCACAATTTGATATGTAATGTTCTGAAAGAACAGGGTGTCCTTGTTGCAATTATATTCATAGAATGGAGAATATTATCGAAAGCATTTTGAATATTTATGTACAGATATTTTATATACAATATATGTCACAGTTGAATATTTAAAGCTTATATACATTGGCTGTCTATGTACAATGCAGAAATTATCTCATAGCACAGAAATTCCAATCTATTTGTTATAAATCGGAATCAGTTTGAGTTCCTATTTGCACATATTTACATGTAAAAAGAAGAATTTTTTTTTTTTTTCAATTTTACAAACTAAACAAATAGAAAGTCAATTGCTTACTCAAATTGCAATGTTTTATGTCATACAAACATTTAAAATCACAAATATATCGTCATCATCATCATCATCATCATCATCATCATCATCGCTCCCTCCCCCCTCTCATCATCATCATCGGATTTTTATTTAACGTGCAGGTGAGTGAGTGAGTTTTTGTTTTACGTCCCACCAACAGCTAAGGTCATACGGAGACGGGACCTCGGTTTAAAGACTCATCCGAAAGTCTGGAGAAGCCCGGGATCGATCCTGCGATCCCTGGTTTACAAGGCGAGTAGCGTAACCACTGCACCACGGAGGCTTCTTTTTAACGTGCAGGTAAAGGGGCAACATCCACATCAGTGGGCCCCAAGCTGGCTTGCTGCACGCATGGCAGCTCTCACACCAGATCTCCATGTATGTCTATCATAAAGGCCCCCGCCCATAGGGGCTTGAAGAAATATATGGCCGCATGATGCTTCCACGCACAGCTGAATCAGGCCCGCACACTAGTACTGGTAAACCGTTTAGAGGATCTAAGCCTGTCCAGGAACCGCGGTGCGAGGCGGACCGTCCATGCTAATAAACCCTATTGGTTTCATTGGGCGACAGGGCTTGAGATGTCATTTCATCTGAATGTCGGGTAAAAGTCCCAAAATTGGAAGCAACGTCTCAAAAATGACCTTTACAGTGTTGACGGGGACGTTAAACCTCAAATCAAACAAACAAACATGTCTATCATAAGGGTCGATAGCTTAGAGCTTCCAATCTCTGCGGGGTCGATAGCTTAGAGCTTCCAATCTCTGCGATCTCTCTCTCTCTCTCTCTCTCTCTCTCTCTCTCTCTCTCTCTCAGCTGCTTCCAGGCCATTTTGGGCATTCCAGGTCCACGTTTTCCATCCACCTGTATGTCAAAGGCTGTCTTGATTGCACCGTTTGAGCGTTCCACGTGTCAATACCAGCGCAACATTCTCGCATTCAGGAAGAGGCCCAGGTCCTCAATGCCAAGCCGCGCAAGTAGCTCACTAGACCTGACGGTGACAGTGTCTTGCAGCTTGATATTGCAGATCTGTCTGATCATTGTCCTGTCATTCCGCTGCAGACGTTGGAAGTTTGGTCAATGGCCAAGTCTCGCTGGCATGGAGCATTGCGCTCCACACACAAGAGCTGTACACACGGCCACGTTTCTTGAATGAGAGGTGGCGGAAAGACAAAACTTATAGCAGCTCCTTGGACTCTTCCAGGCTGTTTTCACACGTGATGCGGTCGAAAGATCACAGCCACCGGCTGCAGAGACCATGCCTCCTAAGCAGCAAAAGGAAGCTACCACCTCCAGCTTGCCAGGTCCGACTTGGATTTCCCTTTGTGGTCTGCCTTCTTAGATTTATACACGATATTTGGGCCCCGTCAAGCGATGTTGGTACTTATCGCCAATGCGAGCAGCGAAGGTTCCGCGCAGTCTCGCCAGAACCTTTGCTGCTCGCTCATCCAAGCAGTGAATCAAGAGGAACCTTCAGACAGAAAGCCATATCCCTGGCCCCTCTGAATGGCTTGGCATGTGCAGTTAAAATTTGTCATGACGAAATGCTCGAAGACACAAATTCGCTTGGCGGGGCTCATTTAATGTTTTGAGTTTATAAAACTCCTTTATTGCAATCATGCGTACAGCAGAGACTTTGATATAAAATAAATTTTAAGGAATTCATGTCAAACGAAAATTTACACATCTGGGCGGTGGTAGTATGACAACCATTATGGACATGTGTCTTATTGTATTTACTGTAAGGAAGTCAATTATCAGACACAACAAGAGGCAAATTCAGGGATAGTAAAGCAGATGTGACGTTTTGCTGTTGTACAGTATATTTGAGCCCCGCCAAGCGAATTTGTGTCTTCGAGCATTCCGTCATCACAAATTTTAACTGCGCATGCCCAGCCATTCAGAGGAGCCAGGGATATGGCTTTCTGTCTGAAGGTTCCTCTTGATTCACTGCTTGTATGAGCGAGCAGCGATGGTTCTGGCGAGACTGCGCGGATGCGCAGGCTCGCCTGAACCTTCGCTGCTCGCATAGGCGATAAGTACCAAAATCGCTTGACGGGGCCCATTTATTGTCTGAATTCTGCTTAAAAATGAGTTTATGATATACTGATGCCCCCAGACAGCGCATGTAAAAAATGAAAGCCCTATCAGTAACCAATCAAAAGGTATGACCAATGTTCAAAAAGTAGATCAAGGTCAAATGGTCAAAAACTATGATACCGCTAGACATTCTTGTGACACAGAAAGCATTATTTGAAATATGACATCCATATCACTTACCAATCGAAAATTATGGCCTATGTTATATGTTAAAGGCAAGGTCAAAACTATGGTACCTCTGGAAATGTCTTGTGACAAGGAATGCACATGTGAAATATGAAAGCCATATCAGTTACCATTCAAACATTACGCCCAATGTTAAAGTTTTTGCGGACAAACAAACAGACAAACAGAACCAAAAACTCAAACTCTTTGATTCCGGGGGCATAAAAACGTTTTCGAAAGTCTGTATGTAATTAATTTCTACCGTTTATTTAATAAAATTAGTGTAAAATCGCAAAAGAATTATTCACGTGCTATAAGTAAGTATACTGTGAATCATATATGGCTAATTATGACGTCATAGATATATTGACTAAAAGCTCGCTACACCCGGGGTTACAGTTCTGACATCTGCCAGAATCACGTTAGGCGGGAATTCTTCTTAATGAAAATGTAAAGCGTACTCTTATACCGAAAGTAAAACGGGGATGAAAATGTTCCTTGGGTCCATCATTGTAATGGCGCGTATATTATGAAATGGCCCCTTTTGCATGGCACGTTTCATTTTAACAGTACGTCCTCCTCGTCATTATGAAAATTGGCTTATCTTTCGTCTGGTCTTTAAATTCGGTAAGTCTACTGAATTTGCAAGAAATCGTTGTGATTCTCACTGCTAGGACTGGTTAACTCGATAATGTTTATTGAGTTCTTGGTCATATCCCCCACCCCCAACTCCATGAGTTACAAAAACTGTAGTCCCTTCCAAAGGCCGTTTCTGATGCCTTGGACGTTTTGAATTGAACCGAAAGTCTGTGTCATAAGATTTCTCTCTATTAAGCTTAGCAACACTATTAAAATTTCTCGAAAATAGCAGGAGCAACAACAACAACCTCAATCCTAATAATATTATTAATAATAACAATTATAATGATTATGAACAATAAATACCTATTTGATCACGAAAACACGTGAAACCGGGGTTTACAGGGGTTAACCTTATTTTTTCTTATTTCTGCTATATTTTGAGCAGAAATAGGAACAAATCACAATTTTCATTTTTTTCGGCGATAAGAGTCACAATGTAGAATAGACAAGTTTTCATAATGAGTTCTTGTATTTATGTTTCGTCTTTTGTAACATGAATTTTCCAATGACAATAAAAAGCGATTTATATTTGACAAATTTGAAAAAAATAATTAACCCTTATGCTGCTGAACACGGCGGACACTACATTTGCAAACAGTGTAGATCCAGATCAGATTGCATCTGATTCAAATCTACATTTTTTTGTCATTCCGCTTGCTACTTGAATGAAAACATTATATATTGTAATTGTATTGGTTTTTAGTCAGAAATGATTAATTTATCCAACAGGAAAAGGGTTTAAAACGTAAAATGTCACCTGCACTTTCTTTGTATTTACTACCCCCAGTCTAAATTAGATGGTTTCTGAAGAAGCCATCTGATTAGGATCTACACTGTTTGTTATGCAATCTGTAAATTGAACGGATACATAATATCAAGTAACTGATCGGTTGATAGTCAGGAGTGGGTTGGTGTAATTAATATATTCAGCAGGATAAGGTTAAGAGCATCGGAAATGTCATGCTTTCATTAGGAAAACATGTCCGTGTGAAAGAATGGCGTCCAACATGGTGTCAGAAATGACACATTTTAGGTAAAAATAAAAACACCGTCCTTATTTCTGCTTCAACATAGATTGTTGGTGCCCTTTCTAACGAGTAACCACAATATATGTTTTAGCAAAAATAAGGCAGATAATGTATACCCCCATGAACCCCAGTTTTCTCTGTATAAAGTGGGCTTTAGAGGGGTGTTTCACGGACTTGTTCACGTGATGACTAAATTGGCTCTGTTGTGTTATGTTTCTATAAACGCTGTTGCGTCTTCCGCTGAAAACTATGTCTTACATATGTACAAAGAACGCTCATAGTTCTATGCAAGCTTGAAGAAATGGCATACTTTAAGCAGGTCATTTAAACATTATACTGTCTACCACTAACAGTCGTCTAAAGTGGGATGATTGGGTGAGGCAAGAGTGACGTGTATCTTGCGTTACTGGGGCGCTCAACTGATATTGGCTTACTGCTGGGCAAGGTCTGCTGTCCTTGCAACTGGTAAGCGTAGAGGGGTAGAGGGGGTGTTGTTATTTCTTCTGTTGCTACACTTCCATTCATTTTCCTCTTTCTGATCTGTCCATTCCTTTCACTTCCTCTACTATCTCTTTTCTCCCTTTCTCTGGAAGACGACACAAAATGACCCACAAGGGTTAACATGTCGTTAAACCCAAAACAATCAATCAGTCGTCCAAAGATGCATTGTATGCAATGCATAAGCATACTATTTTAAGAATACTGTCCAAGGATTGTAAGCAATAACTTGAATATGTCATCTATGTAATGTTTGCATTTTAAATATGTTATTTTTAATCGGCTACATAGGGATTCAAAACATCCCGTCGTTGTGTCACCAAAAGGTACTTCCCATGCAGGTTTTCGAAATGGTATGAACAGTTGATTTTAAACCAATGAAACAACAGTTTATGTCTACTTGATTGAGTCTAGAAAATGGTGCCACGTCAATCAGTCATTTTATTCTGTGAAGTGGAACCCTATGAAATGGCATGATAGACCATAAAAGACTCAGATATGCTTGTGCATCTGCGATATTCAGTAAAATCCCTATATTTAGACCACCTCTGGTACTGTTCAAAAATGGTCTTTAAGACAACTTTTGAACAGCTCCAAAGGTGGTCTCTTATTATGAGACAATGGGTGTAGAAAACACAAAGGAAGAATAACTGAAACTTTCCCATTAAGCTTTTAAAAGCAGATTTAGTCTTAGTATTAGGTGGTCTCAATAGCGGTATTTTCATTACGAAAACACGCCTATACAAATACATTAGAAATTTTACTGCCGTAAAAAATGAAAAATGTTCGATGAAAAATTAGGATATTTTCTTATTTCTGCTCAAAAATAAAAAAATAAGCTATACACTTGTACATCCCAGTTTTCACTATATAAAAGTGGGGTTCAAGGGGATTAAGATTATATAGGCGTGTTTTCGTGATGTACTTTACATATAAGTTTCCAGGTTCGACCAGTCCCCATGGAATGTTAAACAATGAATGTAGAAACTAAAGGCCAGAAAACCAAACTTTACCAAGAATGTATTGGGATGTTCAGGTGTAAGATATGGCGAATATTCATCTGACGGCATATAACCATGTTAACATTCAACTGTTAAGTTTTTATTATTTTTATGAAGCTAAGATTGAGGTTCATTAGACATTAGAACTGCAAGGAAAAATACCAGCGTCGATGGCAATACATGTATATTGTACCGTTTGTAAGGTTAAGTTTCGCGGTCACCGATTAACGTAATAATAACGTCAAATAACATTGCAGGCAGACCGACCATTTTGCCAGCAACGCCAGTGAAACCGGCTTCCACAACAAACAGTATATATATAACTATTATTTTCGCAATAACAACGACATTAGACCCGAAAACGGAAGCTATGCACATGCTTCTCTGAGAAAACGGGTGTGGTGATAATACTGGTGTCAATTCTATCCCACTGCTGCCACCATATTTTCTACCAGGCCAAGCAATACGGTCAGCAATCACCAAGGTACTAGCCGTAGTGCTTCTTTTGTAGAATGCCAAACGCCGGTCCACTCGCTTCTGCAAAACTCTTTACCCGCTCCACCATAAAAGCCATTTCTTCGCATACAATCGCGAAAACATGCCTATATAATTTTGATCCCATCGAGCTGGGGTTTACAGGGGTAAAACCTTTCTTACGACTTAAAAGCCGTAACAAAGGAAAGAAGCAAAGCCTGAAAAACAATCCACGCCTATTGTGAGATTCGAACCCGGGCCGCTCGGGGGATAGTCCAGTGATCTAACCGCTGAGCCCAAGAGTCGACTCCCAAACGCAAATGTCAGAGACTAATTATAAACCTACAAGCTATGCATATGATCTACCAAGGTAGATAATGGAAGGGAGGTAACACACCCCCTCTTCAGGAAGTCATCATTTATGAGTCCAATCCCGGACGAGCCCCCATCTTACGACATGAAAGCCGTAACAAAAGATGCATAGTCTGAAAAAAAAACACCGCCAATGTTGGGATTCGAACCCGGACGGCTCGGGTGATAGTTCAGTGCTCTAAACGCTGAGCCAAAGAGACCACTCCCTGACGCAATTGTCAGAGAGTGGTTATAAACCTAGAAGCTATGCATATGATCTACCAAGGTAGAAAATGGAAGGGAGGATACACCTTATTTTTCTATTTCTGCTCTTAAACATAGATTGTGGGTATTTAGAACCGCCTTGATGAGGTGGTTCTAGCGAGTACCCACAATCTATGTTTTGAGCATAAATAAGAAAAATACAATGTATTAAAAATTTTCATGTTTTCGGCGGTAAAGGTTTCAATGAATTTGTATAGGCGTGTTTTCGTAATAGAAGTGACAATTTAAAGGTATTTACAGTCTAATTTCAATGGCTCCAGCACCTTTGGGACTATTAAGAATTTTTTGAGGGGAGTAATTCGAGCCACTGAGGGTTACTCAAAGTCTCAGACAAGGAGACATAATGAAACTAATTTATGAATACATTTCCGGTGATCTATAGAATATATATTATGTGTCATCATTAGAATCGCCCCAACGAGGCGATTCTAATGAACACACACAATATACGTTTTGGCGACAAAAGTAAAAAACTCTGAATAATCCCTCAATTTTTCTTGTCTGGAGTGGTGGGGATAATTTCTAGGGGTTACAAACTGGTTCGACTCAGCCATGGTAATCGAGCCATCTGTGTTTGTTACACTGAAATTTAAGTGTATGTGGTAAAACCACTAGACCGAGACGTTATGAGCCACTCCAAGCTCCAAAAATGTGCGTAAACACATGACAAAGTCAGTTGTGACATGCGCAATGCATTGGTCTCCCGACAACATTGGTCTTACGAAATAGATGACATGCGCAATGCATTGGTCTCACGACAACATTGGTCTCACGAAATAGATCGGCTGCATGATGCTTCCACGCAGCGCTGATTCAGACAGCACACGAGTACTGTTAAACGTCTGGTGCGAGTCGGACCTCCATGCTTGTAAACCTTATTGGTTTCATTGGGCGACAGGGCTTGACATGTCGTTTCATCTCAATGTCGGGTGAAAGTCCCCCAAAATTGGAAGCAACGTCTCCAAAATGACCTATACAGTGTTGACGGGGACGTTACAAAAAACAGCTAAGGTGTGCATTTTCATAGATAATTTATGGATAGTTTCCCTTAAATATTTCTCTACATTAACCTATGTTGTGGGTATACATTAGAACCGCCTCGGGGAGGCGGTTCCAATGAATACCCACAGCATAGTTTTTTTTACGGAGAACTGGCAACAACATCTTACAATTATCATAAAATACCCACCTTGTCTGTTTCTTTTCAGCCAATATTATTCTAATAGAGCACAATGAAGACTCTGATTAGACTGCGAGGATGCGCAGGCTGGTCTGCGTCTTCGCTGCACGCATGCGTACGAAGAAACCATTTCGCTTGCTGTCGCATTATGATAACTCACCCGTGCGACATAGTGAATTTTTCGTATCTCCAAAATGGCTACTTTTTTAATGAATATTCGTGATACATATTTTTCTTATAAATGCTTAAAACGTAGGTTGTGGGTGCCTGTTAGAACCGCCTCATTGAGGCGGTTCTAACAAGTACCCACAACCTATGTCGTGGAAGAGAAATAAGGAAAATAATGTATACCCCCGTAAACCCCAGTTTTCTCTATATGAAGTTTGGTTTAGTGTGTGTGTGTGTGTGTGTGTGGGGGGGGGGGGGGGCTTCATTTCACGGACGTGTTTACTTGATGGGTCCGAATAAAAATCGCCGATCCCTGATATCTATGTATCATTTTACTATAATGCCTACATGTATGTAAATCACATCTGTTCCAAAAACAAATCGTCCTACACAAAGTCACACAATCCCACTAAGTAGATGGGCAAGGACATAACAAAACCATAAAATGGCATGTGCAAACAGCTAATGCCAAGTTTAACTTGCGCATGTGTAACTTCAGACATCCACTGTTATGCGATATTACGCTGAACATAGTATGGCTTTATTCAGATGCAAACTACTCATGTTCTAGACGTGAGAGCATTTTATAGTTCAGACAGACTGAAATGCTAAAATTATATTACTGAACTTATCAAAATGTTACTTATAGTACTTAATGACATTTTTAACCCTTCTTGTACCAAGTGAATCTTCCTCCTAATATATAGCAGGAGTTCATTGCAAAATTTAGGGGTGTCAGGCTGTGTTTTCATCAAAATTTATTTGAAAAAAGACTGAACGTTTTGCTAACAGTGGAGGCCCTGATCCGGCGCCGCGTTCAGCGGCGTCTGATCTGGGCCTCCGCTGTTTGTCATGGTACCCGTTTCGGGGTTTCCGGTATAAAAAGGGTTGACGTTTTTTCATTGTAAGCTCTTGACATTATTATGTGCCACTTGAGAAATGTTTATGAATGGGTCTCATCGGTATAAACAAATAAATAAGTAGTGTTTTAGCTTTGAAATAAAAGACTATTTTGGATTCACCTGAAAACCTCACACAAAATTCTTCTTCTCAGCCCAATGGCCCCCGCCCATAGGGGCTTGAAGAAATATATGGGCTGCATGATGCTTCCACGCAGAGCTGAATCCGGCCCGTACACTAGTACTGGTAAACTGCTTAGGGGATCTAAGCCTGTCCAGGAACCGCGGTGCGAGGGGGATCGTCCATGCTTATAAACCCTATTGGTGCCATTGGGCG
Source organism: Lucinisca nassula (assembly GCA_963580285.1). Taxonomy (NCBI): domain Eukaryota; kingdom Metazoa; phylum Mollusca; class Bivalvia; order Lucinida; family Lucinidae; genus Lucinisca; species Lucinisca nassula. The sequence goes on along the minus strand of OY757025.1, from coordinate 44,488,628 downwards.
ACAGGGCTTTAGATGTCATTTCATCTCAATGTCGGGTAAAAGTCCCACAAAATTGGAAGCAACGTCTCCAAAATGACCTTTACAGTGTTGACGGAGACGTTAAACCTCAAATCAAACAAACATACAAATCTTCTCAGCCCACATCGAATGCATCGCGAAAACACGCCTACACAATTTGGACCCCCTTGAATCCCAGTTTTTATATAGTAAAACTGAGATTTGTAGGGGTAAACCTTAATTTTCTTATTTCTGTTCTAAAATATAGATTGTGGGTATTCGTTAGAACCGCCTCACAACTTTTCTTCATTTTTTTCGGCGATAAAGGTTACAATGTATTTGTATAGGCGTGTTTTCGTAATGGGAAGATCAGAAAAAATTAACACTATTCAATCTGGAACAATTTCGAATCTTACGTTGGTTAAAACAATAATAATAATAATAATAATAATAATAATAATAATAATAATAATAATAATAATAATTGTTGGACACATTTGAAATGTATATGCCGAAAGATTGGCCTACATTTTATACCAATAAGTTCTGAATAGTTGGATCCTTTGGAAGCAAAGAATACACCAAATTAACGAAAATAACAAGAGTCTGTTCATGACCAGTTCTGAAATGTGCAACACTGGCCACGCCCTCTGGAACCGGCTTAAGCAAAACTCTATTTTCAAAATGATTCTAAATGAACTCAATGATCCAAAAGAACCAGAAATTATAATTTGCACTATGCCCAACGTCACGTTAACAAATCTGTGAAATGAACACCCTTCTAAAACCCACTTTATATAGAGAAAATTGGGGTTTACGGGGTGTACATTAATCTCCTTATTTCTGCTCAAAGACATAGGTTGTGGGTATAAAAGTAGTCGCAGATAAAATTGACGAGGCGGGGCTATTCGGGTGTTGTCAATATTTGTCAAATTCGCTTAGTTCACCAGAAGATTCGGTAGAGTGCCTTTCGCATGCTTTCTACAAACGGACCAAATTGCCATTTACGCCACAGCTTTGTTTGTGTTACAGTTGAATTCACACAATCAGGCGACTTGGTTTACCTTTTTGTTATTAGAGCATTCCAAAGGCAGGTATAAACGATTGCTCCGCCTAGTCAATCTTATCTGCGACTACTATACTCAACCTAAGTACGGACCAAAATAAGAAAAATATCACAATTTTTCATCAAAAAAGTAACGATTTCGGAGATATGAAAGAATATGTCACATGGGTGTGTTATTGTAATGAGATTGTACGCTGCAGAGTGTGGCGTCTGATCATGGTTTATATAGAGGATCTTACATGAGTGCTCATGTATTATTGAATTTATTAAACGAGTTGAGGTAAAGGGATAAAATGCGAGGCTTTGCCGAGCATTTTATCCCTTTTCTTCAACGAGTTTAATAAATTCAATAATACATGAGCACGAATGCAAGATTCTATTTATCATATGACATTTAAAAAGCATTTTATTCACGATTGTTTACAAAAATGTCAATATTCTGCCGTTAGTAAACGCGACGTCGTTAAGGACGTCGTACATGCAACGTTACGGGACGTATCTAGCTAATTTGCATATTTAATCCACTAGTGGATTATCGAAAATATTACATGGCGTTATTACACTCTCAGACGCGACGTCATATGATAAAGAACACATTATCAATTGACTATCCTCTATTGATCGGAGGTCATCCGTATTAACACCAGGTCAACCAATATTTACTGAGGTCAAGTGAAGTAAAAAAATCAATAATCATGATTTTTTAATTGTGTCAATTAATAAAATTGTCATTGATCAAGTAATTTCGTATTGACCCAGTTACAGGTCCTCGGTCGGCTGCATTAGCCCTCGGCCTTCGCCCTTGGCCAATGCAGCAGACCTCGGACCTGTACCTGGGCCAATACGAAATTACTTGATTAATAACATTATAATATTACACCATCACGAAAACATGCCTATATAACTTTGACCCCCTTGAACCCCAGTTTTATATAGTAAAACTGGGGTTTACAGGGGTAAACCGTATTTTTCTTATTTCTGCTCTAAATTTAGATTGCGGATACTCGTTAGAACCGTCTGATTAGGCGATTCTAACGACTACCCGCAATCTATATTTTGAGCAGAAATAAGAAAAATAACATAATTTTTCTTTTTAAAATTTTCGTTTTTTCGGCGGTAAAGTTTGCAATGTATTTGTATAGGCGTGTTTTTTGTTATGCTTTAAGGAGTCGCTCTTTAACAATGGTAAGTATAGATACACATTTCAAAATTACTCTGCCTTTTCACTGTCACAAATATGCATTTCATTTTTCAAGCACCATTCCATTGCTATTATCATTAGATCTGCTGTCATCAGTATTAACCAATTTAGTAGAAGAAACCCCAAAACGGGTACCCTGGCAAACGGTGCAGGCCCAGATCAGACGCCACAGAACGCGGCGTCTGATCAGGGCCTCCACTGTTTGCTAAAAGTTCTGTCATTTTCCAAATAAATTTTGATGAAAACAACCTGACACCCCTGTTTGTTGAAATGGCTCCAGCTATATATAAAGAGGAAGATTCCATTTGGAACAAAAAGGGTTAAAACATCATTTTCTGCAGCTTATTGTCCTATCATTTCCGTATTTTATTGCAAAAGCATACTTAATGCATATTTGGAACAAGGATATCATTTCCATTTGGCAGGCAAAAATCTAATTAAGGCTGTAAAAGTGGCATATTTTTCTGATACAATTAACCGTATTCTTTCTTATTTTTGCTTCAAACATAAATTGTGGGTCATAACGAAAACACACCTATAAAAATGTAATATAAACTTTACCACCGCAAGAAATTTTTAAGATGACAAATTGTGATATGTTTCTTATTTCTACTCAAAATATAGATTGAGGGTACTCTTTAGATCCGCCTCGTTGAGGCGGTTCTAACGAGTACCCACAATCTTTTATTATGCAAAAATAAGGAAAATGAGGTTTACCCCTGTAAACCCCAGTTTTCTATTAAAAAAAAAACGGGTTCAAGGGGCTTATAACAATAAAGGAGTGTTTTCGTGATGTGCTAGCTAGAACCGCAGTTCTTAATGAGCCCTCAAAATGTATGTTTTAAACAAACCGACGAAACATTTTGTATATCCTTGTAGACCATACTTTTCTTTATATAAAGTGGAATTAAAAGGATTTCAAAACAGAAGAAACGTCTGAACAGACATTTCGACTTTAAAATTTAATCAAAAATCGGATTAACACTTTACAATGACATTATAGGATGTCAGACAAAACGGAATATACTCTAATGCTACGGCTCAAAATGAGCCCCATGTTCCTGATTTACACTGTTTAATGCCTAAAGGCTCGCCTGTATTAATACTGGCTTTTCCCTTAGCAGACATTTCGAAGTATTTCAAAGACGACAGACCAGAAACAACCATTGAATCATGAGAAATAAAGATTTTTTGTTCAAATATTTGAAACAAACTTAGTTAGTTCAGCTACAAGTAGTTTGGTTTTAGTTTAGGATTTGCAGACAAAACCTCTCAAATTTGACTGAACTTGCGGCACAGTTATCATTAGTTTACCATTCATTCATCTGAACTCAAGTTTAAGTGATATATTCCAAAAATAAGTTACCTGTGCAAATACCTGATGCCGGTTATAAAACAAATGACTATTTTCAATATAATGATTCCATTTTAACTTAACAATAGTTACCCTGCTAGCATTCTACATAAATCTACAGCGGGCCGTTAGCGGCCCGTCAGCTACCCTGACGGGCCGCTAACGGCCCGCTGTAGATTAATGTAGAATGCTTACTGGGTAAGTGGAAACTATTTATTATAATAATTTAGAAAAACTAATACACGTAGATAAATCAAGAAAACTATTGTATAATCACCTGAAGATAAGCTTCCCGTCACCGTCTTGATATTAAATAACCTCTGTTCGGCCACAAAGAAAGCATACGCTATTCTCCACGTGCCTTATATAAAACTAAACCGCATATCTTCCTTAGTTACAAATCACTGCGAGTTGTCATGACGTAGGTGAGATTGTCTCGAGCTAGCCCAGAAGCCTCAGCAGTGTCACTAATATCCGTGTGTTCAAACAAACTGAACAAATTGAGAAAATACAAAGAGCAGAATGATAGATTTAATCATATATGCGAAGCTCAAGAGCTTTAACGCAGTCTCCGATTAGGCCAAGAAAAATTACACTATTGGTTTAAAAATATCGAGTAACTAAAAAGGATGAAACCGTTTATAGAAGACAACCGCAAAAATCTATATTTACTTTTTGACGCTGGGATTTGTAAATCTTATACTTAACCGCCCTCAAAATAGACAGAAAACAGTGTGTCATTCATTGACGTAAATGTTGTTAGTAAACAGTCTTCCCGTCTTCCTGTTGAAAAATAACAATATACACAAGTCTTTCACTTTGACGAATATTAACGAAATGAAATGATGTTTAAAATGCAATAGCCTTTGTATCTATGCGTAACCTAATTTCGGTGCGTGTGTTATTTATCTACGATCTCTTGTTTTGTACAATGGTGCACCACGCATCTCTTAACCCTTAAAAATGGCTTCACAATAATTATCGTCTGCTTTGTCGTCTATGGGTAACACTTTTGTCATTGTTGCTCGGATCAGTCTAATCAGGATCCTTGTTGATAACTGTATGAAAAAAAAAAATGAAAAGATTGCAAGAAGACTTGCTTTATGTACAGAAAATTTGTTTTATTGTTTGTGATTTGATGTTTATTAAGAAATGCTTTGTCTATCTTTCCCTTTGATGTTTGCGATAGGCTTTGGGTTCTGGGTTAATCACTATACTCATTTAAACTTACAAGGCGGTTTTAAAAAGCGTATACGGTTTGTATGTGCTGAGACATTAGAAAATATAACACTTTCTTAAATGGGCCCCGTCAAGCGATTTTGGTACTTATCGCCTATGCGAGCAGCGAAGGTTCAGGCGAGCCTGCGCATACGCGCAGTCTCGCCAGAACCTTCGCTGCTCGCTCATACAAGCCGTGAATCAATAGGAACCTTCCGTCAGAAAGCCATACCCCTGGCCCCTCTGAATGGCTGGGCATGTGCAGTTAAAATTTGTCATGACGGAATGCTCGAAGACCCAAATTCGCTTGGCGGGGCTCATATAAAAATGTTATTTATATGGATAATGGCAATACTATCAACAGGAAAATTAAAAAACGAAACGATCAGGAACTGAGACGATCAGATCCCAAAGTCGTCCCACAATATCACCAGGGAAAGAAGAGAAGTTGAAACATAGAGTGACGATAGTAAACAAAATGGACAACAGGTAAACCGAGTCAGCACCTCTTTCCCAAACAGGTGGTGGCTCAGAATATCTAAACCTAACTTAGCTAAAAAGGAGCAATATACATAATGGATGAAATAATAAGAATCACCAGCAGGACAAACATTAAACTGGAAGGACGAACGTGACTAAAATTAACAACTAAAAAGGGGATGGAATCAGAATCATCAACGTTACAACAAATATGATTAGGAAAAGAATCAGAACCACCAACAGAAATCATGAAGAAACCACAGCAAAAGCACCAACTTGGAACGGTCATTAAAATTTACTGGTTTGTTAAAGTTAACTTGACGGGATCCCAAACCTCACCATCATTTTCACCGAGGTTCAACCAAGCATTGGTTTGGTCCGCGTGAAGGTTTTCTAACACGTCAGTGAATCAACTTGGTAAACACAGAAAATCACAATTAAAGCCAAGCTGACACAAGGATGAGGACTCGACAGTGAAACGCGCTGAACCATCTGGTGCAACGCCACAAGAACACTGGAGCAAAAGAACACAAACAGTTGATTTTTGTTTGATTTGAGGTTTAACGTCCCCGTCAACACTGTAAAGGTCATTTTGTGGGACTTTTACCCGACATTGAGATGAAATGACGTCTCAAGCCCTGTCGCCCAATGAAACCAATAGGGTTTATTAGCATGGACGGTCCGCCTCGCACCGCGGTTTCTGGACAAGCTTAGATCCTCTAAGCGGTTTACCAGTACTAGTGTGCGGGCCGGATTCAGCTCTGCGTGAAAGCATCATGCAGCCCATATATTTCTTCAAGCCCCTATGGGCGGGGGCTTACAAACAGTTGAACCCCGTGGGACCAAGCAACAGACATAAATGTTCATTCATCTCGATTATCATATAACCTAATAGCAAAATAGAAGAGAATGCAATACAATTACCACACACCTCCCATCAGAGACACAAAAGGGACAGAAACACAAACATGAAATAACTGTGACTAGATAGAAGTGAAGGCGATGATCAGGAATCGATATAACTAACCCATATCTCCCATCAGAGACACCCAAACATGAAACAAATAGACGCTAATTTTTTTGGGTTTGGGTTTTACGGCCCTTTCAAGATTATTTCACTCATATCGAGCCGATCGTTAATCAGAGGTGGGCGAAAACCGGAGTACCCGGAGAAAAACCACATGACCTTCCGTTGCAGAACTTGGCGTCTCACACGTGGCCCGAGCGAGGCTCGAACCTACGGCGGTGAGAGACCTAATGACTAAGAGTCAGCGCTCTTATCCACTAGGCCACGGAGGCCCGTCACCTAGATGCTAATGAAAACATCACCAACGGAAAGCCAAAAGGACAGTTACTTTCCCACAAAATGGCCACAATCCTCGCCCTTACTTCCGTCGCGATTTAGACAAATTAATTTGTTCAGTCCGCATGAAGGCCGCCTCAGTACAACATCTCCGTGAACACAAAAATCAATCAAACACAGAGATGAAACAACGGTGAGGACTCGACAGCAAGAAACCACCGAAATGCTAGAGCAAAAGAAAATCAACAGTTAGACTCCGATGGGCCCAACCAGAGACAGAGCATCCTAAACCCTAATGGAAACATCACAAGTGGAAAACCAAAATAAAAGTTATTTTCCAACAAATGGCCAAACGGCCAAAATAAGAAGATGTAAGCAATAAACACATGCAAAGACGATTTATAGCAATAATAAACGACGTCAAAAGAAACGCCTTGGAACGGCCAGTAAAAATTATTTCACTTGTGTATATGTATGTGTATGTTGTGGGGGAGGGGGGTTGACCGGCTTAAATCGATTTTATGTGGCCAAAATATTCGACCTTGGTTCTGTCTCGTCGTTTAGACAAATAATTCGTTCAGTTCGCATGAAGGCGATTAAGCCGCCCAGTGGAATTCGTTTCACTGACCGTTCCATGGCGGTTCTTCTGTCGCAGTTTATTTTTGTCATGGTTTGTCTTTGAGTGTGTGTTTCGCTTATATTATTTTGTTTTGGGTAGCCAATTGGCCATTTGTGGGAAAGTAACTGTCCTTTTGGCTTTCCTTATTGATGTTTACATTAGGGTTTAGTTGTTTCATATCTGTTTTTTTTTCCCTTTGGTGTCACTGCTGGGTGCTGTGGGTTAATTGTATCGATTCCTGATCAATGCCTTCACTTCTATTTTCTAATTCATCAGTGCTACATCTACAAGAACATAAAAATCAAGCAAATCGAATTAATTGCGAAATATATGTACCCTAGGTTGCATCTAGAGGTACATCAGCATCAAAGAAAGGACAATTTACTATCTCAAAATCAAAATCATCACGTTTATCATAATTTTTGCAGGAAACAAATCCATCTACAATACATGAATGAAATCCTAAAACGGGGTTTAGGCATCAGAAGAATTTGTCTATCGAACTGAAGTTTTTGAAGGTAAATTTGCCTGATCAAACCATCGAAGTAGGTTTTGTCAATTTTTAATAAAGCATCCAAAATCTAGACGTCGTGCTAAAGCTGCAATGATTTCAGAAAAACGAGAACAAATCAGCCACAGTTTGTGCTCGTCGGAATTCCCACAATTTGTCTAAATATTTTAGTACCAAATCTTATAAAAATATGGTCAAGTAGAAAGAAAGGAGAGAGCTTCCACTTTCTGACAAAACGATAATGTATACTTTTATGCTCTTCAGAAGTAAAAAAAGCATTTCTTACTTTACACGCAATGCTAGAGTGAATCTTCTCTATTGAATGTCCATTCAATTAATCGTTAAGTTTTCTTTTGTAAGATTATGAGGAAGTGTTGTGTTAAGCGTTAAAAAATCTTAAGAAGACAGACTGAAAGCACGAAAACGCCAGATAATTTGTTTAAAAACTCATTCGAATTTTAAATAGACCATCTTTCAGAGACTTTGTCGCAATATTTAATCACATGTTTTTTGTCGTTGATTTTTTTGGATGGCAGTAAGACATGAAGTTAATTATTTTGAAAGTTCAGTAGTGGTTCAAGAGCTTGAATTTGCAATAAACCCAGCCTTTATGTGGTCTTTTATGAAGGCGACGGAAGTAAGGGCGAGGATTGTGGCCACGTAAAATCGATTTAAGCCCCCCCCCCCCCCCCCCAGTGGAAATCTTTCCACTGACCGTTCCAAGGCGGTTCTTCTGTGGCGGTTTATTTATGGTGTTGTTTGTTACTTACTGTATGTATCACTTGTGTCTTTATATTTTTGGATGGCCATATGGCCATTTTGTGGGAAAGTAACTGTCCTTATGGCCTTCCTTTGTTTAGGCTTCCATTATGGTCTGGTCGCTTAATGTTTGTGTTTCTTTCCCTTTGGTGTCTTTGATGGGTGGAGTAAGTTAATTGTATTGATTCCTGATCTTTGTTTTACTTCTACTTTGTGGGAAAGCGGCTTTCCGTTGTTGGTGTTTCCGTTGGGGTCTGGTTGTTTCATGTGTGTGTTTCTTTTTCTTTTTGATGTCTCTGGTAGGAGCTGTGGCTTAATTGTATTGATTCCTAATCATTGCCTTCACTTCTATTTTCCTATGAAATTCTTGAATAGCTAGTTTAAAGTGGTGTGAAGATGTCTTAGCTTTTGGAGGTAAGGTAGTGTTTTGAGAATAGAACGAAATGTGTTTGTTTACTAGTTACAAAATGCTAAGTTTCCATTTCTAATGGCTTTATGCTTAACATACTCTCGCTTACCCATCGATTTCCGAATTCATTCAAGGCAGCAGCAATTTCTTCCCTACACACAAGAAGGAAACCGGCATTTCGATCATGTAGAAATTGCATTTCGTATCCTAGCATCAGGAATAATTTTTAAATTGTTAGCAAACTTCCCATTGTCAGTGTAGAGATAACAATCCAAGTATGAGGAAGCAAAGATCACGACCAACAGCTTAACAGCGTGTAGAAGCACCTGAAGATCTCCGTTTGAGTAACAACAACACCTTGACGTAACGCAGGAGCATATTAAATTGCCTCATCAAAGAGACATTGTTTCTAATCAAAACATTTAAAAAACACTTGACGTTTTGATTGTAAGCGTCGGTCTATGAGGATGGCGTTTCCATTCTTAAATATCGAATAACTGTTTTTCACTTTCCTGTCTGCAGTTTTCATTTGAGGTCTTTTTGTATTAATTGTTTAGCTGCGCGTGACCTACTTTCTCGATTAGCCAGGAAAAGTAGCAAGGTTTGTAAGAGATTAACTTTTCGAATAGGCCACCCTTGTCTTTTGAAGGAATTGCCTAATATTTTAGCTGAACCTCTCTCTATCTGATTCAAGCGTTATTTGTTGATCGCCATTTCCCCTCTTTGAGAAAGATGCTCATGTCAGACTAATCTTCAAAAGATGACAAGTCAATGTCATCAAATTATAGGCCAGCCCCCTTCTGAGTAAAGCCTTGAAGCGGTATGTCTTGGAAATGCTCGAGAAGAAAAAGCATGTTATTAAGAACAAAAATAACTCCTTTCTTTCAAGATTCAAACAAGGTGACCGTACCACCTTTCCGTCAATTCATGACTTCCATTCATTTCCTGAAGCTGTTTACAGCGGCAAAGAAGCTAGGATCATTTTTCAAGAATTTAGACAGTGTGAAACACAGGGGAGTGCTTCAGAGAATGTGCAACATTAGGTGTTCCAGTAGTTTTTTGGTCTTCTATTCAATCTATCTAACGGGTAATTATCGATGGTGAATATCAGAATGGACCTACCCACGCTGGAGCCACACAGGGATCCATTCGCATATCTTTAGTGTTTCTCATTAATATACAAGATATTGCTAAAGTTAAGATTCACGACGGTGGGCCAGGCCTCAGATTCTATGACGGTTCCAGCGTAAAGGCTTATGCTGGTTGGTACCTGATGCGCTGTCTCTGGTCGGGCCCATTGGAGTCTAACTGTTGGTTTTCTTTTGCTCCAGCATTTCAGTGGTTTCTTGCTGTCGAGTCCTCACCGTTGTTTCACCTCTGTGGTTGTTTGTTTTTGTGTTCACGGAGATTTTGCACTGATGAGTTAGGAGGCCTTCATGCGGATTGAATAACTTATTTATCTTAATCGCGACGGAAGTAAGGGCGAGGACTGTGGCCACGTAAAATCGATTTAAGCCCCCTAGTGGAATTCGTTTCCGCTGACCGTTCCAAGGCGGTTCTTCTGTCGCGGTGTATTTTTGTTATGGTTTGTCTTTGGGTGTTTGTGTCGCTTATATTATTTTATTTTGGATAGCCTTTTGGCCATTTCGCTTGCCGCTATTTATGTTTCCATCAGGGTCTGTTGTTTCATGTTTGTGTTTCTTTCCCTTTGGTGTCTCTGATTGGAGCTATGGGTTAACTGTATCGATTTTTGATCATTGCCTCCACTTCTATTTTCCATTCGACTTTTCGATGATGAAATAACTTCACAGCTTTTTCTTTCTTATTTCATGTGAAATAATAATGCATATTTAAGAAATAGAGCAGCTCTAGCAGTGTTAAGTAGATCATATAATTTGTATACTTTCAACTGACCTCTAAAGTGTGATTTACATGTAGTACTCAACAAATCACACATCAGAGCTGATCTAATTCAATTCTAATACACTAAACATCAAATATTCTCATCCTTTCGCAACAGTTAGAACACTAGTGACCGAATCATACATTTACGTCCTTTTGTAATGTTTTTGATGTTAGAAAATTAGGGGATTACTGTATTTAAGGCAGTTATTCTTGTAACAGTACAACATACCGTGTGTTCGTAATTGTTTTATTGCCCCTTGTAGTATACTGTCTATAGTAGATCAAAGGCGGCTCTTTAGTAGCTCTTGCTGAATCCCCTGACTGAGGCACTTTTAAGGGGAAAAGCAATAATGGACACTTAAGTCATCTGTTAGTAAACTATTAATTTTCCCAAAGGAGGCCTCTTACCTGTTGAAGCCAGAAGACTTCTCTTCAGTTAGCACTTAGAGCTACATAATATTATGTAATGATAGTCCTCAATAATCAAGAATAAATGGCTTTAAATTTTGTCATTGTTGGGGGGGGGGGGGTGCAAATCGAAGGTTTTACGGTCAGAAATTTCGTTTTGCGGCAACGCGTTAGCGGAGCCGTAAAACGGAATTAGCGACTGTAAGATTTACCCTCACAAATGAAAATTTTCAATAGACACATCCAAAGTATACGTCACACAAGGTCAAAGATCATTAGCCTCATTTTATCTGGTGGGCAAAAACACTTCCGGTTCCATACTCTACCGTTGATGTAGCACGAATTATTTTCTGTAATAACCTTTGTTAAATCGTCTTTCTATCAAAACTGTTTGCCACAAACCATTTTTGACATTAAACTACTTCTTTTTCGTATAAAATTGGATAGAAAATACACATGCTTTAATCTTATTTCCATTCGTTAAATAAAGCGCATTGACTACGTTTTGGCATGATGGTGGGTGGTTTTATAACGTTTTTTAGGCAACAAAATGTGCGATAAAATGTTAGAAGAGACTGGTTCTATATCATTCATTACTTCAAAAACACAAACTGACAAGGATCAGTTAATTTTTGGAAAAGAAATGAGTTTAATCACACGATCAATATTCGAAATTCTTATTGACACTGTACGGCAACAGTCATGTTTTGCCAACCAGATAAAAGAATACCTCGACAGAGGAGGTAATTGGCGCATGCGCAGTGAAACATAAACAAGGTCACGTGTCAAAACTTTGGATCCGTCTATACACTAATCCCTATTCTAGTGCACTAAATAGAAGTGATGACAATGATCAGGAATCGATGCAATATACCTACAGCTCCCATCAGAGACACCAAACTGAAAGAACAAACATGAAATACCTAGACCCTAATGGAGACAGCAATAGCGGAAAGCCAAACGGACATTTATGGCGAATTGGCTATCCAAAACAAAAAAATATAAGCGATACCCACACTCAAAGACAAACCATAACAAAAATTAAGAGCCTTGGAACGGCCAGTTAAACGAATTCCACTGGCGGGTGGGGAAGGGGGGGGGGGGGGCTTAAATCGGTTTTATGTGGCCGCAATCCTCGCCTTTACTACAGTCGAGGTTTAGACAAATACTTTGTTTAGTCCGCATGATAAATAAATGTTGAGGCAGTGATCAGGAATCGATACAATTAACCACAGCTCCCATCAGAGACACCAAAGGGAAAGAACTCAAACATGAAACAATTAGACACTAATGCGAAACATCAATAGCGGAAAGCCAAAAGGACAGTTACTTTCCAACAAAATGGCCAATGAGCTATTCAAAACAAAAAATATAAGCAATACCCACACTCAAAGACAAACCATAACAAAATAAACCGACAGAAGAGCCGGCTTTGAACCGTCAGTGAAAAGAATTTCATCGGGGGCTTAAATCAATTTTACGCGGCCTCAATCTTCGCCCTTACTTCCGTCGCGATTTAGACAAATTATTTGTTCATTCAAAATGAAGACCTCCTAACTCATCAGTGCAACATCTCCGAGAACACAAAATCAAATAAGCACAGAGAGGAAACAACGTTGTGGACTTGGCAGCAAGAAACCACTGAAATGCTGGAGCAAAAGAAACAAACGGTTAGACTCCGGTGGGCCCGACTAGAGTCAGAGCATCAGATACCAACTAACATTACATCAAATTAGATTCTATTCTAATTCTGAGTAAGCCTTTACGATGGAACCGTCATCGAATCTGAGGCCATTACCCACCGGCGTGCAATTTAAGAGGGCAGCAAAGTTGTCAACCGTGATTGGGTTAACTACCATGCATGCAGTACGTTGCATAGCATTTATGTTGTACCCAGTATTTTTATCCCCCGACCGAATAGGTTCGGGGGATATAGCGATCAGCCTGGCGTCCGTCCGTCTGTCCGTCCGTCTGTCTGTCCGCACCAACAAATGTATAGCTAGGTGGCTATGTAAATGGACAGAATCAATGTAAGTCTATGGGATTTATTCCGTTAGACACCGAAAATACTTCTTTTCTGTGGCTAAAAGTAGCCACTTAAGTATCAGTCCTGCCAAAAATAGCCACATAAGTATACATCCGTGAGAACGTCCGTCCGTCCGTAGGCGCAACCTTGTGATGGTCGGTCATAACGCCTATACTCTTTGAGATTCATTGATGGTTCTTGGCACAATTGTTCACAAGGCTGAGACGGCGTGTCATACGCAAGAACCAGAACTCTGGATGGAATACTTCTTGAGTTATCTCCCCTTTTAATAAAATAGAATGACTACTTTGTGATGGCCATAACTCCAATACCTTATGAGATATATTGATGGTACCTGGCACAGTTGTTCACAAGGCTAAGACGGCATGTCATGCACAAGAACCACAACTCTGGTTGCCATGTTATTTTAGTTATAAAATTGAATGACTACATTGTGATGGCCATAACTCCAATACCCTTTAAGATATATAGATGGTACCTGGTACAATTGTTCACAAGGCCGAGACGGTGTGTCATGCACAAAAACCACAACTCTGGGTGCCATGGTTTTTTAGTTATTTCCCCTTCCAATAAAATAGAATCACTACCTTGTGATTGCCACATCTCCAATACTTTTTGAGACATATTGATGGTACTTGGTACAGTTGTACATTAGTTTAAGCAGGTGTGTCACGTGCAAGAACCACGACTCCGGGTGCCTTGGTTTTTTAATTATCTACCCTGACAATATAAACTTGTGATGGTCATAACTCCAATACCCTTTGATATTTATTGATGGTACTTGGCACAATTGTATACAAGGTCGAGACGGCACTTTATGCCTGAGAACCACAATTCTGGGTGTTATGGTATTTGAGTTATCTCCCCTTCCAATATAACAGTATGACCACCGTGTGACTCCGTACCTCCAATACCCTTTGAGACATATTGGTGGTACTTGATGCAGATGTACATGAGGTTAAGCAGGTGTGTCATGCTCAAGAATGACAACTCGGGGTGCTCTGTTTTTTATTTATCTCCCCTGACAATATAACCTTGTGATGGCCATAACCCCAACACCCTTTGAGATATATTGAAGGAACTTAGCACAATTGTATACAAGGTACAGATGGGGGTGTCATGTGCAAGAACAACAACTGTTGGTGCTGTGGTATTTGAGTAATCTACCCTTCCAATATAACAGTATGACCAGCTTGTGATCACCATATCTCCAATACCATTTGAGACACATTGATGTTACTTCGTACAGAAATACATGAGCTTAAGCAGGCATGTCATGCGCAAGAACCACAATTCTGAGTGCCCTGGTTTTTTAGTTATCTCCCCTGACAGTATAATCTTGTGATGGCCATAACTCGAATACTTTTGTGATATATTGCTGGTTTAATTCTGGTCCACTTTCTATTAGTGAACAATTTCTGAAGGCCATATTGGCTTTTGGTCGGGGGATTTGCCATCTGTCCCGATGGCTATTTTTATATCGAAGATTGATTTTACGAAATTGGGTTCTGAAGTCATTGCAAGTATATATGCTTCTCAATTTATAAACTAAGTCACCATTAAATTCGGGTTCCGATAGAGCTTGTTGCAGATAAAGTCAGTTGTTTTGATAAAAAATGTACTATTTTGCTCAAAGCGGCATGCCCTGTGAGCTGCGTTAAGCCAAGTACCAATCAATAAAAAGCGACGTTTAAGAAATAGATCAGCTCTAGCAGTGATTACTTGGGTGATAGATCACTTTGGAGGTCGCTGGTCTATTTCGATTCTAACACTAAAAGTCGACGAAGATACTAACGTTTCATTCAGATTCCCCCTATTTTCCGCCATTGATTAAAGGAAAATAGAAGAGAAGGCAATGGTCAGGAATCGATACAATTAACCCACAGCTCCCATCAGAGACACCAAAGGGAGAGAAGCACGATTATGAAACAACTAGACCCAAAGGGAAACCCCGCCAATATAACTGACTGTATCACATGCGTTTACCTATTTTCATATCAAATATCATACAATAAAAGACGTTACACCAGCAAGGTAACAATGAATGACGTCGTGAAACGGGATAAAAGGCGGCTCTTTGCGTCGCGCTCTTACGCTCAGTTATTTATCACTCAATTTATCACTAGCTTTAACTAGATTTAACCATTGGCTGTATAGTGTTAGAATACGTAATGACGTCGGGTTTACGCTCAGTGGTTTATCATTCTATTAATCACTAGATTTAACTAGATTTAACCATTGGCTATATTGTGTTAGAATATGTAATGACGTCGGGTTTCCGACAACACATAGCAGAATATACCGTCGCATCGTTTTGACGATATCCAATCAGAATAAATTATGTTCCTTTCATTTGCCAATATAAGCGCGCTGGGCTACAATAACTGATTTAAGATCTACATGTCTTAGAGTTTGATTAATATTACGTCTGTGTGCACACTTCGGTGCTCCGAAGACGCAGGGCCTATACGGTCGTCTGTCTCTGGTCGGGCCCATCGGAGTCTTACTATTGGTCTTCTTTTGTTCCAGCATTTCTGTTATTTCTTGCTGTCGAGTCCTCACCGGTGTTACATCTCTGTGGCTGTTTGATTTTTTTCTTCTCGAAGATGTTGCATTGAAAAGGTAGGAAGCTTTCTTGCGACGTCAACAAATTAATTGTCTAAATCGTTCTTCTGCCGCGATTTGTTCTTGTTGTATTTCGTCTTTGGGTGTATGTATCGCTCATATATTTTTTGTTTTTGGTAGCTAATTGGCCATTTTGTGGGAAAATAACTGTTGTTTGGCTTTCCGCTATTGATGGTTCCATTAGGGTCTGGTTGTTACATGTTTGAGTTTGTTTCCCTTTGGTGTCTCTGATGGCAGGTGTGGGTTAACTGTATCGATACCTGTCCAATGCCTTTCATCACCGAAAGCATGATTCTCATCTTTTTTTTTTTTTTTTTTTTTTTGACCGACTGTACGCTCTAATGCTTTTTGAACTGTCCCTTCAGCGGAATGCTTGTTAGCTGGGTGAAACATTTCCATATGAAGATAGCATTTCATAAAGGCTAGTCATTTTATTCTTACACAACACAGCTAAATATGCAATGGAAAGGGACTGTGAATTGCAATAAATCACAGGGAGGTATGGCGTGACGCAAATAGCCGCCGTTTTATGACGTCACTCATAGATTCCTTGGCGTTAGACAGTGTAACGTCAATTCTTGCATCGAAAACGTTGGGAAAGGATTTAAATACATGTATAACAGTCAATAATTTGGCCGGAATTTCTTATAACAATGGCGACAGGTTGGTAGAATTTGAAGGAAACAAAAACATTATTGCCGATTTTCAATGTGTTAGATTCAAAGTAGATCAGCGTTAGTCTGTGAATCGTTGAGTAATAAATCACAGTTTGTTGGACATTTGTAAGTAGACAAATCACTCGCGCTACGCACTCGTGAGCTGATCTACTTTACAACTGACCTCCAAATTGTGATTTATTACTCAACAAACCGCTGCTATAGCTTATCTATACTTAAGTAGAATGATTATAGTAGCAGAGGGCAGCATTGCTTAAATCAGAAAATATTTTCTGATGACAAACTACACTCTGATGCATAAAATCAAATATCCTTTCGACTACCTATAGTTGCTCAGCACTTTTTGAACGGCCCTCATTCTTTCACATATTCAGCCATCCTTTTAAAATATCTGTTTCCGAATATCTTATTCCAACAACTGTTGACAGCATGCACATAAAATAGAAGGGAAGGCAATGATCAGGAATCGATACGCTTAACCGACTGCTCCGATCAGAGACACCAAGGGAAAGAAACACAAACATGAAACAACTAGTCCCTAATGGAAACTTCACTAGCGGAAAGCCAAATGGACAGTTACTTTCACACAAAATGGCCAATTGGCTATCCAAAGCAAAATAATATAAGCGATACACACACTAAAAGACAAACCGTAACAAAAATAAACCACGACAGAAGAACCGCCTTGGAACGGTCAGTGAAACGAATTCCACTGGGGAGGGGGTCAAATCGACTTTACGTGGCCACAATCCTCGCCCTTATTTCCGGCGCGATTTAGAAATTTAATTTGTTCAGTCCACATGAAGGCATCCTAACTCATCAGTGCAACATCTCCGTGAACACAAATAACCAAACAACCACAGAGATGAAACAATGGTGAGAACTCGACAGCAAGAAACCCCTGAAATGCTGGAGCAAAGGAAGACCAACAGTTAGACTCCGATGGGCCCAACCAGAGACAGAGCATCAACCTTCTAAGACATAACCGAAGACCTGAAGCTTCCAAATCTAGCCATAAAGACGAAAAATAGCTTCTGAAAATTTCATACACCACTACGTATGGTTCAGTGGAAACTTGTTGTACAAGAAGTGTCAATTAATTGATAACTTGTTGTGAGTTTAACGACACGTCAACCCTTTGGTCATTTTATGACGTCTACCAGGGAAAGGGAGAAAGGAGAAAAAAGAGATAGCAGTGGAGATGAAAGTGAGGGACAGAGGAGAAAGAGGAAAATGAATGGAAGTGTAGAAACAGAAGAAATAACAACACTTCCCCTCTACCCTTACCTGTTGCAAAGACAGCAGGCCTTGTCCAACTGTAAGCCAGTATCATTTCCCCAGTTACGCAAAGTACACGCCCAAACACCTCTACAAGTAGTGTCGATAAATACCTTTAATGTTCAGAAATATACAAGTTACGACTAGGCCGCTTCAAAACAACAATGCTATTAAATTTCTGCTTGCTAGGAGAGATAGAACGAGTAATATTTTTGTCAATATGATTATTCATTTTATAGAGCAGGTTCAAGTTATTCAAAGCATCGTTAGCTTAATCAACTCGTTCATGTCGAACTTAAACGGACATCCAGGTAACTGCAGTCGGCTAAAGTCATACGTTATATATGAACTCGATGGTTATTTGCCCATGAAATAAAAATAATAACAATATCTTTTCTATGCCAGCGGCTCATGATTCTGCATTCTTTCTCGAATGTCCACATGCATCTTATTGAACTTTTGGTCGTTTTTCGATATAATTGAAAACACACTTTAAATAAATAGAATACATAGAAAAACTACTGCATGAAGCGAGAAAAACTGGTGAATTTATTGTCATATTGTTTTTGGTATATATTATTCTGTGCCAACGGAAGTAAAAAGGCAAATTTATTGCGAACACGTGCATATATTTTTGTCAAATAAGTAAGAAAACAATCTGGTATTTTTTGAAAATGAAATACATTACCCCATTTGTATGTCTCCATTTACTGTTTAGCTTGCGTTAATTCCCTTGATTATCAGCTTAGCTGGGAGAGATCATGTCCGTATACGTCCGATATGAGTGCTCAAATTGTTAATTGTTCTAGCAAGAACAGTATCTAATACAGTTGAATTTTTGCCATATTGTATGATTAAAGTTCTACCTTACGAAGTTGTTAGTTTTGAACAATTTACCCCTGATGCGTACCCAAACTTTTTCAGTACTTCAATCATGCAGTGTCGGGTTATGTAGTTGGGCTGCTGTGTCAGTACATGCTCATAGTATATGCGCGGTAATATATTTCTTTTCTAGAAAAAAAAAATTCAACAAAAAACATACAAAGTACTGTATACATTATTTTCTATCATTTTCATTATTGAAGATGTTCAATACACAACCATCACGCTTTGTGAGTGATCAATTTCGGGGAACCTATGCAATTCTGGACTAATTCAATATCACCCAGGCACAATTACATGGTCAACGGTTTTGAAAACCTTTTCCCCTATGTAGTCCATTGAAGATATCTTTTCACACAATGGATGCCCAGATCAGTTTGGACTAGAAATACGAAACTACGAACAGTATTCATCTGAACAAAAAAGAAGTGATGGCAATGATCGGGAATCGATACAATTAACCCACACCTCCCATCAGAGACACCAAAGGGAAAGAAACACAAGCATGAAATAACTAGATCCTAATTTATCATATGACGTCGCGTCCGAGAGTGTAATAACGCCATGCATTATTTTCGATAATCCACTAGTGGATTAAATATGCAAATTAGCTAGATACGTCCCGTAACGTTACATATACGACGTCCTTTACGACGTCGCGTTTACTAAAGGCGGAATATTGACATTTTTTGTAAACAAACGTGAATAAAATACGTTTTAAATGTCTTATGATAAAAAGAGTCTTGCATTCGTGCTCATGTATTATTGAATTTATTAAACTCGTCGAGGAAAAGGGATAAAATGCTGGGCAAAGCCTCGCATTTTATCCGTTTTTCTCAACTCGTTTAATAAATTCAATAATACATAAGCACTCATGTAAGATCCTCTATGAAAGCATCAAAAGTGGAAAGCTTTTTTCCGCACAATGGCCAATTGGCTATCAAAAACAAAAAATATATAAGCGAACACGTACACGCATTCAAAGACGAACTACAACAAAAATAATCCGCGACAAAAGAACCGCCTTAATGCTCTTATTTTTCCAATCCTCGGAGGTTGCATTTACAATTACGTTTTTGACATCCTGATATCTATTGGAGGTATAAATTAGACCGATGTTCGTGCCTCGTATGACAATTGTTTGTTTGATATTTATGGGCTTTTTGTAGGCATAGCTGTTTTGTAGGCTTTTGTTCAAAGCAGAGGGAAGCCTCCCTCCGTCTTGCATGTAATGTAAGAAATGCCTTTGTTTTCACTTCTGAAGAGCATAGTAATTATACTTCATGGTATCATGGTCATGTCAGAAAGTGTGTGAAGCTCTCACCTTTCTACTTGACAATATTTACATAATATTTTGTACTCAGTTATTTAGACAAGTAATGGGTATTCCGATGGGTAAAAATTGCGCACTAATCTGTTCTTGTTTTGATATGAATGCGACTTCATGATGTCCCTTTCCGTTGAAATACAATCTGAAATCATTGAAGCCTTGAGCTTCACATCTAGATATTTGGATGAGATATTAAATATTGACAATACCTATTTCAGTGGTTCGATCAGTCAGTTTCGCCCCCCCCCCCCCACCCAGAACTTCAGTTAAATAAAACAACTTCTTCAGATACCGAGGCCCCGATTTTGGATGTACATCTATCTAGTGTAGATGGGTTTGTTTCCTGCAAAATTTCTGATACATGCGATGATTTTGATTTTGAGATTGTAAAATATCCCTTCCTTGGATGATGATGTTCCTAGTGCGGCATTCTATGGCGTTTATATTTCGCAGTTAATTCGATTTGCCAGAGTGTCTAGTCATGCAACTGACTTCAACACTCGTAGTGAATAGTTAACTGCTAAATGTGTTACTCCGGATTATCGGTATCATAAAATTTGATTGATCAAACCACCGAAATAGTTATTGTCAACATTTTTTTCTCCTGTTACTGCTACTCGATCACAACTGAGCATTACGAGCAGGATTTCCTGGGTGCTAACCAGTACTTTTTTAAGCAATGTGGATGAAGTGCCTTGCTCAAGGGCACAAAACTTTGGTCAGCGTGAGGCTCGAACCCGCAACCTCTCGACCACAAATCCGATGCGCTACCACTGCACCAAAGCGCTCCACTAAAAATCATCCAAAAATCTAGAAGTCGAGCTGAAGGCTTCAATGATTTCAGCTGGGTTTTCAACGGAAAGTGACACCATGAAATCATGAAAGCTACTTTAAGAGGTAAGGAAGACACAGTTTTAGCGTACGGTTGTGTGATCTTAATGCCCAGTAAACATACACGAAACACAAGGGAACTCAGTCTTTTTTCTTAGAACTTTGATAATATATTCAGATAATAGGTCTAATTATCTAATATTTTTGCTGAAAAAATGCGAGTAGCTTTTGCATTTGCAAAAGCTACTCACATTTTTTCAGCAAAAATACCAGAGTATTAGATATTGTACTTGCTAGAGCAGTTAACAATTTGACCATACAAGCACAGGATTGACTACCTACTTAAAACACCTTGTTCCTGAACTAACGAATCACTCTTTTCCTTAGGGGCTTATACTTCTAGAAAATATTTAGTTCTGGAAACTAAATAGAAAGAAGTTGCCCAGGAATAGACACGAGTAGTGCTGACAGCTATTCCAAAACCGATAAAATAGGACTAAAATTCAGCGATATGAAGGGACACAAAAACAAGGTGTGCATAACCCAAACATCTAATACTGACAATGTAAGAGAAATCAAAGGAAACTGTCTACATATGTTTAATCTGTCTCAATAGTCCATTTAATCAAAGAAGTGTTATTTTAGGTATCGCTAAAGGTATCACCTGTTTCTAGCGTGAATAATCGGAATATGGTGCCAAAATTTCAGTGTGTCACGAGGGGTCGTTGTACTCGGGTAATTCAAACACTGTATAATTTTCATAGCGATTTTAAATGCATCGCAATTAATTTTTCAACTATTCAACTAACAATATGTGTATATCAGTTGTTTCTTCATCTGTAAAGGTCGTCATTATTGTTTTCATGCCTGACCTTTGTGATCTTTCGTGAGGCCACCTGAAGGTTGTTGTGAATATACACATGGTTTGAGAACATTTTTGATGCAATGTTTAACTGATTTGATTTTGGTTTTACAACCCTTTCAAGACTATTTCACTTATATCGTGCCGATCGTTAATCGGCGGTGGGCGAAAACAGGAGTTACCGGCGAAAAGCACTTGACCTTCCGTTGTAGAACTCGGCGTCTCACATGTGATCCGAGCCAGGCTCAAGCCACAGCGGTGAGAGACCTAATGAGTCAGCAGGTCACGGAGGCCCGTTTAACTGTATTAACAATTGTTCTCTAAGTGTATGTATTTATGTGAAAATTTGATACGATGTGTTACGCTTTTTCATAAGTTGTTGAAGAAGTTCACGCTGGAAGAAGATATTTGTTCTGTTTGTGGCGCTGAGTTGGAATAGATTTATCCCATTTTAGGCCTCACTGAATTTGTGCTGATGGCTGTCGATCGGGCTGTCGATTCGGAGGAGTTTATTCGAGAAACGTGGAACGAATTGATTGCTTGGTAAAGTTTTATATGTCATCTGTTTATATTAGTGTTTTAGAAGTCGTTGTAAACAGTTTGGACGCAAAAAGATGATGAACAACGTTTGCAACCAGGGAATTCCGAAATTCTATTGTTATTTTGTTTATTACCACCTCTTGTAACTTTAAAATATACATTTGTATTTCACTTATTCTTTTACTTTATATAGTTAATATTTGGTATATCAAAATATTGCATATCGCATATGTATACCCCACGGGGGTATATAGTTTTCGTCTTGCCGTTCGTCCGTCCGTCCGTGTGCCCGTCTTTCCGTCAGTTCATCCGTCCGTCCGTTAACATTTTGGTTAAAGTTTTGAGTCAAAGTTTCTAAGAGATTGTATCTTCTGAACCCTTTGATAGATTTAGTTGATACTTACACTGAAGTTACATACTGGTCTAAAGATTTCATTTATGTATGTCCAGCCCCCAGGTCAAGGTCACAGACTGAGAAGTTTTACATTTGGTTAAATTTTTATGACAAATTTTATAGATGCCTGTATGTTTTTAACTCTAAGACAAATTCAGTTGATACTTGCATCAATGTACCAGTCCAAACATTTTGTGATGTATGGCCCTTCCCCCAACCACGGTGACATTGACTTCAAGGTCACGGACTTAGAAATTTTACATTTGGTGCAAATTTTATGACAAAGTTTATGGATGCCTGTATGTTCTAAACTCTAAGACAAATTCAATTGATGCTTGCATCGATGTTGCATACCAGTCCAAAGATTTCATTGATGCATACCCCACCCTGCAGCTTCAGTAACATTGATACCACCACCCCTTCAGGAAATTTGATACCTCGCTCCCTTGGTCCATTTAGAAATTTTATGTTTGGATTAGCTTTTACAATCACATTTATAGATTCTTATAGCTTCTTGACATCTTCATTCATAATACCTACAAGCTCAAAAGATATGGCGTCGGTCGGGGGCATACGTGACCCACTGGTCGCTTTCTCTAGTCTACAATTATAAACAAACAAATTAACAACCCGAGAAACGCACGTTTTATTTATCAAAATGCATAGCTCAGAATGATCATCGTGACAATATCTCGGCCAAGTTCGAATATGGGTCATTTCGGGTCAAAAAAGTAGGTCAGTAGGTCAAATCATAGAAAAACCTTGTGAACACACTAGAGGCCACAGTTTTAGTCCGAACATCATCAAACTTGCTAAGAATGATTATCTTGACAATATCTCGGTCAAGTTCGAATATGGATCATTTCGGGTCAAAAAGTAGGTCAGTAGGTCAAATCATAGAAAAACCTTGTGAACACACTAGAGGCCAAAAATTTAGTCCGATCATCATTAATCTTGCTCAGAATGATCATCATGACAATATGTCGGTCAAGATCGAATATGGGTCATTTCGGGTCAAAAAGTAGGTCAGCAGGTCAAATCATAGAAAAACCTTGTAAACACACTAGAGGCCACATTATTAGTCCGATCATCATCAAACTTGCTCAGAATGATTATCTTGACAATATATCGGTCAATTTCGAATATGAGTCATGTCGGGTTAATAAGTAGTTCAGTAGGTCAAATCACCTTGTAAACACACTTAAGGCCGCAGTTTGGTCCAATCATCTTCAAACTTGCTTGACAATACCTCGGTCAAGTTTGAATATCGGTCATATTGGGTCATGTAGGGTAAAAAAGTTGACCAGTAGGTCTAATCATAGAAAAAACCTTGTGAACACACTAGAGACCACATTTTGTTCCGGTTCTACAATAAGGATTATGTGAGCGATCCAGGGCCACTATGGCTATTTTGTTTATACGTAAATATTTATTAATTAGAATGTATTTCATACTGCATATGTTTAAAAGCCGGGCCTACGTGGCCTTGTGAATAAGAGCGCTGACTCTTAATCATTAGGTCTCTCACCGCTGTGGTTGGTGACTGGCTCGGGTCACATGTGAGACACCAAGTTCTGCAACGGAAGGTCAGGTGGTTTTCTCTTGGTACTCTTGTTTTCGCCCACCTCTGATTAACAATCGGCTCGATATGAGTGAAATAATCTTGAAAGGGCAGTAAAACCAAAACCAAAAAAAAAAAAGTGCTTAAAAACCTATACATTAGCGTTCGCATTTCTTTCAATTCCACACCACTTAAGATACCGCCGAATATAACATGCTATTAATTGACAATCCTGTATTGATCGGAGGTCATCCGTATTAACAACAGGTCAACCAATATGAACTGAGGACAAGTGAGGTCAAAAATCAATAATCTTGTTTTTTTTTAATTGTGTCAATTATTAAAATTGTCATTAATCAAGTAATTTCGCATTGACCCAGTTACAGGTCATCGGTCAGCTACGATGGCCCTCGGCCTTCAGCCTCGAGCCAGTGCAGCAAACCTTGGACCTGTACACTGGGCCAATACGAAATTACTTGATTAATAGCATTATATTATTAATTGACTATTCTGTATTGATAGGAGGTCATCCGTATTAACACCAGGGAAACCAATATTAACTGAGGTCAAAAAATCAATAATCATGATTTTTTAATTGTGTCAATTAATAAATTGTCATTGATCAAGTAATTTCATATTGACCCAGTTTCAGATCCTCGGTCAGCTGCATCAGCCATCGGCCTTCGGCCTCGGGCCAATGCAGCAGACCTCGGATCTTTACCTGGGCCAATACGAAATTACTTGATTAATAACATTATATTATTGATTGACTATCCTGTATTGATCTGAGGTCTTCCGTGTTAACACCAGGTCAGCCAATATTGACTGAGGTCAAAAAAATCAGTAATCATGTTTTTTAAATTGTGTCAATTAATAAAATTGTCATTAATCAAGTAATTTGCAAACCTTCGGCCTCGGGCCAACGCAGCAGACCTCGGACCTGTACCTAGGCAAATACGAAATGACTTGATTAATAACATTATAGGCTATTATAAAACATATTATACTTTTTCTTGTTGCATTTTTTTTGTGATGCGAAAAGTCTCCGTCCTTGCTGAGAGCACGACTTTCCAGTTACTTCTGTCTTTACGCTTTCGAAAGGCCAAATGAAAGTCGTCAAATGCGAGTAACCTGGTAACATAATTATTATTGGAATTAGCTAATCGTTGTCTGGAATCTTTCTACAAATTAGGAATGTTTAGAAGAGCTAAGGTCGCCTTGATGGAGCCATTTCATGATTAGCAATCATGAGACATCGTCTTACGACAAATGACGTTCAACAGAAGACAAAGCGAATATTTTCAAAAATGTTATTATTTTTTTCTCTAAAAAGAGATTTGTTGATATTAACATGGCTTCATATGTCACGTTTACGCCTTCAAATAATAACTGCGCAACTATTCCGAGAAACCTATTAAGTGAATACAGTTTGGCTCATTGTTTTGTCTGATTGATGAAAAAAGGACTTAGTTCTGGTTCATTTCAGGGTAGTGGGATTAGTAAGATTTCAAATGCGCATGCGCGAACACGCAATAAGAATTCATCGCTGATTGAGTGTCTGAATGTTTATCTAAACCAATCGAAATTCATCTGGGACCAGTAAAAGGTGTTCGAGACGGGTGGAGTTCGAGCCACTGTGTGTTACTTTAAGAACCATGCCAATAAACATTTTGGGATAATTTTGGGATATATTTTCGGTGCTGTATAATAATGTAGACTCGAACTTCGATAACTCGAACACATTCGGGACCATGAAAATTTGTCCAAAATAGGGTTAGTTCGAGCTACGGAGGTTTAATCATAGTTTCAGGTCATGCAGCATATGTCTACGGTCTTCTATAAAATAAAGGTACGCTGTGTGTACTCAATGGAATCGCCACATTGAGGTGGTTCTAAAGAGTACACACAACATACAAGAATCGCTTCATTGTGGCGGTTCTAATTAGTACACACAACATACCTTATACCGATCAAATCAGGAAAACCTCCCTAAAATACAAATATATGGATGTCTGTAGGTACAGTGGAACTTCGATGGCTCGAACACAGATGGCTCGATTACCATGGCTGTGTCGAACATGTTCCCAAGCCCCTAGGGAAATCCTCTTTATACGAAATAGGCGGGGTAATTTAGGAGATTTTCGTCTCTTATATTACAAATGTATGCTGTGTGTAGTCATTAGAATCGCCCCATTGAGGCGATTCTAATGAGTATACACAGCATACATTTTCATTATAGAATACCATAAAGATGTACAAAAGTATCTCATTATGCGTCCTGGCAGTCACCCTCAGTGGCTCGAATTACCCCTGTCTCGAACAGATTTGAGAGGTCCCTAGGGTGTTCGAGCCACCGAAGGTCGACTGTATTGGGAGACTTATCTAGGGTCCCAAGAATAAGTTCGAATTAGCCACAGTAAACCAGCTATCCCTGTTCGAGTGTTCGAAGTTTCACTATATTACGCTCGCTGTGTGTAGTCATTAGAATCGCCTCATTGAGGTGATTCTAAAGAATGCACACAAATGAGAGGTAAATCTCCCTCAGTTATCCCTCACTGCTTCGTATACGGTACGATAACACGACATAGAGCATTTTTCTCATCTTCAAAGTGGCTACAGTGCATTTTTCCCCATCTTCAAAGGGCTACTTCTGATGAAAATCCGTGATTTTATTCTTATTTATACTGCAAACAAAGGTTGTACCCACAACCTATGTCGTGGAGCAGAAGAAAAATATTGTATATCCCCGTAAGCCCATTTTTCTCTATATAAATAGGGGTTTATGGGGGCTGTTCATTTCACGGACTTGGTCACTTGGTGTGTGGAGAAATTCCCTGTACTCAAGAACGGATTCGACTCAGCCATGGTAAACGAGCCATCGGTGTTCGAGCCATTGATGTTCGACTGAACCAATTTTGTAAGTTTGCAACAGTGAATGGACACGTCTTCATGGGAGGCAACTCATTCGAAACTTGATAACGTCATGCCAATTACGCAGCACCTATAATCTATTTTTGTAGCAGAAATAAGAAAAACTACTATAAATTTGCAAAAAAAATTATAAAAATGTCATTCTCTCAGCGATTGAGTTAAACGTTATGTGGCACAGCTATGCTATCGTAATGTTTTTTTTTTTTGTTTTTTTTTTCAAGGTCTAACTCGCGTGGTCTTTTTACATGACGCCTCTTTTACAAGATAAGCGCCTTCACAATAAGCTACTTCTTCACATGAAGCGGCTAGGACGTTAAACCTCAATTCAAACGAAAAAAAAAAAAAAAAAAAAAAAACAACAAAAAAAACATTGAGCGAATACTTCACTGTCGCTTTAAATGGAATCCTAACTTAGCTCCAAGACAGTGGAAAATTTTAGAAAAATATTCCATCACAAATTGTCGCATGCTATAGAAAAAAAAATAAATCAAAGCACGGACATACGGAACCCGGGAAGGGACATGATTTTTTTTTATTTTATAAGTTGTGCGCACAAGATAATATCTTGTGCGGACAAGATATTATCTTGTGCGGACAAGATATTATCTTGTGCGGACAACATATTATCTTGTGCGGACAAGATAATATCTTGTCCGCACAACATAATATCTTGTCCGCACAAGATATTATCTTGTGCGGACAACATATTATCTTGTGCGGACAAGATATTATCTTGTCCGCACAAGATATTAAGTTGTGCGAACAAGATATTATCTTGTCCGCACAAGATAATATCTTGTCTGCACAACATAGATCTTGTGCGCACAAGATATTATCTTGTCCGCTCAAGATATTATCTTGTCCGCACAAGATAATATCTTGTCCGCACAAGATAATATCTTGTCTGCACAAGATAATATCTTGTCCGCACAACTTCCCAAGATCTATGTTGTGCAAACAAGATAATATGTTGTGCGAACAAGATAACATCTTGTGCGAACAAGATATTATGTTGTGCGAACAAGATCATATCTTGTCCGCACAAGATAATATCTTGTCCGCACAAGATAATATGTTGTCCGAACAAGATAAAATCTTGTCCGCTCAAGATATTATCTTGTTCGCACAACATAATAAAAATAAAAAATCATGTCCCTTCCCGGGTTCCGTACGGACAAGACTGGTGGGTTGAGGTTTCCTGGTCTGTCCAGTACGGAACCCGGGAAGGGACATGATTTTTTTTTTATTTTATAAGTTGTGCACACAAGATAATATCTTGTGCGGACAGGATATTATCTTGTGCGGACAAGATATTATCTTGTGTGGACAAGATATTATCTTGTGCGGACAACATATTATCTTGTGCGAACAAGATAATATCTTGTCCGCACAACATAATATCTTGTCCGAACAAGATATTATCTTGTGCGGACAACATATTATCTTGTGCAGACAAGATATTATCTTGTCCGCACAAGATATTAAATTGTGCGAACAAGATATTATCTTGTCCGCACAAGATAATATCTTGTCTGCACAACATAGATCTTGTGCGCACAAGATATTATCTTGTCCGCACAAGATATTATCTTGTCCGCACAAGATAATATCTTGTCCGCACAACTTCCCAAGATCTATGTTGTGCAAACAAGATAATATGTTGTGCGAACAAGATAATATCTTGTCCGCACAAGATAATATGTTGTCCGAATAAGATAATATCTTGTCCGCTCAAGATATTATCTTGTTCGCACAACATAATAAAAATAAAAAATCATGTCCCTTCCCGGGTTCCGTAGTCCAGAACCTTTTTTTTTATTTTTTTATTTCTTTTATTCCACAGCCATATATCAAGTTATCAACAAAGATGTATTCAGACGTTTCACAATATTATTGTAATGTAGCTCTTCATAATTTTTCCGCCACATTCACAAAGTATTATTCACTTATGTAAACTTATGAATAACCGTGTAGTTCATGCTGCCATGAACGCGTCGGGTCACGTGATTTTCAGTGATGTCAAGTGGTGCAATTCCCGGAAACCATGGCTCCCTACGGGTACCAGCGACGCCAACGCCACTCCGCTCTTCGCAGAAAAAAACACAGCGTGTAAATGTTTTTCAGCTTTAAAAGTTTAGACTATAAGCATATTTTTGCCAAGTAATGAGGGCCAAAGAAATGCAAACTTAGAAAATAAATTCAATCCCTCTGTCCCTCCTGAAAGTATGAACGACCGCGGGTCGCTAGCGAAAATAACATGAACCATTCGGGTTCATTTACTTTGCACGCGACCCCCGCGCCAACACCCCATGAACCACAGAAAAACTACATTCACTTCCCAAATAAACAAAGTATGGTGCGTGTAATTACAAAATTAATTTCATTCTTCCGATGCTCAAGGAAACACAAGCACAATGGGTCGCGTGCAAAGCATGTGACGCCCGTAGAGCGTTCCGTCAACCCTGCCCTAGACCACATGCGCCCGTATCCCCACGAACATCAGCGAAATGAAAAAAAGTGCCCCATATCCATATGCACTTATACAAATGTAAACATTTCAGTAATAAATTCCACACCGCTGATGCCCATGGAAGCATGAAAACCACAACGGACCGCGTGCAAGGTTTAGGATCCCCAAAGGGGTCAACATATTTCCCGCCAACGGCCCGATGTCACCCACCCCAAATGGACATCAGGAAAATTTAAGTTCAATTCTCATATTCACTTTGTCAGTCTCGCAAACTGGCATGATGCTTTATATGCTCCTTGAGAGGCCGAAGAAAGAAAACAAAATAATACACACTGTTTTTCCTCAACCGTCACTAATAATCCATTTAGTCTGTTATACGTCTGTCCTGAACCTTGTCTAATACCCTAACATTTCTGACCTTTCAGCAAACAGCGTACAAAGTGGTGTCTGATCTGAGTCTACACTGTTTGTCAGTGTCCCATTCCTGGGCTCTCGGCCTATAAGGATTAACCCTTATATCCTGCTGTTACGGCAATCCCTAACTTTGCAAACATTGCAGATCCAGATCAGATGGCTTCTGAATCTGAAGAAGCCATCTGATCAGGATCTACACTGTTTGTCATTTAGTGTGTAAATCTGAATGAATAAATTACATCAAACAATTTGATTGGTTTAATCTCTAAATGGGAGTGGCTAAGTTAATTTATGCAGCGGAATAAGGGTTGACCAGTTTAAAAAAGCATTTTCCGGTGCACGGGCACTTGCTGGCCCTTCATGTTTATTGAGCTCTGCTTTGTTCTTTTTTTTTATTTTACGCGCGCGCGTTTGGTTTAACGTTACAAATAGGGTACGAGCCTCGCTTGGGTCACATGTGTTCTCCGGTTTTTGCCCATCGCCGATAAAACGATCGGCTCGAAATAAATGAAAGTGTCTTGAAAGGATCATTGACCCCCCCCCCACACACACACACACACACACCTGACCCTCCCCCCCCCCTTCTCCCGTAAAAAAAATGTACGGTCTTGTTTACGTGGTATATGCATGACGTTCCAAAACATGGGTTACTTGCAAACATGAAGAGCATTGGTTTCTTTAACTAAGGGAATCGGTGTAAAGTTATGTCTACGATTAGCACATATTAACTGTGACTGTCTGGAATTATATCCGAGAAATATGTTTCATACAATTTACTGTCTTTGGCAAAATTCTAATTGCCAGTCTGGCACTAAGTGATACTACTAGACCATGTGTGTTTCCATTACGCTAACACACCCGTGCGACATAGTTCATTTTTTACATATCCAAAATGGCTACTTTCGGGTGAAATTTCATCTTATTTTCCTTATTTATACTGCAAACATAGGTTGTAGGTACTCGGTAGAACCGCCTCATTGAGGCGGTTCTAACGAGTACCCACAACCTATGTCTTGGAGTAAAAATAAGAAAACAATATGTTTACCCCCCCGTAAACCCCAGTTTTCTCTATACAAAGTGGGGTGTAAGGGGGTGTTCATTTCACGGACTTGTTCACGTGATGCATCCGTTCTTTTTTTAATGTACTGCAACAACAGGATTGCGCGCAGGTGCACATTACATTCAGTCCTTGTCTGGTATTTGTGGACCTCATCAAACCAGCGCGGTGTGTTAAGATTGAAACCGTCCTGTCTAAGAGCAGAGCTTATACAAGTCCAAACGTCATGACGATACAGAAAATAATTTACATGCATACCATAATGATATAATGTGCTAACGGCGAGGCAAGTTTTACAAGCTCTCCGGAGCCGAAGACTCCTTGGGAACTTATAATATAGACAGTGGTCCATCGTGGTCGAGATTTTGATACATATTTTGTATTAGCCTGTAAACATGGGCTTTTACAAATGCGATAGCAATTCTGTGCCAGAGCTCTGCCCGTCGGCCTCTTTTTGTGTTAAACCTTTTACTTGTTATGGGCCTCTTTGGCTTGTACAAGTGTGATAGCTATTCTGTGCCAGAGTTCTGCCCGTTGGCTTCTTTCTTTTTTTTTTGTGAAAGCTTTTACTTATTAGGGGCCTCTTTTTCTTTTTGTGAAAGCTTATACTTGTTGTTGCAGTCAACCTGCATTGTGGGTAACTAATGGCTGAACTTCATTGTTAAACCTTAAGTCTATAGGCGTAAACGATAAGAAATGTATCATAAGTTCATCTATTCAAAGAGTATTAAAAGATTTTATAACCTGACATACATACGTATTGAGTGATGTTCTCTTTACCTAAGGGAATTATTGTAAAAACAACCATCGCGAAAACACGCCTATATAACTTTGCCCCCCCCCCCCCTCGACCCCCACTTTTATACAGTAAAACTGGGGTTTACAGGGGGAAACCTTATTTTTCGTTTTTCTGCCCAAAAATATAGATTATGGGTGCTCATCGAGGCGGTTCTAACGTGTTCCCACAATCGATATTTTGAGCAGAAATAAGAAAAATATCACAAATTTTCATCATAAAATCTTCATTTTTCAGCGAAAAAATTTACTAAGTATTTGTATTGGCGTGTTTTCGTAATGGTTTAAAAGGACCCAAGCGGCCTATCAGTGCCGTCAGTACTTTGATGTTTTCCTTAGAAAGGCAAATAGAAGATTTGTTTATTTACCAATTTATATGACGCAGTAGATGCAATGTTTTACTAAATTTAGTTGTCTTCCGTGACGTATAGAATGTACTGGAAAATATGTTTGAAAACAAAATAAAAAAGTTAATAAAAACAAACTGGTTTGTCATTTGCGAAGATATACATAAAAACTGTTGTAAGCATCATACATTAAGATTCAGCCAAACATTGAACCAAACATTGACTTTCAACAAAAAATTGAGGTGCAGCCAAACATTGAGCCAGACATTGAGATTTAGCCAAACATTTAGATTGAGCATAGCATTCAGCCCAAAAACTGGGATGCAGCCAAACATTGAACCAAACCTTGAGGTTTAGCCAAACATTGAGCAAAAAAAAGTTCTGCAAAACATTGAGGTTAAGCCAAACATTAGGCCAAATACTGAGGTTCAACCAATCATTTAAACAAATATTGAGGTTCAACCAAACACTGAGCTAAACGTTGAAGTTAGACTAAACATTAGGCCAAATATTAAGGTTCCACTAATCATTTAAACAAATATTGAGGTTCAGTCAAACACTGAGCTAAACGTTGCGGTTAAGCTAAACATTAGGCCAAATATTAAGGTTCAACTAATCATTTAAACAAATATTGAGGTTCAGCCAAACAATGAGCTGAACGTTGAGGTTAAGCTAAACATTAGGCCAAATATTAAGGTTCAACTAATCATTTAAACAAATATTGAGGTTCAGCCAAACAATGAGCTAAACGTTGAGGTTAAGCTAAACATTAGGCCAAATATTAAGGTTCAACTAATCATTTAAACAAATATTGAGGCTCAACCAAACACTGAGCTAAACGTTGAGGTTAAGCTAAACATTAGGCCAAATATTAAGGTTCAACTAATCATTTAAACAAATATTGAGGTTCAACCAAACACTGAGCTAAACGTTGAGGTTAAGCCAAACATTAGGCCAAATATTAAGGTTCAACTAATCATTTAAACAAATATTGTGATTCAGCCAAACACTGAGCTAAACGTTGAGGTTATGCCAAACATTGCGGTTCTGGTTACTGTGACGTTCATTTTACTAACAATAACGCCATGCATTAAACACGGTAATCCACTGGTGGATTAAACATGCAAATTAGTTATGTACTCCTTGTAACATGACAGAAGCCGTGTTCAAACAGCAAAACCCATGTTCAAATCATGATTTGTTTGTTTGTTTGATTTGAGGTTTAACGTCCCCGTCAACACAGTATAGGTCATTTTGGAGACGTTGCTGCCAATTTTGTGGGACTTTTACCCGACATTGAGATGGAATGACACCTCAAGCCCTGTCGCCCAATCAAACCAATAGGGTTTATAAGCATGGACGGTCCGACTCGCACCGCTTTGCCTGGGCATGCTTAGATCCTCTAAGCGGTTTACCAGTACTCGTATGCGGTTCGGTTTCAGCTCTGCGTGGAAGCATCGTGCAGCCCATGTATTTCTTCAAGCCTCGATGGGCGGGGGCCAACTACACGTGCTGTTTAAACATGGGTTTTGAAATTTAATATCATTAGATGGGCCTTGCTTTGTATACGTTACCTTGAGCGAGGTGATACTACCGATTTCAATATCCATTAGACTTTCAGTCAAATGTGGCAGATCAAAGCAGTACATTCTGTTGTAATTTCAGAGGTCAGTGCACCGGAAAAAAAAACACATCAAACTTCATCAATATCTTTGTACTTGTCAAAGGTGATTGGCGTGTGTAGACTATCTCTTATTGGACATGTGCTAATTACTGAAAGTTGAAAGTATCTGATTACCTGCACACTTAATTGTGTTATAATTGGTCTAATACTTTTCTACCCTTGTCAGTTTGTTAGATCATATGTATGCGTTGACTGACAAGAATAGAAAAGTATAAGACAAATTGTATCATGGTCTACTTTATTACCTTTGAAGTTGTTTAGGAGTTATTTTCATTAACTTGCTTTTTAAAGACTAAGTGGGGTAGGCGGGGCTTAGGCCAGTTGGTTAACTATGTTTAACTATGCCTGCAAGTGTTGTATAACTAAATACAACAAGTATGAGCTTTTACAAAAAGCTAGAGTCTACGCTCTACATTAATGTGTGTAGTCATAGGATTGAAAAGTCAAATAACAAAGCTGTTCATGTGTATCCGGTATAAGTGTGTCAG
This sequence comes from Lucinisca nassula, assembly GCA_963580285.1. Classification (NCBI taxonomy): domain Eukaryota; kingdom Metazoa; phylum Mollusca; class Bivalvia; order Lucinida; family Lucinidae; genus Lucinisca; species Lucinisca nassula. The sequence goes on along the minus strand of OY757025.1, from coordinate 44,454,185 downwards.
TAAATACGGAAACTTGTATAATAGCCAACGATTCCAAACGTTGACTCCGGTTTCATACATAAACAAAACTACAAATCTTTTACTATGACAACCACTCGTACTAGGGAAACGAAAAATCAGTAGAACAGATGTAGAACAGATGCATCTGCCTGCTTTTAGTGAAAACAAACAAAATAGATGTTCTGTATCTTGGGAGGGAAGTCAACAGCATGTGAACCCCAAAAAACATGTTTATTTTGTATGCGAAGAGGGTGTGATAAACTTTCGGAAGTGTTCCGGTAAATCCCGGTTTATAATCATTATAACAAATAACACTGACCAACAATCAATAGAATATAGCATTCAGCCAGTAATGACCTTTTCTTTAATGCTTCTGGAGCAAAAGTAAGCCTTAGGTAGTCTACACCAACAGGCGTAGCCAATGACACGGATGACATGCTAATAGAAAATAATATTCAACAAGTCATGACCTTTTCTTAAATGCTTCCAGAGCGAAAGTCATTCTTAAGATATACCATGAATATGTCAAATCAGATTATGGATTAAATTTGATTTGATTAAAACAAAGAGAAACGAGATCAGTGAGATTACAGGCAATTCATTGTTAAGAGCTCCTGACAGGTAGCAGTAATGGGGTGTTGCATTTTTGCAACATTTCATGTTAAAATGTTGTGGGTATTCCTTTGAATGGCACTGCCTTTACACTAAGTATCATGTACATGCGTAAACCAGAAGAAAAATATAGTATCCTTTTCTGTAGCCCTGTCTTTTTACCTCTGTCACAGAAAAAAAAGTGTTTTATTTCTCAGTGTATGCACACTGTGTTTCTTTTCAGAATAAAAATGAAAAACTAAAGTGTACATCCAGAAAGATTTATAAATTCAGTCTTGTTTGTGATTTCAGAAAGCATGGACCGTATCTGCACAGTCTCATCCCCGGCCTTGTTAGTTTTGTTCATGTGCACTGTTGCTGTATTTGTTCACATTTCTCCAGATGATGTTGAATAGGATTCAGTGCTTATAGATTAAACTGGTTAGATGTGTGACATACAGGTCAAGCATGTTATTGTTCTGTTGATTATTGTTTCAACATGGATGCCACTCTTCATTAGCAATCACCTAATTACTGGCTCCAATTCAGAAAGAGAAACACCATTTGGGTGACTTTTGCATGCTCAATTAAAACCAATTTAAACTGGTTAGTTGGCAATGATACAAAACAGATATAGAAGTGTCACGAGATATTTGCAGATATACTTCGAGGGGCTTGCTTCAGAATAGAAAAGTATAAGACCAATCATGACACAACAAGTGTGAAGGTATCCAATCAGATAAAATTTCCACTTTCGTTAATTAGCACATGTCCAATAAGAGATTTTATCATATGACGTCGCGTCTGAGAGTGTAATAACGCCATGTAATAAATTCAATGATCCACTAGTGAATTAAATATGCAAATTAGTAAGCTACGTCCCGTAATGTTACACGTACGACGTCCTTAATGACGTCGCGTTTACTAATGGCGGAATATTGACATTTTTGTACAAAAATCGTAATTAAATGCGTTTAAAAGGTCATATGATAAATAGAATCTTACATTCGTGTTCATGTATTATTGAATTTGTCAAACTCGTTGAGGAAAAGGGATAAAATGCTCGGCACAGCCTCGCATTTTATCCCTTTTCCTCAACTCGTTTAATAAATTCAATAATACATGAGCACTCATGTAAGATCATCTATGTTTAACACGTGTCAATCACCTGTGACAAGTCCGTGGTGAACGTTTGATTATCTTTCTGGTGCACTGACCTCTAAAATTACATCAGAATGTAGCCCTATGATCTGCTACATTTGACTGAAAGTCTAATGGATATTGAAATGGGTAGTATTGTCGCCCTGTACGTAGCATTTTAAATTTTATGATGACGTCAGTACGTCCTTGCAGAACTGAGTACACTAAACTAGCCGCCACGTTGGTTTTACGGTCATATATACATTATAATTGGGCCCCGTCAAGCGATTTTGGTACTTATCGCCTATGCGAGCAGCGAAGGTTCAGTCGAGCCTGCGCATCGCCAGAACCTTCGCTGCTCGCTCTTACAAGCAGTGAATCAAGAGGAACCTTCAGACGGAAAGCCATATTCCGGCCCCTCTGAATGGCTGGGCATTCGCAGTTAAAATTTGTCATGACGGAATGCTCGAAGACACAAATTGGCTTGGCGGGGCTCATATGAGAACTTTATATGGAGTTTGGGAGCGTTTTCGTCACAATATTGTGTTGGAATTGTAGGTTATGCAAGAATAATTCCAATTTTCAATCATTATGTTCATTTCGAGCGATTTGATTGGTTGAAATGTTATTATACTTCAATGAATTCCACGATCAGGAATCTCAGAACTATTTCACATAGTGTGTTACGTCATTAAAGCCTATATGAAGTGACGTCAGCAGCGTTCAATTAAAAGTTTTGAAACTAGAAAAAAACGTAAAAGATACGAGAATACAAACAGCCTGAACTTAAAGAAGATTTTTTTTCGTTTGGGTTCCTTTCAAACATGGGAGCTTCTAATTAAATAATCATGCCGCCGTGGCTGTTGTTAAGTTCATTCTTACGCTTTCGAAAAAAGTCCTAAAATGTAACATTTTGGTAGCATTGCCAAATTTGCTGAAATGTGAGTGATTTACTGCAGTTTACACCCCGATAATCCCCCCTCCCCCCCCCCCCACCAATCAACCCCTAAAAAGGGAGAAAAAAATCCTTTAATAACGATCATCCTTGTCGGCCTCGTGTTCAATCAGCTTCCTTGGGACCCAACAAATGTTAATGCATATCATGACACTTGGTCTTGTTTAGCTAAACATTGAAACTTGCAGCCTTGCTAGCCGAACATCGCAGCTTTAGTTACAAAACAGTAATGCTTGGTCGCCCAACAATGAACCAATGTAGATTTGATGTACAGGAAATAATAGAGTTCTGCTCCTTGAATAGGTAGATGTTTATTATGTACGTACAGGCAAATACTGTGTAAGCTACAAATTATTCTAGATATTGTATTGTTTAATCTTGAATAGGATGTTTTGTATGTATACCCATTAGAATCGCCTCAATGAGGTGATTCTAATGGGTATACACAACATACCATTTTCTATAGAAGGTAGAACTATGATCCCCATCGTGTGTCCTGATCAGAAGCCCTTATGTCCAACAAATTTCCATGGTCACAAAGATGTTTCAGCCGTTAAAATTCGACTTATATCTTCCAAATTCAAAAACATTTGACCAGCTTTTAGTTTATACTAATTTATTTTAGTTCGATTGCGATGAAAGCGTCAAGCTTATTGAATCGCACTCGAACAACTAATTCCGGATGTTTTCACGCGCGCGCGCGAGAGAGGCGGTGGCCTTTACACCACTGCTACCCATTTACACCTGGGTGGAGTGGGGCAGTGTCATTACGTGTCTTGCCCAAGGACACACCAGCGTTTGTTGAGTCAATGTCAGATGCGACATGAGGCAGAATCAACATACAAATAAATGTATGTCAGTATGTCAAGATGTTCAATCTCTTATCTAAGAGTTGTTTCCTCGATACATGTTTTGACACTTGGAAGGAAGGACGTGGATGACCTAGTACTGCAGATTAAGAGACATACAACTAAAGAGCAATGGGAGGCAACTCTATCAAAATAGTTTGCCTCCCTGATTAAGGGGAATAGGAACACCTTGCAGATTTTTTCGCCATTTAACAAAGGGAGACAACTTTAGGGACTTCCTGTTCGCTTTCCTTTAAACTCTCTCCCACTGAAAAAGGGGTCTACTCTTAAAGGAAAGATTGACTCCTCGGTCCCAATTGACATGGGACACAAAATACTTGCCTCCCGTGAAGGTGTATACATTCCCCTTAATAGGAGTCTATTTAAGAGGAAAACATTTTCCTGCACACCAGACAAGGAAATCCGTGATTTTACCCTGGGATAGAAATTTATGTTCTGACCCTGGTGTTCCGACCCAAAATCGAATATAATCGTATGTTTGATAAATGCAGTGGTTGATTACGACCCTGTATGCGCCGTCGTTAAGGTTGACGTCACAGCACGCTACGTGACGTCACTAAACATTCCTGTAGTGCCATCACAATATGGCGGACATTGGTAACCGAAGTGACTGCAGCATTAAAACTCCGCGCTAAAAATGGAAGGTATTCAAGAAAAAGAATCCTATATGGGTGTGAGGGGTGGATAGAAAAATCCGTCCCTCGGGATCACTGTCCGGCATCACTCGGCAAGCCTCGTGATGCCGGACAGTGTCCCTCGGGACGGATTTTTCCATCCACCCCTCACACCCATATAAGATTCTTATATTCTTGCATACCAGATAAGAGTTCCGACATTTACAGAGGGTATAGAAATCCTTATGCTGCCCTGTTTATCACACTCTTCGTATCCCACCATATTGAACACTACTTGCAATCTTAAGTGTGCTGGAAAAGGGCGATGAGTGAGTGAGTGTTTGAGTTTTTTCGTCTCTTCAACAGCTTCGGTTGTATCGAGACGGGACCTCGGTTTAAAGACTCATCCGAAAGTCTGGAGAGGCCCGGGATCGATCCTGTGATCCCTTGTTTACAATGCGGGTAGCATAACCACTACACCGCGGAGGCTTCCTAGAGGGCAATGACAAAACTGCAATTGAAAACTTGCATGGTATGCATTTAAAGAATTAAGATTATGTATCTCAACTTCTGCGTTTTACCCTATTTTCACAGAACATATTTATAGCGCACGTAAACATACGTCACACTGTGCCTTTGCAACACAGTAACAAAAATGCGAGCTCACCATAAGAACTAATGGAAAAAAAAATTGAAAAGAAAAAAGTTGTGGTATGAAAGGAAAACACTCTATTTTATTTGTATGGATTCGATATACGTAATTGTTTCTTGCACACCAGATAAGGAAATACTTACCTTAATTCTGGGATAGAAACTCTTATCCTTCCCCGGTTATCCTACCGAGGGATAGAACAAAAAATCTGCTTGAAGTGCACTGGTTGAATGCCGTCGTTAAGTTTGACGTCACTGCACGTACATTTACGTCACATTCAAAAACGCCGCCTTATAGTTATCATGATATGGCGGACGTCGACACTTGAAACGACTGCAATATAAACAAGAAATATCTTTAAAAAAGATATGCGGCGTAGATTTAATTGGAAGGTTGTTTAGAAACCAGTGCTTCAGCTAAAGTGCACGACCCGCCGGATGCTTTTAGCTTGATGAGTGTTACCATATATGGGTATGGCGGCCATTTTGGTCATGTGACCTGGACCTAAAACGGTTCCCCCAATAAATGCGCCTTATCGTAAGGAGCAAAAATATTTCTAATACTTTAGTACTGTATTCTGAATCGTTTGCAGAATAAAATGAATTCTCACTTTTCCAATACAAAAGCATATGTGTCAAAGTTTGACCTAGGCACAAAGAAGGTCAAGGTCAACCCAGGATCACCATTTTAGCAATTTATGATGGGCCTACGTCCCAGATGTTATTTATCAAGTTTCGTGGAAATCTGCCAAGTGGTTCTGGAGAAGACTATTTTGAAGGGTTTTTACCATATATGGCTTGGCGGCCATTTTGGTCATGTGACCTGGACCCCATGAGCAAATTTTGGTTTCCTCCATCCCATAGAGGCTCCATATGAAATTTGACCTTAATCGGCCAACGGTTTCCGAGGAGAAGCAGTTCGAAAATTTTCACATTTTTCGCCTCGGCGAGGCTATACTAAATGGAATGTAGTATTTCGCAAGTTCATTGGTTAGACCTCATTGATACTATCAGTATGCCAAAAATTGTTTAAATATTCCAAGCGGTTAAGTCACTATCACCAATTTTCACAAACGGGTTACGGACGGACAGACAGACAGACAGACCATATATGGCTTGGCGGCCATTTGGGTCATGTGACCAGGACCCCATAGCAAATTTTGGTTTCCCCCATCCCATAGAGGCTCCATATGAAATTTGACTTCAATCGGCCCAACGGTTTCCGAGAAGCAGTTCGAAAATTTTCACAATTTTCGCCTCGGCGAGCCTATACTAAATGGAATATAATATTTCTTAAGTTCATTGGTTAGATCTCATTGATATCTATCAGTATGCCAAAAATTGTTTAAATATTCCAAGCGGTTAAGTCACTATCACCAATTTTCACAAACGGGTTACGGACGGACAGACAGACTGACAGAATGACACGGTGATTTTAGGGCACTCTTAGAAAATCAACCGACTTCAGTCGGTCGCTTTTTCTGCGGGTCGTGCAATATGAGCTACAATAGTGACAGCAACAATTGTCTAGCTATGAACTGGTTTACTGTATTCAAACAATTCAGATGTCACGCGAGGAAAAATAGCTTTGCAGAGGGCGGTGTCCCGCCTGTTTGAGCTAAGGTCAATGTAAAAGGTCAAGGTTAAAAACATGACCTCATTTCAAGAGCATATGATCTCAAGTATATGCACAACAAATAAGAAAACGTTATCATTTACTGTTTTTGAACACAAATTCTAGGGTTAACATTTCGGGTTGTCGCTATGGTGAACGTAAACGCATAGGCGGACGAACAAACGGACGAGCAGACAAACGGACGGAAACTTGATCTTATGTGCACCTAATTAAAACTCAAATTACACTTTTTCCTTTTCAGAATTTATATAACATTAATGATATTCGAAAATGTCCATTTTGTGTTAAAATGGAGGACATAAAGTATGCTGAAGACAAATGATACACTGCAACTTTTATTTAGCATATATTGTAAATTAAACATCTGTCAATTTGTAATGCGATTATTACATGTTTTTGTCATGCTATATATATATATATATATCTTAATTGGTTTCATTGGGCAACAGGGCTTGGGTGTCATTTCATCTCAATGTCGGGTAAAAGTCCCACAAACTTGGAAGCAACGTCTCCAAAATGACCTACACAGTATTGATGGGGGCGTTAATCCTCAAATCAAACAAACAATTCCTTTCGCAGAAAATTCTTCCTTTCGCGAAAAAAACCTTCCTTTCGCGAAATGGTTCCTTTCGCTATATAGACCAACCACGTGAAATTAGGTCAAAATAGCTATTCACCGCAGCAGTTACAGAATTCACTAGAAACACAATTATACATATGACGTATGGTCATCAAAGGACAAGACGGTGAGCAAGCCGAAACTGTACATATTTTTCATTCATGTCTCACATAAAAAAACGAAACATTTCCTAGGTTAAAACTTCAGTAAACTGTCGTACTTTTGAGTAGATTTATTTATGCAAATCATTGACCAATGAAATGGTCATCTCCTTGGACATGTGGTTTTATTGACCAATGGAATAACGAAAAATGTAGGACAAAAGCAAAACCATAACGGCTATGCCGTAAAAAAATCCAAAGTATGCAAGAAAAACAATCTTACAGGGATGTGATGGGTAGATAGCAAAATCCGTCCCTCGGGATCACTGTCCGGCATCACTCGGCAAGCCTCGTGACGCCGAACAGTGACCCACGGGACAGATTTTTCTATTCACCCGTCACATCAATGCAATTCTTATATTCCAACCCCCACCCCTGGATGTCGAGGTTGAACGGAGCCTCAGTTTATCGTCGGTTCCGATAGGCCCGGGTAATCATTACAAAAACACGCCTATTCGAATATATTGAAAATTTTACCACCGAAAAAGAAAATTTTCAGGTGAAAAATTCTGATATTTTTCTTATTTATTAACAAAATATAGATTATGAGAACTCGTTAGAACCGCCTCGGCGAGGCGGTTCTAACGAGTACTCACAATCTGTGTTTTGAGAAGAAATAAGAAAATAATATATACCCTGTAAACCGCAGGTTTACTATATAAAAGTGGGGTTTAAGGGGGTTAAAATTATTTAGGCGTGTTTTCGTGATGCATCGTGTTGAAAACGCCTATATTGAATCCATTCTCGTGAAAGATTTGAATCCATTCTCCTGATACTCCTTAGAGATTCTTATTTGCTGCTGAGTAAAAATACTTTTTTTTTCCTTTCATGGGGCTTTTGTTAAAAAGTAAAGACATCGTTAGTTAACAAATCGTTAAAACGTTGATCATGTAAAGTGGCAAATACATGTGCATAGTATACTAACATTTTTGCTGAAAAATGTGAGTAGCTTTGATAATTTAATATGGCAAATACATTTACATTGTATACTAATATTTTTGCTGAAAAATGTGAGTAGCTTTTGCATATGCACATGCCCCCAGCTTTTGCATATGCGGATGCCCTCACTCAAATAAATACAATAACTCACATTTTTACTTCAAAATTTAATACAAAATTTAAGAAAAATCTCGAACGCACCTTTGCGTGTGACATATTTTGTAACCTGCCATTTGATTGGATAATTTCTGTTGTTGTCATAACACTGTTCTGAGCAAGATGACAACAGAAACCATAAAAATTCAATATCGTACGATAAACGGAAACTTTCTGGCCACGCACAATTCATGAACAAATCACGACAGTATAAAAGAAATGCGGTCAGCCTGACATTTGAAGTAACAGGGGTCGCACGTACACATAATCCGCGAGTTTAACCGAACCCATGCGCAATAGCCTCGCCCACGCGATGTGAAATAAACTTACTTCTATTAGCTCAGTTGTCACTCAGTGACAAGGTGAGCTTTTGAGATCATATTATGTCCGTCGTCCATGCCGCGCGACGGTCCGTACTGCGTACTTGAACAAATTCTTCAAATGGTTCCGGTCTATTGCACATCTAGGTCAGAGGAACCACAATAGCAGTTTGGACGTTTAAAAGCGATGTTCGGGTGGCCGTCGGGCGTCGTCCGAGGTTTACAATTTTTGTCAACCTTTTTTTTTTATTCAAAGTGATTGAGATCTACAAGTATCCTTTTACAAAAAACTAAGTCTACGAACGTGAATGTATACAATTAACTGTCTTTGGCAATTCCCAATATTCCAATTGCCAGGCTGCACCAAGATTACTTCCGACTATAGTGTAATGTCTGAAATGTCAAAGTTGCAAATGCTGTAATTTTTTCAAAAAGTATTTTTCGTCTTTAAAAGGGCACATATGCAACTTCGATATGGCTGTAACTCCCTATCAAACGGAATGCTTGAAAACTGTTCCTACACTTTATAGAAGACTAATTGTAGATTAACCCAAACATTTTGCTAACGGCGAGGCAAGTTTTAGTTGACCAGAGCCGAAGGCTGCTGGGGAGCCTATAGGATAGGTAGCGGTCCGTCGTGGTCGAGAGTATGTATGCAGATGTATATGTTGTATTAGCCTGTACAAAATGTGATAGCAAATATGGGCTTGCACAAATGTGATAACAATTCTGTGCCAGTTTGTTTGTTTGGTTTGGAGTTTAACGGCCCATTCAACGCTATTTAGGTAATTTTTGAGCCGGTCAGTTTACCTATCCACACTTTTCCTGGGCAGGCTTATACGTAAGCGGTTAACCAATAGTGTTCATTATTTCGCCAGAAACTGACAACTGCCCTTCTTGAATCACCGGAAGGGAGAGAACGACCGTAGAAAAGATTTCATGATCAAGTTGCACGAAAGAATGTTGCCGACCCCAGCAGGTATCGAACCCGCGTCCTCCTGATCACCAGTCAGACGCGCACTCGATTGAGCTACCGAGGCCGGCCCTGATCATCAGTCAGACGCGCATCCGACTGAGCTACCGAGGCCGGCAAATTCTGTGCCAGAGCTCTGCCCGTGGGCCTCTACTTTGTGTGAAACCTTATATCTGATCATCAGTCTTGTATGTTTGTTTCTAGTGGAGTTTAATGGCCCAGTCAACACTATTTTAGGTCATTTTTGACCCGGTCAGTTTACCTAGCCCCTTTTGTCACGGGCAAGCTTTTACGTAAGCGGTTAACCAGTACACTGCACATTATTTCACCAGCAACTGACAGCTGCCGTTCTTGAATCAGCGGAAGGGATAGAATAACCGTAGAAAAGATTTCGTGATCAATCCCCACGAAAGAATTTTTGCCGACCCCGACAGGTATCGAACCCGCTTCCTTCTGATCACCAGTCAGACGCGCATCCGACTGAGCTACCGAGGCCGGCAAAGTCTGTGCCAGAGCTCTGCCCGTGGGCCTCTTCTTTGTGTGAAACCTTCTACTTGTTATGGGCTGTTTTTTTTTTCTTTCTGTGAAATCTTATACGTGTTGTTGCATTTTAAATATAAAGGTTTACCTGCATGACATTCTTCCGTGTTAAACCCAACGTCTATAATGTCAACGCCCATAGGCGTAGACAAATACCTTAGTTTTCATATTCGGACTGGTTCCCCTTTCATATTTTAATTGCTGTAGTCTGTTGGGCTCTTTTACAAAAGGAAATGAAAAACCCGTCCATAATGCCGTTTTTTTTTAAACTTAAAAATCTTCTGAAGGCACAGGTATTTGATATTTGGTATGACGCTTCTACTAATGGATCTCTGCCAAGATTGTTCAAATTATAGCCCTATGCCCAAAATGTCAGAAATCAGAAGGCACAGGCATTTCGTACACAGCTACATCTAGTAGGCCTATGCCAAGTGTGTTCAAATTATAGCCCTGGCGCCAAAAGTGTTTTCCATAGGCTTATATTAGGAAAACCATTAAAAATCTGAAACCAGAAGGCCCAGGCCTTTGACATTTGGTACACACCTTTATCTAGTGGACTTCTGCGAAGATGGTTCAAATAATAGCCCTGGGGTATAAAATGGTCCCGCCCCAGGGCCCATATATTTTACATAGACTTTTATAGGGAAAACCTTTAAAAATCTTCGTCTAAAACCGGAAGGCCCAGGACTTTGATATTCGGTATCTTACTTCATGTAGGGTTGCTAAATTATAGCCTAGTGGCCAAAACTGGCCATGCTTTTCAAAGACCAATATAGGGTAAACCTTAAGAAACCAGAAAGGCCCCTGTCCATCGGGGCTTGAAGAAATAGATGGGCTGCATGATGCTTCCACGCAGAGTTGAAACCGACCCACACACGAGTACTGGTAAACCGCTTAGAGGATCTAAGCCTGCCCAGGCAAAGCGGTGCGAGTGTCGGACCGTCCATGCTTATAAACCATTTTGGTTTCAGTGGGCGGCAGGGCTTGAGATGTCATTTCATCTCAATGTCCGGTAAAAGTCCCACAAAACTGGAAGCAACGTCTCCAAAATGACCTTTACATTGTTGACGGGGACGTTAAACCCCAAATCAAACAAACAAACAAACAAAGAAACCAGGAACCCCAGGTATTTGATAAATGGCAAGTTACATACTCTAGTGTACTTCTGCCAAGATCGTTCAACATATAGCCCTGAGGCCGAAATGGTACCATCGCTGGGTCCATTTGTTTCAGGAAAACCCTTTAAAAATCTTCTTGTCTGAAACCAGAAAGCCCTGGCTTTTAATATTTGATACATAGTTTCACCTAGTAGACTTTACTAAGATTAGTCAAATTATAGCTCTGGGCCAAAAATTGAGAAAGACTGTTCTAAAATACTCCTGGGGTCAAAAAGGGGTCACTTATTCTACATTAACGTACATGTATATAGAGAAAACTTTAAAATTCTTCATGTCTAAAACCTTTGATATTTGGTACATATCTACATCTAGTGGACTTCTACCAAGAATGTTCGAATTATAGCCCCTGGGCTAAATTCTTGAGCATAGAATTTATACAAAGTCTTAAAGCAAACTTCCTTTTGAAACTTCAATACTGTAACTGATGTTGTCAGAAAGGTTGTCGTGCACCTTGAGACATTCGGGCGTCCCACTGATATTTTTGGTTAGTACATGTAAGCGTACCCAACAACAACAGCAACAAACAACATTAATGGCATGTATTTTGCTCCAAGCATAGATATTGGAGACTCTTGAGAACCGACCACACTGTTTCGAAGCAGAAAACAAATACCCTTCGCGATTACACATGCTAATCTGAGTCTTTGCCATTGTCACAATATTCCGAGGTTCTTACGAGAACACGCCTATATAATTTTGACCCCCCCTCATACTCCCACTTTTATACAGTAAAACTGGAGTTTAAGGGGGTATACATTATTTTTCTTATTTCTGCTCAAACACATAGATTGTGGGAACTCGGTAGAACCGCCTCGTCGAAGCGTTCCTATCCAGTCCCCACAAGCTATGTTTTGAGCAGAAATAAGAAAAATATCACAGTTTTTCATCTTAAAATTTCTAATTTTTGGCAAAACAACTGGCAATGTATTTGTATAGGTGTGTTTTCGTAATGGATTGGAGAGAGTTCGAGCGAATATGATAATGATGATTGTGTTGTTATTGATGATGATGTTGGTGACAATGGTGATGATGATGATGATCATGATCATGATAGCAGTGGTAGTAATGATGATGATGATATCAATGCGTGTGTTTCACGTCCCAACACCACATAAGGTCATACGGGGACGGGACCTCGGTTTGGGTTTCATCCGAGTCTGGAGAAGCTCGGAATCGAACCCAGGACCCCTGGTTAGCTTAACCACTACGTCACGGAGGTCATATTATTAGCAGCGGTAGTAATGATGACGATGATGATTCGGCTAATATTAACCCATATATGCCTAGCGGCCCTTCCAAACAGTGCAGACCCAGTTCAGATGCGGCGTCTGATCTGGGTCTACACAGTTTATTTGAGCCAGAGCATGGCAAAATTTACACTTGGGAAACGTGTACGACTGGCGCAGACTAAGACAGGCCAGAGCCTTTGTTCCTTGCGTTTTGGATACTATATTACCAATAGATGGCTCTGGGAACATTGCAGACTGATCAGGCTGCGCGGATGCGCAGGCTGATCAGAGTCTTCTTTGTTCACACGGGTCTTCTTGTAGAGTTTTCCATCTACTGGTTTGTCCAAGATTTAGAATTAGCGGCTCTCAAAAATCTTGTGTACCGTGGACGAAAAAATGTAGCAAACTCCTGTTCTGACAAGCTAGTGTGATTACCTATTTATTTGCGCATGCGCCATCATCAGTATCACATGGGCGCTCCATACAAACACAAAAGACCCGGATTAACTCCATCGAGATTGCATGTCTCCTGTTTTCACGCGGTGCACATACATGTTAATGTTGTCGTAATGCATCACATTCATGTCAATATCTTCATTATTATGGATTCTTAATAACTGAGATTTTACCGGAGAAGCAAGCAAACGGACAAATGACGGAAATTATTTCTCAAGATAAACGAACTAAAATTAGAACAGGCGACAACTTTTCATCTTAGAAACAAAAGAACGAGTTTTTGCCATCACGTGGTTGGATTGATTTGTAGCGCGTCTCGCTTGCTAAATTCGGTAACACACACACACACACACACACACACACACACACACACACACACACACACACACACACACACACACACACACACACACACACACACACACACACACACACACACAAATTGCTATCTGGAAGCCTCTGGAATAAACCAACAGGGACGAAATTCCCACAAGTTGGCCTAAGCTGTTTGAAAACATGCCGCTCTTTACCAGCAATTGGACTTGCTCTTTTGGGACAGCATCTGTGCCTACTCGTTACTAACATCCGAGTCAGCAAGGAGTGCCGGGGCCAAAGACGGGCTCACGTCGATATGACGTAGCAACAAACAAGAGGGTCATGTAGGGCCAGTAGGACAAAGAAATCACCAAGACAAACACTTTGAGCAATATTTATGATGATTACCTAATAGTATGACCCCTGGAGTGTTAGTTGATTTGGTCTAATAATTTAGTTTTTAACCCCAAGTGACCCAGTGTCAAATTTAACTTGGAAATCATCGAGACAAACAATTAGAGCAAAATTCTTGATGATAACTTAATAATGAGACCTCAAGAGCGTCTACAAGGGTTTCATTTTTGCCTGATGACCTAGTTTCTGATCCATAGCCCAGTTTCGAACTTGACCCAGATATCACCAAGACAAACATTTTGAGCAATAGTCCTGAAGATTACTAAAATCCGGAGTATTAACAAGATTTTCCTTTGAAACGTCCCAGTTCGAGCTTGACAAAGAAATCATCAAGACAAACATTTTGAGCAAGATTCATGACGATAAGTTAAAAACTGTGACCTCTAGAGGGTTAACAAGGTGTCCCTTTGCTTTGGCCTGGTGACTTAGTTTCTGATCTGAAGTGACCCTGTTTTGAACTTGATCTAGAAATCATCAAAATAGACATTTTGAGCAATATTCACGATGATAACTTCATAAATGTTATCTCTGGGGTGTTAGCAAGGTTTTCCTTTGATAAGTCCCAACGAACTGATTTTTAAACCAAAGTGACTCAGTTTCGAAAATGACCTAAAACTCATCAAGACAATCATTTAGAGCAATATCGAGTATGATTACTTTAATAAATTACCTCTAGAGTGTTAACAAGGTTTTCCTTTGAATTGACCAGTTGACCTAGTTTCTTGCACCTAGTGACCCAATTTCAAACTTGACTTAGAAATTTATTTATTTATTAATACTGTTGACAACATATATACAAACATAGTACATACATATGCAAAGGACTGGATGTAGGCTCGGCCTATGCATACCCTCTCCATGACTTAGAAATCATAAGACAAACATTTTGACCAATATTCCTGATGATTACTTCATAAATGTGACATCTAGAACGTGAACAAGATTTTCCTTTGATTTGGGCCAGTGACCTAATCTTAGTCCCAAGTGACCTAGTTTCGAACTTGACCTAGAAATCATCAAGACAAACATTTTGAGCAATATTCATGATGATTACTTAATAAATGTGACATCTTGGGTGTTTACAAGGTTTTCCTTTAATTAGGCCCAATGACCTAATCAAATTAATATTGATAATGATTACTTACAAAATTAAACCTCTACAAGAGTTTCATTTGTTTTGAGCTGTGACCTAGTTCTTGATCCGTTGTGACCCAGTATCGAATTCGACCTAAATTGCATAGAGGCAATCATTCTGAGCTAGTTACTTTTTAATTGCGTCAAAACCGTAAACTGTAGATTCGATTGGGGTGGGTGGTTGAATGAGGCAAAGGTGACGTTTATCTTGCGTCACTGTGGCGTCCATCTGATATTGGCTTACAGTTGCACAATGCCTGCTCTCCATGCAGCTGATTAGGGCAGAGAGGAAATGTTGCTATTTCTTCTGTTTCTACATTTCGATTCATTTTCCTCTTTCTCCTCTGTCCCCCATTTTCATCTGCTGTACTATCTCTTCCATCTCTTTCTCCCTTTCCCGGGGAGACGACACAAAATGACCAATAACGGTTGAATTGTCGTTAATCCCCAAACAATCAATCGAATCCTTTGATTTGACCTGGTGATCTATTATTTTTTTGCGGCAAGTGAGCCAATATCGATCTTGACCTAGAGTTCATGAAGGCAAACATTCTCAGCAAGTTTCCTTATCACGTGACCTCTACAGTGTTAACAACGTTTTCCTCTGGTTTGACATGGTGACCTAGTTTTGACCCCAAGTGACCCAATATCAAACTTGACCAGGATTTCATAGAGGCAAATATTCTAAGCAGGTTCATTAAAATTTGGTCAAAACTGTGACCTCCAGAGTAGTAATAAGATTTTCCTTTGATTTGACCTGGTGACCTTGTGTTTGACATCAAGTAAACCAGTAACAAACTCAACCTAGATTTTATAGATGGAAACATTCTGAGCAAGTTTCATTATAACTGGGCCAAAACTGTGACCTATAGAGTACTAACAAGGTTTTAATTTGATTTGATCTGGTGACCTAGGTTTTGACCCAATGTGCGCCAGTATCGAACTTGACCTAGATTTTATAGCTTCAAAAATTCTGAGCGAGCTTCAACAAAATCGGGAAAAATACTGTAACCTCAAGAGTGTTAACAACATATTCCATGATTTGACCTGGTAACCTAGTTTTTGACCGGAAGTGAACCAGTATTGATATTGATCTAGATTTCATAGAGAAAAATATTCTGAGCATGTTTCATTAAAATTGGGCCAAAATTGTGACCTTTAAAATGTTAACAAAGTTTTCCTTTGATTTGACCTGGTGACCTAGATTTTGACTCCAAGTGACCCAATATTGAACTTGAACTAGATATTATAGGGTCAATTTTCTGAGCACGTTTGATTATAATTTGGTCAGAACTGTGACTTTTAGAGTGTTAACAATGTTTTCGTTTGATTTGACCTGGCGACCTAACGTTTGACTCCAAATGACTAAATATCAAACTTGACCAAGATTACATAGGGACAATCATTCAGAGCAAGTTTCACTAAAATTGGGTCAAAAATGTGACGTCTACATAGTTAACAAGGTTTTCCTTTTATTTGATCTTGTGATCTAGTTTTTTTACCAAAAGTGAGCCAGTAGCGAATTTGACCTAGGTTTTATAGATGGACACATTCTGAGCAAGTTTGGTCAAATTCGGGTGAAAACTGTGAACGCTAGAGTGTTATTAAACTTTTTCTTTGGTTTGACTTGGTGACCTAGGTTTTGACCCCAAGTGAACCAGTATAGAACTTGAACTAGGTTTCATAGTGGCAAACATTCTGAGCAAGTTTCATTAAAATTGGGTCAAAACTGTGACCGCTACAGTGTTGACCAAGTTTTCCTTTGATTTGAGCTGGTGACCTAGTTTTTTACCCAAAGTGAGCCAGTTACGGACTTGACCTAGAGTTTTTATAGATGTAAACGTTCAGAGCAAGTTTGATCAAATTCGGGCCAAAACTAATCTCTTGAGTGTTTACAAGCTTTTCCTTTGATTTGACCTGGTGACCTAGTTTTTAACCCCAAGTGACCCAGTATCGAACTCATCTAGATTTTATAGAGACAAATATACAGAGCAAGTTTCATTAAAATTTGGTGAAAACTATGAACTCTAGTGTGTTAACAAGGGTCTCCTTTGATTTGACCTTTTGACCTAGTTTTTGACCAAAAGTGACCCATTATCGATCTTGACTTATATTTCATCGAGAGAAACATTCTGAGCAAGATTCATTAAAATTGGGTGAATTTCATATATGTCGGGTGAAAACTGTGACCTCTAGAGTGTTAACAATCTTTCCCATTAATTTGACCTGATGACCCAGTTTTTGACCCTATGTAACCCAGTATTGAGCTTGATCTAGATTTCATAGAGGTAAATATTCTGAGTTTCATTAAAATTGGATCAAAACTGTGACCTCAAGAGTGTTAGCAAGAGTTTGCTTTGATTTGACCTGATGACCTAGTTTTTTAAACCCCAAGTAACCGAGTAACGAACTTTACCTAGATTTCATAGAGACAATCATTCTGAGCAAGTTTCACTAAAAATGGGTCAACATACACTGTAATCTCTAGTGTTAACAAGCTTTTCCAATAAATTTTACCTGATGACCCCGTTTTGATCCTAAGTTTCCCAGTATTGAGCTTGACCTAGATTTCATAGAGGCAAATATTCTGAGCAAGTTTCATTAAAATTGGATCAAAACTGTGACCTCTAGAGTGTTAACAAGTGTTTGCTTTGATTTGACCTGATTACCTAGTTTTTTAACCCCAAGTAACCGAGTAACGAACTTTACCTAGATTTCATAGAGACAATCATTCTCAGCAAGTTTCATTAAAACTGGGCCAACGCTGTAACCTCTAGAGTGTTAACAAGGTTTTCCTTTGATTTGTCATAGTGACCTAGTTTTTGACACGAAATGACCCAGCATCAAACTTGACATAGATTTCATAGAAACATTATTAACTAGAATCGCGCAGTCGATGGTGCACCATCGCAAATACCCGCTTTTTCTATGGACAACACACTTAGAAAAGCATGTGTACACTGAATAGGTCAATTGAGAAGTTACATTCACAAGCCTTTTCTAAGAAATTTGACCTTTGGCCTCACCCCATGACCCCAGGGGGTCAGATGAAATTTTCGACACCTTCATGCACATCTGCAGTCCCCAAGCAATGTATGTACCAAGTTTGGTCACTGTAGGTAAAGAAATAAAAAAAGTAGTTGCATTCACAAGTCTTTTCTTAGAAACTTGACCTTTGACCTCACCCCATGACCCCAGGGGGTCAGATGAAAATTTCGACACCTTCATGCACATCTGCAGTCCCCAAGCAATGTATGTACCAAGTTTGCTCACTGTAGATAAAGAAATAAAAAAAGTAGTTGCATTCACAAGCCTTTTTTAGAAATTTGACCTTTGACCTCACCCCATGACCCCAGGGGGTCAGATGGGAATTTCGACACCTTCATGCACACCTGCAGTCCCCAAGCAATGTATGTACCAAGTTTGGTCACTGTAGGTAAAGAAATAAAAAAAGTAGTTGCATTCACAAGCCTTTTCTTAGAAATTTGACCTTTGACCTCACCCCATGACCCCAGGGGGTCAGATGAAAATTTCGACACCTTCATGCACATCTGCAGTCCCCAAGCAATGTATGTACCAAGTTTGGTCACTGTAGGTAAAGAAATAAAAAAGAAGTTGCATTCACAAGAAACGTGACAGACGGAAGTAAGGACGGACGAACGTCCGGACGGACACCCGTGACGAAAATAATATACCCGTTTTTTTTTTTTTTTTTTTTTTTCAAAAAAGCGGATATAACAATTTCTATTAAAATTGGGTCCAAACTGTGACCTCTAGGTGGTTAACAGACTAATTGTTGACGAAGGACAACGAAGGATGGATGATGGACACAGGATAACAACAGCTCAACCTGAGCTTTGCTCAGGTGAGCTAAAAATTAAAATGCCAAGAACTGTTTGGCATTTTAATAATTTTGAGTTGGACAGATAAAATAATATTCCCTACTCATAGCCCCGGATGACGGGGTATTACATATTATTATTATTTTTTTTTTTTTTGCATGAAAACATGTTGTGAGTACTCATTAGAAGTGCCTTGGTGAGGCGCTTCGAATTGATACCCACAATGTATTTTTTCATGTAATGATAAGAAAAATATCAGTATTTCATCACAATAATATGTCCGTGAAACGAAGACCCCCTAAACCCCACTTTATATAGAAAAAAGTGGGGTTTACGGGGGTAAACATTATCTAACTTATTTGTGCTCAAAAACATAGATTGTGGGTACTCGTTAGAACCGCCTCATTGAGGCGGTTCTAACGAGCACTCACAATCTATGTTGAAAGCAGAAATAACAAAGTTGTTATAATTTTTACCTAATGTTTATCATTTTCTGACACCATGTTGGACGCCATTATTTCTTACGGACATGTTTTCCTAATGTTTACAAAAGCGTATCTGGAGCTATGCTACTGATCTGAATATGAAACCAGTATAACAGGTTTGTACTGTAATGTCCATTCTAACCATCCTACCTAGGCTGGCACCCACCCGTTTGGTGTAGATTTCCATATTATTCTATTTCCTTGATTATGTAAAATCTGAAGAGCCCGAAGAGAAATCTGAATACCTCAGAATACTGGGGTTACATGCTACCTTATTTGAGCATGAATAAAATTGGCCCATTCAGTACCAGAAACCCCTAAAGGGGTACCTTGGCAAACAGTGCAGGCCCAGATCAGACGCCGCGTTTGAAAAACGTTAAGCCATTTCGAAAATAAATTTTGAAGAAAATACAACCTGACACCCCTAGATTTCGAAATATACTCCTAGTATATATAAGGTGGAACAAAAAGGGTTAAACTCAGGACCATAATGCCTCCCCTGGACTTTGGTCCAAGCTATTTCTATTTCTCTGGATATGTGGCTAAGCTGTTGCGTTCTAAGCTAACAATGTTGTTTGTAAACATATCATTTATAACTACAAATGTATGAATATCTTTGTTGAACTAGGTCCAGGTCACAAGGGCAAAAATTATGGTACCACTGGAAAGGTCTTTTGGCATGGTTTGCATAAGTGAAATATGAAAGCTGTATCCCTTACCAATCGAAAGTTATGGCCAATGTTAAAGTTTTTGAAAAGTAGGCCAAAAGTCAAGGTCACAAAGTCAGAAATTATGGTACCGTTGGAAAGAACTTGTGACATGGAATGCACACGTGAAATATGAAAGCCCTATCACTTACCAATCGAAAGTAATGGCCAATGTTAAAGTTTTTAAAATGTAGGTCAATCGTCACGAGGTCAAAAATTATGGGACCGTTGGAAAGGTCTTGTGACATAGAATGCACAAGTAAAATATGAAAGCCCTATCATTTACCAATTGAAAGTTATGGCCAACGTTAAAGTTTTTGAAAAGTAGGTCAAATGTCAAGGTCAATGTCACAAGGTCAAAAATTATGGTACCATTGGAAAAATACTTGTGACAAGGAATACACATGTGAAATATGAAAGCCATATCAGTTACCATTAAAAATTATGCCCAATGTTAAGGTTTTGGCCGACTGACTAACAGACCAAAAACTATATGCCCCCTCGAAACTTTGATTCCCGGGGCATAAAAAGAGAAGCCATACACATGTTCCCGGCAAAAGAATTGGTATGCAAAAGACCATTGTTATAATGACAGTATTTGTTTCTTTACATTATACCATTATAAAGAATCTGCTGCTATAAAGATTCCCAATAAATAGTATAGCAAGTAATAAATGGCCTTTTCCCTCAGTTACTCCAAGAAACAAATGTTGTGGACATTTGTTAGAAATGCCTCCCCAAGGCAGTTCTAATTTGTTAGAATCACCTCCTGGAGGCAGCTCTAACAAATAGCTACAGCATCTGTTTCTTGGTGTAATTAATAAAATATTCGAACCCATCCCACCTTGAGCAAAGGATTTGTACCATAAAAATTGTTGTTATAACGAGTTTAGTCTTGGTATAAAGACAGTTATGGATATTAGTTGTTGTATTTTCTAGACCACTAAGGATTTGGTTTGTTTATGGGTTTAATAGCCCAGTCAACACTATTGAGGTCATGGCAAGCTTGTCAGTTTACCTAATCACTCTTTTGTTTTTATTCACATAAGCATTTACCCAGCAAAACACATTCTTTCACTGACAACTGACAACCACCCTTCTTGTATCTGGCGAAGAATGACAGTATACTGTTATTTCATGGCCATTTTGGGGGATAGTCAAAACTATTTCCCCTAAGATGCCAACGGCGACGTATGCACTATTGCCTGAACCATAGGCTGAGGGCAATATTGTATGGGGCCCTCCGAGGCACAAAGGGGCAATAGTTTTGACTTTCCCCCTAACTGCCCCCTAGTGGAGCGCTTTGGTGCAGTGGTAGCGCATCGGATTTGTGATGAGAGGTTGCGGGTTCGATCCTCACACTGACCAAAGTGTTGTGTCCTTGAGCAAGGCACTTCATCCACATTGCTTAAAAAAAGTACTGGTTACCACCCTGGAAATCCTGCTTGTAATGCTCAGATGTGAGTGAGTAGCAGTAATAGGAGAAAAAAAAAAGAAGAAAAAACTGCCATTAAATAACTGTTATATTACCCGACTGGTATATGAAAAACATCCATTGAGGAAAACAAATAACCAAATAACAACAATATCAAGTTTGAGTTGAACTGTGTAGACCATGATCAGGCTGCTACATCGGTTGTCTGGCCTAGGTCTGTATAGTTTGATTTTAAAGATGCGTCACCAGCCATGCCCAATACAATATTTTTTTTGGGGGGGGGGGGGGGGGGGGGGGGGGCAGAAATTACTCCCAGGTTCTCATTTCATCTGAAAAAAAAAATGTGCATTACCCATGCACAGGAAATTATATACATTCGAAGCGGGAAACCAAAATCCAGACGTTATCACGAGTCAATATCCAGAACTATTGCCCGGTGATTTTCACTTTACTTTTATATAGTAGATTGGTTAATAATCATCACAAAACATGCCTATTTAACTTTGACCCCTTAGAACCCACTTTTATATGGTAAAATTGGGTTTTCCTTATTTCTGCTCGAAAACATAGATTGTGAGTACTTGTTAGAACCGCCTCCACAAGGCGGTTCTAACAAGTGTCCACAATCTATGTTTTGAGCAGAAGTATGAAAAAATTAGAATTTTTTTATCCGAAAATTTCATTTTTTGGTTCAAAAATTTTCAATATATTCGTATGTAGAAAATATTTCATGGTCAGTCACCACAAATGTTGCTAAACAACAGGGTTTTTAAATTTTCCTATGCACAAACATTTTTTTCCTTTTTGTGGTGGGCACTGACTTCCTGCATGAGTTGGCAAATGTCTAAAAGGCTGCAATAGTTCAAAGACAAACTTGGAGAAATACATTGGACTGCATAGTGCTTCCACCCACAGCTGAGACTGACTGAACAGGAATATTAGTAAACAGCTTGGGTCTAAGCCTGCCCCCCAAAAAATGAAACGAATCGGACTGCTCCTTAAACCTAGTGATTTCTTTGGCTGGTAGGCTTGAGATGTCATTTCATCTCATTGTCAGGTAAAAGTCCCACAAAATCGGAGTCAACATCTCCAAAATATTGTTGACAGGGATGAAAAATTTCAACTCAAACAAACAAACTGGTATCAAATATTATAAAAGAGATTTTGATGTATTAAAATAATTTATTTATGAAATAATCCGTAACAATCAAACACATTATTATCACAAACATTCACATTTATATACTGAATATTGTTTGTGTCCTTGTATCTTGCCACACTAGCTGTCATGAGTATAATTAGCACTTGTCTTGCTAAATAAATACATTTTGGCACACCCATTTCCGACTATCAACCAATCAAATTACTTGATATAATGTTAGCATGTAAATTCACAAAATGAATGAAAAACAGTGTCATCTGATCTGGATCTTCAATGTTTGCAAAGGTAGGGGTGGTTGTGTTGAGCAGGTCAAGGGTTAAGGGATAATTTTCCTTATCTCTTGTTCCAAATATACATTTTGGGTACTTATATTGCCTCATTGAGGTGATTCAAACAAGTATTCACAATGTAATAGGGTAGGCTGAAAAGTTCTGAGCCTTACCAAGATCCAATGGTTTGTCCATTATGAAAGTGCCTTATTTTTCTACATAGTCTCCCTTTCCTGTCCACACACTTCCTCCAGCGATGCTGGAGTCCTTGGATCCCAGTGGTATAGAAGGTCTCATCTTGTCCCTAAAAAACTCCTCCACAGCAGCTATCACCTCCTCGTTTGACCGATAATGGTGCCCAGCCAAGTGCTTTTTCAAGTTTGGAAAATGGAAATAATCTGATGGAGCTAGATCAGGTGAATATGGAGGGTGATCGACAAGTGTGAAGCCACAGTCATGCACAGTAGCCATTGCGACAACAGATTTATGAGCAGGTACATTGTCCTGATGGAACAAGACCCCCTGTTGTCAATTTTCGGGTCGTTTAGCCTTAATTGCTTTTCACAATTGTTTTAGCAGATCTGCATAATACTCCCCATTAATTGTTCTGCCCTTTTGAAGGTAATCTATGAATATTATACCCTTGGCATCCCAGAACACTGATGCCATCACCTTCCCTGCAGAGGAGATGACCTTTGCCTTCTTTGGAGGGGGTGAGCCAGGGTGCTTCCATTGCATGGATTGTCTTTTGGTCTCTGGCTCAAAGTGATGAACCTAACACTCATCCTGAGTGACAAAACGGTCAAGAAAACCATCTTGGTCTGCTTCAAAAATAGCCAAGTTGGCTTGTGACAGGTTCAGTCTGGTCAACTTTTGGTCAGGCGTCAAAAGCCGTGGCACCCATCTGGCGGAAACCTTGGACATTCCTAACTCACTGTGTAGAATGTTCTCTACTCCTTCACGGGAGATGCCAACTGTGTTAGCTAACTGATTCACAGTTAAAAGCCTGCTATCCATCACGACCCTGTGCACTTGGCTGATGGTTTCCTCAGTTGTTGCCGTTGTAGGTCGTCCACACCGGTCATCATCTTCAAGGCTGTCCTTGCCCATCTTAAAATTTGCTGCCCACCTTTTCACGGTTGCATACGAAGGAGCATCATCCTCTAATGTAGCAACTATATCGGCATGAATGTCCCTAGGAGCTAACCCCTTTTTATGGAGGTACTTGATGACACCACGATGCCAGATTATATCCATTTTCTCAAAAACGTGCTAGTATTAATTTTCAAAGTCTAGAATTTCTACGTTACTGCAGGTAAACTTGATCTCATTGGAGTCAAATCAAGTAATAAAGGTTTGGATTTAATGAATACAAAATTTCATGGCTGTTCGATGCCTGCTTCTTGGTCAGGCTCAAAACATTTCAGCCTACCCTCGTATGTTATAAACCTTATCATGCTGAATGCGACAACTATCTTTGCGAACAGTGTAGATCCAGATCAGATGGCTTCTGAAGAGGCCATCTGATGAGGATCTATACTGTTTGTCATGCAGTTTGTGAACTGAACATAAGCATAATATCAAGTAATTTGATTGGTGGATAGTCACAAATGGGTGCGACTAAAATAATCTATTCAGCAGGGTAAGTATTAAAGGAGATATAAGAAATATTATTCCAAGATTCTCCTCAGCACACCTCGTTCTCTGCAGCTATGCTATCAGGCCTTTATCAAGGAAACAAAAACAACTTCCATATCTTGACATGTATAAAATATCCATCTAAGCCCAGCTGTTCACAGTACTATAAGGTTAATGAGCTCAAATAGCGAACTTTTCTAGAAGTTCACCATCCAATGCTCTGGTATTTTTGCTGGAAAAATGTGAGTAACTTTTGAATCCATTTTGAAAACATGCCTATATAAATATATTGTAAATTTTACCACCGAAAAAAGAAATTTTTCAGATGAAAAAATTGTGATATTTTTCTTATTTCTGTTCAAAACATAGATTGTGGATACTTGTTAGAACTGCCTCCGCGAGACGGTTATAAAGAGTACCCACAATCTATGTATTCAGCAGAAATAAGAAAAGTAATGTATACCCCTGCAAACCCCAGTTTTACTATATAACAATGGCGTTTAAGGGGGACTCAAAATTATATAGGTGTGTTTTCATAATGTCTGGTATTTGTGCTGGAAAAATATGAGTAGCCTTTGCAAATAGTTTTGCTGAAAAAAAAAATGAGTAGCTTTTCTAGCAAAAATATCAGAGATGCAAAAACTACTCACATTTTTCCAGCAAAAATACCAGAGTATTGGATGGTATACTTACTGGAACAGTTTACTACTTGTCTACTATATGAGCCCTGTGTATCACTTGTGTCTTTTAATTTTGGATGGCCATATGGCCATTTCGTGGGAAAGTAACTGTCCATATGGCCTTCCTTTGTTTAGGTTTCCATTATGGTCTGGTCGCTTAATGTTTGTATTTCTTTCCCTTTGGTGTCTTTTATGGATGGAGTAAGTTAATTGTATCAATTCCTGATCTTTGTTTTACTTCTACTCTGCCAAGCGAATTTGTGTCTTCGAGCATTCC
Source organism: Lucinisca nassula (assembly GCA_963580285.1). Classification (NCBI taxonomy): domain Eukaryota; kingdom Metazoa; phylum Mollusca; class Bivalvia; order Lucinida; family Lucinidae; genus Lucinisca; species Lucinisca nassula. Next base: position 44,428,800 of record OY757025.1, on the reverse strand, counting down.
GTCATGACAAATTTTAACTGTGCATGCCCAGCCATTCAGAGGGGCCAGGGATATGGCTTTCTGTCTGAAGGTTCGTCTTGATTCACTGTTTGTATGAGTGAGCAGCGAAGGTTCTGGGGAGACTGCGCGGATGCGCAGGCTCGCCTGAACCTTCGCTGCTCACATAGGCGATAAGTACCAAAATTGCTTGACGGGGCCCATATTATTAGCAAATAAGCCTTATTAAACAATCCGAGTTTTAAGAATATGTTAACAAACAACATTGTTAATCTTGAACATATGGGCCTAGAAGTGCAGATGTAGGCTGGATTAATATCATGTCAAATTGCAATTATGTTGCATGATCCCATAAACAAATACATGTACATCTAATGAACTGGTAAGCCACTCGTTACATGGCAAAAGAAGCCGGCCTCGGTTGCTCAGTCAGATGTGCATCTGACTGGTGATCAGGAGGACGTGGGTTCGATACCTGCCGGGGTCAGCAACATTCTTTCATGGAGATTGATCATGAAATCTTTTCTACAGTCATTCTCTCCCTTCCGCTGATTCAAGAAGGGCAGTTGTCAGTATCTGGCGAAAGAATGTGCACTGTACGGGTTAACTGCTTACATATAAGCCTGCCCTGGAAAAGTGTGGATAGGTACACTGACCGGCTCAAAAATGACCTAAATAGTGTTGACTGGGGCATTAAACTCCAATACAAAAAAGCAAACAAACATGGCAAAAGAATATACAGGGTTAGACACTGTATTTATTTTTTCTTCAGTCCCAAAATCAGACTTTTGGCACTCATTAGAACTGCCTTAATGGCTCTAAGGAGTATTACAAATACATGTTTTCTTAATAAATTCTGAGAAAAAAAAATTCTAAAAATGCCATTCCTGTAGCAATGAAGAACAGCAATTCCCTTTTTGGAAAACAGCTGCACAAACTCAAACAATTTTTTTCTAAACTTCAGGATGAACCAATTAAAGATACATAAATTTACATGAATATTGCACATAATGGACTACAAAAGCATATAAATAATGGAAGCAAGCAAAATACAATGTATGCCTGTAGTGAACATATCCTACCTTAAAAATCCCAAAAATTTGGACACCTTGAGGACTTTCTGTAATTCTCCTAAAATTTTAACAAATTTGTTTCACGTACCAGCAAGGAGTCTAAAAGGTGCAGACGGAATGGCAAACATTGTAGACCCTGATCCGAGCAGTCTGATCAGAGCAGTCTGATATGGGTCTGCACTTTTTGCTTAGACCTGTCTGTCCCAATACTTAGGATCATTACGGTACACAAACAAGACTTGGATAAACCTGGGGCCTGTTGTTCAAAACTAATAACATCGTTATTTAACAAATCATTAAAACTTTGATCATATAATATGGAAAATAAGCTAATATTTTGGCTAAAAAATGTGAGCAGCTAAAAGCTGCTCTCATTTTTTCAGCAAAAAATAATTTAAGCTATATTAGTTATTGTACTTGCCAGAACAGTTAACAATTTGACTGCTAACGAGCTCGTTAAGCTAATGATGCTTTGAACAACTGGCTCCTGGAGTTGAAGTACAGGGTCCAAGTTTTTCAAAGCATCATTTGCTAAATTATCTTGTCAGTGGTCAAAATATTACTTGTTCTAGCAAGTACAATATCTAACACAATGGAAGTTTTGCTGAAAAAAAAATGTGAGTAGCTTTTGCATTTCACATTTTTTTCAGCAAAAATGTAGGTGTAATAGAGGCTGTTTCACAAGTGGTCATTTCATTAAAATTTATGAAACAAGCCTTTGGCGAGTTTTCAAAAATTGCATATGAAAAGATCATGAGGGTAAGATTCTGTTTATCATGTAAGATTTTAAGGGGAATGGATACACCTTCAGGGGAGGCAACTCCTGCAAAAGTAATTTGTCTCCCATGTCAATAGGGGTATACTGAGGAGCAAATTCTTTCATTAAAGAGAAGACCCCTTTTTCATCAGGACCTGGCTTATAGAAGTTACAGGAAGTCTTGAAAGTTGTCTCCCTTTGAAAATTGGTGGAAAAATCAGCCAGGTTTTCCCATTCCCCTTAAAAAGGAATTTATTGCTGAAGCAGCTCAGAAGAATTTCAATAGAAAGTTGTCACGGACGGTGACTTGATGTTATGTGCCAGTAACCATGTTTTATTGCACCTGTGGAGTCATATGATTTTTATTACATGACACTGTACACTGAATAAATAACAGTGATATTGTATGAGAATTTGCAATATTAATTGACCAAATTTTTATGCCCCTGCCATTCGAAGAATGGTGGAAAGGGCATATAGCATTGCCCCTGTCCGTCCGCCCGTGCGTCCGAAACTTAAACGAGGTCAATAACTTCCTTATATCTTGATGGATTTTAAAATTACTTGGCAGAAATGTTAACCATCATGAGACGCCATATCACGTGCAAAACCCAGGTTCGTACCTCCAAGGTCAAGGTCATACTTAGAGGTCAAAGCTAAAAAAAAAAGGATCCGAAACTTAAACGCAGTCAATAACTTTCTTATTTCTGGATGGATTTTGAAATTTATTTGTAGAAATGATAACCATCATGAGACAATATGTCACGTGTAAAACCCAGGTTCATACCTCCAAGGTCAAGGTCATACTTAGAGGTCAAAGGTCAAAAAAGGGTCCGCAACTTAAACACAGTCAATAACTTACTAATTTCTGGTTTGATTTTGAAATTACTTTGAAGAAATGTTAACCATCATGAGACGATGTGTCATGTGCAAACCCAGATCCGTACCTCCAAGGTCAAGGTCATACTTAGAGGTCAAAGGTAAAAAAAATGGTCCGAAACTTAAACACAGTCAATAACTTTCTTATCTCTGGATGGATTTTGTAATTACTTGGCAGAAATGTTGGCCATCATGCAAAACCAAGGTCCTTACCTCTAAGGTCAAGGTCATACTTAGAGGTCAAATGTGAAAAAAGGGCCCAAAACAACACGGTCAAAAACTATCAATGGATGAATACGAACCTAGACATATTTTCAGGCGGGGGCATCCAGGGAATTCTTTCCAAAGCTCCATATACAGTAAAATTATAAAGACCACCTTTGAGACTGTTCGAACTTTTGAACAGTCCCAAAGGTGGTCTCCCACTAGAGCACATTGGATGTAGAAAACACAAAGAAAATATACCTGAAACCTTCTAAATATGCTTTTAAAAGCATAATTTGTCTTAATTTCAGGTGGTCGTAATAGCGGAATTTTACTACAACTAATATTTTTGGACTATTTTTCTTGGAAAGGTATGTTATCTTGGAAAGGTATGTTGTGTGTACACATCAGAATCAACACACTGAGGCGATGTTATGTGCATTCTGCCTCTTTGCCTAAGGTATGTTGTATATACTCATTAGAATCACCTCTTTGCCTAAGGTATGTTGCCTTTATTTTGAGTATCTAAAAGATATGTCTTAATTATCCCATTTAAGCCTCCTAAGGTGACACTATGAAAAACCCTCAGTAGCTCAAACTACTGTCTCAAACACATGTATTTGAGCTATTGAAGTTTATCTGTACATAACCCAGTACTGATTTTGCAGGTATAAAATACCCTGACTCCATCCATGTTAACTTCAGAAATAAAATTCAAATATATTTTTATGTGAAACAGTCATTCAAATATCATGCTGTTGCAGTGGCATAAGGACATTTTCTTCATGAAATATACAAACATATTTAAAAATCACTATTTTTATACTAATGCACAAAAAGCACCCATGATATGAAAGGCTTTGTAGTGACTTGCATCCCAAGGATATCTTATTCAAAATAGAAGTGAAGGCAATGATCAGGAATCGATACAATTAACCCACAGCTCCACTCAGAGACACCAAAGGGAAAGAAACACAAACACGAAACAACAGACCCCAATGGAAACACCAATAGCGGAAAGCCAAAAGGACAGTTACTTTCCCACAAAATGGCCAATAGGCTATCCAAAATAAAATAATATAAGCGACACAAACACCCAAAGACAAACCATAACAAAAATAAACCACGACAGAGGAACCCCCTTGGAATGGTCAGTGGAAACGAATTCCACTAGGGGACTTAAATCGATTTTACATGTCCACAATCGTCGCCCTTACTTCTGTCGCGATTAAGACAAATAATTTGTTCAGTCCGCATGAAGGCCTCCTAACTCATCAGTGCAACATCTCCGTGAACACAAAAATCAAACAAGCACAGAGATGAAACAATGGTGAGGACTCAACAGCAAGAAATCACTGAAATGCTGGACCAAAAGAAAACCAACATTAGACTCCGAGGGAGTCTTGTTAGCTCATCAAACTTGTAAGTTGTCAAAATGTTACCTGTTCTTGTATTGCCTTTTCTTGTATGTACTGTATCCGATGCAATTATATTTTTTGCTGAAAATTTCCTGTAATTTTCATATTGTTTTCAGCTAAAAAGACCCCAAAAAACTAGATAATCACTAAAGGTGATGAATGCCCCTGCCTCACTAGATGAGTAATTTGTTTGACATATGCAGTAGGCACACATTCTAACTAAACTAGAAACTGCAACATTTTCCAAGAAACATATGGCTAAAATACTTAAGTCATTCAAGGGGACATAATTCTCCAATAAGGGGCTGCATCAGAATCCTGTTTCCTGTGCACACGTTCAATGTGTGTCTGAAGTCTGTTGCAAGTTTCAATGCCTTGCATCAAATACTGTAGGAGGAGTTGATGAGACACGAACATTACTATTTTACATCCTATGCTACAAAAATGGCCAAAATCAGAACGGCCCCTTTTTAAGGGGGCAGGTTTTAGCATTTACAACCATGATGAAAAGTAGATGCCAAAGCTGTCATTCAAACATATGACCCCTGAACCTGCTTTCAGACATTCTGGCAAATGAGTTATAAAAGAAAATGTCTCAAAATATCAGCTTTATCTGCATCCATGTATCAGAATGGCCAGAGAACAATGAAAGTAACAAAAGGAAACAATACCTCAATCTCTTAAGGACAAGCCAATGTGGCCTAGTGGGTAAGAGCCCTGACTCTTAACCCATTTCAGACTAGAAACCCCTAAACTGGTACCGTGGCAAACAGTGCAGGCCCAGATCAAACGCCGCAGAACGCGGCGTCTGATCAGGGCCTACACTGTTTGCTAAAAGTTCAGCCATTTTTCAAATAGATTTTGAAGAAAACACGACTTGTAACCCCTAAATTTTGAAATGGACTCTGCTATATATAAGGAGGAAGATTCCATTTGGTACAAAAAAGGGTTAATCATTAGGTCTGTCACCACTGTGGTTCAAGCCTTGCTTGGGTCACATGTGAGATGCCAAGTTCTGCAATGGAAGTTTTGGTGCTTTTTTCTCTGGGTCCCCTGCTTTTTAACCACCTCCGATTAATAATGGACTCGAAATAAGTGAAATGATCTTAAAAGGGCCTTAAACCAAACTGCCATCCCCCCCGACCCCCCCCCCCCCAAAAAAAAAAAAAAACAAAAAACTTTATATTACACTGCTCATTATAACAAATTTTGGACGATTTGGATAGGAAACCCAAAAATGTATAGATAAGAAAGAATAAAAGCAATGCAAGCACTGCATGATGCCCTACATCAAGCAAGTGATGTATCACCAAATGGAAGCTATATTATAATATCTTTTCAACTTAGAGAGCAGACACTAGAACATGGTGGAAATAGCCATGTTCAATGGTTACAGGGCAATAACTTCAAAAGTAGGCAAACCAGAGTTATGGTTCACAGTTTTTGCATGTTGTATCATACTGCTTTGCATTTCTATGAAACTTCATGAAAATATATCTAACAGAGTTATGGTTTATATGTTCTGCATGTCATCTTATGGTGCTCTACATATCTGTGAAGGTTCGTGAAAATATCTCAAATAGTAGAGTTATGAAGCAGACACAAAACTGATAGAAAGTGCAATGTTAAATGTTCAAAGGGCAATAACTCCAAAAGTAAGAAAATCACAGATAAAGTTCATATGCTCTGCACATCATCTCATGGTGCTCTAGATATCTGTGAAGTTTCATGAAAATATCTGAAATGATATCTGAGTTATGGAGTGAACACGAAACTATGATAGAAATGGCTAGAAATGGCTATGTTCAATGTTCAAAGGGCAATTACACCAAAATTAGGAAAATCGGAGTTACGGTTTATATGTTCTGCATGTAGTCTCATGGTGCTCTGCACGTCTTCTCAGGTGCTCTACAAATCTGTGAAATTTCATGAAAATATCTGAAATGGTATCTGAGTTATGAAGCGGACACCAAACTATGATAGAAATGGTTATATTCAATGTTCAATGGGCAATAAATCCAAAGGTAGGAAAATCAGGGTTACAGTTTATCTTCTGCACACTGTCTCATGGTGCTCTACATATCTTTGAAGTTTCATGAAAATATCTCGAATGGTGTCAGAGGTATGGAGTGGATACAAAACTGATAGAAACTGTTATGGTCAATGTTCAAAGGGCAATAACTCCAAATGTAAGAAAATCAGAGTTACAGTTCATATGTTCTGCACATCCTCTCATGGTGCTCTAGATATTTGAGAAGTTTCATGAAAATATCTGGAATGGTATCGGAGATATGGAGTGGACACGAAACAGTAACAGAAATGGTTATGTTCAATGTTCGAAGGGCAATAACTCCATAAGTAGGAAAATCAGAGTCAAGGTTTGTATGTTCTGCATGTCATCCCATGGTGCTCTACATATTTGTGAAGTTTCATGAAAATATCTCAAAATTGGTATCAGAGTTATTGAGCCTACACAAAACTATAGGGTGCTGATGGATGGATGGACAGACAGATGGACACTAAAAATGTCGGAGGGTATAACATAATACCCTGCCACTTTTTAGTGGCAGGGCATAAAAATGGTCATTTTCCTAAATAATCTATCGATTTTTGTTCAGATATAACAGAACAAAGTAACATGTTTTCTGCTTTGGACCCTAACAACAGTGTTATAAAGAGGGTGAGATGTATTTCTGGAAACATGAGGTTACAATGACATCCTTGAACAACAAATTATGAGAACATAGGAGAAGACTCCATATACCTTTCAGCTTCATAATATCTCAAAAGATCTTCAGTAATCTTATTTATACATTAAACTATTTGTTTCTTAACAAACATGAGATACAATATGGCATTCTTTAACAACAAATTATGAAAACGTGGGAGTAGACTCCATATACCTTCAATATATGTCAAAATATTTTCAGTAATTACATTAATTTTATACATTAAACCCATTACACAATAACCTCTTTATATCACTAATTTTGGGGTCCAGAGCAGAAACCATTATAGTTAAAGCTGTGATACATCCAACTAAAAATGTAAAGAGTTTATTGAACAAGAGGGCCATGATGGCCCTGGATCGCTCACCTGATCCATAGAGTAACAAGTGGGACCCGGGGAGGGCCATTATTAACCCCAGGGCTATAATGTGCATAATGTTCAGAGACGTCTAAAAAGGTGAAGCTTCATACCAAATATCAACAAAGGCTATAATTTGAACAATCTTGGCAAAGGTCCACTAGATATGCTACATACCAAATATCAAAGACCTGGGCCTTGCGGTTTCAGAGAAGAAAATTTTTATTAAAGATATTCCCTACATAAGCCTATACAAGAGGGCCATGATGGCCCTGGATCGCTCACCTGATCCATAGTGTAACAAGTGGGCCCCAGAGAGGGTTATTATTGGCCCCAGGGCTTTAATGTGCGTAATGTTGCGGGAGGTCTTAAAGGTGAAGCTTCATAACAAACATCAACAAAGGCTATAATTTGAAGATTATCCCTATATAAGCCTATGTAAAACCAAAGGGCCCCAGGGCGGGGGCATTTTTGGCTCCAGCACTATAATTTGAATAATCTTGGTAGGGGTCCTTTAGAAGAAGCTTCATACCAAATATAAAACACCTAGGCCTTGTGGTTTCAGAGAAGAAGAATTTTAAAGATTTTCCCTATATAAGTCTATGTAAACCAAAGGGCCCCAGAGCGGGGACATTTTTGGCCCAAGGGCTTTAATTTGAACAATCTTAGTAGAGGTCTATTAGATGAAGCTTCATACCAAATATCAAAGTCCTGGGCCTTGTGTTTCAGAGAAGAAGACTTTTAACGATTTTCCCTATATAAGCCTATGTAAAACCAAAGGGCCCCGGGGCGGTCGCATTTTTTGCCCCAGCACTATAATTTGAACAATATTGGTAGGGGTCCACTTGATGAAGCTTCATACCAAATATCAAAGTCCTGGGCCTTGTGGTTTCAGAGAAGAAGATTTTTAAAGAGTTTCCCTATATAAGTCTATGTAAAACCAAAGGGCCCCGGGGCGGGGGCATTTTTGGCCCCAGCACTATAATTTGAACAATCTTGGTAGGGATCCACTAGATGAAACTTCGTACCAAATATCAAAGACCTGGGCCTTATGGTTTCAGAGAAGAAGATTTTTTAAGTTTTCATTAAAAAAATCTATTGTTGGCCCCTGTGACCTTGATGTGCAGCAGACCAGAACCATTTGAACAACTCTAAAAGGGGTCCACCTAAGGATCATTCCTGTGAAGTTTGGTCAAAATCCGATCAGTGGTTTAGGAGGAGATGTAGTTTGAAGAAATTGTTTACGCACAGATGACAGACAAAAAGTGATCCTAATATAAAACACAAGAGGGCCATGATGGCCCTGGATCGCTCACCTGATCCATAGTGTAACAAGTGGGACCCAGGGCTTTAATGTGCATAATTTTGAGGGAGGTCTTAAAGGTGAAGCTTCATACAAAACATCAACAAAGGCTATAATTAGAACAATCTTGGCAAAGGTCCACCAGATGGCTACACATCAAATATCAAAGACCTTGGGCCTTACAGTTTCAGAGAAGATTTTTAAAGATTTCCCTATATAAGTCTATGTAAAACCAAAGGGCCCTGGAGTGGGGACATTTTTGGTATCAGGGCAATACTTTGAATAATCTTGATAGAGGTCCACTAGATGAAGCTTCATACCAAATATCAAAGTCCTGGGCCTTGCGGTTTCACAGAAGAAGATTTTTAAAGATTTTCCCTATATAAGCCTATGTAAAACCAAAGGGCCCCGGGGCGGGGCCACTTTTGGCCCCAGCACTATAATTTGAATCATCTTGGTAGGGGTCCTTGAGAAGAAGCTTCATACCAAATATAAAAGACCTAGGCCTTGTGGTTTCAGAGAAGAAGATTTTTAAAGATTTTCCCTATATAAGTCTATGCAAAACCAAAGGGCCCCGGAGCAGGGGCATTTTTGGCCCAATGGCTATAATTTGAACAATCTTGGTAGGGGTCCACTAGATGAAGCTTCATACCAAATATCAAAGTCCTGGGCCTTGCGGTTTCAGAGAAGAAGATTTTTAAAGATTTTCCCTATATAAGCCTATGTAAAACCAAAGGGCCACGGGGCGGGGGCATTTTTGGCCCCAGCACTATAATTTGAACATTCTTGGTAGGGGTCCACTAGATGAAGCTTCATACCATATATAAAAGACCTAGGCCTTGTGGTTTCAGAGAAGAAGATTTTTAAAGATTTTACCTATATAAGCCTATGTAAAACCAAAGGGCCCCGGTGCGGGGGCATTTTTGGTCCAAGGGCTATAATTTGAACAATCTTGGTAGGGGTCCACTAGATGAAGCTTCATACCAAATATCAAAGTCCTGGGCCTTGCGGTTTCAGAGAAGAATATTTTTAAAGATTTTCCCTATATAAGCCAATGTAAAACCAAAGGGCCAGGGGGCGGGGGCATTTTTGGCCCCACCACTATAATTTGAACAATCTTGGTAGGGGTCCACTAGATGAAGCTTCATACCAAATATCAAAGTCCTGGGCCTTGTGGTTTCAGAGAAGAAGATTTTTAAAGATTTTCCCTATATAAGCCTATGTAAAACCAAAGGGCCCCGGGGCGGGGGCATTTTTGGCCTCAGCACTATAATTTGAACAATCTTGGTAGGGGTCCACTAGATGAAGCTTCATACCAAATATCAAAGACCTGGGCCTTGTGGTTTCAGAGAAGAAGATTTTTAAAGATTTTCCCTATATAAGCCTATGTAAAACCAAAGGGCCCCGTGGCGGGGGCATTTTTTGTCCCAGCACTATAATTTGAACAATCTTGGTAGGGGTCCACTAGATGAAGCTTCATACCAAATATCAAAGTCCTGGGCCTTGTGGTTTCAGAGAAGAAGATTTTTTAAGTTTTTGGTGAAAAAAATCTATTTTTGGCTCTTGTGACCTAGATGTGCAACGGACCGGAACCATTTGAACAACTTTGAAAGGGGACCACCTAAGGATCATTCCTGTGAAGTTTGGTCAAAATCCGATCAGTGGTTTAGGAGGAGATGTTGTTTAAAGAAATTGTTTACGCACGGACCCACGCACGCATGCACGGACGCACGGACGCACGCACGACGGACGACGGACAAAAAGTGATCCCAAAAGCTCACCTCGTCACTACGTGACGGTGAGCTAACAAGAGGGCCATGATGGCCCTGGATCGCTCACCTGATCCATAGAGTAACAAGTGGGCCCAGGAAATGGCCATTATTGACCCCAGGGTTATAATGTGCATAATGTTGAGGGAGGTCTAAAAAGGTGAAGCTTCATACCAAATATCAACAAAGGCTATAAATTGAACAATCTTGGCAAAGGTCCAGTAATATCTAAGACCTGGTCCTTGCAGTTTCAGAGAAGAAGATTTTTTTTAAAGATATTCCCTGCATAAGCCTATGTAAAACCAAATTGCCCAGGGGCTAGGTCCACTAGATGAAGCTTCACACCAAATAGACCTGGGCCTTGCTGTATCAGAGAAGAAGATTTTCAAAGATTATATCTATATATTATAAGCCTATGTAAAACCAAAGGGCCCGGGTAGAGGTCCACTACCAAATACCAAATATCAAAAGCATGGGCCTTGCAGTTTCAGAGAAGCAGATTTTCAAAGACTATCTCTATATAAGTCTTATGTAAAACCAATGGGTCTCGGGCAGGGACAGTTTTGGCCCAAGGGCTATAATGTGAACAATCTTGATAGAGGTCCACTAAATGACATTTCACACCAAATATCAAAGACCTAGGCGTTGTGGTTTCACAGAAGAAGATGTTTAAAGATTTTGACTATATAAGCCTATGTAACACCAAAGGGCCCAAAGGCAGGGGCATTTTGGCCCTATGACTATAATTTGAACAATCTTGGTAGAGGTCCACTAGATGAAGCTTCATACCAAATATCAAAGACCTAGGCCTTATGGTTTCAGAGAAGAAGATTTTTCAAGATTTTCCCTATATAAGTCTATGTAAAACCAAAGGGCCCCGGAGCGGGGGCATTTTTGGCCCAAGGACTATAATCTGAACAATCTTGTTAAGAGATCCACAAGATGAAGCTTCATACCAAATATCAAAGACCTTGGCCTTGTGGTTTCAGAGAAAAAGATTTTTAAAGATTTTCCCTATATAAGCCCATGTAAAACCAAAGGGCCCCGGGGCGGGGGCATTTTTGGCCCCAGCACTATAATTTGAAGGGTCCACTAAATGAAGCTTCAAACCAAATAACAAAGACCTGGGCCTTGAAGTTTCAGAGAAAAAGATTTTTAAAGATTTTTCAAATATAAGCCCATGTAAAACTAAAGGGTCCCGGGGCGGGGGCATTTTTGGCCCCAGCACTATAATTGGAACAATCTTGGTAGGGGTCCACAAGATGAAGCCTCATACCAAATATCAAAGACCTGGGCCTTGTGGTTTCAGAGAAGAAGATTTTTAAAGATTTTCCCTATATAAGCCCATGTAAAACCAAAAGGCCCAGGGCTCAGGGGGGGGGGGGGGGAAGACCTGGGCCTTGTGGGGTGAAGCTTCATACCAAATATCAAAGACATGGGCCTTATGCTTTCGGAGAAGAAAATTTTTAAAGATTTTCCCTATATAAGCCCATGTTAAACCAAAGGGCCCCAGAGTGGGGGCATATTTGACCCCAGCACTATAATTTGAACAATCTTGGTAGGGGTCCACTAGATGAAGCTTCATACCAAATATCAAAGACCTAGGCCTTGCGGTTTCAGAGAAGAAGATTTTTAAAGATTTTCCCTATATAAACCCATGTAAAACCAAAAGGGCCCCGGGGCGGGGTCATTTTTGGCCCCAGCACTATAATTTGAACAATCTTGGTAGGGGTCCACTAGATGAAGATTCATACCAAATATCAAAAACCTGGGCTTTGCGGTTTCAGAGAAGAAGATTTTTAAAGATTTTCCCTATATAAGCCCATGTAAAACCAAAGGACCCCGGAGCGGGGGCATATTTGACCCCAGCACAATAATTTGAACAATCTTGGTAAGGGTCCACTAGATGAAGCTTCATACCAAATATCAAAGACCTAGGCCTTGCGGTTTCAGAGAAAAAGATTTTTAAAGATTTTCCCTATATAAGCCCATGTAAAACCAAAGGGCCCCGGGGCGGGGGCATTTTTGGCCCCAGCCCTATAATTTGAACAAACTTGGTAGGGGTCCCCCTAGATGAAGCTTCATACATAATAACAAAGACCTGGGCCTTACGGTTTCAGAGAAGAAGATTTTTAAAGCTCTCCCCTATATAAGCCAATGTAAAACCAAAGGGCCCTGGAGTGGGGGCATTTTTTGCCCCAGCACTATAATTTGAACAATCTTGGTAGGGGTCCACTAGATGAAGCTTCATACCAAATATCAAAGACCTGGGCCTTGTAGTTTCAGAGAAGAAGATTTTTAAAGATTTTCCCTATCTAAGCCCATGTAAAACCAAAGGGCCCCAGAGCGGGGGCATTTTTGGACCCAGCACTATAATTTGAACAATCTTGGTAGGGGTCCACTAGATGAAGCTTCATACCAAATATCAAAGACCTGGGCCTTACGGTTTCAGAGAAGAAGATTTTTAAAGATTTGCCCTATATAAGCCAATGTAATACCAAAGGGCCCCGGAGCGGGGGCATTTTTGGCCCGAGCACTATAATGTGAACAATCTTGGTAGAGGTCCACTAGATGAAGCTTCATACCAAATATCAAAGACCTGGGCCTTGTGGTTTCAGAGAAGAAGATTTTTTAAGTTTTTGGTGAAAAAAATCTATTTTTGGCTCCTATGACCTAGATGTGCAACGGACCGGAATCATTTGAACAACTTTGAAAGGGGACCACCTAAGGATCATTCCTGTGAAGTTTGGTCAAAATCCGATCAGTGGTTTAGGAGGAGATGTTGTTTAAAGAATTGTTTACGGACGCACGGACGGACGCACGGACGCAAGACGGACGACGGACGAAAAGTGATCCCAAAAGCTCACCTCGTCACTACGTGACGGTGAGCTAAAAATGACCATTTATTATCATTTTCTATATAATCTATAAATGTATAGATTAAACTGAAAAATGACCATTTATGGTCATTTTTCTATATAATCTATACATTTTTTATCCATCTTTAAGCTGTGTTTTATCCATAATCATGCTGTAATGAACAGTGTTATAAAGAGGTAGTGGTGTACAAAATATTTTACAAACAAGAGTATAAATTTACAGCTCACTGACAAAAAGACTCCAAGGGAGAGAATACACCTGGCTCCTTATCTGGCAATGTTTACAAGGGAGACAACTATTACCCCTTCTTGCTTGGGTCTTCTCTTACAAGGAAGATTTCTTTAGGGGATCTTCTTACAATGAACTTTTCCAAGCAGTTTACTCTTACAAGCAAGATTTCTATGGGGTCTTGCCTCATAAGCTCATAAGGAAAATTTCTATGGGGGTCTACACTTACAAGTAAGATTTCTCTGGAGGAATTCTCTTACAAAGAAGATTTTTAAGTGGGCATTCTCTTACAAGGAAGATTTCTATGTGAGGCTACTCTTACAAGTAAGATTTCTATGGGGGGCCTTCTCTTACTGAAAAGATTTCTATGGGGTCTACTCTTACTTGGGGGCCTATTTTTACAAGGAAGATTTCTATGGGGTCTTCTCTTACAAGAAGATTTCAATGGGGTCTTCTCTTATAAGGAAGATTTCTATCTATTAAGAGTTCACCTCTAACGGACAGGGGTGACCAAATTGAATTGCTACTAAAGAAGTTGCCATCTGGAAAGTTTATCCACTGACCGGGCATATCTTCCACCATTGTAATAAGGGGGAGACCTTTTTGGACTTCCTGTTCACTTTCCTATCACCTCACTCCTTTGAAATGGGGTTTACTTTAAAAGTAGACCCTTCTAATACAGGGGTTTACTCTATAAGAAAGGTATTTGCTCCTCAGGAGCAAATTCCTTCCTTTAAGAGTAGGTCCTTACTGACATGGGGACGACCCTTATTGACATGGGTACGACCCTTACTGACATGGGGACGACCCTTATTGACATGGGGACGACTCTTATTGACATGGGGACGACCCTTACTGACATGGGGACGACATTACTGACATGGGAATATCCCTTATTGACATTGGGACAAAGAACTATGTTTGAATGAGTTGCCTCCCCTAAAGGTGTATCAATTCACTTTAAATAAAATATCATCATATTTTTTTTACAAAACAATGGCAAAAAAAAACCAAAAAACAATATCCCTTTATATAAATAACTTTAAACTGCAGTCAAGCTTCAATGAATCAAACACCTTTGGGACAATGAAAACATGTTTGAGACCAGGGCCTAAGGTTATAAAGAAATTTTCATGCTCAACTCAGCGGAGCATGAAATTTATAATGCTCATTAATATTAATATACAAATGAAAGAGGCAATTTTCCTGATCAAATCAGCACAGAATGTTATTTGTCCTGCTCATAAATTTTAAAATGCCAACAATTGTTGGCATTTTAAAATTAATGAGCAAGACAAATTTCATGTTCAAGTGAGTTGAGCATGAAAATAGTTTTATAACCTTCGACCCAGGGTAGTTTGACCACTGAGGGCTTATAATATGACAGGTCAGGAGATATAATGGAAATAATGCAGGGATATATTTTTGTTTTATGGCCCTTTCAAGATTATTTCATTTATATTGAGCCGATTGTTAATCAGAGGTGAGCAAAAACTGGAGTACCCTGAGAAAACCCACCTGACCTTCCGTTGCAGAACTTGGCATCTCACATATGACCCAAGCCAGGCTCAAACCACAGCAGTTAGAGACCTAGTGATAAAGAGTCAGCGCTCTTATCAGCTAGGCCAGGGAGGCCCTTGAATGTAGGGATATATTTTCAATCTTCTTTAAAATAATAGTATGTAGTGTGTACTCATTAGCACTGCTTCTACAAATCGCCTCAATGATTAAGAGTTAGCGCTCGTATCCACTAGGTCATTGAGGCCAGTGAAAGTAGGGATATATTTTCCATCTTCTATGAAATAATAGTATGTAATGTGTACTTGTTAGAATTGCTTCTACAAATCGCCTCAATGAGGCTACTCTAATGAGTACAAACATTTTCTTGAGAAAAATTATAATTTTTTCCATAAATGGGCCCCGTCAAGCAATTTTGGTACTTATCGCCAATGCGAGCAGCGAAGGTTCAGGCGAGCCTGCGCATCCGCGCAGTCTTGCCAGAACCTTCGCTGCTCACTCATACAAGCAGTGAATCAAGAGGAACCTTCAGACAGAAAGCCATATCCCTGGCCCCTCTGAATGGCTGGGCATGCGCAGTTAAAATTTGTCATGACAGATTGCTCGAAGACACAAATTCGCTTGGCGGGGCTCAAATATTTGTTACCTGGAGTTTTGGAAAGAACCAGTTTGAAACAGCCATGGTAAAGCAGTTTGTTTATTTGTTTTAATTGAAGTTTAACCCTTCTCTTGCTGAATATTCAGTTAAGCCACACCCATTTCTGACTTTGAACCAATCAGATTACTTGGTGTAAATTATTCCTACAAATTAATAAATTGAATGTCAAACAGTGTAGATCCTGATCTGATGGCTTCTTCAGAAGCCAGCTGATCTGGATCTACACTGTTTGCAAAGATAGGGGATGTCGTGAACAGCAAGATAAGGGTTAACTTCCCTGTTAACACTATTTAGGTCATTTTGAAGACGTTGCTTCCAATTTTGTGGGACTTTTACCCGACATTGAGATGAAATGACATCTTAAGCCCTGCTGCCCAATGAAACCAATAGGGCTTATAAGCATTGGACAGTCAGACTCGCACCACTTTGCCTGGACAAGCTTAGTCCTTCTAAGCAGTTTACCAGTACTGATGTGTGGTCAGTTTCAGCTCTGGGTTGAAGCATCATGCAGCCCAATCTATTTCTCCAAGCCCCAATTGGTGGGGGGCCATGGTAAGTAATTTAGGTCCAAAATCATTAGTCCATAGACAAAATGGCAAATATCAATGTTCAGATCAACAGACATGGACTCCAGAAGAGTGTAATCAGGAGGTAAATGAGTGATCTGTGTTCAAGCCATTGCAGTTTGACTTTACACATATGATCTGGGGCACAGCATTTCCTACAATTGACATGTCATCAGATCAGCCTGTGTATCCATATAGTCTGACCAGTGACTTCTCTTGCCGCATGAAGGAGCATTGGGTCCTTAGCTATCCTTAGAGTGCACAGTGAAGACTCTGATCAGACTGTTAGGATGTGCAGGATGATCAGTCTTCCCTGGGCACACATGTAAATTGTAGTAAATGATGTGCCCCGGCTCATATTTCTTTATACTGTAACAAAGCACATATTATACGTAAGGGTGACAAATTTCTGCTTTAACATAATAAATTAAGCAAATTATTTACAAAACAACGCTGTTGTTTCCAGAATCATAAACTGTCAATAAAATATACAACAAACAATAAACAAGCATTTTGCTGAATGGTACGCCATGCCTGATGCCTGGGGGGGGGTGGGGGGTTGCAAATCTGAGTTCTTGAGAACATGAGGATCCTTGGTGTATGTGTGGGGGTGAGGGGAGTAAATCTTAAGTTCATGAGAACATAAGAATCCCAACTAGGGATCATGCAAGTGTTGACTGCTACATGAACACAGTAAAATTCCTATATTAAGACCATCTTAGGGACTGTTCAAAAGTGGTCTTAAATTTACGCTGCCAATGTAGGCTTTGGTTTGATAAGAAGTTAAATGGTCAAGGCAACTATTAAGGTCACGTCAAGCTGGTTGGTTCACCTGGCTTAACTCCTTTCACGACAACTGTCGTCTGCTTTGTAATCTGCCGGTTAATTTAAAAGTCATTGTTGCAAACAGTGTGGATGCAGATCAGAGGAGCAGTCTGATCTGGGTCCACACTGTTTGCTTGTATGCAGAGGAGCAGTCTGATCTGGGTCCACACTGTTTGCTTGTATGCAAAAATATTTCTACAAAGTTTGCAAGAAGATTAAGCAGACAACATAAGCCGATGACATAAGCAGATGTAGTTTTTCTTGGCAGCTTAAGGTAACCAGTAGAGAACATTCTTTTGCCACAGACTGACAACTACTCTACTCTAATCAGCGGAAGGGAGAAAATGACTAGATAAGCTTTCATGATCACTCTTGAAGAAAGTATGGTTCCAGTCCGGCTGTTATCGAGTTTGCAAACTCTTGATCAACAATTAGAGGGGCATCACACTGAGCTTCCCAAGCTAACCTACAGCTTAAGGTAAACAGGTACACCTGAAAATGTATGTCAGTTGTGCAAGGGAGATAACCTCTTTGACTTTGTCATTCAGACTGAGCCACTGAGGCCGCTCCAGCAGCCAACAGATGCTCTGATCAGCATGCACATCTCATCAGCCTGATTTTCATTTTTTTTTTTTGGTTTTAGTTTTACGACCATCTCAAGATAATTTCAATTATTTTATGCCAATCGTTAATCAGGTGGACAAAATCCAGAGTACCCGGACAAAAACTATTTGACCTTCCGCTGCAGAATTTAAGAGTCTCATATGTGGCCCTAGCGACTGCAGCATGTTTACTGTCAGCAAGAGGTTTCTGCAGAACGAGACTAATGATAATGCACAGGAAAATAACATCCCCATTTAAGCTGTTGTCTCTAAGATGGTTATTCTTTTTGATGAAAATTAATGATATTTTTCCTATTTATACATGTACTTGAAACATTTCAGGGCCCCGCCCATCGGGGCATGAAGAAATAGATGGGCTGCATTACACTTTCAAGCAGAGCTGAAACCGACCTCACACAAGTAATGGTAAACTTCTAAGAGGATCTAGGCCTGCCCAGGCAAAGCGGTGCAAGTCAGACTCTCTGACAAACCCTATTGGTTTGATTGGATGACAAGGCTTGAGATATCATTTTATCTCAACGTCGGGTAAAAGTCTTATACAACTGGAAGCAATGTCGCCAAAATTACCTATACAGTGTTTACGGGGATGTAAAACCACAAATCAAACAAACAAACAAAACTTGAACATAAATTCAATCTATGCTTAAAACATAGATTATAGGTACATGTTAGAACCACCTCTAAATAGTACCCACAATCTATGCTTGAAACATATAAGTTAGAACTGCCTGATTGAGGCGGTTCTAACAAGTACCCACAATCTATGTTTTTGAGCAAAAGGAAAAAAACATTTACCCTTGTAAATGCCACTTTTCTCTATATAAATCCATTACACAGACTTGTTAACGTGATGATAACAAATAAACATGCATGACTAATTTCTACTTCATAAAATCATGCTGCCAAAATGACATATTGGTCCCTTTTACATCATAGTGCATTGCAATTAAGAAGAGATCCAATACAATAACATATCCTTGTGACATTATGCATTTTTCCATATCTCAGAAACACTAATTTTTCTGACGAAAATTTGTGATAATTTTCTTATTTGTACTCTAAATATAGGTTGTGGGTGCTTGCCTCATTGAGGCAGTTCTAACAGGTACGCCCAATCTATGTTTTTGAACAAAAGTAAGGAAATCATGAATACCCCCGTAAACCCCAGTTTTCTCTATATAAAGTGGGTCTGCAGACTTGTTAACCAGATGTCAATTTTTTACATCAAAGTGCATTGCAATCAAAAATGGACCAGTCCAACCTAAACCCATTTTGTAATGAATGGAACATCACGAAAACAAGCCTATACAAGACCTGTCGCCGGACAGGATAGCTCACCGGAAGTCGCGCTTAGACTAGTCGTGCAAAGTCAAATTTTCAGACTCATAATAGAAACAAAGTCACTAGGAAAGAAACCAGTACTATATCAATATTTGGGGCTCACGTATGATTCAAGTTTGACTCATTATTATCACTTTTAATTCCATTTAACCCTTAGACATGAATCAACGAATCAAAACTTGCCAAATATAAAGGCTCTATTTCAAATGGTCAAGAAGTTATCAAAAAAGAAGATCACAGGACCAGGATCAAGGTTACAGGTCAAAATTTTATAAAAGAATGGGAAGGCAATGTGACATGGAACCTACATATCAAGTAAGAAAGCTAGTGTTAAGGCAAAGTCACAAGGAACCTACATGGCAAATATGAAGGCTCTACCTCAAAAGATTAGAAAATAATGATAAGTAGGTCAAAAGGTCAAAGGTCAAGGTCACAGGTAAAAACAATTTGTATAAGTGGTAAGGCAATGACACTAGGAACATTCATACTCTGGAGCGATAACAAAGTTTTTCTAAAAATAGCCACAGTGACCTTGACCTTGAGGCCATGACCTGCTCGAGATATTATCATGAGCAACATTTGTGTGAAGTTCTATTAAAATCTGTTGAAAATATAGGAATTTATATACCAAGTATGAAGGTACTACCTCAAATGGTTACGAAGTTATGATAAAGTAGGTCAAAGATAAAAAAAATTGTATGAGTGGAAAGGTGATATCACAAGGAACTTATAAGCCAAATATGAAGGCTCTATCTCAAATGGTTATGAAGTTATGACAAAGTAGGTCAAAGGTCAAGGTCACAGATATTTTTTTTGTATGAGTGCTAAGGCAATGTCACAAGGAACCTACATGCCAAATATGAAGTCTCTATCTCAAATAGTTAAAAAATTATGACAAAGTAGGTCAAAGGTCCAGGGTCAAGGTCACGAGTTATAATAAAGTAGGTCACAGGTATTTTTTTTGCATGAGCGGTAAGGCAATGTCACAAGGAACCTACATGCCAAATATGAAGTAGGTCAAAAGTCTATGGTCAAGGTCACAGGTCAAATTTTTTTGTATGAGTGAAAAGTGAATGTCACAAGGAACCTACATGCCAAATATGAAGGCTCTATCTCAAACCGTAAGAAATTTATAATAAAGAAGGTCAAAGGTCACAGGTCAAGGTCACAGGTCAAAATTTTTTGTATGAGTGTTAAGGCAATGTCACAAGGAACCTACATGCCAAATATGAAGGCTCTATCTCAAATGGTTACAAAGTTATGATCAAGTAGGTCAAAGGTCAAGGTCATCGGTATTTTTTTTTGTATGAGTGCTAAGGCAATGTCACAAGTACCTACATGCCAAATATGAAGTCTCTATCTCAAATAGTTAAAAAATTATGACAAAGTAGGTCAAAGGTCCAGTGTCAAGGTCACAGGTCAAAATTTTTTGTATGAGTGGAAAGGGAATGCCTAAAGGAACATACATGCCAAATATGAAGGCTCTATCTCAAATGGTTAAAAAGTTATGATAAGTAGGTCAAATGGTCAAGGGTCAAGGTGACAGGTCAATTTTTTTTGTGCGAGTGGGAAGACAATGTGACAAGGAACATACATGCCAAATATAAAGGCTATATCTCTAACGGTTCTAAAGTTATGATAAAACAAAAAAAATACCATAATTACCATAATAATTCAAAGTATGTGGCCTTGAACCCATGGTTACGGTCAAGGTTACAGGTCAAAATTGTTTGTATGTGTGGGAAGGCAATGTCACAAGGAACCCACATGCCAAATATGAAGGCTCTATCTCAAACGGCTCCATAGTTATGTTAAAACAAAGAAATTACCATAATTACCATAAAATTCAAAGTATGTGACCTTGACCCAAGGTTACGGTCATGAAAGCTGATGCTGCTGCTTAATAATTGAGATTAAGTATAAACTAAATCCATCAGAAGGTAAAGTAGTAATGAACTCCTAAAACCTTTAACACAAAAACTTGAAAATTAGAATTCTAAGTCTGTGACCTTGACCCAAGGTCACGGATATGGCTACTGATATTGCAAATAAAAACTATACACCAGTATCTATGATGATACCAAATATAAACTCAATCCATGTAGGCATAAAAAAGAAATGAGCTTCTAAAAAACTTTAACACAAAACTTTAACATTTGTGGACGCCGACGCCGACGCCGGGGGTAGTAGAATAGCTTACCTGACCTATCGGTCCGGTGAGCTAATAATGTTGACCCCCTTAAACCCCGCTTTTATATAGTAAAACTGGGGTTTACAGGGGTGAACTTTATTTTTCTTATTCCTGCTCTAAAATGTAGATTGTTGGTACTCTTTAGAACCGCCTCAATGCTTTGAGCAGAAATAAGAACAAGAGCACCGCATGCGGGTGCCAACGCTCGTCTGCAGTTTCTTTTAGAAAACCAAAGTTCTAAGTCAAACAAGAGCAATCAAATTGCAAGATGGAGTTATAAAACTTGTAGGGAATGTAGCTCTTGTGATGGTGAGTATGTGTATGAAGTTTCATGAAGGTAGGCCAAATACTTTTGGAAATATGGTCAAGGTTAAGGTTTTCGGTTAAATTTTCGAAAAATAGGTCAAAGTTCAAAGGTCAAGGTCACAGATCAAAAAGTGTGGTATCACTGAAAAGGTCTTGTCCCAAGGAACATTCATGTGAAGTTTGAAGGCTCTGTTGTGAATAGTATTAAAATGAGAGCAAAAAATGTGTTTCAGAAAAAAATTGGAAAAGGGGAGATAATTCAGCCAAAATCAACAATGTTATTATGGTCCTTGGTCAAAATGTAGCTCTTGTGATGATGAGTGTGTGTATGAAGTTTCATGAGGCTAGGTCTAATACTTTTTAAGTTATAGCCAAGGTTAAGTTTTTTTGGAACGACGACGCCAGACGACAACGAAGACGCCGGAGTGATGACAATAGCTCGAAAGTTTTTTTTCAAAAAACAGACGAGCTAAAAATATCTCAATTTTTCATCTAATACAATTTTCAATATTTCGGCAGAAGAATTTACAATGTATTTGTATAGGCGTGTTTTTGTAATGCTTCCTCCTTATATATACCACAAGTCCATTACAAAATTATTGAGGTGTCAGGTTTTTTTTGTTTTCAAAATTTTGCTTGAAAATGGCCGAACTTTTTGCAAACAGTGTAGGCCCTGATCAGATGCTGCATTCTGCGGCATCTGGTCTGGGCCTGCACTGTTCCCCAATTACCCGTTTTGGTTCAAAATGGATAAAAAATGCACAAAAGTAATTTGGATTACCAATGAAATGCGTACATGAGCACTGAAGTGATAATATCTTATATTACCATATTTTTGTCCTTTCAACCCTGTAACCCGGTACAGACACTTAACCCTTATCCCGCTGCATAAATTAACTTAGCCACACCCAATACTAACTATCAACCAATCAAATTAATTGATTTAATGTATTTGTTCCATTCACAAATTCACAAACTGCATGACAAACAGTGTAGATCCTTATGGCCCCCCGCCCATTGGGACTTGAAGAAATAAATGGGCTGCATGTTGCTTCCACGCAGAGCTGAAACCGACCCGCACACGAGTACTGGTAAACCGCTTAGAGTATCTAAGCCTGCCCAGGCAAAGCGGTGCGAGTCGGCCCGTCCATGCTTATAAACCCTATTGGTATCATTGGGCGGCAGGGATTGAGATGTCATTTCATCTCAATGTCGGGTAAAAGTCCCACAAAATTGGAAGCAACGTCTCCAAAATGACCTATTCAGTGTTGACGGGGACGTTAAACCTCAAATCAAACAAACTTATCAGATGGCTTCTTAGAAGCCATCTGATCTGGATCTACACTGTTTGCAAAGGTGGTGGTTGCCGTGAACAGCAGGATAAGGGTTAAGCAAACAGTGTTCATCTAAATAAAACGGCTCATAATGAGCCATCTCATCAGGAACCACAAAGTTTGTCATTCCGTTCTAGTGACACGTGTAAAACACCTACTTGCAACAATGGATGCATCCAAAACTCAAAGCTGGAATAGTCTCAAGGGTGGAAGGGTTAAATCCCATGCAGACCCTTTATATACCATGCCACTCAAAAGCATCTACACCACAACCTCATTATAACAAAGTCCATTATAAAACGGTTTTGATATAACACAGTTCCAAGATGTCATGCAGACCTTTATATACCATGCCACCCAACAGCACTTACACCACAACATAATTATAACATGGTCCATCATAACACGGTTTTGATATAACACGGTTTCAAGATGGATCCCAAAAATGTGTAGATTATATAGAAAAATGACCATAAGTGGTCATTTTTCTATATAATCTATACATTTTTGCTTGGATATAACATGGTAGTTTAACTAACACGTTTTTTTGCTTCGGACCCCATTAATAGTGTCATAAAGAGGTTGTGGTGTAGACTGACCTGAAACTGAACACATATGACTATGCCTGCCATAAATGGTCATTATTCTGTATGATCCACACATTTTTGTTTTGATATAAAACTGTTGTTTAACTAACACAGTTTCTGCTTTGGACCCCATTGATAGTGTTATAAAGAGGTTGTTGTGTAGATTGAGCTGAAACTGACCACATACAAGTACTGGTTAAAAGATTAGGACTGAGCCTGCCATAAATGGTCATTATTCTGTAGTATCTTTACATTTTTGTTCGGATATAAAACTTTTTTAACTAACACAGTAACTGCTTTGGACCCCATTAAAAGTGTCTTTCTGTACCAATTTAATCAAACTACACTACCTTAATCTATGCTATCTTTAAATCTTGCTCAACCAGACAAAATATGCATTACATTTTCAAACAGTGCAGATACAGATCTGAAGAAGCCATCTGATTAGTATCTACACTGTTTGACATTCAATTCATGAATTTGTAGGAATAAATTCATTATTTTTCTTTTTTTTTATGGTTTTGGTTTTACAGCCCTTCCAAGGTTATTTCACTTATATTGATTTGATAACTAATCAAAAGATTAAAGCTGTTTCAAAATTATTTCACTTATATTGAGCCTATCGTTAAACAGAATTTGGCAAAAAATGGAGTACCCAGAGAAAAACCACCTGCCATAGCAATAAATTACGTCAAGTAATCTGATTTGTTGAAAGTCAGAAATTGGCATTGCTTAATTAATTTATTTAACAGGACAGGAGTTAAAATATACTCATATGAAATCAATACATTCAAAGAGGTCTTTCGCTTCATCTTCACTTATATAATACCAATGAACACAGAATCTTATGAACACAACTATCTTATAAGCCATGATATGAGAAGCTGCAATGCCCAAACCAAGTGTTTGCTACATGTACATTCAGGACAGATCCCTGGTAAAGCCGTGTCTCGCTCAGCTGGAGTAGTTGAGCAACAGTCTGTAGGCCCAGGCAACTCTTCCATGCGGACATCAACAACATGATCACAGGATCTTGATATGTAATGGCACTAACCAAATAGAAGTTATCACAAACCAAACATCTTCTGAAAAGAAAGAAATTAAAGATGACAATTTTAGTGAGTTTTGTTACATTTCACCTATAACTGAACTCTTTAACCCATTTTGTACCAAATGGACTCTTCCACCTTATATAAAGCACAAGTCCATTTCAAAATTTAGGGGTGTCAGGTTGCATTTTCTTCAAATGGTTGGACTTTTTGCAAACAGAGTGGGCTCTCAACTGAAGCTGCTTTCTGTGGTGGCTGATATGGGCCTGCAATGTTTCACCAATTACCCATTTTGGGATGGTACAGAATGGGTTAAAGATAGATGATATGACGGGTCCTAAGTTCCTGTGCGGTCAGAAATCATTGTAATTCTGATTTACCTGTGCTGTTGCATTATTCTCCATATCAGGCTAACTAATTATTTGTGCAATTAAGAAGAACAGATAAAAATTCAGGGGAGGCCACTCTTTCTTATACAGTGAAATTCCGCAACTAAGACCACCTAAAATTAAGTCTAATTCTGCTTTAAAAAATTTATTTAGAAGGGTGCAGTTAGTCTTTCTTCATGTTTTCTGCACACAATGTCCTCTGGTCAGGGACCACCTTTGGGACTGTTCAAAAGTGGTCTTAAAGACCACTTTTGAACAGTCCCAAAGGTGGTCTTGATATTGGAATTTTACTGTATTTTGCTCCCATATCCATAATGCTCTTAAGGAGCAAATTCTTTCCTTTAGGTGCAGACCCATTTTTTTGAAATGACTTTGCATACAGGTAAACATACACAAAATACTGAAACTGTGAAAAGGGTGGAAATATGCCAGGTGCAGCCACTTCTCTTGAACTTTTCATGCCTGCATTTCTAAAGTGCATTCTTCCATTTTTGAATTTGGACAAGTGTTGTCCATTCTTGTAAGTACTGTGTTTTTGTCAAAATAATTAACAAGATGGAAGTGTGTTGATCCTAATAAGACAGCTCACTATGAGCAGTCTCTGCACCCAACTGTGAGCCAATATCAGTTGACTGCCCCGGTGACATAAGATTCAAGACAACTTTATCTAACCCAAGCATTCTAAATAATATTATTTTGTTTTTGGATGAGACTCGAATCAATCTGTATTCTAACGCAGTTAGGACACAGCCTTCCCTGTAATATTTGAAGAAACTCTGGATCAAGGGACATTCATACAGTGCAAAGCGATGACTAATAAGGCGCCAGTTAATAGACTTTTTAATGCTCAACTCAACTGAGCATGAAATTTATCCTGCCAATTATTATCAAATACAAACATAGGAGGATTTTCATCCATGATAATACAGAAAATTCCTATATTAAGACCACCTTTGGGACTGTTCAAAAGTGGCCTCTAAGACCACTTTTGAACAGTCCAAAAGGTGGTCCCTGACCAGAGGACACTGTACACAAAAAACGCAACAAAAGGATAACTGCAACCTACTACATAATCTTTTTATAGCAGATTTAGTCTTTATTTTAGGTGGTCTTAATAGCGGAATTTCAGTGAAATTCTGCTATTACGACCACCTAAGATTAAGACTAATTCTGCTTTGAAAAGCTTATTTAGTGGGTTAAAGTTATTCTTTCTTTGTATTTTCTGCATACTGTGTCCTCTGATCATGGACAACCTTTGGGACTATTGATACACAACACCTTCACGTCACTCGAAAATTACTAGTCCCAAAGGTGGTCTAAATATAGGAATTTTACTGTATTTGTCTAGCTGATAAATATTACAAGAGTTGTCAGAAGACAACATAGCTCGCCTTTGGGGGCCTATGATGGATGAGGGCAAGTTTCTAAAAAACAGCCACAGTGACCTTGACCTTCAGCCCCTGACCCGGAAACTCAAAGTCACTCAAGATATCATCATACCAAACATTTGTGTCAAGTTATATTAAAATCCATCAATAAATGAAGGTGCAAGAGCGATGACAAAGTTTTTCTAAAAATAGCCACAGTGACCTTGACCATCAGCCCCAGACCCTGAAAGTCGATCTCACTCGAGTTATCATCATACCAAACATTTGTGTAAAGGTATATTAAAATCCATCCATAAATGTAGGCACTAGAGCGATCACAAAGTTTTTCAAAAAATAGCCACAGTGACCCTGACCATCAGCCCCTGACCCTGAAAGTCGAACTCCCTCGAGATATCATCGTACCCAACATTTGTGTAAGGTTGTATTAAAATCCATCCATAAATGTAGGCACTAGAGTGATCACAAAGTGTTTTTCTAAAAATAGCCACAGTGACCTTGACCTTCAGCCCAGGAACCTGAAAGTCAAAGTCACTCGAGATATCATCATACCCAATATTTGTGTGATGTTATATTAAAAACCATCCATAAATAAAGGTGCAAGAGCGATGAAAAGATTTTCTAAAAATAGCCACAGTGACCTAGACCTTTAGCCCCAGACCCTGAAAGTCGTATCCGCTCGAGATATCATCATACCCAACATTTGTGTGAAGTTATATTAAAATCCATCCATAAATGTAGGCACTAGTGCGATCACAAAGTTTTTTTGAAAAATAGCCACAATGACCTTGACCTTCAGCCCCAGACCCTGAAAGTCGAACTTGCTAGAGAAATCATCATACCCAACATTTGTGTGAAGTTATATTAAAATCCATCAATAAATTAAGGTGCAAGAGCGATGATAATTTTTTCTAAAAATAGCCACAGTGACCTTGACCCCGTGACCCTGAAAGTAGTTACCTTGACCTTAAGCCCCGGTCCCTGAAAGTCAAAGTCATTCGAGATATCATTATACCCAAGTTAAATTAAAATCCATCAGTAAATGAAGGCGCTAGAGCGATGACAATGTTTTTCTAAAAATAGCCACAGTGACCTTGACCTTGAGCCCCAGACCCGCTATGTTTTTTTTTTAAAAAAATAAAAAATAGAAAAAGAAAAGAAAAAAAAAAGAAAAAAAAAAAAACATGCCATCCCTGGGATTTGAACTCACGCAGCTTGCAGGTAAACTTTAACACAGGATTTCAAGGGAGGTAATACAGAGGAAAATATTAACTTCTCAAAAAGTCCAATTTAAGCAAAAAAAACTGAAAAACGAAGTACAATGATAATGTTAAATATTTTTTTTTACCAATTGTTAATTATATATTCAAAATAAACTTGTAAAACATCACATAAAATAGCTTGAAACTCAAAGTCACTCAAGATATCATCATACCAAACATTTGTGTCAAGTTATATTAAAATCCATCAATAAATGAAGGTGCAAGAGCGATGACAAAATTTTTCTAAAAATAGCCACAGTGACCTTGACCATCAGCCCCAGACCCTGAAAGTCGATCTCACTCGAGTTATCATCATACCAAACATTTGTGTAAAGGTATATTAAAATCCATCCATAAATGTAGGCACTAGAGCGATCACAAAGTTTTTCAAAAAATAGCCACAGTGACCCTGACCATCAGCCCCTGACCCTGAAAGTCGAACTCCCTCGAGATATCATCGTACCCAACATTTGTGTAAGGTTGTATTAAAATCCATCCATAAATGTAGGCACTAGAGTGATCACAAAGTGTTTTTCTAAAAATAGCCACAGTGACCTTGACCTTCAGCCCAGGAACCTGAAAGTCAAAGTCACTCGAGGTATCATCATACCCAATATTTGTGTGATGTTATATTAAAAACCATCCATAAATAAAGGCGCAAGAGCGATGAAAAGATTTTCTAAAAATAGCCACAGTGACCTAGACCTTTAGCCCCAGACCCTGAAAGTCGTATCCGCTCGAGATATCATCATACCCAACATTCGTGTGACGTTATATTAAAATCCATCCATAAATGTAGGCACTAGTGCGATCACAAAGTTTTTTTGAAAAATAGCCACAATGACCTTGACCTTCAGCCCCAGACCCTGAAAGTCGAACTTGCTAGAGAAATCATCATACCCAACATTTGTGTGAAGTTATATTAAAATCCATCAATAAATTAAGGTGCAAGAGCGATGATAATTTTTTCTAAAAATAGCCACAGTGACCTTGACCCCGTGACCCTGAAAGTAGTTACCTTGACCTTAAGCCCCGGTCCCTGAAAGTCAAAGTCATTCGAGATATCATTATACCCAAGTTAAATTAAAATCCATCAGTAAATGAAGGCGCTAGAGCGATGACAATGTTTTTCTAAAAATAGCCACAGTGACCTTGACCTTGAGCCCCAGACCCGCTATGTTTTTTTTTAAAAAAATAAAAAATTGAAAAAGAAAAGAAAAAAAAAAGAAAAAAAAAAAAAAACATGCCATCCCTGGGATTTGAACTCACGCAGCTTGCAGGTAAACTTTAACACAGGATTTCAAGGGAGGTAATACAGAGGAAAATATTAACTTCTCAAAAAGTCCAATTTAAGCAAAAAAAAACTGAAAAACGAAGTACAATGATAATGTTAAATATTTTTTTTTACCAATTGTTAATTATATATTCAAAATAAACTTGTAAAACATCACATAAAATAGCTTGCAGGTAAACTTTAACCAAATGCGGACGCCGACGCCGACGCTGACGACGGACGCCCGGGTGTATGGCAATAGCTCCCCCTTACTTTCGTAAGGTGAGCTAAAAATGCCAACAAATGTTGGCATTTTAATATGTATAAGCAGGATAAATGTTATGCTCAAAAGTGTTGAGTATGAAACAACTTTTATGACCTGGGCACCATAATGCATGGATGTGCAACCTGATCAGTGTCTTTTTTGTTCACATTTGTCTGAGTGAGTGTTTTGAGTTTAATGTCCCACCAACAGCTAAGGTCATATGGAAACGGGACCTCGGTTTAAAGACTCATCTGAAAGTCTGGAGATGCCTGGGATCGATCCTGCGACCCTTGGTTTACAAGGCGAGTAGCGTAACCACTACACCACGGTGGCTTTTATCACATTTGTCTGAAGACAGATTTCTGCTTCAATTCCCAGACTTTTCCTTGACTTTAAATACACATTTTAAAGAAAACCAATATGCCCAAACCCTCTGAAAAGTCAAGTCACTTTGACATTTCACTAACTTGCTGCTGAAATATCAAATTCACTGCCAGAATTAAAAAGTTTTTCTGACCCTGAAAAAGTTCGCAATTTCGCTGACATTTTTTTAAACATGTAAAAATCCTATCAACCAAAACCAAACAAAAGACATAAAACCAGACAAATAAGAGAAAAGAAGTTACCCATTCACTACCAAAAACCATATTCTCAAAGTAAATTGACAAAATGTTATAGTAGTCGCAGATAAGATTGACTAGGCGGAGCTATCACTTGTATCTGCCTTTGGAATGTTCTATTAACAAAAAGGTAAACCAAGTCACCCAGTGGTGTGAATTCAACTGTAACACGAACAAAGCTGTAGCGTGTATGGCCATTTGGTCCGCTTGCAGAAAGCATGCGAAAGGCACTCTACCGAATCTTCTGGTGGACTCAATGAATTTGACATATATTGACAACACCTGAATAGCTCCGCCAAGTCAGTTTTATCTGCGACTACTATAAGTCTATACCAATTTCCAAATAATTTCCAAATATCCTTCCAAAAAATTAAGTCTAAATCAACATTACCATCATGTCAACAATTGAATACCCCTCTAAAGCCCACTTTATATAGAGAAAACTGGGGTTTACAGGAGTATACATTATTCTTCTTATTTCTGCTCTAAGACATGGGTTGTGGCCACTCATTAGAACCGCCTCATTGAGGCTGTTCTAACGAGTATAAATAAGAAATATATGGCAAATTGTCATTGAAAAAGTAGCCACTTTGGAGATATGAAAGAATGCACTACGTCACATGGGTTGTCGTAATGTGGATGTCAAGAAGTAGATTTGACACCTATTAAGAGTGCAAGATTTGATTTGAAGTATTGAAACTGTACTGAAAGATCCCTCAAATATAGCAATTATTATGCTTTTACGATAAAAGTGGGGAACATAGCTGACTTGTCGTGTTTATTAAGGAACTAATTGAGTTTTAATAAATATCCATATGCCAACTTCGAACATTTTTGATTAAACAAAACATGTCCAACAACAAGACTGTGTAATGAACACCCCTCGAAACCCCATTTCATATAGAGAACAAGAGCACTGCATGCGGGTGCCAACGCTCAGCTGCAGGCCCTTTCCATAATGAACAACTAGTCTGAGTTTCAAGTAAATATGTTCAGTAATGACAGACATATTACAAAATGTCCAAGTTTTTGCACGACGACGACGCAGACGAAAATGTCCAAGTTTTTGCATGACGACGACGCCAGAGCTATGACAATACCTTGTTGTTTTCTTCGAAAACAGCTGAGCTTAAAATGGATTTAACAGGGATATACATAATTTTTTTTTCATTTCTGCTCCAAGACATAGGTTGTGGGAACTCAACAAGGTCGTTCTAACAAGTTCCCACAGCCTTTGCTTGGAGTTTGAATAAGAAAACAATTAAAAAAGATTCATCAGAAAAAGAACAGTTTTGGAGTTATGAAATAATGCACTATGTTATTTATACCCCCGGCATACGAAGTATGCTATGGGGGTATAATGTTTTTGTCATGCCATTTGTCCGTCCGTTAACATTTTGGTTAAAGTTTTGCGTCAAAGTTTCTGAGAGATTCTATCTTATGAACCCTTTGATAGATTTAGTTGATACTTACACTGAAGTTACATACTGGTGTAAACATTTCATTGATGCATGTCCCAACCCCACAGTGACCTTGAGTCACAGACTTAGAAATTTTACATTTGGTTAAAGTTTTATGACACAGTTTATAGATGCCTGTATGTTCTTAAATCTAAGACAAATTCAGTTGATCAATGTACCAGTCCAAACATTTCGTGATGTATGTCCCTTCCCCCACTCACGGTGACCTTGACCTCAAGGTCATGGACTTAGAAATTTTACATTGGTTAAAGTTTTATGACAAAGTTTATAGATGCATGTATGTTCTAAACTCTAAGACAAATTCAATTGATGCTTGCATCGATGTTGCATACCAGTCCAAAGATTTCATTGATGCATACCCCACCCTGCTGCTTCAGTAACATTGATACCCCCCACCCCTTCAGTAACTTTGATGCCCTCACTCCCTTGGTCCGTTTAGCTTTTTTACAAGCACATTTATAGATTCTTATAGCTTCTTGACATCTTCATTCATATTACATACAAGCTCAAAAGATATATCAGAATATGGCGCTGGCCAGGGGTGTACATGACCCACTGGTCGGTTTCTCTAGTGAAGTCAGCATTAGGAGCATACAGGTGCACCTGACTGTGTCTACATGTACAGTTCAATCTGTATAAAGCAAGCACTCAAGGGATAACCAAAATGTGCTTGCCTAGGATAGGTGCTTGCTTAATACAGGTGATTTTTTTATGCATTTTCCTTATTTGGGAACTGAATGCCTGCTTGCTTAAGATGGGTTGCTTGCTTAATAGAGGTGGCCACCAAGACAGGTTTTACTGTATTTAGAGAATGATTGGTTTGTTTGTATTTAAGGGTCATAATTTCATGATAAATCTCCACAAAAGAATGTTGCCGACCCAAGCAGATATCCTCCTGATCCCCTGTCAGACTGAGGTACCGAGGCCGGTATTTATAGAATGACTTTTTAGGGTGTGTGTTTATGATTAGAATGAAATGGTGAAGCAAATTGTTTCCTTATAATTGTGAATACAGTATACCATAATGATCCTAAGTATTGGGACAGATAGGCCAAAGCAAACAGTCTAGACCCAGATCAGGGTCTACCCAGTTTGCCATTCCGTCTGCACTTTTTGGACTTCTTGCTGGATCGGGAAACAAATTTGTTGAAATTTTAGGAGTATTACAGAAAGTCCTCATGGGGTCCGAATTTTTAGTATTTTACAGTATTATGGCAAATACAGTCTATATGTATACATGTATATGTAGGTTTTTAATACTAAGGTTTACCTTGGCATTTCCAGCGAGCAAAACTTCAAATTAGGCTGCATGCCCATGCAACCATAATGATTAAGTTGATAGTGCAGACTTTGATTAGGTTCCCTATTTGACTCTCTTGATCTCAAAGTCCGACACAGTATGAATACTTACTATACCCTAACAAAGGAGAAACAATTCAATCTATGCCTAGATTGGCTAACAACAGCATCAAATTTCCCACAAAAAATGTCACACAGATGTTGCTGGTTGTCATTGATTGTGTTGGGGTTCATTAAAGACATGTCAACCCTTGTGGGTCATTTTGTGTCATCTCCCAGAGAAAGAGAGTAGAGAGATAGAAGAGAAGGGCTAGAGGAGATGAAAGACTGGGACGGAAGAAAAAGAAATATGAAAGAAAGTGGTGTAACGGGAAAAAACTCTGTGGTAAGAACATTCCCGCACTACCAGGCCTTGCCCAACTGTAAGCCAATATCAGTTGGACGCCCTGGTGACATCAGATTACTGACACCTATGCCTAACCTAACCACCCCACTAGTTGTTGTTAAAGTGTTGTATCAATCATTGAGGTTCTTTTAATATCATTTCCCGGAGAAGGGAGAAAAGAGATAGAAGACAGTACAATTGGCCCCCACCCATTGGGGCTTGGAGAAATAGATGGGCTGCACGATGCTTCCACGCAGAGCTGAAACCAACCGCACACGAGTACTCGTTAACCACTTATAGGATCTAAGCCTGCCCAGGCAGAGCAATGCGAGTTGACCGTCCAAGCTTATAAACCCTATTGGTTTCATTGGGGGACAGGACTTGAGATGTCATTTGATCTCAATATCGAGTAAAAGTCCCACAAAATTGGAAGCAAAGTCTCCAAAATGACCTATACAGTTTTGACGGGGACGTTAAACCTCATATCAAACAAAACAAGAGGTAAAAAGAATGTGGGAAAAGAAAATGGAAGTGGAGAAACTGATAAAAATAAAAATGTTCCCTGAACCTGACCTGCTGCAAGGAAAGCAAGCTTAGGCTAGCTGTAATCAAATACCAAGATGCCTAAAAATACAGTAAAACTTCATTCTAATGCACTTACGTATGTAACGCGACGTCTGATTGGATGTCAAAATTTTGCGACAGTATATTCCACGATATACTGTCGGAAATCCGACGTCACCACGTAACGTCGTTTTTCATTGGCTTACATTTGGTTTTACGCAGCTCACAACACCTGCCGCTTTGTGCAAACTAGTACAATTTTTAACAAAACAACCGAATAAGTGCATTAGAATGGGGATAACTGTATTGAAAATTGTCATTTGGGGAGGTAAATCGGTGGTTTTACGGTCGCAAATTCCGTTTTACGGCTCCGCTGACGCGTCGCCATAAAACGAAATTTCCGACCGTAAAACCACCGATTTACCACCCCAAATGACAATTTTGAATACAGTTATCCCCTAATTAACTTGAACACAGATGGCTTGTTTACCATGGCTAATTCATACTTGTGAATACTCTGTGGCGATTTATTTATGTTGTTGTTTGTTACTTCTGTGTGTATCACTTGTGTCTTTTGGTTTTGGATGGCCATATGGCCATTTTGTGGGAAAGCAACTGTCCTTATGGCCTTCCTTTGTTTAGGTTTCCATTATGGTCTGGTCGCTTAATCTTTGTATTTCTTTCCCTTTGGTGTCTTTTATGGGTGGAGTAAGTTAACTGTATCAATTCCTGATCTTTGTTTTACTTCTACTTTGTCCTTGAGTCCCCAGAAAATTCTTCCCATGGCTCCAGATATATTAAGGAGAATTTAACTTTTTTTTTTAATGAAGGATCTTAAAAATGTATGCTGTAAGCAGGATCTTAAAAAATTTATGCTGTGCGTACACATTAGAAACGCCTCAATGAGGTGATTCTAATGAGTACACACAACATCCTTCATTTTATGAGGGCAAGTCAATAAGTAACCAGTCTTTCCCATTTCCAACTGACCGAGACATCCAAGATTCTCATGCCTTGTTTCAAAACATGTTTTAGGCATGAGGGCAAAATTGCTCCCTTATCGTGTCATTCCCTCATAAGATATTGAATGGCTAGCGATGCAAAAGCAAGCTTTTCGTCAAAAGTTGAGTGCCATGTTGTAATTTGGTACCTTCATTTGAAAGGGAAAAGATTGCGAGCTGACCAATGTTTATGCACCAATGAACGCACAAGTTAAATTCTGGGTTGGGGAATTCAAACGCGGTGGAACATTTTCAGAAGACAAAACCAAGTCTGGACGCCCATCAGATGAAGAAATGTGTAACAAAGAATGAGATCTGGTGTACTCTGATAGGCAAATTAAGTTGGAAGAAAAAGCGAATGCATTACACATTTCACATTGTAGCATTTCAACAATTTTACATAATCGCTTGGGTATGCGCAAGCTAACAACCACTTGGGTCCCAAAATCCCTTAGCGACGAGCAAATGGCAACCACAGCATCAGTATGCAGCACACTGTTGAAGCGGTTTGGGTTAAAGGAAGATGATTTTCTTTCAAGTCTGGTGATTATAGAGGAGACCGGAGTCCATTATTATGAGCCACAGAATAAAACTCAAAGTCGCCCAGTGGGTAGGGCCGATGACTCTGGGGCCAAAGAAGTTCAAACGAAACACTCTGCTAAGTAGGTGATGGCAACTGTATTTTCATGTTGGACTTTCTAGCAAAGGAAAGTACAATAACAGGTGCGTATTATGCAAATTTGCTCGACCAACTGAGAACTGCAATCCATGAAATATGCCAAGGTAAACTCTCCAAAGGGATTCTGTTCCAACAGGACAATGCAAGAGTCCATACTTGCAAAATTGCAATGGATGCTGTTGAGAAGAATCGGTATGAGCTAAGACTGCACCCCGCCTATTCTCCGGACTTAGCTCCTAGTGACTATTTCCTATTCCAAAACTTGAAAAAAAGGATATCCGTGGACGTCATTTCTGGTCCAACGAAGAAGTCGTGGCGGCAGTTTAGGAGTGGTTCGCAGACTAGGAACCTGGCTTTTTCAGTTCTGGGCTGATGGCACTGGGAAAGCGTTGGTCCAAGTGTATCATTCTAGAGGGCAATTACATCGAAAAAGAAAAGATCAATGTCACCCAGAAATAAGTTAAAATGTTTTTTTATTAACTCGCCCTCGTATAGAAGATCAAAAGAGGTATTCTTCAGTCATCCCTACTAACCTCATGACCTGGTATAGAAGTCGCAGATAAAATTGACTAGGTGGAGCTATCGTTAGCACCTGCCTTCGGAATATTCTATTAACAAAAAAGTAAACCAAGTCACACAATTGTGTGAATTCAGCTGTAACGCAAACAAAGGTGTGGTATATTGACAACACCTGAATAGCTCTGCCTAGTCAATTGTATCTGCGAATACTATGATTTACCCTCAATAGTTTGAAACACCTCTATCTCTAACAAATTTCCATGGTTCAAAATTAAAGATATTTGAGTTATTTAAGTTAGAGTGCACATTGAGTCATCATAGCTGCTCCTGATATGGGGAGTACCAGGCTGGGATAATCAAGGGATAATATAAGGATCTTACATGGGTGCTAGGGGTGGATAGAAAAATCTGTCTTGAGGCCAGGGTCACAGTCCAGCATCACGAGGCTTGCCAAGTGATGCCCAACTGATCCCAAGGATGGATTTTCTAGGCCTTACAGCAATGTAAGATTCTTTTTCTTCCATGCATTTTATTTCTGAAAATTGATATTTTTTATAATGCAGTCATTTAGATTGTCGAAGTCAGCCATGTTTTGATGACAAAATTGCAGTGTTTTTGACATAACTGTCAAAGTTAAGTAAGTGACATCCTATTCAACCAGTGCACATCAAACATGAGAATTTTTTTTTTTTTTAATCCTTTACCCGGGTACTGGGTTGGATAAGAATTTCTATTCCAGGGTTAAATCCAGGATTTCCTTATGCAGTGTGAAAGAAATGAAACAGATATATCATCAATGAGGTGATGCTAACAAGTACCAACAACATGCTTTAATGGAGAAATAAGAAAATCTATCCCAAAATTATCATCAATACTCCACCTTATCTAGATCCATGGGTCATTATCTCACCCCAATACCAGCCTCTCCCTACAATGGCATCTGTGATAATGATGAGACTATAAGAATCTTATATGGTTGTGAGGGGTGGATGGAAAAATCCGTCCCAAGGGTCACTGTCCGGCATCACAAGGCTTGCCGAGTGATGCCGGACAGTGATCCCGAGGGACGTATTTTTCTATCCGCCCCTTACACACCATATAGGATTCTTTTTCTTGCATACCTTCCATTTCTTTGCGCGGATTATTAATGTTGCAGTCACTTCAAGTACCGACGTCCGCCATATTGTGATGACACTGCAGGAATGTTTAGTGATGACACGTAACGTGCTGTGACGTCAACCTTAACGACGGCACAAGAGGTCGTAATCAACCAGTGCATTTATCAAACACGCGAATATATTCAATTTTGGGTTGGAACACAAGGGTCAGAACATAAATTTCTATCCCAGGGTAAAATCACGGATTTCCTTGTCTGGTGTGCAAGAAACATAGCTCCAGCTAAGGCTTTTTTTTTTTTTCATCCGCAAAGTTCTGATATTTTTCTTATTTCTGCACGAAAACATATGATGTGGGTACTCATTAGAAGCGCCTCGCTTTTCGTGCAGAAATAAGAAAACTAATAATGTGATACCCCGCTCTTTTCTAGGGCCAGGATGAGTCGTCGAGTTTTTTTAGTTAATTAGAGTCAACTATACTACTGCTTACACAAGGCATTCTAAAGTGGATGTGTCATTATCCCAAAGGAATTTGTCAAGGTGGGTAAAAAATGAAATAACAAACCCTTCAGAATGGAGGATCATGTCTGTAAAAATTAACAAGAAGTGTGCATATGTGATCAGATACAGTATTTGTTTGTATGTTTGAATTTTAATGTCCCCGTCAACACTATAAAGGTGATTATGGAGACCCTGCTTCCAATTTTGTGGGACTTTTACTCGAAACTAAGATGAAATGACATCTCAAGCCCTGTCGCCAAATGAAACCAATAATAGGGTTTTAAAATTCCAATATTGAGACTACCTCTGAGATGCGCAACGCCCATCAGGGTTCAGAGAAATAGACTGGGCTAAATGGTGTTTCCGTGCAGAGCTGAAACCAACCAAACCTGAGTACCGGTAAATGACTTAGGTCTAAGACTGTCCAGGAAAAGTGGTGTGAGTCGGACTGCTCCTTAAACCCTGGGCGGTAGGACTTGAGATGTCATTTCATTTCAATTTTGGCTTCCCACAAAATCACAAGCAATGTCTCCAAAATGAACAAAATAGTGTTGATGAGGATATAAAACCTCAACACAACAAACAAAACCACCTTTTTTCTCATAGACCACTTTGAACAGTCCCAAAGGTGGTTTCTTACTAGACGACACTGAGTGAAGAAAACGCAAAGAAAGTAAACTGAAACTTTTAAATACATTTTTAAAATACGAGTTAGTTTTAAGGGGAATGGGAACACCTTCAGGGGTGTCAACTCCTGCAAAAGTATTTTTGTCTCCCATGTCAACAGGAGTCAACTCTCAAAGGAAAGAATTTGCTCCTGAGGAGCAGAAGCAAATTCTTTCCCTTAAGAGAAGACCCTTTTTTCAGTGGAATAGCCAACAGGCAGTCCGCACAGTTGTCTCCCTTTGAAAAATGGCAGAAAAATCTGCCAGATGTTCCCCTTAATTTTTAATAGCAGAAGTTTACAGTATCATACTTTAAGGTAAACATAATCAGCCAACAGCGTCCAGTTGTTCAAAACTAATAAAGTTATAAGTCAGTTAATGTTACATGAAATTTTCACTGCTCATTCAGTGTGGCAAAAACATATATTTTGCTGAAAAAATGTGAGCAGCCTTCGACTCATTTTTTTCAAGCATTTTTTTTCAGCCTAAAAAAATCATTTTTAATTGTTTTACTTGCTAGAACAGTTAACATTTTAACCACTAACAAGCTTGTTAAGCAAGGTTTGAGACAGGCCTCCGTGGCCTTGTGGATAAGAGCGCTGACTCTTAGTCATTAGGTCTCTCACTGCTGTGGTTCGAGCCTCACTCGGGTCACATGTGAGACGCCAAGTTCTGCAAAGGAAGGTCAGGTGGTTTTTCTCCAGGTACTCCGGTTTTTACCCACCTCTGATTAACGATCCGCTTGATATGAGTGAAATAATCTTGAAAGGGCCGTAAAACCAAAACAAAAAAAAAAAAAAAAAAAAGCAAGGTTTGAATAACTGGGCCCACTCTTTTGAAGAGCGACAACTTCTAGAAACAGGGTTGTTTTTTCAGGTATGTTTGTCAGTTTGTTTATATTGGCATTTAATGGCCCAGTCAACACTATTTTAGGTCATTTTTGAGCAAGTCAGTTTACCTATCCTGGGCAGGCTTATACGTAGGCAGTTAACCAGTACAGTGCACATTCTTTCGCCAGAAACTGACAACTGTCCTTCTTGAATCAGCGGAAGGGAGAGAATGACCGTAGATAACATTTCATGATCAATCTCCACGAACAAATGTTGCCAACCCCGGCTGGTATTGAACCCACGTCCTCCTGATCGCCAGTAAGATGTATCGAGGCTGGCTGTTCAGGTATGTGATTCCCATTCTAAAATGGTTCTATTCAAATCTGGGTCACTTTTGAAGGAACCAATATGCTCCCATAGGTACGTGATTTGCATTTTAAATGAGACTATTCAAATGGGGTTTACTTTTAAAGGAAAGAATTTGCTCGTACAGGGAGCAAATTCTTTCCTTTTCCCACTATCAAGGCAAGTTCATCATTTAATTGCAAACCCTATTAAAGGAAAAGTTTATCATTTAAAGCACTGGGCCCAGTTGTTCAAAGCATTGTTAGCTTAACAAGCTTGTTAAGGGGCAAATTGTTAAATTTTCTAGCAGTTACAATATCTATAGCTCTGGAATTTTTGCTGAAAAAATGTGAGAAGCTTTTGAATTTTTGCTGAAAAAATGTGAGCAGCTTTTGTATTGCAAAAGCTGCTCACATTTTTGCAGCAAAAATATTAGCACATGTCATATTAAATGATGAAGCTTTAATAACATGTTAACTAATGATATCATTAGTTTTTAACAACTGGGGCCAGCTGCTCACATTTTTTTCAGCAAAAATACCAGAATACTACATATTGTACTTACTAGAACAGTTAACAATTCGACCACTAACGAGCTCGCTAAGGAAACGAGGCTTTGAACAACTGGACCCTGGTCCCTAATACTTATTCTATTCACCTTAAAAGCTTATCAGAGACGAGAATAACATCATAACACAGAATCATGAAGAGATATAAAACACTTGTGGTGATTATTAACATTTGCCTGATATACATCTGTGGACAGACTTTGATGGGTCTTATTTAATTTTAATTTTACATATCCCCCTGCCCATTGGGGCTTGGAGAAATAGATTGGGCTGAAACTGACCACACAAGTGTACTGGTAAACTGCTTAGAAGGACTAAGTCTGCCCAGTCAAAGTGATGTGAGTCAGACTGTCCAATGCATATAAGCCTTTTGGTTTCATTGGGCAGCAGAGCTTGAGATGTCATTTCATCTCAATGTCGGGTAAAAGTCCCACAGAATTGGAAGCAATGTCAACAAAATGACCTTAATAGTGTTGACAGGGACATTAAACCTCCATTCAAACAAAACAAATTGTCTCTATAAAGAAGGTTATCTGTAAATGTATCAGTGTGGTAACTTTTTCTTTTGTTTCACAGCCCTTTCAAGATTATGTCACTTATTTTGAGCCAATCGTTAATCAGAGGTGGGCAAAAACCAAAGTACCACAGAAAACCCCCCTGACTTTCCGTTGCAGAATTTGGTGTACCACAGCGGTGAGGGACCAAAATCACCAAATTAAGAGTTAGTCCATGGAGACTTGTATGAATGTGGTAACAGAACAGAAAACGTTTTTGCAAGGTGCATGTGCAACAAAGACAAATATGGACTAATAAATGTGTGTGTGTGTGTGTTTGAGTTTTATGTCCCATCAATAGCTAGGGTCATATGGAGACAGGACCTCGGTTAAAGGACTCATCCGAAAGCCTGGAGAAGCCTGGGATCGAACCGATGACCTCTTATTTATGAGGTGAGTAGCATAAACACTACACCATGGGGGCTTCTAATAAACAATACTTACAGACTGTTTCTCTTCCCTGGCTAAAAGCTGTTTCATTTGGTCCTCTGTAAACTGAACCACCGTCCCAATCACTCGTGCCAGAGTCTATGTCAAAAAAAAAAGATCAAAATATTATTGTGATTGTGGGAACATAATTTGGTTGACTGATTACATAACAATAATATGCCCTTGTGACTTAGTGCATTCTTTTATATCTACAAAATGTTACTTTTCTGGTGAAAATTTGAGATATTTTTCTTAATTGTACACAAATCATAGGCTTTGGGTGCTTGTTAGAACTGCCTCATTGAGGCAGTTTTTACGAGTACCCACAACCTATGTCTATGAACAGAAAATATTAAGAATATTGAATGCCCTGACAACCCGAGTTTTCTCTATATAAAATGGGGTTTAAAGGGGTGTTCATTACATGGACATTTAATTGTGATGTCAATCAAATTGGTTATATAAACAGGGGCAGTTATACGGCCAATGTCTGTGTGACTACCTCCAAATAATCAAGTTAAACCATGTGTAAAATAGAGGATCTTGCATGAGTGTTCATGCATTATTGAATTTTTTTAACGAGTTGAGGAAAAGGGATAAAAAGAAAGGCTTTATGATGCAATTCACTTGAGTGAACAAGAGGCAGAACCCAGATCTTACCTTAGTCTCTTTGCCCATCATATACATATATAGTATATTCCTCAAATACTGAAATAGATAAAAAAAGAGTTTTAGTATCCATTAACCCTTTACCACTCAGAAAATTATCCAATACAGCATCTTAACAGAACACTGATATAGGTAAATCAATAACCAATAGTCCATATCTGGCTGATAGGCCTGACAGTCTTATCTGAACAGAGATATTGGCATTTTTGTGTGATTTTCACCCTTATGTTACAAAAATGATTATTTTAGTATTTTCTGTACATTTGACAATATTTATGTAAATGTAAAGTTTCTAGGAAATTAAATTTTCTTTCCAATGGTACTAAATTTATTATAGTTTCTCTTTGCGTTTTGAAAATATGAAGTGTCAAAGTAAGCAAAATATTTTCGTTAGCAAAAATTTCTGTTTTGGGTTGGTCAGAGAAAGTATTTTTAACCACCATAGCCCCAGAAAAGAGGGGGTATCCACGTATTATTTTTCTT
The DNA here is from genome assembly GCA_963580285.1 of Lucinisca nassula. NCBI lineage: Eukaryota > Metazoa > Mollusca > Bivalvia > Lucinida > Lucinidae > Lucinisca > Lucinisca nassula. Next base: position 44,386,925 of record OY757025.1, on the reverse strand, counting down.
ATTTCCGCACAAAAACGTATTTGTAGGTAATCATTAGGGCATGTCACTGAGTGTCTTCCAACAAGTTTCCATAACATACTTTTATGCAGATATAAGATCATGTTCATAAGTCTGTGAAATGAATATCTATCTGAACCCGGTATACATTATTTTACTTCTTTCTGCACCAAGACCAAGGTTGTGGGTACTCGTTAGAACTGCCTCAATCGGCACCCACGACCTATGTTCTGAGTATAAATAAGAAAAATATAAAAGTTTTCAATGGAAAAGTAGCCATTTTGGAGAAATTAAAGAATGTGCTATGACACATTGGTGTGTTTTGTTTATGAAAAAATCAGTACTTTTGCATAAGATTAAAATAACTATTACAGCCTATCTATCCTTTTTTGAACCCCCATCCCCAACTTTACCTTTTTTTTTTTTTAATAAATGTATCAACCAGTCCATAGCCAGCTCACCTCAAAGAGCCGTCTCTGTATTTTTTTTTTTTTTTTATTTTTTTTATAAATAAGATTTGTTTGTTTGATTAGAGGTATAACATCCCCATCAACACTATTTAGGACATTTTGGAGATATTGCTTCCAATTTGGTGGGACTTTTACCCAACACTGAGGTGCAATGACATCTGATGCGCATGGTCATTGTACAGCTTCTGGTCTGGGTCTGTGCCATCGCATGAGCTGTCTACAACCCTGTAGACCCTGATCAGACGCCTTATAATATTTGTCTGGGCTCTGATACCGATCTGCACTGTTTGCACCTTTGTGTTCTGTCTATTGTCATACAGACTAACGGGTGGATGACGTCAGGTTGATAGCTACTGGTCTGGGTCTGTGCCGTCTACAATCCTGTAGACCCTGATCGGATGCCTTATAATAATTTTCTGGGCTCTGATCCCGAACTGCGCTGTTTGCACCTTTGTGTTCCGTCTATAGTTATACACACAGACGGGTGGATGATGCCAGGCTGATCGCTATATCCCCCGAACATGTTCAGACTAGGGATAAAAAACACCACCGTCGGCAATGAGTCCCTGATCAGACGCCGCATTACCTTTGTGCAGCGTCTTGTCCGGGTCTGCGCCGACCCATATGCCGTCTACAAACCTTTAGACCCTCATCAGACGCCGTTTAATAATTGTTAAAGTCTGATTCGAATCTGCATTGCTTGCATCTGTCTGTTGTGTCTACGGACGGACGGACATGTGAACGGACGCCAGACTCAATTTTGTTTGCGGACGGACGGACGCCAGGCTGATTGTTATATCCCGAACCTATTTGGTCAGGGGATAAAAAATAAAACGCACCGGCGGCGGTCAGACCATGATCAGACGTCGCATGGTCTGTGTCGTCAAATATGCCATCTTCAAACCTGTAGACCCTATCCAGACGCCTTATAATCATTGTATGGCGTCTGATTCAAATCTGCACTGTTTGCACCTTTGTGTTCTGTCTATTGTTATACAGACGGTTGAGTGGATGACGCCAGGCTGATCGCTATATCCCCCGAACATGTTCTGACTAGGGATAAAAACACCACCGTCGGCAATTAGTCCCTGATCAGACGCCGCATTATTGTTGTGTAGCGTCTTGTCCGGGTCTGCGCCGACCCATATGCCGTCTACAAACCTGTAGACCCTCATCAGACGCCGTTTAATAATTGTACAGGTCTGATTCTTATCTGCATTGCTTGCATCTGTCTGTTGTGTCTACGGAAGAACGGACGGACATTTGAACGGATGCCAGACTCATAATTTTGTTTGCGGACGGACGCCAGGCTGATAGTTATATCCCCGAACCTATTTGGTCAGGGGATAAAAATAAAACCACCGGCGGCGGTCAGACCATGATCAGACGCCGCATGATCATTGTACAGCGTCTGGTCTGGGTCTGTGCCGTCGTATATTCCGTCTACAAACTTGTAGACCCTATCCAGACGCCGTATAATAATTGTATGGCGTCTGATTCAAATCTGCACTGTTTGCACCTTTGTGTTCTGTCTTTTGTTATACAGACGGTTGGGTGAATGACGCCACGCTGATCTCTATATCCCCCGAACCTGTTCAGACTAGGGTTAAAAAAAAACACCACCATTGGCGATAAGACCCTGATCAGACGCCGCGTCGTTGCGCAACGTCTTGTCCGGGTCTGCGCCGTCTCAGATACCGTCTACATACATGTAGACCATCATCAGACGCCGTTTAATAATTGTACATCTGATCCGGATCTGCATTGTTTTCATATGTCTATTGCGTCTACGGACGGATCGTTTGAACGGACGCCAGGCTCCGAACCTGTTCAGACTAGGGATAAAAAACAACACCGTCGCCAATAAGACCCTGATCAGACGCCGCATAACCGTTGCGCAGCGTCTTGTCACTCATAATTTTGTGTCTACGAACGGGCGAATGAACGGACGCCAGGATCCGAACCTGTTTAGACTAGGGATAAAAAACACCACCGTCGCCGATAAGACCCTGATCAGACGCCGCATAACCGTTGCGCAGCGTCTTGTCTGGGTCTGCGCCATCTCAGATGCCTTCTACAAACATGCTGACCCTCATCAGACACCGTTCAATAATAGTACGGCGTCTGATCCGAGTCTGCATTGTTTGCATCTGTCTGTTGTGTCTATGGACGGACGGACATTTGGACGGTCGCTATATCCTCCAAACATATTCGGTCGCGGAAAATAAAATAAAATGAACCGTCGGCGGTTGGAGCTGAATCAGACGTCGCGGCAATAATTGTGGAGGGTCTGATCCGGGTGCCGTAGCATTATAAGGTCCAAAAACCTGAAGACCCTGATCAGGTGCCGCTTAATAATTGCATCTGTTTGTCTGTTAACGTGTCGGCGGTGAGACCCTGATCAGACGTCGCATATTTTTTTTTTAGAAATTAATATTCATTAAAGGGGCTGAAACTATTGACCAATGAAAGGCCTTCTACCCATCTGTGGGTTTTATTGCCCTTCCGATGACCACCTGGGTACACTTTTGGGTACTGTTACGTAATTTATTGCGGCTCAATGCTCGGCACGCTCCGGGTGGCATCCGCTGTATAAACATTCCTAGGGTATCATAATCCCCAATTAACTAATTATCTTGAACCATAAATCCCTTGAATCTAACTGATTATACAGCGCTAATTGTCTCTACCTAAATCATGCAAATCACGCGCGACCGACACACAAATATTGCGTCATTCAGTAACTCAACCCAGTAATTTTCCATTACGGTCAGGCAAGGTCATCGTGATTCAGTAGAAGAAACCCCTGGTGTGTTTGGTTGTAAATTACACAAAAACTTTGTATAGAAACATATTTGTTTTTTCCGCAAATATTGATGGCAAAAGACCAAACTTAACATTAATAAACATCCGGCGTTTTTATATTTAGGAAAAAGGTAAAAATGACGCGATTGATTTTGAGACACGGGAAAACACGTATTTGTTCAAATGGCCGATATACGGGCAAATACGGATCGGAGTGGTAATGGATAGACACGTAAATATACGGGTCGGTGTGGTAATGGATAGATACGGGGAAACACGGGTCTGAGTGGTAAAGGGTTAACCAATCAAAGCCCGATGTTATAAAACTTTTTTTTTCATGTTTTTATTTGTTGGAATTGAGTTTTAACCTCATCGTCTACACAACTTAGGACATTTTGGAGACGTTGTTTCCAATTTTGTGGAAATTCTACAAGACACTGTCTCTAGCCCTACTGCCCAAACAAACCAATAAGGTTTATATGCAGGGATGGTCAGACTCACACTACTTTGACTGAGCAGGCTTAGACCTTCTAAGCAGTTTACCAGTACTCATGTGCGGTCAGTTTTAGGTCTGTCTGGAAGCACCATGCAGCCTAATCTATTTCCCCAAGCCCGATGGATGGGAGGGGGGGGGGGGGTTCATGTTTATCTCATATGCTCATTGATTTTGTCTTGCTCATAAATATTAAAATGCCAACATCTGTTGGCATTTTAATATTTATGAGCAGGACACATATCATTCCCTGTGGTTTTGAACAGGAAGATAAAGCATTATTTATTTTATTGCATTACGTATTCATTTCACACTGAATTGAGCTGGGCAAGAAAAAAATCTTGAACAGCCGAGCCTTGCCTGAGCCCAGTTTTTAAATGCCTCCAAAGGTCTTTGTCGTTGGGATGTTTAAATCTTTTCATGCTATATGTATAGCATGTTCAACGATGTTTGTGCTGAAATAAATGCAACTACATTGAAGTTTTTGCAGACTGATTGATTGTTTGTCATCTTCGAAAAAAAGGGATAAAAGAGATAGTAGAAGATGACAGACAAGAAAGAGGAAAATGAATGGAAGTGCAGAAACAGAAGAAATAGTAGTTTTCTTGCCCATATAAAGTGTTCAACATTAACATTTTAAAGAACTGGATAAGGTGTCCTGTAACTTTTGGGAAGCACTGGTCCTGATCTAAGTTCAACTGGACCGAAGAAATGACGAAAATCACACTAAACTGGTGCATTACTTCTTCAGTCATCAAATTATTTCTATTATTAATCATTTACATTGTTTGTTTGTTTGATTTGAGGTTTAACATCCCCGTCAACACTGTAAAGGTCATTTTGGAGACATTGCTTCCAATTTTGTGGGACTTTTACCCGACACTGAGATAAAATGACATCTCCAGTCCTGCCGCCCAATGAAACCAATAGGGTTTATAAGCATGGACGGGGTTCGACTCGCACCACTTTGCCTGGGCAGGCTTAGTTCCTCTAAGCAGTTTACCAGTACTTGTGTGCGGATCTGGTTCAGCTCTGCGTGGAAGCATCATGCAGCCCATCTATTTCCTCAAGCCCCGATGGGCGTGGGCCGAAATTATTCTGATAGTAAAACTGCAACAACTGAAAACAGAATCATTTGATGGTAAATGAATTAAAAACATGGAGTTTAATAACTGTGGTGGCAGATTTTCAACAGGACCATTCCGGCCAGCCAGCCACTGACCTTACTAGACCTGACCAACTTTTCACTAGATAATGTCCATCGGTCCTGGGTTCCAATTCGGCCACTGGAGGCGAGGTGTGCCCTTGGGGGGGGTGGCGCTGAGACAATGACAGTGCAATATTTACCTCCAGCTGTGTAGGCTCTGTCAACAGAGGTCCTGATGGTGTACCATCTGTAAAATATCCTGGACTGGGTGGGGAGCCAAAGCTATTAGAGTGTGGTCTGTGGTCCTCCATCTGTGAATGATAATAAATGTTTGACTACTGGTATTAAGGGGAATGGGAACACCTGGCAGATTTTTTTTTCCACCATTTTTCAAAGGGAGACAACTTTCGGTACTTCCTGTTCGCTTTTCTATAAGCCCTTTCCCACTGAAAAAGGGGTCTACTCTCAAAGGAAAGAATTTGCTCCTCAGGAGCAAATTCTTTCCTTTAAGAGTTGACCCCTATTGACATGGAAGACAAAAATACTTTTGCAAGAGTTCCCTCCCCTGAAGGTGTTCTCATTCCCCTTAAGTCAATATATCATATCAAATTGACACTGCAAAGACAAATGCCCTGCAAAGTGAACAACTAAAGCTCAGTCGGAATGCAGATTCTGCACACATCAGGTTTATGTCTTTCAAACCCTACTAACTCCAAGTTATAGACTTCAAGTCGGAGGTCTTGATAGCTCTGTGGTTACAGAGTTCCACTTATGATCGAGAGGTTCTGGGTTCCAATTCGGCCACTGGAGGCGAGGTGTGCCCTTGGGCAAGACACGTAATGCCACTGCCCAACTCCACCCAGGTGTAAATGGGTAGCAGTGGTGTAAAAATCACAGCCTCTCTCTCTCTCTCTCTCTTGCACGTGTGATAACATCCGGAATGATAGCTTGAAGCTTTCATCAAAATCAAACTAAATTAGTATAAACTAATTTATGGGCAATGACGTGAAGTAGTGGTAACCAATCCTACTTTGTTGTTTCTGCAAGGTACTCAAGTTCCTTCCAAAAAAAGGTTCCACGTATACAGTCAACCCTCTTATACCGACATTCGTTAAAATGTCAAAACTTGTTATAACAGCATTTTGAATGGAATGACTACTTAGCTGAAGGCTTAGCCTCGGTTCTGAGCGGCGTGAGCTTCCTTCGGATTGGAAATGCACAAATCGAGTCCATAGCATGAAAGGGTCTTGTAATCTAATACTCCAAGAAACAAATGTTATAAATTTTTTTTAGAATCGCCTCACCGAGCGCCATTACCGTAAAAATTCGGCTATAAGACGAGGATTTTTCCCTCCAAAATGAGCCCAAAAAAGTGACCCCGTCTTATAGCCGAGGTCATGGACTGCAGGTTTTTTCCGGCAATGTCCGCCGAAGACCAGACATACGAAAAAGCCGATCGGTGATTTTTGAATTGATATAAATCGCCGCCCACAAACCACCACTACGATTTTTCTGCACGCGATCGGTAAATGACGTCATCCTACCCCATTATCCCCACACATGTTTAATGTCATTGCATTTATCTCTTTCATAAAAAAAAATGTTTGGAACCGGTAAAAACTATTTTCCCGATAGCTAAGCGGTTGTGAATAGAGGTTGATATAAATTAACCCTTTGCACAGCTCCCAAATTATCCCTAGGAGCTCCGTGTCGATAACCAACAACAGCGTTTGACTTTTCCCGCCAACGTCTGCTATTTGGCGCCAAAACATAACCATTCATGAGATCACAGAAAAGTCCGATTTTATAATGCAAACATCTACTGTTAGATGTAGCTAATTGTCTGAGGAGCAATTGAATCATTTTCACAAATTAGAGACATAACTTGACCATATTTTCACACCTTATCGACACGCACCACAGGGTGGCAATTATACGACAGGGATTAACAATAGTGTCATACTTGAAACGTAATAAATACACAGACGGTTTGTCTCTGAATTGACAGCGATTTACTTACTGGTCTAGTTTTACCATATTTAAGGACTCAAAAAAACTGGCAGTTGTAGACGATTTTTTTTTTTTTTTGCACTTGTCCCGACCGAGCATCATAAGGTAAAAGTGCACCTGCCTGTCATGATTTCGGTCTTGTCCCGGACGGCCGGGAAATGGATTTGTCAGCCCCTGTCGTCTATTAAATAGAAGTCTGTGTAGCCTAAGCCAGCAAGGCATGTACCGGGCCGACAGCGATACGACGTATCGGCCCGAGGGGTAAGTAGAGGGGTTTTCTGACGAAAAAAAGGGCGATTTTTCACATCTAAATGGCATCTGGGGGTAGCAGATAGGCCCCGACAGATATGGCAAAAATTTGACCCGTCTTATAAAAGAGTATAAGCAAAATCCCACCTTAGAAAAACTGGAAAAGGGGTCCCGTCTTATAGCCGAATCGCCTTATAGCCGAATCTTTACGGTATCTATTTCTTGAAGTAATACTGGGGAAAAGGCCTTTTATTACCAACATACTCCTAACTGGAATTTGTTATAACAGCAAATTCTTTATAATAGGGAACATATACTGTTGTTATAAGAGGGTCCTCTGTATAGTGGATCTCAAAGTAGGCAGTGTTACATGAAATGGAGGTTATATGAAATTAAAGAAACTCACCAAAGTACGCCAAACTTATGACCCCTGGTTCATAAGGGGAGAAGCTTAGTAGCTTAAACACTACACCACAGAGGCTTCTAGTAAATGCAGTTTTGTTTGTTTGATTGTTTTGAAGTATAATGGCACAGTCAACACTACTTAAGGTCATTTTTGAGCCGTCAGTTTACCTATCCACACTTTCCCTGGGCAAGCTTATATGTAAGCGGTTAACCAATACAGTGAACATTCTTTTGCCAGAAACTGACAACTGCCCTTCTTGAATCAGTGGAAGGGAGATAATGACAGTAGAAAAGATTTCATGATCAATCTCCAAGAAAGAATGTTGCCGACCCGGCAGGTAGTGAACCCGCGGCCTCCTGATCACCATTCAGACGCACATCTGACTGAGCTACCGAGGCCAGCTTTCATCCTTATATACAGCAAGAGTCCATTTCAAAATGTAGGGGTGTCAGGCTTTGTTTTCTTTAAAAGTTGTTTGGAAAAGGGCTTAACTTTTTGCAAACAGTGGAGGCCCTGCTCAGACGCCCCGTACTGCTGCATCTGATCTTGGCCTGCACTGTTTGCCAGTGTACCCGTTTTGGGGTTTCCAGTTCAAAATGGCTTAATAGAACATTTGTGCTATTTATGTCAAATACAGTGTGTGTTTGAGTTTTACATCCCACCAACAACTAAGGTCACATGGAGATGAGGCATCGGTTTAAAGACTCTTCCAAAAGTCTGGAGAAGCCTGGAATCGAACTTATGACCCCCTGGTTTATATGGGGAGAAGCTTAACCCATTTTGTACCGGAAACCCCAAAACGGGTACCCTGGCAAACAGTGCAGGCCCAGATCAGACGCCGCAGAAAGCGGCGTCTGATCAGGGCCTGCACTGTTTGCAAAATGTTAAGCCATTTTCCAAACAAATTTTGAAGAAAACACAACCAGACACCCCTAAATTTTGAAATGGACTCCTGCTATATATAAGGAGGAAGGTTCCATTTGGAACAAAAAGGGTTAAACATTACATCACAGATGCTTCTTGTCAATACAGTAGGTAATTAGAGCACATACCTTTCCCATCAACTCTTTTTCTCTAATTTTACTTCTGGCAAGCTCACCTTGTAGATGGTTCACTTGTGCCTGAAATCAAATGACCATTTTCCATCACGAAAATGCACCTGTATTACTTTGACCCCCTTGAACCCCACTTGCAGGAGATGATTAGTATAAGCATTTATGCTTGTTTTCAAATCCTGTGGAACTTTTGTTTCATACAACGTGCAATTGTATTCTTGTAATTCAAAAGAAGTTAATAAATAGTGTTTACACCAACCCCACTTTATATAGTAAAACTGGTTTTTACAGGGGTATACCTTATTTTTCTTATTTCTGCTCTAAAATATGGATTGTGGGTACTTGTTAGAACCGCCTCGACGAGGCGGTTCTAACGAGTACCCACAATCTATATTTTTGAGCCGTTCAAATGAGTACCCACAATCTATATTTTTGAGAAATGGAGGCGGTTCTAAGGAGTACCCACAATCTATATTTTTGAGCAGAAATAATAAAAATATCACAATGTTTCATCATAAAATTTTCGTTTATCGGCGGTAAAGCTTACAATGCATTTGTATAGGCGTGTTTTCTCTGGTACTTATACAGTATGTGTGAAACCTTTCAGAACTGGTGACCGGCACAGAGAATATTAAACCTTTTTCTTGCTAAAGTAACTTGAGCATGGGATTTGCAATGGTCATAGAAAAATATAAGCAAATAAGTCATTGTGTCTACTCAGACCGTCAGAATGTCATTTTTTTGTCTCCTTAATTCTAAAATGCCACATGCTCAGATCATCGTAGATTGTATATTTTCCTGCTCATAAATTATAAAATGCCTGAGAAATGCCTGGCAATTTACAATTTCTAAGCAGTAAAAATTCCCATTATTAAATTCACATACCCATCACCTGATAGTGCTCTACGCAAGTACAGATGTTTGAGCAACTTCTTGAAGAGCATTTATAATCTTGGGTGCGCTTTTTCCAAGTCCAGACTCTATGTTAATACGATATTTGTTCCTCGCATGTAAGCTTAAACCCACAGTCCACCATTATGTTACGATAAATGACGACACATGAATATGATGTCATGTAACGTTAATTTTTTGCGCACAATCTTTGCAAGAGATTTTGGTCAGCCATCAAGCCAAAATTTTAAGTATATAAGTCAATTAATGAAAAAGATATAAAACAGTGATCAGTTATTTTTGGATGACCCTTGTATGAAACAAATTGTCCTTTAAAATATTGATCAACTGTATACTGAACACACGCCATGGAACAACATGGTATTCACCCAAAAGTTCACCTATTTTAATCAAGAACCTTTGAAACCCACAAAACCAAATATAAAACATGGAAGTCTAACAAAGTTTGCAAGCCTGTTTGACCTCCAGATCACATGATACACAGTGTGCAATTTTTAAAACTTTACGGGAAATACCTTTGATGTAGGCTTATGGGAGCATGTTGAAAATAGGTTGAATATATGGTACACCATAACCTCTTAATAACACTGTTGTTGAGGCGCAAAGCAAAAACTTTGTTAGTTTGAAAAACATGTTTTTTCCAATTAAAAAATATGTACCATAAAACTCCTAAATATTTGGGACACTGCAAGGACTTGCTGTAATTCTCCTAAAATTTTAACAAATTTGTTTCATGATCCAGCACAGAGTCCAAAAGGTGCAGACCGAATGGCAAACAGTGTAGACCCTGATCAGACTGATCTGGGTCTCACTGTTTGCTTATGCATCTTTCCCAATACTTAGGATTATTACACTAGATTATATAGAAAAACGCCCATTTCTATAAAATCTATACATTTTTAGGATGCATCTTTAAACTGTATTATATTCAAAGCTGTGTTATAATAAACAGGGTTATAACAAAGTTTAGGTGTATTTTCTCTGGATATGATGGTAAGCAAATACATCCAGTAAGAGTTGTCTCCCCTGAAGGCAGGGTCATTTTCTTTTTTGACTCACCTGCAAGTCCATATAAACCAATTCCAGATGGTGGTCACCATCTCCAACTCCACCATCAGGAGCTGCTATGAGGGGCTGGGGCAAGAAGGATTTCTTCATCTCTCTTTGGCCCGAAAGTTCTGCTATTTCTAGTCTATAAATAAAGAAACAATCCTTGTTTTTTTTTCTTTTGATTCAGCTTTTACAGCCCTGGCAAGATTATTTTACTTATATCAATCCTATCATCAGAGCCATGTTGAAGAAATGCTGAATGATCTCCATGACCAAAACCATAGCTCCAGATTAGGTGTTTTTTTCATTAGAAAAGTACACATATTTTTCTTATTTCTGCATAAAACATGTTGTGGGCACCCTTTAGAAGCACCTCACCTCGTTGAGGTGCTTCTAATGAGTACCCATAACATATGTTTATGTGCAGAAATAAGAAAAATAGAATGTGGATACTCCCTCTCATCTGGCGCTATACAGAACAACAGGAAAGACAACAGCTGGCTTCTCTGAGCCTATTCTATAAAATCCTTAATAATCTGGCTTTCATTAATAAGGATAAGTACTAGTCTGAGGCCGGAGGAGAGGGAAGGAGAACCATGTCCCACCCACTTCAGAAGCATGATCTAAATGCTTACACAGACGGTTTCAAAAAATCCTTTTTCCCCAGGACAACTGCAGTTTGGAATAGGCTTTGAATCAAAGCTGTCTCTTCTGAGACAGCTGATGAGTTTAAGTTCAACATATTAATAACCTAGTGTTGGGCAAGGGCTAGGAAATTGATGCTAGTCCCTGGGGACTTAGTGTTAATAGTTTCAACCTGCTGGTGGCACTGTCACATACTCTTTTTTTTTTTTTTTTTTTTTTTTTTTTTGGGGGGGGGGGGGGGGGTGTTAACCTTATAATAATATGTACCACACTAAAAACCTGCCATTCTGGTCAGATACTCGTATGTGACTCACAAAGAAAACATTTCATTGCAAAACACAACTCCAAAATGGCCGCTTTTCTGATGAAAATCCATGCTATTTTTGTTATTTATGCTGCAAACATAGGTTGTGGGTGCTCGTTAGAACTGCCTCACTGAGGCGGTTCTAACAAGTGTCCACAACCTATGTTTGCAGCATAAATAAGAAAAATAATGTTTTCCCCCTAAACCCCAGTTATCTCTATAAAAAGTGGGGTTTAGTGGGGTGTTCATTTCACAGACTTGTTCACATGATGCCAGTGAGGCACAAACAAACAGCAGTAACAGACCTAATGTTTAAGAGACAGAATCCTTACCACTACAAAAATTCAAAAGGGTTCTGGCTAGGGTTGGGCAAGGGCCAACAAACTGATGCAAGTCCCTGGGGACTTACTGTTAAAAGTTTGATCCTGCTGATGGGACTGTCACATACTTATTTATTTTTTGGTTAACTTAATACACATAACATGTTCCAGACCAAAAAACCTGCCATCATAGTCAGATATGACTTAGAGAAGCAAAGAGAAAGAAAGGGACAAAAATCTTTATTCAGAGGGCAAGGACACTGAAGTACCCGGAGAAAAATACTTCACCTTTCATTGCAAAACTCGGCAGCTCGAATTTAACCCAAGTGGGGCGCAAACAAACAACAGTCAGAGACCTAATCTTTAATCGTTATCCTACTGTTCACAACAACCCCTACCTTTGCCAACAGTGTAGATCCTGATCAGATGGCTACTGAAGAACCCATATCCTGCTGTTCATAACAACCCTTGCCTTTGCAAACAGTGTAGATCCTGATCAGATGGCTTCTGAAGAACCCTTATCCAGCTGTTCAGGACAACCACTACCTTTGCAAACAGTGTAGATCCAGATCAGATGGCTTCTTCAGAAGTCATCTGATCTGGAGCTACACTCTTTGCAATGATAGGGGTTGTGAAGAAGCCATCTGATCTGGATCTAAACTGTTTGCAATGAAAGGGGTTGTGTTGAACAGCAGGATAAGGGTTAAGGATCTGCTGTTGTAAAGAATCCAAATAAGGAGTAGCATAATAGTTAATTAACAGCTTTTCCCGCTGGGATACTCCAAAAAATAACTGTTGTTGACATTTGTATGAACTGCATCACCAAGTGATCCCTATGTCACTCCGGCATGCTGAAGAAGCTGGAAGCATTCCCTATATTGTTTGTTCCCCATTGCTTAAGCAGCCATGGCAACAAAGCCATAGTCACAGTAATAATGGCTGGCCAGAAACATGCCGTACTGAAGTGCAAGTCAATAAGAAAACTGACTTAGAAAACATGAACTTCAGCATGGGATCTTCTCCTATAAACTAGATTTGTTTTCATAGAAAACAGATGTCCCCCACACCACATACCCTTTCAAAACAAGCTTAATTTAAGAGCACCACTGCGACTTTGAAAATAAGGTCAAGGCCACGAAAAACCTAACCTGACCAAACGCTATATCCATGCAAGTTTAATTAAAATTCACCCAGTAGTTCATGAGATATACTGAACACAACCTAAATTTAGCCTAAATCTGACCTATTTAGCATGACTGTGACCTTTAAAATAAGGTTAAGGTCACCAAAACCTAATCAGTTCTTTATCCTATCTCAATGTTATATCAAACCAAATTTGATTAAAATCGACACAGTAGTTCATGAGATATCTTGCACACAAGAAAGTGTCACTCCAACGCATATGCGAGAGCTGCCGACGGGATGTGCACCAAAAACAATATGTTTGTCTCCCCTTTGTTGGGGGGACATGATATTGTTTGTTTGCCTGGGAGTTTAACAGACAAGTCAACACTATTTACGTCATTTTTGAGCCGATTAATTAACCTATCCACACTTTTCCCTAGCAGGCTTATACGTAACCAGTACAGTGCACATTCTTTCACCAGAAAAGGGGGGGGGGGGGGGACATAATAAATAAGGCCAGAGTGTACAATAGTGGTAATTTATGTGATACCTGTGTTTTTCTTTCAGGTCCTCTATTTCTTTGGTGAGTATAATCACCTGGTGTCCGAGATCATTCTTGCCAAGGCCTGACTGTACAGCGTCCATAGTCAACTGGTTGTAGTGAAGTAACTCCTGTACGTGAAGATATATGACTTGTAAATAACTCTATCTGCCACAATGAGATAACCCTTATCCCGCTGAACACCACAAACCATATCTTTGGAGTGAGTGAGTGAGTTTTAGTTTTACGTCCCACCAACAGCTAAGGTCATACGGAGACGGGACCTCGGTTTAAAGACTCATCCGAAAGTCTTCCATATCTTTGGAAACAGTGTAGATCCTGATCAGATGGCTTCTGAAGAAGCCATCTGATCAGGGTCTACACTGTTTGTCATGCAGTTTGTGAATTGATTTGTTTGCTTGTTTTGGAGTTTAACGGCCCAGTCAACACTATTTTAGGTCATTTCTGAGCCGGTAAGTTAACCTATCCACACTTTTCCTAGGCAGGCTTATACTTAAGCGGTTAACCAGTACAGTGCACATTCCTTTGCCAGAAACCGACAACTGCCCTTCTTGAATCAGCGGAAGGGAGAGAATGACCATAGAAAAGATTTCATGATCAATCTCCACGAAAGAATGTTGCCAACCCCGACAGGTATCGAACCCGTGTCCTCCTGATCACCAGTCAGATGCGCAACCGACTGAGCTACCGAGGCTGGCTTTGAACGAAATACACCGTGTCAAGCAATTAAAATGGCTGATAGTCAGAAATAGACTTGGCAAACTTAATTCAACAAATTTATTCAGCAGGATAACGGGTAATAAAAGTAAAAGTATTGAAAATTACAACTATGTTATTAAGTTCATGTTATTTTAGTAGCTCTGAGATAATTGTAAATGGTTGCTGTTTTGTTTGTTTAGAGTAAATGGCCCAGTCAACACTATTTAGATCAGATTACCATGTCACAATTTTTACTGGGCAGGCGTATACAAATGTCAAAAGCTGTTTACCAGTTTAGTGCACATTCTTTTGCCGGAAACTGACAACTGCCCTTCTTGAATCAGCGGAAGGGAGAGACTGCTTATAGAAAAAAAATTATGATCAATCTCCATGAAAGAACATCATTGACCCGGCAGGTATCAAACCCGCCACCTCTTACCCACCAGTCAGACACATCAGAATGATCTTCCAAGGCTGATGATGAAAGCTGGTGACTGTCTGATTCACAATCATCTCCAGGGCAACTAAAGTAACAATATTTGTACAGTGGACCCTCGTTATAACGACAGTATTTGTTCCCTATTGTTGTGTCATTATAAAGGATCTGCGATTATAAAGAAGCCCAGTTAGGAGTATGATGGGTTATAAATGGTCTTGGAGTATTAAATTACAAGAATTTTCCATGACTATGGATTCTATTAGGGCATTTCCAACCCGAGGGAAGCCCAGGTCGCTTGGAATTGAGGCTAAGCCTTGAGCTAAGAATTCATTCCATTGAAATTGTCGTTATAACGAGTTTTGCCGTTATAATGAATGTCCGTATAAAGATGGTTGACTGTACTACAAACTCCTAAAGTAACTTTGGAGTACAGTTTGTCCATACAGCAGCCGCAAAAGACTCTGGTTAGACTGTATGGATTTGCAGTCTGATCTGAGTCTCCTCTGGGTGCACACGTCCTCAGACATTTTTTCCCATGACCTGCCCCGTTTGTACCATAAAAGTCCTAAATATTCGGACACCTTGAGGAATTGCTGTAATACTCCTAAAATTTTAACAAAATTTGTTCCATCATCCCGTAAGAATTCCAAAAGGTGTAGAAAGAATGACAAACATTGTAGACCCTGATCAGGCTGCTCCTATAGGAGCAGCCTGATCTGGGTCTGCATTGTTTGCCTAAGCCTATCTGATTCAATCATTACGGTAGGTGAAAGCATAGGCTAAGTGTGCGGTAGGCTAAACTGAATGGGTAATAAATGTCAACAGTGCAGGGCTTCATGCCTGAAAAACAGAATAACACCGAATACTGACAATAACAGGGCTTTGTTTAAGGTTTTTATCATTTCATTAAAGAACTTTGCCGGACCTGGAGAGAATTGAACCCATAACCTTCTGGCCAACTATGATCATATGATGTCAGTCAATAAACGCAACCATACTTTTCTTGAGCAGATATAGTCCTTCCAAGTGCATAACCAGTACAGAGTACATTCTTTTGTCTGCCACTGACAACTACCCTTCTTGAATCAGTGAACAGGACAGAATAACCATAGAAAATATTTCATCATCCGATGGATGCACATCTCACTGAGCAACTATAAAAGGGTTATCCTTTCAAAGCAAGAAATACATCGTAGAACTTAAAAGTATGGAATGTACAAGTTTTTCTTGGACAGACTTGCTAGTTTCAGACAATTAGGCCTCATCAGTGACCCTGACAAAACAGATGGTACAACAAAACTTCAAATGGCTTGTCTAGTACGGCTACCATGGCTGAGCCGAGTCCCTATGTATTTTCCCATAACTCCTGATTAAACTATTTAGGGATAACTGAGGAAAATTTTTTTTTCTGATTTTTTTTCTGATAAATGTATGTTAATTGTGTCTACACATTAGAATCACCTCTATTCAAATGAGCATACACAATCCCCATTTACAGTATAAAGGATCAAAAAGTTATTGCTTAGTCATCCCTATTAACCTCCTCAGTGGTATGAACTATGCTTTATCTTGAACAAATTTTCATGAACTCAGAAGTGTTTGAGCCCAGTGCTCTTGGTCAGATTTTGGTACAATAAGTATTTCAATCCCTCCTTTCATTTGACCATTTGCATTTCGTAGCATACAAAATTCTAATTTTTGTTTTTAAGAGAAAATAAAGCTTGGTATTTCATGTGAATTGCCTGTTAAAATAAAGCTCGCTAAAATAATGCTTGGTATTTCATGTGAATTGCCTGCTAAAATAAAGCTCGCTAAAATAAAGCTTGGTATTTCATGTGAATTGCCTGTTAAAATAAAGCTCCCTAAAATAATGCTTGATATTTCATGTGAATTGCCTGTTAAAATAAAGCTCGCTAAAATAAAGCTTGGTTTTTCATGTGAATTGCCTGTTAAAATAAAGCTCGCTAAAATAATGCTTGGTATTTCATGTGAATTGCCTGTTAAAATAAAGCTCGCTAAAATAATGCTTGGTATTTCATGTGAATTGCCTGTTAAAATAAAGAGTGCTAAAATAATGCTTGGTATTTCATGAGAATTACCTGTTAAAATAAAGCTCGCTAAAATAAAGCTTGGTATTTCATGTGAATTGCCTGTTAAAATAAAGCTCGCTAAAATAAAGCTTGGTATTTCATGTGAATTGTCTGTTAAAATAAAGCTCGCTAAAATAATGCTTGGTATTTCATGTGAATTGCCTGTTAAATAAAGCTCGCTAAAATAATGCTTGGTATTTCATGTAAATTGCCTGTTAAAATAAAGCCCGCTAAAATAATGCTTGGTATTTCATGTGAATTGCCTGTTAAAATAAAGCTCGCTAAAATAATGCTTGGTATTTCATGTGAATTGTCTGTTAAAATAATATGTTCTATAAAAGGGTTATCCTTTGGAAGCAAGGAATACACTTCAGAAGTGAAAAATATTGAGTGTACATGTTTTCTGGGCCAGACTAGCTAGTTTCGGCCAATTAGGCCTCATCAGTGACCCTCAGATATTTTCAAAATTCCACAATGGAATCAATGATCCCAAAGGACAAGAAAATATAATCTACACTTTGATATAGGGCAGGGAGATGTTTTACCGCCTGTGTCATATAATATTTTGACCCGCCTAAAAAGTGACCCGCGGGTCATAATATTATGACCCGCAGGTCAATATATTATTATAATATTTTGACCCCCCCTATAATATTTTGACCCCCCTCCCTAACTTCACAAAAGTTGCATTTAAATGACCAAATATGGTGAGGTAACTGTTAAGCAGTAAAACTATGACAATTGTGGTGGTTTTTCCTGCTGATTTTTACACTAGGGCAGTGTCTGAGGAGTGGGGTGGGATAGTTCTAGATCTGAAAATCTACAGCAAGAATAATGACTATAATATATAAGAAAGGGCAATCATGTTTGAAGGGAAATGGCTAAAAAGCAGCAAAAAAGATAAAAAATAACAGAAAAAAAACCACATGACTAAAATGGTATTGAGAGAACCAGCCTATGCACGTGGGGGGGGGGGATGGAGGGGTCAAATTATTATAGCTATAATAAAATGACCCACCCTTTTTTATCTGCTATTGATATACTGGTATTTGAGTTCATTCAATTAATTAAACTTTTCATTGAATTAGGTGGCTTGCAATACACTAGATTCAGTAAGGTGGGAGGGGTTGTAACTTAATGACTTGAAATAAGGGTGGTGGGGGGGGGTCAAATTATTATAGCTATAATAAAATGACCCACCCTTTTTTATCTGCTATTGATATACTGGTATTTGAGTTCATTCAATTAATTAAACTTTTCATTGAATTAGGTGGCTTGCAATACACTAGATTCAGTAAGGTGGGAGGGGTTGTAACTTAATGACTTGAAATAAGGGTGGTGGGGGGGGTCAAATTATTATAGCTATAATAACCCCCCCCCCCCCCTACATTTAATCAACAGTTCAACATTCAATAGTCATGATTATTCTGTTGTTTTAATCCAGTTAATTAGAAATAATCTACTGCTATATCCCCTTTCCTTTACATTATTTTGAGTCCATTTCCTTGGTTGAAAAAGATACTTGGTGTGGGGGGTCATTTTATTATGGGTATAATATTTTGACCCCCCCCCCCCCCCCCCCCACCCCCTACATTTCATCAACAGTTCAACATTCAATAGTCATGATTATTCTGTTGTTTTAATATAGTTAATTAGAAATAATCTACTGCTATATCCCTTTTCTTTACATTATTTTGACTCCATTTCCTTTGTTGAAAAAGATACTGGGGGGGGGGGGGGCATTTTATTATGGGTATAATATTTTGACCCCCCCCCACCCCCCCACCCCCCCTTCTAAGCAGCAACACCCATTTCAAATGAGAATATTATTCTTCATTATCTTGTTAAATGTGATATAATGATGATAATAATATTATTGTCCAGTACTTTGTAAATTGTACTGGGGGGGGGGGGGGGGGTCATTTTATTATAGCTATAATATTTTGACCCCCCTCCCCCTTTCTTGGCAGCAACACCCATTTCAAAAGAGAATATTATTCTGCATTAATTGTGTCAAATGTGAAATAATTTGTTGATATTATTGTCCAGTACTATTATTTTGAGTCCATTTCCTTAGTTGAAAAAAGATATGTATTGGGGGGGGGGGGGTCATTTTATTATGGGTATAATATTTTGACCCCCCCCCCCCCCTTCTAAGCAGCAACACCCATATCAAAAGAGAATATTATTCTTCATTATCTTGTTAAATGTGATATAATATGTTGTTTTATCCGTTTTCTTGACATGATATTATTGTCCAGTACTTTGTAAATTGTACTGGGGGGTGGGGGGGGTCATTTTATTATAGCTATAATATTTTGACCCCTCCGCCCCCCCCCCCCCCCCCCTTTCTTGGCAGCAACACCCGTTTCAAAAGAGAATATTATTCTGCATTAATTTTGTCAAATGTGAAATAATCTGTTGATATTATTGTCCAGTACTATTATTTGAGTCCATTTCCTTAGTTGAAAAAAGATATGTATTGGGAGGGGGGTCATTTTATTATAGCTATAATATTTTGACCCCCCTACCCATGTTGTCAGATCTGCAATAGACTCCTTGCAATACCCATTTCTTATCTTGTCAATACCTATTTATCGATAAAAGTCCACTTCTGATTTATTTTGCTGAAGTTTTAGGGGCGGGTCAAAATATTATAGGGGGGGTCAAAATATTACTGTAATATATTGACCCGCGGGTCAAAATATTACACGGGTCAAAATATTATCTGACACCAGCACACATTCCCACACACCAGCTGTAGTGAAGTTAAATATGTTCTATAAAAGGGTTATCCTTTGGAAGCAAGGAATACATCACAGAAGTGATAAAATAAAGCTTGGCAATATTAATAAAGATAAAGCTTGCTAAAACAAAGCTTGGCATTTCATGTGAATTGTCTGCTTAACAGACAATTCACATAAAATACCAAGCTTTATTTTTCTCAAAAGCAACAACAACAAAACCTAGAATGCATAAATTTGTCATCCCTGCATTAAAGGAGTTAAACCAATTCTGATCTAGTACACTACTGGTATGAGAACCAAAGTGAAGGTCATTGCTCTATGTTAACCCCCCTAAATTTGATTTCAACCCTGAAATCCATAATGTCATTATTTTACCCTCTAAAATTAAATTTCAATGCTGATTTTATTTTTTAAAGGGCCCCTGCCCATGGGTGGTTGGAGAAATAGATTGGACTGCAAGACGCTTCCACGCAGAGCCAAAACCAACTGCACACGAGTACTGGTAAACCGCTTAGAAGGACTAAGCCTGCCCAGGCAAAGCGGTGTGAGTCAGATCGTCCAATGCATATAAACCTTCAGGTTTCATTGGGCGGCTGGGCTTGAGATGTCTTTCATCTCACTGTCAAGTAAAAGTCCCACAAAATTGGAAGCAACATCTCTAAAAGGACCAAAATAGTGTTGATGGGTATGTAAAAACAGAATTCATACAAATTCAAACAAAAATCAATGCTAATTTTCACAAATTCAATGTTGAAATACAGAAATACACTTTACACCTTCTTATCTAGGGATCTGTGAGCCACTAATTAATTATAAGATAGACTTGAAGACAGACTGTATAAAGGATATGGTCATACAGCATTTTTATGTGTCATCAATTAGATCAGATGCAAAAGAATATATTACCTGTGGAGAAGCGACAGACACTGGTGGGGCAGCACCTAACGGAGCAGCAGACTACAAAATTACAAAATAAAGCATCACCACACGACATTCATGCATACATGTAGGGAACAAAAATGTGGACCCAGCTGTTCAAAGCATACAATATGAAAACACGCCTATACAATACACTGTAAATTTTCCCGCAGAAAAAACCCCCAGAAAATTTCAAGATGAAAAATTGTGGTATTTTTCTTATTTCTGCTCAAAATATAGATTGTGGGTACACGTTAGAGCTGCCTCGATCTAGAGCAGAAATAAGAAAAATAAGGATATCTGCTCAAAATATAGATTGTGGGTACTCGTTAGAACCGCCTCATCTATATTTTAGAGCAAAAATAAGAAAAATAAGGTTTACTCCTGTAAACCCCAGTTTTACTATATAAAAGTGGGGTTCAAGGGGGTCAGAATTGTATAGGTGTGTTTTCGTGATGAATAGCTTAACCCTTGACTTTCTGAACCAGAGTACCCATTGCCTTTTGCAAACAGTGTAATCGTAAAATCCTAAAAATTCAGACACCTTGAGGACTTGCTGTAATTCTCCTAAATTTTTTTACAAATTTGCTTCACAATGCAGCAAGGAGTCCAAAAAGTGTAGACTGAATAGCAAACAAATGTAGATCCTGATCAGACTGCTCCATAAGGAGTCTGATCTGGGTCTGCACTGTTTGCTTAGGCCTGTCTGTCTCAATACTATCATTATGTTAAGAATGAAAGAATGTTTGTTTATTTGTTTCTTGCCAAAATGCATTACCTTTTGTAAACAGTGTAGATACAGATCAGATGGATTCTGAATAAGCCATCTGATCAGTATCTACAGTTTTAAATCCAGTTAATGAATTTGTAGGAATAAGTTACATCCAGCAATCAGTCAGAAATGGGTGTGGCTAAATTAATTTATTCAGCAGGACAAGAGTTAACAGACTTGTCAAATGGGGAAAACATTCAAGGTTCAAGCAAAGTACAATATGTCATTTCATCTCAATGTACAAAATCGGAAGCAAGGTCTCCAAAATGGCCTAGTGTTGAAGGGGACGTAAAACTTCAAATCAAACATAACAAACCAACTGATTTGCTAAGTGTACACGCTTGAAGACCCCTTTTTTCACCTGTTGCAGCCCAACTAATGCCTGTTAGCTTTGAACAACTTGGCACTGTTAAATTTCTGTCGAAGCAGATTTTGTGGTGTCAGTTAATGGTAAATACATTTAGGGGAAAACTGTATTCAAAGTTGTCATTTAGGGAGGTAAATTGGATGTTTTACAGTCGGAAATTCGGTTTTACGGAAACGCTCCAGTGGAGCCATAAAACTTAATTTGAGACCGTAAAACTGACAATTTACCTCCCTAAATGACACTTTTCAATACAGTTATCCCAATTCTAATGCATATCTCCATTCTGGTCGTTTTCTTAAAAAGTGTGCTATTTTTCGCTCAAAGAGGCATATTTATACGTTATTGACTTTATATTGTGAAATATTTGGCACGAGTTCATATGGCGAAGTGCGTCTTCGCCATATGAACGAGTTCCGAATATTTCACAATATTAAGTCAATAACCTTTTTATTATATACCCAAAAATTCAAATGTCTAATAGAATTCAGAATTGCCTGGTATAGAAATCTGAAAGTAAAATCCGATTATATATCTTTTAAGTGGTTTGAAACGGAAAATAATGAAGGTCGTTAAGTGTATCCCTACAAGGTGAAAAACCACGCCCAACGGCGCCAAAGTGAAGACGATGTTAACGTTGGTTGGTGTGACGTCATTGAAAACAATGACGCTGACCAACACAGGACGCCATTTTTTCCGAAGCGTCGGTTATATTTCTTTCAAAATACTCCAGATTTCTTAGAAGAAAGTGTTGAAAATCTAAACAGATTGCAGGCAGGTCATATTTGACAGCATAAAATGCGCTTTATGCACTTTGTCAGCACCTATATTCGTTTTGTTTTACGTTCTTTCAGTCGATACGCACGACAAGATGGCTGCCGATTTTTAGCATCGAAATGGACAAATTTGAAAGTAGTTCTATTGTGAACATGACTGCTTATCTACGGGCAATATGAACTTGACTACGGGCAATATGGAAAAATATTGACCGGTTACTTCTGTAGAAAGTAAACGGGACATTTTCTGGGTATATAATAAATCGCAGTATATCAGAGGATATACCATCGCAAGTTTTTGATGTTATCCAATCAGATGTCCCATTATATTTGTAAGTGCATTAGAATTTGCATTCAATTTACAGTCAAACCACTTGAGCCCCGCCAAGCGAATTTGTGTCTTCGAGCATTCCGTCATGACAAATTTTAACTGCGCATGCCCAGCCATTCAGAGGGGCCAGGGATATGGCTTTCTGTCTGAAGGCTCCTCTTGATTCACTGCTTGTATGAGCAAGCAGCAAAGGTTCTGGCGAGACTGCGCGGAGTGCAGGCTCGCCTGAACCTTTGCTGCTCACATAGGCAATAAGTACCAAAATCGCTTGACGGGGCCCACTTTATATTGACATTTGATAAAAAGACAAAACAGACCACAGCCCATCGAGGCTTGAAGTAATAGATGGGCTGCATGATGCTTCCAGGCAGAGCTGAAACTGACCGCACACGAGTACTGGTAAACTGCTCAGAGGATCTAAGACTGCCCAGGCAAAGCGGTGCATGTGGGACCATCCATGCTTATAAACCCTATTGGTTTCATTGGGCGACAGGGTTTGAGAAGTCATTTCATCTCAATGTCGGGTAAAAGTCACACAAAATTGGAAGCAACGTCTCCAAAATGACCTATACTGTGTTGATGGGGATGTTAAATCTCAAATCAAACAAACAAATGTGCAGTGTCATCAAAACTTAAAGTACGGTGTACAAAATGTACTATTCAACAAGTGTACATTAAGCTTGTCAAAATTCTCGATTTGTTTTCCTGTCCCTTGGCAGATTAAGAGTTTCTTGCATACCAGACAAGGAAATCCGTGATTTTACCCTGGGATAGAAATTTATGTTCTGACCCTGGTGTTCCGACCCCGAATCAAATATAATCACGTGTTTGATAAATGCACTGGTTGATTACAACCTCCTATATGTCGTCGTTAAAGTTGACATCATGCACATTACGTGACGTCACTAAACATTCCTGTAGTGTCATCACAATATGGCGGACGTTGGTAACCGAGTGACTGCAGCATTAAAAATTCGCAATACAAATGGAAGGTATGCAAGAAAAAGAATCCAATATGGGTGTCAGGGGTGAATAGAAAAATCCACCCCTCGAGATCACTGTCTGGCATCACTCGGCAAGCCTCGTGATGACGGACAGTGACCCTTGGGACGGATTTTTCTATCCACCCCTCACACCCATATAAGATTCTTATATTCTATCCCAGGGTTAAGCCCAGGATTTTATCTGGTGTGCAAGAAAGTAAAGTTCCACTATTAAGAACTAAAACTGGGATTTCTTCTTCGTATAAAAGATATTTAAAAGGTATCATGGCTTCCTTTATTTGTGTCTCTACACACTCTACACACATAAAGACCACTTTTGAACAGTCCCAAAGGTGGTTTTAATATAGGAATTTTACTGCACTCAAAACAAAGCTTTCAACATAAAAGTGAAACAGACAACAAGATACGTCAACACACCTGTACACACAGGAAAGACCACTTTTGAACAGTCCCAAAGGTGGTTTTAATATAGGAATTTTACTTTATTCAACACAAAGCTTTCAACATACAAGTCAAACAGACAACAAAATACATCAAAACACATATACACGCTGGAAAGACCACTTTTGAACATTCCCAAAGGTGGTTTTAACCCATTGAATACTGGTGGACTCTTCCATTGCTTTATGTTGGACAAGACCATTTGTCATGTAAGGGGTGTCAGGTCTATTTTCTATTTTTATTCTATATTTTTGACGTAAAATTCTTTTAGCAAACAGTGTAGGCCCTGATCAGACGCCGCATTCTGTGGCGTCTGATCTGGACCTGCACTGTTTGCCAAGGTACACCTTTAGGGGTTTCCTGCATACAATGGGTTAATTTGATTTTGTTTGTTTGATTTGAGGTTTAACGTCCCCGTCAACACTGTAAAGGTCATTTTGGAGATGTTGCTTCCAATTTTGTGGGACTTTTACCCGACATTGAGATGAAATGATATCTCAAGCCCTGTCGCCCAATGAAACTAATAGGGTTTATTAGCATGGACGGTCCGCCTCGCACCGCGGTTCCTGGACAGGCTTAAGATCCTCTAAGCTGTTTACCAGTACTAGTGTGCGGGCCGGATTGAGCTCTGCGTGGAAGCATCATGCAGCCAATATATTTCTTCAAGCCCCTATTGGCGGGGGCTTAAAATGGGTTAATAAAGGAATTTTAGTGTATTCAACACAAAGCTTTCAACATACAAGTGAAACATACAACAAGATACGTCAACACACCTGTACATACTGGATCTCATATGCGACAATGCATGACAAAACCTACAATATGACCTGTGTGACCAATGAAGACCCAGATCAGCCTGTGCATCAGGCCAGTCTCTCACTTGTTGATCTTAGATCGCCCAGCAGCAACTCACTACGAAAACATGACTAAACAAAATGCATTGAACACTTTACCGCCGAAAAAACTAACATTTTAAGATGAAAAATTGATATATTTCTTATTTCTGCTGAAAATACAGATTGTGGGTACTCATTAGAACTGCCTCATTAAGTACCCACTGCCTCATTGAGTACCCACATTCTATATAGTCAAACCTCGATAATTCGATGTGATAGGGACCGCCAGATTGTCTTCGAATTATCGAGAGTTCGAATTTTCGAAATCGGTAGTTTGCGGAAATGTTCGAAAATTTTCATCCGGTATAATATTTGACTGCATTTTGCCCATATTCAAGAACACAGATGTTTTCATTGCTCTTAAAGGAACTCATTTTTGAATTTTATTTCTATATAAGAGCAAAGTACCTCATCTTAAAGGAAACAAAACAACATGAACCATTTAACATCCCGTAACAGGGGTGTAATGTAAAACAATAAATCTCTAACAAACGAACTATTGAACCAGTAAAAAGGCGGGACAGAAATGGCTCACGGGAGTAGGCAGCAAAGATCTAGATCAGAATCCCATATGCTCTAATGCTTTGAACAGGTCTCAGATTATAGCCGCTTTATTTAAAACACCAAACAGGATAATCTTCTCAACGATGCTCATTACCAATTATAGTTATATCAATTAAGAAGCTCAGGATTAACTGGGTGTTAATTACCTGTATACACAATAATATAATGCACCTGTGAAATCAGTCGGTGGCAACAAGCTCAAAGAAAACATGCTCTTCAAGCATGAATAATGTGCTTGACATACTATGACTTCGAATTTGGAGATGGATTTTAAAAGAAATTTCTTTGATGGGGACCGACAATTTTATTCGAAACATCAAATTTTTCGAATAATCGAAATTCGAAAAATCGGTAATATTTTGACGTAAAATAATAGCAACAAAGATCGGGACCGACACACACTTTCGAAAAATCGTCGTTCGAATCACCGAGATTCTACTGTATTAGAGCAGAACTAAGAAAATAAGGTTTACCCCTGTAAACCCCAGTTTTACTACATAAAAGTAGGGTTCAAGGGGGTCAAAATTATGCAGGCTTGTTTATGTGATGTGAAGGCTACTCAGAGTTGTGAAGAGCCTGATCAGACTGTGTGGACGTGCAGGCTGATCTGAATCTTCATTGGCTGCACAAGTCTTATTCTAGCTTTTCGGGGTGTACTGACTCATCAGGGGTTTCACTAACTTTTTTTGCGTCAACGACAGAGGCAAAGTAGGCAGCAGATTTTCTCTGTTTTCTATCTTGACTCTAAATTCTTTGATTTGAGGTTTTGCATCCCCTTAAACAATGTAGAGGTCATTTTGGAAACATTGCTTCCAATTTTGTGGGACTTTTACCCGACATTGAGATGAAATGACAACTCAAGCTCTGCCCTCCAGTGAAACCAAAAGGGTTTATATGCATGGACGGTCCGACTCGGACCATTTTGCCTGGGCAGGCTTACAGCGTCTAAGCAGTTTACCAGTACTCACGTACGGTTGGTTTCAGCTCTGCATGGAAGCATCATCTATTTCTTCAAGCCCCGATGGGCACGGGCCTAAATTAATCAAAGGTGAATAATGCCAAAGGAAAAGGGGAAAATCCCCACACCCTGCTGCCTCTTAATGAAACCCCTGTTCATATACCACATCTTTATAACACTTTTCATTATAATACCATTTTTTGATATAACACAGCTAAAAGATGGATCCCAAAAATATATAGATTATATAGAAAAATGACCATAAATGATCATTTTTCTATATAATATATACATTTTTGTTTGGATCTATATATATTTTTTTTTGGGGGGGGGGGGGGGGGTGGGCTGGGGGTTGGTGTTAGTGTTATGGTCCTTTCAAGATTATTCCACTTACTTTAGAATCAGCGCTCTTATCCACTAGGCCATGGAGGCCCCTATTTTTGTTTGGATATAACATGGTTGTTTAAAATACATGGTTCCTGCTATGGACCCCAACAATGATTTTATAAAGAGTGTGTTGTCTATTAACAAGAGGGCCCAGAGGGCCCTGGTTTGCTCACCTGATCCAGTGTATAACAAGTGGGCCCCGGGCAGGGTCAATTTTGGCTCCAGGGCTATAATTTGAACAATCTTGGTAGAGGTCCACAAGATGAAGCTTCATATCGAATATGAAAGACCTTGGCTTTGTGGTTTCAGAGAAGAAGATTTTAAAGGTTTACCCTGCATATAGAAGTCTATGTAAAACAAGATTTTCCTTATATAAGTCTGTAAAATTAAAGGGCCCCGGAGCGGGGACATTTTTGGCCCCAGGGCTATAATTTGAACAATCTTGGTAGAGGTCCACTCGCTGAAGCTTCATAACAAATATCAAAGACCTAAGCCTTGTGGTTTCAGAGAAGAAGATTTTTAAAGATTTTCCCTATATAAGTCTATGTAAAACCAAAGGGCCACATGGCAGGGGCGTTTTTGGTCTCAGGGCTATAATTTGAACAATCTTGGTAGAGGTCAACTAGCTGAAGCTTCATAACAAATATCAAAGACCTAAGCCTTGTGGTTTCAGAGAAAAAGATTTTTCAAGATTTTCCCTATATAAGTCTATGTAAAACCAAAGGGCCCCGGAGCGGGAGCATTTTTGGCCCCAGGGCTATAATTTGAACAATCTTGGTAGAGATCCACAAGGTGAAGCTTCAAACCAAATATCAAAGACCTGGGCCTTGCAGTTTCAGAGAATAAGATTTTTAAAGATTTTCCCTATATAAGCCTATGTAAAACCAAAGGGCCCTGGGGCGGGGGCATTTTTGGCCCCAGCACTATAATTGGAACAATCTTGGTAGGGGTCCACTAGATGAAGTTTCATACCAAATAGCAAAGACCTGGGCCTTGCAGTTTCAGAGAAGAAGATTTTTAAAGATTTTCCCTATATAAGCCAATGTAAAACAAAAGGGCCCCGGGGCGGGGGCATTTTTGGCCCCAGCACTATGATTTGAAAAATCTTGGTAGGGGTCCACTAGATGAAGCTTCATACCAAATATCAAAGACCTGGGTCTTGCGGTTTCAGAGAAGAAGATTTTTATAGATTTTCCCTAGATAAGCCCATGTAAAACCAAAGGGCCCCGGTGCGTGGGCATTTTTAGCTCCAGCTCTATAATTGGAACAATCTTGGTAGGGGTCCACTAGATAAAGCTTCATACAAAATATCAAAGACCTGGGCCTTGTGGTTTCACAGAAGAAGATTTTTAAAGATTTTCTCTATATAAGCCATTGTTAAACAAAAGGGCCCCGGTGCGGGGGCATTTTTGGCCCCAGCACTATAATTTGAACAATCTTGGTAGTGGTCCACTAGATGAAGCTTCATACCAAATATCAAAGACCTGGGCCTGGTGGTTTCAGAGAAGAAGATTTTTTAAGTTTTCGGTGAAAAAAAAATCTATTTTTGGCTACTGTGACCTATATGTGCAACGGACCGGAACCATTTGAACAACTTTGAAAGGGGACCACCTAAGGATCATTCCTGTGAAGTTTGGTCAAAATCCGATCAGTGGTTTAGGAGGAGATGTCGTTTGTAGAAAAAGTTTACGGACGGACGCACGCACGCGCGACGGACAGAAAGTGATCCCAAAAGCTCACCTTGTCACTACGTGACAGGTGAGCTAATAAAACAGATTGAAGAAATAGATGGGCTGCAGGATGCTTCCATGCACAGATGAATCTGACTGCACAAGAGTACTGGTAAACCACTGTTTGCTCAGGCATGTCCGTCAAAATACATACAGTAAATATGGTACACCAAAACCTCTTTATAACACTACTGATGGTGTCCAAAGCAGAAAATGTGTTAGTTAAACAACCGTGTTATATCCAAACAAAAATGTATAGATTATATTGAACAAGAATTCCGCCAAAGGCTACGTCACGCCTGTGGGGGCGCAAAGTCACTGAATCATGTAATCTAGGCCAAGGTCAAATATTAATGCTACCATAAAAGTTGCCACTCCTAGATGCAAGCTTGTACCAAATATCATTAATGAAGCTCTAATAGTTCTTGAGAAATGACCTTAAACATTAGGTTGAACACTAGAGTTGATGCGATAGTTCACTAAGTCAGTGAACCATGAAATTTAGGTCAAGGTCAAATATGGATGCTTGCATTAGAATTGCCATTCCCAGATACAAGTTTGTACCAAGTATCATTAATAAAGCTTCTATAGTTCTTGAGAAATTAACTTGACCAATAGGGTGAATGCTAGGGTGGTCACAATATTTCACTGAGTCAGTGAACCATCAAATGTAGGTCAAGGTCAAATATGGATGCTTGCATTAAAATTGCCGTCCTTAGGTAAAGTTTATACAAAATATCATTAATGAAGCTCTTATAGTTCTTGAGAAATTAACTTGACCATTAGGGTGAACGCTAGGGTGGTTGCAATATTTTACGAAGTCAGTGAACCATGAAATGTAGGTCAAGGTCAAATATGGATGCTTGCATTTAAGCTGCTATCTACAGATACAAGTTTGTACCAAGTATCATTAATGAAGCTCTTATAGTTCTTGAGAAATAAACTTGGCCATTTGGGAGAACGCTAGAGTGGTCAAAACTGTTGACACCTTGACAAACGGACACAGGAACGGACAAACGGATGGAAAACCAGGCGCCTATATCGCGCCATACTAATAGCAGGCACGACAAAAATGACCATTTGTATACATTTTTTGGGATCCATCTTAAAACTCTGTTATATCCATAACCCTGTTATAATGAACCGTGTAATAATGAGGTTGTGATGTAATATATACTCACTTTCCTTTCGACATGCCACTCCTGCGTCAATGCCTCAACTTCTTCTTTATGCATTATCTCCCTTTCCTGAATTTTCCTCTCCTGGGTATCATGCATTTTTGCCTGCCTCTCAATCAGATCTATCTCATGTCTTTGCTTTAAGTCAGTTATCTGGTTTAGCAGTGTCTCAGTCTGGAGTTTCATCTCAGAGTCTTTGGCCTAGTAGAATACAAATTTACATATACATACAAACTTGTTCTATATACAAGATTTCCACCATCTTTCGTGGAGATTGATCATGAAATCTTTTCTATGGTCCATCACGTGAACAAATCCATGAAATGAACACCCCCTAAACCCCACATTACATAGAGTAAACTGGGGTTTATGGGGTATAAATTATTTTTCTTATTTCTGCTCAAATGCATAGGTTGTGGATACTTGTTAGAACCGCCTCAATGAAGAAGCCTCCGTGGTGTAGTGGTTACGCTACTCGCCTTGTAATTCAGGGATCGCAGGATCGATCCCGGGCTTCTCCAGACTTTTTGATGAGTCTTTAAACCGAGGTCCCGTCTCCATATGACCTTAGCTGTTGATGACATAAAACTAAACACTCACTCACGGTCACCGCCTCAATGAGGCGATTCTAACAAATATCTATAACATTTGTTTCTTGGAGTATTAAATTACAAGAATCTGTCATGACTATGGATTCGATTTGGGCATTTCCAACCCGAGGGAAGCCCACTCCCCTCGGAATCGAGACTAAACATTGAGCTAAGAATTCATTCCATTGAAATTGTTGTTATAACGAGTTTTGCCGTTATAACGAATGTCGTTATAACGCGGGTCCTCTGTATAACAAAAACATTTCCAAGGAAGCAATTTTTTTCCACATGAACCAGTACAGTTAGGATTTGATATGAGTTGTGGGTCATTTTGTGTCATCTCCCAGAGACAGCGAGCAAAAAGATAGTAGTGGACATTACGATAACACACCCATGCGACATAGTGCATTTCTTCACATTTCCCAAATGGCTACTTTTCTGATGAAAATCCATGATATTTTTCTTACTTATACTGCAAACATAGGTTGTGGCTGCTTGTTACATGAGGTGGTTCTAACTAGTAACCACAACCTATGTCTTGGAGCAGAAATAAGAAAAATAATGTATACCACCGTAAACCCCTGTTTTCTCTATATAAGGGGTGTTCATTTCACGGACTTATTTAACCCATTGTATACTAGTGGACTCTTCAATTGCTATATGTTGGCCAAGTCCATTTGTCATATCAGGGGTGTAAGGCCTATTTTTCGTTTTTATCATATTTTTGATGGAAAATTCTGTAAGCAAACTGTGCAGGCCCTGAACAGGCACCGGGTTCTGTGGTGTCTGATCTGGGCCTGCACTGTTTGCCAAGGTACCCCTTTTGTTTTGTTTGATTTGAGGTTTAATGTCCCTGTAAACACTGTATAGGTCATTTTGGAGATGTAGCTTCCAATTTTGTGGGACTTTTACCCAACATTGAGATGAACCATGTTGCCCAATGAAACCAATAGGGTTTGTAAGCATGGACAGTCCAATTCGCACTGCTTTGCCTGGGCAGGCTTAGATCCTCTAAGCGGTTTACCAGTACTCATGTGCGGTCGGTTTCAGCTCTGCATGCTTCCATGCAGCCCACCTATTTCTTCAAGCCCCAAAGGGGCCGTCAAGGTACCCCTTTAGTGTTTCCCACATGCAATGGATTAAGTGATGAGATGAAAGAGAGGGGCAGGGGAAAGAGGAAAATGATGTAAAGTGAAGAAATAGAATAAAAACATTCCCCCTCTACTATAACCTGCTGGAAGGATAGCAAGCCTTGCCAAACTAAGCCAGTATCAGTTTGATGTCCTGGTGACGTAAAATACACCACAACCTCTTTATAACACTTTTAATCTGGTCCAAAGCAGAAACCTTGCTACTTAAACAACTGTCTTATATCCAAACAAAAATGTGTTGGTTGGTTGGTTGATTTGAGGTTTAACATCTGCATCAACACTGTAAAGGTCATTTTGGAGACGTTGCTTCCAATTTTGTGGGACTTTTACCCGACACTGAGATGAAATGACACATCTCAAGCCCTGTCGCCCAATGAAACCAATATGGTTTAATAGCATGGACGGTCTGCCTCGCACCACGGTTCCTGGACAGGCTTAGATCCTCTAACCAGTTTACCAGTACTAGTGTGCGGGCCGGATTCAGCTCTGTGTGGAAGCATCATGCAGCCCATATATTTCTTAAAGCCCCTATAGGTGGGGTCCGTAAACAAAAATGTGCAGATTCTATAGAAAAATGACCTTTTATGGTCATTTTTCTATATAATCTATACATTTTTGGGATCCATCTTGAAACTGTGTTATATCCAAAACCGTGTTATAATGAACCACGTTATAATGAGGTTTTGGTGTACATGGCACCTTCCCACATGGCATCTTCACCTCACTCAACAACCACGATAAGGAAAATCTTTCTGGTCTATTCCCTTGGTACTCCCTTGCTCATCTCAACTTTTTTTTTAGATAATTCTCTCCCTTTCTTTCTGCTTTTTAGGGGAATTAATTATAATTATTTTAAGTGTTTTTGTCTTCTGAAATCACTTGATGTATATGTACTGCAAAAAGCTGTTCACATAAAATGTAAAAATATACAGTGAATTCCGTTATTAAGACCAAGTAAAATTAAGATGAATTCTGCTTTAAAAAGCTAACTTAGAAGGGGACAGTTATTCTTTTTTTCGTGTTTTCTACAAACAATGTCCTCCGGTCAGGGACCACCTTTGGGACTGTTCAAAAGTGGTCTTTCAGACCACTTTTGAACAGTCCCAAAGGTGGTCTTAATATAGGAATTTTACTGTACTTGTCCCTGAAGACGACTTCAACAAAAGCCCTAAGCTGACTGTCAGATCCTGAACAATCATATATTGTATGAAAATATTTCAACGTTTGTAATTTATGTATCAAAATATTGTTTAACCCATTGATTACTGGTGGACTCTTCCATTGCTGTATGTTGGACGAGTCCATTTGTCATTTAAGGGGTGTCAGGCCTATTTTTTCATTTCTATTCTATTTTTGACATAAAATTCTGTCAGCAAATAGTGCAGGCCCTGATCAGATGCCGCATTCTGCGGCGCCTGATCTGTGCCTCCACTGTTTGCCAGGGTACCCCTTTAGGGGTTTTTCACATGCAATGGGTTAAACTAGATTATTACCTTTAGTTTTGTTTCATATTCCATTCTGAGATCATCCAATTTTTCATCTCGTTCCTGGATTTCTTTCTGGGCTTCTCTCAACATCTGTTGGCTTTCTCTTGTTGTGCTTTCTTCAACATGACTACTCCGCTCTAAATAAGAGAGATATCATCTTCATAAATACAGGTGACTCAATGCCTCTGATACTTCAAACTACATCTCAGTACACAAAAGTTTGCCAGAAAGTAACAACTGCCCTCGGTGAGGCACTTCTAATGAGTACCCACAACATATGCTTTTGTGCAAATACGCGTACAAGAAAAATGTAAGTACTTTTCAGAAGAAAAAAGCGCCTCAGCGCTATGCAAATTTTCACTTCCCATGGCTCATATGCTATGCTGGGGACACGGTGGGTTCTACCAACTTTGGCCTCAGTCCTCACTACCCACAGTCCCCCGGCTACACAACACTTTTAATAAGAGACCCAAGTGGGCCAGAAATCGCTCACCACCCTGCAGGCATATGTCGTAATTGTGACGTCACATCAACATTGCCAGGGATGACATCACGAAAACATGCCTATATAATTTTGACCCCCTTGAACCCCACTTTTATATAGTAAAACTGGGGTTTCCGGGGGTATAAATTATTTTTCTTATTTCTGCTCTAAAATATAGATTGTGGATACTCGTTAGAACCGCCTCGATGAGGCGGTTCTAACGAGTGCCCACAATCTATATTTTGAGCAGAAGTAAGAAAAATATCACAATTTTTCATCATAAAATGTTTAATTTTTCGGCGATAAAGGTGGCAATGTATTTGTATAGGCGTGTTTGCGTAATGCAACTTCTGAGTGCTTGCTTGACATTACGATAACACACTCGTGTGCCATAAAGCATTTTACACATCTCCAAAACGGTCAATTTTCTGAAGAAAATTTGTGAAATTACACTCCAACCCGTGTTAAGCAAGCACCTCAGGGATGATCAAAATGTGCTCGCTTAAGACAGGTGCTTGCTTAATACAGGTGAATATTAATGCATTTGCCTTTTTGGGGAACTAAATGCATGCTTGCTTAAGACAGGTTGCTTGCTTAATAGAGGTGGCCACTATGACAGGTTTGACTGTATTCTTATTTATACTCAAAACATAGGTTGTGGGTACTCATTAGAACTGCCTCAATGAGGCAGTTCTAACGAGAATCCACAACCTATGTCTCGGATCAGATATGAGGAAAATAATGTATACCCCCATAAACCCCAATTTTCGCTATATAAAGTGGGGTATAAGGGGGTGTTTATTTCATGGGCTTGTTAGCATGATGATTTTCGTCAACATTAGCTCACCTAATTATGCTAATGTAAAAGCTACTCACAAATATATTCATTACGAAAACACGCCTATACAAATACATTGCCATTTTTTTGGCCAAAAATTAGAAATTTTAAGATGAAAAATTGTGACATTTTTCTTATTTCTGCTCAAAACATGGATTGTGGGGACTCGATAGAACTGCCTCGACGAGGTGGTTCTATCAAGTACCCACAATCTATGTTTTTGAGCATACATAAGAAAAATAATGTATACCCCCTTAAACCCCAGTTTTACTATATAAAAGTGGGGTTCAAGGGGGTCAAAATTATATAGGCATGTTTTCGTGATGGTCAACAAAAAATATCTGTCTATCAGATATTGTATTTGCAAGAATAGTTACGATTTTACTATCAAGAATCCTTGTCCTGCTGAGCATGGATATGCATTTTCTTTCAATGTAGATCCAGATCAGATGGCTTCTATAATCTGATCAGGATCTTAATCATTTGTCATTCAGATTGTGAATTTGTTGCAATAATTTGCATCAAGTTATCGGATCGGTTGATAATCCGTAGTGGGTGTGGTAGACTAAAATATGCAGCAGGACAAGGGTTGAGCTAACAATGCTATGAACAACAATGCTATCCCTTGCCTTATAACATAGGTGACTTTTTGATGGAGGTGACCTTTAAGACAGGTTTGACTGCAGTTTTGTTTGAATTTTTTTGATTTGAGGTTTAACGTCCCCATCAACACTTTAAAGGTCATTTTGGAAACGTTGCTACCAATTTTGTGGGACTTTTACCCGACATTGAGATGAAATGACATCTCAAGCCCTGTCGCCCAATGAAACCAATAGGGTTTATTTGCATGGATGGTCCGCCTCGCACCGTGGTTCCTGGACAGGCTTAGATCCTCTAAGGGGTTTACAATTACTAGTGTGCGAGCCAGATTCAGCTCTGTGTGGAAGCATCATGCAGCCCATATATTTCTATGGGTGTGGGTTTGACTGCAGTAATTACTTGTATAATTATGAGCATCTGCCTGGGGGCATGCGCCCATAGCAAAGGCTCAGATCAGTCTGTGCATCCACACAGTATGTTCAGTGTCTTTGCTGTGTATTTATATATATAATTTTGTCCCAAAGCTTGTTTTTTTTTTGGATGGGGGTGGGGGGGGGGGGGGAGCCCACAGTAGTAGGAGACCTAATGTTAAAGAGACAGCAGTCTGACCATAAAAATCCTAAAAACTTGGACACCTTGAGGACTTGCTGTAATTCTCCTAAAATTTTAACAGATTTGTTTCATGATCAAGCAATGAGTCCCAAAAGTGCAGATGAAATCAGTGCAGACCCTGATCAGACTGCTCCCCACGGAGCAGTCTGATCTGGGTCTGCACTGTTTGTCTGTCTGTCCCAATATTTCAGACCATTACAGTAACCACTAGGCCACTGAGGCTCATCGCATACATTTGTATACTTTAAGGGGAATGGGAACACCTGGCTGATTTTTCCGCCATTTTTCAAAGGGAGACAACTTTCGGGACTTCCTGTTCGCTTTCCTATAAGCCTTGTCCCACTGAAAAAGGGGTCAACTCTTAAAGGAAAGAATTTGCTCCTCTGGAGCAAATTCTTTCCTTTAAGAGTTGACCCCTATTGACATGGGAGACAAAAATACTTTTGCAGGAGTTGCTTCCCCTGAAGGTGTTCCCATTCCCCTTAATACCGTTCAGCTTGTTTTCTCTCATTTCCTTTTGTGATCACTGTGCACATTCTAATATGAGGGCAGGTCAAAAAGTTACCAGCCTATCCCATTTCCAATTGACCAAGACAACCAAGAGTTTCATGCATTGTTTCAATACATGTTTTAGGCATGAGGGAAAAATTGCACCCTTATCATGTCATTCACCCATAAGATATTGAACGTCAAACATGGCTAGCGATACACAAGCAAGCTTTTCGTCAAAAGTTGAGTACCGTACTGTAATTTGGTAAAGGGAAAACAGGTCAGGAAATACATTGTGAGTTGGCCAATGTTTATGGGTCTTCCGCACTAATGTATGCACAAGTTAAATTCTGGGTTTAATGCAGTAGAAGGTCTATAGAAGACGAAACCAGGTTAGATGCCCAGCAGATGCCACCGATGAAAAAATGTGTAACAAAGTACAGGATTCGGTGAACCTTGATAGGTGAATTAAGGCGGAAAAAATAGTGAATTTTGGCTTGGGTATGCGCAAGCTAACACAGCCCATTGGGTCCCAAAATCCCTTTGGGACGAGCAAATGGCAACCAGAACATCAGTATGCAGTGCATTGTTGAAGCAATTTAGGAAAGGAAGATGATTTTCTTTCACGTCTGGTGACTGTAGATGAGACAGAAGTCCATTATTAGGAACCAGAGAATAAAAGTTGCCAGTGGGTAGGGCCGGGGTCTCCAAGGCCAAAGAAGTTCAAAACGCAACCTTCTGCTGGCAAGGTGATGGCAACTGTATTTAGGGACGCACAGGGCGTTATTATGCTGGTCTTTGAAAGTACAATAACAGGTGAGTTTTATGCAAATTTGCTTGACCAAATGAGAACTGCGATCCATGAAATTGCCAAGGTTAACTCTCCAAAGGGATTCTGCTCCAACAGCACAATGCAAGACTCCACACTTGCAAAAGTGCAATGTATGCTGTTGAGCGGAATGGGTACGAGCTAATACCGCACCCCACCTTTTCTCCAGACTTAGCTCCTAGTGATTATTTTCTATTCCCGAACTTGAAAAAGGATATCCTTGCCTGTCATTTCCGGTCCAACAAAGAAGTCGTGGCGGCAGTTGAGGAGTGTGTCGGATACAAGGATCCTGGCTTCTGCAGTTCTGGGCTGATGGCACTGGAACAGCGTTTGTCCAAGTTTATCATTCTAGAGGGCAATTACATCGAAAAAGAAGAGATCGATCTCACCCAGAAATAAGTTAGGCTGATTTTTTATTGACTTGCCCTCATATTTTGGAAATGGAGTACAGTATCATTATGCAATTTCAACAAAACCATGGTCCTAACCTTATTTTCTTGTACATATCAAGGAGCCATGGTAGGATATAAGAATCTTATATGGGTGTGAGGGGTGGATGGAAAAATCCGTCCCGAGGGTCACTGTCCGGCATCATGAGGCTTGCCGCACATGAGGTTGCAATCAACCTGTGCATTTATGAAACACGCGATTATATTCGATTTGGGGTCGGAACACCAGGGTCAGAACATAAATTTCTATCACAGGATAAAATCACGGATTTCCTTGTCTGGTGTCCAAGAAATATTGTTCCAAAATGCATGAAATATCGTCTAAATGCATACAGGGAATGATGACAATTGGGATTTGTAAAATTAAAAGTTGTAAATGTGAAACACTAAAAGCAACCTATGTATAGAAAAAAACAATGTTAGGTCTTCCTAGATCATCATTTTATGTTGTAAACTAGTCTGTGTAATGCTGAGAAAAAAAGGTTTACAACGACAAGATAATTTTTTCTTAACCCTTGTCCTGCTAATCCCGGATATGCCTTATCTTTGAAACAATGTAGATCCAGATCAGATGGCTTCTGACGAAGCCATCTGATCAGGATCTACATTGTTTGCCATTCTGATTGTGAATGTGTTGCAATAATTTGTATCAAGCAATCTGATTGGTTGATAATCGGTAGTGGGTGTGGCATATATGAATATTCAGCAGAACAAGGGTTAAGTTCACATACTGTTGATACATGTTAGATAGGTAGTTCTAAGGAGCACCTATAACTTATAAATTCGAAAACTTGATTTAAGCCGCGTACAATCAATTTAAGCCCCCCAGTGAAATACTTTTCATTAACCGTTCCAAGGCTGTTCTGCCACGGTTTATTTTTGCTTTTATGTATATCGCTTACATCTTTTTGTTAAGGATAGCCAATTGGTAATTTTGTGGGAAAGTAACTGTCCTTTTTGGCTTTCCCCTATGGATGTTTCCATTAGGGTCTAGTTATTTCATGTTTGTTATTCTTCCCTTTGGTGTCTCTGATGGGAGCTGTGGGTTTATAAGAATCTTATATGGGTGTGAGGGGTGGATAGAAAAATCTGTCCCTCGGGATCACTGTCCGGCATCACTCGGCACATCCCGAGGGACACTGTCCGACATCACGAGGCTTGCCGAGTGATGCCGGACAGTGATCCCGAGGGACAGATTTTTCTATCCACCCCTCACACCAATATTGGATTATTTTTCTTGCACACCTTTCATTTTATAGCGGGTTTTAATGCTGCCGTCACTTCGATTACCGATGTCTGCCATATTGTGTTGACAATGCAGGAATGTTTAGTGACGTCACGTAACGTGCTGTGACGTCAACCTTAACAATAGCGCAACCAGTGCATTTATCAATTACGCGATAATATTCGAACACCAGGGTCAGAACATAAATTTCTATCCCAGGGTTAAATCACGGATTTCCTTGTCTGGTGTGCAAGAAAATTGTATCTAATCCTGATCATTGCCTTCACTTCTATTTTATTATGTGGAGCAGAAATAAGGCACAAGCTTTTATTGTAAAAATCTTACTTTCACAGGCATTAAAGACTACCATTATCTCACATGTATATTGTTTTTAACAACATACCACTTTTTTCTACATAAAACTGATGTTAAGATGAACTACATTGAAAGCCATGATAAAAGTAAGAAAAATCCTCTAGAAATACTACCTAGAATTTCAGCATATGTGGCTTCATATTCATGTTCCTTGTCCTTGAATTTTTGGTTGAATTCCTTCACAAGCTCCTTAATCTTAGACATGTGCTCATTTTCCCTTTCCTCTATTTCCTTGGAATGCTTAGTTTTCAATTTATTACAATCTTCCATTAATTTCTTTTCCAATTTGTCTATTTCTTCATCTTTATCAATTTTCAAAGTCTGAAATTGCTTTTCCAGTTTGCCAACTTCATGTCTTTGTGATTCCACTAAAGATGCCTTTTCTTCATTAAGGTCTTGAATGGACTGATTTAGTTTTTCTTTTTCTAATTTTTCATATTCTAGACTTTCTTTGAGCTCTGATATTACAACTTGACTAGAGTCTGCTTTTTGCAGCTGTTCGTTAGCTAACTGGTCTTTTGAAACTAACAGAGAACTAAATTCTGACTTCAAAGTTTCTTTTTCTTTATACAGATTTTCATTTTCTGTTGTCAACTCTGTCACTTTATCCTTTAAACTGTTTACCTCAATTTTCAAGTTACTTATAGTCACATTAAGCTTTGCTGTTGTTTTTTCGTTTTCACCCTGCAACTGTTTTTTGACTTGGGTAATATACAATTCAGCTTTCTTTTTAAACTCAGCAACTTTAGCAGCACTTTCTGTTTCTAACTCTGATCTCAAACTTTCTATTTTTTCTTTTTGCTCTTTTTCCAATTCAACTTCTTTTTCACTAATGTTTGCTTGTATCTGTTTACAAGATTCTTTTTCTGTAACAAGCTGTTCTTTTAACTGTGCAATTTCATTTTGTAAAGATTTAATACGGCTTTCTTTTGCTGTGGAACTTTCCTTTTCCTTATGAATTGCCTCTTCTAAGGCAACTAGATCTGATTTTAATGTTTTAAGTTCTGAACACAATGAATTGTTTGCCTCTTCTTTAGCTTTGTTATCATTTTGAAGCCTATTTAGACATTCATTTTGCGCTTTACTGTCTGCTAAAGCATCATCTAACTTTGTCTGAGCTGCAATATTTAAGGATTCTAATTTATTTCTAGCTAACTTCAGGGCCTCTATTTCTTCTTCTAATGTGGTTATATGGTCTTTCAGTTCAGTCTTTTCAGTTTCACTAGCTTCAACACTGCAAATATATTGGCTAATTCTAATATCATCCTCAGCCTTTATGCTTTCAAGTTCACCAAGCTTTTCTTTCAAAACACAAATCTGGTTTTCATGTTCCTTTAATCTTTTTTCAGCAACTGATAAAGTCTGATTTTTAGACTCCGATAACTCTTGTACTTGAGATGTTAGTAACAATTCTTTCTGGCATAGCTGCTCTTTTAAATCAGATTCTATTAATAAAGACTTAGTATTCAATTCTTCTATTATTTTGTCTTTTGAAAGAATTTCATTTTGAGCTTGTAGCAGTGCTTGTTTAGCATCTTGAACCTCCGTTTCCAATTTCTTGCATGTATTTTCCAGGTCAGCTTTCTCTTGCTTACGTAATTCTTTGGTTTGAACTAACATTTCTTTGACATTTTCAAGTTCAACTTCAGTTAAATTTAGCTTTTCTTTCAAACTGTTTATTGTAGCATTGCTATAACTTGTACAGCTTTGAAGCTCATCAGCTTTTGAAAGAATATCTGATTCCATTATATTCACCTTTTCATCTAATTTTAATTTCTGCCCTTGCAACTCTTCACACTCAGACTGCTTTTCAGTAAGTTTACCCTGTAAGGACCCAATCTTGTTCTCAAGTTCCATAATGGTATCTTTATTCTGCTCCAGCTGTAACAGCTTTGTGTTTGCATGTGCCAGTTCTGAAGCAAAGGCATCTTTCTCAGCTGTTTCATCTTTTAGCTGATTTTCAAGATGTGTCAGTCTTTCCTGACTTCCCTCCCTCTCTTTCCTTACTAATTCTTCAACTTCTTTGACTTTTTCTTCCTCTCTTATATTAAGTTCTTTAATCTTGATTTGTACTTTCTGTTTGAACTCTTTTAATTTTTCTTGCCATTTTTCTTCCTGCAATTTTAACTCATGGGAATGTTTGTCTTTTTCTTCTTTATGTTTGAGTTCCAAGTCAGTTTTCTCCTTTTCCAAAAATGATAAAGCTTCTAAACTACTTTTTAATCTTGTTTCTAGCTCAGTTACATCATTCTGAAGTTGAGAAATATTGTTTTCTAATAATTTTTCATGTTCTTCTTTTTCATTTAACAGCAATGTAAGCTCTGATACTTTACTGTCATTATCATGCAAGGATTTTTCTAAGTCTTGTTTCACTTGCTCACCTTCTGTTACTTTAGAGTCCAGTGACTTCTGCAATTCTTCAGTTTGCTTTTGAGCTTGTGTAGTAATTTCTAACAGCTGGGCTGCTAGAACCTCTTTTTCCTCACTAAGAGCTCTTCCCTGTCTTTGCAATTTTTCTTTGTATCCATCAAGCTGAGCTTCATAGTTCTGTATACAGTCATGCAATTTCTGCTCTGTATCAGAAACTTTGTCTGTTAGCACCTTTAGCTGGGATTGGAGTTCTTCGTCATTTAAAGAAATTTCAGACAATTTTCTCTCATAATTGTCTTTCAGATTAGTTAAATTTTTGGCACTTTCTTCTTTCAGTGAATTATTTATATCCTCTAATTCTGAACACCTAAGCTGCAATTCTTCAATAGCACCATTCAGGTCTGCTTGCTTATTGTTAAATTCTGCTTTCAAAGACTGAAGGTTATTCTCATAGTCATTTGTTAATGATAAAAGTTTATCATCTTTTTCCTGGCACTGTGAATTCATGGCTTTAAGCATTTCCTCTAGGGACAAATTTGTGTTTTCAATCTGTGCAATTCTTGATAATGATTCTGAAATTCTTTCATCCTTTTCTTGTTTTTCTAAGTTATGCTTTTCTGAAACCCTGAACATTTCTTGATTCAGTAATTCACATTTCTGTTCTAGTTCAGATATCTTACTGCAGGATTCTTTTTCTGTCAATTCACTTTTATGAAGAAAATTATCTCTTTCTGTAGATACATTTCTTAAATTACTTTCAGATTCTTTCAATTTGGAATTCAAATCAGCTAACTGTATTTCCATTTCATTTATTCTCTGATCATACCGTGATTTTAAATCCTTTTCTGATTTCTGTCTTCCTTCCAAGTAGGATGCCATTTCAGATTCAAAACTAGTTCTTATTGTCCCTATTTGATCAATGAGGAGATCAATTTGTGTTTGACATTTCTCCATTTCACCTTTATTTGAAGAAGTCAGTATATTAACTTTTTCTTCCCATTCCTTATTACTATTTACATAATCCTGAACATGCTTTTCTTGTAAATCCTTTATTTGTTGCTGATAATGATTTTCTAATTTTCTTGTCAATTCCACAGAACCATCATCTTTTAGCTTGGCAAGATCTGATAATTTTTGCTCAAAACTTTCATCTTTTATTTTCAATTTCTGTTGGAACTTATCTTTCATTTTCTTGAAATTATCTTTAAATTGTGTTTGCTTTTCTTCAAATTTAACTCGGAAACTATCCTCCAAAGCTTTCTGGGTTTCTATTTGTTCATTCAGCTTAGCTTGCATCTCACTGCAATTTTGCTTTTCCTGATCCAACTTAGTTTTTATTGCACTAATGTGCTGCTGTGATTCAACTGCTAGTGTTTCTAGTTTGTCTTTCAATACAGACACCTCTTGCTGCAAAGACACAACATTAGATTGACTTTCACCCAGTTCACTTTGTTGTTTTGCATTAGCTTGCTCATAGTCATTCAATCTGTCCTCACAGTTAGCAATATATTCAGATTTTTCTGACAGATTAGATTTCAAAGCTTCTATTTCCTTTTCTTTCTCAGACAAAATGTGTTCTTGCTCCTGAACAAACAGGACTTTTTCATCCAGCTCAGACTGCAAAGAATTAAGTTTTTGAGTGAAAATTTGCATTTCAGAATTAAATTCCTGTTCTTTTATACTTAATGTGGCTGACAAGGATTCATTAGATTGTCTAGATTCACTTTGAAGAAGATCAACTTTTTCACTTAAAATTAGTTTTTCAGATTCAAATTGTTTCAGCTGCATTTCCTTTTCACAGTTCAATTTCACCACATTTTCTTTCTCTATCAATACCTCATTCTGTTTATCTTTTATTTTCTGGACTTCAGTTTCTGTGTCAGCTAGCTGTGTTCTTAAAGCATCAATTATATTATCCTTATCAGTAGCTATTTGATATAGCTCATCTATCTTAACTGCTGTCTCATTATTCAAATCATGCAGTTTTTGTTTTTCTTGAGCAAGATCAAGTTTCTGCTCCTCTAAGCTTGCCATTTGATCTAACAAATCTTTTACTTTTGAATCAGCACTTTGATATTTTTCATCTACTTCCTTATTCAGTCTTTCAAGCTGCTGTTTTAGTTCATTATTTTCTGTTTCTAA
This sequence comes from Lucinisca nassula, assembly GCA_963580285.1. Classification (NCBI taxonomy): domain Eukaryota; kingdom Metazoa; phylum Mollusca; class Bivalvia; order Lucinida; family Lucinidae; genus Lucinisca; species Lucinisca nassula. The sequence continues at coordinate 44,343,440 of OY757025.1, read as the reverse complement.
AGCTGTTCTTTGCTCTGATATAGATGAAAATCTGGTGTAAAGACCGGATAATTCCTCTTCAAGGTGTGTCCTATTCTTCTCATACTCCTCCCTAACTTTGTCAAGTTCGTTTTGAAGCTTATCACACTCATGAATCTGCTGTTTATAATTTTCATTACTTTCAGTCATCTTGGTTTTGAATTCAATGCTTTTCTGTTCAAAATCTTGTTCTTTTGTCTGCAAATCAAGTGTTAACTGCTGACAAGCGACACTCATTTTTTCTGCTTGTTGGTTTTTCTCATGAAGCATATTCTCAAGATTGCTTTTTAATTTCTTCATTTCCGATTTATAGTGCTTCTCTATTTCTTCTGTAGCTGACTGTAATTTATCTTCATGTGTCCGTATGATATCAGCAATTTGAGTAGCATGTTTGTCTATTAAATTTTCAGAATTTTCATGTATACTCTTCTCATGCTGTGACAGAATTTCATTCACATATTGTTCATTCTCTTTTCTTAGCTGAGCTAATTTTTTATTCTCAGCATCTTTTAATTCTTGAACTGTTTTCTCGTGCTCAATAAACTGTTTTTCATGTTCTTCCTGCATCTGGTGCACCAAAGTTTCCAGTTCTGATTTTTCCTGAAATAAATGTAAATATCTTAAGTTCAACGCTCAACTGCTATGTGACTTGCAGTAATAATCTAATCACTATTGACTGCAAGTAAAAAGTTAATTTTAAGGAAAAACATATACACTGAAGGTCAACAGCTCAAGCACCCATAGACCAAGGATCTAGGTGGGTAGCATGTGCCATGAACATTACGAAAACCTACTTAATTATATTGAAAATTCTACCACCAAAAAAATGAAAATTTTCAGATAAAATAATCTGATATTTTTCATATTTCTGCTCAAAACACAGATTGTGGTACTCATTAGAACCGCCTTGACAAGCCAAAAGGACAGTTACTTTCCCACAAAATGGCCAAAAGACTATCCAAAATAAAATAATATAAGCGACACAAACACCCAAACACAAACCATAACAAAAATAAACCGCGACAGAAGAACTGCCTTTGAACGGTCAGTGGAAACAAATTCCACTGGGGGGCTTAAATCGATTTTACCTGGCTACCATCCTCACCCTTACTTTCATTGCGATTTAGGTTCAGTCCGGTGAAGGCCTCCAAACTCATCAGTGCAACATCTCTGTGAACACAAAAAGCAAACAACCACAGAGATAAAACAAGGGCAAGGACTCGACGGCAAAAAAAACACTGAATTAATGGAGCAAAAGAATATCAACAATTAGACTCGGCCTACTCAACACCATTTAGGCCAAATCCAGCAATTTAGTTCTTTCTGGCAATGCATAACCACAGCTGGTGTTAATTGAATGTGTTGCGGCCATAAAAAGTCTCCCTGCCCTTTGTCATAGTGTGGGTTAAATTTTTTTATTCCTTTGGGATCATTGATTCTGCCGTGGGGTTTTGAAAATTGGGAGGGTCACTGATGAGGCCTAATTGGCTGAAAATAGCTAGTCTAGCCCAGAAAAAAACTTGCCCACTTGACAGTTTTCAGTTCTGTGTTGTATTCCTTGCTTGCAAAGGATTACCTTCCATCGAACCGGGCGGGTATGGAACACATCACCACCTGCTAACCAGTCAGACATGCATCTGACTGGGTTACTGAGGCCAGCAGCTCAACCTAATGGAACCACATCTTTACCAACCTTAGTGACACTCTCCAGTTTACTCTGTAGTTCATCAAGCTTCTCATCATGCTGGGACAAAGTTGCCATTTTCTGAAGGTCTTTTTCTTCCATAGCCAGCTGCATATCTCTTTCCTTCTCCTGTAGGTTAAATATGAGCCATGTAATATGAAAATTTGTCTTGTAGTTTGTTTGTTTGTTTTTAGGTTAAACGTCCCCGTCAACACTTTGTAGGTCATCTTGGAGACCCTTCTTCCAATTTTTTTGGACTTTTACCCGACCTTGAGATGAAATGACTTCCCAAGCCCTGCCGTCCAATTAAACCAATAGGGTTTATATGCATGGACGGTCCAACCCTCGTCTTGTAGTATGCGTGCCCAGAGAAGGCTCATATAAGTCTGTTTATCTGCAATCTGGAGCCAGTTCATCAAAGTTTACAATGTTGTTTGCAAACATAACTTTAACCCATTGTATACTAGTGGACTCTTCCACTGCTTTGTTTGTTTGATTTGAGGTTTAACCTCCCCGTCAACACTGTAAAGGACATTTTGGAGACGTTGCTTCCAATTTTGTGGGACTTTTACCCGACATTGAGATGAAATGACATCTCAAGCCCTGTCGCCCAATGAAACCATAGGGTTTATTAGCATAGACTGTCCACCTCGCACCGCGGTTCCTGGACAGGCTTAGATCCTCTAAGCGGTTTACCAGTACTAGTGTGCGGGCCGGATTCAGCTCTGCATGGAAGCATCATGTAGCCCATAGATTTCTTCAAGCCCCTATGGGGGAGGGCTTCTCTTCCACTGCTATATGTTGGACAAGTCCATTTGTCATATAAGGGGTGTCAGGCCTATTTTGCGTTTTTGTTCTATTTTTGACGGAAAATTCTGTTTGCAAACAGCGCAGGCCCTGATCAGAAGCCTTACTCGGCAGCGTCTGATCTGGGCCTGCACTGTTTGTCAAGGTAACCCTTTAGGAGTTTCCCGCATACAATGGGTTTAGGTTTTATCTTTGTACAGAGGACCCTCTCTTTAACGACAATATATATTCTTTATCAATTTGCCGCTATAGCGAATTTGCTGCTATAAAGAATCCCCACAAGTAGTAGTAGAATAGGTAATGAAGGACTTTTTCCCTTAAATACTCCAAGAAACAAATGCTGTGGACAAATATCCACAACGTAAGTTTCTTGGAGTATTAAATAATTACAATATTCTTCAATATCTCCATTTCATCCCAAAAACACGCCTATATAATTTTGACCCCCTTGAACCCCACTTTTATATAGTAAAACTAGGGTTTACAGGGGTAAACCTTATTTTTCTTATTTCTGCTCTAAAACGTATATTGTGGGTACTCGTTAGAACCGCCTCCATGAGGCAGTTCTAATGAGTGCCCAAAATCTATGTTTTGAGCAGAAATAAGAAAATTATCCCAATTTTTCATCTTAATATTTACGTTTTTTCCTCTGTAAAATTAACACTGCACATGTATTTGTATAGGCGTGTTTTCGTAATGTAACTATCTCATCCTGAGCTAAGGATTTGTTCCATTAAAAATGTTGATTAAACAAGTTTGGTCATTATATCAACTGGCCCCCGATAGCTCAGTTGGTAGAGTGTCCGCTCCGGGGAACGGGAGGTCACGGGTTCCATCCTGGGCCGCAACATACCAAAGTCCTCAACAATGGTACCAGCTGCTCCTCGCTTGGCACTCAGATTTACGGGGTAGAGCTAGGACTGGTCGACTCGGTGTCAGGATAATGTGACTGGGTGTGGTATCATGTAATGTGTCTGAGACATGTTACTTCAGTGAGGCAGCACTATAAAAGTGATCATTGAGCTCCCTGTCGCAACCAGACACCCTCATGATATGACTGAAAAATTGTTGAAAGCGACGTTAAACCCGAATTCACAAACACACACACACATTATATCGAATGTCAGTATAAAGAGGGGTCACTGTATTTTGCATATATACTACAGATATTCTTGCTGAAAAAAATGAGTAGCTTTTTCTTTTTTTTTTTTTGCAGTAAAAATATTGTATCACATGTCTTCCTTACATTCTGGTTGTTTTTTTTTTGGTTTTACGGCCGTTTCAAGATTATTTCACTCATATTGAGCCGATCGTTAATCAGAGGTGGGTGAAAACTGGAGTACCCAGAGAAAAACCACCTGACCTTCCGTTGCAGAACTTGGCGTCTCACATATGACTCGAGCGAGGCTGGAACCACAGCGGTGATACACCTAATGACCAAGAGCCAGTGCTCTTAACCATAAAGCCACGGAGGCCCCTTTACATTCTGGGCCCAGTTGTTCAAAGCTTAACAAGCTCATTAATAGTCAAATTGATAACTGTTCTTGCAAGTACAATATCTGAAACCCGAGACTCAAATCAACCTGGGCACCCATCCACTATGACAAGACCTTTGGCTTATGTCTCTTTGCATGGGTATAAGCCTATAGTATGAACACGCGATCAGCGAAGACTCTGATCAGACTGCACGAATGCACAGGCTTATCAGAGTCTTCGCTGGTCGCTCAAGACTTCCTGTAGATTTTGTCATGCCCTGGTTCAAATGTGAGTAGCTAGTAGCTGCTACTCGCTTTTTTTTAGCAAAAGTATTAGCATATTTGTCATGTTATATGATAAATTTTTCAACTAAACATTAGGGGGAATTGATACACCTTCAGGGGAGGCAACTCCAGCAAAAGTATTTATGTCTCCCATATCAATAAGGGTCAACTCCTAAGGAGCAAATTCTTTCCTTTAAGAGTTGACCCCAGGGCTCAAAGAAAAGTGGACAGGAAGTCCCGAAAGTTTTCACCCTTTGAAAAATGGGGGAAAAATTTGCCAAGTGTTCCTGTTCCCCTTAAGTAACAACATTGTAAGTTTTTGCGCAAATGGACCCTGGAGAATGTAAATGCTACTGCTTCTGCTGCTGAGACTTGATGGGCAAAAGGCCTTGTTCCACAAGTGCCAAATGTCCTTAAGAACTTGTATGGTTTGTTTTGAAGTTAAATGATAATCTTGTTTGTTTGAGTTAAACAGCCAAGTCAGCACTATTTAGGTATAAACACTTTTATCTGGGCAGGAATATACAAGAGCATTCTGTGCCAGCCTTGGTAGCTCAGTTGGGTGCATGTTTGACTGGTGATCAGGAGGTTTAATACCTGCTTCCGCTGATTCAAGAAGGGCAGTTGTCATTTCTGGCGAGAGTTGTGCACTGTACTGGTTAACCGCTTACGTATAAGCCAGGAAAAGTGTGGATAGGTAAACTGACCAGCTCAAAAAGACCTAAATGGTGTTGACTGGGCCGTTAAACTTCAATACAAACAAGAGTTGTCAGAAGACAACATAGCTCGCCTTTGGGGGCCTAAGATGGATGAGGGCAAGTTATCAAAAAAGAGCCACAGTGACCTTGACCTTCAGCCCCAGACCCTGAAAGTCAAACTCGCTCGAGATATCATCATACCCAACATTTGTGTAAAGTTATATTAAAATCCATTCATAAATGTAGGCACTAGAGCGATCACAAAGTTTTTCTAAAAATAGCCACAGTTACCTTGACCTTCAGCCCCGGAACCTGAAAGTCAAAGTCACTCGAGATATCATCATACACAATATTTGTGTGAAATTATATAAAAATCCATCCATTAATAAAGGCGCAAGAGCGATGAAAAAGATTTTCTAAAAATAGCCACAGAGACCTTGACCTTCTGCCCCAGACCCTGAAAGTCGAACGAGCTCGAGATATCATCAAACCCAACGTTTGTGTAAGTTATATTAAAATCCATTTATAAATGTAGGCACTACCGCGATCACCAAGATTTTTCGAAAAATAGCCACAGTGACCTTGACCTTCAGTCCCAGACCCTGAAAGTTGAACTTGCTAGAGATATAATCATACCCAACATTTGTGTGAAGTTAAATTAAAATCCATCAATAAATTAAGGTGCAAGAGCGATGACAATGTTTTTCTAAAATTAGACACAGTGACCTTGACCCAGTGACCCTGAAAGTAGTGACCTTGACCTTAAGCCCCAGACCCTGAAAGTCAAAGTCACTTGAGATATCATTATGTCCCAAGTTATATTAAAATCCATCAATAAATGAAGGCGCTATAGTGATTACAATGTTTTTCTAAAAATAGACAGTGACCTTGACCTTGAGCCCCAGACCCGCTATGTTTTTAAAAAGAAAAAAAAACAAAAAAAAAAACATGCCTCCCCCGGGATTTGAACTCACGCAGCTTGCAGGTAAACTTTAACACAGGATTTCAAGGGAGGTAATACAGAGGAAAATATTATCTTCTCAAAAAGACCAATTTAAGCCAAAAAACCTGTAAAATGAAGTAAAATGATAATGTTAAATATTGTTTTTTACCAATTGTGAATTATATATTCAAAATAAACTTGTAAAACATCACATATAAGAGCTTGCAGGTAAACTTTAACCAAATGTGGACGCCGACGCTGACGACGGACGCCCGGGGGTATGGCAATAGCTCCCCCTTACTTTCGTAAGGCGAGCTAACAAACAAACAAACAAGAGCATTTACATTCTTTCAGCAGAAACTGACAACTTTTTAAATCAGCGGGAGAGAATAACCTTAGAAAAGATTTCATGATCCCCAAAAATGAAAAATGCCAGCCCAGAAAGTATCAAACCTGTGACCTTGCTGACACCTGAAGGAGTGCGAAAGGTCATCCAATATGTTTGTACAAGGGTGCTTAAGGTACTACGAAGTGATAGCAGGTCTGATTTAAGTTTAATAGTCATGTCGTTAAGCCAACCAGTTAACCCTGGCCAAACTTACCTAGCCAAATAGAGTCCGCTGACCGTTCCAAAGCGGTTCTTCTGTCCCGGTTTATTTTTGTTATGGTTTGTCTTTGGGTGTTTGTGTCGCTTATATTATTTTATTTTGAATAGCCTTTTGGCCATTTTGTGGGAAAGTAACTGTCCTTTTGGCTTTCCGCTGTTGGTGTTTCCGATGTTGCTTCATGTTTGTGTTTCTTTCCCTTTGGTGTCTCTGATGGAAGCTGTTGGTTAATTGTATCGATTCCTGATCATTGCCTCTACTTCTATTTTACACATCAATAAAATCCACTAAAACGATAATTCATCCCTTATAATTCCAACTTTATCATCAAAATATCAAAACTGCCACCAAAATGTTATTTTTTTAGGAATTATTTCGAAAGCGTAAGAAAGAACTTACCAACGGCAATGGCAGAATGATTATTCAATTAGAAGCCAGGATTTCCTTAAAGGCAAATACCATACCTGTAAAGCACCTCGATTTTCAGCTTGCATAGTTCTCAGGATATGATCTTTCTCAGCCAGTAGTTGCTTGGACTCTTCCTGTAGTTTGGCCACCATAGCCTTAAAATCTTTCTCCTACAAACAAACACAAACAGAACTTTAGGAGGAATGGGTACAGATTATTCCGCCATTTTTGAAATGGAGATAACTTTCAGGACTTCCTGTTCACTTTTCGATAAAGTCTGTCCCACTGAAAAAGGGGTCTACTCTTAAAGGAAAGGAAAGAATTTGCTCCCCTGGAGCAAATTCTTTCCTTTAAGAGTTGACCCCTATTGGCATGGGAGTCAAAAATACTTTTGAAGCAGATGCCTCCCCTGAAGGTGTTCTCATTCTCCTTAAATCATTTTATTTGTTTGTTGTTTGTTGTGCAGAGTTTAACAGACCATTGGACTTATTTAGGTTATAAAGAGCTGGTCGATTTACCAACCATACTTTTCCTACACAGGTTTATAGTATGTATGTTGTTAACAAATACATGTAGTACACATTTGTTCTCTACCAACTGACGACTGCCCTTCTTGAATAAGTGGAAGGGACAGAATGATCATAGAAAAAAGATTTCATGATTAATATCCATGAAAGAATGCTGCCGACCTGGCAGGTAGCAAACTCGTGACCTCCTGATCAGGAGTCAGTTGGTTCGTTTGTGTTGAGGTTTAACATCTCTGTCAACACTGTTCAGTTTTTCACAGGGCCAATACTCAATGAAGTGATTCAAATGAATACCAACAACATAGGTTTATATGGAGAACTAAGGAAAACTATCCTTCATTCATCACAAAATATGTAACTCATCTGTTGCTATGAATTGACCGCCTTTGGGATGGTTCTAAAGTGGTCTTCAAGACCACTTTTTAACAGTCCCAGAGGTGGTCCATAACCGGAGGACACTGTAAGCAGGAAACACAAAGAAAGATTGTGTGCACCCTTCAAAATAAGCATTTTTAAAGGAGAATAAGTCATAATTTTTAGGTGGTCTTAATAGCCGAATTTCACTGCACTACACTTACTTTACCGGCCCATGCCCATCGGGGCTTGGAAGAAATAGATGGGCTGCATGATGCTTCCATGCAGAGCTGCAACCGACCGCACACGTGAACTGGTAAACCACTTAGAGGATCTAAGTCTGCCCATGTACAGTGTTCAATCTAGGCTGCGGCATTGCGCCCTGGGCCCGCTTTTTACATGAGGGGCGCACTAGAGACCATTCAATGGGCCCGTGGGGCGCAACTGTAGAATTAAGAGACTGTTTCCTCTGGAGTTCATTTTTGCGATTTTAACGCGATTTTTCGGCAGCCTGTTGCGTATTGTTGAGTTGATCAAAAACCGCACGTTTCCCGATCAAAATAACTAAGAAAAACATTTTGTTTTATCTGTTTGACTAGTAACAATTCTTATTTTTATAAACCCAAATCGACATTTTGTTTACCGGGGATGCAGCCATGTTCGGTATACTTGTGCGCCCAGCGGCTTACGCCGAATTCGTGTGCGCCGTGCGGCTTACGCTAAATACCGGACCGAAATACCGCAATATACCGAGGCGGACGCTATTTATTATAGAGTACTTCTCTTCCAGAAATATTTTTAATGGCATTCATTCTAGATAAAACATGCATTTAGCACTTGAGCAAGACACTTTATCCAAATTGTTTTGTACTGGACTGGTTAAATGAAGTAATGAGCAAATGTGACCAACTCAGTATTAGAAGATGGATAGATAAACTAAATAGCGTTTGTCTCTGCTGTTAAACTTGTTTTGTGTCCATTTTTATCATGCAGCTAAAACCTTAAGATAAATCTGGCAACTTCATATAGTATAATTTAAGGGCCTCCTAAATTTCCAAATGGCCCCCTTTTCCAAGGCCTGTGGGCCCAGAGGGCCCCCAAACCCCAAATCCTGGATTGAACACTGCATGTAAAGCAGTGTGAGTCAGTCCGTGCATGCTTATAAACCCTATTAGTTTCATTGGGTGACAGGGCTTGAGATGTCATTTCATCTCAATGTTGGGTAAAAGTCCCACAAAATTGGAAGCAACGTCTCCAAAATGACCTATACTGTGTTGATGGGGATGTTAAACCTGAAATCAAACAAAACAAACAAACAGTTGCTTTACCTTATTGGCTAGAATTTCCTGATGAGCCGTCTCTTGTTGTGACATCTTTTCTTGCCATATATTGTCTCTCTCTACCTGTGCCGCTGAAACTTGGTCTTCAGCTTGCTTAGCTGTCTGCTCCTGAAATTATGAGTCATGACTTGCAACCCTACTTGTGAGAATGAACATTATATAACATTTGCCAACAACAAAGGTGCAGATCAGACTGCACATCCGCGCAGTCTGATCAGCACCTTTGTGTTGGCAGCTTGGATAGTCAAACCTGTCATAGTGGCCACCTCTATTAAGCAAGCAACCTATCTCAAGCAAGCATGCATTCAGTTCCCTAAAAAGGCAAATTTTGATCAAATTCACCTGTATTAAGCAAGCACCAGCCTTAAGCAAGGACATTTAATCATCCCTGAGGTGCTTGCTAACACAGGTCTGACTGTATCTCTAAAAATTTCAGGAGTCCTGCCAGTCTGTGTAGCTAAGAAATAAACAGACTACTGGTTGTACATTCCAAATATCCAGTCAAAATTGAGACAGTTCGCCAAGTTTTATATAGTTTGTTTGATTTGAGGTATAACAACCCTGTTTAAGGCCGTGTTGGGTTGGTCAGTTGATCCTTTTTTTCTGGTTTTGGTTTCAAGATCATTTCTCTTATTTCAAGCCAATCTATTATCAGGGATAGGTGAAAACTGTAGTACCTGGAGAAAAACCACCTGACCTTCCATTGCATGTCACATGTGAGCCAAGAGAGGCTCGGAGAGGCTCGAAACTACAACAGTAAGAGACCTTAATCAGACAGCACTCTTAAACACAGAGGCCCATTGTCAGCATCATGATAATAAGTCTGTGACATGAATACCCCTCTAAACCTCACTTTATACACTAGGGTTTACAGGATTATAAATATTTTTCTTATTTCTGCTCCAAAACATAGGTAGTGGGTACTCGTTAGAATCGCCTCAATGAGGCGATTCTAACGAGCACCCACAACATATGTTTGTAGCATAAATAAGAATGCCATTGACTTTCATCAGAAAAGTAGCCAATAGGGAGATGTGAAAAAAAATGCACTATGTTGCATGGGTGTGTACCAGTAATCCTAATGAGTTTATCTAACCCCAATTTCCCAGGGCAAGCTTATACACAAGCAGTTAAGGAGTACAGTGCACATCCTTTCCCCAGAAACTGATAACAACCTTCTTGAATCAGCAGAAAGGAGAGAATAATCACAGAAAAGATTTCCTGATCAATCTCCACTGTGAATGAGATATTGAACTTAAGAAGCCATTCAGCGACTGGACCACTGACAAATTTGTTAAGCTCACATTGGTTTAAACAACTTAAGTCAGTTGTTTAAAACTAACGTCTTTGGTTAATATATCATATTTAATATGGCAAATATACCAATATTTTTTGCAGAAAAAAAGGTGAATAGCTAGTCCCTTTTTTCAGCAAAAATATCACTCTATTTGATATTGTACTTACCGTAAAATTCCTAAAAATTAGTACACCTTGAGGTTCTGCAGTAATTCTCCTAAAATTTCATCAAATTGTTTCACGATTCAGCAAGGAGTCCAAAAAGTGCAGATAGAATGGCAAACTGTGTAGACCCTGATTAGACTGCAGTCTGATCTGGGTTCGTACTGTTTGCTTAGGCCTGTCTGTCCCAATACGGGACATTATGGAGCTGGAACCTTTAACATTTTTACCAAAAACAAATCTGTAAGTCAAACAATGCTTTGAATAATAGGGCTCTAGTCATAAATTACAGACCTGCAGCAAAGTAATGGCTGCTGATTTCCCTCGAGACACTTCCTGGACTAGTTTCTCCTTTTCAACCTCCATGTCATCCTCTGCTCGCAGAAGCCTCTCTTCCATCTCCGTGACAACTTGTTTCTTTTCCTCCTTCAACTTCTTGATAATCTCCCTTGACTTCTCTAACTGTTCTGATGCTGAAATATACAAAACAAGTATGCTGGAATGCACAAAACCAGTCAGCTGAACCTGCTAAACTGCACAAAACCAGTCTTCTGAAATGCACAAAGCTAGTCTGCTGAAATGTACAAAACCAGTCTGCTGAAATGCCCAACACCAGTATGCTAAAATGTACAAATTCAGTCTGCTGCAATGCAAAAAGCAAGTCTGCTGAAATGCAACCAGTCTGCTGAAATTAACAAAACCAGTCCGCAAATGAATCTTATTGTGAAAAGAGAGATTATTCAAAGGGAAACTACCAGGCGATATGATTTTTTTGTTTTATTTGAGGTTTAACGCCCCCTTCAACACTGTAAAGGTCATTTTGGAGACATTGCTTCCAACATGGTGTGACTTTTACTCCACATTGAGATGAAATGGCATCTCAAGCCCTGCTGCCCAATGAAAACAATAGGGTTTATAAGCATGGACGGGCCGATTCGCACCACTTTGCCTGGGCAGTCTTAGATCCTCTAAGCGGTTTACCAGTACTCGTGTGCGGGTCGGTTTCAGCTCTGCGTGGAAGCATCATGCAGCCCATATATTTCTTCAAGCCCCAATGGGTGGGGGCTGCCAGGCGAAGTGAGGATAAATTTTAAACATATTTTCTTATTTCTCCATTTAACCATATTATATGCTGTGGGTACTTGTCAGAATCAGCTTGAGGAGGTGACAATGCCCTATCTTTCATGATAAAATTTTTCATTGATTCATTCATGAGATAGGGTGCAGACAAGCCATTTTTTGCCCAAATTGACTGTTTTGGGGCCCCTATGCCCTTGAAAATAAGGCCTAGGTCACCAAAACCTAATGGCAGATGAAACCAGAGCACCCAGAGAAAAAAATATCTGACCCTCCCTTGCAGGATTTGGCATCTCACAAGTCACAAAGGACCCGAGCCAGACTCGAACCAACAGCGGTGAGAGACCTAACACATTGAATGATTGTGGTAGTTTAATGGACTTGTTAACACAAGAGTGTAGTTTGCCTGTACCTGTCTTCTCTAGTTTCTCAGATTTCTCCTTTAAAGTAGCATTCTCTTCTTTCAACGCCAGTCCTTGATTTCTAATTTCTGCAAGTTCTGTATCTTTTCTCTCCATCTCTTCATGAACTTGTTGTTTCACCTCGGCGATCGCAATCTGTCTGTCAGTCTCAAGTTGTTCGATCACTTGCCGGGCCTGCTTGATCTGATTCTGGAGTTTGGATATGGTGTCAGGGGATGACACAGACTAGAGCAAGGAAAAAGCAATTAAATACACTACCACCTCCTAATAATAACACTAATGTTGTAGTCCAAAGCAGAAACAATGTTTGTTAACCGATTGTGTTATATAGAGATCCCTCGTTATAACGACAGTATTTGTTCCTTTTTATTGTGCTGTTATAAAGAATTGGCTGTTATCCCAGAAAGAATCCCAGTTAGGAGTATGATATTATTACTCCAAGAATATTAGATTACAAGACTTTTTCTTGTCTATGGACTCGATTTGTGCATTTCCCTGTTGAGGGAAGCCCATGCCGCTCGGAACCGAGGCTAAGCCTTTAGCTAAAGTAGTCATGCTATTCAAATTGCCCTTATAAAGAGTTTTGCCGTTACAACTAATGTCGGTTTATAGAGGGTTCACTGTATTTTTTTTATTGATTGATTTGAGGTTTAACGTCCACGTCAACAATGTAAAGGTCATTTTGGAGACGTTGCTTCCAATTTTTGTGGGACTTTTACCCGACACTGAGATGAAATGACATCTCAAGCCCTGTCGCCTAATGAAACCAATAGGGTTTATTAGCATGGACGGTCTGCCTCGCACCGCGGTTCCTGGACAGGCTTAGATCATCTAAGCGGTTTACCAGTACTAGTGTGCGGGCCGGATTCAGCTCTGCGTGGAAGCATCGTGCAGCCCATATATTTCTTCAAGCCCCTATGGGCGGGGGCGTTGTTCACTGTATACGAAAAAGGTATATTTGTTTGTTTGAATTGAGGTTTCACATCCATGTCACCAGTATTTAGATCATTTTTAAGAAGTTGCTTCTAAGTGTGTGGGACTTCTACCAACACTGAGATGCAATGACACCTCAAGCCCTACCATCCAAAATAACCAATGCCTTTAACAGCACAATAGCTGATACTGAGAACTGTTTTCTGACAGTATATATTAGCACCAGAATAAATTTTTTCAGCATGCTCAACTAAACAGACTATGAAAATCTACACATTCTTGTAGTCAGAGCTCAGTTCCAACCTTCCCTGTTTAACCCTGTTTGCATGCGGGAAACCCCTAAAGGAGTACCTTGGCAAACAGTGCAGGCCCAGATCGACCCCGCATAACACGGCATTGGATCAGGGCCTACACAATGTGCTAACAGATTTTTCCTTAAAAAATGGAATAAAAACAACAAAATATATGGCTGACATCCCTTTTATGACAAATGGACTTGTCCAACGTATAGCAATGGAAGAGTCCCGCGGTATATAATGAGTTAAGGAGCTTAACTGAGTTGTGCCTTGCAAAAAGGTGCCTTCCAGCATTTGTGTGGCCTCAAACACTCAGATCAGTCTGCTGCATATCCAGGCAGTCTGATCAACCTCTTTGCTGTGTGCTATATGAATGTCCCTTAACATTCGGCCTGCTGGGTATTTTTTTCAACATACAAATTTTTGAGATATTTTACTTATTTTTCCCGCAAAAACCAGAATTTGACATTTCATGCAAATTGTCTCCTATGGAGACAATTTGCATGAAATGGCAAGTGCCGTTTTCTGGGTCTGACATTTCATGCAAATTGTCTATGGAGACAATCCACAAGTAATGTTGTCATATTTTCTGGGTTTGGCATTTCATGCAAATCTTCTCATATAAAGACAATTTGCATGAAATGTCAAGTCCTGTTTTCTGGGTCTGACATTTCATGCAAATTGTCTATGGAGACAATCCACATGAAATGTCATCATATTTTCTGGGTTTGGCATTTCATGCAAATCTTCTCATATGGAGACAATTTGCATGAAATGTCAAGTGCCGTTTTCTGGGTCTGACATTTCATGCAAATTGTCTATGGAGACAATCCACATGAAAGGTCGTCATATTTTCTGGGTTTGGCATTTTATGCATATCTTCTCATATGGAGAAAATCCACATGAAATGTCATCTTATTTTCTGGGTTTGGCATTTCATGCAAATCTTCTCATATGGAGACAATTTGCATGAAATGTTAAGTCCTGTTTTCTGGATAAAATACCGGTAAGAATAATACCAACAATTTGTTGTCTGCTGAATTACCGGTAGCCCTGAGAGTGGTAAAGGTCAAGACAAAGCTTTTTCATATATAGCAAGATAGAGGGCCTTCACTGTCTTCAATAACAAATTTTCTAAATCAATTTCTATAAATAAATCAAGGCTGCATGATGCTTCCAAGCAGAGCTGAAACTGACTCGCACATGAGTACTGGTAAACCACTGAGAGGATCTAAGCCTGCCCAGGCAATGCTTATAAACCCTATTGGTTTCATTGGGCAACAGGGCTTGAGATGTCATTTCATCTCAAGGTCGGGTAAAAGTCCCGTAAAATTGGAAGCAATGTCTCCAAAACGACCTTTACAGTGTTGATGGGGACCTTAAACTTCAAATCAAACAAACAAACAATAAATAAATCAACCTGACACCTCTAGATTTCAAACTGGGGCCAGTTGTTCAAAGCATCGTTAGCTTAACGAGCTCGTTAGTGGTCATATTGTTAACTCTTCTAGCAAGTTTAATATGTAAAATTTTGGTATTTTTGCTGAAAAAATGTGAGCAGCTTTTGCGTATGCAAAAGCTGCTCACATTTTTTCAGCAAAAACATTAACATACCGTATTCGCCCTAATTACCGCACATGCTCCTATAAGCGCACACTAAAGCTATTTTTGAAAAGGAAATGCATAAACGCACAATTTACAGTTATCTCCCCTTGAAGCTCTCATAGTAAAGCTATAAAAACTTACCATTATTTCTTCCAACAGTGAAGGCAATGCTTAAGTATCTTTTTTCGTCCCATTAAATGTCAGTATGCATCATCTTGGAAGCTGTTGTTTTCGTATCAAGTGTGCGCTAATTAGGTAGATTCTTCACCATGATTTTATGACCCGATTTTGAAAAAAATAAGCGCACGGTGCGGTAATTAGGGCGAATACGGTATTTGCCATAATAAATGATCAAAATTTTAACAATACGTTAACTAACGACGTCGTTAGTTTTGAACAACTGGCACCTGGACTACTGCTATATATAGCAGTAAGGGTTCTTTTCCGTTTAAAATGGGGGTAATTTTGCTGCACCAACCTGTAGTTTGTCCAGTTCCATCTGGTTATCTTCCAGCTTTCTCTGCAGTGAGTCCCTCTCTTCAACCACTTGTATATACTTCTCTTTGTTAGATCTGATGATTTCTTTACACCTTTGAAGCAAACTGTCTTGATGTTTCACCTGAAAAAAAAAAACAAGAGTTGTCAGAAGACAACATAGCTCGCCTTTGGGGGCCTAAGATGGATGAGGGCAAGTTATCAAAAAAAATTTCTTCTGTAAAACAGCCCAATAGACTGCAGCAAATGAAAGAGAACCAAAATGTACCCCTAATCATCCTGTTTTCAAGCCTTTCCACTGCAAAAAAAAAAAAAAAAAAAAAAAAAAATTTAAAAGAAATCTATATTTGATAAAAAAAAAAAATTCTACAAACTACCAAGTAATAACAAGGCATCACAGACGATACAAATCCCCTTGAGCAAGACAAATTAAAAAAAGCCTAGCCTAGCATTTGTGTACAATTACATTATATCCATCAATAAATGTAGGTACAGTCCAACCTGTATTAAGCAAGTGCCTAAGGGTTAACCAAAATGTGCTTGCTTAAGACAAGTGCTTGCTTAATACAGGTGAATTTTAACACATTTGCCTTTTTGGGGAACTGAATGCCTGCTTGCTTAAGACAGGTTGCTTGCTTAATAGAGGTGGCCACTATGACAGGTTTTACTGTACTTAAGAGTGATGAAAAAGTTTTTCTAAAAATAGCCACAGTGACCTTGACTTTGAGCCCCAGACCCTGAAAGTTGAACTTCATACCCAACATTTGTATGAAGTTATCTTAAAATCCATCAATAAATCTAGACACTAGAAAATAGCCACAGTGACCTTGACCTTCAGCCCCTGACCCAGAAAGTCAAAGTCACTCAAGATATCATCATAGCAAACATTTGTGTCAAGGTATATTAAAATCCATCAATAAATGAAGGCGCAAGAGCGATGACAAAGTTTTTCTATAAATAGCCACAGTGACCTTGACCTTCAGCCCCAGACACTGAAAGTCGAACCCGCTCAAGATATTATCATTGCCAACATTTTTGTGAAGTTATATTAAAATCCATCCAAAAATGTAGGCACTAGAGCAATCACAAAGTTTTTTCTAAAAATAGCCACAGTGACCTTGACCTTCAGCCTTGGAACCTGAAAGTCGAACTTGCTAGCGATATCATCATACCCAACATTTGTGTGAAGTTATATTAAAATCCATCAATAAATTAAGGTGCAAGAACAATGACAATGTTTTTTCTAAAAATAGCCACAGTGACCTTGACCCTGTGACCCTGAAAGTAGTGACCTTGACCTTAGGCTTCGGACCCTGAAAGTCAAAGTCACTCGAGATATCATTATACCCAACATTTGGGTGAAGTTATATTAAAATCCATCAATAAATGAAGGCGCTAGAGCGATGACAATGTTTTTCTAAAAATAGCCACAGTGACCTTGACCTTGAGCCCCAGACCCTGCTATGTTTTTAAAAAGAAAAAAAAAAAAAAAGAAAAAAGAAAAGAAAAAAAACAAAAAAAAAAAAACGTTCCTTCCCCGGGATTTGAACTCACGCAACTTGCAGGTAAACTTTAACACAGAGAAGTAAGGGAGGTAATACAGAGGAAACTAGAGCTGTCAGTGAAACTGACTAGGGCCCCGGCAGCGCTATCAGAGGAGTAGGAAAATGTTGATGTTTAAAAAGACGTTTTTTTTTTTTTCCTTTCACCTCTAAGTATGACCTTGACCTTTGAGGTACGGACCTGGGTCTTGCGCGTGACACACTGTAACATTATGGTTAATATTTCTGCTAAGTAATATTTAAATCCATCCAGGTATAAGAAAGTTATAGATTGGACACAATGAAAAAGACGCTTTTTTGACCTTTTATCTCTAAGTATGACCTTGACCTTTGAGGTACGGCTGTGGGTCTTGCGTGTGACACTTCGTCACATTATGGTTAACATTTCTGCCAAGTAATATTTAAATCCATCCAGGAATAATAACAAAGTTATTAATTGGACACAGGAAAGACCCTTTTTTGACCTTTAACCTCTAAGTATAACCTTGACCTTTGAGGTACGGACCTGAGTCTTGCGCGCAACACTCCATCACATTATGGTTAACATTTCTGCCAAGTAATATTTAAATCCATCCAGGCATAAGAAAGTTATGGAGGATAAAAAAATTTGTGGACGGACAGACGGACAGACGGACAGACAGACAGACGGACGGACAGAATGATGCCAAGTAATATTTAAATCCATCCAGGAATAATAAAAAGTTATGGAGGATAAAAAAATTTGTGGACGGACAGACGGACGGACAGACAGACAGACAGACGGACGGACAGAGTGATTACTATAGGGCACCCACACTTTCAGTGCGGGGCCCTAAATATTAACTTCTCAAAAAGTCCAATTTAAGCCAAAAAACCTGTAAAATGAAGTACAATGATAATGTTAAATATTGTCTTTTTAGCAATTATTAATTATATATTCAAAATAAAGCTGTAAAACATCACATATAAGAGCTTGCAGGTAAACTTTAACCAAATGCGGACGCTGACGCCAACGCCGACGCTGACGCCGGACGACGCCGACGCCGGACGCCCGGGGGTATGGCAATAGCTCCCCCTTACTTTCGTAAGGCGAGCTAAAAAATGAATCATTACGCTATCATACCCGTGCGACATAGAGCATTTCTTCACATCTCTAAAATGGTTGTTTTTCTGATGAAAATCCGTGATATTTTTCTTATTTATACTGTAAACATAGGTTGTGGGTGCTCGTTAGAATGGCCTCATTGAGGCGGTTCTAACGTGCAATGAGGCGGTTCTAACGTGTACCCACAACCTATGTCTTTGAGCAGAAATAAGGAAAATAATGTATACCCCTGTAAACCCCAGTTTTCTCTTTATAAATTTGGGTTTAGAGGGGGTCTTCACTTCACGGTCTTGTTGGCGTGATGAATGTTAACATTTTTTTTCGAGCTTTTTGCAAGGACAAAGAAATAAAAACATAAAAATAAAATGACAAAAAATGGACAGCCTTAAGGGGAATGGGAACACCTGGTTGATTTTACTGCCATTTTTTAAAGGGAGACAATTTTTGGGACTTCCTGTTCGCTTTTCAATATTCCCCTGTCCTGCTGAAAAAGGGGTCTACTTGTAAAGGGAAGAATTTGCTCCTCAGAAGCAAATTCTTTCCTTTAATAGTTGACCCCTATTGACATGGGAAACAAAAATACTTTTGCAGGAGTTGCCTCCTCTGAAAGTATACCCATTCCTTTTAAGAAAAATCATAACTGTGGCGTCATCAACCTCAGGATCAATAAAACAAGAAAATTTCAAGCTACAAAAAAAAGGAAAGAATATAAAATGGTTTGAGCTCAACTAAAATGGCTGAATGGGCCATATTACTGTAAGAGGAGTTGCACAAACAAGTAACTTGGTCGCACAAACAAGATACCTACTATCAATACTAACAATACTAATTTGAAGAACATTAAAATTCCTAAATTAAGACCACTTTTGAACAGTCCAAAAAGTGGTCCCAGACCAGAAGACATTGTGTGTAGAAAACACGAAGAAGAATAACTGCAACCTTCGATACAAGCTTTCTAAGACAGAATTTGTCTTAATTTTAGGTGGTCTTAATAGCAAAATTTCACTGTATTTATCGATCCTGGGCTTCTCCAGACTTTTGGATGAGTCTTTAAACCGAGGTCCCATCTCCATATGACCTTAGCTGTTGGTGGGATGTAAAACTCAAACGCTCACTCACTCACTTCACTGTGGTTCATACCTTATCTTTGAGAGTAGCCAGTTCTGAATTCATGCTCTCAGCTTTATCTTTGTTTTCCGTTTCCTTCTCTTTTCCTTCTTTCATATGCTGTTCAAGTTCCGGTGGAATCTCCTTACCTTCCTTCAACAATTTTACCTGAAAAATAAAACATGGTATTTACCCTAAGTATTCGGACACCTAAACAACCTTGCCATACTTGTTCTTAAATTTGAACAAGTACAATTAACTACCCGATGTTGGGCCTTAAGTTAACTGAATGAGTGGCAAACAGTGAAGACCCTGATGAGATGTCGCATTCTGCGGCATCTCATCTGGGTTTACACTGTTTGCTTAAGGCCTGTCTGTCCGAAAACATTCAGAAATATGGTATTTACCCTAAATATCCAGACACCTAAACTCCTCACAATACTTGTTCTTAAATTTGAACAAGTACAATTAACTACCCGATGTTGGGCCTTAAGATACAGAATGAGTGGCAAAAAGTGTAGACCCTGATGAGATGTCGCATTCTGCGGCATCTCATCTGGGTTTACACTGTTTGCTAAGGCCTGTCTGTCCGAAAACATTCGGAAATATGGTATTTACCCTAAATATCCAGACACCTAAACTCCTCACAATACTTGTTCTTAAATTTGAACAAGTACAATTAACTACCCGATGTTGGGCCTTAAGATACAGAATGAGTGGCAAAAAGTGTAGACCCTGATGAGATGCCGCATTTTGCAGCCTCTCATTTGGGTACACACTGTTTGATCATGCCTGTCTGTCCAAATAGCCTGCAGTAAATACGGTAAATATAATTACCCATTTTCAACAACAAGAATTTTTTGCAGCCCATCTAAATAACAATTTCAAAATTTAAGGGTGTCAGTACGAGTTATTTTTTGACATTTATTAACCCATTGTATACTAGAGGACTCTGCTAATGCTATATGTTGGACAAGTCCATTTGTCATTTAAGGTGTGTTAGGCCAATTTTTTGGTTTTGATTCTATTTATCATGGAAAATTCTGTTAGCAAATAGAACAGGCCCTGATCAGATGCCGTATTCTGCGGCATCTGATCTGGGCCTGCACTGTTTGAAAAGGTGCCCCTTAAGGGTTTTCCCTGCATGCAATGGTTTAAGACAAGAATTCCACTCAAGGCTATGTCGCACCTTGAGAAATGGACTCTTACACTAGGGTGAAAGTTAAGAGTTAGGGTGGTCACAAGTGTTGACGACTTGACAAACGGCTGTATGCTGTACTTATGTATTATAAGTGCAAGTTGTGCTCATATCATATGTGGATGCTGTTATCATGTAGTGTATATACATACTGTAACATATACACCACAACCTCTTTATAACACTATTGATGGGGTCCAAAGCAGAAACCATGCTAGTTAAACAACTGTGTTATATCCAAACAAAAATGTAGAGATTATATAGAAAAATGACCATAAATGGTCATTTTTCTATATAATCTATACATTTTGGGATCCATCTTGATGCCGTGTTATATCCATAACCGTGTTACAATAAACAGTGTTATAATGAGGTTGTGGTGTAACTACTTTCTTATTTTACCATGTGTGTCTGAATAAAAGCACTACAGGGTTGCTCTTTATCGCTACATACATTCAACATGAAACAAAGATTATCTATGTCCATTTGACAATGGGATCCATGTAATTTCATTTTAAATTCTTGTGAATGTGATTTTAGTATTTAAAGCATCTATGCATGAGATATAGACAATATTATCATAGAATAACTTATTTTAGTCTTAGATTTTGTTGCCTTTTGAAGAATTTCAAGCCAATTACTTCTGTTTTGCATAATATTAATAATACAGTAAAAATCTGCTATTAAGACCACTTAAAACTAAGACGAAATTTGCTTTTAAAAGCTTATTGAGGAGGTTTCAGTTATTCTTTCTTTGTGTTGTCTGCACCCAGTGTCTCCTAAAAAGAGACCACCTTTGGGACTGTTCAAAAGTGGTCTTAAAGACCACTTTTGAACACTCCCAAAGCTGGTCTTAAAATAGTAATTTCACTGTAACCAAGATTTTGTAATACAGTTGACTGTCGTTATCTCGACCTCACCTATCTCGACCCTATCACTTATGTTGACCCGATTTCTAAGTCCCGAATATTTCCGCTATATATTTATTGTATTCAACTTCCCATGTGTCAAACTACTTTTAAGTCGACACTTCGGCTATCTCGCCCATCATTTTCAGTCCCTAAATATATTTTTCACTGTTTTTACTACTGCGTATATCGAACCGAAATTCATGAGGTAAAGAAGGAAAAAAACAAAAAAAACAACGATGCCGCCGGTCTTTCAGTTAAAGAAAATAATAATAGACCTTTACAAAACAGTTCATCAACACTCACAATGTTTTTAATTTTCCAAATTGTCCAGGTGCGTTCAAATTAGCACAAACAATACCTTTACCGCTATTACGAAAATCCCTTGCGTGTAATACAGACTGACATGCGGTGCTCAACCATTGATCTTAACACCTTCTCGTTTCAATGATTTCAAAGATTTCCATGATAATGGCTCTGTTCTGTATCAATGTACAATTAGGTATGACCGGTTGTTTTACGTACTCATCATTAGTGTCAAAATTGAGTATTGCCCCTTGTCCCGATGCACATACAATGTACATACAGTGTAGATCCTAAAAAGATCGCTCATGACCAGCTTTCTCGGCAGGACCTAAACTGTTTAAATCAATACGAGGGACTACCGTATGACGTATAGCACGTACTGCTCAGCATTGCATTCACAAGCGGGGAACCATCCCATTTATAAGTACATATCTATTTTTAGCTTATTTGGATACCCGAATTTGCAGGAATTTAAAAGACAATGAAACACGTGAGAAATCTTTTATAATCGCTATACTTCGACAAGCTCCATTACTTTCATAAACAAATTTTAAAAACTCAATAGGCTGTTACTCTAGAATAACCAAGAATATCACGGCAAATAATGGGCTCCGACAGGCATGTGACGTCACACTTTGGTTATCTCGTACTACGGATAACCCGAACTTTTATCCGGTCCCGTGAGGTTCGAGATAACGAGCGTCAACTGTATATATCTCACTAGATAGAATTATCATCAGGTTCTGCACCCTAGATTGCAGAAAGTTTTCTCACCCAATTCAGTTGGATATGAAATCTGAAATGCTTATAATTATCAAATCCAAACGAATAAGGCAATTAACCTGTTCAGATCACCAAAAATTGTTTGTCTGTCCTGCTTATAAATCTTAAAATGCCAACAACATGTTGGCATTTTAAAATTTATGAGCAGGACAAATTTCATGCTCATAAGAACTGAGCACAAAAATATTATATAACCCCGGAACATCGTGTACCTGCATTTGAAGGACTTTGATAAATTCTCCTTTCTCCTCAATTACAAAATTATAATTCTCCTCCAAGTCCTGCTTGGCCTTTTGGTCTAGTTGTATCTGTTCCTTCAGCTCGGAGATTCGTCGGAAAGCCCGGTCCTGGGACTGAGTTAAAGTGTTCTGAAACAGACAAATGAGTTGACATAGGAGGAAAATGTACTCAGTATTCCCTGATTCAATTTTTTCAAATGCACATGTGCAACCATCATGTAAACAAAGCTGTGAAATGGACACCTCACTAAAGCCCACTTCAAATAGAGAAAACTGGGGTTTAAGGGGGTATACATTATTTTTCTTATTTCTGCACCAAGACATAGGTTGTGGGTACTCATTAGAACCGCCTCATTGAGGCGGTTCTAACGAGCACCCACAACCTAAGTTTGCAGTTAGAACCGCCTCATTTAGGTGGTTCATACGGGCTCCCACAACCTAAATTTGCAGTTTAATTAAGAAAAGTGTCACAGATTTTCATCAGAAAACTAGCCATTTTGAAAATGTGAAACTACACTGTGTCGCATGGGTGTGTTATCGTACTGAAACTAATAAGGAAAGATGCAGGACAATCTGTGTAGTGCTACCGAAAGGTCTCCTCTACATGCCTGCAAGCAGTAAAGGCCTAGTGGCACTGGGCTTATGCCAGGGCTTGCCAGAGCCTTTGTTGGTGGCCTGTGCCGTAAGTACCCATTTCTCATGAGCTGTTTCAAATCTTGATTTATCTTTATTCCTTTTCGTACCAAATGGAATGTTCGACCTTATAGTACAAGTCCATTTCAAAATTTAGGGGTGCCTGGTTTTGATTTTTTTTTTTTCAAATTTTATTTGGAAAATAGGAAAACTTTTTGCAAACAGTGTAGGCCCTGATCAGACGCCGCATGCTGTGGCGTCTGATCTGGGCCTGCACTGTTTGCCAATTACCCATTTTGTTGTTTCCGGTACTAAATGGGTTAACAAATAATGATTATACGCAACCTCAGTGATGGAAATCTGTATTAGCATGCTTGCCCAACATGAGAAATATGAATTTGGGCTAGTGATTACTTTGCAATTTATTTTGAAAAACAAATATCTTTTGTTTGATTATTACAATCCAATCCTCATCTCATCGACTGCTATATTGCAGACTGTACCTCCATTTTACAAAGGGACACCACTCAGTCAGCTAGTACAGTTCACATTCTTTTGACAGAGACTGACAACTGCCCTTCTTTAATCACCAGAAGGAGAGAATAACCATAGCTTTAATACAGTGCTTCACAAATGCTGCGTAAAACTTCGTATCATGACCTTGACCTTAAGTCAGCTGCAGTAGATAACTAACATTATTATATACCTACAAGAAAAACTGCTGTCTACTTTCAGTTTTCCGACACAAAAATACAGAATCCCGTATCACGCACTCGCGTTTTCCGATTCCGTATCCCACTCCTGCAAACCCTGAGTCCCGGCATTTGTTGCGACGTTAGAAAACAGCCATCGATAACGCGGAACCAAACGTTCGAAATGATGACGTCGCTTACACACAGAATGTAACGTCAAAGTTTCCCGCCAATTTACGTTGACAAAAGACTTTATTAAAAGCGAAAAAAGGTATATAATAAACGTATTATCACTAAAATAACTTGATCTGTCGCACAGTATCATGTCTCTTGGATGTTTCCAGATCTTACGCATCACACTCGACGCTGCGCGTCTCGTGTGATACGCTGATCTGGAAACATCCACTCGACGTGATACAATGCGTCAGATCAAGTTACTGTAGTAATAATATGTATATATTGAGGATTTCTTTCTTTATTTCAGTTTTAAGGCCCTTTCAAGATTATATCACTAATATTGAGCTGACCCAATTGTTAATCAACGGTGGCCAAAAACTGGTGTACCCGGAGAAAAACAACCAGGCCCTGATGTTATGAACATTTCTCGTGCTTTATCCTGCTCATAAATTTTAAAATGCCAACAAATGTTGGCATTTTAAAATTTATGAGCAGGATAAATGACATTCTGTGCAGATCTAGCAGGAAAACTGCCCAATTTGTTTGTATGTTATTAGTTATGAGCATAACAAATTTCATGCTCCGCTGAGTTGAGCATGAAAAATGTTTTAAAACATCCGGGCTTGGTAGTGCATTGCAGAACTTGGCATCTCACACATGAATGATCAAACAGTACTGAGGATAACATAACTTTTTGACATTTTTTTCTTATTTCTCCAGGGTTTGGTTTTTTTTTTTTTTTTGGTTTTACGGCCCTTTCAAGATTATTTCACTCATATCGAGCCGATCGTTAATCAAAGGTGGGCGAAAACCGGAGTACCCGGAGAAAAACCACCTGACCTTCCGTTGCAGAACTTGGCGTCTCACGTGACCCGAGCGAGGCTCGAACCACAGCGGTGAGAGGCCTAATGATCAAGAATCATCGCTCTTAACCACTAGGCCATGGAGGCCCGTATATTTCTCCAGGGTACCATATGTAGTGGGTACTTGCTAGAATCACTTCCCTGAAGCAATTCTAACAAGAACTTACAGCGAATGTTTCTAATAAGAATTTATGGTATATTATTAACTGACTATCCCATATTAATCGGAGGTCATCCATATTAACACCAGGTGAAATAATATTAACCGAAGGTCAAGTAATATTAGACAGGAGGTCAAAAATCAATGATCATTTTTTTAAGGGGAATGGGAACACCTGGCAGATTTTTCTGCAATTTTACAAAAGGAGACAACTTTTGGGACTTCCTGTTTGCCTTTCTAAAAGCCTTTTCCCACTGAAAAAGGGGTCTACTCTTGAAGGAAAGAATTTGCTCCTCAGGAGCAAATCTTTCCTTTAAGAGTTGACCCCTATGGACATGGGAGACTGCCATTTTACAAAGGGAGACAACTTTCGGGACTTCCTGTTTGCCTTTCTATAAGCCTTTTCCCACTTAAAAAGGGGTCTACTCTTAAAGGAAAAAATTTGCTCCTCAGGAGTTGACCCCTATGGACATGGGAGACAAAAATACTTTTGTAGTAGTCACCTCCCTTGAAGGTGTTCCCATTCCTAATAATTATTCTTGTTTCTACTCCAGGAGCTATGGACTTACAAGCAAGACAAAATATTAATACCTTGAACTTGTCTCTCTCTTGTACCATGTCTTTATACACTGCAACTAACTGAAAATAATGGAAGATATCAGTGAAACTGATGGATGCTCCCCAAGGGCCCTCTCTACCTTTGGGGGTGGTTCAGAACCAGAACAAGGGCAATGGCTGGCAGTATGAACAAAATATATGCTCAATATACACCAACTCTTTCTGACACCATTTTTTGGGTCCAAAGCAGAAATTCTATAAGTTAAACTAGAATACTGTCGATGGCGCGCCATCGCAAATCCCCACGCTTTC
Organism: Lucinisca nassula; assembly: GCA_963580285.1. NCBI lineage: Eukaryota > Metazoa > Mollusca > Bivalvia > Lucinida > Lucinidae > Lucinisca > Lucinisca nassula. The sequence continues at coordinate 44,317,428 of OY757025.1, read as the reverse complement.
TACAGAAGGGCCAAGTACCGAAAACCCCTCACCCTGGGCCCTAATTTGACCCAAGGGTCAAAATATTACCTGTATTATATACTACTAATCATGCCCTTCAATTTGATATGCCACATGACTATGTTCCAAAAAACTTAAATTTTGACCCTTTGATCCCTCCCCCAGGGCCCCAATCTGACCCCAGGGTCAAAATTTTACTTGTATTGTATTCTACTAATCACCCCCTTCAACTTGATATTCCATATGACTATATTCGGTAAAATTTGAATTTTGACCCCCTGAACACCCCCCCCCCAGTCCGACCCCTTGGGCATGACCCAGGGGTCGCAGCCAAAATCCCGTTCAATATGTGTTAATAAAATTGACTTTGAAATTGAATTTAATTGATATTTGACCTTTTGACCCCTCCCCAAGGCCCCTGGGGGCGGGGCCAAAAATAAATGTGACGTTGCATGCCCTCATCATGTAAGGAAGCTGTGTACTAAATTTGGTTACATTCCGACCAGTGGTTAAGGAGGAGATAGCATGACGGACAGGGATGGACGGATGGACAGACGGATGTTCTCACGGATGTATACTTATGTGGCTATTTTTGGCAGGATTGATACTTAAGTGGCTACTTTTAGCCACAGAAAAGAAGTATTATCGGTGTCTAACGGAATAAATCCCATAGACTTACGTTGATTCTGTCCATTTACATAGCCACCTAACTATACATTTGTTGGTGCGGACAGACAGACAGACGGACAGAGGCATTCACAATATCCCCGAATGCTTTTTTTTAAAAGCGTGGGGATAACAAACTTGTAAATATAGGTTATATAAAAATGACCATTTATTTATATCGAACTATACAAGGTATACACTGGTTATATTTCAACTGACTGATGATTACATTTCATTGGACATGTGTTAGGACACGGAACTTCATGGCCATGTGTGAGGACACTGATCTTCATGGCCATGTGTGAGGACACTAATCCTGATCCCATAGGTGTCAACCTGTACATTTTTTTTTTTTTGATATTTCTTTAAGGAAAAATAAATAATTTGGTCAATATGGTCATATAGTAATTCTGATATGGATAAATCTGATCTGTAAGGATGAAAAAAATTTCAATGTGTAAAAGAAAGATACAGTGTTTTGTTGCCACATACAATTTATTGGTACCCAGTTATTTTCCAGCCATGTGTCCAGTGTGTATTTCCACCAATATGACTGACAGTGACAGTTCTTGCAAGCCTGTGTTTCATGGAATGGAAAATCTATTCTTTGAAAATAGATAAGACCCTGGTTTGATAAGGTGGTCAGAAAAAGGATAGGAGTAAGGATTTTTATACTGACAATACGAAAAATGTGTCTTGACAATGCAGAAAATTTTGAAAATATCTAACACAGCAATAGATAATTTAAGTATTTTGTGATAACTGAAGGTAGTTTTCCTTATTTCTCAATACGAACCTATGTTGTGGGTATTTATTAGAACTGCCTCGGTGAGGCAGTTCTAATGAATACCCACAACATAGGTTTTTATAAGTCTAGGAGTCAACACTACACCACAGGCTTCTAAAAGTTTGGTTATGCAAACAAACTTCAAATATACCTCCATGAACTTGCCCTTGTATCTCTGGGCTCGCCTCTGATACTTCTGTATATACTGGTACAGATCCTCTTTGCTGACAGTGTGAAGGTCGGTTCCTGATTCGTCCATTTCACTTTCCATATCCGACGGCAGCGAGTAGTGATGCTGCGGGAAACTGACATTGGTGAAGAATGAGCTGTCCGAAGTTACGGAACTGATGGATGATGTCCTTGACCTGGAAGCTCTTGGAGTTACATCCCCTGGTAAATTTGATGACTGAAGGAGAAAATAATTTTGTGTATTTTGCTGTTTGATATCCCATATAAGAGCTATAGTCATGTCTGGACTGTCTGTTAACCTAACCACGCTTTAACTTGGACTTAACCTTTATCCTGCTTAATAACTTAATTAGCCACACCCATTTCGGACTATCCATAATATAATGTTTTTTGTTACAATTCACAAGCTGAGTGACAAACAGTGTAGATCCTGAAAGATTCATAAACTGAATGACAAATCAGTGTAGATTCAGCAGGGTTAACCCTTATCTTGCTGTTCAAGACAACCCCTATCTTTGCAAACAGTGTAGAGCCAGATCAGATGGCTTCTGAAGGAGCCATCTGATCAGGATCTACACTGTGTGATATCCAGTTTGTGAATTTGCAGGAATAAAGTACATCAAGTGATCTGATTGGTTCAAAGTCAGAAATGGGTGTGGCTAAATTAATTATGCAGTGTCATAAACCTTTTCAACCTTGTAGCCTGGTAAAGAGACCTGTGCAATTTGTGACAGTGTAGATCCAGATGAGATGGATCTCACCAGGATCAAAACTGTTTGCCATCCTGTTAACTATTTTAGCTAAACACCCTATTTACAAGAATGGAAGTGTCCAAATTCATAGATGGAAGAGGTCACTCTAGAAACACAATAGTAAAAGGGTTAAGCCACTGTATACAAGAGGGCTCTTCCATTGCTATATGTTGGACAAGTCCATTTGGCATATAAGGGGTGTGAGACCTATTTTTCCATTTTTAATCTATTTTTGACAGAAAATTCTGCAGGCCTTGATGAAAATTTGTTGTATTTTTCTGGGCATCTTATTTTTGGGAACTGAATGCCTGCTTGCTTAAGACAGGTTGCTTGCTTAATAGTGGTGGCCACTAAGACAGGTTTTACTGTGTTCAATATTTGCCCATATTACTCCTTAACTGGGGCTACATATATGTACAGTTATCTCACACTCAACATATATGTTATAGTGTTAGAAACAAGTTTGTATTTTACTTACTTCGACTCATCCTTAATTTCAGTCCCAATAGATATTCTATCTCTAGAAAGATCCTATCAGTATATTTCATCCTATAGCTAGCCTGAAGCTTTGGTTATGAATGTTTAATTGCAGAGTATATTATTTGAATACGAGATGCGACAAGCAAAAATGGGTCATCAGATATGTGCACGCAGCAATGACACAGATCAGCCTGCAGACCGATCAGAGCCTTTGATGTGTGCTATATTGATACCTGTTAAGCCAAAGCATCTACATACATGCAAAGGAATGTTTTTTTGGGGGGGGGGGGGGGATTTACCGCCCTTTCAAGATTATTTCAATCATATCGAAGTGATCTTTACTCAGAGGTGGGTGAAAAAACAACAGAACTTTCTGTTGCAGAAATGGCATCTCACATGTGACATAAATGAGGCATGAACCACAGCGAACGATGTGAGACCTACTGATTAACTCTTGTCCTGCTGAATATTTAAATATGCCACACCCACTACTGATTATCAACCAATCAAGATTACTTGATGCTCATTATTTCAAAAAAATTCACACTCTGAATGACAAACAATGTAGATCCTGATCAGATGGCATCTGATCTGGATCTACATTGTTTGAAAGGTAAGGCATTTCTGGGCTCAGCAGGACAAGTTTTAAGAGTCAGCACACTCTTTCCCATTAGGACATGGAGGCCTGTTCAGCAGGGGAAGTTGTGTTTTGATTGGGTGGGTTGGCAGTGTGACAAGACTTTGTGTCTTCATTAGGGTCACATGTCTGACGATACGTTTGTGACTGCTGTCTTTATGCTATCAAACTACACTTGCAACTATTAAAGGCTATCATTAAAACGTTCAATATATATTTACCCTGGTCACCGACTTTCAAGAGATCTACAATCAGTTTTGTTTTGTTTGATTTGAGGTTTAACGTCCCCTTCAACACTGTACAGGTCAATTTGGAGACGTTGCTTCCAATTTTGTGCGACTTTACCCGACATTGAGATGAAATCACATCTCAAGCCCTGTCACCCAATGAAACCAATAAGGTTTACAAGAATGGACGGACCGACTGGCACCCCTTTACCTGGACAGGCTTAGATCCTCTAAGTGGTTTACCAGTACTTGTGTGCAATCGGTAACAGGTCTGCGTGGAAGCATCATGCAGCCCATCTATTTCTTCAAGCCCCGATGGGCGGGGACCGGATCTATAATCAGTCCAAACATGAATGAAATGCACTGAAATACTGTGAAATTCAGAGATTCAAGATGACAGGCACCAAACAGCCAGAGGTGTCTACATGTACATTTCAGACAGGGTCCCCAAGATCTGGGTGAAACTTTTTAGATTGCCTCAGTCTGTGCTCCTATTTTCCCTCAAATTGTAACCAACTCCCTGCACAGCCGCCATTGGGTGTATATTCATTCCCTTACAATATTTACCCTAATTACAGTCAAACCTGTCATAGTGGCCACCTCTATTAAGCAAGCAACCTGTCTTAAGGAAGCAAGCATTTTGTTCCCGAAAAAGGCAAATGCGTTAATATTCACCTGTATTAAGCAAGCACATGTCTTAAATAAGCACATTTTGATCATCCCTGAGGTGCTTGCTTAACACAGGTTGGACTGTATTTGAAAGCCTTGACTCCTCACTGTAGTTGTTCTAAACGTTTAGCAAGTTTATTGCACTACAAGATATTATGTCTCAAGACAGCTGGATGAGTGGCAAACAGTGTAGACCCTGATGAGATGCTGCATATTGCAGCATCTCATCTGGGTCGACACTGTTTGCTCAGGCCTGTCCATCCGAATACGTATGGTACATGTGAGCATAGTAATTTATCTGTATAGTTTCTGGAGACAAACATGTAACACAGATCAAATAACATAATGGTGTGTTTTAACAGAACAATTCATTGGATCTTTTTCTTCTAATTACCCGGTACTGCCCATTAAGAGGAATGTAAGCTTTTCCAATATACACTGTGATACATCAGGCCATTCTTGACCCGTTTTGTACCAAATGGAATTTTCCTTAGTCCATTTCTAAATTTAGGGGTCCCAGGTTGTGGTATCTTCAAAATTGATTTGGAAAATGGCTAAACTTCCTGCAAATAGTGTAGGTCCTGATGAGACGCCGCGTTCTGCGGCGTCTCATCTGGGCCTGCACTGTTTGCCATGGTACCCCTTTTGGGGATTCCGGTACAAAATGGGTTAAACACTGTTTGAATGTTGTCACCCAGCTGATAATTCCAAAAGTGAACATGAAGGTAAATATACCTGTTTCTTAGATTCTTCTGTTTATTAGATTCATTGGGCCCCCGCCCATCGGGGCTATATGAAATACATGTAGATGGGCTGCATGATGCTTCCACGCAGAGCTGAAACCTATCGCACACGAGTACTGGTAAACCGCTTAGAGGATCTAAGCCTGCCCAGGCAAAACAATGCGAGTCAGACCGTCAACGCTTATAAATCCTATTGGTTTAATTGGGCGACAGGGCTTGAGATGTCATTTTATTTCAATGTCGGGTAAAAGTCCAAAAAAAATGGAAGCAACGTCTCCAAAATGACCTATAGTGTTGACGGGAACGTTAAACCTCAGATCAATCAATCAATCAATCAATCACTGCAATATGTTGGATAAGACCATTTGTCATATAAGGGGTGTCAGGCTTATTTTTTTTCTTTTTTATTCTATTTTTGACAGAAAATTCTGTGGGCAAATAGTGCAGGCCCAGATCAGACACCACGTCTTGTGGTGTCCGAAATGGGCCTGTACTGTTTGCCGAAGTACCCCTTCAGGGGTTTCCCGCATCCAAAGGGTTAAGCATGGCTAAATATAGGAGTCAAAGTTTTCCATTTGTTTGTTCATCCATTCATCTGTTCATTCAATCCATCATCTTTTGCATCAATGTTAACCCTTGTGTCAACCCAAAATGTTTGTGTCCATTTCTCAAGAAAAACAATCACTGACATGGCACAGCCCTCGACAGAACTCTTGTTGTATTTCAAGTATGCCAGTTTACTCTTGAACATATGCTTCCAAGGGGCAAGATCTTTCCTGTAAGAGTTGAGTCAGTTGACCGCTTTTACTGAGGGACCTAGCCTTCTGCAAACAAAAATCCCTGGTACTCCAGGCAGATGCCTCCCTTGTTATTTGTTTGTTTGAATTGATGTTTTATGTCCTCGTCAACACCATATAGGTCATTTTGGAGACTTTGCTTCCAATTTTGTGGGACTTTTACCCGACATTGAGATGAAATGACCACTCAAGCCCTGTCGCCCAATGAAACCAATAGGGTTTATAAGCATGGACGGTCCAACTGGCACTGCTTTACCTGGGCAGGCTTAGATCCTCTAAGCGGTTTACCAGTACTCATGTGCAGTGGTTTTCAGCTCTGCCTGGAAGCATCATGCAGCCCATCTATTTCTTCAAGCCCCGATGGGCGGGGGCTGACAGTTTCAAGATGGATCCCAAAAATGTAGATTATATAGAAAAAATGGTCATAAACGGTCACTTTTCTATATAATCTATACATTTTTGTTTGGATATAACAAGGTCGTTTAACTAACACGTTTTCTGCTTTGGACCCCATTAACCCATTTTGTACTGGAAACCCCAAAACAGGTATTTGGCAAACAGTGCAGGCCCAGATCAGACGCCACAGAATGCGGCGTCTGATCAGGGCCTACACTGTTTGCAAAAAGTTCAGCCATTTTCCTAATGAATTTTGAAGAAAAGACCACCTGACATCCCTAAATTTTGAAACGGACTCCTGCTATATATAAGGAGGAAGATTCCATTTGGTACAAAAAGGGTTAATAGTGTTATAATAAAGAGGTTGGGGTGTACTTACTTCGCTACTGCTGTCTTGTAGGGGTATGTCCACTAGCTGACCCACTGGTACCACAGCTGGACTGTCCGCAGCCGACTGGTTGGCTGTTGCATAACCTGATATATCAGATTCTGCAGACTGGTTCCCAACATCATTGCTGACTCCCTGTTCTGACTTCTTAGGAGTGCTCTCAGCAAGGGGTTTTGAATCCTCTGGTGTATTTTCAGCATTTTCTTGATTCTTGTCTTCCAGGAAGCCCTGTTAACAAAAGTTTTCATTCTTAAAGTATGCCACAGTACAGTCACTTTATATGGCTATTGTTTGGAGCCATACAACGTGATATTTGTAGTAAAATAAAAAATAGCCACCGGAAGAGATGGTAAATCCCCCGACAAAAAGCCAATATGGCCTTCAGAAGATTGTTCACCAATAGAAAGTGCACCATAATTAAAAGAGCAATACATCACAAAAGTATTGCAGTTATAGCCATCACAAGATTGTATTGTCAGGGAAGATAACTAAACAAGAGGGCCATGATGGCCCTGGATCGCTCACCTGATCCATAGAGTAACAAGTGGGCCCCGAGGAGGGCCATTATTAACCCCAGGGCTATAATGTGCATAATGTTGAGGGAGGTCTAAAAAGGTGAAGCTTCATACCAAAGGCTATAATTTGAAAAATCTTGGCAAAGGTTCACTAGATGAAGCTACAAACCAAATATCAAAGACCTGCGCCTTGCGGTTTCAGAGAAGAATTTTTTTTAAAGCTATTACCTACATAAGCCTATGTAAAACCAAATGGCCACGGGGTGGGCCATTTTTGGCCTCAGGGCTTTATTTTAAACAATCTTGATAGAGGCCCACTATATGAAGCTTCACATCAAATATCAAAGACATGTGCCTTGCTGTTTCAGAGAAGAAGATTTTCAAAGATTATTTCTATATAAGTCTATGTAAAACCAAAGGGCCTCCAGGCAGGGGCATTTGTAGCCTGAGGGCTATAATTTAAACAATCTTGGTAGAGGTCCACTAGATGAAGCTCCATACCAAATATCAATGACCTAGGCCTTCTTGTTTCAGAGAAGAAGATTTTTATATGTTTTCCCTATATAAGCCTATATAAAACCAGTGGGCCCTGGGGCGGGGCCATTTTTGGCCCCAGGGCTATAATTTGAACAATCTTGGTAGAGATCCACTAGATGAAGCTTCATACCAAATATCAAAGACCTGGGCCTTCTGCTTTCAGAGAAGAAGATTTTTAAAGGTTTTCCCTATATAAGCCTATGACTTTGTAAAACCAGTGGGCCCTAGGGCGGGGTCGTTTTTGGCCCCAGGGCTATAATTTGAAAAATCTTGGTAGAGGTCCACTAGATGAAGCTTCATACCAAATATCAAAGACCTAGGCCTTCTGGTTTCAGAGAAGAAGATTTTTAAAGGTTTTTTTCTTATTCTCCCCTTTTTGTTGCCATGGCAACCAGAGTTCTGCATGGAATGGACCTTACAGTTTCAGAGAAGAAATTTTTTGAAGATTTCCCTATATAAGTCAATGTAAAACCAAAGAATCTCAGGGTGGGGGCATTTTTGGCCCAAGGGCTATAATTTGAACGATCTTGAAAGAGGTCCACTAGATGAAATTTCACACCAAATATCGAAGACCTAGGACTTGTGGTTTCACAGGAGAAGATTTTCAAAGATTTTCCCAATATAAGTCTATGTAACACCAAAGGGCCCCGAGGCGGGGGCATTTTTGGCCCCAGGGCTATAATTTGAACATTGTTGGAAAGAGGTCCATAAATGATGCTTCATACCAAATATCAAAGACCTGGGCGATGTGGTTTCAGAGAAGAAGATTTTTAAAAAATTTTCCTAAATAAGCCTGTGTAAAACCAAAGGGCCCCGGAGTGGGGGCATTTTTGGCCCTAGCACTATAATTTGAACAATCTATGTAGGGGTCCACTAGATGAAGCTTCCTACCAAATATCAAAGACCTGGGCCTTGCTGTTTCAGAGAAGATTTTTTATGATTTTCCCTATATAAGCCCATGTAAAACCAAAGGACCCTGGGGCGGGGGCATTTTTGGCCCCAGCATTATAATTTGAACAATTCTGGTAGGGGTCCACTAGATGAAGCTTCATACCAAATATCAAAGACCTGGGCCTTGCAGTTTCAGAGAAGAAGATTTTTAAAGATTTTCCCTATATAAGCCCATGTAAAACCAAAGGGCCCCAGAGCGGGGGCATTTTTGGCCCCAGCACTATAATTTGAACAATCTTGGTAGGGATCCACTAGATGAAGCTTCATACCAAATATCAAAGACCTGGGCCTTGTGGTTTGAGAGAAGAAGATTTTTAAAGATTTTTCCTATATAATCCTATGTAAAACTAAAGGGACCCGGGGCGGGGACATTTTTGGCCCCAGCACTATAATTTGAACAATCTTGGTAGGGATCCACTAGATGAAGCTTCATACCAAATATCATACACCTGGGCCTTGTGGTTTCAGAGAAGATTTTTTAAGTTTTTGGTGAAAAAAATCTATTTTTGGCTCCTGTGACCTAGATGTGCAACGGACCGGAACCATTTGAACAACTTTGAAAGGGGACCACCTAAGGATCATTCCTGTGAAGTTTGGCCAAAATCCGATCAGTGGTTTAGGAGATGTCATTTGAAGAAATTGTTTACGGATGGACGGACTGACGACGGACAAAAAGTGATCCCAAAAGCTCACCTCGTCATTACATGACAGGTGAGCTAAAAACCAGGGCACGCAGAATTGTGGTTCTTGCGCATGACATGCCTGCTTAAACTCATGTATTTCTGTACAAAGTACCATCAATATGTCTCAAAGGGTATATTGGAGATATGGTGATCTCAAGCTGGTCATACTGTTATATTGGAAGCAGGGCTCGAGAAAATGTTGGTTTTCCGGTTCTGAACCGATTTTGGGTTTACTGAACCGATTTTAACTGAAAAAGAAATTTAAAAAATTGGTCCATAATTCAATAAAATTTTTAAAAAACCGGTTCAAAAATTTTCGCTAAATCATTGATGTAAAAACAAGCTGACCGTTTGCCACTGATAATCCAAGCATGTATACAAAAGTCGCCTACAGCACAAGGTGTTAGACCGGTTCATTATCTAACTAGGTGAAAGTCGGACAAGTCCACGTCGGGTTCTTTGATCTTATCGCAGCGAAATTTGATCTGTGTGTTAAAATTATTCAACCGTGAACAATGGCCTCAGGCGCTAGCAGGGTGAGAAAATTACGTCAATCAATGCAGGACATACGCTAGTTTGTTTACACAAGTCATTAATTTATGGCTTACTATAGAACCGGTATTTAAATATACAATTGTTTTTTTCACAGGGCGCAATTTTCAATACACACCTGTCACGTCTGTTAAGCCATACAGAGAAAATGCCTTTTTTTTCACCCATTCTAAACGATATTTCTATTTAAGAATCGGTTTCCATTGAAACCAATAACATAAACCACAAGTGTATTATGCCCTTACATGAATTAAAATGAAACCGCATGACGTCATTTTCCGATCACGTGGCATCAATATCGGTCGCCGTTTGTAGACAAAGCGATTTCTTTCAGGCTTGTGTAATCGTGTAATATGCATTAATACTCGGTTCGGCCACGTAAGATTTTCAATGACTCTCGTTCGGCCGTGTTTTGGTTTGAGAGTAAAGAAATGTTTTTCGATTTTTAACCCGCTCAAAATGATTTTTTTTAGAAATCCGCTCTATTAAAATCAATGAGATAATGACATAAAACAGGTGTGTGTGCGTTACGTCCGTGACTGCATTAATGTGTATTGTGTAAACTGAAACGGTATGACGTCATTTTCCAACCACGTGGCTGCAATAAACAAAGCAATTTGGGCAAAATAAAGACACGTGAAATAAGAGAAATGTTTTAAAGGTTTTAAAAAGGGGCAAAAAATATAGTGACCATCGAGCTGATCTTTGACTGCACCACGCCAGCGGTCTTCAGGTGCTGAGTGACCCGGATATTGGGAAAATGAAAGTAGACATTTACGGAAATTACCGAAACCGATCGGCAATTTCCGTAATTTTTTGGCAAAATCTGGCTGGACCGATTTGGATTCTTCAGTTTCTCGAGCCCTGATTGGAAGGGTAGATAACTCAAATACCACAGCACCAACAGTTGTGGTTCTTGCACATGACACCCCTTCTGAACCTTGCTTACATTTGCGCCAAGTTCCTTCACGATATCTCAAAGGGTGCTGGAGTTATGGCCATCCCAATGTTATATTGTCAGGGGAGATAACTAAACAAGAGGGCCATTATGGCCCTGGATCGCTCACCTGATCCATAGAGTAACAAGTGGGTCCCGGGGAGGGCCATTATTGATCCCAGGGTTATAATGTGCATAATGTTGAGGGAGGTCTAAAAAGGTGAAGCTTCATACCCAATATCAACAAAGGCTATAATTTGAACAATCTTGGCAAAGGTCCACTTGATGAAGCTACACACCAAATATCAAAGACCTTAGCCTTGCGGTTTCAGACAAGAAGATTTTTTTAAAGATTTTCCCAATATAAGCCTATGTAAAATCAAAGGGCCCCGGGGCGGGGGCATTTTTGGCCACAGCACTACATTAGCCTATGTAAAACCAAATGGCCCCGGGGCGGGGGCATTTTTGGCCTCAGAGCTATAATTTAAACAATCTTGATAAGAGGTCCACTAGATGAAGCTTCACACCAAATATCAAAGAAATAGGCCTTGCTGTTTCAGAGATTTTCAAAGATTTTCCCTATATAAGCCCATGTAAAACCAAAGGGCCCCGGGGCCGGGGCATTTTTGGCCCCAGCACTATAATTTGAACAATCTTGGTAGAGGTCCACTAGATGAAGCTACATACCAAATATCAAAGACAAGGGCCTTGCAGCTTTAGAGAAGAAGATTTCCCTATATAAGTCTATGTAAAACCAAAGGGTCTCGGGGCGGGGGCATTTTTGGCCCAAGAGCTATAGTTTGAACAATCTTGATAGAGGTCCACTAGACGAAATTTCACACCAAATATCAAAGACCTAGGCCATGTGGTTTCAGAGAAGAAGATTTTTAAAGGTTTTCTCTATATAAGTCTATGTAAAACCAAAGGGCCAGGCGGGGGCATTTTTGGTCTCAGGGCTATAATTTTAACCATCTTGGTAGAGGTCTTCTAGCTGAAGCTTCATACCAAATATCAAAGACCTAGGCCTTGTGGTTTCAGAGAAGAAGATTTTTCAAGATTTTCCCTATATTAGTCTATGTAAAACCAAAGGGCCCCAGAGCGGGGGCATTTTTGGCCCCAGGGCTATAATTTTAACAATCTTGGTAGAGGTCCACAAGATGAAGCTTCATACCAAATATCAAAGACCTGGGCCTTGCAGTTTCAGAGAATATATTTTTTAAAGATTTTCCTGATATAAGCCTATGTTAAACCAAAGGGCCCCGGGGTGGGGGCAATTTTGGCACCAGCACTATAATTTGAACAATCTTGGTAGGGGTCCACTAGATGAAGCTTCATACCAAATAGCAAAGACCTGGGCCTTGCAGTTTCAGAGAAGAAGATTTTTAAAGATTTTCCCTATATAAGCCCATGTAAAACCAAAGGGCCCCGGGGCCGGGGCATTTTTGGCCCCAGCACTATAATTTGAACAATCTTGGTAGAGGTCCACTAGATGACGCTACATACCAAATATCAAAGTCCTGGGCCTTGTGGTTTCAGAGAAGAAGATTTTTAAAGATTTTCCATATATAAGCCCATGTAAAACCAAGGTGCCCCGGGTGGGGGCACTTTTTGCCCCAGCACTATAATTTGAACAATGTTGGTAGGGGTCCACTAGATGAAGCTTCATACCAAATATCAAAGACCTGGGCCTTGCGGTTTCAGAGAAGAAGATTTTTAAAGATTTTCCTTATATAAACCCATGTAAAACCAAAGGGCCCCGGGGCGGGGGCATTTTGGGCCCCAGCACTATAATTTGAACAATCTTGGTAGGGGTCCACTAGATGAAGTTTCAAACCAAATATCAAAGGCCTGGGCCTTGTGGTTTCAGAGAAGAAGATTTTTTAATTTTTTTTTGTGAAAAAAATCTATTTTTGGCTCGTGTGACCTATATGTGCAACAGACCGGAACCATTTGAACAACTTTGAAAGGGGTCCACCTGAGGATCATTCCTGTGAAGTTTGGTCAAAATCAGATCAGTGGTTTAGGAGGAGATGTCGTTTGAAGAAATTGTTTACGCACGGATGACAGACAAAAAGTGATCCTAATATAAAACACAAGAGGACCATGATGGCCCTGGATCGCTCACCTGATCCATAGGGTAACAAGTGGGCCCCAGGAAGGGCCATTATTGACCCCAGGGTTATAATGTGCATAACGTGAGGGAGGTCTAAAAAGGTGAAGCTTCATACCAAATATCAACAAAAGGCTATAATTTGAACAATTTTGGCAAAGGTCCACTAGATGATGCTACACAATAAATATCAAAGACCTGGGCCTTGCGGTTTCAGAGAAGAAGATATTCCTTACATAAGCCTATGTAAAACCTAATGGCCCCAGGGCAGGGGCATTTATGGCCATAGGTCTATGATTTAAACAATCTTGATAGAGGTCCTCTAGATGAAGCTTCACACCAAATATCAAAGACCTGGGCCTTGTTGTTTCAGAGAAGAAGATCTTCAAAGATTATCTCTATTATAAGTCTATGTAAAACCAAAGGGCCCTGGGGCGGAGGCATTGTGGCCCCAGGGCTATAATTTCAACAATCTTGGTAGAGGTCCACTAGCTGAAGCTTCATACCAAATGTCAAAGACCTAGGCCTTGTGGTTTCAGAGTAGAAGATTTTTCAAGATTTTCCCTATATAAGTCTATGAAAAACCAAAGGGCCCAGGAGCGGGGGCAATTTTGGCCTCAGGGCTATAATTTGAACAATCTTGATAGAGGTCCACAAGATGAAGCTTCATACCAAATATCAAAGACCTGGGCCTTGCAGTTTCAGAAAAGAAGATTTTTAAAGATTTTCCCTATATAAGCCTATGTAAAACCAAAGGGCCCCAGGGCGGGGGCATTTTTGGCCCCAGCACTATAATTTGAACAGTCTTGGTAGGGGTCCACTAGATGAAGCTTCATACCAAATAGCAAAGACCTGGGCCCTGCAGTTTCAGAGAAGAAGATTTTTTAATGATTTTCCCAATATAAGCCCATGTAAAACCAAAGGGCCCCAGAGCGGGGGCATTTTTGGCCCCAGCACTATAATTTGAACAATCTTGGTAGGGGTCCACTAGATGAAGCTTCATACCAAATATCAAAGACCTGGGCCTTGCAGTTTCAGAGAAGAAGATTTTTAAAGGTTTTCCCTATATAAGCCTATGTAAAACCAAAGGGCCCCGGGGCGGGGGCATTTTTGGCCCCAGCACTATAATTTGAACAATCTTGGTAGGGGTCCACTAGATGAAGATTCACACCAAATATCAAAGACCTGGGCCTTGCAGTTTCAGAGAAGAACATTTTTAAAGGTTTTCCCTATATAAGCCCATGTAAAACCAAAGGGCCCCGGGGCGGGGGCATCTTTGGCCCAAGCACTATAATTTGAACAATCTTGGTAGGGGTCCACCAGATGAAGATTCATACCAAATATCAAAGACCTGGGCCTTGCAGTTTCAGAGAAGAAGATTTTTAAAGATTTTCCCTTTATAAGCCCATGTAAAACCTAAGGGCCCCGGGGCGGGGGCATTTTTGGCCCCAGCACTATAATTTGAACAATCTTGGTAGGGGTCCACTAGATGAAGCTTCATACCAAATATCAAAGACCTGGGCCTTGCAGTTTCAGAGAAGAAGATTTTTTAAGTTTTTGGTGAAAAAAATCTATTTTTGGCTCCTGTGACCTATATGTGCAACGGACCGGAACCATTTGAACAACTTTGAAAGGGGACCACCTAAGGATCATTCCTGTGAAGTTTGGTCAAAATCCGCTCAGTGGTTTAGGAGGAAATGTCGTTTGAAGAAATTGTTTACGCACGGACGGACGGACGCACGACGGACAAAAAGTGATCCCAAAAGCTCACCTCGTCACTACGTGACGGTGAGCTAAAAACCAGAGCACCCAGAGTTTTAATTCTTGAGCATGACACACCTGCTTAACCTCATGTGTGGGGCCTCCGTGGCCTAGTGGATAAGAGCGCTGACTCTTAGTCATTAGGTCTCTCACCGCCGTAGGTTCGAGCCTCGCTCGGGCCACGTGTGAGACGTCAAGTTCTGCAACGGAAGGTCAGGTGGTTTTTCTCCGGGTACTCCGGTTTTCGCCCACCTCTGATTAACGATCGGCTCGATATGAGTGAAATAATCTTGAAAGGGCCGTAAAACCCAAACCAAAAAAAAAAAAAAAAAAAAAAAAAAAAAAAATAACCTCATGTGTGTGTGTGAATTCGGGATAACGTCGCTTTCAACAATTTTTCAGTCATATCACGATGGTGTCTGGTTGCGACAGAGAGCTCAATGCTCACTTTTATAGTGCTGCCTCACTGAAGTATCATGTCCCAGACATATTACACGATACCACACCCATTCACATTATCCTGACACTGGGTCGACCAGTCCTAGTGCCTAGCGAGGAGCAGCTAGTACCATTCTTAACGATTTTGGTATGTCACGGCCGGGGATCGAACCCTTGACCTCCCATTCCCGGAAGCGGACACTCTACCAACTGAGCTATCGGGGCCGGTACTTAACCTCATGTACATCTGCATAAGTACCACCAGTGTCCAAAGGGTATTGGAGGTACGGTGATCACAAGGTGGTGATACTGTTATATTGGAACTGGGAGATAACTCAAATATCATAGCACACAGAGTTGTGGTTCTTAGGCATGAAGTGCCGTCTTAACCTTGTTTACAATTGTGCAAAGTACCATCAATATATCTCAAAGGGTAATGGAGTTATGGCCATCACAAGATTATATTGTAAGGGGAGATAATTCAAAAACCAGGGCACCCAGAGTTGTGGTTCTCGCACATGACACACCTGCTTTACCTCATGTACAACTGTACCAAGCAGTGTTCAATCCAGGATTTGGGGTTTGGGGGCCCTCTGGGCCCAAAGGCCTTTGAAAATTTAGGGGGCCCTTAAATTATACTATATAAAGTTGCCAGATTTATCTTAAGGTTTTAGCTGCATTATAAAAATGGACACAAAACAAGTTTAACAGCACAGACAGAAGCTATTTAATTTATCTATCCATCTTCTAATACTGAGTTGGTCACATTTGCTCATACCTCATTTAACCAGTACAAAACAATTTGGATAAAGTGTCTTGCTCAAGTGCTAAATGCATGTTTTATCTAGAATGAATGCCATTAAAAATATTTCTGGAAGAGAAGAACTCTATAATAAATAGCGCCCGCCTCGGTATATTGCGGTATTTCGGTCCGGTATTTAGCGTAAGCTAAAAATAAGAATTGTTACTAGTTAAACAGATGAAACAAAATGTTTTTCTAAGTTACTTTGACCGGGCAACATGTGGTATCAACTCAACAATATGCAACAGGCAGCCGAAAAATCGCGAGAAAATCGCAAAAATTAACTCCAGAAGAAACAGTCTCTAAATTCAAGAGTTGCGCCCGACAGGCCCATTGAATGATCTCTAGTGCGCCCCTCATGTCAAAAGCGGGCCCAGGGCGCAATGGCGCAGCCTAGATTGAACACTGCCGAGTACCATCATTTATCTCAAAGAGTATTGGAGATGTGGCCATCACAAGGTAGTGATTCTATATTATTGGAAGGGGAGATAACTAAAAAAACCATGACACCCAGAGTTGTGGTTCTTGCACATGACACACCGTCTCGGCCTTCTGAACAGCTGTGCCAGGTATCATCAATATCTTAAAGGGTATTGGAGTTATGGCCATCACAAGGTAGTCACTCTATTTCATTAGAAGGGGAGATAACTCAAAAACCATGACAACCAGAGTTGTGGTTCTTGTGCATGACACACTGTCTCAGCCTTGTGAACAACTGTGCCAGGTACCATCAATATATCTCAAAGGGTATTGGAGTTATGGCCATCACAAAGTAGTTATTCTATTTTATTAAAAGGGGAGATAACTAAAAAAGTATGGCATCCCGAGTTCTGGTTCTTGCACAGGATACGCTGTCTCAACCTTGTATACAATTGTGCAATGTACCATCAATATATCTCAAAGGGTATAAGAGTTATGGCTATCTCAAGGTTGTATTGTCAGGGGAGATACTTAAAAAACAAGGGCACCAAGAGTTGTGGTTCTTGCACATGACACACCTGCTTAACCTCATGTACAACTGTACCAAGTACCATCAATTTATCTCAAAGAGTATTGGGGATATTGCCATCACAAGTAGTGATTCTATATTATTGGAAGGGGAGTTAACTCAAAAACCATGGCACCTAGAGTTGTGGTTCTTGTTCATGACACACCGTCTCAGTCTTGTGAACAACTGTGCCAGGTATCATCAATACATCTTAAAGGGTATTGGAGTTATGGCCATCACAAGGTAGTCACTCTATTTTATTGGAAGGGGAGATAACTCAAAAACCATGGTAACCAGGGTTGCAGTTCTTGTGCATGACACTTTGTCTCAGCCTTGTGAACAACTGTGCCAGGTACCATCAATATATCTCAAAGGGTATTGTAGTTATGGCCATCACAAAGTAGTCATCCTATTTTATTAAAAGGGGAGATAACTAAAAAAGTATGGCATCCAGAGTTCTGATTCTTGTGCATGACACACCGTCTCAGCCTTGTGAACAATTGTGGCAAGAACCATCAATGAATCTCAAAGGGTATAGGAGTTATGGCCATCACAAGGTTGTGTCTACGGATGGACGAACAGACGGACGACAGGCTGATCGCTATATCCCCCAAACCTATTCGGTCGGGGGATAATGAACAAGAGATCCGCAAGCGGGGCATCATATGCTCGTGGCCATTTTTACATCGAAACATTATGAGCTGCTCCATAGCATAGACTAACTATATATCAAGTTTCAGATTAATCGGATCTAAATCTAAATTGCAGAAGGATTTAGGCATAAAGGAAATTTTTACAGAATTTTTCAAAGGAGTATGTTATAAGACCAAGGTTAGGCTTTTTTTTGATAAGGCAGAACAAAGTTCTTGCAATGGTAAGTATGTGTGTGAAGTTGCCTGGGCACTAGTGGGCAGTCTTAGTTCTTCAAAGTGGTTTAGCAGTTCTTATTATGTGGTCAGTTTCAGTTTTGCATGAAAGCACCATGCAGGTAGCAGCCCAATCTATTTCTCCAAGCCCTGATGGGTGGGAGCCATGTATGTACCGTAATGATCCTAAGTTTTGGGACAGATAGGCCTAAGCAAACAGTGCAGACCCAGACCAGACTGCTCCTGAAGGTACAGTCTGATCAGTGTCTACACTGTTTGCCATTTTGTCTACACCTTTTGGACCCCTTGCTGGATCATGAAACAAATTTGTTAAAATTTTAAGAGAATTACTGCAGTGAAGTCCTTTTTAGGATTTTTTCAGCATATCTGTAAGTCATCATAAGCAGTAAATGTAGAAATAAAGACATAAGGGTTTGTTTTGAGGTGATGGCGAGCATATTGGGAGGGCATTCCAATCTCTAATGAGTCCATATAGCAACACATATGTTATTGTATTTTGTGATATTTCAATGATAGTTTTCCTTATTTCTCCATATAAACCTCAGCGAGGCAGTTCTAATGAATACCCACAACATAGGTTTTTATGGAAAATTGAAGAAAACTATCCTTCAAATTATCACAATATTCTTATCCCTTATCTGTTGCTATGGATCATCATCCCGACTCATGGTAATATAAAAGCACACTAACACTGCATGATACCCCACCACTGCAAGATAATATGGTTATAGCCTTGCCCATAATAGTGGTACTTTTAAGTGTTATAGTTATCTGTAAAACTTCACTAAGGCATTCAATATAGTAAAGGAACTACATACATGTGTATCAAAAGGGCAGATAATACAATAACCAGAAAAGCAGAGTGACTGTCCTTGGCAATAATATGTGTCCTTTAGTGTTTTAAAATTTGAAGAAAATCCATGAAAAGATTCTTAAGTTATTGATCGCAAACTCCAAAAAAAATTGTGAGAAATTAATCAAGTTATCGGTCGGAAATGGTGTGGATGGACGGACGAATGGACAGACACCGGAGGGTATATTATAATACCCCAGCACTATCGTGTGATGGGGTATAACAAAAAGAAGAAAAGAAAAAAAAGTCATTCCCGATATAAACATGTAGGCACAATTTGAAAAAAAATGTGAAAAATTAATCAAGTTATCGGTCGGAAATGGTAGGGATGGACGGACGGACAGACGGACAGACGGACGGACGGACGGACAGACACCGGAGGGTATATTATAATATCCCAGCACTATCGTGTAATGGGGTATAACAAAAAGAAGAAAAGGAAAAAAAAAAAGGTAAAAAAAAAGGAATGAAAAACAAAAAATGAGAAAAAAAAAAAACGAAAAAAAAAAAAAAAAATTCATTGCAAAAAGAAAGAAAAGAAAAATAAATGGAAAAAAAGAAAAGAAAAAACGAGAAAAAAAGAAAAAAAAAAGAAAATTCCATTCCTCCACGGGGGTTTGAACTCACGCCCCTCAGATTCATAGCACAAATTAATCCAGTTATTGGTCGGAAATGGTGGGGACGGATGGACGGACAGACACCGGAGGGTATATTGTAATATCCCAGCACTATCGTGTGATGGGGTATAACAAAAAGAAGAAAAGGGTGAAAAAAAAAGGGAAAAAAAGGAATGAAAAACCAAAAATGAGGAAAATTAAAAAAAATATAAAAAAAATAAATAAATTCATTGCCAAAATGAAAAAGAAAGAAAAAGAAAAAAGAACACACACACAAACAAGAGGGCCCAGAGGGCCCTGGTTCGCTCACCTGTGTGTCACTGTCTCGAGTACATTCTATTTTTAGCTCTTGTGGCCATCTTGTTCATCAGCAGAGTGATTTTAGCTTATATGGTAAGGAGTAACCTAGGCATCATTCCTGGGAACTTTGAATCAAATTGGCCTTAGGGTTTAGGGGGAGTTTCCGTTTGAATCAAATTTACAATGTTTTTCTATTTTTACCTCCGGTGGTCATTTTGTTCATCCGAGTGGGATTGTTTTGGCCTTTTTGGTAGAGGATCATCTAAGCAACATTGTCGCAAGGATCCTACATGCTAAAAATGAAGGCTTTATCTCAAATGCTTCAAAAGTTATGACAAAGTAGGTCAAAGGTCAAGGTCATGGGTCAAAAGTTTTGAATGGCTGAGAAAACCTTGTCAAAAGGAACATGCATGCCAAATATGAAGGCTCTATCTCATATGGTTCAAAAGGTATGATAAAGTAGGTCACAGTTCAAATATTTATGAGTGGGAAGCCCTTGTCAGAAAGAACCTACATGCCAAATATGAAGGCTCTATCTCAAACGGTTCAAAAGTTATGACAAAATAACCTACTATCTACTTTTTGATTTGACATGACCCATATTCGAACTTAACTGAGATATTGTCCAGATGATCATTCTGAGCAAGTTTTATGATGATTTGACTGAAACTGTGGCCTCATAGAGTGTTCAAAACTTTTTTCTATGATTTGACCTGCTGACCTACTTTTTGACCCGACATGACCCGTATTCAAACTTGACACACATATTGTCAAGATGATCATTCTGAGCAAGATTGATGATGATCGGACCAAAACTTGGGCCTCTAGTGTGTTCACAAGGTTTTTCAACAATCTGACCTACTGACCTACATAATGACCAGAAATGACCCATATTCGAAATTAACTGAGATATTGTCAAATGATCATTTTGAGCAAGTTTGATGATGATCGGACCAAAACTGCAGCTGCCAGTGTGTTCAGAGGGTTTTTCTATGATTTGGCCTACTGACCTACTTTTTGACCCGACATGACCCATATTTGAACTTGACTGAGATATTGTCAAGATGATCATTCTGGGCAAGTTTGATGATGATCGGACCAAAACTGTGGCCTCTAGTGTGTTCACAAGGTTTTTCTATAATTTGACCTGCTGACCTACTTTTTGACCCTACATGACTCATATTCGAACTTGACCGAGAAATTGTCAAGATAATCATTCTGAGCAAGTTTAATGATGATCGGACCAAAACTGTGGCCTCTAGTGTGTTCACAAGGTTTTTCTAAGATTTGACCTACTGACCTACTTTTTGACCCTACATGACTCATATTCGAACTTGACTGAGAATTTGTCAGGATAATCATTCTGAGCAAGTTTCATGATGATCAGACCAAAACTATGGCCTCTAGTGCATTCACAAGGTTTTTCTATGATTTGACCTACTGACCTACTTTTTGACCCGACATGACCCGTATTCAAACTTGACCGAATTATTGTCAAGATGATCATTCTGGGCAAGTTTGATAATGATTGGACCAAAACTCCGGCCTCTAGGTTATTCACAAGGTTTTTCTATGATTTGACCTACTGACCTACTTTTTGACCCGACATGACCCGTATTCAAATGTGACTAAGATATTATCAAGATGATCATTCTGAGCAAGTTTGATGATGATTGGACATAAATTGTGGACTCTCTAGTGTGTTCAGAAGGTTTTTCTATGATTTGACCTACTGACCTACTTTTTGACCCGACAACACCCATATTCGAACTTGACTGAGATATTGTCAAGATAATCATTCTGCGCAAGTTTGATGATGATTGGACCAAAACTGTGGCCTCTCGTGTCTTCACAAGGTTTTTTTTGGGATTTGACCTACTGACCTACTTTTTGACCCGACATGACCCATATTCGAACTTGACCGAGATTTTGTGGTGGTACAAATTGTGTGCAAGTTTAGTTAAAATCAAATCATAAATGAAACATCTATCATGCAGACAAGACCAAAAAAGGCAATTTTTGCCCTTTCAGGGGCCGTAACTCCGTAACACATGATGAGATATGGCTGGTTCAAGAAAGGAACCCAGATCTCATGGTGGTACATGTTGTGTGCAAGTCTGGTTAAAATCAAATCATAAATGAAGATGCTATCGTGCGGACAAGACCAAAATAGGCAATGTTTGCCCTTTCAGGGGCCGTAACTCCGTAACACATGATGGGATATGGCTGGTTCAAGAAAGGAACCTAGATCTCATGGTGGTACAAGTTGTGTGGAAGTCTGGTTAAAATCAAATCATAAATGAAGATGCTATCGTGCGGACAAGACCAAAATAGGCAATTTTTGCCCTTTCAGGGGCCGTAACTCCGTAACACATGATGGGATATGGCTGGTTCAAGAAAGGAACCTAGATCTCATGGTGGTACAAGTTGTGTGGAAGTCTGGTTAAAATCAAATCATAAATGAAGATGCTATTGTGCAGACAAGATATTGTTTACGCACGCACGGACGCACGGACGGACGCACGGACGACGGACAAAATGTGATCACAAAAGCTCACCTTGTCACTATGTGACAGATGAGCTAAAAAAAGAAAAAACGAGAAAAAAAAAAATTTCCATTCCTCGACGGAGATTTGAACTCACGCCCCTCAGATTCATAGTCAACAATAGGATTTGTAGTCCAGCACTCTAACCACTACACTGGCAGTGATAATCAGTATAT
Source organism: Lucinisca nassula (assembly GCA_963580285.1). Classification (NCBI taxonomy): domain Eukaryota; kingdom Metazoa; phylum Mollusca; class Bivalvia; order Lucinida; family Lucinidae; genus Lucinisca; species Lucinisca nassula. The sequence continues at coordinate 44,295,044 of OY757025.1, read as the reverse complement.
TTCATAAATTAAAGGAATAAATGCGCAGAAACTATTTAATGGGAATTGTTAACGACCAATTTTTCGTTAAATGTTAACGCATTTTGTGTATTCACAACACAAAACCTGCTTATTATGGTCGTTTATACATCAGTGCAGTTTCATCCAAATATTCCATATAGTAAAGGAATAAGTCCCCAAAAACCATTTAATCGGAATTTTTAACGACCATAATTCCGTTAAATGTTAATGTATTTTGCCCATTTACAATCCCAAACCACTCATACCCAATGTCAATGTGTATACAAAATTTGAAGAAAATCCGTGAAAAAATATTCAAGTTATTGATCGGAAACGCCCCAAAACCCCTTATTTTGAACTAAAAAGGGCCATAACTCTGTCAAATGTAAACGGATTTTGCCCATTAACAATCCCATACCACTCATTCCCGATATATACATGACTGCAAAATTTGAAAAAAATTTGTTAAAAATTACTCAAGTTATCGATCGGAAATGGTGCGGAACGGACGGACGGACGGACAGACACCGGATGGTATAACATAATGCCCCGCCACTATCGTGTGGTGGGGTATAATAAGAATCTTATATGGGTGTGAGGGGTGGATTGAAAAATCCGTCCCAAGGGTCACTGTCCGGCATCACGAGGCTTGCCTCGTGATGCTGGACAGTGATCCCGAGGGACGGATTTTTCTATCCACCCCTCACACCCATATTGGATTCTTTTTCTTGCATACCTTTCATTTCTATTGCGAACTTTTAATGCTGCTGTCACTTCGGTTACCGACGTCCGCCATTTTGTGATGACACAACAGGAATGTTTAGTGACGTCACGCATGACGCCGCCGCGCATGAGGTTGTAATCAACCAGTGCATATATCAAACACGCGATTATATTCGATTTGGGGTTGGAACACCAGGGTCAGAACATAAATTTCTATCCCAGGGTAAACTCGCAGATTTCCTTGTCTGGTGTGCAAGAATAAGATTTCTAATCATCAGGTTAACAGGTCGGTGAAATGAACATCCCTTAAACCTCACTTTTTACAGAGAAAAGTGGGGTATACATTCTTTCCCTATTTTTGCATAAAGACACTGATTGTTGAGTACTTGTTACAACACCCTCAATGAAGTGGTTCCAAGACTGCAACAAGCACCCACAATCTGTATCAGGACTAGAAATAACAAGAGTTGTCAGAAGACAACATAGCTCGCCTTTGGGGGCCTATGATGGATGAGGGCAAGTTTCTAAAAAACAGCCACAGTGACCTTGACCTTCAGCCCCTGACCTGGAAACTCAAAGTCACTCAAGATATCATCATACCAAACATTTGTGTCAAGTTATATTAAAATCCATCAATAAATGAAGGTGCAAGAGCGATGACAAAGTTTTTCTAAAAATAGCCACAGTGACCTTGACCTTCAGCCCCAGACCCTGAAAGTCGATCTCACTCGAGATATCATCATACCAAACATTTGTGTAAAGTTATATTAAAATCCATCCATAAATGCAGGCACTAGAGCGATCACAAAGTTTTTAAAAAAATAGCCACAGTGACCTTGACCTTCAGCCCCTGACCCTGAAAGTCGAACTCCCTCGAGATATCATCCTACCCAATATTTGTGTAAAGTTGTATTAAAATCCATCCATAAATGTAGGCACTAGAGTGATCACAAAGTGTTTTTCTAAAAATAGCCACAGTGACCTTGACCTTCAGCCCAGGAACCTGAAAGTCAAAGTCACTCGAGATAACATCATACCCAATATTTGTGTGATGTTATATTAAAATCCATCCATAAATAAAGGCGCAAGAGCGATGAAAAAGATTTTCTTAAAATAGCCTCAGTGACCTTGACCTTTAGCCCCAGACCCTGAAAGTCGTATCCGCTCGAGATATCATCATACCCAACATTCGTGTGAAGTTATATTAAAATCCATCCATAAATGTAGGCACTAGAGCGATCACAAAGTTTTTTTGAAAAATAGCCACAATGACCTTGACCTTCAGCCCCAGACCCTGAAAGTCTACTTGCTAGAGAAATCATCATACCCAACATTTGTGTAAAGTTATATTAAAATCCATCAACAAATTAAGGTGCAAGAGCGATGACAATGTTTTTCTAAAAATAGCCACAGTGACCTTGACCCCGTGACCCTGAAAGTAGTTACCTTGACCTTAAGCCCCGGTCCCTGAAAGTCAAAGTCACTCGAGATATCATTATACCCAAGTTATATAAAAATCCATCAATAAATGAAGGTGCTAGAGCGATGACAATGTTTTTCTAAAAATAGCCACAGTGACCTTGACCTTGAGCCCCAGACCCGCTATGTTTTTTAAAAAAAATATAAAAAATAGAAAAAGAAAAGAAAAAAAAAAGAAAAAAAAAAACATGCCATCCCCGGGATTTGAACTCACGCAGCTTGCAGGTAAACTTTAACACAGGATTTCAAGGGAGGTAATACAGAGGAAAATATTAACTTCTCAAAAAGACCAATTTAAGCAAAAAAACCTAAAAAATGAAGTACAATGATAATGTTAAATATTTTTTTTTACAAATTGTTAATTATATATTCAAAATAAACTTGTAAAACATCACATATAATAGCTTGCAGGTAAACTTTAACCAAATGTGGACGCCGACGCTGACGCCGACACTGACGCCGACGACGGACGCCCGGGGGTATGGCAATAGCTCCCCCTTACTTTCGTAAGGCGAGCTAATAAAAATTTTTTAACTGAACTGTTTGCTAGGCTAATCCTTTAGGGGTTTCCCACATGCAATGGGTTAAAGCCGCATTTCGGACATTTTGCAATTATTGATAAATGAGTGAATGTAACACGAGACGCACGTCTTTCATGCGTCAATCATGTTGCCAAAATTAACAGCCTGCATATCAAAAAAGACTGATTGTCCGATGCTGCGTGACGATGTTGATTACTCAAGTTTGGCACATGGTTCAAGCCGCCCTGCGATAAGATCAAAGATGCCGATGTGGACTCACCTGATTCACCTATTTACATAATTAACTGACCCAAAGCGTTCCACACTACAAGTGGTCAGTTTCTGACACGGGCAACACATTCAACGGCCAGGATTATTAATTACCGGATTATCTATTGTTTTTTTTTTATAATCAACTTTATCTATGAATATTACTTCGACAGAGAAAAAAAAGGGCGAAGTCACCGGAATCGCCTCCTTGGCTGATCCCTGGCGTAACCACTACACCACGGATGCTATCTTATAATAAGGAATCCTTTAAAAAAATTCTTGTCAATGCCAAGGCCCTTGATATTTGGTATGTAACTATGTCTATGCTCCAAATGTGTTCAAATTATAGCACTACTAGAATCAAAAGAAGCCATTCAATTGTTATTTGGCATGCAACTACATCTACGTGTAGTGGACCTCTACCAAGACTGTTCTCATTGTAGCAACCCTCAACCCCTCCCCACCCCAAGTTATAACACTGGTTTAACAATGACCTATATGGTAAAAAAATCTTTATATCTTCTTGTCTGAAGCCAGAAGGTCCAGGCATCTGGTCCTGGTATGCTGCTTCATCTAGTGGTCCTCTATCAAGTTTATTCAAATTATAGTCCTGGGGCCAAAGATTGCCCCACCCAGAGCTTGTTCTTAACAAAGGTTCCAATTAATAAAACGATAGTCAGTAAATGACTTTAGTGTATTTATTACTGGTCAATATTAGATCAATATAGTTTTGCTGGCTGTCACCAGCGAAAGTTCGCTGGAGAGTGGAGACAGCCGGCTGTCACTAGCGAACTTTCGCTGGAGACAGCCGGCTGTCAATAGCCACTTCCTTTTTACTTTTGGCAATAATTTTCAGCTTATCTAAGCCGCAGAATGTGGTATTAATGACTATCTTACCTGTCATCATAGCAATAATCGGTTAATTGGATTAAAATTAAGTAGCAATCAAGGACCTGTTAGTGCTTAAAGTTAAACTGTTTTTAACCTTTTTATGAGACAGATCAACCTGTGCATACAGTCAGTCTGACCAGTCTTCGCTTATTGCTCTCTGTGTCACCCGGAGTCCTAAGAAGGCTCATGCGAACAGAAAAGACTCTGATCAGACTGCGCGGATGGTTGTTACACAGGTCCCAGGTTTTGCCATGCGCAGGTTTATTTATTTAATCGTGAATTAAGGGTTTTAAAGGACATGATTAGTTGTTATTAAATTCCTTCTTGGTGCCAAGTTTATACTGTATATCGGCACCCGCCCATAGGGCTTGAAGAAATATATGGGCTGCATAATGCTTCCAAGCAGAGCTGAATATCCAGCTTGCACACTAGTACTGGTAAACCACTTAGAGGATCTAAGCCGGTCCAGGAACCGCGGTGCGAGGCGGACCGTCCATGCTAATAAACCCTTTGGGTTTCATTGGGCGACAGCAGGGATCATTTTCCGGCGAGATTTGCTCACTTTTTCACCAAAAATCTCATTGAAATTGACTAAATGGGAGAAAAATCTCATAGCAAAACGTTATTTGACTAAGGATATGGTTGTACTGTTTCACTAAAATTTCGTAATTTTTCACCAGTTTCATCTGGGTGAGATATTTTCTCCCATGATATTCTGAGCCAGAATTATCTGTGCGACAGGGCTTGAGATGTCATTTCATTTCAATGTTAGGTAAAAGTCCCACAAAATTGGAAGCAACATTTCCAAAATGGTCTTTACAGTGTTGACGGGGACGCTAAACCTCAAATCAAACTAACAAATTATACTGTATCCCTTATGTACCTATTACCGGTGTATACTAATTACCGGTGTATTCCATTTTACACGAATTACTATCGCGTGCGTTCTTGTCATTCGGAATTTCCCCATTCATTGCTTACAAGATGTTTTTCTCTCTGTCTGTTAAGGAAAACAAATATAACAGAATTGTCCGTTTCTCAGGTTAAGTGACTTCTTTTGTCTGTAGTCAAAATTAATCATGATGTAGGTTCACTGTTATTGCATAAAAACATAAAATTTTCGTTTAAAGTAGTTTATAAAGTGTGTCTGCTCGTAGCCAACCTTTTGTCAGTCTATTTTTCGATGCATAGATAAAAACAATGACGTCAAAACATTTGTATTTACCGCGTAAGTCACATGATACCCATATATTGATGAAGGGTGTAGAAACAAAAAAATTCCACTCGCATTTTATCTTGTTAGGTTCTCCCCTTTCTGGTACTACCTCTTGAAGGGTAAAACATAATATGTGATATGTATTCTGTGATATAATACATAGTTGTAGTTATATCCATTCCATAAATGCAATTATGATAATAAAAAGATAATAATAACTAGATCTAATTGTGACACCTGATTTTCTTTAAAAAAATCTAATGTTATGTTATGTTGTGTAATTAATATAATGGTATGCTTCATAAAAATGGTGTAGAAACAGAAAAAAAAAACAACTTTCAAACAGACCGTTTTTGCTTTCATTTTGAAGGCAAATAACTATTTCATTACAGAACCTCATCACATGTATGCTCTTATACCCAAATACTTTTCTACAGGATTTGTTTACATATACACCAGTAATTAGTAACACTGGACATTCGAGATGCTGACAGGGGTAGTCCAATATAAATAAAGTATTTAGCGGGTTGAAGTTTATTTTGAAAACAAATATTGTTTATTTCCTTTGAAGGAATGAAACAATAATTTGACTACACACACTTTATCAGAATCGGTGGAACAGTTTGTTTTATATACTGACTTGAACAGTTAATACACCGGTAATTAGTAACACCAGTATATATATGTTTATATAACATATTTATGCAAGAACATTGATTAAACCATTAAATTCAATGCATTACGATTCACCATAATGTTCGTCTTATTTTTAATAGTCCGTTCAGGTGTTTCGGCTTTGTTCTGGTATTTTGGTTTCATTTTGGTAATTACCAATACCGCTATACGGCAACAGTCATGTTTTGCCGACCAGATAAAAAAGGTACTCTACAGTGGAGGCAATTGGCACATGCGCAGTGAAATGTAAACAAAGTCACGTGTCAAAACATTTGATCCGTTTATAGGGGCAAGCTCTTTGGGAAGGGTCTGCAAGACTATGGGTTTGAATTTGTCATACGGAAAGCCCAGGGGATGGTTCTCCCTGCACAGGGAACTCCAGTTAACGTCCTGATCCAAGGATGGTGCCCTTTATGATATTCATCCCTGCAAATGATGCAAAAGGAGCGTGTTTGGACACTGAAAAGGCGAAATTTTATCGCCGCTGCCAGGCATCTAGCATCAGAGTCCAGTGCACTAACCACTGCACTATCACGCTCCGCCTGGTGAAACGTCCTTAGACAGAGATTCACCAGGACCTTCCAACGACTGAACTAGTCCCTAGACCTCACCAGGGTGGTGAATCTTGTGATGGGAGTCAGATACCCCACCCACATTTTTAGTCATTGCTCTGTAAGGAAGTTATTTGATCTTGCCTTCGCAGCAGATGCTATCGCCCCTTTTATGGATGACTGGGCAACACCTTGTTCAAGTTTCTTTTTCAGATTCTTAAACATATTGGTCAGGGTCTACATGACTTTCTCAATTAAGATCAAGCTCAACAGGTGCTTTCTTTTGCTCTCATGACACGTATTCGCGCATGCGCTAAAGATGTAAACAAATATTAAAGCACGTCACGACTATCTAAATGGGACTGTCACGGGTCGTTTCGCCCTCGAGTCGTTTCGCCCATGAGTCGTTTCGCCCGTGGGTCATTTCGCCTTGGGTCGTTTCGCCCCAATTTGGTTGGGTCAGTCGGAAGGACAAATATTAATTGACATTATGGACGATCATGGTTTTGAACAAATTGTTAACTTCCCCACTCGTGATAAGAACACATCCGGATCTGATCCTTACGACTTTGCCAGGACAATTCGAAGACATTCATTCCCCAGATAAACTAAGTGACCACGATGTTGTCTCCGGATATTTGAAAATTCACATCCCACGAATAAAGAAACCTCGGAGGAAGGTGTACTCATATCAGAAAGGTGCCTTTGAAACTATGAGGAAGGATGCACTCAGATTTGCAAAGGAGAATTACTTTAATGGTCATTCAGATGCTCGGTCTGTACAGGAGAATTTTGATTTGATAACTTCTTTCATTCATACTTCGGCCGAAAATCATATCCCCTCAAAAACTAGTAGGTCTGTATCTTCTATTCCCTGGATCACTCCAGAGATAAGAAGGAAAATTCGCAGAAGGAATAAGATTCATGCAAAGGCCAAAAAGACGGGAAGTGGTAAACCCCGGACAAAATTTGAAAACTTGAGACGTGAAATCAAGACTGATATAAAAAACCAGCATGATTTGTATGTGAATAACTTGGTAGGTTATGTAAAGGCAAATCACAGAGACTTCTACAGATATATTAATAGCCAGAAGAAAGACAGGCAAGGTATCCCGCCCCTTAATAAAAGAGGAGGGGACAGGGTTGCTGAATCAGACTCTGAAAGGGCAGAGGAACTAGTTGGTCAATTCAATGATGCGTTTAATAAAACTGAGTTCACGGAGGTTCCATTGACTGGAAGATCGGCCCCATTCATGAATAATATTGTTGTGACAGCTGCAGGAGTGATCAAATTACTTCAAGTCTTAAACCCCAGTAAGGCCTTGGGACCCGATGAGCTTCATCCTAGAGTCCTGAAGGAACTAGCAAATGAGTTGGGTCCAGTTTTTGCACACTTGTTTCAACAGTCTCTTGATACGGGTGAAATCCCCAAAGAATGGCTCTTGGCAAACATCTGTCCACTCTTCAAAAAAGGAGATAGGGCTCTTGCCCTTAATTATCGCTCTGTGTCTCTGACTTTTGTTCTGTGTAAATTGCTGGAACATATAGTCTGCTCGAACATCATGGCCCACTTGGACGAACATAAACTTTTGTCAGACAGACAACATGCATTTAGGAAAAGGCACAGCTGTGAAACTCAGCTAAGCACAGTTATTAATGACTGGGCAAAAATCTTGGACAAAGGGGGACAGGTGGACACATTTATTCTGGACTTCGAGAAGGCTTTTGACACCCCTCCTCATGAACTACTTAAATCTAAGTTATTTGGTTATGGAATTGGGGGAAAGACCCTCAAATGGATAGATTCCTTTCTCTGCTACAGAAAACAGCGGGTTGTTGTTAATGGTAAATCTTCGGAGTGGGCTCCAGTTTTGTCTGGAGTCCCGCAAGGGACCGTTCTTGGTCCACTTTTGTTCTCCCTGTACATCAATGATATTTCCACTGACATTGACTCAGAAATAAGACTGTTCGCAGATGACTGTGTTTGTTACCGGGAAATTAGAGATACAGATGACTCATTGAAACTTCAGGCTGACATAGATAGATTAGGATGTTGGGCACGTAAATGGGGCATGAGATTTCAGCCAGTTAAATGCAATATTATGCAGATAACTAGGAAGAAGTCTAATAAAGTTGAGGCTTCTTACACCTTAGAGGGAACGGTCCTCGAGAATGTGGACTCCATTAAATACCTTGGAGTGACAATCTCACACAACTTGAGATGGAATACTCATATTAGCAACATGTGTACTAAGGCAAATAGAACGCTTGGTTCCCTGAGGAGAAATCTTCATCAGTGCCCACAGGATGTAAAAGAGGCAGCATATAAAGGTCTTGTTCGCCCAATCTTGGAATATGGTAGTTGTATCTGGGACCCCAGTGGAGTGGTCCTTAACGATGAAATTGAGAAAGTTCAGAATAGAGCTGCTAGATTTGTAACAGGCAATTACTGCTTTGAAACTGGGAGCATGACTGGAATACTTGGAAAATTAAACTGGGAGTCTCTCAAGAAAAGGAGAAAAGACAGTAGGCTAATCCTTTTATACAAAGGTCTAAAGGGTGCTGCCAGCATTCCAACAGCTGACCTTGTTCCCCCAGCTAGACACTGTAGAAATCACCATTCGTTGGCGTTTCAGACCCTTAGCGCAAGAACTGACATTTATAAAGAGTCGTTCTTCCCCAGAACCATTAGAGATTGGAATGCCTTTCCCGATTCGATTATTTCGACAGCTGAAGGTGCTGATGATCGTGTAGCTAAATTTACTTCTTTGGTTAGAGCTAGGGACTAACTTCCCACATCACAGGTCCTGGTGTATGAATGTCATTTGACGTGTCACCAGTAACAATTCTGATTCTGATTCTGATGATCTGGACGGTCGTTTCGCACATATTTTTATTTAGGCTCTATGGACTGAGTTAAGATATGTTTTGGTTTAAAAAGGAGTCGAGGGGGATATGGGGAGTCGGTGTGTTCCTGTTGCTTATGAGCTTTATATTGTAATATCCACGTTTGGCGCAGCTGGACGACCTATTGACGACTTCCACGTTAGATCTGGGCAACTGAGCGGTAAAAGTTTAATTTGTGTGATGAAAAAGGCGGTTCTTTTGTCGCGGTTTGTTTTACTTATGGCTTGTCTTTGAGTGTGTACGTATCGCTTATATTATTTAGTTTTTGATAGCCAATTGGCCATTTTGTGGGAAAGTAATTGTCCTTTTTGGCTTTCCGCTATTGATGTTTCCATTAGGGTCTAGTTATTTCATGTTTGTGTTTCTTTCCATTTGGTATCTCTGATGGGAGCTGTTTGTTAATTGTATCGATTCCTGATCATTGCCTTCACTTCTATTTTGATGCGGTCATCTGCCTTAAAAGACGATAAATCACACCAATTAAGGTATTAAAACAAATTTCAATATCCCATCTCTAATATCACACAGAAAAATGATAGCCTTGGCAGAAGTATGGTTGGCTAAGATCGAATGAACCGAGGTAGGGTAAGGAAACGTTTCCGCTTCTGCTCCGCCATTTTCCTTTCTAGTGCAAGGGGGTAGCAACTATTTTTCTCTTATTTGCATGACTACTAAATGTTTGAGATTTTGTTTGATTGAGGTTAAACGTCCCCGTCGGCACCATTTATAGGTCATTTTGGAGACGTTGCTTCCAATTTTGTGGGAATGTTGCCTGACATTGAGATGAAATGACATTTTAAGCCCTGTCGCCCAAGGAAATCAATAAGGGTTATATGTACTGGACGGTCTGGCATGCACCACTTTGCCTGGGCAGGCTAAGGCCATCTAATCTGTTTACCAGCACCCAACTGCGATCAGATTCAGCTCTGCGTAGAAGCATCATGCAGCCCATTCTATATCTCCAAGCCCCGATGGGCGGGGGTAAAATGTTTGAGAAGGAGATGCGAGGCCACATTGCGTTTACACGCCTATGATTTTATGGTTGTGAAAATGACAATTTGAAGATGAGTAAAGTGTGTATTTTTCTCAATCCTGTTCAGCACATAGATTGTGGGCTAGAACCACCTCATTGTCTATGTTTAACAGAAATAACAAAATAATGTATACCTGAAAATCCACTTTCCGCTGTAATAAATGGGATTTAAGAGGTCTTTATTGCATATACTTATTATCATGAAGTTGTGTTTTTAATTATTTCCATCTCGTCCGTCCGTACATTCACCCGCCCGTTAGTCCGTCAACCCAAGCACCATTCCGTCCATTCCGTTATCATCTATTCCGCCCGTTCGTATACTCACACGTTCGCCCGTCTGTCTACCCACGCACCATTCCGTCCGTTTACCCATCCATCCCGTTTCCAGTTTTCACACATCCATCCGTTTACCCATTCATCCCGTTTGTACCCATACGAAAATATAATTGGGGCGAAACGACCCACGGGCGAAACGACTCACCTCAGAAGGGCGAATCGACCCACCCCTAAATCATACCGAAACGACTCAGGGCGAAACGACCCGGATTCGAATGGGACTTACCAGCTGGAGAATAAGTGGGGATCCTGGATCATTCGGCCCGTAACAAAATCGGCCCATACAAAATCGGTCCATAGCAATATCGGTCGACAATTTTAATGACCGGATAATTACTATGATTGCATTATAATTGGTTTGCTTGTACGGCAAATTCAGTTGCATGTTAGTCGACAACGGGGATAAAGCGAAAAAATATCGTCTGCTTGGTGCAATAACGGTATAACGGACATTATGACAGTTACACCGTTATTGCACTAAGCAGACGATATTTACCGGTTATTTACCTGTCATCGAGCCGTTGGACTTCCGTCGGAAGGTATTGGGCCCTCGTAGCTTCTTGGTTTTTTGTCAGCGCGCTCAACTCGTGCGAAGTGAGGGTTGTCGTTTCGTAGTTAAATTTCTGCGGATGATTTTTCCAGCACTCGTTTAGTGAAGATTTAAAACTATTTACATCACTGCTCTGGACGCACGTTTCCGACAAGCTATTCCACGGTGATACTACCCGTACTGAGAACGAATTCAGTCTGACATTCAGTCTACTATTAAGGCGTAACTATACCTAATTTAGTGACACAGAGGCCTTTCTGATATTTAATCTTCATCAGTGTGTCTCAACCCCAAAGTTTTGAAACCGAAACGGATGATGGACAAGACCCGGCAAACACAGCACATCCCCCTCCGAGCACACACCGACCGACGTAGCCTTTGAGACAGGTCAGCTGGAGGCATCAGGCAAGAGAGCCTACCCGCGGACTTATAGGGCCCCCCACCGAGCCAACATCAGCAAACATGGCCCACACTCCACGGAAGTCCCGGGCATCAGGAAGGAGATGTCCAAAACAGCGAGACTTGCCAAACTTTAAAATATAACAAAAAGTGTAAACCAAATCCGCTAAGATACATGTCTCATCTGACAAGTCAGTCTTAGTTTTAGAACAATTAGAATTTTATGCTGCAAAAATTAAAGATATAATATAGTTATTTAAATCAGTACTTGAGCACTGATGTCAACACCGCAGTATCAACCTCAGCACTAAGGAACTACTATATGATTTTGCCAATTTGTAACTGTGACCTCTGGTTGTAGAACGATTGCACTTTTTGAAAAAAATATGTAGTCAAGATTGTCAATGTGGTTCAGAATTTTATACACTTGCAACATGTCATTCCTAGATCTTCTATATATTAGTGTAGGTAAACCCAGAGTTCTAAGTCTAGTCTCATATGGTAAGTCTTTTATGTCATTCACTAACTTTGTAGCTCTAGGTTGGGTGTTCTCCAAGATAAATATATCCTTCTTCAGATGTGTTCAGTTTGCGAAATTAATATGTATCGTAATGGATATGGAAAAGAAAATGTATTCTTAAGAATTTTTAAGATGCTTAACGGTTTATGTTCTTAAGCATCTTATGTTCTTTGACTGTTTTCATTCATTCCTGCAAATGATGCCAATGAAACTCTCGCTTCGGTAAGTGATTTAATTTCATTTCAGGCAATGGTTAGAAAACTACCATCAAGCTTTGCGCACTGTCGAATATGACTTATGAAATTGTTTAGGGTTTCATTGTGTACATTGTTTTTATTTAGCTCACAAGAGCCAGGGCTCCGGGGAGCTGATAGGATAGGCAGTTCGTATGGGACTTTGAAGAACCACTGAGATCAAGGGACATAATCCAATTTTCTCTTCTAATTGCTGATACTCACGAATAACCTTGCTTTATTGACCAGTGGTGTTTACCGATTATCTTTCACGAAAGATTAAAGGGCTGTTTATCCTCTCATTTCGAGGATGAATACGATGATTACCTATTTATTTGTGCATGTGGAATCACCAATATCACCTGGACGCTTTATCAATAAAAATGGGGGCTAGATTATTAGTGAAATGTTAGCAGTTGTAAAGAATTTTTAAAAAAATAGTGTAAACTCGTATTTGAAAATCATTGAACGGTCGGAAATCATCATTTATTTGTAAAATGCTTACAAGAACATGGGCGGGCGGAACTTTGCAGTATTTTATTTAGGCTGTAACAAATGGCGTTGCGGCAGAAAAGAAACTATTTATATGTGATTTGACATTGAGACAAAATGCATAGATAGAGGTCGCAAAATATGCACCTAAAAGCTTTGGTCAGACTGTGTGGATGCACAGGATGATCTGGGCATGTATAGTTTGCATAGTATTTATTATATGCAGCAAATAACAGAAAGATTGAATCAAAGTCAGCAGCTGCGAAAAGCGTTGATGAGACTGCGCAGTAACCCCATTACTAAAACTCTCCTATTCAAACCTAGTGAAAATTTCGCCAACAACAAATGAAAATTTTCCGATTTTTTTTTTCTTTTTATAATTCGGCTCTAAACATTGATTCTGGGTACTCATGAGAGCCGAGGTTGTTCTAACGAGTATCCGCAATCTATGTTTTTTGAGCAGAAATAAAAAATATGCATACCCCTGCGAACTATTATGTTACTCTGTCAGTAGGGTGTGGTTCTTGCAAATAATAACTAGATCGCGCAGTCGATGGCGCGCCATCGCAAATCCCCACGTTTTCCACCTCAATACCCTTGCTTCCATTCATTTACAAAATAAATTAAATTCTTGGAGGAAAAGTGTGTTCCATTAATCCTAAAAAATTGACCTTTTGACCCCTCCCCACGGCCCCTGGGGTCGGGACCAAAAATAAACGTGCTCTTGCGCAAGCCATTCATATAAGCAACTCACATACCAAATTTGGTTGGATTCCACCCAAGGGTTAAGGAGGAGATAGCCGGACGGACAGACGTACGGACGGACGGACAGACGGACGGTCGGAGATCGGACGGAGGAGATAACAATATCCCCACTTTTTCTTCGAAAAACGTGGGGATAATAATAAAAAATAATAATAAAAACAACAACACTTATACAAGTAGCAAAAGCGCTGAACGCAGAGATTGCATGGTTGTGCAAGTTTTTTTTTTCCAGTTATTGTATCAAACGCAATTCCGATCCATTAAACGCAAGCAACAAAATCGCTGATCAGACTATACGGATGCACAGGCTGTTATTTGTCGTACTGTTTCCTCATGATCGTGTTTTTTTTTATTAAAGTGACTCTAACCCCCAGTTTCGCTTGATTATCTGCAATATTTAAATGTAGCTGAACAAGCCTTTTTTAAACTGATAGAATTAAGGCGTAACTATACCAAATTTAGTGACACATCTAAGTCTCCGTCCAGGACCATTTTCTCAATCTCAATCTAGACACAATCCACCCAACATTTCTGTCAGTGTTTTACATTACGCCTATATGAGTACATTGTTTATTTTATCGCCGAAAAAAAACACGAAAAGTTTGAGAGGAAAAACTGAACTATTATTCTTATTTCTGCTCGAAATATATACTACTCAAAGTTTGATAGGGATCACTTTTTATATACCAAATTTTGCACTGAAAATTTAAAATTTCTTGACAGAATTTGTACTCGGTATATTGATAAATATCTTAAGCAGAAACTCATGTGCAGTTCAGTACTCATAAAAGTGCACACTTCTCACACTTTGCAAATGAATGCATGCACCCCCAAAATCTTGCGTAGCACTGCTTTCCAACAGACCAATCAAACTTGTCAGTGTTCCTTTACCAAGCGTAAAAAGAACTTCATTTGATTTGTGAAACACTATAATGCCTAGGGGATAATTAAGAAACTGTTTGAGCCCCGAAGAAATGAATCGTGGCGTCGGAATGTTGGAATCCGGCGTCTCTCAATGTCGTGATTGCTGGGATTCTGAATGTGTCTCAGAGCGTGGTTTCCCGAATGTGGAGTCGGTGTCTTACCCACGGAAATCCTTCACACAGACACGACGGGTCGAGAAAGGGCTACAACTCAACGTCAGGTCCGTTTCTTGTTGACACAGTCTCGACGTCAACGGTTCCTGAACGCTACGCGTTTGCATAACGAGCTTAGGAACGGAACTGGAGTACGAATTTCTACACAAACTGTCAGAAACGGGCTCCACGAGTTCGGACTTAATGCTATGAGGCCTGCTGTACGTGTTCCGTTGAGGAGACAGCACGTGCTAGACCGGTTGGACTTTTCCAGAGCTCACGTCAGGTGGACGGTTCGTGACTTGACGCCAGTCCTGTTTACTGAGGAGTCCAGATTCTGTCTAGACTTCACTTATAAACGTCAATTAGTGTGGTGAATGTCTAAAAAGCGATTCTATGACTTGAATGTTGCAGAGCATGATCGCTATGGAAAGGGATCAGTCATGGTTTGGGCTGGGATAAGCGTGAACGGTAAAACTAACTTGTACGTCGTTGAAAACAGAGCGTTAATGGCAGTGAGGTAGTGTAATGATATTCTTGATGAGTTTGTGAGACCATATGCAGATTCTATCGGCCCGGTCTTTATTCTGCTGGACGATAATGCCCGTCCCAACCGTGCCAACGTGACTGATTCCTATCTGGAACGTGAGACAATCGTTCGTATGGACTGGCCTGCTCGGTCACCGGACTTTAATCCGATTGAGCATGCGCAGAATATGCTACAGCGTGCTGTTTCAGCTCGACCTGTGCATCCGAGGACTTTACAGGAGCTCAAAGATGCACTGGTTGCTGAATGAAAGCCGACTCCCCAAAACCGGATACAGACTCGGATTACGAGCATGCGCAGGCGATGTCGTACTGTAATTGATGCCCCAGGATGTCATATACGATATTAGGCACGTTTGTCTAAACAAATTTGGAAATTTGTGAAAAATCAGTTGTCCAAATCCCTTCCTGTTACGGCAAATTTTGGGGGTACCAAGACGGTTGCTGTTGTCACGCTTGAATGCAGTACCAGTTGACAAAATTAATCACTAGGTTTTGTGAAGGATACGTTTCCTATCATTATGTATCAAATTTGGATTCAGCTGATTAATTCATCCAAAAATTATTTTGCATTAAAAAAGTGATCCCTATCAAACTTTGAGTAGTATATAGTTTGTAGATACTCATTAGTCTGGCTCCAGACCCTTTCTTTACTTCTTCTCTCTTTCTTTTTCTGGAAGGGACATAAAGCTTGCATAACTTATAGATGTTTGCTTTACTTCAGTCCCTTGGCTAGAAAGAAAGGTTTTTGTTCAGCCAGAGGTAACTTGAAATTGGATTAAAGAGGAACAGGATAAAATAATGTAAAGAGAGAGATGGATATAAAACAAAAACGACGGTAGCCAGTCTAGGTACTCATTAGAACCGTCTCGTCGATGCGGTTCTCACGAGTACCCACAATCTATATTATAGTTAAGGCGTAACACTACCAAATTTAGTGATACAGAGGCCTTTCTGGCATTAAATCTTCATCAGTGTGTCTCAACCCCAAAGTTCTGAAACCGAAACGGATGATGGACAAGTCCCGGCAAACACTGCACATCCCCCTCCGAGCACACACCGACCGACGCAGATCATGAGACAGGTCAACTGGAGGCATCAGGCAAGAGAGGCCTACATCAGGACTAATAGGCGTCCCCCACCGAGCCAACATCAGCAAATATGGCCCCCACTCCACGGAAGTCCCGGGCATCAGGAAGGAGATGTCCAAAGTAGCGAGACTTGCAAAATTTTAAAATATAACAAAAAGTGGCAACCAAATCCGCTAAGATAACGTCTCACCTGACAAGTCTGTCTTAGTTTTAGAAAAATTAGAATTTTATGCTGCAAAAATTAAAGATATAATATAGTTATTAAAATCAGTACCTGAGTACTGACGTCAACACCGCAGTATCAACCTCAGCACTGAGGAACTGATACTGAGCTGATGATACCCTCGGGGACGAACGAATCATCCACCAGCAGAGATACCGACCCAGTGGTTGCAATTAAGGCGTAACTATACCAAATTTAGTGACATTATATTTTAAAGAAAAATCGCTTTGTTCACTGATTAGTGATAATTGGCATCACATCCTTTTCTATTAAAACTCAACTTTTTTTTTAAGAAATTGCCCATAGACACGAGTTACTCTTGGCAGACTCTGCATGTATATTGGTGTTGACGTATCTTCCAACATTTTTTTTTCTGTCTTACTCTTGTCGCACTGTTACATTCTCTCTTTGGACATTTTCCAATTCTTATATCTTTTCTATCTTTATTCTTTTCTACTCATTTTATTATTTTCTTTTATTATATCTTTTGACCGATTGGTCTTTTTTCCTTCTTCAGTAGAACTATATGTAAAAAAGTACTTTATTGTGTGAATTTATACAGCATGCCGTTCACAAAAACTTATTCCTAACAGGAGATGATTAGTATAAGCGTTTCGCTTGTTTTCAAATCCTGTCATTGTAAATTGTACATGTACTGTTCGAATTGACTTGTCATAATAAAATGAATAAATATTGTTTAAACCAAATTTAGTGACACATCTAAGTCTCCGTTCAGGACCATTTTCTCAAACTCAATCTAGACACAATCCACCCAACATTTCTGTCAGTGTTTTACATTACGCCTATATGAGTACATTGTTCATTTTATCGCCGAAAAAAACGAAAAATTTGAGAGGAAAAACTGAACTATTTTTCTTATTTCTGCTCGAAATGTAGTTTGTAGGTACTCATTAGAACCGTCTTGTCGATGCGGTTCTCACGAGTACCAACAATCTATATTATAGTTAAGGCGTAACTATTCCAAATTTTAATGACACAGAGGCCTTTCTGACATTTAATCTTCATCAGAAAGGAGAGAATGCGAAAAGAAGAATGAACAAGAGCTGTCTCTGTAGGTGACCAATGCCCCCCCCCCCCCCCGTGGGAGTTTTTGCAAAATTTCAAGGGGAGATAATTCAGCCAAATATTATAACAGAGTTATGGCCCTTGGTCAGAATGTAGCCCTTGTGATGGTGAATAAGTGTGTGAAGTTTCATGGGGCTAGGTCAAATACTTTTGAAGTTATGATCAAGGTTAAAGTTTTTGCGACGGACAGACAGACAGACAAACAAACAAACAGACAGCGGACAGACAGACAGACAAACAGATAGACAGGGCAAATACTATATGCCCTCCCCCCCCCCCGAGAATCTCTCCCCGAATAAAAGATTTTTTTTTGGGGGGGGGGGGGGGGGGGGAAGGGCATAAAAAACGATCTTTATTAGGTATAATTCAACACTCGTGTCGAATTAATCCGGCTAACTAGGTACCTATCTTGTTTATTGATCGCCTAATATCGATTATTATTTATATATTGATCGTAAACCAAAAATGTTCATGCGTTTGGTTGACGCGATCATCTAGTTGATCAGATGCTTGATCAGACACTATTGCTTAAAACATTTCTTTTACTTTGTCTTATGTTCATCCCCATAAAATTGGGAAGGATATACGTTTACAAAAAGAGAACAAACAGTGAAGACCCATTTCAGACTTATTGACGTCTGGCCTTGGTCTACATTATTTGCCACTAATCTAACCAACGTGCAGTAAAATAGACCGTTTAAAACCGTACGTGGGTCTCAAACCTTGCGCCAAGATGATAAAACATTTTCGTGCCCAACTCATTTAAGCATGGATTTTGTCCTGCTCACAACTTTTAAAATAATGTGCACCGCTGTTCACAACATTTAACAATAATAAATGGTACTCTAATAATTTAGGCTGAAAATGGCTGATTGCATTGTAATTTAAACAAAGATCATGCTCTATTATTTTGAATTCGGAGAATGTTATGGTACGTCGGACCCTATATAGGACACGTCTATATAAGTTATATGTCTCATTGTATATCTATAAGCCTGCGCCGGAAAAATGTGGATAGATAAAGTGACAGGTTCAACATGTCCAAAATAGTGTTGACCGAACCATTACAATCCTAACGGACAGAAGCTGATTGCAGAAGCTTACCTTCCAACCCTGTAGACCGGTGGGTATATACCTATGCAAGCAGCGTAGATCCAGATGAGGCTCAAAATGTACCGTCTCATCAGGATCAACACGGTTTGCAAGTAAGCGAATTATACTCGTACCCAATATACAGAACGATATTTGAAATCATTATTTTAGAAAATGATCAATTCCTAATCAGATTGCGAAAGAATGTACTTCAGAAATTCGGGGTGAAAGGGTTATTTACCTATCCCTTAGTGAGCAATAAACAGTTTGGCTGATTCATAAAAAATCATAAATTTACGTAAACTTTAAGATGCCAATCGCAACAATTCTCGTTTGCTTTGGTGTCAGCTGTTTTGTTGCAAAACATTGTAAACCTTTTGTTGATATACGCAAACAGTCCAGATCCAGAGCATATGCCGCATCTGATCTGGGCCTTTACTGGTCAATCAATTATATGCAAACAATATGTCATGCGAAAGAAAACCTGTTTATGCCGTACATTACGAAAACAAGCCTATTCGTATATATATCTTTAGATAAAAAAGTCTGATATTTTTCATAATTCTGCTAAAAAAAATAAAAAAGATTGTGGGAACTCATTAGTTCTAACCGCCTCGGCAAGTAACGAGTACCCACCATGCATGACTCAGAGCAAAAAGAACGAAAATAATGTGCACCCCTATAAACCCCAGTTCTATTATATACAGATATTTTTCATAATTCTGCTAACAAAAGATTGTGAGAACTCATTAGAACCGCCTCGGCAAGTAACGAGTACCCAACATGAAAAGAAGGAAAATAATGTGCACCCCTATAAAATAGAAGTGAAGGCAATGATCAGGAACTGATTTTTTAACCCACAGCTCCCATCAGAGACACCAAAGGGAAAGAAACACAAACATGAAACAACAGACCCTATAACCCCCAGTTCTATAAAATAAACTCCAGTTCTATAAAATAAAGTGAGGTTTAATGGGGTCAAAACTATTTAGGTATGCTTTGGTTATACATGCAAAAAACATGTACAGTGAAACTTCGCTAGCTCGAACACCGATCGCTCGTTTACATCATAATTACCATGCAAACTGCAATAATATTTTTTTTTCTCCACTAATTATTGTCTTGCTTTTGAACACGCTATTAATAAATACCTAGTTATAACTCGACATTTTCCGTCGTCTTCCGATAATTCCCGAATCAGAATTTTAGAAGAAAAAAAATTCTCTACTAACAAAATGCCAAAAGGACATAGTAATTGTCATTCTATTTAAATGAAACTAGATTGTTCATAATTATCACCACTACGTTTTTTCCAGCAAAAAATTCAAAACATGGTATTTAAATCTCTTTTTGTGAAGTTATGTAAATACATCAGAGAAATAGACATTTTACTATTTATTTTAATCATTTCGATAGGCACCCAAAACAATCACCAAAAGGTATAGCAAATTTGTGTCCAAAAATATGAAAATAATATCAGCATACGAGCGTGAATAAATGAAGTTTCGAAAATTTCCAGCAAAAAAATTGTAATTATTTTCAAATTTATTTTATGAAATAAAAACTAAAGTGTCGCTATATATTTCTTTACATTTCGCCGCTGGCCTTCGCCGCTATCATTGTTACAGGTAAATCGGATACGGCGGTCGCCCAAAGTTGGATACGTGTCCGTCGTCGTCTGCCTTCGTCTGGCGCCAACATTTTCAAACGACATCTCCTTTGAAACCACTAGCTATGAGGTTCCTATTTTGTGATATCACTAAATCCAATTAGTGATATCACTAATTCTATTAAATATCACTAAATATAGATGAATTTATGATATCAAAAAATCGAATTAGTGATATCACAAAATCGATTTAGTGATATCACTAAATAGAATTAGTGTTATCACTAAATAAAGTTTATTTTGTGATATCACAAAATCGAATTAGTGATATTACTTTATTGATTTTGTGATATCACTAATTCGATTTTGTGAAATCACTAATTCGATTTTGTGATATCACTAAATAGAGATGATTTAGTGATATCACAAAATCGAATAAGTGATATCACTAAATATGAACGAATTAGTGATATCACAAAATCGAATAAGTGATATCACTATATATATTATATTTCAAACAACAATGCAATGTTTACTCCCTAACCCATTGTATACTGGTGGCCTCTTCCACTGCTACATTTGTCACTGAAATAAGAGATGTCAGACCTATTTTTTCGGTTTTTATTCTATTTTTGACGGGAAATTCTGCTAGCAAATAGTGCATGCCCTGATCAGATGCCGCGTTCCGTGGCGTTTGATCTTGGCCTGCACTGTTTGCCAAGATACTTCTTTAGGGGTGGGCTAATAGATCTAATTAGTTGCCTGGTAGAGAATGTGCTCCCCTTACAACCTACGCCACCGTTACGTCACGTATTGTGTGGTTTTAACCGTTTTTGTGCTTTGTTTGTTTGGATTGAGGTTTAATGTCCCCGTCAACACTGTACGTATAGGTCAATTTGGAGGCGTTGCTTCCAATTTTGTGGGACTTTTACCCGACATTGAGATGAAATGACATCTCAAGCCCTGCCGCCGAATGTTATAAGCATGGACTTTCCGACTCACACCTGGGCAGGCTTAGATCCTCTAAGCGGTTTACCGGTACTCATGTGCGATCGGTTTCAACGTGAATCGCCTTACTAGCAGACGGCTTACATGAATACATTAGTTCATTACTACAATGCCTACAAAGTTTCAGAAATCTAAGCCCAACAGTTCTTGAGAAATCTTTGGCGGAACAAAATCACACACACACGCACGCACGCAAACGGAAAATGACAACATGTCAACATGACAACTGGTAAGTAAATGCCGGTTTTGAATAGCAGTCATTGCTGCATTAACCATGCGGATGATATGCCGTTAGAGCATGTGCAGTTGTATCGCATGCGCAGTGATCGTTTCGGGAGCCCTCACTATTCCAAAAATTCAAAAAGAATATATGAATTTGTGATATCACAAAATCGATTTAGTGATATCACAAATTCATAAAATATCACAAAATCGTATTAGTGATATAACAAAATAGATTCTGTGATATCACTAAATAAAAATAAATATCACAAATTCAATTTTGTGATATCACTAAATCGATTTTGTGATATCACAAAGTCAGTCTTTTTGATATCAGAAAATAATAAGTGATATCACAAAATATATTTAGTGATATCAAAAATCGATTTTGTGATATCACAAAATAATAACTGATATCACATAAGAAACAGTGATATCACTAATCAATTTACACTCTAATTCTATTTAGTGATATCACTTATTCTATTTAGTGATGTCACTAAATCGATTTTCTGATATCACTAATTCGATTTAGTGATGTCGCAAATTCGTCTTTATTTAGTGATATCACAAAATCGATTTTGTGATATCACAAATCATATCTAATTAGTGATATCACAAAATCGCATTTGTGACATCACAAAATAGATTTTGTGATATCACTAAATAAAGCTGAATTTGCGACATCACTAAATCGAATTAGTGATATCAGAAAATCGATTTAGTGAAATCACTGAATAGAATTAGTGATATAACTAAATAGAATTAGTGATATCACAAAATGAGGCCAATTTTGTGATATCACAAAATCGATTTTGTGATATCACAAATTCAGTCTTACTTTTTAATATCACAAAATCGATTTTGTGATATCACAAAGTAGAGATAGTGATATAAAAATGGGATTTTGTCATATCACAAAATAATTAGTGATATTACATAATAATTAGTGATATCGCAAATTGATTTTGTGATATCTCAAAATCGATTTAGTGATATCAAAAATAGGGGATGTATAGTAAAACGGCACCTCATAACTAGCAGGGGGGGGAAATTACGTCACGATGACGTCACACAGAAATACCAAGGCAGTCATCATCTTGAAAAGTTTTTGTGTAAGCGCAATCCTGACATAACTATTATCGCAGTGTACGGACCAAATTACAATGTTTTGGCAGCTAAAAGAAATTTGTGCAAGCTTTAAGTAGTATGGATGAACACGTCGGATTTAGTTCTGTTGAACGATCCATTCGTCAACACTCTGGATATGAAAATCGCTCATATGAAGCATCACAGTGTTTTCATTAATCCTCTTTTAACGAGTACACGACTTTTACAGAAGAAAAATACCATAGAAGTGTTTATTTGTATTAAAATTAAAAATTATGAATTTTATAAGACATGTTCATTAAATGGTATCGTTAACACTCGATCAGAAAGGAGATACGTACACACTCAGAAAACCACCATATTATTTGTTTCTCGTGACAACCTGAAAATCAGGGTAAAAAAACGCCAAATTCTCCTAAGGGTGCAAGTATCTCTGATAATAGTGGTGACCAGATGAATATGTGGTTGCAATTTTCCACTCTCTTGTTACTTAAGAAGACATCGCCCACTCTGAAGCATTCTCGTATTTGAATTATTTACAATGTTGCGATGAGGTGCAAACAAGTGACGATAAAACAACTGGGGCAGATTTAAAATGTCTTTAAAAGCAAGAGGTCCATGGGAACTTTACTCACCAGAGTGCAGCTGGGCTCTGCCTCATCGCAGCCATGCGTTTCATTAAGCCACTACGGCTAGAAATATCTAAGTAGAGGTCCACCCAAGGACTATGATGCGAAATTATTGCTTCTAATTTTTCTTGTTCCTGTGAAAACTTTGACAAAATATTAATATTGCCCTAATTATTGAAAGAATACTGAAAGAACAGATGAACAAATGAAGATGCTCATTGCCTCTTATACAATATAAGTCATCATTATTGCATTGCATACAAATGTTCTAGAAAAAGGTTATCCCTTTGAGGAAAGGACTACAAGACAGAACTGAAAACTGTGGAGTGTATAAGATTTTTTTCTGGGTCAGACTAGCTAGTTTCGGCCGATTAGGCCTGATTATTAACTTTCAAACATTTACGAACTTCCGTCGTGGTTTAGTTTTTTTTATGACTTGTCTTTGAGTGTATGTATCGCTTATATTATTTTGCTTTGTATAGCCAATTGGCCATATTGTCGGAAAGTAACTGTCCTCTTTTGTCTTTCCGCTAGTGATGTTTCCATTAGGGTCTAGTTGTTTCATGTTTGTGTTTCTTTCCCTTGGTGTCTCTGATGGGAACTGTCGGTTAATTGCATCGATTCCTGATCATTGCCTTCACCGCTATTCTGCAGTGGAATCAATGTTCCCAAATGACTAGAAAATAAACCCACACTATGGTGAAGGACAGGGAGATATTTTACGGACGCCACATATTCCCATAACACCAGCTATGGTGAAAATAAATATGTTCTTGAAAAAGGTAATCGTTTGGATGCAAGGACTACAAGAAAATAAAAAATAAAGCAACACTATGATAAAGATTGAAGATTCTAACTTTTATAGTTCCTAAGAAATCTTTGATAAAAATAACTTAGACCTATAATAGAGAGAAATAAAAAGCTAAAAAGGTTGCCTTTGGAAACAAAGAACACATAAAAGAACGAAAATCGGATACTCGGTTTTATTGAGTCCCTTCATACGCAGCAATATAGTATACGCTTCCTAGCACCGGCTTAAGCGATATTCGATTTTCAAAATACCCAGAATTGGCTCAATGGTCCCAAAGGAAAAGAAAATATAATCTGCACTATGATGAAGTACAGGGAGACATTTCACGGCCGCCACACGACACTTAAGACCAGAAAGAATGAAAGTAGAGATGAAATGAGAAGTTAAGAAAAACATTGTCTCTTACACTATGTAAGATATCATCCCCAACTGCATATGAATACTGGTACTAAGCCTGCCGTGAGTACATGTGTATAAAATAGAAGTAAATGCAATCACTAAGAAGTAAATGCAATCCATTGTTTTCATTGAAGGCATTGCTTGAGATGTCATATCATCTTAATGCTGGGTAGGAGTCCCGAAAAGATTGGAAGCAACGTCTCCAAAATGACCTAAATACTGTCCACGGGGCCGTTTAACCACAATTTCAACCAAACAGACATCATCATTTCATAGTTAACAAAGTTTTATTGTTCTATCTTTATAGTTTCTTAGAAATTTTTGGCATTTTTACAATTCAATTTATATGGAGAGAGAGAAAATGGTAATAATGTTCACCATGTTTACTAGATGTAACTACGTTAATGTGATGCCTTGGTCACTCGTAGTAGTTTGCGTGTCATAGTTCGACATGTACTAGGTGACTTCAATTTCAGATACATCGTTTAGCCCGACAGGCTCAGCAAACACAGCACAATGCTGAGTCAGTCCGAAGGACAAATATTAATTGACATAATGAATAACTGGCTTAGAACATATTGTTTACTTCCCCGCTCGTGATAACACTTTGGATTTGAGTCTTTCGACCTTACCAGGACAATTTGGAGATATTTAGGTGCCGGACAAACTAAATGATTATGATATTATTTTCGGATTTTTAAAAATCTTCATTCCACCTGTAAAGAAACCTCGTATTAAGGACTCGCTAAGATTTGCAAAGGTGAAATACTATAAGAATCTTATATGGGTGTGAGGGGTGGTGCCGAGTGATGCCGGACAGTGATCCCGAGGGACGGATTTTTCCATCCACCCCTCACACCCATATAGGATTCTTTTTCTTGCATACCTTCATTTCTTTGCGCGGATTATTAATGCTGCAGTCATTTCGAGTACCGACGTCTGCCATATTGTGATGACACTACAGGAATGTTTAGTGACGTCACGTAACATGCATGACGTCAACCTTAACGACGGCGCATACGAGGTCGTATTCAATCAGTGCATTTATCAAATACGCGGGAATATTCGATCTTGGGTCGGAACACCAGGATCAGAACATAAATTTCTATCCCAGGGTAACATCACGGATTTCCTTGTCTGGTGTACAAGAATTTAATGGTCAATCAGACAGTCTGTCCGGGAAAACTTTGATTTGATAACTTCTTTCATTCAAACTTCGGCCGAAAATCATATCCCTGAAAAATTAGTAGGTCTGTATCTTCGATTCACTGGATCACACCAGAGATAAGAAGAAAGATTCGCAGAAGGAATAAGACTCGTGCTAAGGCAAAAAAAAAAAAAAAAGATGAAAAGTGGTAAACTCCGGGCAAAATTTGAAAACTTGAGACGCGACATTAAGACAGGCCTAAGAATTCAGAATGGTTTGCACGTGAATAACTTAGTAGGTGATGTAAAGACAAATCTACAGATATATCAATAGCCAGAAAAAAGACAGCCAAAATATCCCGCCCCTAAGTTAAAGAGGTGGGAATGGAAATGCTGAATCAGACTCTGAAAGGGCAGAGCAACTACTGCGACAGTTTAATGAAGCGTTCAATAAGACTGAATTCAAGAGGTTCCATTAACTGGAAGATCGGTCCCTTTCATGGATAGTTTTGCTGTGTCATCGGAGGGAGTGCTCAAGTTACTCAAAGGCTTGAATCCATCTGCACATCTGTCTTATCAGTCTCTGATATGGGTGAAATCCCCAAAGAATGGCTTCTAGCGAACATTTGTCCACGCTTTAAAAATAGAGAGGCATCGCCCCGTGTCCCTGACTTGTTTTCCACGTGAACTCCTTGAACATACAGTCTGTTCAAACATCATGGGCCACTTGGATGTACATAAACTTTTGTAAGACAGACAACATGCATTTAGGAAAAGGCGTAGTTGTGAAACTCAGTTGAGCACGATTAATAATGATTGGGTAAAAATCGTGGACAAGGATGGACGGGTGGATATATTTATTCTGGACTTCGAGAGGGCTTTTGACACACACACACCCCTCATGAACTACTGCAATCCAAAATATTTCGCACGGCATTGTGGGGGGGGGGGGACTCTCAAATGGATAGATTCCTTTCTTTGCTACAGAAAATAGCGAGTAAAATGTTGTTGTTAATGGTTAATCCACGTAATGGGTCCAGTTTTGTCTGGGGTCTCACAAGATGATCTTCGTGATCCACTGTTATTTCCCTTTACATTAAATAGAGGATCTTACAGGAGTGTTCATGTATTATTGAATTTATTAAACGAGTTGAGGAAAAGGGATAAAATGCGAGGCTTTGCCGAGCATTTTATCCCTTTTCCTCAACGAGTTTAATAAATTCAATAATACATGGGCACGAATGCAAGATTCTATTTATCATATGACTTGTAAAGTAGAAGTAAAACAAAGATCAGGAATTGATACAATTAACTAACTCCACCCATAAAAGACACCAAAGGGAAAGCAATACAAACATTAAGCGACCAGACCATAATGGAAACCTAAACAAAGGAAGGCCATAAGGACAGTTACTTTCCCACAAAATGGCCATATGGCCATCCAAAATTAAAAGACACAAGTGATACACACAGTAAGTAACAAACAACAACATAAATAAATCGCCACAGAAGAGCCGCCTTGGAACGGTCAGTGGAAGATTTCCACTGGGGGGCTTAAATCGATTTTACGTGGCCACAATCCTCGCCCTTACTTCCGTCGCGATTTAGACAAATAATTTGTTCAGTCCGCATGAAGGCCTCCTAACTCATCAGTGCAACATCTCCGTGAACACAAAAATCAAAGAACCACAGAGGTGAGACAACGGTGAGGACTCGACAGCAAGAAACCACTGAAATGCTGGAGCAAAAGAAAACCAACAGTTAGACTCCGATGAGCCCGACCAGAGACAGAGCATCAGGCACCAACCAACATTATCTCTCTAATTTTCAATAAGCCTTTTCGTTGGAGCCGTCATAGAATCTGAGGCCTGACCCACCAGCGTGCAAAAAAAATTAAAGAGGGAAGCAAAGCTGCCAACCGTGATTGGGTTAACTACCAAGCATGCAGTCTGTCGTATAATATCCATGTTGTACCCAATCTTTTTATATCGAAGAATGATTTTACGAAATTGGGTGCTGAAGTCATTGCGGTTATATATTTTTCTGAATTTATATACTAAGTCACCATAAAATTCGGGTTCCGATAGACCTTGTTGCAGAAGAGATTTAAGTCCAATATTGAATTTTGAAATTAAATCAGAATGGCGTCTATAAAATTTTGAAAAGGCTTTGCGTAGTTTATGGTACCGATAATCCTGATTAAGGAGTTTAGCCGTTAATAATTTATTACGAGTGTTGAAGTCAGTTACATGACTACATACTCTAGCAAATCGAATTAATTGCGAAATATAAACGCCATAGGATGGCGCACGAGGAACATCACCATCCACAAAAGGAAAATTTACAATCTCAAAATCAAAGTCATCGCGTTTATCATAAATTTTGCACGAAACAAATCCATCTACAATAGATAGATGTAAATCCAAAAACGGGGCCTCGGTATCAGAAGAATTTGCTTTATTTAACTGAAGTTCTAGGGGGTAAATCTGACTGATCAAACCATCAAAATAGGTATTATCAATATTTAATAAATCATCTAAATATCTAGAAGTAGAGCTAAAAGCTTCAATAATTTCAGATTGGTTATCAATGGAAAGCGACAAAATGAAGTCTCTTTCATAACAATACAAGAACAGATCAGCCACAAGAGGTGCGCAATTAGTACCCATCGGAATACCCACAATTTGTCTAAATAACTTAGTACCGAATCTAATATAAATATTGTCAAGTAGAAAGGTGAGGGCATCACACACTTTCTGACATGACCAAAGTGTATAATTATTATGCTCTTTAGAAGTGAAAAATTGTAAAACGCATTTTATTCACGATTTGTTAACAATAATGTCAATATTCCGCCATAACTAAACGTCGTTAAGGACGTCGCACATGTAACGTTACGGGACGTATCTAGGTTATTTGCACATTTAATCCACTAGTGGATTATCGAAAATATTACATGGCGTTATTACACTCTCAGACGCGACGTCATATGATAAATATATTTCCACTGAAACTGACTCGGAAATAAAACTACTATGTTTGCTACCGGGAAATTAGAGAGCAGATGACTCACTGAAACTTCAGAATGATATAGATAGACTATAGGATATGGGTAAGAAAATGGGGCATGGGTTTCCATCCCGTTAAATACAATATATGCAGATAACTACGTGTAGGATGAGAACCAATAAAATTGAGGCTTCTTAAACCTTAGAGGGAACGGTCCTCAAGAATGTGGATTCCATTAAATACCTTGGTGAGACAATCACACTAATTTTAGATTGAATACATACATAAGCAACATGTGTTCTAAGGCAGACAGAATGCTTGGTTTCCTGAGGCGAATCTCCATCAGTGTCCTGATGCTGTAGAAGAGGCAGAAAATAAAGGACTTGTTCGCCCAATCTTGGAATATGGTAGTTGTATCTGGGACCCCATATGAGTTGTTCTTAAGGCGTAAAAAGGCTGTGTTTCTACCAACATGTTGAAAAACATTTTGGTCGGTAGGTAGGAGAAACTTGTTTTTATTATTCTATTTTCCCCCCGATAAAAAAAATTAAAACAGCGTGGAGCCTGTATTTTTTATATGTTTTTGTTTTTGTACATGTTTTTGTTAATAAAATTGTTATGTTGAGACTTGCACTGTATATCATAATTCATTTTAGATGCTCAAATAAGTAAGCACAAAGGACTTCTCTTCAGTCAGCTCTGAGGGCTACATAATATTATGTAATGAAATGATAGTCCTCAATAATCAAGAATAAATGCCTTTAAAACGCGAAATTGCTATGAAAAAATCCAAAGACGACACTGGGTAGGATCGTACATGTAGTGTCAGTGATTTAATTTAATTTTGTTCTTTTATTGATAAAATAGTAGAGTCCGGGGGTCTGACGCAGCGTCGGTCAGGTTAGTGGAAACAAGGCTTTTTTTTTTTTTTTTTGGCATAGTGAAGAAACTGAAAACGTTCAGAATAGAGCTGCTAAATTTGTAACAATCAATTACTGCTTTGATACTGGGAGTATGACTGAATACTAGGAAAATTAAGATGGTAGTCTCTCATGAAAAGGAGAAGCCACAGTAAGCTCAAGCCAACAGATGACCTTGATCCCCAGCTAGGCGCTGTAGAAATCACCATTCATTACCGTTTCAGACCCCTACTGCAAGAACTGACATTTACGAAGAATCTTAATTTCTTCACTCGGACCATTAGAGATTGGAATGCCCTTCCTATTCGATCATTTCCGAGGCTGAAGGTGCTGAGGATAGTGTAACTAAGTTTACTCTTTGGCGAGAGTTAGGGACTAACTTTCCATATCACAGGTCTTGGTGTAAGAATGTCAATTGACGTATCAGTTACAAGTCTGATTCTGATATGGCTCTTGTATAAAACAGGAATCTGCCAGATACTCTAAACACCCCGTGTTAAAAGAGTATAATGCAGTGCAGGCAAAAATAGCAGGAAAGGGAATTTGTTATAACACCAATGTTTTACAAGGAGACATAGAGAATATTTGATTTTTTTCAGTGTAAGATCGAATCTTATTTCACCGAATGAACACCAAAACCAGTATTTTCACGAGTGGCGTAGCCACGAGTGAAAATACCAGTTTTGGTGTTCATGAGTGAAATAAAATTTGATCTTACACTGAAAAAATCAAATTTTCTGTTTCTTACATGCTTCAAAACGGCAATATTTAGCTTCACTAATCGCGTCACTCACCCTCAGAGAAAATTAACTTTGTTCCTGGTCGCTTCGCGTCAATTTAGTGGGGTCAAACGTATTTACTGTGTATAATATTGGGTGTAAACTAAAAGTTTGCACCTGAGAAATAGCCTGGAATGGCATTTCTATGAATGGTTACTGAAATGACAGATCTAACGTCGCGCGACAAAATACGTGACGTCAGCGTCGAAAATGACGTCATTAACGTCCTCGTGACGTGTGAACGGGCTAAGCGTAAATTCTAATACAGTTCATTAATTTTCAATCATCTGACAATTAAAAAACTGACCACAGAATAAGATTTCAAGAAAAAAGTAGTCCCAAACAGTGAAAAATAAAATTGATATCAGTCACTGTTTGAAACAGTGACACTATCGTTTTCGATTTCACTGATAAATCTCTATATTTCATTGAAAAGCATGTAAGAAATAGAGGATATTTGATTTTTTCAGTGTAAGATCGAATTTTATTTCATCGAATGAACACCAAAACTGTTATTTTCACGAGTGGCGTAGCCACGAGTGAAAATAGCAGTTTTGGTGTTCATGAGTGAAATAAAATTTGATCTTGCACTGAAAAAATCAAATTTTCTGTTTCTTACATGCTTCAAAAGGCAATATTTAGCGTCTTTAATGGTGTCGCTCACATTCGGAGAAAATTATCTTTGTTCCTGTTCGTTTCGCGTCAATTTAGTGGTGTCCATCGTGTTTAGTTGGCATACTATTGGGTGTAAACTGAAAGTTTGCACCTGCGAGAAATGGCCTGGGATGGTATTATTATGAATGATTAATGAAATAATTGAGAGAGTAGTTTTCCAAAGAAGTTGCTGGCAAGTCCAACGTCGCGCGACAAAAGACGTGACGTCAGCGTCATAAATGACGTCAGTAACGTCCCCGTCACACATGAACGGGCTATGCGTCAATTAGAACACATTTCAGTATTGTTCAGTTATCTGACAAAGATAAAATTGAAATTAGAGTTAGATTTGAAGAAAAAGTAGTCCCAAACAGTGAAAAATAAAAAAAATCGTATTTTCACTGTTTGAAACAGTGAAAATATCGATTTATATTTTACTGACAAATCTCTATCATTCATTGAAAAGCATGTGAGAAAATTCCATTTTACCAAATTTTCGTATAGAATCTATAGATATAGAGGTTACTTGGACTGTGAAATCAGCAGGACATGCAGTTTGTAGTTTATACGAGTATAGACTGAAGTTCTTATCTCCACAACTCCTCCATGACCTGAAGATGATCATATTTTACTGAATTTACCGTCCGTCCGTCGGTCTGTCTGTCCCTCCGTAGACACGATCTTGTCTCCGCAACACCTCCTACAGTTCTCTTGAGATTTCAAATGATAAAACTTTCCAGCTATTGTTGTCCCCTTACGTCGAAGGGACTATAGTATTAATGGGCTCGTCCGTCCATCACTCCGTCCGTCCGTACGTACGTCCGTAGATAAATCTTGTCTCCGCACAGTTCTCAAGGGATTTCTATGAAACTTTTCAGTTATTGTTGTCCCCCGACGTTAGTCGAAGGGACTACAGTAATGGGTCCGTCCGTCATCCGTCCGTCCGTAGATACAATCTTGTCTCCGCAACTCCTCTTACAGTTTTCAAGGGATTTTGACGAAACTTTCCAGTTATTGCTCCCATGACCTGAAGATGATCATATTATATCGAGGTCATGCTGTACTGATTTTTACCAAAGTTTTTCCCTTCGTTATTTTTTTTTCTATATGAAGTCTTGGCCCTGCAAAACATCTTGCAGTTTTCAATTAATTTTGATGAAACCTTTCAGTAATTGAAGAGGGTCATATTATACCAAGGTGCACTTGACTACCTTTTACAAGATTTACGGCCCTTGTTAATTTTAGTCATGTTGCCAACTCTGCAAATTATCATTCACCTTGAATAATCATCATTTACAGTTTTGGGCTTCACTTTTTCCGTAAAGTATTCTTTACAACATTTAGGAAAAGAAATAGTCGGTTGAAAGGGTTGTAAAATCTCAAAACATTGTATATACATGTTATAGACATATTCACCACATCTTGACATTTCAAACTGGCCCGTGGCCTTTTATTAGCTCGGCTGTTTTCGAAGAAAACGACGAGGTATTGTCATAGCTCGGGTGTCTTCGTCGTGCAAAAACTTGGACATTTTCGTCTGCGTCGTCGTGGTGCAAAAACTTGGACATTTGTTATATCTCTGTCATTACTGAACATATTTACTTGAAACTCGGACTAGTTGTTCATTATGGAAAGGGGGGGGGGGGGCTGCAACCGAGCGTTGGCACCCGCATGCGGTGCTCTTGTTTTTACTTATTTAGTTTACTTTTTCACTTGTGCTTTGAACAGTTTCTTACAGTATACAACTCTGTAATTACAATAATGTCATTGAGATGTGCAGAAATTGTATTAATAAAACAGCTACTAATAGTTTGAGAATAAATGCGTCAAAAATACTCTTTAAAGCATTAAGCATCACCAACAGCACTGCACCCCCCACCTATCCAACCTCACAAAATTCAAGGATTTTGGATAGTCCCCCACTTAGCAGTGACACTGTCCCACCCCAACCCCGCAAAAATAACTACTACATGACCTATACCCCGCCCCTCAAAGGGCATGTATTTGTGCTAGACACCCCCACCTAAAAAAATAAAAAAATAATAGTAATAGAAAAAAAAATAAATAAAATTTAAAATTATAATGTTGTATGGAAAATTTCTGAGTACCACCACCCAATGGAGGTTCCTCAGATCAAGCTCTCATCTTCACTGAAAGGTACAGAGGATATATAGTGTAGCTAAATTTACTAAGAACCGGACCACCGGGCGAAAGAAGTATATAGGAGCTACCCAGTTCTCAGGCTGAGCCCTTAAATGGGCGGGATACCTGGCGTGTAGTTTGTTTCTGCTTATGCTATTGCAAAACTGTTTATATCCCAGAAATGCTTTAAAATACATGTATAAAATAGGATTTTGAAAAATTCCATTTTTTTGTAGACATCACGTGAACAAGTCCGTGAAATGAAGACCCCCCCCCTAAACCCCACTTTATATAGAGAAAACTGGGGTTTGGGGGTGGGGTACATTTTTTTTCCTTATTTCTGCTCCAAGACATAGGTTGTGGGTACTCGTTAGAACCGCCTCACTGAGGCGGTTCTAACGAGCACCCTCAATCTATGTTTTGAACATTTATAACAAAACTATCAAAGATTTTCATAAAAAAAAAATAGCCATTTTAGAGATGTGAAAAATGCACTATATCGCACGGGTGAGTTATCGTAATGTGTGAATTTTGACCAAAAAGTGTTTTATTTTCGCTTGAAACGTCAAAAAGTATACTGTATTAATAAGTTTTTGTTGAACAGTGATAGAGGGAGAGGGAGTTTGCGGAAGAGCATAACATGTAAACGCGCCGTTTGTGAACCGCATTGGAGGAGGTATAGAATATAAGAATCTTATATGGGTGTGAGGGGTGGATGGAAAAATCCGTCCCGAGGGTTACTGTCCGGCATCACGAGGCTTGCCGAGTGATGCCGGACAGTGATGCCGAGGGACGGATTTTTCTATCCACCCCTCATATCCATATTCGATTCTTTTTCTTGCATACCTTCCATTTCTTAGCGCGGATTTTTAATGCTGCAGTCACTTCGGTTACCAACGTCCGCCATATTGTGTTGACACTGCAGAAATGTTTAGTGACTTCACGTAACGTGCTGTGACGTCAACCTTAACGACGGCGCATACGAGGTCGTAATCAACCAGTGCATTTATCAAACACGCGATTATATTCGATTTGGGGTCGGAACACCAGCTAAGGTGAGAACATAAATTTCTGTCCCAGGTTAAAATCACGGGTTTCCTTGTCTGGTGTGCAAGAAAATTTTTTCTCATTCTTCCAAAAAACATAGATAGCCTCAGTGAGGGTAAACAAAAAAATAAGGACAAACTGGTCAAATTTTCCTCAGAATATACAATGTAATCTTACAAGCATATGCTCAAATTACACTGTAGATATGTATGCTTTAGATAAACAAGATAACACGTGTTTGGGCGTATAGAATCGATCTGTGTACACACATGTAAACAGGTAGGCTATATTATGCTTCTTCTTCTTCTTCTTTACATATTAATAAATCATAATGGCATATATGCCCGTGAGGACATTCTATGATAATTGGGACCCGTCAAGCGATTTTGGTACTTATCGCCTATGCGAGCAGCGAAGGTTCAGGCGAGCCTGCGCACCCGCGCAGTCTCGCCAGAACCTCCGCTGCTCGCTCATACAAGAAGTGAATCGAGAGGAACCTTCAGACAGAAAGCCATATCCCTGGCCCCTCTGAATGGCTGGGCATGCGCAGTTAAAATTTGTCATGACGGAATGCTCGAAGACACAAATTCGCTTGGCGGGGCTTATGCAGTATTACTTCGGTTTCTATTAAAAAGTTTATAAAGGTGGTCACGGTATGTTTTTCTTTCTTTCTTTCTTTCTTTCTTTCTTTCTTTCTTTCTTTCTTTCTTTCTTTTCTTTCTTTTTCTTTCTTTCTTTCTTTCTTTCTTTCTTTCTTTTCTTTCTTTCTTTCTCTCATGTAGAACCGAGTACAGAACTAAGCACATTCCATTTGAGAAATGAAACGCAAATTTGCTACAGTTGTCTCCCTTTATAGGCTACGTAAAATAGAATACAAATCAGACAGATTGCCAGATTTTCACTTGCCACACAAACGTGGCACGATGACGCATCCCCATCGGGGCTCGAAGAAATATATGGGCTGCATGATGCTTTCACGCAGAGCTGAAAACGTCCCCAGACGAGTACTGGTAAACCGCTTAGAAGATCTAGGCCTGTCCAGGCAAAGCGGTACATGTCGGACCGTCTATGCTTCTATTGGTTTCATTGGGCGACAGGGCTTGAGATGTAATTTCATCTCAATGTCGGGTAAAAGTCTCACAAAATTGGAAGCAACGTCTCCAAAATGACATATACAGTGTTGACGGGGACGTTAAATCTCAAATCAAACATGACGCATCCTACATGTACGTTGTGTCGACGTGCTGGGTGCACGTGTTCACCGTTCCTGCTGTCGGGCATATATGACATTTTTAAAAGAAATACACACTTCAAGCCATCTTCGCAAGTGCACTGAGTACACTTCGTTTTCCTTACACAGTGCAAGTGAAGCCGACGGTTACCGAGTCCACAACGCAGTGTACTGAGTACACTACGTTTTCCTTACACAGTGCAAGTGAAGCCGAAGGTTACCGAGTCCACAACGTTCCTTACGCAGTGCAAGCGAATGGTATCGGATCTACTTCGTTCCTTATGCAGTGCAAGCGAAGGGTACTGAGTCCACTACATTCCTTGTGCAGTGCAAGCGAAGGATACCGAGTACACTTCATTCCTTACGCAGTGCAAGCGAAGGACGTTCCTTACGCAGTGCAACCGAAGGGTACCCACTCCACTACGTTCCTTACGCAGTATAAGCAAAGGATACGGAGTCCAGCATGCACATGACGTAATTGTGACGTCACATCAACGTCGATACGTCATGACGATTATGCAACGTCACATCAACGTCGGTGCCACGTTGATTTGACGTTGCCCTAGCGACGTGTGCCTGCGCAGAGTCCACTACATTCCTTGCGCTGTGCCAACTAAGGGTACCGAGTCCACTACATTCCTTACGCAGTGCCTTGAAGAAATATATGGGCTGCACTATGCTTCCACGCAGAGCTGAATCCGGCCCGCACACTAGTACTAGTAAACCGCTTAGAGGATCTAAGCCTGTCCAGGAACCGCGGTGCGAGGCGGACCGTTCATGCTAATAAACCCTATTGGTTTCATTGGGCGACAGGGCTTGAGAAGTCATTTCATCTCAATGTCGGGTAAAAATCCCACAAAATTGGAAGCAACGTCTCCAAAATGACCTTTACAGTGTTGACGAGAACGTTAAACCTCAAATCAAACAAACAAATCCTTACGCAGTGCGTAAGAAACGTGTTGGACTCGGTACCCTTGGCTTGCGAAGATGGCTATAAGTCTGCTGGGTATTTCGTACCGAAACTCAACACAGCAACAAAAAAACTGCTGATATAAAATATATACACGTGAAATATAAACTATATAATGCGGTGAAGACTGAAACAAAGGTTGCATTAAGTGTGTGCATACACTTGATAGTACGAAATGTTTGGCCTATATGAGGTCTGTCACGAAAAAACCTGGTCCCGAGATTATAAATCTTTTTTTCATGCTTAACTCAGCTGAGCATGAAACTTGTGGTGCTCATAAAGATTAAAACACTTATAAGTTGAGCGATTTTTCTTTCTCAGATAGCAGAGAATGTTATTTGTCCTGCTCAAAAATTTTAAAATTCCGCATTTTAAAATTTACGAGTATTACAAATTTCATGCTCAATTGAGTTGAGCATGAAAAAAGTTTTATAACCTCGGGGCATGTCTTCGGGGTTTAAGATCAGGCCTCGAGGTTATACAACTTTTTTCATGCTCAACTCACTTGAGCATGATATCTATCCTGCTCAAAAATATTAAAATGCCAACAATTGTTGGCATTTTAATATTTAGAGCAGGATAAATATTAGCTTCTATCGACCTAAGCAGAAAAAATGCCTATTTTATCTGCACTTTAATATTTTATATTAAGCGTTTTAGATTTCATGCTCAAGTGTGTTGAGCATGATTTTTTTTTTATAATATCGGCGCCTGGTAAGACACAGTCTGCTCCGCTGCACAGACTAGCAAGAAACTTGAACATTCATTTATAGAAATTTGATGCTGATCAGACTGGACGGATGCGCAGGCCGGTCGTCCTCGGTCGGATGCGCGTGTGACAGGTGAACAGGAGGTCACGAGTTCGATACCTGCCGGGTTGGCAACATTATTTCGTAAAAATTGTTCATGGAATCTTTTCTGCTGTCATTCTCTCTTTTCGCTGATTTAAGTCTCTTTTCGCTGATTTAAGAAGGGATTTTGTTAAATATGCGCTGTACTGGCTAACCGCTCATGTATAAGCCTTCCCAGGAAAAAAGTGGTGGAGACTCGATATAACCTAGATAGTGTTAATTAGACCGTAACCTCCAAACCAAACAAATGCACAGGCTGATCTGCGCCTATTTTGTTCGCAAATGGCAAACCAAGTTTTCCCAACACTAACTCTATATAGTGTTGACGGGGACGTAAAACCTAATCACTTTCACTTTTTGCTATTTTGAAAAGTAAAGATTTTTCCGTGCACCGCCAATGGAGAAATAGATCTGGTTGCATGGTGCTTCCAAGCAGAGCTAGAACCGACCAAACATGAGTACTGTTTGTTTGTTTGATTTGATGTTTAACGTCCCCGTCAGCACTATAAAGGCCATTTTGGAGACGTTGCTTCCAATTTTGTGGGACTTTTTCCCGACATGAGATGAAATGACATCTCAAGCCCTGTCGCCCAATGAAACCAATAGTGTTTATAAGCATGGACGGTCCGACTCGCACCGCTTTGCCCGGCAGGCTTAGATCCTCTAAGTGGTTTACCAGTATACATGAGTACTGAAACCGCTTAGAAGGTCTAATATGTTCTATGAAAGGGTAATCCTTTGGAAGCAAGGGATACACCACAGACCTGAAAAGTATGGAGTGGAAAAGTTTTTCTGGGCCAGACTAGCTAGTGTCGGCCAATTAGGCCTCATCAGTGACCCTCAAATACTACAAATATTTTCAAAATTCCACAATGGAATCAATGATCTCAAAGGAAATATAAAGTACCCTAAGATGAAGGACAGGGAGACGTTTCATGACCGCCACACATTCCGTTAACACTAGCTGTAGCGACGTTAAATATGTTTTTATGAAGGGGTTATCCTTTGGCAACATGGAATGCACCACAGAACTGAAAAGTACGGAATGTTAAACTTTTTTTCTGGGCCAGACAAGCTAGTTTCCACCAATTATGCCTCATCATTGACTCCCAGATATTTTCAAAATTCCACAATGAAATTAATGATCCCAAAGGACAAGAAAATGTGAACTGGGCAGGGAGACTTTTGTACCGTCGCCACACATTCCCTTAACACCGTCACGTTGTGACGTTAAATATGTTCTATGAAAGGGTTATCCTTTGGAAGTAAGGAATGCACCATAGAACTTAAAAGTATGGGGTGTACAAGTTTTTCTGGGTAAGACTGTCTAGTTTCGGCCAATAAGGCCTCATCATCCAGCCCAGGCAAATAAGGCCTCATCAGCCTGCTCGGGCAATGTGATGCGAGTCGGACATTCCCTTGTTATATACCCTAACAGTATATTTGGGCTGTAAAATTCGATGTCTTTTCATCACAACGTCGGTTAAAAAGTTCCACACTGAAATCAGAGGTAACGTCCCTAAAATGACTTTAATAGTGTTGGCGGGAACGTAAAACCTCAACTCAAATGAATCAAAAGTAAAGTTTTACTATTCATTTCTTTATTAAATTCTAGGTCAAATTTTGACAGGTGGAAGCTAAACGTTGGGAGGATGTTTTGCATAATTATAGCAATCATCTTTGTACTCCTTGGAGTGATCAAATGGGCACTGGAGAAAATGCGCGTGGGTAACTATGGCGATAAATATGTATTCATCACTGGCTGTGACTCTGGTTTTGGAAACTTGCTGGCTAAGAAACTGGATAAAATGGGGCTGCACGTGTTTGCAGGTTGTTTGACCGAGACCGGAGCTAAAAACTTGAAATATTCGGCGTCCTCTAAGCTAGAAACGGTAGAAATTGACGTTGCCAATGAGGCCAGTATTGCTAAGGCGGTGGAAAATGTTAGGAGTAAACTACCCAAAGATAAAGGTAAAACTTATGATTCCCTAGCACACAATCATATCAGACTACTAGAATGTATGTTAGAATTTAAACCAAGACAAGAAAATTTCAAGCAATTTTTCAGTTAATTTGAATCTCGTGCATATGTAAACTGAAAACGAGACGGAGATTTCTTTGTCGAGGTCTCAATCTCGTCATAAATCTTTTGTGTCACTCGCAAACTGTATACTTTTTCATGGCTATCAAAATGACAATTATCTTGTAAAAAAAAAGTCATGCCCCCTTATTTTTTTCGAAACATAGATTGCTGGTGCTGTTTGAACCGCTGTACTGAGTACTTTGTGGTGTGGAGTTAAACCTCCTTATAAACATGTACATGTACAGTAGAACTTCGATGGCTCGAACACCGATGGCTCGTTTACCATGGCTGAGTCGAACCAGTTCTTGAGTCCCTAGCGAAATCCTCTACATAAGAAATAGTGGGGGATAATTAAGAAGATTTTAGTCTTTTATCTTGCAAATGTATGCTGTGTGTACTCATTAGAATCGCCTCGATGAGGCGATTCTAATGAGTACACACAGCATACATATTCATTATAGAGCACCGAAAAGATGTCTAAAAGTATCTCGTTATGCCTCCTGACAGTAACCTCAGTGGCTCGAACTACCCCTGTCTCGAACACATTTTCGAGGTCCCAAAGGTGTTCGAGCCATTGAAGTTCGACTGTATATGAATAGAGAGGTTGCAGACACAGCAGTTGTATAAGATTATTCTCCCTTGATCCGCCATGTTGGAGACACTAGGCAGCATTCTGTACACAAATTTATTCTTTTTTGTCCAATACTCCCTCAGTGTTGAAAACACTAGAGGTGTTAAAATGTGACTGTGATTTTTCTAAAGGTCATAAGAATAAAATAAGCA
Source organism: Lucinisca nassula (assembly GCA_963580285.1). Lineage (NCBI taxonomy): Eukaryota > Metazoa > Mollusca > Bivalvia > Lucinida > Lucinidae > Lucinisca > Lucinisca nassula. The sequence goes on along the minus strand of OY757025.1, from coordinate 44,254,966 downwards.
AGTTTTAATAATAATTTTCCAACAGAAGAGAAAGTTATTTCTGCAGAAAGTAAATAAAACCTCTATTGGAACTTCAGCAGGAAAGATAACTCTAGGTGTGTGATGTCATCAGCACCCTCTCAATTGGAGTTTACAACGGTGTACTTGACAGACATGGACTTGGCTCACTGATTGACTTGATTTAATTTATCGCTGCAGGCCGTTCTAAGGGACGGTTTTTATACTGTTTAATGATTCTGTGGGGCCTATTCGAGGAAGGATGAGAGCTGGTCGCATTGCTTTCCATTGTGTATGTTCTGAAAAGGTAATGCTCCGTCGCCGGCCATCTGTTGTCCGTCCTTCCGTCTTTCAGCCAACGGGCCAATAGAAACAAAGTTAGATCTTCATGTGGAACGCCCGTGAGAGAAGGAAATGAAGTTTGGTCACGTGGCATGTTTATATATACAGTGAAAATATTTAAACGTTTCTCTTTTCTGGACCGATGTCCTTTGAACTTGGTATGAAGTATTGGAGACGCGGGGCTTACGTTAATCGAACCATGTGCCCTGCGTTGACATTGACTTGTTTCAAGTAAAGGTCAAATATGATTTCTTTAGCTTTTGTATATGAAAAAGTAAGAAACACTTGTAGCCGCTGATATCAAAGTTGGTACATTTTATTATTTAAATAAGAACCTTAACGAATAACCAAAGGTCAGTGCCTTTCATTCGCGTTAGTCCAATGTTTATTTATTCTTACGACCTGAAAGCCGTAACAAAGGAAAGATGCATAGCCTGAAAAAATCCCCGCCTATGGTGGGATTCGAACCCGGGCCGCTCGGGTGACAGTGACTCCCTGACGCAGTTGTCAGAGAGTGGTTATAAACCTAGAAGCTATGCATATGATCTACCAAGGTAGATAATGGAAGGGAGGTAACACACCCCCTCTTCAAGGAAGTCATCATTTATGATGACGTGAAGGATGACGTGAAGGCACAAGCCAATTCTGGCATTTCGGACGAGCCCCCATCTTACGATCTGAAAGCCGTAGATAATGGAAGGGAGGTAACACACCCCCTCTTCAAGGAAGTCATCATTTATGATGACGTGAAGGATGACGTGAAGGCACAAGCCAATTCTGGCATTTCGGACGAGCCCCCATCTTACGACCTGAAAGCCGTAACAAAGGAAAGATGCATAGCCTGAAAAAATTCCCGCCTATGGTGGGATTCGAACCCGGGCCGCTCGGGTGACAGTCCACTGCTCTTACCCCTGAGCCAAAGAGTCGACTCCCTGACGCAGTTGTCAGAGAGTGTTTATAAACCTAGAAGCTATGCATATGATCTACCCAGGTAGATAATGGAAGGGAGGTAACATTTATTTACAGTCGAACTTCAGTGACTCGAACACCTTTGGGATCTCGAAAATCTGTTCGAGACAGGGGTAGTTCGAACCACTGAGGTTACTGTCAGGAGGCATAACGAGATACTTTAAGACATTTTTTTCGGTGTTCTATGATGAAAAAGTATGCTGTGTGTACTCATTAGAATCGCCTCATCGAGGCGATTCTAATGAGTACACACAGCATACATTTGCAAGATAAAAGACTCAAATCTCCTTAATTATCCCCCACAATATCTTATGTAGAGGATTTCGCTAGGGGCTCAAGAATGGGTTCGACTCAGCCATGGTAAACGGGCCATCGGTGTTCGAGCCATCGAAGTTCTACTGTATTTATTTTTATTACGACATTAATGTCAATTTCGACTAATTAGTATCGTCTTGTCATTGCCAAGTGCATAAAAACGATGTAGTCCTATACATTTGTAAGGAAATAGCCGACGTTCCAGGGGCCTAGCATCCTTTTTGCAGAACAAGAGGTTCATGGGTCACTATGCTCACCAGAGCTCAGGTGGACACGGCCCACTGGCAGCAATGTATTTTAACATATGATATTAAGCTACATATCCTAAAGTCTTTTATGAGGCCCCTTTATGAAGTGCAGGGAAGAGAAACGGCTCCTGTGAACACACCCAACCCAAATTTGTGTGACTGAATGTATTGTGTCTAATCATAAGGAACAACAATATTTATGATTTTGAGGTAGTGATCGGAGTGGCTTCTGAGAAATATGGCCTTTTATGAAGTGGAGGGGCGGGGCATGGCCCCAGCACATTGCCCCACCACAACAAAACCCCAGGTTGGTGTGACTAAATGAGACCCTAGGTTGGTATAAATATATTTATTTCGAAACAAACTGTACAACATATGGGCCCCGTCAAGCGATTTTGGTACTTATCGCCTATGCGAGAAGCGATGGTTCAGGCGAGCCTGCGCATCCGCGCAGTCTCGCCAGAACCATCGCTGCTCGCTCATACAAGCAGTGAACAAAGAGGAACCTTCAGACAGAAAGCCATATCCCTGGCCCCTCTGAATGGCTGGGCATGCGCAGTTAAAATTTGTCATGACGGAATGCTCGAAGACACAAAGTCGCTTGGCGGGGCTCATATAATATGATAATAGCAACAATACAAAATTTAAGGATTGGAACGGAAGCACCAATTGCTTATTTAGTTCTTCTCCTTAATAGGTAATCCATCTGTGAATAGAGCATAAGGTTACATTTTACATGGTAGGTTTCAGAATGAGTGAAATATACTCGAGTCATTTATAGATTGTATGATAGACTGTTCAATGGAATGAAAGAAAGTACATACTAGTAATTAACCCTTCTCTTGCTGAATATTCAGTTTAGCCACACCCATTTCTGACTTTGAACCAATCAGATTAGTTGATGTAATTTATTCCTACAAATTCGTAAAGTGAATGTCAAACAGTGTAGATCCTGATCAGATGGCTTCTTCAGAAGCCATCTGATCTGGATCTACACTGTTTCCAAAGATAGGGGTTGTCGTGAACAGCAGGATAAGGGTTAAACAAAGGGGGAAAAGGAATAAAGAAAGAATGAGATAGTTAGACAGATTGCATGATATGAGAGAAGACATGAGAAAAAGATTTTATGAGTAATGGTGTAAAAATGAATAAATTTCTCCTGCGTGAGGAAGGATGCACGACTGGGAACAGAAGGGCGGGACTAAGAGGTACAGTAGACTCAATGTTAAATATGCTAAAACCGTTTCGTGTCCATGATAAATTATACTCTGTCAAATATGTTGGGGTTTTCGGCAAGTGTTAAGATCCTATGTTGGTCGAGCATTACCCGAGGCACCCCTTTGTGGCACTGAATGAGTCTTATCATAAGGAACATGAATATATGTGGTTAAGGGGCGGGGCTCTGAACAGTTGCTTAGATATTTGGCCTTAGTGGAGGGCGGGGACTTGGCCCAGATGCATCCTTTGAGACCCTTATGTTGCTATCGTTGAATGTGTCTTATCATAAGGAACAAATATATGTATGGTTTTGGAGTGAGGACCAGAATGGTTTCTGAGATATTGGGCCTTTTATGAAGTATAGGGTATGGGTTATGGTCACGGCACATCCTGGGGGAACGCCATGTTGGTGTCATTGAATGCGTCTTATCATAAGGAACAAGCATATATATGGTTTAGGAGTGGGAATCTGAATGGTTTCTGAGATATATGGCCTTTTATGAAGTGGAGGTGGTGGGACATGACCACGGCGCATCCAGGGGGACCCCAAGTTGGTGTCACTGAATGCGTCCTATCATTAGGAACAAGAATATATATGGTTTAGGGGTAGGGATCTGAATGGTTTCTGAGATATATGGTCTTTTATGAAGTGGAGGGGGTGGGGCATGGCCCCGGCGCATCCAGGGGGACCCCCAAGTTGGTGTCACTGAATGCGTCCTATCATTAGGAACAAGAATATATATGGTTTAGGGGTAGGGATCTAAATGGTTTCTGAGAAATATGGCTTTTTATGAAGGGGGGAGGGTGTGGAGCGTGGCCTCGGCGCACCCCGGCTGACCCATAGGTAGCTGTCACTGAATGTGTCCTATCACAAGGAACAAGAATATATATGGTTTAGGGGTGGGTATCTGAATCGTTTCTGAGATATATGGCGTTTTATGAAGTGGTGGGAGTGGAGCATGGCCCCGCACAGCCCGGCAGACCCCTAGGTTGCTGTCACTGAATGTGTCTTATCATAAGGAACATGTATATATATGGTTGATGTGTGGGGGATCTTTAAGGTTTCAGAGATATTTGGCCATTTATGAAGTGGAGGGGACGGGGCATGGCCCCGGCGCATCTCAGTCGAATCCCATGCAGGTTGGTGTCACTGGATGCGTCTTATCATACATATGTGGGAATCTGAATGGTTTCTGACATATGTGGCCTTTTATGATGTGGAGGGGATGGGGCATATATCTAATTTTGGATATCCATATATAGATTTATGGATATCCACAATTTGAATAAATGATATCCGTAAATCAATGATATCGATAAATCAGCCGAGTATTGGATATCCATAAGTCGAATTAAAGATATCCTTAAATCGTATAATGGATATCCTTAAATCGATTTGTTTGTTTGATTTTGGATTTAACTTCCCAGTTAATACTGTATTGGTCTTTTTGGAGACGTTGCTTCACATTTTGTGGGACTGTTACCCGACATTGAGATGAAATGACTTCTCAAGCCCTGTCGCCCAATGAAACCAATAGGGTTATAAGCATGGACGGACCGACTCGTACCGCTTTGCCTGGGCAGGCTAGATCCTCTAAGCGGTTTACCAGTACTCGTGTGCGGTCGGTTTCAGCTTTGCGTGGAAGCATCATGCGGCCCATATATTTCTTGAAACCCCGACGGGCGGGGGCCACCCTCAATTCGATTTATGCATATCTATATACATACATATCTTTAATTCAGATTGATTTATGGATACCCATAATTCGAAATAGGGATATCCATAATTCGAATTACATGTATGAATATCCATAATTAATTATTGCTATCCATAAATAATTATGGATATCCATAACTCGAATTATGGATTCCACTTTTTCATGACGGCGCCCTTATATCGCCTAGCACTTAACATTTCTAATACATAACACGAAAGCAAAATTCTATTTTTCATATGACATTTAAAACGCTTTTTATTCACGATTTTTAACAGAAATGACAAAATTCCGCCATCAGTTAACGCGATGTCGTTCGCCCCCCGTCCATCGGGGCTTGGAGAAATAGATTGGGCTGCGTGGTGCGTCATGCAGTGCTGAAACTAACCGCACGAGTATTGGTAACCCGCTTAGAAGGAATAAGCCTGCCCAGGCAAAGTGGTTTGAGTCGGACCGTCCAATGCATACAAGTCTTTTGGTTTCATTAGGCGGCAGGGCTTGAGATGCCATTTCATCTCAATGTCGGGTAAAAGTCCCACAACATTGGAAGCTACATCTCCGAAATGACCTATACAGTGTTGACGGGGACGTTAAACCTTCAATCAATCAATCAATCAATCAATCAATCAATCAATCAATCAATCAATCAATCAATCAATTTGCTTTAAAAGTTGAAGTTTAACGAACTTGACAGTTTAAGTTTTAGTCCTGGGGCCAGTTGTTCAAAACAAACGACGTCGTTAGTTAACGTATCGTTAAAACTTTGATCATTTAATATGGCAAATATACTAATATTTTTGCTGAAAAAATGTGAGCAACTTTTGCATTTGCAAAATCTGCTCACATTTTTCAGCAAAAATACCAACATTTTAAATATTAAACTTGCTAGAACAGTTAACAGTATGACCACTAACGAGCTCGTTAAGCTAACGCTGCTTTGAACAACTGGGCCCAGGACTATTTTCCCTGCCGTTCACCCACCAGTACTCTCAGTGCTTTGATTATTTTAAGGTTTGTGGGCAGTGGTCAACAATGCTGGAATCGCCGGAGTGCCTTCAAATTTTGAATGGCTAACAAAGGACGACATCGACCAGGTTATTAGAGTGAACTTATACGGAGTGATTTGGGTCACCAAGGCATTTCTTCCTCTGGTCAGGTGTACGCCAGGGCGCATCGTCAACATGGCCTCTGTTATGGGAAGATTTACTGTTTCTCCCGTTCCATACACGGTTTCCAAATTTGGTGTGGTAGGATTTTCTGATGCCTTGAGGTATGTGAATATAAGAATCTTATATGGGTGTGAGGGGTGGATGGAAAAATCCGTCCCGAGGGACACTGTCCGGCATCACGAGGCTTGCCGAGTGATGCCGGACAGTGATCCCGAGGGACGGATTTTTCTATCCACCCCTCACACCCATATTAGATTCTTGTTCTTGCATACCTTCCATTTCTATTGCGAATTTTTAATGCTGCTGTCACTTCGGTTACCGACGTCCGCCATTTTGTGATGACACAACAGGAATGTTTAGTGACGTCACGCATGACGACGCCGCGCATGAGGTGGTAATCAACCAGTGCATTTATCAAACACGCCATTATATTCGATTTGGGGTCGGAACACCAGGGTCAGAACATAAATTTCTATCCCAGGGTAAAATCACGGATTTCCTTGTCTGGTGTGCAAGAACAGAGTATGTACCCGAGTTTAGCTGACACTTTAACCCTTGTCCTGCTGAGCCCGGATATGTCTTATCTTTCTAACAATGGAGAGCCAGATCAGATGGCTTCTGAAGAAGCCATCTGATCAGGATCTCCATTGTTTGTCATTCAGCTCATTGTTTGTCATTCAGCTCATGAATTTGTTGCCAAATTTGGTGTGGAGGGATTTTCTGATGCCTTGAGGTATGTGAACAGAGTATGTACATGAGTTTAGCTGACACATTAACTAACATACTGAGCCTATAATATAATGTTATTAATCAAGTAATTTCGTAATGGCCAAGTTACAGGTCCGAGGTCTGCTGTATTGGCACGAGGCCGAAGGCCGAGGCCAATACAGCTGACCGAGGACCTGTACCTGGGCCAATACGAAATTACTTTATTAACCCTTAGTTTGCCAACGGGCCCTTTTTGGGCCCACCGTTGTACCTCTTTGAGTGCCAACGGGCCCGTTTTGGGCCCATTTTGGAAGGAAGATTTCTCGTAGATTTCAAGGAGAGAGATGTCTATAGTTGGTAGATTTCTGAAGATAAAACATTCTAATATACAGTTCGTGTGTTCGTTTTATCGCACGCACACCGAGATGATTACTATTGCCGAGGAATGACACATACCCTATGCTATATTTTCTTTTGTTTTCCCGCTTGTTGTCAAGTAACGTCATCGATTGACGTACGGCGGCAAAATGAACGCTTACGTCGCGTCATTTAGCGGGTGGTTGTTTCAAAAGTGCGGAAGTTATTTTTTTCTATAGGCTAGATGCGTTTTCATGGGGACAAATTGTTTTGTTTGTTTGTTTGTTTGATTTGAGGTTTAACGTCCCCGTCAACACTGTAAATGTCATTTTGGAGACGTTGCTACCAATTTTGTAGGACTTTTACCCGACATTGAGATAAAATGACATCTCAAGCCCTGTCGCCCAATGAAACCAATAGGGTTTATTAGCATGGACGGTCCGCCTCGCACCGCGGTTCCTGGACAGGCTTACACTACATAGATAAAGATTTAATTAGTGCCTGCAATATTCGCTTCGTTTCTAATTCGTCCGTAATAAAGCCAAAACGGCTTTAATAACACTGAGTATTTTTTTTATATCCGTCCTTGCTTTTTAGCTTAGCGCTTTTTTTTAAACTTTACTTTGATACTCAATGCTTCTCATAGCGGTTATTTCTCCAAACTTCGAATCATGCTTTCTGAACCAAAACAGTGTTTCATCGTTCAGTGAGCCTTCATATTCATCTTCAGCACAACTTACAAGTTCTTTTTTATATATATAAAGATGTCATAACGGGCCTCCGTGGCCTAATGGATAAGAGCGCTGACTCTTAATCATTAGGTGTCTCACCGCTGTGGGTTCGAGCCTCGTTCGGGTCACATGTGACAGGGCCTGCATGTATCGGATCCTCCGGTTTGACATCCCACTATACTATAAGATGAATTCAAATGCACACGCACCAATAAAAAGAACTTCGACAAAAGTTGCAAATACTGGACATCTTTATCGAAATTCGTAAAATATCTACAAAAGAAGCATTTAAGATTTGTTTGTTTGTACTGGAGTTAAACGGCCCTGTCAACAGTTTTTCAGGTCATTTTTAGCCGGCCATTTTATCTATCCACACTTTCTGGGCAGGCTTATATGTAAGCGATTAACCAGTACAGTGAACATTCTTTCGCCGGAAACTGACAACTGCCCTTCTTGAATCAGCGGAAGAGAGAAAATGACGAAAGAATGTTGCGGACCCCGGCAGGTATCGAACCCGCGCCCGCCTGATCAGCAGTAAGACTCGCATCCAGCTGAGCTACCGAGGCCGGCCGAAACATTTAAGAGATAAATTGCTAGAGCCCATACGCAAGAGCTTTGAGTGGGATGGATGCAGGGCCCTTCGCGCTGTTTTCTTTCTTGTATTTCGGGCTGTGGAAGACACTTATTGCTTGTTTCGGGGTTGTGACAGCCTCAGAATTTCCCGCAACTTCTCGCTCTGCCAGTTGAATATTTCGGTCGGGTCGTTTGTTCAAGAAGAATGCATGGACAGAGGTCAAGAACACGATACGAGCGTCAGAGCTGCAGAAGGGGCCTACACATCCACTGCCGACAAAACCACGACTGTGTTTTTCAATAATTATTTGCATTGTTGACGTAGTCTATACACTTCTTAGTTCCACTTTATAAAGGAAAAGTGGAGTTGACAAGGGTTTACATTTGCTTACGAACATAGGTAGTGGGCACTCGATAGAGCCACCTTAAATTTTTTTAGACAGTTCGAACGAGCACCGGAATGGATGCAAACGTTAGTACCAAATCACTGAGGCAGTTCGAGCGAGCAACAAAACCCCGTTGGTACCACATAATTGGTAAAGTGCGACGGAGCTCCAGGAGTCTATGTACTAGCATCAATAAGGCAGGTCGAATGAGTAACAATAGTCTATGCATTCGTTACATGCGAGGCGGTTGGAAAGAGCACCCACAATTTATGTACCCTTTAGTACCGCTTCATTGAGGTAGTTCGAACTAGTAGCAATGAACTAGCACCTATGATTATATGCACTCATTAATTAGTACCGTATCAATGAGACAGTTCAAATGAGCATAAAAAACTGATCATTTTGCACTCGTGAGTTCCGCATTTATGAGTCATTTCGAATGAGCACCAAGAATGTATGCAATCCTTTGTATCGCATGAATGAAGTAGTTCGTATAAGAACCAATGCACTCGTCTGTACCGCATCAATTATGCGGCTCGAACGAGCAGCCAGCCAGAATCTTTGTACCGGTTAGTGCCGCATCAATGAGGCAGTTCGAACGAGCACCCAGAATCTATGTAGCCGTCAGTGTCGCATCAGTGAGGCAGTTCGAAGGAGCACAAAGAGACTGTGTACTCACTCATTAGTACCGAATGAATGAGACAGTTCGAACGAGCATCAAACAATTTATGCACTCGTTAGTTCCGCATTAATGATGCTGTTCGCTAGTACCGAATCACTGAGGCAGTTCGAAGGAGCACAAATAATCAATGCACTCGTTGGCACCACATCATTGATGCAGTTCGAAGGGGCATCAAGCGTATATGCACTCATTAGTGGCACATCAATGCGGCAGTTCGAACGAGCATCATGAATCTATGTGATCTTGTGTAAACTTCTTGGACGAGATATGCAGTGTCATCCTGAATTTAAATTATATATTTGTTTGAGGTTTAACGTCCCCGTCAACACTATACAGGTCATTTTTAGAGACGTTGCTTCCAATATTATGGGACTTATACTCGACATTGGGATGAAATGACATCTCAAGCCCTGCACACCAATGAAACCAAAAGGGTTTATATACACGGACGGTCAGATTCGTACCACTTCGCCAGGGCAGGCTTTGACCCCAGTATTCATGTGCGGTCGGTTTCAGCTTTGCGTGGAAGCATCATGCAGCCCAATCTATTTCTTCGAGCCCCGATGCTACTGAAGACAAACAAAATGAGTGTGAGAACCTCCCAAACAGCAGTAGTAAATGTTTCCGTTCATTGATCATATTGTTTCATTTTCTTATTTTATTCGTATGTGTTATTGTGGCTATTTTAGATAACTCCTGCTTACATTTTATGCCTAGAGAGTTTGGCTAGAGATTTTTGCGGGTGAGTAAGTGTGTTTGAGTATTAGGGCCCACCAACAGCCAAGGTCACACGGGGACGGGCCTCGGTCTAAAGACTCGTCAGAAAGTCTAGAGAAGCCCGGGCTCGAACCCACGACCCCTGATTTATAAGGCGAGTAGCATATCCACTTCTAGTAAGGAGGCCCGTCGTGCTTCGTTTTTACATAATCGTTTGAGCCAACGCACGAAAAACTGGCCTGTGCACCCAACAATGACTCAGATCTTAAAGGCCAAATCTGACCTGAATCATCGCTGTCCGACACATAGAAACTTTCTATACAACGCAAAGGCTGATCTGAGTCTTCGCTGATCGTACGGACAATTCTGTTGTGTTCTGTGGTGACAAAGTGGTGAAAAAATGATTACCAGACCCGACAGTCACTTCGAACTCGATACGATTGTTCAGTCTGAATAAATTTCAGACTTGTCTTTTTATTTTGGATGGCCATATGGCCATTTTGTGTAACTGTCCTTATGGCCTTCCTTTGTATAGGTTTCCAATATGGTCTGGTCGCTTAACGTTTGTGTTTCTTTCCCTTTGGTGTCTTTGATGGGTGGAGTAAGTTCTGATCTTTGTTTTACTTTTACTTTGAGAAGGACATTTATAATTTTCTCCATTGTGGCTAGGAACTGATTCCGTAGATACCGATTAGAAAGTCCGTTGCTATGAAGATGGTGTATATAATATTCTGTGGTCCTCTGTTTCGAAAAGAAGTCGGTCTTTGCTTATCCCCGAAATTATCTCAAATACATACTTAGTAATTTGAACAATTGATGGGCCAGTGCCAAGGGGAAAATACATTCATCTATATGAGCCTGTGAGCTCAACATGAAGAATACAATTAATGCGACAAACAATGAATGAGACAAACAACTCAGCAAAAAGCTATTGTCTCAAGTGCAGCAGTTTTATTTCTTTATTCCTTTCTTTCTTACTTCATTATGATAATTATGTTCTATAAAAGGGTTATCCTTTGGAAGCAAGGAATACACCACAGAACTGAAAAATATGGAGCCAGACTAGCTAGTTTCGGCCAATTAGGCCTCATCAGTGACCCTCAGATATTTTCAAAATTCCACAATGGAATCAATGATCCCAAAGGACAAGAAAATATAATCTACACTATGATGTAGGGCAGGGAGACGTTTTACCGCCGCCACACATTCCCACACACCAGCTGTAGTGAAGTTAAATATGTTCTAAGTCTGTTTTCTTATTTTCCATTTTTCACAATAACAAACATTGTTTTGTCGTGTTCAAATCCTAAGAAAAAAGGACAGCATCCAAATATGCATTTCTGCGTCTTCGATAACTGCATTTACACTCAGTGATGTAAAGTGCGTTTGGTCTCTCAAAACAGGTGTACAAAGCACTGCCATACCATTCGTTACGTGATAATGTGAAAATAATTCTTGTATAATCCATAACAGAAGTGCAAGATATCTATGCAAAACTCCGGATACTTTTTGAAAGACCCCGCGGGAAATAAATGAACGTCATCTGGATAACGTCGCGTTCAGTTTGGTTCCACTGACGTCGCTAAGACTGATATACAAGACGCAGTGTAACGTTGTACGTTTGGCACTTTCCAGTAAATGACGTTGGCACTCAAAAGGTTAATGACAATTTTATTAATTGACGCCATTAAAAACATGATTTATGATTTTTGAATATTGGTTGACCTTGTGTAATATAGGATAATCAATTAATATTTGCTTATATAACATATTTTCGCCCGCCCCTACCCGCCTTCCCCCACCCCGCCCATCGGGGCTTGAAGAAAAAGACTCTTGGTCTGCATGATGCTTCCACGCAGACCTGAAACCGGCCACACATGAGTACTGGTAAACCACATAGGGGTCTAAGCCTACCCAGGTAGAGTGGTGCGTGTCTGACCGTCCATGCATGTTAACCATTTTGGTTTGTTTGTGTGGCAGGGATCGATATTTATCATATACTTATTCTTGTATTGCCCCTGAGACAACAGATTTTGCACCCCCTATCCCAGCTATGCTAGTGACAGACATCTCGCCTACACAGTCAAACTAGTTGACTCGAGGGCTGGGACAAGGGCTGGGACAAGGGCCGGGACAAGGGCCGGGACAGGAGAAAAAAAATAGAAGAACAAAAATGATTATCGTGATAAACCAGTGAAAATGCGAGATTACAATAACCAAACTTACGCCTCATTCAACGGTTATGTCCGCGAAATCTGTATTTCAACGCTGCCTCCGATTCTAACGTCATACAATGACGTTAGAATCATACATTTTGAACATTGTTTACATCTTCTGAGACGCCATTGACGTCAAGTCAAGAACACGCGTCGATGTGAATTAATCTTTCCCGCGTCTAAATATAACGATTGCATTGAACAAGTATGACCGGCTACAGGGATTTATTTCCTTAGAGGAAATAAGTCATCTTAGGTCAGAGGTGATGATCATTTTTAATTCATTGAGAAATTGTGACATTTCTTCGTTATGCATGTAATATATAGTTAATGAAGCCTTTTTTTCAACAGCAAGTCTGTATTTTATTTACATGTGTGTATTTGGGCCTCTACAGAGTGTGTTCATCATTAGTAACAAGTAGTTAAGCAATAAACTTGCTTTAACGGAGATGTTTCTTTTATCTTAGAATATTTTACCCAAATAAGTATATGATAAAAAGTATATAACACGGTCGTTTTGATATCGACCCTGGTCTCGGCCCTCGGCCTGTCTCAGCCCTCGCCGTTCCGGCTCGGGCTGAGACAGGCAACTCGGGCCGAGACCAGGGCCGATATCAAAATAACCGTGTAATATTCTATATGTCATTTCCCAGCGGGCACATGGCGTTAAGACAACGTCGCATAAACGCCGATGCAATGTCATGACGTTGCATCGACATTGATACGACGTTGCCCCGATGTTGTGTGCCCGCTGGGTTAATTCATCTCAGTGTCAAGTAAAAGCCCAACAAAATGGGAAGAAACGTCTCCAAAATGACATAAGTAGTGTTGACGGTTCGTTAAACCTAAAATTTGGCTAACATTACAAATGCATTGCACTTGATAAGCTTACAATAACACACTTATTTTTGCTTAAACCTTGTCCTGCTGAGCCCGGATGTGTCTCATCTTTCAAACAATGGAGAGCCAGATCAGATGGCTTGATCAGGATCTCCATTGTTTGTCATTCAGCTCATGAATTTGTTGCAATAATTTGCATCAAGTAATCTGACTGGTTGATAATCAGTAGTGGCTGTATTCAGTAGGACAAGTGTTAACTAAAACATTGAAATGGCATCATTTGCAGGATTTCAGGCTTTTTGAGCTTGATATTTTTTTCTTGATTTCAGGCTTTTAGATTTTAATTTTTCTTCCTATATTCTGTTTAAAATGACTATTTAACCCTTATCTTGCTGAAAAAAAAAGTTAGTTAGCCACACTCATTTCTGACTTTACTTGATATAATGTATTTCTTCAATTCACAAACTGTGTTACCAACAGTGTAGCAGATTCAGAAGCCATCTGATCTGGATCTACAATGTTTGCAAAGGTTGTGGTTGTCGTCGTCAGCAGGATAAGGGTTAAAGGCCGTTTGTTTGATTTGAGGTTTACCGTCCCCGTCAACACTGTATAGGTCATTTTAGAGACTTTGCTTCCAGTTTTGTGGGACTTTTACCCGACATTGAGACGAAATGACATCTCAAGCCCTGTCGCCCAATGAAACCAATAGGGTTTATAAGCATGGACGGTCCGACTCGCACCGTTTTGCCTCTAAGCGGTTTACCAGTACTCGTGTGCGGATGGTTTCAGCTCTGCGTGGAAGCATCATGCAGCCCATCTATTTCTTCAAGCCCCGATGGGCGGGGGCTGCCTTTGGGACCGTAAATTTTGTTCTAGATAGAGGTAGTTCGAGCGACTGAGGGTAAAATATAGCACCAAGTCATGACTCAAAAAGGGTGTTACTTTGCCTCCATTCACGATAACACAGCCTACAGCGCATTCTTTCATTTCTCCAAAATGGCCACATTTCCGATGAAAATATGGGATATTTTTCTTATTTATACTCCAAGAGTACCCAGTCTATTTCTCCAAGCCCCGATGGGCGGGGGCCAAAACAGATGAAGGAGTATTTAAGATCAAGTCCGATACAGGTGTTTCCAGTTCGAGGGATGTGCGTGCTTATTGGATCAGCTTGAACATCCCTTATACGAGCCCCGCCAAGCGAATTTGGGTCTTCGAGCATTCCGTCAGGACAAACGTTAACTGCGCATGCCCAGCCAATCAGAGGGGCCAGGGATATGGCTTTCTGTGTGAAGGTTCCACTTGATTCACTGCTTGCATGAGCGAGCAGCGAAGGTTCTGGCGAGACTGCGCGGATGCGCAGGCTCGTCTGAACCTTCGCTGCTCGCATAGGCGATAAGTACCAAAATCGCTTGGCGGGGCCCATACATTTGAATCGAATCCATACAAGTATACCACAGCATTTCATTTGACACATCTGCTTTTAGCATATCGCAATATAGGAATCCGTGTTTTCTTCGGTTCCCTTGGTCGTTCGCACGTTTTTTTTTTGTTTGTTTTTTTCCTGCAGTTGTCAACAACTGTGTTTGGCCCCACAGGCCATCATAGTCATCCACTGGAATTGCTGTTGAGCTTATTTCTTTTGGTGCGCGTGCGTACATGTTTTGTTCGTTTGTTTGTTTTGAGGTTTAACATCCCCGTCAATACTGATAAGGTCATTTTAGAGACGTTGCTTCCAATTTTGTGGGACTTTTACCCGACATTGAGATGAAATGACATCTCAAGCCCTGTCGCCCAATGAAACCAATAGGGTTTATTAGCATGGACGGTCCGCCTCGCACCGCGGTTCCTGGACAGGCTTAGATCCTATAAGCGGTTTAACAGTACTAGTGTGCGGGCCGGATTCAGCTCTGCGTGGAAGCATCATGCAGCCCATATATTTGTTCAAGCCCCTATGGGCGGGGGCCGGCGTGCGTACATGTACGACAGTACTGCTTTTCGTTGCCAAGGACTGATTATAGAGTACGAATAAGATGAACGAAAACGTCGTGATAAATTGAAATAGAAAATAAAATAAATGCAAAGTATGTTGAGTCTCTGTTAACCCATTTTGTACTGGAAACCTCAAAACGGGCAATTGGCAAACAGTGCAGGCCCAGATCAGGCGCCGCAGAACGCAGGGCCTACGCACTTTGCAAAATAAGTTAAGCTATTTTCCCAAATAGATTTAGAAGATAACACAACCTGACACACCTTAATTTTGAAAAGGACTCCTGGGCCCAGGATTACAATCGTTACTTAAGTTAAGGTCGACTTAACGATTTAAGGAGGAATTCTTATTTTAGTAAAGTATTTCCTTAAAAGGTGCATTCGAAATCCGCCTATTTCATTTACTTAGCTAAGTATTTAACTTCGGATGAAGTCGTAATTTTGACGGAAATTTTCACGAAGATTAGCACGTAAGTTTCAATTACACATTGATGTAGGCGGCCCACAATTTTTCCGCGATCTGTCAAAAATCACTTCTTCTGCTTGATTGAATGGAGACAATAGAAAATATGATGATTTAGTTGCCATTTCACTACACAAACCATGACAAATGTTGTATACACTATAAAACGTGTTTCATTGAAGGATCACACTCGATCTCGATTTGTGCGGACAAACATTGGTCACAATGTAGCACCACGACATATTCAAAACGCTGATTCTATGGAGTCCCTAAAGAAACAAGAAATCATACAATATTTGAATATGCAAAACTCGGTTTTATGGAGTCTTTTTTTGAATTGAGGTTTAACGTCCCCGTCATCATTATGTAGGTCATTTTGGAGACGTTGCTTCCAATTTTGTGGGACTTTTACCCGACACTGAGATGAAATGACGTCTCAAGCCCTGTCGCCCATTGAAACCAAAATGCATACATGCAGTGGACGGTCTGACTCACACCACTTTGCCTGGGCAGGCTTAATCCTTTTAAGCTGTTTACTAGTACTCGTGCCAGTGTGGTCAGTTTCAGCTCTGCATGGAAGCACCATGTAGCCAAATCTGTTTCTTCAAGCCCCGAGGGGCGTGGGCGGAATCGGTTTTATGGAGTCTGTCCATGATTGAACCCTTCTCAAGTCGTTAGGCGTATTGCATAATCTTAAAAGCAATCTGGTAGAGTCGATAATTAAGAAAATAAATATTGTCTGCGCTATGGTGAAGAACCGGGAAGACTCTCGCAGAAACCAACCCACACGTAACCCCAGCTACAATATTGTTTTCGGATGTCATTATTATACACGCATGTAGTTGATATAGTCATTAAGGACTAGATTAAACATCGTGCAGACAAACACGGAGAAAACCGTAGCTCCAGTCGGAGTAGAAAAAAATGGGATATAAAATCACTGTACATTCGATCTTGGATTCAAGTTCCCGTCTTTTTTATGAGTGAGGTCCTTATCTGCGAATAACCTTACAGTTGGTGAGACATAAAGCGCCCACTCACTCACCTCACAAACACACTCAATCACTCACATGCACGAGCTTACAAGGGAGGTGGTACGCCTCAAATTTATTTTTCATTGAGCATTTCAAGGCAAAGAGAAGAAGCATATGACTGGTTGTGGCCAAATATCAGTTGGACGCCCTACACGTCACCTTTGCCTCACCCAACCAGCACAAGCCGACCACACGCGACCTCCAGTCGACCACACGCGACCTCCAGTAAACCACTTAGAAGGTCTAAGCCTGCCCAGGCAAAGAGGTGCAAGTCCATGCATATAATTCATTGGGCGACAGGGCTTGAGATGTAATTTCATCTCAATGTCGGGTAAAATTCCGACAAAACTGGAAGCAACACTTCCAAAATCAAACCTAGTGTTGCGAGGACGTTAAATCTCAAATCAATCAAAGAAAAAAAAAACAACTTCTTTGTATTTCATAAATTTTGATATCGAGACTCTTACACAAATGATCCTTTCATAAGAAAGTTACGAAACGGGCCTTCGAATTGGATTTTAAATTAGATTTTATTGCCTTTACCGTGACCATTTGCCCAACAAATGTACATCGTTGACATACGTTACAGTTATTCATGCAAAAATAGTAATTATTTACATTTCAAGTGTAAAGCCTAATGAAAACCTATAGAAAACAATGCTGTTCATATTTCCATGAACGCATCGAGTCACATGATTTTCAATGACGTCAAGTGACGCCAGTCTAAACCATGGTTCTCTATGATCTCATTGGGCGTTGACGACGACAGTGCTGTTCCGCTCTTTATAGAAAATCTGAGTGAAAATGTTTTTCTCACCTTTAACAATTTGCCTTATAAGCATTTTTTCGCCCAGTGATGAGGAAAAAAGAATGTAAATATAAGAAATTTTTTTCGGTGTTCATGAAGGTATGAACGACAGCGGGTCGCTAGCAAAGTTTATATGAACCCCTTCGGAGTTCATTTACTTTGCAGGCGACCCTGTTCGTTCATACTTTCATGAACAGCAGAAAAATAAAAGTCATTTCTTAAAGGCACGTGGCGTCATACTATTTCATGACACTGAATATAGAGACGGCATATGAACGTTGTGAACATTGTATGCGTAAAAGTAGCAGGACATGCATAAACGTAGGAACATGGACCCGATGTGTCACAGGATCAGTTTTTAAATAACAGACAAAAGTGATATACGCCAGCCTCCCTCCCTCCCTCCCCCCCACCCACCCACAAACCTGTCGGCCCCCGTCCACCCATTGGGGCTTGAAGATATAAATGGGCTGCATGACGCTTCCACGCAGAGCTGAATTCTACCGCACACGAGTACTGGTTACCCACTTAGAGGATCTGAGCCTGCCCAGGCAAAGCAGAGCGAGTCGGACCGTCCATGCTTAAAAACCCTATTGGTTTCATTGGGCGACAGGGCTTGAGATGTCATTTTATCTCAATGTCGGGTAAAAGTCCCACAAAATAGGAGCAACGTCTCCAAAATGACCTGTATAGAGTTGACGGGGACGATAAACATCACATCAATCAAACATACACACACCTACCCTGACAAAACAACCAAGTCCTTTTAGACCCTCTTTTGCTTGTAAGAACCTTCCTACACCAAACACCGGCCCCGATAGCTCAGTTGGTAGAGTGTCCGCTCCGGGGAACGGGAGGTCTCGGGTTCGATCCCGGGCCGCGACATACCAAAGTCGTTAAAAATGGTACTAGCTGCTCCTCGCTTGGCACTCAGATTTACGGGGAAGAGCTAGGACTGGTCGATCCAGTGTCAGGATAATGTGACTGGGTGTGGTATCATGTAATGTGTCTGGGACATGATACTTCAGTGAGGCAGCACTATAAACGTGAGCATTGAGCTCCCTGTCGCAACCAGACACCGTCGTGATATGACTGAAAAATTGTTGAAAGCGACGTTAAACCCGAATTCACACACACACTCCTACACCAAACAATAAATTGTTGCCCTGTCACCAGTATTATACAGTATTATGTAAAGGGAAGTTTCTATATAACTCTATTGGTCGAAAACTTTGACACACCAAGGGAGAAATACACCCAAGTAGTATAATACCTCATCGCCAAGTCGACTTGTGCCACAGGGAGGAAAAAAAAGTGGCTCGACCGGGACCAGAACCCAGGGCCTCTCGCATATGATGCAAAAAGCTACCGTCTGAGCTACCGAGCATGACTGGTGAAGCAAATAAAAGCTCTCATGTTTGCCGTTATTGGTATATATGTGTCAAGGTCAAATCTTAAAAGTTAAGGTACCTACTGGTAAACAAACTAGGTCTGGCAGTGACGTCGAATCAATAACAAAGCTAAAAATAGAAAGGATTTTCCAGTATAAATTTGCGCTTGGGTTTATCGTATGAACAGGACACGCCCACTGATAATACAGAAGTCACAACGGCCCAGGGGATGTCAACGCTGCTTGTCTTGCTGATGGTCCGAGTTCGAATCTCACTGATTGCGTTTTTTTTTTTTCTATATTTGTTTTATCTTTTTATTGTAAATTAAATGTTCATTGTTTCATATTTTTATATTTTACTGGTTTAATAGTAACGTTTGTATAAATATATTTTTCTGTTTAACGTTTTTCATCTTTATTTCTCATAAACAAGTTTTATGCAGTCAAGTGTTATGTACTTTAAAATGAACAAGAAATGTGTTCTGTACACGTCGTAATATGCCACACGGGTAAAGCAGATTTCACATGTCGTGTGTATGTGTGTATTACGCACCCCCCGCCCATAGGGGCTTGAAGAAATATATAGGCTGCATGATGCTTCCACGCAGAGCTGAATCCGGCCCGCACACTAGTACTGGTTAACCGCTTAGAGCATCTAAGCCTGTCCAGGAACCGCGATGCGAGGCGGTCCGTCCATGCTAATAAACCCTATTGGTTTCATTGGGCGACAGGGCTTGAGATGTCATTTCATCTCAATGGCGGATAAAAGTCCCACAAAATTGGAAGCAACGTCTACAAAATGACCTTTACAGTGTTGACGGGGACGTTAAACCTCAAATCAATAAAAAAATCAAATGTGTGTATTACGAGTCAAAAAAAAAAAGAAAATAAATTCGGCACGTGGGTTTCGAACCAGCCACCTCTTGGTATGTCTACTCTCTCGGCCACGAAATCCACAAACCTTCGGCGGTATGTAAATAATCTTAGCGGTAGGTTTCAAGTAAAGGCCAGAACATATGAATATTCGAGTAAACTAATTATGACGTAACTGCCAGGAATTCCTTGTCGGACTATACCTGGGTTACCTAAATATTTAAGTATTTTCTTTGGTTAAGTATCGACTTAAACGAAAGAAATTCTTTGAAATTCAGTTCATACGACAGTTAAGTAAATACTAAGTTTAAGTAGGTACTTAAAATTTAAGTACGCATTGTAATCCTGGGCCTTGGTATATATACGAAGGGAGATTCCATTTGGTACAAAAAGGGTGAACTTTATATTGCAGTTTTACATGTATCCTCGATTCCGAAACGCCATTATCGAGTCCATACTCAGGAAAGATTTTAACCCTTATCCTGCTGAATATTCAGTTTAGCCACACCCATTTCTGACTTTGAACCAATCAGGTTACTTGATGTAATTTATTCCTACAAATTCATAAACGGAATGTCAAACATGGTAGATCCTGATCAGATGGCTTCTTCATCTGGATCTGTACTGTTTGCAAAGATAAGGCTTGCCGTGGACAGCAGGTTAAGAGTTAATATTTCATTTTAGGCACGAGCTCTATACAACAGGAGTTAGCGTTCACATAGTTGAGCCCGGCTTCTTTCGGACCGGTATTGTAGATGATGACTGTATAGCCAAGGGAATGGATTCCAGATTCGAGCAACTGGACCAGGAAGTGAAAGAGTATTATGGGAAGGAATACGTTGAGACATGTATGCATTCTCGACTCTTTCTCTGTCTGTCTGTCTGTCTGTCTGTCTGTCTGTCTGTCTGTCTGTCTCCATCTCTGTCTCTCTGTCTCTCTGTATGTCTGTCTGTCTCTCTCTCTCTCAATGATTTTCAATTTCAAGCCAAACCTTCATGATGTTGAGAGGTTAAGCTCCTCAGCTCATAAATCAGGCGTCATGTGTTCGACTCGGGTTTCTTCAGACATTCCGCCCCTTTCTCAATTTGACCTTAGTCAGCAATTGCTCAAGGAAAACTGCACATACACACGCAGTATCACATGCGTTCACAACAATGTAGAGGAGAGTCGGGTGAAAATTTGATATTTTTATGTCCCCGGTAGCGATAGCGGGGACATATTGTTTTTGCCCTGTCTGTTTGTTTCTTTTTTGGTTTGTTTGTTTGTTGGTTTGTACGTGGACAACTTTAACGTTGGTCATAGCTTTTGAACCGTTGGAGATAGAGTATTCATATTTGGCATGGACGTTCCTTGATCTACTTAACCCTTGTCCTGCTGAATATTCATATATGCCACACCCACTACCGATTATCAACCAATCAGATTACCTGTAGCAAATTATTACAACAAATTCACAATCTGAATGACAAACAATGTAGATCCAGATCAGATGGCTTCTGAAGAAAAGAAAAGGCATATCCGGGCTCAGGAGAACAAGGGTTAAAATAATAAAAAATAACATTGGTAATAACTTTTTAACCGATTGAGAATTAGCCTTCATATTTGGCATGTTTGTTGCTTGTGACAAAAGCTTTACATTCATGCAAAAAAAAATTTGACCTGTGACCTTGACCTTTGACCTACTTAAAATAAAAATAACATTTTGGTCATAACTTTTGAACCATTTAAGTTACAGCCTTAATATTATGCATGTAGGTTCCTTGTGACAAGAGCTTTACATTCACACAAAATGTTTGACTTGTGACCTTGACCTTTGACCTACATAAAAGAAAAAGTTAACATTGGTCATAACTTTTGAACCATTTGAGATACAGCCTTCATATTTGGCATGCAGGTTCCTTGTAACAAGAGCTTTACATTCATGCAAAAGTTTTGACGTGTGACCTTGACATTTGACCCACTTAAAAGAAGAAATTAACATTTTGGCCATAACTTTCGAACCGTTTGGGATAGAGCCTTCATATTTGGCATGTAGATTCCTTGTGACAAGAGCTTTACATTCATGCAAATTGTTTGACCATGACCTTGACCTACTTCATATTTGGCATGAACGTTCCTTGTGACAAGAGCTTTGACGTGTGACCTTGACCATTGGCCTACTTAAAAGAAAAAAATAATATTGGTCATAACTTTTGATCCGTTTTGAGATGCAGCCTTCATATTTGACATGTAGGTTCCTTGTAACAAGAGCTTTACATTCATGCAAAATTCATGCAAAACGTTTTGACCTGTGACCTTGACCTTTGTCTCTTTGCTTGCTAAAAAACTTTATTGAGCCTACTTTAAAGATCTGATCAAAGTATTCGCATGAGCTTTTTGCAACCCTTCGACTATGAGACTATGAGAGAGAGAGAGAGAGAGAGAGAGAGAGAGAGAGAGAGAGAGAGAGAGAGAGGATCACGCTTTCCACAATGGGTGTATGTGCAGTCTGATCTGACTCTTTACTTATCGCATATATTATTGTGCACTGGCTCAAAACATAGCTTTTGTTTCTTTACAGTGGTATACTGGTCAACATTGCTCATGGTCCGAGTAATGTCACCCAAACTACATAAGGTTGTGGACTCCTACGTTCATGCTATAACAGCTAAATATCCTAAAGCAAGGTATATATACAATATTACTAAGGTCTTAAGTTAGATCCTTTGGAAGCAAGGAATACATCAAATAAACGAAAATAGCAGACTCGGTTTTATTGAGTCTGTTCATGACCAGTACTGAAATGTGCAACACCGGCCACGCCCTCTAGCACCGGCTTAAGCAGCACTCTATTTTCAAAATGCTACCAAATGAACTCAATGATCCCAAAGGACCAGAAAATATAATCTGCACTATGATGATGTACGGGGAGACGTTTTACGGCCGCCACACGGCACAACACCGGCTACAGTGAAAATAAATAAGTTCTGAAGTTAGATCCTTTGGAAGCAAGGAATACACCAAATAAACATAAATAGCAGACTCGGTTTTATTGAGTCTGTTCATGGCCAGTACTGAAATATGCAACAACAGCCAAGCCCTCTAGCACCGGCTTAAGCAGAACTCTATTTTCAAAATGATACCAAATGATACGCCTTCATGTTAATATATATTTATATTCTCACAAAAAGGAAATTTAACACACGAAGCCCCCGCAGGTTCAATCAGATGCACGTCCGTCTGGTGACCAGAAGATCGCGGCTTCGATTACCGCCAAGCCCGACAACATTGTTTTTCGTTTTGATTGATCATGAAATATTTGTATCATTCTTCATCGTCTTAACCCTTCTTTTGCTGAATATTCATTTAAGCCACACCCATCTCTGACTTTGAACCAATCAGATTACTTGATGTAATTTATTCCTGCAAATTCATAAACTGAATGTCAAACAGTGTATATCCTGATCAGATGGCTTCTTCAGAAGCCATCTGATCTGGATCTACACTGTTTGGAAAGATAGGGGTTGTCGTGAACAGCAAGATAAGGGTTAAAAGCTGTGTATGCTGGTTACCCGCTGTAGTATAAACCTACCCCGAAGAACAGTGTGGTCAGCTAAACTGACACAATCGGGATTTCCATTACAGTGTTGATTGGGCCGTCAAACAGTAAACTAAACTAACCAAAACAAAAACACAATAATTAACCTTTGCTCCGCTGAATAATTAATTTAGCCACGCCCATTTCTGACTTTGAACCAATCAGATTGCTTGATGTAATTTTTCCTGCAAATTCACAAACTGAATGCCAAACAGTGTAGATCCTGATCAGAAAAGCCCTCTGATCTGGATCTACACTGTTTGTATAGGTGTGTACCTTCAATCTATATTTTGAGCAGAAATAAGTAAAATATCACTATTTTTCATCTTACAATTTTAGCTCACCTGACCGAAGGTCATGACCGTGAGATGTCCGGCGTCGTCGTGCGTCGTCCTGTGCGTAAACTTTTCTTGTGAACATACTAGAGGTCACAGTTTTGGCCAATCATTATCAAACTTGGTCAGAATGATCATCATGACAATATCTCGGTCATGTTCGAATATGGGTCATGTCGGTCAAAAAGTAGGTCAGTAGGTCAAATCATAGAAAAACCTTGTGACCACGCTTGAGGTCACAGTTTTGATCCGATCGTAATCAAACTTGCTCAGAATGATTATCTTGACAGTATCTGGATCAGATTCGAATATGGGTCATGTCGGTTCAAAATGTAGGTCAAACCATAGAAAAACCTCGTGAACACACTAGAGGCCACAGTTTTGGTCCGATCATCATTACTCTTGCTCAGAATGATCATCTTGACAATATCTCGGTCAGGTTCGAATATGGGTCATGTCGGGTCAAAATGTAGGTCAGTAGGTCAAATTATAGAAAAACATTGTGAACACACCAGAGGCCATAGTTTTGGTCCAATCAGCATCAAACTTGCCCAGAATGACCATCTTGACAATATCTCGGTCACGGTCGAATATGGGTCATGTCGGTTCAAAAAGTAGGTGAGTAGATCAAATCATAGAAAAACCCTGTGAACACTCTAGAGGCCACCGTTTTGGTCCGATCATCATCACACATGCTCAGAATGATCGTCCTGACAATATCTCGGTCAATTGAATATGGGTCATGTCGGGTCAAAAAGTAGGTCATTAGGTCAAATCATAGAAAAAATGTGAACACACTAGAGGCCACAGGTTTGGTCCGATCATCAATCTTGCTCAGAATGATCAGCTTGACAATATCTCGGTCAAGTTCGAATATGGGTCATGTCGGATCAAAAAGTAGGTCGGTAGCTCAAATCATAGAAACTCATTGTAAACACACTAGAGGCTACAGTTTTGGTCTTTGGTCCGATCATCATCAAATTTGCTCAGAATGATAGTCTTGATAATATCTCGGTCAAGTTCGAATATGGGTAATGTCGGGTCAAAATGTAGGTCAGTAGGTCAAATCATAGAAAAACCTTGTGAAAATAATAGAGGCCAACGTTTTGGTCCGATCATCATCAAACTTGCCAAGAATGATCATCTTGACAATATCTCATTCAGGTTCGAATATGGCTCATGTCGGGTCAAAAAGTAGGTCAGTAGGTCAAATCATAGGTCAGTAGGTCAAATCATAGAAAAACCTTGTGAAAATAATAGAGGCCACAGTTTTAGTCCAATCATAATAAAACTTGCTCAGAATGATCATCTGGACAATATCTAAGTTAAGTTCGAAAATGGGTCATGTCAAATCAAGAAGTAGAACAGTAGGTTATTGTGTCATAACTTCTGAACAGTTTAAGATAGAGCTTACATATTTGGCATGTAGGTTCCTTGTGACAAGGGCTTCTCACTCACATAAAAATGACCTCTGACCTGGATCTGTGACCTACTTTATCATACCTTTTTAACCAGATGAGATAGAGCCTTCATATTTGGCATGTATGTTTCGTGTTACTAGGTTTTCCCAACCATTAAAAAAAAATTGACTAATCACCTTGACCTTTGACCTACTTTGTCATAACTTTTGAAGCATTTGAGATACAGCCTTCATATTTGGCATGTAGGTTCCTTGCGACACGGGCTTCCTATTCATGCATAAAATGATATGTGACCTTTACCTTGACATTTGACCGACTTTATCATAACCTTTGAACCATTTGAGATAGTGCCTTCATATTTGGCATGTATGTTCCTTGTAAAAAGGTCTTCACAACAATTCAAAAATATTGTCTTATGACCTTGACCTTTGACCTACTTTGTCATATTTTTGAAGCATTCGAGATAGTGCCTTCATATTTGGCATGCAGTTTCCTTGTGACAAGGGCTTCCTATTCATACAAAAATGACTTGTGACCTTGACCTTGACATGTGACCTACTTGATCATAACTTTTGAACTATTTGGGGTAGAGCCTTCATATTTGGCATGTATGTTCCTTGTGGCAAGGACTTTCCACCCATACCAAAGTTTTGACCTGTGCCCTTGACCTTCTTTCTCATAACTTTTGAAACATTTAAGATAGAGCCTTCATATTTGGCATGTATGTTCCTTGTGACAAGGTCTCCCCACCCATGTAATTTTTGACCTGCGACCTTGACCTTTGACCGTTTTTGTCATAACTTTTGAACCATATAAGGTAGAGCCTTCATATTTGGCATGTATGTTCCTTTTGACAAGGTCTTCCCAATCATGTAAATAATTTTGACCTGTGACCATGAACTTGATTTGTGACCTACTTAATCATAACTTTGGAACCATTTGAGATAGAGCCTTTATATTTGGCATGCATTTTCCTTGAGAAAATGGCTTCACATCCATACAAAAAGTGTGACCTGTGACCTTGACCTACTTTATCATAACTTTTGAACCTTTTGAGATAGAGCCTTCATATTTGACATGTATTTTCCTTCTGACAAGGCACCTTACTATATTACCTACCATTTCATTTCTACAGTGTGGATCAGGTGAGCGATCCAGGGCCATTATGGCCCTCTTGTCGTTTTTTTCGGCGATATAATTCACCATGTGTTTGTATAGGCGCGTTTTCATATTGGAAAATTGCAAAGCAAGAAGATTGCAAAGCATGGAGATCTCTGAGCCTTTAATACTGTAGGTCTTTAACCGCTGTGGGTTCGAGCCTCGCTTGGGTCACATATAAGATGCCGAGTTCTGCAACGGAATTTCATTTCGTTTTTCGACCAGCTTGACATGAGAAAGGTACTCCGTTGCTTTGTGGGAAAGAGCGCTGACTTTTAACCATCAGGTCTGTCGCCGCTATAGTTAGAGCCTCACTCGGGTCACATGTGAGGTGCCAAGTTCAGCAACGGAAGGACATATGTTTTCTCCGGGTACTCCGGCTTTTACCCATCGGCTCGAAATTAGTGAAATGATCTCGAAAGGGCCGTAAGACCAAAACAAAAATCATGAGCTAACATAAGTGAAGTAATTTTAAAAGGGTCGTAAAAAAACAAGGCCCTAAAATCAGAAGAACATATGCTGATCTGAATTTACTGAAATAATGGAATGCTGAACAGTGCAGATCCTAACCCGGACTGATGCATTTTTTTTCGTTTTAGATATGTTGTTGGATGGGACGCTAATATTGTGTTCCGGTTTCTGTGGATGATTCCCGAGTGGCTGAGTGACTTTCTAGTCTGTTTCCTATTCCCAACACCAAAAGGACGTAAAAAGAAATGAGCCGGGGCACAGCATTTCCGTGCGCCCAGCGAAGAATCAGGTCAGCCTGCGTATCAATATAGTCTGACCAGAGACATCTCTTGCTGCATGAAGAAGCATTGGGCCCTTAGCTATCCTTAGAGCGCACAGCGAAGACTCTGATCAGACTGCGTGGATGCGAAGGCAGATCTGAGTCTTCGCTGGGCACACATGCCTTATTGTAGGTTTTGTCGTGCGCTGGCTCTAAAATTTCGCGAAAGACATAGGTGATCTTACCTGAGTGTTCATGTAATATTGAATTTATTAAAAGAGTTGAGGAAAAGGGATAAAATGCGAGGCTTTGCCGAGCATTTTATGCCTTTTCATCAACGCGTTAAATAAATTTAATAATACATGAGCACGAATGCAAGATACTATTTATCATATGGTATTTGAAACGCATTTTATTCACGATTTGTTTACAGAAATGTCAGTATTCCGCTATAGGTTAACGCGAAGTCGTTAACATGGTTAAGGACGTCGTACGTGTAACATTATGGGGCGCAACTATTAAACTAGCAAATTACTTGTCCAATTCACAAACTGCATGACAAACAGTGTAGATCCAGATCCGATTGCTCCATCTGACCAGGATCTACACTGTTTGCAAAAGTAGGGGTTGGCGTGATCAGCGGGATAAGGGTCAATGTAATCTGATCTCAATGCGTTTCATCACGTGAACAAGTCCGTGAAATGAACACCACCCTAAACCCCACTTTATATAGAGAAAACTGGGGTTTACGTGGGTATACATTATTTTTCTTATTTTTGCTCCAAGACATAGGTTGTTGGTACTCGTTGGAACCGCCTCAATGAGGCGGTTCTAACGAGCACCCACAACCAATTTTGCTGTATTTATAAGAAAAATATCACGGATTTTCCACAGAAAAGTAGCCATTTTGGAGGTGTGAAAAAACGCACTATGTCACACAGGTGTGTTATCTTAATGCCTTTTCTGTTTTCATTTAAAACTTCCCAACCTGAATCATTTGCTCATTTCGCTTTGATACATATCAGTATTACAAGTTAATATAGCTTTAAATAATAAAGTTTGATGCTTATGACCCAAAAAGAGGATTGTCACGAAATCATCATCATAAAACAAAAACTGATTAGAAACCACGGAATCATAAGGTCTTGAATCACTTCCTTTGACACCACGAAAAACGCCTATACAATTTTTACCCCTTAAACTCCGCTTTTATATAGTAAAACCTGACTGTCTCTGTCTCTGGTCGGGCTCATCGGAGTCTAACTGTTGGTTTTCTTTTGCTCCAGCATTTCAGTGGTTTCTTGCTGTCGAGTCTTCACCGTTGTCTCACCTCTGTGGTTCTTTGATTTTTGTGTTCACGGAGATGTTGCACTGATGAGTTAGGAGGCCTTCATGCGGACTGAACAAATTATTTGTCTAAATCGCGACGGAAGTAAGGGCGAGGATTGTGGCCACGTAAAATCGATTTAAGCCCCCCAGTGGAAATCTTCCACTGACCGTTCCAAGGCGGCTCTTCTGTGGCGATTTATTTATGTTGTTGTTTGTTACTTACTGTGTGTATCACTTGTGTCTTTTGGTTTTGGATGGCCATATGGCCATTTTGTGGGAAAGTAACTGTCCTTATGGCCTTCCTTTGTTTAGGTTTCCATTATGGTCTGGTCGCTTAATGTTTGTATTTCTTTCCCTTTGGTGTCTTTTATGGGTGGAGTAAGTTAATTGTATCAATTCCTGATCTTTGTTTTACTTCTACTTTATCTGGGTATACATTATTTTCTGAATTTCTCTTCAAAGAAAAGATTGTGGGTACACGTTAGAACCACCGCGCTGATGTGGTTCTAACGAGTACCCAAAATCAGAAATATGAAAAAAAAAAATCATAATTTTTTATCTGCAATTTTTCTTTTTTTTGTGGTAAAATTTTCAGTATATGTGAATAGGCGTTTTTTCGTAATTATCTGAAAAAAATGATACAAAATTGATTCAAGCCCCTATGCGAGGAACAATCGTTTTTTTGTGTTGGCACATGTACATGCACTTTTTCTCGGACGACTTCGAATTCAACCCATAAGATGCCAATCACCGCAATTGTCGCATGTATTGTCGTCTGCCCGTTACTTTAAAAGTCATTTTTGCAAATAGTGTGGACACTGTTTGCCTGTATGCAAAAATATTTTTAAAACGTTTTCAAAAAAGATTCAGCAGACGACATAAGCAGACGACATTTTCAGATGTAGTTTTTCTCGGCGTTTCACCACACTCTATTCAACAGATGACAAAATGTTGATATCATCACGTGAAGAAGTCCGTGAAATGAACACCCCCTTACACCCCACTTTGTATAGAGAAAACTGGGGTTTACGGGGGTAAACATTATTTTTCTTATTTTTACTCCAAGACATCGGTTATGGGTACTCGTTAGAACCGCCTCAATGAGGCGGTTCTAACGAGCACCCACAGCCTATGTTTGCTGTATAAATAAGAAAAATATCATCGATTTTCATGAGAAAAGTAGCCATTTTGGAGATGTGAAAAAATGCACTATGTCGCACGGGTGTGTTAGCGTAATGTGTTTTTTATTTTCCCACCAAAACAGGGCTTGATAGCTCATGCAAATTGCCTCCATTGTTTCCCCCAGAAAACTGGACTTGTTTCAGAGACAATTTGTATTAGATGTCATCTCCCATTTTATGGAGACGATATGCATGAGATAACAAATCCTGTTTTCTAGGAAAAAAAGAAAAATATTTTAAAATGCCAGCTGGTGAAAAAATACCAAGTATACAGAGCGTTAGCTATCAGCCTAAAGGCGTGTTTCAGAAACTACGCATGCAAACTAGTATTAATGTCGCTAAAAATGTGTCATTGTGCTTTTATTGGTGAATAGCGTCCCTCTATGTGATGTTGAATGGTGAGCTCGTCTCGATCGACATCCCAGCTTAGAAAAAAGTTTGAGCAATATTGAGGACCCGCCTTATAACAATAGTATCTGTTCCCTTACACCTTGTCGATATAGCGATTTTCCGATATTTTAAATCCATAGGGGCTTGAATCATGAAAAAAAATGAAAAAAAAAAAAAAAAAAAATTTTTTTTTTTTTTTTTGGTACTATATTAGAGACAAGGGGGGAAACTTCGGCTCAGTTTTTTGGGGGGTTACCTCATTTGACCCAGTGTATCTTTTTCGCAAATGCAGTTTTTACCTGGTTATTATGACTTATACAAGTTAAATAAGTCCACTTTGCAAAAATAATCCGCCTCTGTCTGCCACTTGCAGGAAACATGTTTTTCTCGCATGGATTAGCTCAGCAAAGCAAAATTCGGCATAAACGTGTGACAAAAATTTTCAGGTTTTCATCAATCACAACCGAACTAGTGATACGGGATGAACTTTTTTTCGCTTTCACCCGTTGTCTTTCATTTCACTTTAGCTCTCTTTGCCAATTTAAATCCAAAAAGATGTACTCGCAGCTGTAAATTTAGGTTTTACGACTTTTGCTTCGCTTTCCGCAGTGTTCTGTCAATGATCGGTACAGAAACCCGGGCGCTTGCCATAATCGTCGTGTTTAAAAAACGGGACGTGCAAGACAGATACAATCCGGAACTTTGGAAACTACGTCCGGGCAGTGGAGTAGCTGTTGTTACTGTTAAAATGTGTGTGATAGCCTTGGTTTCTCCTTTGATTTATTTTTTCAATGTAACATATTCTGCTAGGACTACGTATACACGTATTACGCAGATAAGATAACTGAATGGTGTTTCTACGTATAATGGGCTGTGCTCCGGGAATTTTGTATTGTATCGCTTTGCGGTCAACTTCCAATCAGCCGCTGTAACTTTTTTAACACATGCGCAGAAAAGGACATAAAATGTTTACTGAAAAGCAGAAGACAGCCTTAGATCTGATAAAAAACAAGGCCCAACTGCCTTGTTTATGTCCAGGCTGGGACGGGCACAACCCACGTTATCGAGAAGATTGCTAGAGTGCTCTGTATTGTAGGGAAATGCTTGTCAATTTCTTGCACGACGGGTATCTATAAAATCTATGTGTTTTTGGCAGAGTGCTAAAGAACGTGTGTACATGACGTCGTCATCTTGTGTTTAAACGCTCGTTCCCGGTACACGGCGACGGTAAGCTAAGCAAAAAAAAAAAAAAATAATAATAATAATAAATAAATAAATAAGGCAGCAGTGTTAAGCCAAACGGCTCAGAATATAAGTTAAAAGAGATACGACTAGAAATAACTTGAAATTATTTTACAAATTTGGATTCAAAGTGGTCGGAATGACTGACGACTTTAAGTGTGTGTTCTAATATTGTTACCTAAATAACAATAGCTGTTTTGGTGCCAATAGGCCTTCTTTTTTTCCTTTGTGATAAGTTGAAACCTAGGAAAAAGCGTTTCAACATGTATTTTGTCTAATGTTTGCTGTTTTCTCTCTCTCTCTCTCTCTCTCTCTCTCTCTCTCTCTCTCTCTCTCTCTCTCTCTCTCTCTCTCTCTCTCTCTCTCTCTCTCTCTCTCTCTCTCTCTCTCTCTCTCAGATATTTGGTCGGAAGAAATTTGTGGAGGTCTTAAGATTAAGTAGAGGGGTATGGAAATATTGTGTACTGTTCATTCCAGAGGTAGAAAGAACGGTGTACAGACCTAAATTGCACCAACCTGACCCAAGGATTATAAAACTTTTTTTCATGCTCAACTGATAGGGTATGAAATTTATCCGGCTCATAAATAAAATAAAAATGTAATGTAAACACATAGAAAACAGTGTAGTTCATACTTCCGTGAACGCATCGAGTCACATGATTTTCAGTGACGTCAAGTGACGTCATTCTAAACCATGGTTCTCTACGGGCGTTGGTGAGGTCAACGCTGTAACTCTCTTTGTAGTAAAATGGCGTGGAAATGTTTTTCAGTTTAAAAAGTTTGCCCTAAAAGCATTATTTTTCGCCCAGTGATGAGGGGCAAAGAATGTAATTATAAAACAATAAACTTAATTTTTCTGCTTTTCATGAAAGTATGAACGACAGCGAGTCGCTAACAAAGTTTACATGAACCCCTTCGGGGTTCACTTACTTTGCACACAACCCACTGCGTTCGTACTATCATGAACAGCAGAAAAATAAATTTCATTTCTTAAGTGTTTGTTTTCTTTGCCTCATACTGCTGCCTCACTCTAGGGTTTATTAGCTATCTCATTATGTCAATCATTGCAAAACACCCACATTGAGCCGGAGGTAGTTTTGTTTTCAAAACCGTCTTCTGTAGCATGTTTTGTTATCCATGCGATTAGGGGAGCACTCTCTCAGCTTCTGCTTAAATGTACAATTTTAACAGTCAGAATGACATGTCCTTATCAACTTTTAATGAAATGGACAATCAATTTGTCATCAAACTGCTGTCAAGTGTCAAAGAAAGCAGGTCATGAAATGTACATGCACTGGTTTTTATTTCATGCGTAGCACTTTACATGTAAACGGGTGCTTTAGACGCAAACTTTAGCGGATACTGGAAAAATGATGACGATTTTCTTCAGGAGGTATGAATATTAAAATGCTAACATTTTGTTGTGTTACATTTGTGTTAATGTGCTTTATCGCTTATTAATTTCTGTATATTTGTGCAGTCTTTGCATTCCCAACGCATTCTTTAAAGTTTTCGGACCCGCCCATCGGGGCTTAAAGAAATAGATGGGCTGCGTGACGCTTCCAAGCGGAGCTGAAACCGACCGCACGCGAGTACTGCTAAACCGCTCAGAAAATCTATGCCTGCCCGGGCACAGCGGTGCGAGTCAGACCGTTCATGCTTATAAACCCTTTTGGCTTCATTGGGCGACAGGGCTTGAGATGTCAATTCATCTCAATAACGAGTAAAAGTCTCACAAAATGGATTCAACGTCACCAAAATGATCTGTTGATGGGCACTTTAAACATCTAATTAAACAAATAAATTCCTTAAAGTGTTTGGGTGAGAAAAATAATTAATATTGCGGTCGTGGCTTCGGACTCGTTTACAGTGAATTAAAGTCTCATGTTCGACAAAACCCCACATGATACTTAACTAAACTGAACACTTGCTTGAAAATTCCTTGTTTCGGCCTCAATCTCATCATACATTCTATTAGTCAGTTCTTATCTAAGCAGGAAACGGCCCCCGCCGATCGGGTCATGAAGAAATGATGCTTCCACGCAGAGCTGAAACCGACCCGCACACGAGTACTTGTAATCCGCTTAGAGGATCTAAGCCTGTCCAGGCAAAGCGGTGCGAGTCGGCCCGTCCATGTTAATTAACCCTATTGGTTCATTGGGCGGCAGGGATTGAGATGTCATTTCATCTTAAGGTCGGGTAAAAGTCCTACAAGAATGGAAGCAACGTCTCCAAAATGACCTTTGCAGTGTTGACGGGGACGTTAAACCTCAAATCAAACAAACAAATCTAAGCAGGAAAATTGCCTGAACTGTTAGTATTTGAAAATAGCGAGCACTACAAATTTAACGCTCGGCTGAATTGGACATGAATAACGTTTTATAACCTTTTAATAGCCTGGTCAAGAAACACTAAGATTGGAATGCCGCTTTACTCAACAGCACCAACATTTTTAAATGTCCTATATAGCGTGATAGCTCAGTGGTTAGTGCACTTGCCTCTGATGCTAGAGGTCCCGGAGTTGATCCCCGGCAGCGGCGATAAAATTTCGGTGTCCGAACACGCTCCATTGGCATCATTTGCAGGGATGAATGTCATAAAGTGCACCGTCCTTCGGATCGGGACGTTAACTGGAGGCCCCCTGTGCAGGGAGAACCATCCCCTGTGCAGGTTAAAGATCCCTACCGTAATTACATGATTACTGTGTAGGCTTTCATCCTGCAAAACCTGGAGTGTATGTAATATACACCTGCGGTAATGGTCAAATGTGACCGACGCAGTATCAGAAGATAGATGGATAGATATATTGACAAGGCCACATTTTTCATTAACTTTCCAATACACTCTAGGCTAATACAAGTACTTTTTCAACAGATCTAATAGCCCGGTCACACCTTTACGTTTCTGCTACGTTTCACCACGTTTCTGACAAAAACCCAAAACGTGGTCAAACGTCGCAACCTGCTGCGTTTTTTATGCAGATTAGATGTCTTGTTGTGTACATGGAGTATGAGCTACGTTTCTACTGCGAAGCTGCGGCCTAAGACCCACGTATCGCAGCGTTTGCGTGACGTAAGTGCTGCGTATATCGCGTTGCTGTTACGTAAGAGCTGTGTTTCATTCTGACCTGCGACGTTGCTGTTGCGTAACAGCGACGTTTTAAAACGTATGTGGTAATAGTATCAGTCGTCGGTCGGCATCTAACCATGGTCTCACCCACCGGCGTCTTGGTCGCCTCCTTCTCACAATCCCTTGGCCAACTCTAATCGCTTGCAGCCTCCTGCCCACTTGCCGTTTCTTTTCAGTCTCGATTAAGGTCCATAGTAAACCAACAACAACAATCTGTTCTTCAGAATAATAATCCATGATAGCTTTGACATGAATGCGAAGGACCCGAATGCTTGCTGTTGTATATATATAAATATATGAGACCACTTGATCGAGATTAAAATGTAATATGCGATGCCACTTGACCTCATTTGAAACTCAACAAAAGCCACAATCGTCGCTATTACGCCGCAGGTAAACTTGAAACGCCACAGCTATTTTTACTACGTCGTACATACGCAGCAATAACGTCGCACATACAACAGCTACGTAGTACTTACGCCATGCTTACGTTATGATACGCCGTGGAAAAGGCGTATTTAAAATTAAAACGTAACAGATACGCCGTAGATACGAAAGGAACGTCGCTGTTACGCAGCGACAACGTTTCGTACGCCACACTTACGTGGTAAGTCTTGAGTGGCGTATGTGCGGCGTAAGAGGCGTTTGTGCTACGCTGCTGCTGCGTTCCTTTCGTTTGCACTGCGTTTCTGCTACGTATGTACGACGTTTCGAACCTGCCACGTATGTGCGACGTAAAGAAGTTGCATGCAACTTCTTTACATGGCAGCCTCGCGTAAGAGGCGTTCCTGCTACGTATCTCGGCGTAAGAGCTACGTTCCTGCGGCGTACTTTTCGTTTCGCCACGTATTGAGAAACGTAGCGCTTACGCCGGTCGAAACGTAAAGGTGTGACCGGGGTATAAGCACTTCACCATCAAACCATTCATAACAGTCATCTATTTTAAGGCATTCAAGAGTTATGCAACGGAAGGCCAGGTTTTTTTTTTTACCGGATACTACGGTCTTCGACCACATGTGATTAACGATCGGCTCGATATGAGTGAAATAAACTCGAAAGGACCGTAAAATGACCCCCGCTCCGCACCCCCTCATCCCCCCCCCCCCAAAAAAAAAAAAAAAAAAAAAAAAAAAAAAACGAGGTTGATATGTTCTAGCTTATTCTGATTTTCTTCGTTTGCTGTGTTGTGGTGAGTTGTGGTGCCTATTCAGATTAATACAAACTTGCTGAGCAGAAGAATTGAGCAATGTTTTTTAACAAAATCCCTACATCAATGGATTTGACCGAATTCATAAATAGAAGCATACACTTCAGAAATTCGCGGATGAGAGGGCATGTGTGTGCTGCACTGTAGGGGTTCTGTCCCCTTAAATCCTGTTGGCAAAGGACCCAATTGGCCCAACCTTAATATTGCTTATTGTCACTTACTGGCCATTTGCGACCCAGGTTCAAAATTTCAAAACATAAAAAGGAATATGTTGCAATAGGGAACAAATTGTTTCCATGCTGCATCATTTTGAGCATTTACGTATTGGTGGCATTTTTAACAAGCTGGCTGTTTTTTTTTATTTCTGTCTACACAAGCATGAGTGAAACTGTTTTGCAAATCACACAAAACGTCCACGATTTCAACAAAAATACATTTCACTTTTTCTGAGTCCGGCTTATCCCTACCTTCCTAAATTTAGCCACCCACCTAGCTCTGTGATTAGTCCATTTGCCTCAGATACTAAAGGTCCCTTGTTCGATCCTCAGCAGCGGTGACAAAATTTCGGCGTCAGAACATGTTCCATTGGCATCATTTGCAGGTATGGATATCATACAGTGCATCGACCTTCGAATGTGGACGTTAACTGGACCCCAACCCCCCCCCCCCCCCCACCCCTGTGCAGGAGAACCATCCCCTGTGCATGTTAAAGAACCCTACCGTAATTACATGATTACTGTGTACTCTTTCATCCTTCAAGACTGGATTATATGCAGTATTCAACGTCTGTGTCCCCTCTTGGGGTTTAGTTGAATGAAAATGGAAGAAAAATAGCGATAATGCTCATTTGTCACTTCTTCGAACGGTTTAAAATTAAACAGCACCGGTCGTTCCGGTCGTTAGTTCATCGATAGAGTAGCCCGGAATCAGCAGGAAAACCAAGCTTCGCGGCGATTGTTTTCTTGATCTGTTACAGAAAGCGATGTAAAAGGAGTAAAATCTAAATTTAGAGCTGCAAATACATCATTTTGGATTCAAATTGGTCAAGAGAGGTTCATTTTAATGAAAGACATCAGTTGAAAGCGAAAAAAGTTTCCTCCGTAACCCCAGTTCGCTTGTGACTGATGAAAACCTGAAAATTTTTGTCTCACGTTTATGCCGAATTTTGCTTTGCTGAGTTAATCTTTGCGAGAAAAACATGTTTCCTGCCATTGACAGACAGAGGCGGATTATTGTTGCAAAGTGAACATATTTAACTTGTATAATTCATAATAAGGAGGTGAAAAACTGCTTTTGCGAAAAAGATACACTGGGTCAAATGAGGTAACCCCCCAAAAATTGAGCCGAAGTTTCCCCCCTTGTCTCTAATAAAGTCTCAAAAAAAAATTTTTTTTTTTTTTTCATTTTTTTTTTCATTTTTCATGATTCAAGCCCCTATGTTTAAATCCCAATAAAAGAGTAGCCAATAAAAGAGTAGTATACATAGGGACAAACTGTATTCAAAACTGTGATTTAGGGAGGAAAATCGGAGGTTTTACGGTTGGAAATTTCGTTTTACGGCGACGCGTTTCACAATTCTGAATTACAGTTATACCCATTCTAATGCACTTTTAGTGTTGTTTTGTTAAAAAACTTATATTTTGCACAAAACGGCTAGTGCTGTGAACAGCGTAAAACCAAAATCCAGCCAATGAAAAGTGGCGTTAGATGCTGACTTCGGGTTTCCGACAGTATATCGCAGAATATACAGTCGCAATTTTTTGACGTTATCCAATCAGACGTCGCGTTACATATGCAAGTGCATTAGAATATGCAATATAAGGCCTTTTTACACCAGTTAGTTGCTCTAAGGAACAAATGTTGTGGAAATTCGTTAGAATCTCCTGGAGGCGATTCTAACAAACATCCACAACATTTGTTTCTTAGGGTAGTATAAGAAACAGATATTGTGGACATCTGCTATCATCCCCTCGCGAGGCGAGTCTAACTAATAGTATCAACATTTGTTTCTTGGAGAAATATACCTTTATTCTGTGCTATCTTTATTGAGCTATGGATTCGTTTCATTGAAATTGTCGTTGTGACAAATTTTGCCAGTCTGTAGGAAACGCCGGTGTCGTTATAAAACGTCGTTTCGTTAAAGGAAACGGGGGGTGTTTTGGAAATATCGGTATAAAGAGGATGATATGTATTAGAGCAAAAACCCTATTGTTATATGCAAATTCTGTGGTAAACTATGCAATAAACCAATCACTATTTTTTCATGATCTCGTCTTTGCTCGTTTCCAAAATATTTTACTTGTCCTGTGTATTAGTTATCATTTGCAATGGACTAAGTTTAAAACTCGCAGTTGGGTTCACATGTACATTGCAAATGAAGAAGAAGAAGAAGAAGAAGAAGAAGAAGAAGAAGAAGAAGAAGAAGAAGAAGAAAAAAAAAAGATGATGAAGAAGAAGAAAAAAACTCGCCAAATCTGTATGGGAATTTCCTTTATAAGAGTGGTATGCATGTGCATAATAAAAGGCAGATTACCTAATATATTACCACCTCTTGAGGGGTACACTCTTAAAGAAAAGAAGCTGCTCCAAAGGGCAGCAATTGTCTTCTCATTGAGTGTAACCCAAATTTAAAAGTGATAGCACGGAACATTTTGTTTTACGAATGTGTATAATTCGTTTTTCTCCTTGCTACATCCCTAATAGTTTCACCTTCATTGACGTCACGTTATCCTATGTTGCGCGCCATGACACTGAATGTCGTTTAACATGCCACACTCTCTGCAGGCTTTTTTGTGAAATTTGCTAATTTACTGCAAACACGTTAATTTTTTCTTTTTCTTTTTGGATTGCGATATAGACGTCTCCGCTTCACTTATTAGCTCACCTGAGCATGGTGAGCTATTGTGATCAGTCAATGTTCGTCGTCCGCCGTCAACAGTTTGCTTTAAATACTACTACTCCTACACCCTTGGGCTAATTTCATTTAAACATGACAGAAATGTTGCCAAGGTGGCTCTCTTCAAAAAACCACAACAACAATAATAACAACAACAACAACTGAAATCGTTCCGCACCAATGAACAAGATGGCCACCGGATCTTAAAATAGAACCATGAGCCAATTCCATTCAAACTTCATAGGAATTGTTGCTTAGGTGACCTTCTACCAAAATAATCAAAATCATTCCGGTCCGATGAGCAATATGGCCACCAGAGCTAAAAGTAGAAAAAAATCTTAAAACGGTTACTCCTCCTAAACACCTTGGGCAATCTCATTCAAACTTCATAGGTATGTTGCATAGGCGACCCTCTACCAAAATAGCTAAAACTGTTCCACTCTAAAGAGCAAAATGACTGCCAGAACTGAAAAAAGAAAGACAAACATATACAATTTGCAAACTCCTACCAAACCCTTAGCCCAATTTAATTCAGACTTCACATGAATGTTGCCTAGGTGGGTCCCTACCAGAACAGTTACCATCGTTCAGTTCCGATGAACAAAGCCAGAGCTAAAATAGGAAATCTTAACCGACTTCTCCCCCTATATCCCTTGGCCAGTTACATTCAAACTTCACAGGAATGTTGCTTCAATAACCCTCTACTGAAATAGCTGAAATTGTTCCGCTCCGATGAACAAGCTGGCCACAGAGCTAAAAAAACAACAAACAAGAGGACCAACTGGCCCTATAGCGCTTACCTGTGTACCAAAAAATCATGAGTGATGTTTAGAATACCCATCGGGACTTGAAGAAATAGATTGGGCTACATGGTGCTTCCATGCAGAGCTGGAGCCGAATGCAGATGAGTATTGGTAAACAGGTTAGAGGTTCTAAGCCTGCCCAGGAAAAGTGGTGTCAATTGAACCGTCTATGCATTTAAACCCTGTTGGTTTCATTGGGCAGCAGAGCTTAAGATGTCATTTCATCTCAATGTAGGGTAAAAGTCCCACAAATCTGGAAGCAAAGGCTCCAAAATGACCTACACCGTGTTGACAGGGATGTTAAACCTCAAATCAATCAAAATCGGGGCCCTGTGGTTTCAGAAAAGAAGATTTTTGAAGTTGATCCATTATAAGTCTATTGGTGTTAAGGAGCCCTGGCGAATGGCCAATTCAGACTCCAGGGGCATGGTTGGCAGGATTTATGTAGGAGACCACTTGACATTGCTACATACTAAATATCTAAGCTCTTGGCCTCATGGTTTTGGAGAAGAAGATTTTTGAAGTTTTTTTCCAGTATAAGTCTATAGGTGCTAATGAGCCCTGGGGCATGACAAATTTTGACCCAAAGGGCATGGTTGACATGATTTATGTGGGTGACCATTTTATGTTGCTATATACTAAATGTCTATGGTCTGTACTTCATGGTTTCAGAAAAGAAGTTTTTCAAAGCTTATTTTCCATTATTCCATTATTAGTTTATTGGAGTTACGGGGTCACAGGATTGTGCCAATTTAGACTCTAGGGGCATGATTGGCAGGATTCATGTAGGCGACCACTCGACGTTGCTACATGCTAAATACCTTAGCTCTGGGCCTTATGTTTTCAGAGAAGAAGATTTTTGAAGTTTGTTTTTCATTTTAAGTTGTACATTTCAAGTCTATGGTAGGTAATGTGCCCATGGGCGTGGCCAATGTTGACCCAAGGGGCATTTTTGGCAGGATTTATTAAGGTGACCATTTCATGTGGCTACAAACTAAAGATCACAACTCTGGGCTTTATGGTTACAGAGGAGAAGATTTTTGAATTTTTTTCCATTATAAGTCTATGGGAGCTAATGAGCCCATGGGCGTGGCCAATTTTGACCCCAAGAGCATGGTTGGCAAGATTTATATAGGTGACCACTTGCCGTTGCTACATGCTACATATTTAAGCTCTGGGCCCTGTGGTTTCAGAGAAGAAGATTTTTTAAGTTTTTCCAATTGTAAGTCTATGGGATCTATGGGAGCTGAAGAGCCCGCGGGTGTGGCCAATTTGGATCCCAGGGGCATAATTGGCAGGATTTATGTCGGTGACCACTTGACGTTGCTACAAGCTAATTATCTAAACTCCGGGCCTTATGGTTTCATAGAAAGGGACTTTTGAAGTTTCTTCCATTATAAGTCTATAGAGCTGATGAGCACGGGCTTGGCCAATTTTGACCCAGGGGCAGGGTTAGCAGGATTTTTTTATTTTTTATTTTACGATGTTGGTTGGCGCCTGATGCTCCGTCTTTGGTCGGGCCCCTCGGAGACTAACTGTTGGTTTTATTTTGCTCCAGCAATTCTGTTGTTGTATGCTGTGGAGTCCTTAACCTTGTTTCAACGCTGTAGTTTTTTGATTTGTGTGTTCTCGGAGATCTTACAATGATGAATTAGGAAGCCTTCATGCGGACTAAACAAAATTAGTGTATACCACGACAGAGGTAAGGGCGAGGATTATGGCCATGTAAAATCGATTTAAGCCCCCCAGTGGAATTCTTTTCACTGACCGTTCCAAGGCGGTTCTTCTGTGGCGGTTTATTTATGTTGTTGTTTGTTACTACTCACTGTGTGTATCACTTGTGTCTTTTTATTTTGGATGGCCATTTGGCCATTTTGTGGGAAAGTAACTGTCCTTATGGCCATCCTTTGTTTAGGTTTCCATTATGGTCTGGTCGCTTCATGTTTGTGTTTCTTTCCCTGTGGTGTTTTTGATGGGTGGAGTTAATTAATTGTATCGATTCCTGATCTTTGTTTTACTTCTACTTTATGTAGGTGACTATTTTATGTTGCTAGATACCAAATATCTGAATTCTGTGCTTCACAGTTTCAGAGAAGATTTTGAAGCTTTTTTTCCATTACGAGTCTATGGAACCTAAGGGGTCCCGGGACGTGGCCCATTTGGACCCTAGGGGCATGACTGACAGGACTTAATATGACGGTGACCACTTGCCATTGCTCCATGCTAAATATATAAGCTCTGGGCCCTGTGGTTTCAGAGAAGAATATTTTTGAAACTTTTTTCCATTTTGAGTTTATGGGGGCTAAGTGGCCTCGGGGTGGGGGCCCATTTGGACCCCAGGGGCATGATTGGCAGGATTTATGTAGGTGACCACTTGCCGTTGCTACATGCTAAAAATCTAAGCTCTGGGCCCTGTGGTTTCAGGAAGAATACTTTTTAAGCTTTTTTTCTATTATGAGTCTATGGGAGCAAAGGGGCACCGGAGAGTGGCCCAATTGGACCCCAGGGGCATGATTGGCAGGATTTATTTAGGTGACCACTTGCCTTTGCTACATGCTAAATATCTAAGCTCTGGGCCCTGTGGTTTCAGAGAAGAAGATTTTTGAAGTTTTTTTTTTCATTATGAGTCTATGGGAGCTAAGGGGCCCGGGGTGTGGCCCAATTGGACCCGAGGGGCACAATTGGCAGGACTTATGTAGGTGACCACTTGCCGTTGCTACATGCTAAATATCTAAGCTCTGGGCCCTGTGGTTTCAGAGAAAGAAAATTTTTTGGGGCTTTTTTCCATTATAAGTCTATGGGAGCTAAAGGGCCCCAGGGTGTG
This sequence comes from Lucinisca nassula, assembly GCA_963580285.1. Classification (NCBI taxonomy): domain Eukaryota; kingdom Metazoa; phylum Mollusca; class Bivalvia; order Lucinida; family Lucinidae; genus Lucinisca; species Lucinisca nassula. Next base: position 44,213,003 of record OY757025.1, on the reverse strand, counting down.
GCCAATTTGGACCCCAGGGGCAAGATTGGCAGGATTTATGTAGGTGACAACTTGACATTGTTACAAGCTACATATCTAAGCTTTGGGCCCTGTGGTTTGAGAGAAGAAAGTTTTTGAAGCTTTTTTCCATTATGAGTCTATGGGAGCTAAGGGGGTCCCGGGGTGTGGTCCATTTGGACCCCAGGGGCATGATTGGCAGGATTAATGTAGGCGACCACTTGTAATTGCCACATGCTAAATATCTAAGCTCTAGGCCCTGTGGTTTCAGAGAAGAAGATTTTGAAGCTTTTTTCCATTATGAGTCTATGGGAGCTAAGGAGCCCCGTGGTGTGGCCCATTTGGACCCCAGGGGCATGGTTGGCAGGATTTATGTAGGTGACCACTTGCCGTTGCTACATGCTCAATGTATCTAAGCTCTGGGTCCTGTGGTTTCAGAGAAGAAGATTTTTGAAGCTTTTTGTTTCATTATAAGTCTTTGGGAGCTTAGGGGCCCTAGGGTGTGGCCAATTTGGATCCAAGGGGCATGATTGGCAGGATTTATGTAGGTGACCACTTGACATTGTGACAAGCTACATATCTTAGCTCGGGCCCTGTGCTTTCAGAGAAGAAGATTTTTGAAGCTTTTTTCCACCATGAGTCTATGGGAGCTAAGGGGCTCCGGGGCGTGGCCCATTTGGACCCCAGGGGCACGTTTGGCAGGATTTATGTAGGTGACCACTTGCCATTGCTACATGCTAAATATCTAAGCTCTGGGTCCTGTTGTTTCAGAGAAGAAGACTTTTGCAGTTTTTTTTTCCATTATGAGTGCAAAGGAGCTAAGGGGCCCCGGGACGTGGCCCGTTTGGACCCGAAGTGCATGATTGGCAGGAATTATGTAGGTGACAACTTGCCGTTGCTACATGCTAAATATCTAAGCTCTGGGCCTTGTGGTTTCAGAGAAGAAGATTTTTTAAACTTTTTTTCATTATGAGTTTTTGGGAGCAAAGGGGCCCCGGGGCGTGGCAAATTTGGACTCCAGGAGCATGATTGGCAGGATTTATGTAGGTGACCATTTGCCGTTGCTACATGCTAAATATCTAAGCTCTGAGCTCCTGTGGTGTCAGAGAAGAAGATTTTTGATGCTTTTTCCCATTGTGAGACTATGGGAGTAAAGGGGCCCCGGGGCGTGGCCCATTTGGGCAGGAATTATGTAGGTGACCACTTGCCGTTGCTACATGCTAAATATCTAAGCTCTGGGCCCTGTGGTTTCAGAGAAGAAGATTTTTGAAGCTTTTTTTCGATTATGAGTCTATGGGAGCTAAGGGGCCCCGGGGCATGATTGACAGGATTTAAGTAGGTGACCACTTACCGTTGCTATATGCTATGTATCTCAGCTCTGGGCCCTGTGGTTTCAGAGAAGAAGCTTTTTGAAGCTTTTTCCATTATCAGTCTATTGGAGCTAAGGAGCCCCGGGTTGTGGCCAATTTGAACCCCAGGGGCATAATTGGCAGGAATTATGTAGATGACCACTTGCCGTTGCTGCATGCCAAATATCTAAGCTCGGTGCCCTGTGCTTTCAGATAGGAAGATTTTTGAAGCTTTTTTTTCACCATGAGTCTATGGGAGCTAAGGGGCTCCGGGGCGTGGCCCATTTGGACCCCAGGGGCATGTTTGGCAGGATTTATGTAGGTGACCACTTGCCATTGCTACATGCTAAATATCTAAGCTCTGGGCCCTGTTGTTTCAGAGAAGAAGACTTTTGAAGCTTTTTTTTCCATTATGAGTGCATAGGAGCTAAGGGGCCCCGGGACGTGGCCCGTTTGGACCCGAGGGGCATGATTGGCAGGAATTATGTAGGTGACCACCTGCCGTTGCTAAATGCTAAATATCTAAGCTCTGGACCCTGTGGTTTCAGAGAAGAAGATTTATAAAACGTTTTTCCATTATGAGTCTTTGGGAGCAAAGGGGCCCCGGGGCATGGCCCATTTGGACTCCAGGGGCAGGATTTATGTAGGTGACCACTTGCCGTTGCTACATGCTAAATATCTAAGCTCTGGGCCCTGTGGTTTCAGAGAAGAAGATTTTTAAGCTTTTTTCCATTATGAGCCTATGGGAGTAAAGGGCCCCCGGGGCGTGGCCCATTTGGGCAGGAATTATGTAGGTGACCACTTGCCGTTGCTACATGTTAAATATCTAGCCTCTGGGCCCTGTGGTTTCAGAGAAGAAGATTTTTTGAAGCTTTTTTAGCTCACCTGTCACGTAGCGACGAGGTGAGCTTTTGGGATCACTTTTTGTCCGTCGTCCGTCTTGCGTGCGTCCGTCCGTCCATCTGTCCGCACTAACAACTGTATAGTTAGGTGGCTATGTAAATGGAGAGAATTAATGTAAGTCAATGGGATTTATTCCGTTAGACACCGAAAATACTTCTTTTCTGTGTGAAAAGTAGCCACTTAAGTATCGATCCTGCCAAAAATAGCCACATAAGTATATGTACATCCATGAGAACGTCCGTCCGTCCGTCCGTCACGCTATCTCCTCCTTAACCACTGGTCGGAATGTAACCAATTTGGTACACAGCTTCCTTATATGGTGAGGGCGTGCACCGTCACATATATTTTTGGCCCCGCCCCCAGGGGCCTTTGGGAGGGGTCAAAAGGTCAAATATCAATTGAATTCAATTTCAAAGTCAATTTTATAGATTTTGAAACCAAACTTTGCATAAGTAATGATTAATGATACATGTAACGTATATTGGACGGGATTTTGCCTGCGACCCCTGGGTCATGCCCAAGGGGTCGGACTTGGGGGGGGGGGGGGGTCAGGTGGTCTAAATTCAAATTTTACCGAATATAGTCATATGGAATATCAAATTGAACGGGGTCATTAGTAGAATATAATACAAGTAAAATTTTGACCCTAGGATCAGATTGGGGCCCTGGGGGAGGGGTCAAAGGGTCAAAATTAACTTAGTCATGTGGCATATCAAATTGAAGGGCATGATTAGTAGAATTAAATACAGATAATATTTTGACCCTGGGGTTAAATTAGGGCCCAGGGTGAGGGGTTTTCGGTACTTGGCCCCTCTGTAGAAAGCGTGGGGATTTGCGATGGCGTGCCATCGACAGTATTCTAGTGTTGGTTTATACTGCAAACATAGGTTGTGGGTGCTCGTTAGAACCGCCTCATTGAGGCGGTTCTAACGAGTACCCACAACCTATAACTATTAGCAGAAATAAGAAAAATAATGTATACCCCCGTAAACCCCAGTTTTCTCCATACAAAGTGGGGTTTAGGGGGTCTTCGTTTCACGGAATTGTTATCGTGGTGTGAAGATTTTTTTTGCTATTGGAACATGAGGATTTTTAGCAATTTTGAATTTGAAATTTGACCTAGTGCCTCGCAAGAAGCTTCTGCTCAATCAGACGTACTGTTCAGGAACAGATGTCATTTGAAGAATTTCAAGATAGCCTCTTGAATGGAACCAAGTTTTAGCAATTCTTGATAGTTTTAACCTCCATCTTTCTCTGATGCCTCCCATCAAGTTGCAGAAGCTTCCGTGTTGAAGTGGTTACGCTACTCGCCTTGTAAATCAGGGGTCGCAGGATCGATTCCGGGCTTCTCCGGACTTTCGGATGAGTCTTTAAACCGAGGTCCCGATTCCGTACGACCTTAGCTGTTGGTGGGACGTAAAACTTAAAACACTCACTCGCTCCCATCAAGTTGTAGCTAAGTCTGACTTTCCGTATTTGGATGAGATTGTGTTTTAACATTTTCAAGATTGCTGCGTGGATATCCGAATGAAATGCTTTAAGCAATTTTGAATCTTCTTTAAATGGGCCCCGTCAAGCGATTTTGGTACTTATCGCCTATGCGAGCAGCGAAGGTTCAGGCGAGCCTGCGCATCCGCGCAGTCTCGCCAGAACCTTCGCTGCTCGCTCATACAAGCAGTGAATCAAGAGGAACCTTCAGACAGAAAGCCATATCCCTGGCCCCTCTGAATGGCTGGGCATGCGCAGTTAAAATTTGTCATGACGGGATGCTCGAAGACACAAATTCGCTTGGCGGGGCTCAAATGATCACGGCAATGCCTCTCCTCAAAGATCAGCTCAATCTGGCTGTTGGTTCCAGAGAAGATGCCGTTTAAGAGGAATGGGAACATCTGGCAGATTTTTCCGACATTTTTAAAGGGGAGACAACTTTCAGAACTTCCTGTTCGCTTTTCTGTAAGATTTTTCCCACAGACAAATGAGTCAGCTCTTAAAGGAGAGATGCAGGGACCATGATTTTATTATCTCTGTTTCTCCATTTTAACCCTAATTATGGCGCTTTAGAATTGCTAAAATCATTCTGTTCCAACATCCAAGAGGGCCTACAAGATTGCCTTCAGGTGAATGAAAACACCATCAGGGGAGGCAACTCTTCATCTTTTCCTGCTGCATGGATAGCAGGCCTTGCTCAATTATATATAAGTTTCAGTAGGGGACCATGATGCTGAAAGATACACAAAACCAGTGTTGGTGAAACATGCAGGACAGTCTGACAAAGTCAGGCAGAAATTGTCTGGTCTGGTCTGGTGAAAATTATCAGCAATTTCATGCAATATATAACAATTTTCAATTCAAAAATTAGTTTGGTCAGACATTTCTTGAACTAAGTCCCGCCCACCGGGCCTTGAATAGATGGGCTGCACGATGCTTCCACGCAGAGCTGAAACCAACCCGCACACGAGTACTGGTAAACAGCTTAGAGGATCTAAGCCTGCCCAGGTAATGCAGTGCGAATCGGACCCTTCATGCTTATAAACATTCCTGTTCATTCGGCGGCAGGGCTTGAGATGTCATTTCATCTCAATGTCAGGTAAAAGTCCCGCAAAATTGGAAGCAACGTCTCCAAAATGACCCGGTTTACAGTGTTGATGGGGACGTTAAACCTCAAATCAATCAAACAAACAAACAAACAAACAAACGTTTCTTGAACTTTTGTGACCTTTTCTTCCTGACCAAACCATCCATGGCATTTGTTTTATAGTTTCTTTGTCTGTCCTGTCTGTCTGTCTCTCTGTCTGTCTGTCTGTGCCTACCAAACCCCTACCCTACTATACCTGAGATTCGATCATTTCTGGCAGGTGTACATAGCATGCACTCCGGATTTGCAGGATGAAAGCCTACTCAGTAATCATGTAATTGCGGTAGAGATCTTAAATCTGCAAAGGAATATTCACCCTGCGCAGGGGCCTCTTCAGTCAAATTTCCGATCCGAAGGACCGTGGCATTCATCCAATGGAGCATGTTTAAACACCGCTGTCGGGGGATAGAACCTGGGACCTCTTGCAACAGAGTTATGGGATACCACGCTCCATTATGATTATAATTACTCGTTCAAATATTTTTAATTAATTAATTTTATAATTAATGTTAACAATGTTTGAACGAGTAGGCTGATTTATGCCAAACTTGGTAGATATCAGCGAAAACAAAGTAAGGGGAATGGGAACACCTTCAGGGGAGGAAACTCCTCCAAAAGTATGTGTCTCCCATGTCTATAGGGGTCAACTCTTAAAGGAAAGAATTTGCTCCTGAGGAGCAAATTCTTTCCTTTAAGAGTAGACCCCTTTTTCAGGGGGACAGGGCTTATAGACAAGAGGGCCCACAGGGACCATGGTGAGCTCATCTGTGTGTCACTGTCTCGAGTACATTCTATTTTTAGCTATGGTGGCCATCTTGTTCATCAGCAGAGTAATTTTAGCTTATTTGGTAGGGAGTAACCTAGGCAACATTCCTGTGAAGTTTGAATCAAATTGGCCTTAGGGTTTAGGAGGGGTTCACATTTGAGTCAAATTTACAGTATTTTTTTTTCTATTTTTAGCTCCGGTTGCCATTTTGTTCATCGGAGCAGGATAGTTTAAGCCTTTTTGGTAGAGGGTCATCTAAGCAACATTACTTCGAAGTTTGAATGAAAATGGCCCAAGGGTACGAAGGAATTGTTGTTTGAAGATTTTTTTTATTATTTTAGCTCTGGCAGCCATCTTGTTCATTGGAGTGGAATGTGTTTTAACTATTTTGGTAGGGAGTCACCTAGGCAACATTCCTGTGAACTTTTAAATCCAATTGGCCCAAAGACTTAGAAGGAGTTCGCATTTGAAGCAAATTTACAATGCTTTTCTATTTTTAGCTCTTGTGACCATTTGTTAATCATTATGCTATTTTCCTAGCGGGTCATCTACACAACATTCCAATGAAGTTTAGAAGCCTTCATGGTGAAGTGGCCATGCTACTTGCCTTGTGAACCAGGGGTAGCAGGATCAATCCCAGGCTTCTCCAGACTTTCAGATTGGTATTTAAACAGAGGTCCCATCACTGTATGACCTTCGCTGTTGGTGAGACTTAAACTCAAACACTCACTCCTATGAAGGAACCTATATGCCAAATATGAAGGCTGTATCTTAAATGCTTCAAAAGTTATGACAAAGTAGGTTAAAGGTCAGGGCCATGGCTCAGAAGTTTTGAGTGGTTTTGAAAACCTTGTCACAAGGAACATACATGCCAAATATGAAGGCTCTATCTCATATGGTTCAAAAGTTATGATAAAGTAGGTCATAGGTCAACGTCACAGGTCAAATCTTTATATAAGTGGGACGCTCTTGTCACAATGAACCTTCATGCCAAATATGAAGGCTCTACCTCAAACGGTTCAAAATATATGACAAAATAACCTACTGATCTACTTTTTGATTTGACATGACCCATATTTGAACTTGAATGAGATATTGTCCAGATGATCAGTCCGAGCAAGTTTTATGATGATTTGACTAAAACTGTGGCTTCTTAGAGTGTTCAAAACGTTTTTCTATGATTAGATCTGCTGACCTTCTTTTTGACCCGACATGGCCCATATTCGAACTTGACCCAGATATTGTCAAGATGATCATTCTGAGCAGGTTTGATGATGATCGGACCAAAACTGGGGTCTCTAGTGTGTCCACAAGGTTTTGGTAACACTCTGACCTACTGACCTACTTACTGACCAGATATGACCCATATTCGATATGAGATATTGTCAAATGATCATTTTGAGCAAGTTTGATTATGATCGGACCAAAGCTGTGGCCTCTAGTGTGTTCAGAGGGTTTTTCTATGATTTTATGTACAGACCTACTTTTTGGACCGATATGATCCATAATAGAACTTGACAAAGATATTGTCAATATGATCATTCTGGGCAAGTTTGATGATGATCAGACCTAAACTGTGACCTCTAGTGTGTTCAGAAGGTTTTCCATGATTTGACCTTCTGACCTACTTTTTGACCTGACATAACCCATATTCGAAATTGACTGTGATATTGTCAAGACTATCATTCTGAGCAAGTTTGATGATGATTGGACCAAATCTGTGGCCTCTAGTGTGTTCAGAAGGTTTTTCTCTTATTTGACCTACTGACCTACTTTTTGACTTGCCATGACCCATATTCGAACGTGACCAAGATATGATCAAGATGATCATTCTGAGCAAGTTTGACGATGGTCGGACCAAAACTGTGGCCTCTAGTGTGTTCACAAGGTTTTTCTCTGATTTGAACTATTGGCCTACTATTTGAACCGACATGACCCATATTCGAACTTGACTCAGATATTGTCAGGATAATCATTCTGTGCAAGATTGATGATAATTGGACCAAAACTGTGGCCTCTATTGTGTTCATAAGGTTTTATTCTATGATTTGATCTAATGACCTACTTTTTGACCTGACAGGACACATATTCAAACGTGACCAAGATATTATCAAGATGGTCATTCTGAGAAAGTTTGATGATGATTGGACATAAATTGTGGCCTCTAGTGTGTTCAGAAGGTTTTTCTGTGATTTGACCTACTGGCCTACTTTTTGACCCGACAATTCCCATATTCGAACTTGACTGTGATATTGTCAAGATGATCATTCTGGGCAAGTTTGATGATGATCGGACCAAAACTGTGGCCTCTAGTGTCTTCACAAGGTTTTTTTCTGATTTGACCTACTGACCTACTTTTTTGACCCGACATGACCCGTATTCGAACTTGACCGAGATATTTTGTGGTGGTACAAAATTTGTGCAAGTTTAGTTAATATCAAATCATAAATGAAACAGCTATCATGCAGACAAGACCAAAATAGACAATTTTGCCCTTTCAGGGGCCGTAACTCCGAAACACATGATGGGATATGTCTGGTTCAACAAAGGAACCCAGATCTCATGCTGGTACAAGTTGTGTGCAAGTCTGGTTAAAATCAAATCATAAATGAAGACGCTATCGTGCGGACAAGACCAAAGTAGGTAATTTTTGCCCTTTCAGGGGCCTTAATTCCGTAACACATGATGGGATATGGCTGGTTCAAGAAAGGAACCTAGATCTCATGGTGGTACAAGTTGTATGCAAGTCTGGTTAAAATCAAATCATAAATGAAGATGCTATCCTGCGGACAAGACCAAAATAGGCAATTTATGCCCTTTCAGTGGCCGGTACTCCGTAACACATGATGGGATATTGCTGGTTCAAGAAAGGAACACAGATCTTATTGTGGTACAAGTTGTGTGCAAGTCTGGTTAAAATCAAATCATAAATGAAGATGCTATCGTGCGGACAAAACCAAAATTGGCAATTTTTGCCCTTTCAGGGGCCCTAACTCCGTAACACATGACGGGATATGGCTGGTTCAAGAAAGGAACCCAGATCTCATGGTGGTACAAGTTGTGTGCAAGTCTGGTTAAAATCAGATCATAAATGAAGATGCTATCGTGCGGACAAGACCAAAGTAGGTTATTTTTGCCCTTTCAGTGGCCTTAACTCCATAACACATGATGGGATATGGCTGGTTCAAGAAAGGAACCCAGATCTCATGGTGTTACAAGTTGTGGGCAAGTCTGGTTAAAATCAAATCATAAATGAAGATGCTATCGTGCGGACAAGAAATTGTTTACGCACGCACGGACGCACGGACGAAAAGTGATCACAAAAGCTCACCTTGTCAGTAAGTGACAGGTGAGCTAAAAAGCGAACAGTGAGTCACGAAAGTTGTCTCGCTTTGAAAAATGGCGGAAAAATCTGCCAGGTGTTCCCATTCCGCATAAATTAAGAGTATATAGTGGAAACTTCAATGGCTCGAACACGGACTGCTTCTTTACCATGCCTGGTTTGAACTTTTTCTTCAGTCTTCTAAATATTCTTTCCTTAGCTACAGATAGGAAATCAGCCCCCGCCTATTGGGACTTGAAGAAGTAAATGGGCTGCATGATGCTTCCACGCAGAGCTGAATCCGAACCGCACACGAGTACTGGTTAACTGCTTAAAGGATCTAAGCCTGCCCAGGTAAAGCGGTGCGAGGCGGACCGTCCATGCTTATAAACCCTATGGGTTTCATTGGGCGACAGGGCTTGAGATGTCATTTCATCTCAATGTCGGGTAAAAGTCCCACAAAATTGGAAGCAACGTCTCCAAAATGACCTATACAGTGTTGACGGGGACGTTAAACCACAAATCAAACAAACAGATAGGAAATAGAGAGGGATATTTTAGGAGATGTTCTAACTTTCAGTTGTATCTACTCATTAGAATTGCCTCATTGGGGAAAGCCTAATGTGTACAAACAACATATCTTTATTTTATAGAACATTGAGATATTCTTGTTATGTATCCTGGCCTGACACTATGAATTCATCCCAGCTAATGTCTGGAATTACCCCTGTCACGATTACTCTCAAAAGGTGTTAGAGCCAATGACATGTCTGGTGATATAATCTAAAGGTCTAAAATCTCTTCAAAGTCATAATTCATCAAAGTCAATGTTGGCAATCCTTTCCATTTCTTGTTGATTAAACTAAGCAGTGGACAGACAAATCTTTCAACTCTCTTAAGCCTAAGGATCCTGGGGAGATTATATGGTGGTAGGCCTCGGGCGCGCAACCGTGAACCATTTTTAAATGTCTTCTTCTCTGAAACCACTGTGCCAAATTCAATTTAATTTCATATTCATGCTCCTGGCAATTGAGGAACGAGTTTGCAAGTACGATTCAGATCACATGACCAAGATGGCCACCATGTACACATATATAAAAATCTTTAAAGTCTTCTTCTCGAGGGCCAGTGGGCCAATTGTTTTAAAACTTTCCAACAAATCGGCCAATTGGCTATCAAAAACAAAGATATATAAGTGACACACACATTCAGAGGCGAACTGTAACAAAAATAAACCGCGACAGACATCATGAAAACACGTTTATATAATTTTGACCCCCTTGAACCCCACTTGTATATAGTAAAATTGGTGTTTACAGGGGTAAACCTTATTTCTCTTATTTCTGCTCTAAAATATAGATTGTGGGTACTCGTTAGAACCGCCTCGACGAGGCGGTTCTAGCAAGTACCCACAATCTATATTTTCAGGGAAGAAAACGTGTTAAAAATATTTGAATTCCTTATGAACAGCCCAGCTAGCGCGCAACAGGAGTCCAACGTCGGGCCGACAGCGATACGACGTTGCCATATCGTGTCGCTGTCGGCCGGACAATGGTCCGTTTGGAAGGCTCCATGCTTCGGACAAAGTATTTGCTTCGTATGATAATCTCACTGGCTTGTACGCTCTTATTGCACCGCCCCCGCCCATAGGGGCTTGAAGAAATATATGGGCTGCATGATGCTTCCACGCAGAGCTGAATCCGTCCCGCACACTAGTACTGGTAAACCGCTTGGAGGATCTAAGCCTGTCCAGGAACCGCGGTGCGAGGCGGACCGCCCATGCTAATAAACCCTTTTGGTTTCATTGGGCGACAGGGCTTGAGATGTCATTTCATCTCAATGCCGGGTAAAAGTCCCACAAAATTGGAAGCAACGTCTCCAAAATGACCTTTTCATTGTTGACGGGGACGTTAAACCTCAAATCAAACAAACAAACACTCTTATTGCAACATTAAAAATGTAAGAACCAACTTCAGAAACTCAGAGTGAAGGTTTGTGTTACGATAACTCACCCGTATGATATAGTGCATTTTTCACATCTCCAAAATGGCTACTTTTCTGATGAAAAATTGTGATATTTTTCTTATAAATGCTCGTAACATAGGTTGTATGTGCTCGTTAGAACCGCCTCATTGAGGCGGTTCTAACGAGTACCCACAAACTATGTCTTGGAGCAGAAATAAGAAAAATAATGAATACCCTCATAAACCCCAGTTTTCTCTATATAAAGTGGGATCATTGATTCCATTGTGGAATTTTGAAAATATCTGAGGGTCACTAATGAGGCCTAATTGGCCGAAACTAGCTAGTCTGGCCCAGAAAACATGTGCACTCCATATTTTTCACTTCTGTGGTGTATTCCTTGCTTCCAAAGGATGCGGCCCCCGCCCATTTGGGGTTAAAGAAATAAATGGGCTGCATGATGCTTCCACGCAGAGCTGAAACCGACCCGCACACGTTTACTGGTAAACCGCTCAGTGGATCTAAGCCTGCCCAGGCAAAACGGTGCGCGTCGGCCCGTCCATGCTTATAAACCTATTGGTTTCATTGGGCGGCAGGGCTTGAGATGTCATTTCATCTCAATGTCGGGTAAAAGTCCCACAAAATTGGAAGCAACGTTTCCAAAACGACCTTTACAGTGTTGACGGGGAAGTTAAACCTCAAATCAACCAACCAACCTTCCAAAGGATAACCCTTTTATAGAACATATTTAAGGGGGTCTTCATTTCACGAACTTGTTCACGTGATGGTAAGATGAGGCCTATAATTAAACACAAATTATAGATAATGACAATGATTTAGTAATTATAAGATCTTATTCAAGTTTTTTTCGATATATGTTGAAATCAAAACGTGTAATTAGGCAGTTGGAAGATCGCCATAAGCCAAAAGTCATGAATAACTCCACTTTACTTGAAAGCTAAAACTTCATGTTAACTATGAATACGTACCTAGGGGTTTGACTTTATAGTAAATAAAACATGATCCTGAACGATGGTATAGACTGTTAACCCTTATCTTTGAAAACAGTATAGATACAGATCAGATGGCTTCTGAAGAAACCATCTGATCCGGATCTACACTGTTTGGCATTCAGTTTATAAATTTGTAGCAATAAATTACATCAAGTGGCCTAGTGGCCTAGTTGATAAGAGCGCTGACTCTTAGTCATTAGGTCTCTCACCGCCGTAGGTTCGAGCCTCGCTCGGGCCAAGTGTGAGACGCCAAGTTCTGCAACGGAAGGTTAGGTGGTTTTTCTCCGGGTACTCCGGTTTTCGCCCACCTCTGATTATCGATCGGCTCGATATGAGTGAAATAATCTTGAAAGGGCCGTAAAACCAAACATCAAGTAATTTAATTGGTTGATGGACAGAGATGGGTGTGGTTAATCTGAATATTCGGGAAGATAAGGGTTAATTATTCGTTGAACCCTTACATTTGGTACTACGACCAAAACTACCTTTTAACCCTTACATTTGGTACTACGACCTAAACTACCTTTTAACCCTTACTTTCCTGTTCTGTAAGCAAAACGTGTAAATCCTTACCAGACGCCGTGGTTTGCTATAAAAAGGAAAATAGTCCCGGGGTATTGTGTTTTGTTTTTTCAGAACTCGTCTTTCTGTGCCAATTTATTGTAAAAGATATTTAGCATGTTACAGGCATGATGTTAAGTGTTTAGAACTTTTCTGAAGTTCCATCCTCATCCTAATACTGTCACGTTTGGTCTTAAGGAGAAGAAGTGGAAGCGCTGTATTTGGGTCCAGTACCGGAAGTAGAATTGCGTTGACATATAAACTTGATATAAGTATCAACTTTAAAAAATATCACAAATTTTCGTAAGAAAAGTAACCATTTTGGAGACATGAAAGAATGCGCTGTATCACACGGATATGTTTTCCCAATCTGACTATTGGAGCCATGCAGCGCCAACGCTGTTCAGCATGGTGTTTTCTGTCATGTTCACGGATGTTTTCAACGATGGTTACAATAGTTTACCTATAAGGTGCGCTTTGATAGGCAGCTTTTCAACCTAAAAAATCCAAGGTGCAGGCAGAGGTTTTTAGACGAGTTCCCTTTTGCCGATGAAAAGGCAAAGGGTGTTCAAACTGAAAAGATGCAAAGAAATACCTAATTGAGTGACAGCTATGATCGCACAGTCAGCATAAAGAGTCTAAGGTAAAATATCAGCCAGCACCTGGAAAGCCTTACAAGGAGACTACCATCACAGTGAAAGGTCAACGGCTGCAAGTTGTAGAGAAGATCGCGTACATTGGGAACACATTGTCAAAGAGTTGTGCAAATTGATGATGAAGTCAATGCCATGACTGCGAAAGCTAGCGCAGCATGTGACCTACATGTGAAAAAACGCACCCTTGATAGCCAGAAGAAGCGATAGAAGAACCACCTCAAAGACAACCTTCAAGGAATTCAGCATACATACTAAGTCGAATTAACAAATTGCAAAGGACCGAACAAAGTGACAAGGCCTAATAAGAAAGTGTTTTGGTGAGCAAAAGCAATACGAATCAGCGGAGCCGAACAGAAATGTGCTCAGCGGACAGCTAAGGCATCAGCAACCATGTTCTATCAGTACTGCGACTTTCAGATCGCTCTTATCAGCCATCACAGAACACATCAACAGTAGAACATTACGAAATCATGCCTATACAAATGCATTGTAAACTTTACCGCTTGAAGAACGAACAGTTTTTAATAAATATTGTGACATGTTTCTTATTTCTGCACAAAATAGAGATTGTGGGTACCCGTTAGCGGTTCTAACGAGTACCCACAACCTATGTATTGGAGCAGAAATAAGAAAAAGTAATTATACCCCTGTAAACCCCAGCTTTACTATATAAACGTGGGTTCAAGGTGGTCAAAATTATAAAGGCGTGTTTCCGTGATGATTAAAAAAAAAAAAATGCCAATTTATATGTTGCTGCACGTGATGTGATGTTTTTATGCATGTCTAAATGTCGCTAAATCTTTCTTTTCTTTTGGTCTAGTTGTTGTGTACATGTTTTTTTTTTTTTTTTTTTTTTGGTTTGTGTGTTTAGATTTATGTCACTATGTCTATTGTTTGTTTCCATGGCTAAGGATGGCTGGTTGTTCACACAAACAGCATGTGTTTAGAAGCCTCCCTGGTGTGGTGGTTATGGTACTCGCCATGTTAACCAGGGGTCAAAGGACCGATTCCAGGCTTCTCCAGACTTTCGGATGAGTCTTTAAACCGAGGCCTCCGTATGAACTTAGCTGTTGGTGAGACGTAAAACTCAAACATTCACTCACTCACAGACAGCATGTGGCAACTATGAAAACAGATTGTTCATTTTTATGCCCCCGGAATCGAGATTCGGGGTGGGGGGGGTGGGGGGGGGCATATAGTTTTTGGTCTGTCTATCTGTTTGTCCATCCGTTTGTCTGTCTACAAAAACCTTAACATTGGGCATAACTTTTGAATGGTAATAGATAGAGCTTTCATATTTCATATGTGTATACCTTATCACAATGCCTTTCCAGTGGTAAGCTTTCGAACTTTGTTTTGTTTGAGGTTTGACGTCCCCCTCAACACTACATGGGTAATTTTGGAGACGTTGCTTCCAATTTTGTGCGACTTTTACCCGGCATTGAGATGAAATGGCATCTCAAGCCCTGTCGCCCAATGAAACCAATAGGGTTTATAGGCATGGACGGTCCGACTCGCACTGCTGTACCTAGGCAGGCTTAGACCCTCTAAGCGGTTAACCAGTACCGTCGTGTGCGGTCGGTTTCAGCTCTGCGTGGAAGCATCATGCAGCCCATTTATTTCTTCAAGCCCCAATGGGCGGGGGCCCTCGCAATCGAACTAAAATAAATTAGTATAAATTATTATTCATTGATTATCCTATATTACACAAGGTCAACTAATATTCAAAAATCATAAATCCTGTTTTTAATTGTGTCAATTAATAAAACTGTCATTAATCAAGTAATTTCGTATTGGCCCAGTTACAGATCCTCGGTCAGCTGTATTGGCCTCCGCCTTCGGCCTCGTGCCAATACAGCATACCTCGGACCTGTACCTGGGCCAATACGAAATTACAATAGAACGTCGATGGCTCGAACACCGATGGCTCGTTTACCATGGCTGAGTCGAACCCGTTCTTGAGTCCCTAGGGAATTTCTGTACATAAGAAATAGGGAGAGTAAAATAAGGATATTTTCGTCTTTTATCTTGCAAATGTATGCTGTGTGTATTCATTAGAATCGCCTCGATGAGGCGATTCTAATGAGTACACACAGCATACATTTTTCCTTATAGAACACAGAAAAATATATCCTAAAGTATGTCGTTATGCCTCCTAGCATTAGCCCTCAATGGCTCGAACTACCCCTGTCTCGAACAGATTTTCATGGTCCCAAAGGTGTTCGAGCCATTGAAGTTTGACTGTACTTGATTAATAACATTATAGTATAAACTAAACTGTTGGTTAAGCTCAACAAACATAAGGCATCTGGGCCAGATGACCTAAGGGCCAGTGTGCTTTACCCTTGTCCTGCTGAACCCGGATATGTCTTTTCTTGCACACCAGACAAGGAAATTCGTGATTTTACCCTGGGATAGAAATTTATGTTGACCCTGGTGTTCCGACCCCACATCGAATATAATCGCGTGTTTGATAAACGCACTTGTTGATTACAACCTCATGCGCGGCGTCGTCATGCGTGACGTCAGTTAACATTCCTGTTGTGTCATCACAAAATGGCGGACGTCGGTAACCGAAGTGACAGCAGCATTAAAAATTCGCAATAGAAATGGAGGGTATGCAAGAAAAAGAATCCAATATGGGTGTGAGGGATGGATAGGCAAATCCGTCCCTCGGGATCACTGTCCGAGTGACCCTCGGGACGGATTTTTCCATCCACCCCTCACACCCTTATAAGATTCTTATATTCTTGCACACCAGACAAGGAAATCCGTGATTTTACCCTGGGATAGAAATTTATGTTCTGACCCTGGTGTTCCGACCCAGGCAACTAACATAAATGCGCTTCAATTCTATTCATCTGCCGGAACTACTTCCGCACTACTTTTATTTTGTAAACAATATACATGTGCGAGCTGTCAAAACTAACCGGAGGTGTTGTGCAAGAAAAAGAATCCAATATGGGGTTCTGTTGTAGATGGGCGTTTTCAACCCTCGGGATGACCGTGCTGAGCGGAACCTCGGCGTAGCCTCGGTTCCGCTCAGCACGGTCATCCCTCGGGTTGGAAATGCTCATCTACAACAGAAACCCATATCAGATTCTTATAATCTGTCCCAATATTTAGGATCATTACGGTATAAGCTTGACAAGAGAAGAATCATATTTCAACGGTATGTTAATAGCCTTCTCTCAAGATTTCTGCTATTTAGTTAAGGAAAAAAAAAAAAAAAAAAAATCATATCCCAGAATATTCACATTATTTGCATTATCTGCTGGTTCCTAGTCTGAAGGTTATCAGCGTTGGAAAAACAGGTAACCAGACCCCCCTGACCTTAAAAAGGTCAGGGGGTCTGGTTACCTGTTTTTCCAATATTGACAATGTGCACGCTTGGAGCCAGCAAATAATGCAAATATGGTGAATATGCTAACAGTGAAGATTCTGCCCAGACTAAGCATGTGTTTAGTTTTGTCCTGGTCTGCCTACATGAGAAGCAGGCCAAGAAAAAGGCGAAGACAAGCTGTAAGGGATCATGTCTCTAAGACTGACTCTCCATGAGCCTTTGCACAGCAAAAAAGAGCTTGCTGGTCATGGTATTCCCAGATTCTGCCCAGACTAAGCATGTGTTTAGTTTTTCTTCCTCTCGGCAGAGCCGTCCTGGTCTGCCTACATAAGGAGAAGGCCAAGAAAAAGGCGAAGACAAGCTGTAAGGGATCATGTCTCTAAGACTGACTCTCTATGAGCCTTTGCACTGCGAAAAGAGCTTGCTGGTCATGGTATTCCCAGATTCTGCCCAGACTAAGCATGTGTTTTGTTTTTCTTCCTCTCGACAGAGCCGTCCTGGTCTGCCTACATAAGGAGAAGGTCAAGAAAAAGGTGAATACAAGCTGTAAGGGATCATGTCTCTATGACTGACTCTCTATGAGCCTTTGCACAGCAAAAAGAGCTTGCTGGTCATGGTATTCCCAGATTCTGCCCAGACTAAGAATGTGTTTAGTTTTTCTTCCTCTCGGCAGAGCCGTCCTGGTCTGCCTACATGAGAAGGAGGCCAAGAAAAAGGTGAAGACAAGCTGTAAGGGATCATGTCTCTATGACTGACTCTCTATGAGCCTTTGCACAGCAAAAAGAGCTTGCTGGTCATAGTATTCCCAGATTCTGCCCAGACTAAGCATGTGTTTAGTTTTTCTTGCACACCAGAAAAGGAAATCCGTGATTTTACCCTGGGATAGAAATTTATGTTCTGACCCTGGTGTTCCAACCCAAAATCGAATATAATCGCGTGTTTGATAAATGCACTGGTTTATTACGACCTCGTATGCGCCGTCGTTAAGGTTGACGTCACAGCAACGTCACTAAACATTCCTGCAGTGTCAACACAATATGGCGGACGTTGGTAACCGGAGTGACTGCACCATTAAAAATCCGCGCTTAAAATGGAAGGTATGCAAGAAAAAGAATCCTATATGGGTGTGAGGGGTGGAGAAAAATCCGTCCCTCGGGATCACTGTCCGGCATCACTCGGCAAGCCTCGTAATGCCGGAGAGTGACCCTCGGGCGGATTTTTCCATCCACCCCTCACACCCAGATAAGATTCTTATATTCTTCCTCTCGGCAGAGCCGTCCTGGTCTGCCTACATGAGAAGAAGGCCAAGAAAAAGGTGAAGACAAGCTGTAAGGGACCGTGTCTCTATGACTGACTCTCTATGAGCCTTTGCACAGCAAAAAGAGCTTGCTGGTCATGGTATTCTCAGATTCTGCCCAGACTAAGCATGTGTTTAGTTTTGTCCTGGTCTGCCTACATGAGAAGAAGGCCAAGAAAAAGGTGAAGACAAGCTGTAAGGGATCATGTCTCTTTTACTGACTCTCTATGAGCCTTTGCACTGCGAAAAGAGCTTGCTGGTCATGATACAAACTTGTAAAAGGTTGTACAGGGGTTATCCTTCTCCCTCCCAAAAATGGGATTTGACACCTAATAAATTCAAATGTACCCTAACATTCTTCTGATGGAGACAGATGGCAAAATCGTGGTAATTTTCTGCCATGTTCAAATTAATGTCCGCCAACATGACATTGGTGTCACTAGCAAATGTCCCTTAAGGGAAACTCCTGGATTATACACATACGCAGTCTGAATTGATCAACAGTCTCATCCTGCCTCCGCATTAGTATCCACTGATACATGAACACAACATTGATTTGACATGCTCAAATAAACAGGCTGACACAAGTCTTTCCTAGGTACACATAAAAATTATACTTATTGCTGTGTTGTGTATTTGAGGAATAATAGATTTAAGACAAGAACATTGTCTTGTGACACGTTTCAAATGTACATGTAATTAAATGTTGTCAATACTAGTTCAGATTCAACTCTACAATTCTTGAATCATGAACAGCAAATTTGTGGTAAGTAAAAATTTACTGTATATGTCTCTCTTTTCATATCAGTTTTATAACTCTATTTGAAATGTCTTAAGATTTTTAAAATATTTAATAAAAGTGTCCTGTTTATAAAAAGAACAAAACAAAAAAAAAATAATAATTATAATGAAATAAAGAAAAACATTACGATGACGTACCCGTGGGACAAAGTTACGGAACCCGGGAAGGGACATGAATTTTTTAAAAATATGTTGTGCGAACAACATTACGAAAACACGCCTATACAAATACATTGCCAACTTTTTGGCGAAAAATTAGAAATTTTAAGATTAAAAATTGTGAATTTTTTCTTATTGCTGCTCAAAATATAGATTGTGTGCACTCGTTAGAACCGCCTCGACGAGGCGGTTCTATCGAGTACCCACAATCTATGTTTTTTGAGCAGAAATAAGAAAAATAATGTATACCCCCTTAAACCCCCGTTTTACTATATAAAAGTGGGGTTCAAGGGGGTCAACATTATTTAGGCGTGTTTTCGTGATGAGATATTAAGTTGTGCGAACAAGATATTATCTCGTTCGGACAAGATAATATGTTGTGCGCACAAGATATTATCTTGTGCGGACAACATAATTTATCTTGTGCGGATTACATATTATCTTGTGCGCCCGAGATAATATCTTGTGCACACAACTTAATATCTTGTGCGCAAAAGATATGTTGTTCGCACAACATATTATCTTGTTTGCACAACATAGATCTTGGGAAGTTGTGCAAACAAGATATGACCTTGTGCGGACAAGATATAATCTTGTTCGCACAACATATTATCTTGTGCACAACTTATAAAATAAAATAAAAACTCATGTCCCTTCCCGGGTTCCGTACATAGTGCATATTTTCACATATATATGAAGGCTCTATCTCAAACGGCAAGAATGTTATGTACTCCCAGGCCAGACCTGACTTAATCGCTTATTCTAGGGGGTGTATTTATGGATTTCGGGTTATTCTATTCAGGACAAAATTGGGTTAAGTTTGAATTATTTTGTGCATGTTGAGTAAGGACAACTAATTTGTATTATAAGTCTCCTCAACCAGAATAATCATAATATTTTGCAAAGAATGTAGATACAGATCAAATGGTTTCTGAAGAAGCCATCTGATCAGTATCTACACTGTTTGACATTGAGTTTGCGGATTGGTAGTAATAAATTACATCTAGTAATCTGATTTATTTATTGTCAGGCAGGAATGCAAAAATTAATGTATTTAACACGATATGTGTTAAATCATTCATTAAAGCTCAACTCCCGGAGGTAAATCTTTTGAAATGTGTCACTTTAGTGCCGTTAATTCCCATGAAATATGGTAGAACATAACCCAGCAGGCACACTTCGCAAGTCGACCTCTACCAAGTTTGTTCAAATTATAGTCCTGGGGCCAAAAGTACCCCCGCGAGGGGGCACTCTGATTTTAAGTAGGCTTATATGGGGAAAACCTTTAAAAATCTTCTTGTCGGAAACCAGAAGACCCAGGTCTTTGATATATGGAATGAAGCTTTATCTGATGGACTGCTACCAAGATTTTTCCAATTATAGCTCTGTGGCCAAAAATGGCGCTGTCTCGGGTTTTACATAGGCAAATAGAGGGAATACCTTTAAAACTATTCTTGTCTGAAACCAAAAGGCCTAGATGTTGGATATTTGGTATGAAGATTCATCTAGTAGTAGTGGACCTCATCCAAGCTTGTTCAAATTATAGCCCAGGGGCCAGAAATGTCCCTGCCACGGGGCCACATCTTTTACATAGGCTTATATAGGAAAACCTTTTAAAATAATTTTTTATCTGAAACCAGAAGGCCCCAGGCCTATGATATTTGATATTAAACTTCATTTAGTAGACCTCTACCACGATTGTTCAAATTATAGCCCTGAGGCCAAAAATTGTCCTGCCCAGGGACCCACATGTAGATCTCTTAGCGCAGGTGAGCGATATAGGACCATCATGGCCCTCTTGAGTTTGTTGTTGTTGTTTCGCTCTTAGAACCTTCTCTCTGTATGTTATAAATGTCCTATGTAATTAGGAAAACATATTAGAACTGTCCTTGAGGTGGACGCGAGTCCACCCCTGCCAGAGACCAAGGAAGATTGACGTGAGGTCGAGATATGATAATTTACAAACGTTCAACATGAAAATGAAATAAAGTAAATGCATACCTGAATAAATATATATAAATGTCCTAAGTAATTAGGAAAATATTATTACAACTGCCCTTGAGGTGGACGAGAGTCCACCAAGGGAGACTGACAAAGACGCGAAGGTAAGATTGCGCACGCATGCATTGTTAATCAGCGAGGCGTAACGTGAGCGAAGCTTACATAAGGACAGACAGCGGAAGTTGATATGCGCTACCGAGGAAATGCTTAATAATGCTTAATGATAGATGAAATGCATGAAAAAATGTAATATGAAGATTAACAATGGATGGGGAAATAACGAAAATGACTAGAAAGCGCAAGCGCTCGTCAAGTTTCCATAATTTCACTCTGTAACTATCGTATAAACTGGGGTTTACGAGGGTAAACATCATTTTCCGTATTTCTGCTCCAAGACATAGGTTGTGGGTACTCGTTAGAACCCCCTCACTGAGGTGGTTCTAACGAGTACCCCAAACCTATGCTTTGAGTATAAATAAAAAAAAATATCACAAATTTTCATAATAAATTTACCTTTTTTGAGATATGAAAAAAATGTACTATTTCACACGGATGTTTTATCATAATGCATAGTATAACGGTAAGGTAATGAAGATAATTAAGGGACAATTTTCACATTTTGTTAGAAACATATGTTATGGGTACTTGTTGAATGGCCTCGATGTGGCGTTTCGAACGTTAGTACCCTAAGCGTGTTATGGTTTGTCTTGAGTGTATGTATCGCTTTTATTATTTTGTTTTGGATAGCCATGCATTTAGCCATTTTGTGGCTACGTAACTGTCCTTTTGGCTTTGCGCTATTGATGTTTCCATTAGGGACAAGTTGTTTTATGTCTGTGCTTCTTTCCCTTTGGTGTCTCTGTTAATTGTATCGATTCCTGATCATTGCCTTCACTTCTATCTTTTAAGGAAAATAAGAAAATATATCGCCAACTTATACACATTATCTCTACATTTCAAGTGCTACTGTACTTTCTATTTCAGATCAGTCTGATGCTGGTAGTTATGGTGGCCTATGCGGCTGTGGCTACTCAAGAAAGGTATATATATATATAGGTAAATTAAGAAAACTGTCCCGAAACAAGTAAATTATACGTAAAAATAAACAACATCAGCGCATGGAAGTCATTTATTTTAATTATTACCGACCGGTTTCAAAATCTTCAGGGCAACAATTAATATGGCGTTAAAATCTGAAGCGTTGCTATGTGACGTCGCTACGCAACTTTGTGCACACATGAGTACGCAAAATACATAGATATTGTAATGTCATCAATTAGTGTTTAGTTTCGGTGAAAAATCTTCAATAAAGTGACGCTCTTTGGCTAACCTATCTGAAACATCATCATGATGAAATTTAAAGAATGGAAAAATTGAAAATTTTGGTTCCGTTTTGCAACAATTATCTATGTGAGTACTAAGAGGCATTTGTCTTGTTGATGGGTCCCTAATTTGCTGTTCATGTACTGTTTTTCTGTTTCGTAATTTATCTCCTGTTTGTCCTATGTAGTACTTATCGCAACCGTTGCATATTAGAACATATAGAACGTTTCTAACAGTGCAATTCAAATTTTCTTTTACATGAAATGTTTTGTTATTTAGTGTCAAAGATGGTCCTTCAATAATATACTCGCATAGGCCGCACCGCGGTTCTTTACATTTAAAACAGTTGGCGTGCAGTTATTGTCCTTAAATTCGGATTAAGAAAGCAGACGTTTCAAGTTTGGAAGTTGTCGTTTGCTTTTGATTAATTTGGTATTTTCCATTACTCTTTTCATCCTAGTATCATTATTAAAAATTTCCATATTGTTCTTTAGTATTCCAAAAACTTCTATGTTTTTTGGGTTAAATGTGGAGACAAAGGGAGTGATATTTTCTTCTACTTTGGCCTGGACGTTTAATAAAGTGTGTCTAGGAATTTGCATAGCCTTTATTATACCTGCTGCAATAACTTGTAGGGGGTAGTTTGCATGTATAAGGGTGACTGCAAGTTCTTGCAGGCGTCTTTTCAGTAAATTTCTGTCAGAGACAAGTTCTGTCAGTGCAAATTCTACGTGCTAATGAGAAGGGAATGTTTGCTTTTTTTTGGTTTTGGATGGCATGACTTGAAGTTTAAATACTGTTTAGAATCAGTTCTTTTGAAATATATATTGGTAACTATTGATGTTCCGTCTTTTATAACCATAATGTTTAGAAATGGAAGTTTATCTTCGCTTTTAAGCAATTTGAATTTTA
Organism: Lucinisca nassula; assembly: GCA_963580285.1. Classification (NCBI taxonomy): domain Eukaryota; kingdom Metazoa; phylum Mollusca; class Bivalvia; order Lucinida; family Lucinidae; genus Lucinisca; species Lucinisca nassula. The sequence goes on along the minus strand of OY757025.1, from coordinate 44,190,003 downwards.
TTTCGTTGTGTAAGGAATTTAATAAACATTCAAAATAAATTAAATCTACCATGGATGTTTCCCAGAATATAAAACAGTCATCTAAGTACCTTTTCCATTGTTCTCTTATATATTTAGCGAAGATTTCAACTTTTTCCTTCTTAATTCTTTCATACATTTGCTCTTCCAAAAATCCCAGAACCAGTGTAGCATACGTAGGGGCAACCTTTGTCCCCATAGCGGTGCCTTTTAATTGTTTGAAATAGTCCTGATTGAATGAAAACTAATTGTTTTCAGTAACATCATTTTCAAGTTCATATGAATTATTTTTTTCAGGTATAGGTGTAAATTTAAGACCCATCAACAAGACCCTTTTTTCCGCGACAGAATCGGCTCTCTTATGTACAACAGCAGGTTTCCATGCGGACTGAACAAATTATGTCTAAATCGCGAGGGGAAAAAAAGGGGCGAGGATTGTGGCCACGTAAAACCGATTAAAGCCCCTCGCTGGAATTCGTTTCTCTGACCGTTCCAAGGCGGTTCTTCTGTCGCGGTTTATTTTGTTGTGGTGCGTCTCGAGTGTGTGTTTCGCTTATATTATTTTTTAGGATAGCCAGTTGGCCATTTTGTGGGAAAGCAATTTTCCTTTGGCTTTCCTCTAGTGATGTTTCCTTGGGGTCTAGTTGTTTCGTGTCTGCGTTTCTTTCCCTTTGGTTTCCCTGATGGGAGCTGTTGGTTAATTCTACCAATTTCTGATCATTGCCTTCACTTCTATTTTCCATTTTGAAATTAAGAGTGTCAGTTATTTCTAGAATTTTTTTTAGAATTACTGGACTTTCTGCAAACAGTAGAGGCCATTAATAGAACTTACATCAGTTCAGCATAAGAACTACAAACAGTGTTGCAAAACACAAAATTATGGATTATTTCCTTATAGCTGGGGATATATAACTCATTTTCGAAAATGTAATTAGTCAGCGGTTCAAAAGGATAAACTTACCTGAAATGGATAGATCAAAGTCTAAACTTTTGTATTCTGGCTGTTGTCGCATTTGTAAGTGGGGACAAGGTCTTCAAAACGGACCCTTTTTAACCACCCGAAATTTTGTACAAAAAAAAAAGTTCAAAACATAACAACGCTTTTTTCAAAACTTCTGGACATCCTATAAAATCCGTTCATGTCCCGTAATTTGGAATACATTGAGCAAATGTTCACAGCAGTTTATGCCATTTAATACCAAACCATATCATTACGAGAACACGCCTATCTAATTTTGACCCCCTCATACCCCACTATTATATAGTAAAGCTGGGGTTTAAGGGGGTATATATTATTTTTATTATTTCTGCTTTATGTTTTGAGCAGAAATAAGGAAAATATCACAATTTTTCATCTTCATCACCTGAACAAGTCCGTGAGATACAGACCCCCCTAAACCCCACTTTATATAGAGAAATATGAGGTTTAGGGAGGTAAACATTATTTTCCTTATTTCTGCTCCAAGACATAGGATGTGGGTACTCGTTAGAACCGCCTCAATGAGGCGGTTCTAACGAGCACCCTCAACCCATGTTTTGAACGTTTATAACAAAAATATCAAGGATATTCATCAGAAAAGTAGCCATTTTGGAGATGTGAAAAATGCACTAAGCCGCACGGGTGAGTTATCGTAATGAAAATTTCTAATTTTTGGCCCACAAATTTGCAATGTATTTGTATAGGCGTGTTTTCGTAATGTTCTTTTAAATAGTGTCTGAAAATGAACCCTCAAAATGGTAAAAAAAAAAAAAAAAAAAAAAAAATATGCGTTGTTTTTTTTTAGGGACCATAACCATTGGATTCAAATGATTTTTTTTGCTGTCATATGAGCCCCGCCAAGCGAATTTGTGTCTTCGAGCGTTCCGTCATGACAAATTTTAACTGCGCATGCCCAGCCATTCAGAGGGGCCAGGGGTATGGCTTTCTGTCTGAAGGTTCCTCTTGATTCACTGCTTGTCTGAGCAAGCAGCGAAGGTTATGGCGAGACTGCGCGGATGCGCAGGCTCACCTGAGCCTTCGCTGCTCGCATAGGGGATAAGTACCAAAATCGCTTGGCGGGGCCCATATAAAGGGTCCATATGTCTGTAACAGACAGACGGAAAATGGTGCGAATACATTCTTTAAAAAAATAAATTTAGTAAGCATACCCCCGTTATTTCATAATTCAATATTGCGTTTTAAAGGTTTAATTCGTATAGAAATTAAATAAAGCCTTACTGGTTACAGTGTCGTGGGTAGCTTGATATTTAAATGCAACAGGTGTACGGAATAAACGCCCCGGTTAATAAACAGTAAATTAGCAATGGCATAAATACAGCGCTACGACTCGATATAATGTAGTACAGTAACGGTCCTAAAATTGAAAGTATCGATTAAATCTAGGCTATGTCATTAATAATACGCTACAAACTGAAAAAAATATTACAGGTGTGCACGTGCTTTCAACATGTACTAGTTAAAGTTTTGTAATCTGCTGAAGCAATGTAGTTTCTGCAAGCATAGGAAACGCATTGTAATGTAAATACCCAAAGTAGTTTGTAGTCTTGTCACACTAAACTGTACATACGACATGCAAATACTGTACTTTGTATGTTAGTCATCTTGTCTATTTTGGACCGGCCCCTATAGCTCAGTTGGTAGAGTGTCCGCTCCGGGGAACGGGAGGTCAGAGTTCGATCCCGGGCCGCGACATACCAAAGTCGTTAAAAATGGTACTAGCTGCTCCTCGCTTGGCACTCAGATTTACGGGGTAGAGCTAGGACTGATCGACCCAGTGTCAGGATAATGTGACTGGGTGTGGTATCATGTAATGTGTCTGGGACATGATACTTCAGTGAGGCAGCACTATAAAAGTGAGCATTGAGCTCCCTATCGCAACCAGACACCGTCATGATATGACTGAAAAATTGTTGAAAGCGACGTTAAACCCGAATTCACACACACACACACACACACACACACACACACACACACACACACACACACACACACACACACACACACACACACACACACACACACACACACACACACACTTGTATATTTTTGTAATTTAACCAAATACTTTTGGCCTATACTGTGGGTGTGTTCTTTCTGTCTTTTGTCTCCTCTATCCGATTTCTTTCTTTCTTTCTCTCTCTCTCTCTCTTTTCAGCTCACCCGAGCCGAAGGCTCGCGGAAGCTATTGTGATCGCTCACCGTCCGTCGTCGTCGTCCGTCTGTCCGTCCGCCTCGTTTCACCGTCGGTCATCGTCGTCCATCTGTCCGTCCATCCGTCCGTCCGTCGTTTCGTCTGTCTGTCTTTCCGTCCGTCCACAATTCGTTTAAACGACATCTCCTCATAAACCACTGAACAGAGTTTGACCAGACCTGGAAGAAATGATCTCTGAGTGGTCCTCTCTCAAAGTTGTTCAAAGAATTTCATTCCATGTAGAACTCCCTTGACAACGAAAACGAGAAAATAAGAAAAAAAAAAAAAAAAAAAAAAAAACTTTAAAAATCTTCATGTCTGAATCCAGAAGGCCCAGGTCTTTGATATTTGGTATGAAGCTTCATCTAGTGGACCTTTACCAAGATTATTCAAATTATAGCCCTTGGGCCAAAAATGCCCCCGCGCCAGGGCCCACTGGTTTAACATAGGCTTATACAGGGAAAACCTTTAAAAATCTTCTTGTTTGAAACCAGAAGGTCCAGGCCTTTGATATTTGGTATGAAGCTTCATCAAGTGGACCTCTATCAAGATTGTCCAAATTAAAGCCCTGGGGCCAAAAATGCCCCCCGCGCTGGGGCCCACTGGTTTAATATAGGCTTATATAGGGAAAAAACCTTTAAAATATTCTTGTCTGAAATCAGAAGGCCCAAATTTTTTATTTTTGGTATGAAGCTTCAACTAGTGGACCTCTATCAAGATAGTTCAATTTATAGCCCTGGGGCAAAAACTGTCCCCCGCGCCGGGGCCCACTTATTTTACATAGGCTTACAGAGGGAAAAGCTTTAAAAATCTTTTTGTCTGAAACCAGAAGGCCCAGATCTTTGATATTTGGTATGAAGCTTAATCTATTGGACCTCTACCAAGATTGTTCAAATTATAGCCCTGGGACCAAGAATGCCCCCGCGCCGGGGCCCACTGGTTTAACATAGGCTTATATAGGGAAAACTTTTAAAAATCTTGTCTGAAACGAGTAAGGCCCAGGTATTTGATATTTGGTATGAAGCTTCATCTAGTGAACCTCTACCAAGATTGTTCAAATTATTGCCCGGGGGCATAAAATGCCCCCGCGCTTGGGCCCACTGGTTTTAAATAAACTGGGAAGAACTGGGCCGGCCCATTTCTTCCCCGGGGGAAGAAACTGACTAGTCAGTCAGTTTCTTCCCCCCTAATTGATTTTTAGAACCATTGTAAACGAGGTATTAATGCCTCACAATTTGTTCAAAATGAAAAAAGATACCACTCTGAATAAGATTTGAGCCTTTATAGCATGAATGGCATAATTTGCTAGATGCCCTGCAATACATCGGAGATCTAATGAAATATGCATCCCTGTTCCAGTATATGTGATTAATTTTCTTAGCGTTCTAATACAAAATTGGTATGAAATTAATAGGTATACTAAGCAACAAATCTTTGGTGCTCAATTCTAAATAGAATCTGGAAAATGGGGGTGGGGAAGAACCGGGCCGGCCCAGTTATTCCCCAGGGAAGAAATGGGCCGGCCCAGTTCTTCCCCACCCGAGACATTTCTGTCTACTAAAATTCTTGTTTGGTTCTTTTTTAAATTTAAAAGCAACAATTTGGCAAGAATAATAGAATTAAATCAATTGCCCAGTGCATTAAGCAGGGGTAGAGAAGAATTGGCCTACCAAGTACTCTCCCATCTTTAAGGCTTTTAAATTTCATTTGTTGTCAATACATGCATTACTTTTGTTTAGTGTTTTCAATTGAAGTATTTAAGTTAACTGATGTGAAAATACTCATTTGGGCAGAAAAAAAGATGACAGGTTAGAAACAGGAGGGTGGGGAAGAATTTGGCCGGCCCATTTCTTCCCAACCCAAGATGATATTTAAGTTTTCTTGTTATATTTGGTATTGAATTCTTATAATACAAAAACAAGAATTTTCACACCCAAAAAAGAAATAAGAAAAGCAAAGGAATTTTTTTTTGGCAACAATAGCAACCTTGGGTGGGTAAGCCCAGTTCTTACCTCCACTACCCCCACCAAGCTTTTGCCTTTTTGTGGTTCATACAGCAATATGTGTTAATTATGTGAATTTAAATATTAAATTCATAGCATAAGACATTGTAGATTTTTCAGGAAAGCAATATATAGCAGTCTTGGGGTGGGGAAGAACTGGGCCGGCCCATTTGTTCCCCAGCCCTGGTGAATGTTATACAGTCAAGTCAATTATGACCTTGAATGTGTGAGGGGTGGGGAAAAACTGGGCTGGCCCATTTCTTCCCCACCCCTGTTGAGTGTTATACAGTTAAGTCAATTTTGACGTTGAATGTGTGTGGGATGGGGAAGAACTGGGCCGGCCCATTTCTTCCCCACCCCTGCTGAGTGTTATACAGTTGAGTCAATTATGATGTTGAATGTGTGTGGGGTGGGGAAGAACTGGGTCGGCCAATTTCTTCCCAAGCCTTGGTGAGTGTTATACAGTTAAGTCAATTATGACGTTGAATGTTTGTGGGGTGGGGAAGAACTGGGCCGGCCCATTCTTCCCCACCCCTGGTGAGTGTTATACAGTTGAGTCAATTATGACGTTGCATGTGTGTGGTGTGGGGAAAAACTGGGCCGGCCCGTTTCTTTCCCACCCCTGAGGAGTGTTATACAGTAAAGTCAGTTATGACGTTGAATGTTTGTGGGGTGGGGAAGAACTGGGCTGGCCCATTTCTTCCCCGTTCCTGGTGAGTGTCATACAGTTAAGTCAATTATGACGTTGAATGTGTGTGTGGGGTGGGGAAAAACTGGGCCAGCCCATTTCTTCCCCACCCCTGCGAAGTGTTATACAGTTGAGTCAATTATGACATTGAATGTTTGTGGGGTGGGGAAGAACTGGGCCGATCCATTTCTTCCCCACCCCTGGTGAGTGTTATACAGTTGAGTCAATTATGATGTTGAATGTTTGTGGGATAGGGAAGTACTGGGCCAGCACATTTCTTCCCCACCACTGGTGAGTGTTATACAGTTGAGTCATTTATGATGTTGAATGTTTGTGGGGTGGGGAAGAACTGGGCCGGCCAATTTCTTCCCCACCCCCGGGGAGTGTTATACAGTTTAGTCAATTATGATGTTTGTGGGGTGGGAAAGAACTGGGTCGGCCCATTTCTTCCCACCCCTGTTGAGTGTTATACAGTTATGTCAATTGTGACGTTGAATGTTTGTGGGGTGGGGAAGAACTGGGCCGGCCCATTTCTTCCCCACCCCTGGTGAGTGTTATACGGTTAAGTCAGTTGTAGCGTTGAATGTGTGTGGGGTGGGGAAGAACTGGGCCACCCCATTTCTTCCCCATCCCTGTTGAGTGTTATACGGTTATGTCAATTTTGATGTTGAATGTTTCATTGGGTGGGGAAGAACTGGGCGGCCCATTTCTTCCGCACCCCTGATGAGTGTTAAAAACAAAAGTAAAATGTGTGGGGTAGGGAAGAACTGGGCGAACCCCTGTTGAGTGTTATACAGTTATGTCAATTGTGACGTTGAATGTTTGTGGGGTGGGGAAGAACTGGGCCGGCCCATTTCTTCCCCACCCCTGGTGAGTGTTATACGGTTAAGTCAGTTGTAGCGTTGAATGTGTGTGGGGTGGGGAAGAACTGGGCCGGCCCATTTCTTCCCAACCCCTGATGAGTGTTATACGGTTATGTCAATTTTGATGTTGAATGTTTCATTGGGTGGGGAAGAACTGGGCGGCCCATTTCTTCCGCACCCCTGATGAGTGTTAAAAACAAAAGTAAAATGTGTGGGGTAGGGAAGAACTGGGCGAGCCCATTTCTTCCCCACCCCTGGTGAGTATTATACACTTAAGTCAATTATGAGTATGGTGAGTATTATATAGTTAAGTCATCCATGACATTGAATGTGTGTGGGGTGGGGAAGAACTGGGCAGGCCCATTTCTTCCCCACCCCTGATGAGTGTTATACAGTTGAGTCAATTATGACGTTGAATGTGTATGGGGTGGGAAAGAACTTGGCCGGCCTTCTACATCATAACAAACTTAACTTTATAACACTCATGAGGGGTGGGGAAGAAATAGGCCGGCCTAGTTCTTCCCCACCCCAGATTGCTAATGCTCCCTGTGATGTCTACCCTTTGACTTCTTTCCTAAAACTTTCCTTATATTTTATATCCAAATTATTGTATTTAATAGTTAGAAATTAACCATTGAATTTAAAACTATAAACAAAAATACATGTTTTAACAAAAAAATGAAATATCTGGGTAGGGGAAGAACTGGGCGGCCCAGTTCTTCCCCACCCCAAGGCTGCTATATATTTGCTTTTCAGAACAAATCTACAATGTCTTATGCTATTGAATTTTATATTTGAATTCAAATAATAAACACATACAGCGGTATGAACTACAAAAAGGAAAAAGCTGGGGGTGGGTGAATGGGGGTTGGGGGAGAGAAGAAATGGGCCGGCCCAGTTATTCTCCACCCCAAAGGTTCCTATAGATTTATCTTTCAGAACAAAATAACATTGCCATTTCATGCTATGAATTAATACTTTAATTAAAATAATACAAATTTACAGCTGTATACACTAAAAAATTAAATGTCTGGGGTGGGGAAGAACTGGGCCGGCCCATTTCTTCCCTGGGGAAGAACCGGGCGGCCAAGTTCTTCGCCACCCCCATTTTCCAGACTCTATTTAGAATTGAGCACCAAAGATTAGTTGCTTAGTATATCTATTAATTTAATACCAATTTATCTATTAGAAAGCTAAGAAAAATAATCGCATATACTAGAATAGGGATGCATATTTCATTAGATCTCCGTGTATTGTAGGGCATCTAGCAAATTTTGCCATCCATGCTATAAAGGCTCAAATCTTATTCAGAATGGTATCTTTTTTCAATTTGAACGAATTATGAGGCATTAAAAGCTCATTTACAATGGTTCTAAAAATATTTAGGGGGAAGAAACTGACTAGTGTCAGTTTCTTCCCCGGGGAAGAAATGGGCCGGCCCGGGGAAGAAACTGACTGGGGGGAAGAACCGGCCTGTTACACCGGAACCAAAAATGCCACGCGCCGGGGCCCACTGTTTTAACATAGGCTTATAAAGGTAAACTTTTAAAAATCTTGTCTGAAACCAGAAGGCGCAGGTATTTGATATTTGGTGTGAAGCTTTATCTAGTGAACCTCTACCAAGATTGTTCAAGTGGTTTAACATAGGCTTATATAGGGAAACTTTTAAAAATCTTGTCTGAAACCAGAAGGCGCAGGTATTTTATATTAGGTATGAAGCTTTATCTAGTGAACCTCTTCCAAGATTGTTCAAATAATAGCCCTGGGTCATAAAATGCCCCCACTCTAGGGCCGACTGGTTTTACATAGACTTATATAGGGAAAACATTTAAAAATCTTCTGGTCTGAAACCAGAAGGCCCAGGTCTTTGATATTTGGTATGAAGTTTCATCTAGTGGACCTTTACCAAGATTGTTCAAATTATAGCTCTTGGGCCAAAAAATGGCCCCGCCCCGGGGCGTACTGGTTTTACATAGGCTTATATAGGAGTAGTATACACAATGGGGTTTCTAGAACAACCCCCACCCCCACACTGTGGGGGCTACCCCCCCCCCCCCCGGGTCGGCCCCACCGAGTGGGGACAATGTTTTCTTCCCCGCAATACCGTGGGGCCCACTCCCACCCCCGGGTCGGCCCCACCGAGAGGGGATGCAATAGAATAAAATATCTGTGTGCCTGCCATATCGCATGGCCAACACGTGACCAGCCTGCGCTCGCTAACAGCCTCACCGGGCGGGGTGTGTTTGTATTAGAGAAATATAGTACTTAAAACATACAGCACAAAAATGAACAAGTGTCCTTGGATTCCTGTGGGAAAAAAAATAAACATAGTTTATAACTAAGAAAGAGAATGGAAGAGCACCCTCGGAAATGCTACAAAAACCTCTTCTACAAAGATAAACCACTTACCTGTCGCCATTTCGCCCTGCCCAGGGCTCATCAGCGTGCCTTGGAGACACGGATGGCTGGACACCGTCGCCAAGCCGGACCGGGTCAGCAGTAACCTCTGGCCGTAGGTGGGAGTAGAGCTCAAACACAGGCCGCCACCATTTTTGCGGTCGAAAATTTTATGCGATAGTCTAGTCGCTAGCCACTTGCAGTAAGTCCTTTAATCTGCTCACATATGCTTTAACAGCCTCATACCCTTCTTCCAGTTCACACAGCTTGGAGATCTGCGCTTTGACACACTCTTTGGTCTTCAACAGGTTTTTGTACAGTTTCTCTTTCCTGTTTTTAGCCCGTGCCAACTCGAGTCTGGTTGATGTTTTGGCCACACCTCTTTCCTTTGCTTCATCACTCAAAAAGCATCAACAAAACTGCGGTTTTGGTGCCATGTTCAGGCCAGAAAATTGTGTCGATAGTTTATCCATTTGTGTGTGATTGTATCGCATATTTCCATTTTATAACCGTTTTCTCTGTTTCTAGAATATTTCACAGGAAATGAAATCTGATTGGCTGATTTGGCAAAAGCGTAAAGAGGGAAATCCCCTGAAAACTGCTGCTCGACACGTTTAGGGAAATATAATATGAAATCAATAGGACTACGTCATATTTGCTATTATACTATACACCCGACGAAATATACCACAAACTGCTGTCTGTTTATATCGCAAAAACCAATTCTAACATTTTTTGTGCGAATAATTCGTTTCTTCCTGGTTCCGGTCGAAACAACTGTCAGTGTCGATTACAGCTAACAAAAAAAAAAAAAAAAAAAAAAAAGAAACTGACTAAAAATATCGACACTGACAGAAAATTGGGACTAACGATTAATATATTGTTTGCGTGACAATAAAACTTTTCTCTTTCTGAAATTTCTCAATACACAAGCGGAGTGTGGACTGTTAAATGATAAAACGAGAGTTTACACAAGGAAGTAAATGTGTGTCGCTGAAGACAGACCAGCCTGTTTACCCATTCGGTACTAACAAGTACCTAAAGACACTGACCAGCCAGTTGTGCCCCATTCGGTCCTAACCAGTACCCATTTCATCCCAAAGACACTAATCAGCCTCTTTACCCATTCGGTACTAACAAGTACCCATTTCACACTAAAGACACCGGATTAGATGTAACCAGGCATAGTCGGTTGTATCACATTTCATCCTAAAGACACTGATCAGACAATTGACTGTGCCTATTCCGTACAAACCACTACCCATTTCACCCTAAAGACAAAACTCATGATCGGGATGAGGCCAGTTTGTAGGCCACAAGGCCAGTCACGGTCATCCCTAGGATGTTGAAGGCAATCTCGCGGTCTTTCTGGTCGTCACTCGGTTGCTAAAAGTCGGAGAGATGGGGCTCGGGGCCTAGGTCAGCAAGGCTGACATTTTTCCCGGCGACCTGCTCATACAGGCGCATCGCGTCATCGACGTCTTTGAAAGTTTGAACGGCGTGCCCCTGGCGGCGGAGTTCCTAAGTAATGAAATCAATACGCTCGGTCCGTTTCCGCTGTGCAGCCTGTAACTGTTCGACCGCTTTATCGTGACGCATGCGTTCTTCGTCCACGCCAGAGCTCTTCAACATGGAGAACAAGAAGTTCGATCCCGAGAACGCCAGAACGTTCACCAGGGCACCGCCAACGAGCATAACAATACTTGCCATTACTTTATGATATCAGCACGTATCAGCCACTGTTTAATTAGCATGTCTTTGGTTGCCATGGCGAGAGCGACGTCAACTATGGCCATGCCCACATTGCGGGGTATGAAGTCTAGTTTCGGGGGAGGGGCTACCCCCAATCGCCATCTTGCCAAGCCGGGCGTATCCCACAGCGATGCCACAGACGACTGCGCTATGGTAGAGCGCGTTGACAAGCATTTTACCATCAGTTACCGGGGTTGTCATTATTGCCACGCAACGGGCTTCACTCCATATAGACTGGGTCTTGGCTTATCTTTAATTGTGGTTGCTTAGCGTGCGAAACAACAAGCCGCTCTGGCATCGACGCTGTTGATGAGTCAACGGGGTGCCTGTTGTGGCGTTTGTACAACCTGTGTGGCGCGCAAGCGCAGAAGAAACATGAGTGCCCCGCCCGTAAGACAAGCCCCAATAATCCATGGTGTCCAGTCGGTTAGTCCATGGTTTTGAGCTGCACCACTGCGTGACGGTTCCTTTGAGACCGCTTCCTTTGGAGGAATACTGACATCAGCTGCGCTGAATGGTGGACAAAATGAGACTTTGGCCGTCCGAAGCTGTTCGAGCAGCCGTTCCTGTTTTGCCTTTCTGGCAGCAGCTCCAGCACGCCCGGCCGCCACTTGTTTTCGGATCCTTAACCGTGTTGCTTTGCAAAGGCTTGGGGGTCGTAACTCTGTCTGCCGGACTCTGTGTTGGCTCTTGGTTCTCCTGTTGCTCCGCAACAATCTGCTCGTTCTCCGACATCGTTTATGTCATAGATGGTAATAGGGCATTGGTATCCAAATCGACAGTGCTTCACCGTAGTATGCGCGGCAGTTAGCGGCGTCAAGTACATGCCATAGCGATGGTAGAGCTCGCAGGTGGCACTGCTAAGTGCGTGTCCGACAAACGGGTCGCCCTCGAGGTCAGCAATAAGACCAGGTTGGTTTTCGGCCGGTATCGGGAGAAACCTATATGTTAGCCCCGCATAAAGCTGGAGCGCTGTAGACCCCAGCGTCTTCGTCATCGCTGCCCCAAGCCTTGTTTCATAGCGGGCGTAAAGCTTTTTGATTTCGCTATTGTCAAGAGCGTCGATCTGTTCTGCGATGAGGACCTTCCCATCGACCACTAGTCAGTACTGCTTGGCTTGGCCTCCCACCACCAATGCGGCGAGCCTTTCACGGTATTTTTGCACCCGTTCCTCGATGAGCGGCTCCTCATGGCCGTCTGACGTCGCTGCCGTTCCTTCTGCGGTTGGAGCTTCAGTGTTCTGCTTTTGCTCTGTCGTTTCTATCAGCTAATCGATCAGTTCGTCACAGTCAATAGCTATTGCTTTGCGATTCATTGCGAGATAGCGGACCAGTCTAATATGGTGTCGAAAGTGCTGACAGAAGCGTGCGTGTGTGTTAACACCCATCCGAGTAATGTAAACATACTGCCTAGCAATAAAGCACAACAGTACCAGATGCACGCCAAGCACTGTGACTAACAGTCCTTCAGTTACTTCGTACATTACTTAACACCATATAATCAGCTTGTTGGTCTGTCTTTAATAAAAGCTTAGCATGCTTTGTCTCGGCTAACTGCTGCTTCACCGACGCCCGGTGTTCTCGTGTGGAGATCACGTCATTCTCGCGCAAGCAGTCTTCGAATGAATCGCGATCCTTGCAGTGAATCAAACAGACCCAGCGCGTCTGCTCGCGCAAGTCCTTCAGGACAGAGTTGTACTTTTGGGTGAGGACCCAGGCGCTCTGGTCGGCGTGGCGTGGCGGCTCTGACAGCACGTCTTTCTTTTTCGTCATAGCCTTCGTGGCCGAGCAGTCATCGACGATATATAAGGTAGGCTCGCCCATAAACACCTGGTAAAACGCTCGCAGGTAATCGTGAAGGCGCTCACCGGGGTCTCAGGATCGGTCCAGATCCAGGGGCGCTGGTATGTTTTATTATACTTTATGGTGGGGGAGAGGACCACGATGTGTCGAAAGAACTCCCGGTAGGGGCCTTCGAGCAGATCGAGGATAAAAACGGGTTTTCCGCATCCCGTTTGCCCGCATATTGTCGCCGAATGGGCCGTGCGCGGTAGGAGATTTATTTATCGTTCCTTAGGAACATAAATAGACCGCTGTGACGAACCGGCCATCTTCGATGTTAAGCTGTGCATCCATGATGACGTAGAGGTAGATGTTCAATGCGCCAGCAGCCTCGGCTCTGTTCGTTATCTGGATGGTCACACCTTTGCTGGCATTCTCAATCCGCCTGCCGGAGCCGTGGAGCCGGTCGTCGTCGCTTGTACCGAGGTCAAGCAAGAGCGCGTACTTGCTGTTGAGGTATTCTGCAAGGCTGACGTCGTCTAGGGCAAGGTCTTTTTTGACCGTTGCCACTTCAGGGTGAATAGCTTCCTCGCTTCATCAAACATCTGGTAAGAGCGCATCCCTTGGCTGAAGTGTTGGTTGGGGATCCCCTCGATGGTGACCTCGACCTTAGCGATTTTCGAGTTATAGAAGACCGAGCTGTGTCGCGAGCGAAGGGCTGTTGCGCGGCTTCATCCTCAAAGAGCATCAGGATGCCCTTCATGCTGCGGGCGGGCACGTTGAGATTGATATTCCAGAGGGTGTCGCTCTTGTCTTTACCGATTTTGCGGTGCCGCAGTACCCTGTCGTACAGGATTGAAATGCAGCTTCTGTACTGGTTGTTAATCATTTGGGCCAGTTCTGGCAGGGTGACCATGTCATACTCAAGACAGATGTTTCCAATGTCGAAAGAGGCACCTCTGTCTGTGGCCTGGATCACACGGTTGTAGTCGTTGAACGTGAGCTCATACTCGAGTCGGTCACCCAGCGCACTCTGGTAGAATGGCATGTGGCTCTCGAGTAGCTCGAAGTCCAGTGGGATGTAGAAACGATTGCCGAAAGCATCGGCGACGGCTTTGTCCGCTAGAACGGACTCATCTTTGTTCCCAGCATTGATTCGGATCCTCGTCGTATTTTGGTTTTGCGACGTATCAATGCCTTGGTACTGGCCATTTTTCCTCTCTGAAGCCGTCCTCCAGAGATCACGGTAGCAGTGGTACACATCACTGTCGCCGATGCTGAGGACCTCATTTCCCGAAATTTTAATGACGGTCTTCTTCACGAAGGCGCGGCCTAGGTTCTGAACCAAGGTCCGATTAGCATCTTCGCTGTGCAGCGTGATCGTGAAGGCCAACCTCGCGGTGCCGGGGACGATGACATCATGTTTGCCGATGTTGGGGAATCGAACCAGAAGCTGCTGGTTCGGGCCGATCGTCCTGGGGTTGTTAGTTATCGACACCGATTGCCTCACCCCTTTCACCACAAGAGGTTCGCGGAGGCCCCGGTAGGAGTCAAGCTTTTGTCCGTACTTACTTGATGACATGGTGTCAGCTTCGTTGACACTCGACAAAGTCTGTTTTAAAGATGCACGACAACCTTCAAATGTTCATACTTATTACAAAAATATGTCTGACTTTGAAAACCCCACGTTCGAAGACTGGCCCGACCCTTATGATGACGCCGACTATGATGTGCCCGACCTGCCAGACGCTCTTATGGACCCACCACCGGACGTCGAGCAAGGACTAGGCGCGGCCGGGGACAATCTTCAGAACCTGCGAGGCGAGTTAAGACTGACAGCACTTTCTGGCCAGAAGAGGCGCCTGGTCGATCCTTTCTTCTAAGAAGAGAGCCATGCCTTTAAGCGGTTGCGCTTCGAAGGTAGTGTCGACTATGACCGGTTTGGGATTGATGACGATGGTAAAACACTCTATTGGACCCTCGGCCACAAAAAGTTTCCTATCGCTGCGACAAGGAGAGGATTCCGGTTTCTGGCTCTGTCCACACTAGCCTCGAGATATGGAACAGGGGGTGTAAATGCAATTCGGCAATCAATGGGGCTCACTGACTATAAATCGAATATCGTCTCAACAAAGTGGCTGTGGATACACTCCAAAAAGCAGAGGAAACCCTCCAAAAAACATTGATTCCGTCGAGATGACAGAGCTCCCCGGCGTAGCCCACGACGTTATTCAAACAACAGGAGATGTCGAGACCGCATTGAAGACAATTGATGATCAGCCTATCGACACCGCGTGGGTCACCCAGGCCAAGAGAGAGCTCGCTGGGCTTGAAAAGGCCATGACTCGAACCCGAGATGAGTTGGCGAACAACCTGGCGAAGCTGTCAAAGGTCGACGAGGGAAAATCCCAAGTTGAAAAACGCTTGACCAGGGAGCGGCGGAAACTGACGGAAAAGGACGACCCCGAGATGCAGCAGGAGATTCAAGACCGAATCAGAAAACTGGAAGGCGAGCTTTCTGACATCGAAATCTAAAGACATTCGAGGCTCGAAACCCTCTCTACGAACAAAGAAGCTCTCCGGTCCCAGATTAACAGAATCCGTGAGACGTTCAGGCGGCTCCTTTATGAAGACAAAACGCTGGCTGAGCGCATTCGAACCCTCTTCAGCGAGCAGGAATTTACCATCGGCTCCAAAGCCACCCGGTAAGGGCGGGGTCAAGGAGTGGGTAAAAAGCACCTACAGTCCCTCGGGCGTGCCCTGGCCAATTTGGCCGGCAAGGCCGCGGCTGCCCTGCCCGGAATCATCGGGTCCATCGCCTCTTGGCTCTTGTGCACGCTAGGGAAGGCCGCTTCATGGTTCCCAGATAATTTGTGGACCTTGGTCATCGGCGTGGGGGCCCTTCTTCTCTAGGGTGCACGGGACTGGTTATCACGACCGCTCAACCAACCAAAGCGCCACTAGGCCGAGTGCAATCCCTGCGACTATGAGAACTGTTTTTTCTTCTTCATGGTCGAGACCGGATTTCTAGTCTGCTGGCGGAGCAACCGCGGCAGACGTAGGCGACCCTTCGGGCGGTGGCCCTGCGAGTACTCGCAGATCGATCCAGGCTGGTGAGGAATGTCCTATCGACTTTAGAGGCAGGATTGATCAGTGCTACCTTGTTTATTCCTGGGTTGTGGTCGAAGGCAGCGTCTGACCCCGTTATTTGGATTTGGTTATTATAATCTTGGACATTGCCGGGGTGGAGTGCCATGTCGCTCGGCATCAAGTAGAACGCTCTCCCGCAGACGTAATCCAGTGAAGCGGATGCATATTGCAACGTCTTTTGATAGCGATCGATGCTGCTGGGGATGTCGACGGGTGAGGCGATGGCGTCTTCGAGATTCGCCGTAAACTGCTTTTGGGCGTCGAACCCCGTCCCGACTTTGAGAATGTTGGAACGGGTCTGAGGTTGCGCTCCAAAGATTGCCAAAACGTAAGTCCGAATCGAGTCGTTGAGGCACTCGACACCCGCTTGCGTGAACCCTTCTGATTTATCTAGAATGAACATCGTCCACGCCTTTGAAATATCTCGGTTATGACGTATGGAGTCATTCGGGTGAAACAAGGGGTATTTCCCCGGGGTTATGAAGGTACCAACAAAAGATCCGAGGCCTTGATACCCGTGGTCTAACTTCTGCCTCCAATCCGCATCAGGTGAAACAGCGAACTCCTTGCAAAGCCGCTTGTAGGCCCTGGAGTCATACTGGTTATCGAACCATGAATGGGACTTGTCCCCAGGGAGGGCGACTTTTAGCTCCACAAGCAGACGCCTCGTCGTATAATAGACATGAAAGCAATACAGGCTTGCAAGAAGGGGCTCCTCTACTTGGAGATGGTCCTGGAATTAAACACCACAACTGGCGGTTGCGCACCAAACCGCAAAGTTCAGCTGGCACTGCCACCAGTTGAAGGGAGTATCCACCAAGTTGTTCAACGCCTTGTTTGCCATGGTGACATCCCCGGTAAGCGGAGGGTTTTGATTATCGGCGAAGACGTCCGGGTACTTGGAAAGGAAGTGACTGCCCTTATCGTCGACCATTATGACTAGGATGGGCGCCCCTGCTGCTGACACTTTATATTTGAAATGGCCGCCTGCCTGATATTTTGCCGAGCTATTAAACGTAAACGTCTTTGTATCCATACCCATTCTGGTGTTGTTCAAATTTTATTATCATGTACATCACACTCACTGACGTTCAAAACGATGTGCCAGTCAATCTTGCCAGGACCCTGCCTGCGGGTGAGCAAGAGATTGCTCTCTCCGAGTTGACGTATTATCACTGGTGGTACAACATATGCACGGTGAAAAGGAACAATAAAGTCTCAAATTAAAAGGCAGAAAAAACAATACCTGACGGGTATTATAACGTCTGTGAGTTGAACGAAAAGGTGTTTCAGCGGTTGAACGCCGAACTCACTCTAGATGAACCCTCTGGTCTACTGCAACTAACGGTCAAGCCCGGAGAGGTTATAACAATGAATCGTGAATTAGCTAATATCTTAGGCTTTTCCGACAATACTTTCAAACCCCCTACCGTGGCGCTGATCAATGACAATGACCATCACTTGGAAGGAGGCCGCATCAAGACGTTCACTGCAAAGAAGCCAAACAAGCTGGCCGTCCATCGTGAGGTCTACTTTCATCTTGCTGAATTAAGTGCTTCAGACAATCTGCATAACGGCTGTCCCTGTCGAGAACGAAAAGTGTGGATCTGGTAGAACTGAATCATTTCCTGTCTTACAGTACAAAAGGTTGTCGTCAGGGCCTGTTTCACAGCTAACTATCTCACTTAGAGACACCAACGGGGAGATATTACCATTCGAGTATATGAGTGCAACCCTACATATAAGGAATGGTTGACGCAAGCGGCCCCGGTTGGGTTAGAAAATGCCCTTGGGTGGCTTTGGCTGATCTTGTTGACACAGAGGGGTTTGATAAGGACGGGAAGGAAGATCGCATGTATGCCTTCCAGCTCTCTGATATGGTCTACAGAAGAAAAGACGTCGCCCAAGCGGGGTCATTGACATTCGGTGATCTCAGCGACGTAGATACCTCACATGCCGTTCCAAAGTGGGTTCATACGCTAGCCTTCACTGGAAGCAAGTGGGTTGCTTTTGCAGACCCCGTCCAACAAACAGGGTGGCTTATTGACATACAAATCTCGTCTCCGTACGTTGTGACTGGAAAGCAGCACAAAGTTAGGAAGGTAGTGAATAGTGGCACTCGACTGTGCTCGTATATCCCCGGGACGAAGAACATTGTCGTTTCCGAAGATAACTTGCTGAAGACAAGCAACAACCGGCAGGGAAAAAGTCTTCAAATTACCCCCAGCGGGAATCATTGGTATGAACTTGCAAACATCAGCGATCATCCTTGATCTATTTCTCGGAGAGAGACCCGACGACTTTGTTGATGTGTTACCCGGCTTCAAGCTCAAGTGGAGTCAAGCAAATGCTAATAAAGAAGTTGGGATTTATATACAAGTTCAAGAAACGCCTCGAGTTCACTCTTGAAGGAATCCAACACCAAGTTGAATACCGTAATTTAGACCTACATAATATTTTTATAGGCCCAGTGTCTCTCAAAAGGCTGCGATTTACGCCCGGTGCGCTCACAGCAGACCAAGCTTTAGTCATTATTAGCCAGTAGTCTATTTAAACCCACCCAGCTCGAGGGGTAGTACACGAGTGGCCTCTACCCAGGACTTGCAACCGGAGACAAACACCGCCTTCAGCACGTGGCCGAGGTCAAATTCCGTCTCGAAAAAGAACGATACTTTAGAGCCTCGCTGTACAAGAAGTACCGGCGCGGGGCTAATGTTGTTGATTGGGATGATACCACGCTTACTGCGACTAGCGTAGGGCTGGCTGCTTCTAGCGTCGGGCTCTTGTCAACTATCATCGCGACGCCTGTCGCCATTGACCTTGGAGCTGGGGCGATTGTGCGTGGGTTGCCTGGCGTTGGCGGGAAATGTATTGGACGAAAACTCCGAACAAAAGCAAAAAAATACGACGAGATTCGTATCTTGGCTGAGTCGAATGTAAACTCAATCGCCGACCGCATTTCTATCGCGCTGAACGACGATATTTTATCTGAAACGGAATTTCGCCTGATTCTGTGCGAAATCGACAAGTTCAATCAGATGAAAGAAGAAATTCGTCAGCGCCATAAATAAACTGCTGGTTTGTCGGAGGAGGAAAAAAAGAAGTTTCAACGTGCGAGAGACGAGGCGTTAATGACGGCCCGTACCAAGCTGTTGGAAGAGTTGGACAAAGCTGGCCACAGTGGCACCTGAATATTTCTTGCTGGCGAGCTTAAAAGAGTGCAGGCTGTTGGCAAAGCACTCTGTCCAGGTTCGGCGCGGTCGGGTTGACATCCATCGGGACCAGGGCATTGTTGAGCGCTTCAATCGTACCTTGGCTTAGCGGCTCTTTGGGCACCAGTACGCTCAGGAGATGCGACTCACCTCTGGTCAGCGGTCTACAGTGATTGGGTGAAAAGGTTGCCTGCCGTTGTGACAGCCTTGAATGGTGAGGTCACCCGACTGACCGGCAAAAAGCCGTCTAAGGCTAAAAGGGCACGATCGGTGGCACAAAAGCCCTCCTCTGTAGTTCCTGGTCGTCCTGTTGGTCTCGAGGAGACAATAATCCCCTCCGGCGTCGGCGTTCGTTATTTGTACCAGCCTGGCAAACATGAAGGGGGCGCCGGCGAGCGACTGATCCCATATGGTCCCTGGATGTGCACCGGCTCGGGCGCACAGTCACCAAGCCCGCCGAGCCCGTGGTGTATTACTTGCAGGATGGACCTCAGCGCGGTTTTATTCGCGAAGAACTCCTTGTTGTGCCACCGGACACTCAGCTTCCTCCGGATGGGGTTCTCAAGCGCTGAGCTCGAATCCATCCACCGGGTGACAATTTATCCGTTTGATTTACGTCCTACTTCAGTGGTCCTTGGTCTCGGAACTTTCGTCTGCAGTATGTCAGGTTCTGGGGGGTCTGTAGTTGCCGGCGTAGCGAACACCCCACATACAATTGCTATGGAGGGAGACAAGTATACCCATCTTTCAGCCATATCCACCAGTTTCTCTGGAGGGGTTCGGCGGCTCGACCTCATATCCGTCTATAGCGGAAGACACACCCACCAACACATCTGCGGCCTGCTCTGTGAGAGATTCGAGCGACTTTAGGTTGTCGTACAGCAGGGTATAGAAGGTTCCGATGGATTTTCCAATATTCTCGGAGATCACATTGCCTCCGCTCGCCGCCTCGCGCCGCTTCAGAGAGGCAAGTATCTCCGTCAACGAAATCTACACCTTCTCTGTGGTGGTTTCAAACCGACTCAGGCTTTTCTTTAGGAGCTCATAGAATTCGTTGATGGTCGGCCCATTTGCCGACTTGGCTTGGCCGATGCTATCGCGTAGCAACAATCGTAGATCGTCGACGACGCTTTCTGCCTCCTCTGTTGCGGCATTGGGTGTCTCCTCCTCTGCCCAGAGCATCTGAAACCTCGCAGCACCGACGCCGAACTGCTTCTTCACACTACTCACAGGCGCCTTACATGCAGGGCCTTGATTTTCTGGATCTCCTCCTTGGGTTAGAACTCTCTTGGGAGCCAACGTTTATCCTATGATTTCAGAGTTCTTTAGATGGACCGCCCCAGTTCCTCAACGAACGCGTCCATCTCTTGTTGTGTGATGTAATCTTTGCAACCATAAGCCTGTGTGTCAACTCCGTTTTCTGCGATCCAACGCTTGGAATCGAAGGGCGGCAGCGACACCTTGTTGAGATGCTGCCAGTAGAAGCGGTGACGCTCCGACCTAAGAACATCCATGCCGTGGCGGAATGTTTGCTTCTCAAAGAGAGCCTCTTTGAACTGCTCATGCCTGATGCGCTTCTTGACAGTTGCTTTTCTCACACCCTTGGCCTTCTTGATGTTCTTTCCAGATATCTGGAGGATAGAGTACATCTTCGGCCCAGGCCCACATATTCGGCGATTGACCGCCCCAGTTCCTCAACGAACGCGTCCATCTCTTGTTGTGTGATGTAATCTTTGTAACCATAAGCCTGTGTGTCAACTCCGTTTCCTGCGATCCAACGCTTGGACTCGAAGGGCGACAGCGACACCTTGTTGAGATGCTGCCCGTAGATGCGGTGACGCTCCGACCTAAGAACATCCATGCCGTGGCGGAATGTTTGCTTCTCAAAGAGAGCCTCATTGAACTGCTCATGCCTGATGCGCTTCTTGACAGTTGCTTTTCTCACACCCTTGGCCTTCTTGATGTTCTTTCCAGATGACTGGAGGATGGAGTACATCTTCGGCCCAGGCCCACATATTCGGCGATTGACTGCCCGGCGCACTCGTCCTTCATCTTTCCGAGAACCTTCTTGTTTTCTGTGCTGTGCAGCGGGTGGTCTTTCGGGTAGTCGGACGTGTCGTAGATATCCTGGTGCTTGGCCATGTCCTCGTTGACATCCTCTGTCTCGATTTTCAGGAGCAGACGGTCGGTGTCCGTGTAGAGGAGCTGGCAGCCGTCTTCGTACCGACTCTGGAGCCGTTTGTAATAGATATCGTGCATCAGGGTTTTTTTAAAGGTCCAGAATGCTCATACCTACACGTACGTAAATCGGGCGATTGAGCACTAGACGGCTCTTTTGCATCTGGACTGCTGCAAGATCATCGTCGAAGATGTTGGCTCTGGCGAAGGCTGGGCTGGCGATAAGACGCCTGAGTTTATCTTCCTCGTTGGCGCGGACCAGCTTGACGTCGACACGCTTGCGGAGGTTCTCCATCGTCTTGCCGAAGACCGAATTGTTCATGAGCTTGTAGCTCTAGATCCTTCTCAAAGTCACTGGTGGCCTTCTTCCGGAGCTCAGTATTCATCCGGATGTAGAGCTCCATCCAGGGGCTCTGCTGGAACCGGAGGGCACGATGAATCTTGGTCAGACGCATACCCAGAGACATGTATAGCTGGAGATTCCGATGGTGGAGCACGTAACGGTCTTTGTTGCGAAGGTTGGGTACCAACTTCTCAACCTCTGTAGGTGCTCCCCCCAAAGCTCCATCGAGAAGTTCGCGCTGGTATTCCGACAGCCACTCCTTCTTGACCACTAGGCGCTCTGGTGCTAGCGGGTAGGCATTGTGCAGCTCTGCTGGATATTCCATATCTACCTCTAGGATATAGCCCTCTTCATTGTCTGCGGGTAGTTCTGCAATGGTTTCTGCGAGTTCCGATACATCGACCCACTGGAAGTCTCTGATGGGGAGGGCCTGGCTCATAACCCATCCATAGAGAGTGTTCGCATCGAGATATAAGATATGGCTACTGGGTTTTTCGGGGTCATAATCCTCGACCTGAGGATTGTTGGCCTTGGCATACCGTTTTGATACCATCGAGATACCTCCGTGCAACCCCTTCTTGGCAAACAGGTGTTGGTCGTTGTCTGTAAGCAGCTCGAGCTCCACTCCTGTCTTTTTAGGAGGGCGTCCCATGAAAGCCCGGGACTTGTGTAGTAGTGCGCTGGGTCTAAACCGTACTGCGTCAGGTATATCTTTCGGAATTCCTCAAAGACATCTGCCAGCAGGACAACATCTGTGCGATTGTAGAGGTCGTGGTCGTCCCCCAGGGTCTTACACCCACATACCTCCCATACTCTATGCGCGTGGGCGTAGTCGTCGTCGATGTTGTGCTCGTCGGTGAGCTTGCTGTAGAATACCGCTTTCTGAGAGGGCTTGGTGTCTGCGAAACGGTCCTAGAAGTCCATATACTCTTAGGCGTAGACGCCCTTCCGAGTCAAGAGCTGGAGCCTCTGACGGTTTGGCTCGTATTGGGACGTGATCTTGAAAGACTCTGGCCGGTTTGACGCCACCAGTTTGTCGAGGGAAGCGAGCAGGAACTGGGCGCTATAGATGAAACGGAGCTGCCCGAGAGAGAAGATGTATTTTTCTGTGTTATTGGGGATGCAGGAGACTCTGCCTTCGACCCTCGAGATAGCCTGCATGAGCAGGTGGGAGTCTTACCCTCTGAGTTTGTGGAACACCACGGGAATAACGGTGGTCTTTGGGCTTAGCCTTAGCTTAAGGTTGCAGGCGTTGTGAGCTGCCCCTCGATATTTACCCGTGATATGGCAGTGGTCGCGGACAGAGTCACCATTTAGCGGTTTTTCGCATATATAGCATTTCGCGGCATTATGGGCCTGATAGTCCTTTCGTGTCATCCTTATGTTTTTAGGGTTGGCTAGCGCGCTCTAAATCTTGCGCTCCTCCTCCTGAAGTGATTTTAAGAAGTGCTCTGTTGCATCTGGGTCGCGATACTCGACAGGCGGCTTTGTCGTTCCATCACACCGCACCACGATATAGCAGTAGCTGCAAGCCTCATGTTGTTGTGTTCGTTGGGTGTTACTATTTGTAGGATCGCGTTCGGGGCCCTCGATCTTGGTGGTGAGAGCCTCAAAGTCTGCATAGATGACAAATGGGGTTGGTTACTGCTTGTGGTGGTTCTGGAAGGTGAACTTGTTGCTCTGTCTCTGGTCGGCCCCATCGGAGTCTAACTGTTGGTTTTCTTTTGCTCCAGCATTTCAGTGGTTTCTTGCTGTCGAGTCCTCACCGTTGTCTCACCTCTGTGGTTCTTTGATTATTTGTGTTCACGGAGATGTTGCACTGATGAGTAAGGAGGCCTTCATGCGGACTGAACAAATTATTTGTCTAAATCGCGACGGAAGTAAGGTCGAGGATTGTGGCCACGTAAAATCGATTTAAGTCCCCCAGTGGAAATCTTTCCACTAACCATTCCAAGGCGGTTCTTCTGTGGCGATTTATTTATGTTGTTGTTTGTTACCTACTGTGTGTATCACTTGTGTCTTTTTATTTTGGATGGCCATATGGCCATTTTGTGGGAAAGTAACTGCCCTTATGGCCTTCCTTTGTTTAGGTTTCCATTATGGTCTGGTCGCTTAATGTTTGTGTTTCTTTCCATTTGGTGTCTTTGATGGGTGGAGTAAGTTAATTGTATCGATTCCTGATCTTTGTTTTACTTCTACTTTGTTTTTACCCTCCTCTGGCATCTCCACCCGGACAGCCGTCTGGCCGATGCCTTCGCAATCAAGCTTGTGGGCCTCCAGCAGGTCTTCTCTCGTGTAGCCATGAAGACAGCGTTCACAGAAATGCTTGCGCTCACGGTGTTTGCTTTGGTTGTAGAGGAGACGGTTGAGATTATTAATCCAGGTGTAGTGGAGTTTGTCGCCCGTTCCAATCAAAAGTAGATTAATCCTTTTTATCTATTTCGGCTGCTGGCTGAGATATAGGATTGTGACACCTTTGTCCCAGCCAAAGTCATTATAGGCTAGATTGTTCTGCCGCTCAAATTTTTGTATCTGAGAGATGGGGATTGGGAAATCAATCCCACCAATGTTGAATTTATGAAGATCATTTTTATACCACCCTGGCCTCTCCGGATGATGTGGTGGTTTGTTCAGAGCCGCTAGGGTTGAGTATAGAAAACAGCGGTCGTCCTTGTTTTTCACGTTAACCACTGCTTTCTTAGCACTTACTTCTGCTGGGAGTGGGATGTAGAACCTACCCCGCAGAAGTTGATATCTGGCAATGTCCAACCAAAGGGTCTGTACCTGATCTACAACCCAGCCAGACCCTCTCTGCGTCCACTTTTCGAGAGTTTCTTGGATCTGTGGGAAGGTTTTATCGAGAGCCCCATTGATTTTGCTGGCCTGGAGAAGGGCCTCCTGTTTGTGGCGCAGCACGGGAGGTTGTGTACTCCTCACTACCGTCTGGGTTGTCCTTCCGAAGCTGAACATTGAGAGCCAACTTGAACTTAACACCACCCAGCGCCTCGATCTCTTCCTCGAGCTTGCTACTGATCTGGGGCACTACAGCCTCCAGTAAAGTCCTGGGGTCTGCACTATGAGGATTATTGGCAGGCACGTACATCTGCCAACCCCTCAAGAAGTCGCCAATAACCCATGGGGTCTGTCTGAAGACTAGCTGTTGCTCAGCAGATGTAAACAAATCCGGGATCTCATCTTGATATTCCTTGACGGATCTCAGGACTTTCTCGCGGGAGATAGGGTCAAATTCCTCTTCGATGGCTTTTCTTTTGGCGGCCTTCTATTTGCGTGGTGGTGGGGGAGGTCGATATTTTTCAGGTTGTAAGGGCTTTAACAAGCGCCCTTTGACAGAATCTGGGATAGGCTCAGCCAAGATGTTTTGAACCACATGATGGAGAGTCGAATTATTATCAGGTATTTCTGCCAGTAACTGCTCTATGTATTCATCCATAGTAGTCATGTTACTGTATCTTTAACTTTCCTATATACTAACAATTCTCTAATAGGAAATACAGAAGAAAATCTTTCAGCAATTTTGTTGGAACTTTACCTATATACTAACAATTCTCTAATAGGAAATAAATTAGATTATAACCATCTAAACTCTTTTTAACCATACTAGATAGAAATGGCGGACAGTCGTCTAAACTCTTTTTGAAGCCTTCGATTCCTGTTTATGTAATTTATGGTAATAACTGATTTAACACGACATTGCATACAAAGTAGATGGTGTGTTTTCACCGACACTCCACAGTTTGTGCATAGTAGTCGTTCCGTTCTTCCTACCCTCTTACTCTTATTCTGTGGGGGACACTTTTGTGTCCCCCACAGAATTTGCCGCGGCAATTATTGTTGCAGGGTTCTCTCTTCCCCACAGGAATCCAAGGACACTTGTTCATTTTTGTGCTGTATGTTTTAAGAACTATATTCCTCTAATAAAAACACACCCCGACCGGTGGGGCTGTTGGCGAGCGCAGGCTGGTCACGTGTTGGCCATTCGATATGGCAGGCAAACAAATATTTTATTCTATTGCATCCCCTCTCGGTGGGGCCCCACAGTATTGCGGGGATTAAAAAATTGTTCCTACTCGGTGGGGCCGAACGGGGGGTGGGGGCGGGAAGCCCCCACAGTGTGGGGTTGGGGGTTGTCCTAGAAACCCCATTGTGTATACTACTATAGGGGAAACCTTTAAAAATCTTCTTGTCTTAAACCAGAATGCCCAAGTCTTTGATATTTGGTATGAAGTTTCATCTAGTGGACCTCTAACACGATTATTCAAATGATGGCCCTAGGGCCAAAAATGCTCCCGCGCCAAGGCTCACTGGTTTTACATAGACTTATATAGGGAAATCCTTTAAAAATATTCTTGTCTGAAACCAAAAGGCCCAGGTCTTTGATATTTGGTATGAAGCTTCATCCTGTGGACCTTTACCAAGATTGTTCAAATTATAGCCCGGGGGGGGGGTGCAAAAAATGGTCCAGGTCTTTGATACTTGGTACGAAGTTTCATCAAAAGGACCTCTACTAAGATTGTTCAAATTATAGCGCTGGGGCCAAAAATGGCTCCGGCCCAGGCCCCACATGTTTTGCATATACTTATATAGGGAAAACCTTTAAAAATCTTCTTGTCTGAAACCAGAAGGCCCAGGTCTTTGATATTTGGTATGAATCTTTTTGTAGTGGATCGCTTCCAAGATTGTTCAAATTATAGCTCTGGGGCCGAAAATGGTGTTGCCCCAGGTCTTACATTGGCTAATATAGGGAATACCTTGAAAATGTTCTTGTCTGAAACCAAAAAGCCTAGATCTTTGATAGTTGGTATAAAGCTTCATCTACTGGACCTCTTCCAAGATTGTTCAAATTATAGCCTAGGGGCCGGGCCAAAACTGGCCCATCCACGGTGCCCACATGTTTCACATAGGCTTATGTATGGAAAACCTTTGAGAATCTTTTAATCTGAAACCCGAAGGCCAAGGCCTTTGATATCCGATATTAAGCTTCATTTAGTGGACCTCTACCGCGATTGTTGAAATTATAGGCCTTGGGCAAAAATTTCCCTGCCCCGGGACCCATATTATCTCTTAGCTCAGGTGAGCGATATAGGACCATCATGGTCCTCTTGTTTAAGATTGTTCATCTACAAACGAGTCAATACATACATGATCGAAAGTACGATGTTCAGGTCAACATTTCCTAACATGCAATTGTTTTACTGAAAAGGAAAATCAAATTTTGATAGTCTAAGAGTGTATCTGTCCCATTGTTGATTGTTAACATAACGAGTCGCAGCCCGCCCAGAATCACTAAGCTGACTTAACGCGTTTGTAATTTACTGCATATGTGAAACTACAAAGAATTAAGCAATGACCGGCTCTTCCAATACCTTTTGTTAAGAAATAGGTCAGCTCTAACTGTGATTCGTTGAGTAATAAATCACAGTTTGGAGGTCAGTTGTATAGTAGCGCGCGTGATTTGTCTACTTACGACTGACCGACAAATTGTGATTTATTACTCAACAAATCACAAACTAGAGCTGATCTATTTCGACTCTAACACGCTGAAAATCGGCAATAATGCTGTTGTTTCCTTCAAAATCTCACAACTTTTCGCCATTGTTAGAAGTAATAACGCTAAAATCATTGACTGATACACATGCATTTATATGCTTTTCTAACGTTTTCGATGCGAGAAAATGACGTTACACTGTAACGTTAAGGAAATCGACTAGTGACGTCATGAATTGGCAGGTTTTTCATGACGTCACCCTTCACGCTCTTCCTTGTCGTGATTTGTTGTAGAATAAAACAGTTATTTTCCATTGCGTATATAGGCGCGCTGTGTTAGAATAGTCCGTTAAAACTGTTGCCAAATAACCAGAGGCGTAAAAGAATGGGTTGGACGAGATGCATCAAATGTCAAACAAACAGTGATGAAAAACTTATGAAATATATAATTGCAATAACTTCAGCACCCAATTTCGATGGCCCCCGTCCATTGGGGCTTGAAAAAAGAAATGTGCTGCATGATGCTTCCACGCAGAGCTGAAACCGACAGAATACGAGTACTGGTAAACCTCTCAGAGGATCTAAGTAGAAGTAAAACAAAGATCATGAATTGATACAATTAACTTACTCCACCCATAAAAGACACCAAAGGGAAAGAAATACAAACATTAAGCGACCAGACCATAATGGAAACCTAAACAAAGGAAGGCCATAAGGACAGTTACTTTCCCACAAAATGGCCATATGGCCATCCAAAACCAAAAGACACAAGTGATACACACAGTAAGTAACAAACAACAACATAAATAAATCGCCACAGAAGAGCCGCCTTGGAACGGTCAGTGGAAGATTTCCACTGGGGGGCTCAAATCGATTTTACGTGGCCACAATCCTCGCCCTTACCTCCGCCGCGATTTAGACAAATAATTTGTTCAGTCCGCATGAAGGCCTCCTAACTCATCAGTGCAACATCTCCGTGAACACAAAAATCAAAGAACCACAGAGGTGAGACAACGGTGAGGACTCGACAGCAAGAAAC
This sequence comes from Lucinisca nassula, assembly GCA_963580285.1. Classification (NCBI taxonomy): domain Eukaryota; kingdom Metazoa; phylum Mollusca; class Bivalvia; order Lucinida; family Lucinidae; genus Lucinisca; species Lucinisca nassula. The sequence goes on along the minus strand of OY757025.1, from coordinate 44,161,883 downwards.
CACTGAAATGCTGGAGCAAAAGAAAACCAACAGTTAGACTCCGATGAGCCCAACCAGAGACAGAGCATCAGGCACCATCAGGCACTAAGCCTGCCCAGGAAAAGTGGTGCGAGTTAGACCGTCCATGCTTAACCCTGTTGGTTTCAATGGGCGACATGGCTTGTGATGTCATTTCATCTCAATGTCGGGTAAAAGTGCCACAAAATTGGAGACAAAGTCTCCAAAATTACATATACATTGTTTACGGGGGCGTTAAACCTCAAATCAAACAAACAAACAAAACCCCAGTTCGTAAAATCGTCCTTCGATATAAAAAGATTAGGTAAAAACATAAATGTTAGACGACAGACTGCATGCATGGTAGCTGACCCAATCACGGTTGACAGCTTTGCCTCCCTCCTTAATTACACGCCAGTGGGTCAGTCCTTAGATTCTATGACGGTTCCAGTGTAAAGGCTTACTGAGAATTAGAGAGAATTTTATTTTATGTAATGTTGTTTGGTGCCTGATGCATTGTCTCTGGTCTGGCCCATCGAAGTCTAACTGTTGGTTTTCTTTTGCTCCAGCAATTCAGTGGTTTCTTGTCGAGTCCTCGCCGTTGTTTCATCACTGTGGTTGTTTGATTTTTGTTTACTTGGAGATGTTGCACTGATGAGTGAGGAGGCCTTCATGCGGACTGAACAAATTATTTGTCTAAACCGAGACGGAAGAAAGGGCGAGTATTGCGGCCGCGTGAAATCGATTTAAGCCCCCCCCCCCCCCCCCTCCCCCCGTTGAATTCCTTTTACTGACCGTTTCAAGGCGGTTCTTCTGACGAGGTGTTTTTTGTTATGGTTTGTCTTTGAGTGAGGGTATCGCTAATAGCGAGCACAGCTCGCGATGCGCCAAGCGCATCGCGAACGAAGTGAGCTCTACGGTAGAGAATCTGACCAAGAAAATTAACATACAGCCCTACTTACTTTAAAGCTTAGATCGATCTGACGATTTTTCTTCCATCTGTCTTCCGGAAGCTGTTTAATGGGGCGAAAACGAGGCTGACAGTCTGGTATACCGTGTTTTCAGAACATTCGGATGATGTTCAGAGTTTTACCGAAGACAAGTCTAGCGTATGACAACAAATGAACAGAAACGGACCTAATAAACAGAACGGACTTGCAAAAACAACAAAAATCCCGAAGTGCTTATTTTTCATTATTTCTCCGACCTTTAAATGTTTAGTCCAGCTGGGCACCGCCACATTGAAAGTACTTTTATTGTACTATAAAATACTGTACATAATGAGGTGTACCTAAAACAAGCAGCTAGCACAATGTACTTGCAGAAGTATCTGAACAGAATAGAATAGAATAGAGCTTACAACATCTTAGGTAATAAAATGGCTAAATGTGACCAAATCAGTGTATGAACATAGATAATACCCACAACAATGCTGATCTATCTATCTATCTATCTATCTATCTATCTATCTATCTATCTATCTATCTATCTATCTATCTATCTATCTATCTATCTATCTATCTATCTATCTGTTTGTTTTGTTTGATTTGAGGTTTTACGTCCCCGTCAACACTGTAAATGTCATTTTGGAGATGTTGTTTCCAATTTTGTGGGACTTTTACCCGACATTGAGATGAAATGACAGCTCAAGCCCTGCCGCCCAATGAAACCAATAGGGTTTATAAGTATGCACGGGCCGACTCGCACCGCTTTGCCTGGGCAGGCTTACATGTAGATCCCCTAAGCGGTTTACCACCAGTACTTGTGTGCGGGTCAGTTTCAGCTCTGCATGGAAGCATCATGCAGCCCATTTTTTTCTTCAAGCCCCGATGGGCGGGGGACGGCTGTCTGTCTATCTATCTGTCTGTCTGTCTGTCTGTCTGTCTGTCTGTTTGTCTGTCTGTCTAATCTTATCTTATCTTATCCTATCCTATCTATCGAAGGGTGTTAGCTGAAATAAAGGGAAAGATGAATTTGTACAGGGTTAGTATAGTTAAAAGATAAAAACAGAGATTGGTCTTTAAAGGAGAAGCATGAACCCCCAGGCAAACAACACTACTAAACTGGATTTTTATTAACATGCGGGTACAGGTGCAACACCCACATAAATGAGCCCTTTTCCAGGTAACTGGCTTGATGCACACATGGTAGATCTCACACAAGATCTCCAGGTTTGTCTATGATGAGGGTCGATAGCAGAGAGCTTCCACTATCTGCAACCTCTCCGTCAGCTGCTTCAATATCGTCTTGGGGCCCCCAAGGCCCTTGCTTTTCATCTACCCGTATGTCTAAGCCAGCATCGAATGCACTGTTGGAGTGTTTCACATGTCCATACCAGCGGAGCCTTCTCTCATTCAGGATAAGGTCAGGTCCTCAATGGACCTGATGGTGACAGCGGCTTGACATTGCAGATCTGTCTGATCATTGACATGTCATTCCGCTGCAGAGACGCTGGATGTTTGGCTTTATCAATGGCCAAGTGTCACAAGCATGGAACACCGCAAACTGCGCACAAGAGCTTTACACACGGCAACGTGTCTTGAACGAGACGTGATGGGAAGAGAGAACTGGTAGCCGTTCCTTGATTTTCTTCCAGGCTATTTCATGTGTTGTGGTCGAAAGATCACAGCCATCCGTTGTTGAGAGTATGTCTCCTTGGTAGCAAAAGGAAGCTACCTCACCTCTAGCTTGCCAGGTCCACCTTGGACTTCCCTATACGGTATCAGACTCAAAAAATATTCTGCAAATTTTAGCATACCCAAACAAGAGCTGTCGCGTGACAGCATAGCTCCCCTGTTTCCCGACTTCAAGATATAAGGTAAAATTTATGAACCATGAAATATAGGTCACACTCACCTTGATATATTTGAGATCAATAATTAGGTCACATGGAATATATATTCCAGAGATTTCATTTCAGAATCAAATTGTGTCTGAATTATAAGGCAAAGTCATTGAACCATGAAAATAGGTCACAAGGACCTAGATATATTTCTATGTCAATCATCGGGTCACTTGGAACTAATAATCCAGGTGAGACATTTCTCCATTAAACAGTATTCAACATAATAGGAAAAATCACTGAACCATGAAATATAGGACACACTGACCTAGATATAATTCAAGCTCAATCATTGGGTCACATGGAATAAATAATCCAGGTATGACATTTCTCCATCAAATAGTGTTCAAGATAATAGGCAAAATCACTGAACCATGAAATATAGGTCACACTGACCTGGATATATTTTGTGGTCAATTAGCGGGTCACATGGAACTAATAATCCAGGTATGTCGTTTCTCTATCAAATAGTATTGAAGATAATGGGCAAAATCACTAAACCATGAAATATAGGTCATACTGGCCTAGATATATTTTGAGGTCAATAATGGTGTCACATGCAACTAATAACCCAGGTATAACATTTCTCCATCAAATAGTATTCAAGATAGTAGACAAAATCACTGGACCGTGAAATGTAGGTCACCATGACCTTGATATATTTTGCGGTCAATTATTGGGTCACATGGAACTAATAATCCAGGTATGACATTTCTCCATCAAATAGTATTTGAGATAATAGGCAAAATCGCTGAACCATGAAATATAGGTCACAGTAACCTAGATATATTTTGAGGTCAATAATGGGGTCACATGCAACTAATAACCCAGGTATAACATTTCTCCTTCAAATAGTATTCAAGATAATAGACAAACTATCTGGACCGTGAAATGTAGGTCACCATGACCTAGATATATTTTGCGGTCAATCATGGAGTCATATGGAACAAATATCCCAGGTATGACATTTCTCCAACAGATAGACTTCAAGATATAAGGCAAAATTACTGGACCGTGGAATGTAGGTCACCATGACCTAGATATATTTTGCGGTCAATTATTGGGCCACATGGAACTAATAATCCAGGTATGACATTTCTCCATCAAATATTATTTGAGATAATATGCAAAATCGCTGAACCATGAAATATAGGTCACAGTGACCTAGATATATTTTGAGGTCAATCGTGGAGTCATATGGAACAAATATCCCAGGTATGACATTTCTCCAACAAATAGACTTCAAGATATAAGGCAAAATCACTGGACCGTGAAATGTAGGTCACCATGACCTTCACCCTTTTACACTTGAACCAATGTCACTTGATTGGCTGATGTATAACCAATTGTGTCTATAACTTGTTAGTAAAATAGAAAGGTATACAACAAATTACAAAGGTGTCCTGGATTTTGACCCCTAGCCCCACCCCATCCCCACTCCCAGGCATGAACCCAGGGGTGTGTTGTCTTTGAATCTCAGAAGACACTCCCAGGTATCCAAGTTGTAAATATGAATGCTTTTTGATGAGTGACTGTTAAGATATAAGCATTTCTAAAATTTTAACACAGAATTACAAAGGTGTTCTAGATTTTGACCCCTAGCCCCACCACGGGGCATGAACCCAGGGGTCTGTTCTCTTTGAACATCAGAGGACCCTCCCAGGTACTTAATTTTCAAATATGAGTGGTCTGTGATGAGTGACTGTTGAGATATAAGCATTTGAAAAACTTTAACGCAGTGTGACGGGAACGCAAACGCAAACGCACACGCGCACGCCATCCGAGGTGACAAGAATAGCTCTCCTTGTACTTCGTACAGGCGAGCTAAAATATTCCCAAACTGTACAGGTATAGACTTGTCTTCTGTGAAGAAAACGTGTTTTCACTAATTTTTGCCTATAATGATTGTATTTGGTAACAAAAGAGCTTAAAACAGTTCCTAACAGTATAGCTCTGTAATAACTATAACGCAACTGAATTCTTGTGCAGCAAGGAAAACAAAAACATAAGTAAATCAGCTTCTGAGATGGGTGATATAATGTGTCAACAACACGCAATAAGCATTTAAAGCCAAAAATACCAAAGATATTTGTCAGTCCCCCTACAAAAAAAATATCTGCTAAATGCCCAGACCCATAAAAATACCAGGTTCTTCCTATCCCCAAAACCCCCACACATAAAAAAATGCTAAAATATACAATTGTGACCCCCCACCCCACCGAAAAAAATAGTCCCAGCCTATGTAGCAGGCAACGTTCATAGTACCCCCCCCCCACCTGGGTCTGCCGTCTAAGGGGCGTGTAGTTCTTTGGCACTGTGTACACCTGTAATCAGGGTTCTCTATCAAGCGCATTAGCCCACCGAATTTCTCGTGCTCCCAGAACATGCAGCCATTGCGAAATGTATTGCCCACTCCAGTGTGACGTACAACACATGGGAACTCACCTGGCCTCTGCAGTGGGTCTAGGCCAGTACCACAGATGCAGGGGTTCTAGGCCAGTACCATAGACCATGATTTTCATCTTTCCGACATTATCTCTCAGCCCTTTCTCCTCCATTGCTTCTTTCCAAGTGAAGCGCCTCCTGGCACTTTCCTCAAGCGATTCAGCTATGATGACAAGGTCATCGGCATTCAGGTCCTCCGAGGGGACTCCAGAGTGGAACTTGTGTGTCATTGCCTTCACTTCTGTTTTTCAAGCACACTGATGAAAAGCAGTGGGCTGAGAACAGAGCCTTGATGAACACGGACACGGTTCCCCACATTATCATACATGTACAACCCCTCCACCGGTTGCAAAATCCAGTTGTCCACTCCAACTTTGCAGTGCCAACCAGATAATCTTCCAGGGTACTTGATTAAATGCCTTCTCCTGGTCTATGAAAGCCATGTAGAGTCTCTTGTTGGCACATTATTGCAGTTGGAAAACTTTATTGAGGAGACTAGGAGATTTGTGTCTTCCAAAACAAAGGGAAACTAAAAATCAGCACATTTTTTCTGCATCCCAGTATCTAATATATGTTCTTTATTTGCTTTTTTGTTGTTGTTGTTATTTTTTTTCCAGAAAATACATTTGAAAACAAACCATTTGTGTGAATATACAGGAGATGCATTTACCCCTTTCTAGCCTGTAACGGCTTAGAATCAGTGCCCTGATCCAAAATATTCCATACTTTTTTGGTTACCACAGCAGACTGAACGTAAATCAGAATTAAAAATGTCAGAAAGCCAAAAATTCAAAGACAACGTCTCCTACCATATTCATTACGGGCCTCCATGGCCTAGTGGTTAAGAGCGCTGACTCTTGATCATTAGGTCTCTCACCGCTGTGGTTTGAGCCTCGCTTGGGTTACATGTGAGAAGCCAAGTTCTGCAACGGAAGGTCGGGTGGTTTTTCTTCAGGTACCCCGGTTTTCGCCCACCTCTGATTAACGATCGACTCGATATAAGTGAAATAATCTTGAAAGGTCCGTAAAACTTAAAAAAAAAAAAAAAAAAAAAAAACTACCATATTCTAGTTCTGATGTAACTGTGGTGTTACCAGCTTTGATGGCTCCGTGGTGGAGTGTCCGCTTTGGGATGAGGTTGTAGGTCTCGATCCCATTCTATGTCATGCAGTTGATGTTACTTGTTTCTGATAGATATCAGAATCAGATATCTTTCAGATATGTTAAGTTAAATAAAGTTTTTATCCTTATCACTGTTTATGAGCTACTATGCTTTGTTATTACAGCATCAGTTTCGTGGAATTATTTAGTTGCATAGGCTCGTGTATGCTATGCTGTGCTCGCTCTTAGGCTAAGCCTATTTACATATTATTCTTTGTTTTGGTTAGCCAGTTGGCCATTTTGTGGTGAAGTGACTGTCCTTTTGGCTTTCCGCTATTAGTGTTTTCACTATTAGTGTTTTCACTAGGGTCTGGTTATTTCATATTTGTGTTTCCCTCCCTTTGCCGTCTTTGAATGGAGCTTTGGGTTAATTGCTTCGATTCCTGATCATTGCCTTCACTTCTTTTATTATCTGCTTAAGGGTTTTTACCTTGGCGTAGTAAGGAGGCGTGTGTGCCGTCATTTTATGAAACAATATTGCAAAACCAACGTAGTCCAACAATTAAACCGCTATTTTAGACATAGAATTTGTTAGGGTAGGATCATACGCATTTACGAATCACATGCAGTTCTCAATCTGTAGATAATGATTTCTTGTCCGACCAAAAAATTATACCTCTCATGACAGTGCAAATAAACATTTAGCAAAATTTGGCGGTAATATCTTCCGAAACCTGGAACGCACATGTATTTTCTAGCCCCCCGCCAAGGTTAAAAGGGCATAAAGTGTTGACCATGTCCGTCCGTCCGTGCGTCCGCCAGTAAACAATTTCAAATAAATAATCTCTAATACCCCACGGCCAATCTTGATCAAATTTCATGTGAAGCATCATCAGGTTGGGGGAAAGGCTGCATAAGGTTTTCGGGCGCATCAGATTGGAATTCGGGTTGCCATGGCAACTTATAGCTCCAATAGACTTATAAAGGGGAAAAAAAATAAAAAAAATCTTCTTCTCTGAAACCACAAGGCCCATAGTTTAGATATTTAGCATGTAGCAAGGGCATGTGGTCAACTACATAATTCCTGCCAATCATGCCCCTGGGTTCCAAATGGGCCATGGCACGGGGCCCCTTCGCTCCCATAGACTCATAATCGAAAACAGCTTCAAAAATCTTCTTCTCTTAAACCACAGGGCCTAGAGCTTAGATATTTAGCATGTAGCCTTGGCAAGTTGTCACCTCCATAATTCCTGCCAATCATGCCCCTGGGTTTCAAATGGGCCACGCCTCGGGGCCCCTTCGCTCCCAAAGACTCATAATGGAAAAAAGCTTCAAAAATCTTCTTCTCTGTAACCACAGGGCCCAGAGCTTAGATATTTAGCAGGAAGTAACGGCAAGTGGTCACCTACATCATTCCTGCCAATCATGCCCCTGGGGTCCAAACGGACCACGCCCCGGGGCCCCTTAGCTCCTAAAGACTCATAATGGAAAAAAAAGCTTCAAAAATCTTCTTTTCTGAAACCAAAGGGCCCAGAGCTTAGATATATTTAGCATGTAGCAATGGCAAGTGGTCACCTACACAATTCCTGTCAATCATTCCCCTGGGTTCAAAATTGGCCACAGCACGGGGCCCCTTAGCTCCTATATACTCATAATGGAAAAAAAGGTTAAAAAATCTTCCTCTCTGAAACCACAGGGCCCAGAGCTTAGATATTTAGCGTGTAGCAACGGCAAGTGGTCACCTACATAATTCCTGCTAATCATGCCCCTGGGTTCCGAATGGACCATGCCCCGGCGCCCCTTCACTCCCATAGACTCATAATGGAAAAAAGCTTCAAAAATCTTAATCTCTGAAACCATAGGGCCCAGAGCTTAGATATTTAGCATGTAGCAAGGGAAAGTGGTCAACTACATAATTCCTGCCAATCATGCCCCTGGGTTCCAAATGGGCCAAGCCCCGGAGCCGCTTCGCTCCCATAGACTCATAATGGAAAAAAGCTTCAACAATCTTCTTCTCTAAAACAACAGGGGACAGGGCTTAGATATTTAGCATGTAGCAATGGCAAGTGGTAACCTCCATAATTCCTGCCAAACATGCCCCTGGGGTCCAAATTGGCCACACCCCGGGGCCCCTTAGCTCCTTTATACTTATAATGGAAAAAAGGTTAAAAAATCTTCTTCTCTGTAACCACAGGGCCCAGAGCTTAGATATTTAGCATGTAGCAACGGCAAGTTGTTACCTACATTGACCCTCTTTCAAAATTGCCTAAATCGTTCTGCTCCGTTAAACAAAATGGCCGCCAGAGCTAAAAATAGAAAAACCTTTTAATGACATCTCCTCCTAGGCAAATTGCCCGATTTGAAAAGAATTTACCAGGAATGTCCTAGGGTGACCCTCTTTCAAAATTGCCTAAATCGTTCTGCTCCGTTAAACAAAATGGCCGCTATAGATAAAAATAGAAAAACCTTTAAATGACATCTCCTCCTAGGCAAATGGCCCGATTGGAAAATAATTTCACAGGAATGTTTCTTGAGTGACCCTCTTTCAAAATTGCCTAAATCGTTCTGCTCCGTTAAACAAAATGGCCACCAGAGCTAAAAATAGAAACACCTTTCAATGACATCTCCTAGGCAAATGGCCCGATTTGAAAATAATTTCACAGGAATATTCCTTGAGTGACCCTCTATCAAAATTGCCTAAATCGCTCAATAAAATGGCCGCCAGAGCTAAAAATAGAAAAAAAACTTCAAATGACATCTCTTCCTAGGCAAATTGCCCTATTTGAAAATAATTTCACAGGAATGTTCCTTGAGTGAACCTTTTTCAAAAGTGTTTAAATTGTTCTGCTCCGTTAAATAAGATGGCTGCCAGAGCCAAAAATAGAAAAACCTTTAAATGACATCTCCTCCTAGGCAAATTGCCCGATTTGAAAAGAATTTCACAGGAATGTTCCTAGAGTGACCCTCTTTCAAAATTTCCTAAATCGTTCTGCTCCGTTGAACAAAATGGCCACCAGAGCTAAAAATAGAAAAACATTTAAATGACATCTCCTCCTAGGCAAATGACCCGATTTGAAAAGAAATTCGCAGGAATGTTCCTAGAGTGACCCTCTTTCAAAATTGCCTAAATCGTTCTGCTCCGTTAAACAAAATGGCCACCAGAGCTAAAAATTGAAAATTTTCAATGACATCTCCTCCAAGGCAAATGGCCCAATTTCAAAATAATTTCACAGGAATGTTCCTTGAGTAACGCTCTTTCAAAATTGCCTAAATTGTTACGCTCCGTTAAATAAAATGGCCACCAGAGCTAAAAATAGAAAAACATTGAAATGGCATCTCCTCCTAGGTAAATGGCCCGATTTGAAAAGAATTTCACAGGAATGTTCCTTGAGTGACCCTCTTTTAAAATTGCCAAAGTCGTTCTGCTACGTTAAACAAAATGGCCACCAGAGCTAAAAACAGAAAAAAATGACATTTCCTCCTAGGCAAATGGCCTGATTTGAAAATAATTTCACAGGAATGTTCCTTGAGTGACCCTTTTTCAAAATTGCCTAAATGGTTCCGCTTAGTTAAACAAAATGGCAACCAGAGCTAAAAATAGAAAAAAAAACCTTTAAATGACATCTCCTCTTTGGCAAATTGCCCTATTTGAAAATAATTTCACGGAATTTTCCTTGAGTGACCCTCTTTCAATATTGCCTAAATAGTTCCACTCCGTTAAACAAAATGGCCGCCAGAGCTACAAATAGAAAAACCTTTAAATGACATTTCCTCCTCGGCAAATGGCCCGATTTGAAAATAATTTCCCAGGAATGTTCCTTGAGTGACCCTCTTTCACAATTGTCTGAACTGTTCCGCTCTGTTAAACAAAATGGACACCAGAGCTAAAAAAAGAAAAACCTTCTAATTCCACTAAAATGAAAAATAGCCTCCAAAGATAAAAGTCTTTGGTCCACATCTCCTTAAAGCAGTGAATCCCTCATTTCCATAAGCTTTGAAACATCTTGGATTCAGGTGAGCGATTCAGGGCCATCATGGCCCTCTTGTTTCGATTATGAGTCTATGGGAGCTAAGGGGCCCCGGGGCGTGGCCCATTTGGAACCCAGGGGCATGATTGGCAGGATTTATGTAGGTGACCACTTACCGTTGCTACATGCTAAATATCTAGGCTCAGGGCCCTGTGGTTTCAGAGAAGAAGATTTTTGAAGCTTTTTTCCATTATCAGCCTATTGGAGCTAAGGAGCCCCGGGTTGTGGCCAATTTGGACCCCAGGGGCATAATTGGCAGGAATTATGTTGACGACCACTTGCCATTGCTGCATGCTAAATATCTAAGCTCTGGGCCCTGTGGTTTCAGAGAAGAAGATTTTTCAAGCTTTTTTTCCATTATAGGTCTCTGTGAGCGAAGGGAACCCAGGGCGTGGCCCATTTGGAATCCAGGGGCATGATTGGCGACCACTTGCCGTTGTTACATGCTAAATATCTAAGCTATGGGCCCTGTGGTTTCAGAGAAGAAGATTTTTTTCCATTATGAGTCTATAGGAGCTAAGGGGCCCCGGGTTGTGGCCAATTGGGACCCCAGGGGAATGATTGGCAGGAATTATGTAGGTTACCACTTGCCGTTGCTACATGCTAAATATCTTAGTTTTGGGCCTTGTGGTTCCAGAGAAGAAGATTTTTGAAGCTTTTTTTCCATATCGAGTCTATGGGAGCGAAGAGGCCCCGGAGAGTGGTCCATTTAGAACCCAGGGACATGATTGGCAGGAATTATGTAGGTGACCACTTGCCGTTGCTACATGCTAAATATCTAAGCTCTGGGCCCTATGGTTTCAGAGAAGAAGATTTTTGAAGCTTTTTTTTTCATTATGAGTCTATAGGAGCTAAGCGGGTGTGGCCAATTTGGACCTCAGGGGCATAATTGGCAGGATTGATGTAGGTGACCACTTAACATTGTTACAAGCTAAATATCTAAGCTGTGGGCCCTGTGGTTTCAGAGAAGAAGATTTTTTTAATTTTTCCCATTATAAGTCTATGGGAGCTATATGTTGCCATGGCAACCAGAATTCCCATCTGATCAGCCCAAATACCTTACGCAGCATTTCTCCCTACCTGCTGATGCTTCACATGGAATTTTATCAAGATTGGCCATGGTGTATTAGAGATATACTTATTTGAAATGGTTAACGGACGCACGCACGCATGCACGCACGACGCACGACGGACAAAATGTGATCACAAAAGCTCACCTTGTCACTACGCAAAGAACGCCGTATTGGTATAAGGCAGTTTTAAAGGTGCATTATTGAGCTATCTGGAAAAAAAGCTTCCAAAAATAAAATACATAAAGCCGGTATTTTTCTTTAAAACAATCCAAATGAATGCATTTTATCCAAAAAATGCGAACAATTATGATGACAGGTAAACGAGTTTGAGAGGGATTCCCTAACTAGGTTTCGAACATTAGTTAGATCTATTTTTAGTTCGTGACAAAAATAGAATCCCCACATATGACATTATGCGACGTTCATTTTTGGCCTTGCTTGCTTAGGCCATGCCTGAATCGGAAAAAAGATTACGCTGAATACCAAGCCATAAGTAACGACACTCAGAGACGATACCGTCGCCATGTATGTGTAAAGTGACAGATTTATTTTTAGAACAGAAATTCCGAACACATGCTCAGAGCGAAGGGTAAACACGAATGAAAACGACCATTTTCACAAAGTTCTGAAGCTCTATTTGGCTCCAAAAGTGTACACATGACAAAGGAGTATTCATTGAAGATAAAAACCAGAAAAAAAAATTTGAGACCCGGAAGCTCAATAATGCACCTTTAATGTTGTCTGTTCATCGCAAGACTCAGTTCTGGCTTTAAAGAGAGGAAACAGTTCGGTTAAAAGCAAGCAATAAAAACATACAAACAAAACAAAATCCTTTAGGTAAAGTGTATGATATATTTACACAATGAACAAGATACAACAAATGTACTGGCGCGGTTTTCAGTATTTCTCACAGTTGCGGCTCGTATATTGCGTACACACACTGTCACTCGTAGTCTCTTCAAACCCTGTTGTTTTGTTCAGACCTGAACCTGAAAAGAGATATGTTACATTAACCCTCAAAATGTCAATTACGACCGTTGTCGTCTGCTTTGTCATCTGTCATTTACTTTAAAATAAGTTCTGAAGTTAGATCCTTTGGAAGCAAGGAAAACACAAAATAAACATAAATAGCAGACTAGGTTTTATTGAGTCTGTTCATGACCAGTCCTGAAATGTGCAACACCGGCCACGCCCCCAGCGCTTGCTTAAAGTCAGTTTCGCGAACAGTGTGGACCCAGATCAGGCTGATCCTCCCGGAGCAGTCTGATCTGGGTCCACACTGTTGCCTGTATGCAGAAACGTTTTTTTTTTAAAGTTTGCAAGAAGATTCAGCAGACGACATAAGCAGACGACATTTTCATATGCAATTTTTCACAGTTGAATCAGAATAAACAGTAACATTCTTATATTAACACCACCTTTTGAACTGTTCAAAAGTGGTATTTAAGACCACTTTTGAACAGTCCAAAAAGTGAACTCGGACCGGAGGACACTGAATAATCCAGAAAACTCAAAGGCAGGACAACCGGAACCTGCTTATCGTTTTAAAGCAGAATTTGTCTTTATTTTAGGTGGTCTTAATAGCGGAATTGCACTTTTGCGAACAGCGCAGACACAGATCAGATCAGTATCTACACTGTTTGACACCCAGCTCGTGAGTTTGCAGGAAAAAATTGCACCCAGTAATCTGAATGGTGGAAAATCAGAAATGGATGTGGCTACATTAAGTTGTTCATCAGGACAAAGTTAATAAGTCCGTGAAATGAACACCTTTGTAAACCAAACATAACTCTTATCCTGCTGAACAATTTAATTAGCCTCACCCATTTCTGACTATCAACCAATTCGATTACAGGGTATGATGTTTCATTCAAATTCACAAACTGAATGATAAACATGTAGATCCTGATCAGCTGGCTTTTTCAGAAGCCATCTGATCTGGATTTACACTGTTTGCAAAAGAGTTGTCGTGACTAGAAGGATATGGGTTAAAAACAAAGAGTGTTTGACGAGTATATACCAAACACATAGACTGGTGAAGGAGAGGATATTCATCATGTGAGGTAGATGCAATAAGATTACCTTTAAAAGCGCTGCAAGCACTGCGCCATGCCCTGCCACTAGACTTACATCAAGCAAGTGACAAAAATGAATTCAAAGTCTTTCACTAAATAAAGATACTGAGATGACTATTTTCAATGTTCAAAGCCGGTAATTCCAAAAGTAAGTTGACCAAAAATACAGTTCTGGATTTCTGCATATCCCCTTCTGTTCAATGTTCAAAGGGCCATAATTCCAAAACTAAGTTGACCAAAAATACAGTTCTGGATTTCTGCATATCCCCTAATGTTCAATGTTCAAAGGGCCATAATTCCAAAAGTAAGTAGACCAAACATACAGTTCTTGATTTCTGCATATCCCTAATGTGTAATGTTCAAAGGGCCATAATTCCAAAAGTAAGTAGACCAAACTTACAGTTCTGGATTTCTGCATATCCCCTGATGTTCAATGTTCAATGGGCCATAATTCCAAAAGTAAGTAGACCAAACTTACAGTTCTGGATTTCTGCATATCCCCTAATAGTGCTTCAAATTCATGTGAAGTTTACTGAAACATCTCACATTGGTTTTCTATTTTCAGAAAAGATACAGGTATATCACAGACGCTGTTATACCAATTAAAGACAAATGCTACTGATTCGCCCTTTTTGTATGATCATCCAAAAATGAAAGTTATGCCAGAGCCAACATTTTACCGTTCTTGGGTAAGGAAATGGTTGAAATCTTTGGAACAGATATTGTTTTGGGTTCATTTCGTTATTAAACATGTTAAGCTTGGTCAACAACGTCACGAAAACAGCAACATTGCGACTTTGGAAAATTTTAATTTTCAGATCAACCTAAATGGTTAAAGACTTTTTTAAGCAATTTGCTGTAATGCATATTATGGCCAGCTACTATTAACAAGTGAAATCCAAAGTATCTGTCAGTGATTCACCTTTTTTCATAGAATGTATATGTATTTTTACCATGTATTTCATCTGGGGGTAGGGGAACGGTTTGTTTAATAAAACAGAACTTTAGCACGGTGACCCTAGTTTCCTTTTAATTTTCTTTTCTCTGAAAACATCGCCTGGAGAAAAAAAAGGCTTGTTTTAAGAAGATTTTAATGTAGCATTTTTCTGTATGTAGACAATGAATTATCTTTGAAGATATTTTGGTTGATGATAAAATCGGTTTTGCCAAAAACATATGAGCGTGAAAAATAGGCTAAAATAGGCAGCAGTATCTTTTACTTGATCATTCTGTCTGAAATAAATGTTTAAAAGCTAGGCAAAAGTCATTTTTGACATGTTATTTACTAACATGGTTGTTTTCTGATATTTCTGAGAAAACAGTTTGGAGTGATTTCCTTCTTGTTCAGATTACTTAAGATTCAGCACGGTGACATATGGTTTTTATTTCAAATGTGGTGAGCCAGTATATGATGCTGAACATATACAGACTCTTAAACAGTTTTCAATGTAGGAAGTATTTTGTAGCATATGCCCTTAAAGTCAGATTTCTTCATGTCATCTTATGATGTTGCTTACGATTTTCGCAAAGTTTCAAGAAAATCTCTGCAACTGTTTCCCACTTGTAGAAAGGGTACAAATATAGCACTGTTTACAATGTACTACAATCACTGTTTACAATTTTCTAAGGGTGATAACTCCATAAGTAGATAATTCCGAGTTATGGCTCTTGTGTTTTAGCACATCATACCATAGAGGTATACATTTGCAGTTTCAAGAAAAAATCCCCGAACAGTTTTAAGGTTACAGAGAAGGCACACACGTATTACAGGAATCAGTTTTTTTTCAATGTTCAAAGGGCCATAACTTCAGAAGTAGATAAACAAGAGTTACGGTTCTTGTGTTCTGCACCTTTTCATATGACGTTTTGCATGCGCTTCATCGAAATATCTGAAATGGTTCCCAACTTACAGAGCGGACACCAGTACGTGGCAGAATTGGCTGATTTCCTTATCTACTTTATGCAGTGCGCCATAACTAAAAAAATCAGAGTTACGGTTCCTATGTTTTGCATGCCGTCTTATGGTGCTTTACATTTTTGAGAAATTTCATGAAAATATTTAAATTGTTATGTTCAAAGGGCAATAAACCAAAAAAGTAGGCAAATCAGAGTTATGGTTCATATGTATTGCACGTTGTCTCAGTATGCTTGACATTTGTATGTAGTTTCCTGTAAATATCTTTAAATGCGTCAGTGTACATGACAGAAATGGTTTTGTTCAAGGTTCAAAAGATAGTAGCTCCAAAAGTAGGAAAACCAGAGATATGGTTTATATGTGCTTCACCTCGTCTTATGGTGCATTACATGTTTGTGAAGTTTCGTAAAAACATCTCAAACAGCATCAGAGTTACGGAGCGGACACGAAATTAATAGCGCTGACGGATGGACGGACACTCAAAATGTCAGAGGGTATAACATAATACATCGCCACTTTTTGTGGTGGGGCATAAAACACGCACTTTGAATAAGCGACCACTTCTACCCTGTCACATGCTCATGCCGCGAAAGGAACCCAGTGCTAGTTCAGTTGTGACAAGCGAAAGATATACCGCTGCGCTATCTAGTTAGGAAGAACTTTCTTCTTTGTGTGTTTATTGTCTTAACTCTCGATCCCGGGCTTTTCAAGACTTTCGGATGAGTCTTTAAACCGAGGTCCCGTCTCTGTATGACCTTATCTGTCGGTGGGACGTAAAACTCAAACACCCACTCACTTATTGTCTTAACCCAGTTTAGCATAGGACTTTGGCAAAATGTACAGACGCCTAGTCTGATCAAGACCTTCACTGTTATAAATTTCTGCACAATAACTCAAGTGGTACCCCAAATTTTCGAAATAGACTCCTGCTATATATAAGATATGGAATAGATTTTGTTCCGTAAAAGATGGTTAATCCTTATCCTGCTGAATAAATTAATTTTGTCACATCCATATCTGAATATCAACCAGTCAAAATACTTGATATACTTTATGTATTCAAACTCTCAAACAAAATGGCAAACAGTGTAGATCCTGATCAGATGGCTTCTAATCGGGATCTACATTGTTTGCAAAGTTAGGGCTTACCGCGCTTAGCGTTAAAACATTACGCAAACACGCCTATACAATTTTATTGCCACCTTTATCGCCGAAAAAATGAAAATTTTAAGATGAAAAATTGTGATATTTTTCTTATTTCTGGTCAAAATATAGACTGTTGGCACTCGTTAGAACCGCCTCATCGAGGCGGTTCTAACGAGTACCCACAATCTATGTTTTAGAGCAGAAATAAGTAAATGAGGTATACCCCTGGAAACCCCAGTTTTACTGTATAAAAGTGGGGTTCCAGGGGTCAAAATTATATAGGCGTGTTTTCGTGATGGTCTTAATTGCTGATAGTAACTAACAATGGACTTACCGTCAATAAGATTTCGGAGGTTACAATAATTCGTACCATAGTCCAGATACGCATACCACGTCTCTGATCTGGAAAATGCCTGAAAAAGGAAACAAATCATTACGTCATAATTCTATCTAATGAGCATCCGTTTATTTTATACTTAGAAAGGAAATTGATGCATGTCTGAAACAAAAAAAAAAAATGATATTTTCACACTGTGAAAATATATATGATATTTTCACACTGTTAAAAATAACATGACCGCACTCTTTTTCACAGTAGCAGCCCGAATCACGTTTTAAAAAAGAAAATTTCTTTCTTTTATTTCGCGATCAGTACCAAACATATTCGACCGAGTGTGTTGAAAACATCAGAATTTTCACTCGTGCTTCACACTCGTGAAACTTCTGATGTTTTCAACACACTCGATGAAATATGTTTGGTATTCTTTAAAAAAATATCCTCTTTTTATGCATCACGTTCTCAAGTCTGTGTAATAAAATACCTTTGAAAGCCCCACTTTGTATTAAGAAAACTGGGGTTCAAAGAGGATCTTACATGAGTGATCATGTATTACTTTTACATTTCCAGTGTAAAGTCTAATGTAAACCTATAGAAAACAATGTAGTACATAGAGTCACATGATTTTCAGTGACGTCAAGTGACGTCAGTCTAAACCATGGTTCTCTACGGGCATTGGTGACGTCAACGCTGTTCCGTTCTTTGTAGAAAAACAGCGTGTGTGTAAATGTTTTGAAAATTTGCCCTATAATCATTTTTTCGCCCTGTGATGAGAGGCAAAGAATGTAAATATAAACAAGAAAGCCCAGAGGGCCCGGATTCGCTCACCTGAATGTCACTGTCTCTAGTACATTCTATTTTTAGCTCTGGTGGCCATCTTGTTCATCATAGTTGAACGATCTTAGCTATTTTGGTTGGGTGTCGCCCAGGCAACATTCAATTGAAGTTTGAATCAAATTGACCCAAGGGTTTAGGAAGAGTTCGCATTTGAAGCAAATTTACAATGTTTTTCTATTTTTAGCTCTGGCGGCCATATTGTTCATCGGAGCGAGACCATTTTAGCTATTTTGGTGGAGAAACATCTAAGCAACATTCCTATGAAGTTTGAATGTAATTGGCCCAAGGGTACAGGAGGAGTTGTCGTTTGAAGATTTTTTCTATTTTTAGCCCTGGTGGCCATCTTGTTTATCAGAGTGGAATGATTTTAACTATTTTGGTAAGGAGTCCCCTGGGCAACATTCCTGTGAAGTTTGAAGCGAATTTACAATGTTTTTCTATTTTTAGCTCTTGTGGCCATTTTGTTCATCGGTGTGGGATCATTTTAGCTAATATGGTAGAGGGTCAACGGCATAATATTCCTGTGAAGTTTGAATGAAATTAGCTCAGGGGTAGGGAGAAATTGTCGTTTGAAGAATTTTTATATTTTTAGCTCTGGCGGCCATCTTGTTAGTCAGAGCGGAACAATTTTAGCTACTTTGGTAGGGAGTCAACAACATAATATTCCTGTGAAGTTTGAATCAAATTGGCCGACGGGGTAGGGAGGAGTTATCTTTTGAAGATTTTTTTCTATTTTCAGCTCTGGCGGCCATCTTGTTCGCCGCGTTGAACGATTTTAGCTATTTTGGTACGGAGTCACCTAACTAACATTCCTGTGAAGTTTGAATCAAATTGGCCCAAAGGTTGAGGAGGAGTTCGCGTTTTGACGTAAATTTACAAAGTTTTTCTGTTTTTAGTTATGGCGGCCATTTTGCTCATGAGAGCGAAAACGTTTTAGCTATTTTGGTAGTGGGTCATCTAAGCAACATTCCTATGAAGTTTGAATGAAATTGGCCCAAGGGTAAAGGAGGAGTAGTCGTTTTAAGAATTGTTTTATTTTTAGCTCTGGCGGCCATCTTGTTAGAACGGAATGATTTTAGCTATTTCGTTAGGGAGTCATCTACATAACATTCCTGTGAAGTTTGAATCAAATTGGCCCAAGGGTTAAGGAGGAGTTCTTGTTTGAAGCAAATTTACGATGTTTTTCTATTTTTAGCTATGGCGGCCATTTTGCTCATCAGAGCAGAATCTCTTCAGCTATTTTGGTAGATGGTCATCTAAGCAACATTCCTATGAAGTTTGAATAAAATTGGCCCAAGGAAACAGGAGCAATTGTCGTTTAAAGATTTTTTTTCTATTTTTTGCTCTGGCGGCCATCTTGATTGTCAAAACACAACGGTTTTAGCTATTTTGGTAGGGAGTCATTTAGGCAACATTCCTGTGAAGTTTGAATCAAATTGGCCCAAGGGTTGAGGAGAAGTTTGTGTTTGAAGCAAATTTACGATGTTTTTCTATTTTCAGCTATGGCGGCTATTTTGCTCATCAGAGCAGTACCGTTTTAGCTATTTTAGTAGAGGGATTTGTACATAGGCAGCAATAGTCACGTGGACAATAGCAGGCGGTAAGCTTCTGAAGTAATGGTGTTTTTGGGTCGACTGATAGACAATCGACCCAAAAAGTATATTTTAACGCTCTACATACTGGGATTTTTTTTTTCGCAGCAGGCGACATCTTGAAATATTTTTCTAATTTTCCCAGCAAACGGGATTTATCATCTCATGCAAATTGTCTAGACGTGAATTTGCATGAGCTTTAAAGTCCTGTTTTCTGTGAAAAATAAGAAAAATGTCAACAATTTGTCGTCTGCTAAAGTAGCTTAGATAGTTTCGTAAAACAATCTCAAACGGCACCAGAATTACAGAGCGGACACGAAATTAAAAGCGCTGACGGATGGACGGACGTTTCTTTTGACTGTGAAATTTATTTCGGTTATATTAAGCTAAACGCTTGATATAACCGAAATAAATTTCACAGTCAACAGACTCAAATAGGAAAAAGAACTGAAAATGTACACACCAGAACGTTACATCCACTGTCCGCTGTAGTCATGGTGAAGGTCAAGTCGTCCACGTAGTGTTTGACTGGAGTTGAATGCGTCCCTTTGAGTGCTGTATCACTTTTCGAGGTTATCTGAAATTAAATAATACATGCATGTGGGGCTGGCTAATCGGTTTGTAAATATAATCGATTATCAGTCCTGTCATTGCGATCGATAATCGATTAGTAATCGCTAAGATATTTGTCATAATTTTACCTGTCTGGCTTTCTGTCTTAGCATGACTCTTACCATATATTTCACTTTTCCATATGTATATTTGAACAGACAGGCCTGGGCAAACAGTGTAGACCCAGATGAGACGCCGCAGAATGCGGCGTCTCATCAGGGTCTGTACTGTTTGCCACTCATCCAGCTATTTTAGGCATAACTTTTTGGGCATAACTTTGAGTAATAAATTGTACCTATCAAGTAATCGATTAAAAGCAAATCAGAAATGATAATCATTTTTGTGGCATTTATCGATCGATTAATCGATTATATGATTAATCGTGTCAGCCTTACATGCATGTGCCTTGTCAGTAAGCACTTACAGAGAAACAGCAAACCTAGTGCCTCATGATACAGTGGTACCAACGTTTTACCTACCCGTTTTTGTATGCTTATTAGGAAACGCCAGGGCCGCCAAAAAGCCTACGAGAATGACAAGGCTTGTCTGGGCCAATCCATGTTTCCTGCCCGTGTTTCATAAACCTGGCATTTACATAAAAGGACACGTGGTTTTCATATCAACATGGATCATTCTGAACTGCTGTGTAGTCACATTTCTCAGTTTTTATCCTCAAACAGTCTGACGTCGCGTTGTTCATGGCGTGATTTGGAGATGACAGTTGTGATCACAGCGCACTTTGGTCAATAGCTGTCGTGGAGGCTAAGAGCGAGTTCGATGTAAGAATCAGGATCACTACACTGTGACTTAAGTCGAACCGTCTTTGGTAAGAGGAAATGACGTCAGTTAAGTTTCTACGGTTCGACCAACGATGTAAGGATGGTTCGACAATGGTTGACTGGTTCTCAGTTTTCCATAAAGCATTGCAAAACACGGAAAACAGTAATTTGTTTCGTAGGCATTTATTGGTTGTTATAATTACACGTGGGGAGAGGGGGCAATAAAAGTTATAGCAACCAAGTTAAACAATAGATGATCGAACTTCCTCTTAGAGTGTTCTCACCCATTTTGCCAAGGAGGTCCGAAAAATAAGGCTGGTTTTTGTACTGTCCGAAATAATGCATGTACATCAAGCACATGGATTCGGCGTCACTGTTCTGGCTATGATGCGTCATTCGTCTTATCACGTTAACGTGTCCGTAAAATGAACACCCGTGAAAAGCCCATTTTATAAAGAGAAAGTGGGGTTTGTAAGGGTAAACATAGTTTTTCTTAATTTTGCAAAAAAAAAAAAAAACATATTGTAGACTCACTCAGTCAGGCGGTTCTAACGAGCACCGACAATCTATGTTTGCACCAGCAATAAGACAAACGCGAGGAAAATATAGGAGACATTTAAGAGCCATGAAAAAAAATGGCCACGACTTCTACATAATGGCATTATAAAAAAAACTTAATTTTAAAATCCTGTGAATAAAGAAATCCGAAATCTGCTTCCCCTAAAACATGGAATAGTCGTGTCACACTTGAATGTTGAACTCTCAAAGGCCGTTGATAAACTATAGTATACACGTAAGAATGTGATATACGTAGCAATTGTATCAATTTAACATTATGATATTGATATCGAAATTTATCCTCATAGCTTTGTTTATAGGACTGGTATTTTAACACTATTTGATGGACAGACCACTCATTTTAACCTTTGGCATGCTGAGCAGTATTCACAATACTCGCCCTTAGGGGTGGGTACCCTTATTTCGGCAGCCATAGTTTCCCTTAACCTGAACCGATTCTGCTCATACTTTGACATATTGTAGGCAAGACATCTTCCGCCATTTCTACCGGAAGTATTATGGGTCAAGTGACTAATAAATATGGCGGTCACGTAATCTGACCGGGAATCGTTTAAGACACATTAAAGAAAGAACTACTAGACAATAGCCGCTCAGTTGCGCTTTGTAGGATAAAATTGATAGCTTGTGTAGCCCCCTATATTATGGCTACATACTTATCACCAGTAGTTGTTTAGATGGATCGGGTCTAATATGCACAAAATTGTGATAGAACAAGCAAGGGGGACCTGCTGAAAGATCGTCAATTGTTAACGTCCGGGTGTAAAATCAAACAGCCGGTAATTTGGGTAAAACCTGCGCCCTTGTAAGAAAGAACTAGCCCTCATGTATAGGAGAATCTCATCCGATGGAGTGTACTTGCTTTATGAGCGTGATAAGTTGCTCAAGTTGGACTACCACCTTGTACGAATAAATGCGCCTACAGCACCCTGAAGATTAAAATACAGTTTAGTAATTCCACAAAAATACCACAATAATAATATTTTACATGGAACTTTTATCGGTTTAACAGTAAGCAACATGCATATTTATTGTTTTGCCTCAACTGTGTATAAATGTATAAATGGATTATCTTATATTTTGTGTCAATATTTTATGTTCACAGAGGGCTTCAAGGTAGACTGGCTTCTATATAGCCAATTGAGAAACCCTCTTTCAATACTGTATAAAATAAATAAATAAATAAATAAATAAATAAATAAATAAATAAATAAATAAAGCAAACCTCAGACCTGTAACAGGACCTTCTATATAGCCAATTTCAATCTTGTTTAAAATAAATCAAATAAATAAATAAATAAATAAATAAATAAAGCAAATCTCAGACCTGTAACAGGGCCAATACGAAATTAATTAATAACATCATACATGTAGTATTACCTTTTCATATGTGACCCACGTGACCCACTTAAGTACACAGGACCCGCGTTATAACAACAGTATTTGTTCCCTATTATTGTGCCGTTATAATGAATTTGCCGTTATACAGAACTCCGGTTAGGATTATGGTAGGTTATAAAACGTCTTTTCCACATAATTACTCCAAGAAACAAATTTTATAGACATTTGTTAGAATCGAATGTCGGTATAACGCGGGTCCTCTGTAAACTGGAGTCTTCTTTGGATTTGATGGTGGGTAAACGGAAAATAAATGTACAATAAAACCAGCTAAATTTCTAACTTGAATTCTTTTTATTAATGCATTTGAAAGATTTCAGTTTCTCTTTATTTTTGTTATCTATACCCACTGTTCACAAGTAAACGGCCACCTTTTGGACTATTCAAAAGTGGTATTAAAGTGACCTTAATGTTAACTTTTGAACAGTTCCACAGTAGTATTAATAATAGGGATTTCTCTTACCTTATACAAACATTTTTCTCCTCCAGATTTGCAATTATCTGCCGATTCCCAAACTTTCATCTGAGATGCAGTCTTGTTTGCTACGTCTGCGCATGTCACTGATGGAAATTTCCTGCAAAAGAGTTATTGGATGTGCAATTATCAGCCACGTCTGTTCTTCATGCATTGAGCGAAACGTTCTTCGATTACTGCAGTTTAAGTAATAATAAATTAAAGTGCAAGTAATTATTTTAAAACAAAACGGTTACTCAGTAAATCATTGTCAGAGAGAGAGAGAGAGAGAGAGAGAGAGAGAGAGAGAGAGAGAGAGAGAGAGAGAGAGAGAGAGAGAGAGAGAATCTTTACCAATTAATTCTGCATGACGCATGCATAGGGTACCCAAGAATCATGCATTCTGTCAATGAGACACCCAAAATTAAAAGAACAGACAAATTAACTGCCATATTTAACATTTGTTCTCCGTGAGTCTACTAGATATCTTGTACTGTTTTGTTCCTTTAAATGAGTGCGCCTGTACCACAAACCGACTCAGAGGGTCATTCTACAAGTATATGTGCTTTCCTATTTGACTAGTTTGTGGAAATGAGGAACAGTTCAAAACTTTCATCCATTAACGTTCGTAATGTCGATTTATTAATACAGTAAAATTCCTGTATTAAGACCACCTTTGTTACTGTTCAAAAGTGGTCTTTAAGACCACTTTTGAACAGTTACAAAGGTGGTCTCTTACCAGAGACGACACTTTATGCTGAAAACACAGAGAAAGAACAACAACTGAAGCCTATTTAATTTTAGGTGGTCTCAATAGCAGTATTCCTCTGTGTATATATATTTCGCCGCGTTTTTGGCGTTAATTTCTGTATTTTACATTTTCGATCACCACATCCAGCTGAGAAAGCTGTAGTGTTGAAGCTCCGCCAACGCCTCAAAACAGTTCCATAAGTTATTTGAGCAGAGCTGTAGTCAGATGGAGATTTCTACAAGTTCATGTTTGTGCGGACTGCATTTTCTGTTTCCGCAAGTCCCGCATTGATAGAGTGGTTTGTTGGTGTGCCATCTGTTGGGATAATTATGTGGGTCATTCAAATATCACGCATACTTACGATTTGCACATTCGGGTCGCAATAAGTGGGGTAGTATCTTAAATATTTTATCATTAATAGATCAAAGGCGTACAGGATCTGTATTGTCTGAACTAAAGGTGTGCTGGTTAAAACAACATATTTCATGCTTTTGAATGTCTACACTCAAATGTAATTACTGGCAATTTGAAAATTATTCCTGATTCAAGGATAAGGAATATAATTTCTAAAGGACCGAAATATCGGTTTCCTTCAAAAATTGATTTCAGTAAATGTAGAGATGAAATCGCTGCTTCATTGAATGAATTCGGTAATCGATGGTGTAAGCGAGAGTATGTTGAGCATAAAGCCCTTAAGGACTGGAAACTTAGCATTTTAAAACTAGTGAATAAACGCATTTCTTTCTATTCTCAAAATACTAACTTATTACCTCCTAAGCCCAAGACGTCTTTACGTCATCTTAAACTAGGTATTCAAGAATTTCATAAGAAGTTTGTTTTGGCCCCTGCAGACAAGGCCGCTAACAACGTCGTCGTTGTGTGACGGCTCCACTATGTTAACACGCTTAAGCAGGAGCTTGGTGGTACTAAGGCCTATGAACTTCAGCCTTTAGCTGAAGAGAGAGCTATAGTAGATAAACATGTTTGTCTTTCAGCCACCAAGTTTGCTGTGTGTGTTAACGAAGGCCAAGACAAGCTTCCTACGCTATACTGGTTACCAAAACTTCATAAAAAACCTTACAAAGCACGGTTTATTGCAAATTCTAGCTCTTGCACTACCACTGTACTTTCTAAATTATTAACTTCCTGTCTTACTGCTATTAAAACGCATGTAATTAAATATTGTGATAAAGTCTTTGAAAGATCAGGAAGAAATCTGTTTTGGTCTATAAAAAATTCGAATGATGTTTTAAATAAATTGAAATCTAGACAGTTTCGTGCTTCTAGTCTGTCTACCTACGATTTTTCCACTCTTTACACTACACTTCCTCATAATCTTATAAAAGAAAAGCTTAATGATTTAATTGAATGGGCTTTTCACAGAGAAGATTCTCTCTATCTTGCATGTAATGTCAGAAATGCATTTTTCACTTCTAAAGAGCATAAGAATTATACACTTTGGTCATGTCAGAAAGTGTGTGATGCCCTCACCTTTCTACTTGACAATATTTATATTAGATTCGGTACTAAGTTATTTAGACAAATTGTGGGTATTCCGATGGGTACTAATTGCGCACCTCTTGTGGCTGATCTGTTCTTGTATTGTTATGAAAGAGACTTCATTTTGTCGCTTTCCATTGATAACCAATCTGAAATTATTGAAGCTTTTAGCTCTACTTCTAGATATTTAGATGATTTATTAAATATTGATAATACCTATTTTGATGGTTTGATCAGTCAGATTTACCCCCTAGAACTTCAGTTAAATAGGGCAAATTCTTCTGATACCGAGGCCCCGTTTTTGGATTTACATCTATCTATTGTAGATGGATTTGTTTCGTGCAAAATTTATGATAAACGCGATGACTTTGATTTTGAGATTGTAAATTTTCCTTTTTTGGATGGTGATGTTCCTCGTGCGCCATCCTATGGCGTTTATATTTCGCAATTAATTCGATTTGCTAGAGTGTGTAGTCATGTAACTGACTTCAACACTCGTAATAAATTATTAACGGCTAAACTCCTTAATCAGGGTTATCGGTACCATAAACTACGCAAAGCCTTTTCAAAATTTTATAGACGCCATTCTGATTTAATTTCAAAATTCAATATTGGACTTAAATCTCTTCTGCAACAAGGTCTATCGGAACCCGAATTTTATGGTGACTTAGTATTTAAATTCAGAAAAATATATAACCGCAATGACTTCAGTACCCAATTTCGTAAAATCATTCTTCGATATAAAAAGATTGGGTACAACATGGATATTATACGACAGACTGCATGCATGGTAGTTAACCCAATCACGGTTGGCAACTTTGCTTCCCTCTTTAATTGCACGCCGGTGGGTCAGGCCTCAGATTCTATGACGGCTCCAACGTAAAGGCTTATTGAGAATTAGAGAGATCTAATTCAAGGTAATGTTGGTTGGTGCCTGATGCTCTGTCTCTGGTCGGGCTCATCGGAGTCTAACTGTTGGTTTTCTTTTGCTCCAGCATTTCAGTGGTTTCTTGCTGTCGAGTCCTCACCGTTGTCTCACCTCTGTGGTTCTTTGATTTTTGTGTTCACGGAGATGTTGCACTGATGAGTTAGGAGGCCTTCATGCGGACTGAACAAATTATTTGTCTAAATCGCGACGGAAGTAAGGGCGAGGATTGTGGCCACGTAAAATCGATTTAAGCCCCCCAGTGGAAATCTTCCACTGACCGTTCCAAGGCGGCTCTTCTGTGGCGATTTATTTTATGTTGTTGTTTGTTACTTACTGTGTGTATCACTTGTGTCTTTTAGTTTCGGATGACCGTATGGCCATTTTGTGGGAAAGTAACTGTCCTTATGGCCTTCCTTTGTTTAGGTTTCCATTATGGTCTGGTCGCTTAATGTTTGTATTTCTTTCCCTTTGGTGTCTTTTATGGGTGGAGTAAGTTAATTGTATCAATTCCTGATCTTTGTTTTACTTCTACTTTGTATATACAACGTCCCTTCCGGTTCACGCTTCGTTGCCTGCACGAGATTTATCCATATATAGACATCGTTTTAAATAGATGACATGTAGTTATTTGTTTACATTACGATAGTTTGAGTGACAAAAATGGGCTTTGTCGAAAATTTCAAAAATTGTAAAAAGGGCAAAAAGTATACTTTCTGGCTGGATGGATTGATCAAAAATCAATATTAAATAAAAAAAAAAATATCGCCGAAAAACGCGGCAAATAGATAAAACATCGACTTTGGCACTGTTTTATCAAGTCTCCGCGGTGTAGTGGGTATATGTGAGCTACTCGCCTCACAAGCTAGAGGTCGTAGTTTCGATACTGCGCATCTCAAAACTTTCGGAAGGGTCTTAAAACCGAGGTCCCGTTTATGACGATAGTAGTTGGATGGACATAAAACTCAAAACATACACACTATTTTATATGTTTATTATACATATAACATAATTTCTGTTCAGTGAAACGGACGCGCGCTTTGGCGATTCAAATTGTTTTTACTTGTTTTGTCAACATAGTACCAGATGTTCAAAACTAACGCTGCCACTTGTAAACGTTTATTTAAACGTTATATAAGGCTGGTAAAAATGTCTTGAACGAGAACTTAGACTGTTTAGTTTTAACCCTAAAATTGCTCTACAGTAAGCTGACAGTGTAGACCCTGACCAGACGCCGCGTTCTGTGGCGTCTGATCTTGGTCTACACCGTTTGCCAAGACATGATTCGAGTCCAGACTCTTACCCAACACTCTTGCCTCACAGCGATAAGAATACCGCGGCTATTTTCTATAAATAACGGTTACCTGGATTTCAAACAATTCAGTGATAGTCACGTGGACTTCAGCGTTGAAAAGCCACTGCTCTTTATAACTTTGGGTCAACTTATAAACACTCGATTCGGTCGATTGATAAGCTTAACACAGGTGAGTGTAAACGCATTTGCCTTTTGGGGTAATTGAATGCTTAAAGCAGTTTGTTTGCTTAACAGAGGTCGAAAAACGTGAAATAATAGCGTCGAACATGGTGTCAGAAATGACAAACATTATGTAAAATTGTAATACCTTTCTTACGTCTGCTTTCAACAGAGATTGTGGATGCTCGTTAGAACCGCCTCATTGGGGCGGTTCTAACGAGTAGCCGCAATCTTTGTTTTCGTTGAAATATAAGGCAGTGAATGTATACGCCAGAAAACTATATTTTTCTTATGAAGTAGGGGTTGTGAGGGGTTTTCTGTTCACGGACTGTTTATCGTGATGATAATCCGATTTAAATTTCAATTTAAACAACGGTTAAATATGATGTGGCAATATATACATTATTCACGATGCGTTTATGTGGCATTTGTGAGCATCTGTTCTTCATGAAGTTATAACAAATTTAATGAGGTCTTTCTTTGTATCGAAAATTTGTTAATCGACCCTCACTGTTTCGTAAGACCGATAAGAGCAATAGATACCACAAACTGATAAGGCATACAATTTAGCAGGTTGAAAGCCAACGAAATGGGGACATTTCCTGAAGTACAGCAAAATTCCTATATTAAGACCACATTTGGGACTCTTCAAAAGTGGTCTTTAAGACCACTTTTGAACAGTCCCAAATGTGGTCTCTGACCAGAGGACAGTGTATGCAGAAAAGACAAAGAAAGAATAAATACAACTTACTAAATAAGCTTCTAGAGGCAAATTTAGTCTTAATTTTGGGTGGTCTTAATAGCATAATGTTACTGTATTCATCAAGTTAACAAATCCGTTATTTGTTTGCTTAATTTAATTGTTAGGCTTTAATGAACCAAGTAAAACCATTTAGGTCATATCGGGTCGGCGGTCAAGCTTTTCTTGGACATGCAATGCATAAGCGATAACCCAGTTCAGTGCACATTCTTTCGCCAGAAACTGAAAAATACCCTTCGTGAATCAGTAGCAGGGAGAGAATGACCGTAGAAGATATGTTATAATTAACATATGCGAACAACCCGCATAATGAACGTCCCTGTAAACCACACGTAAAAAGAGAAAATTAAAGGAAAAACATCCTTCTTCTGTTACAAAACGTAATTTGAGGGTTCTCGTTAAAACTGCCGCATCGAGTCACATGTGAAAAGCCAAGCTCTGCAACTTGTCAGTTTTTTCTCCGGGTACTCCGGTTTTTTGACCACCTCTGACTTACGACCGTCTCGAAATAAGTACAATAAACTTGAAAGGACAGTAAAACCAAAGTGAGTTAGTTAATAAATAAATAAAAATAATATATTTATCATATGACGTCGTTGATAAGCAGTGGATAACGTCGTGTAATAAAAATCGTATGACCACTCGTGTAATAACACTTTGGCGGGATTAAGTAACGCCATGACGACGTCCATGTCAACCATGCATTTTTCGTAGAAAAATTGTCAAATAGTCATATGATAAAGAGAATCTTACACTCGTGGTCATTTCATATGATATTTATGAAACTCGCCAAAGGCATGTTTCATAAATATCATATGAAATGACCACGAGTGTAAGATCCTCTATATATACAGTCGAACTTCAATGGCTCGAACACTTTTGGGAACTGTAAAATCTGTTCGAGACAGGTGTAGTTCGAACCACTGAGGGTTACTGTCAGGAGGCATAACGAGATACTTTTATACATCTTTTCGGTGTTCTATAATGAAAACGTATGCTGTGTGTACTCATTAGAATCGCCTCATCGAGGCGATTCTAATGAGTAAACACAGCATAGATTTGCAAGATAAAAGACTAAAATCTCCTTAATTATCCCCCATAATTTCTTATGTAGAGGATTTCGCTAGGGGCTCAAGAATGGGTTCGACTCATCCATGGTAAACGAGCCATCGGTGTTCGAGCCATAGAAGTTCTACTGTATAAAACGCCCCATTGAGGCGGTTTTAATGAGCACCAACAAATCCTTGTTTGTTGCAGAAATAAGAAAAATATTTTTCATAATCAAATTTCTGTGTTGGAGATACCAAAATGTGCTGTGTCACACGGGTGTGTTTTTATGATGGACTTTTATTTGTAAAAAACATCAATGGGCATGGGAGCTCTTCTCAATATTGCAACCGAGTTGGCTATCCAATTTTCTCTGGGCTCCTTCATTGTAATCGTTGCTCTGCATTATGCCTCTCTGTATCGCCCTGTGCCTTCTTGCACAAATAGATTGTTCTTCAAACTTCTGTTTACATCGCATCGCAGGCATCAAGTATGTCCGATGTTTCAGTTAAACCATCGTTAATGGCTGCCGGGAACAAGTTTATGTCCATCACTTTAGCACCGAGAATGTTCAAAGGAACAAATCATTGCCCCATTTCTGTCTAGAATGCTGGCAATATTTTGAGATCTTTGAGCTTTTCAGGGTCGTACTTGATCCTGATGATGTTTTGATTCTTGATTTACTTCAAACCGAGTCATGGTGGCTGCTTATGTTGGCTCCAGTGAAGGTTTTTGTTCTTGCAAAGACGACTTCTGTTCGGACGCGGTTATGGTTATGGTACCCACCGTCTGGGCTATGCAGACGAACTGTCTGTAATTCGGTCCATCTCCTGGGTGGTTTGTAAGTGGCAAATTCCAGGAGGTTCATTACCCAGTCATTGGGCATCGCATAACAGTATGGTCCGCGTACAACTGTGGTACGTGCCCCTTCGGTATGTCTGGGCATCCTTTCCACCCTTGACATCCCAGCCATCCCGTACAACACGCACATCTTGGGGGACTGGTCGACGAGGTTCTGAAGGTGCTGATTAAACTGACCAACTTCTTGATTGCTGACAGAACGTACTCATTTCTTCAAAAATCAAAGATTATAGGATAGCTTACTTTGAGCAAAATTGAGAGCAGCTTGACAAGAAATGACAGAAAAAGGCTTGCCGGTTTGTGAAAGACTTTACCAAGGAAAACAGGCTAAGGTAACTTCAAAGAAATTCTTTCGTTTAAGTCTTTACTTAACCAAAGAAAATACTTAAATATTTAAGGTCACCCAGGAAGGTAGCTTAACTTTTAAGATTTGATCTTGACAAATGAATGTATATATCAACAACAACAAACATTGCTCGATATCACAAGTGGTGCTCGGTAGCTCAGACGGTAGAGTGTTTGCACGTTATGCGAGAGGCCCCGGGTTCGAGTCCCCTTAGAGATATATTTTTCTCTCTGTGTGGCGCAAGTCAATATGGCGATGAGTTATAATGCTACTGGGGTGTATTTCTCTCTCGATATGTTAAGTGTTCGACGAATAGAGCTGTGTAAAAACTTCATTTTATAATACTGGTGACAGGGCAACAATTTATTGTTTGGTGTAGGTAGGTTCATACAAGTGCAAGTGAGAGGGGGCCTTAAAATGATTTTTATTCTGCTGTTCATTAAAGTATGAACGGAGTGGGTCGCCTGCAAAGTAAATGAACCCTGAAGGGTTTCATGTAAAATTTGCTAGCGACCCGCTGTCGTTCATACCTTCGTGAACATCAGAAAAAAATATTTCTTATATTTACATTCTTTTTTCCTCATCACTGGGCGAAAATATGCTTATAAGGCAAACTGTTAAAGCAGAAAAACATTTACACACTGTTGTTTTTCTATAAAGAGCGAAACAACATTGTCGTCGCCAACGCCCAATGAGATCATGGAGAACCATGGTTTAGACTGGCGTCACTTGACGTCATTGAAAATCATGTGACTCGATGCGATCATGGACGTATGAACAACATTGTTTTCTGTAGGTTTACATTAGGCTTTACACTTGAAGAAATGTAAATATTAACTATTTAGGGGTGAACAACTGCAACGTTTGTAAACGATGTACTTTTGCTAGGCAAATGGTAAAGGTAAAGGCAATAAAATCCAATTACAAATCCATTTCGAAGGCCAGTCTCGTAATTCTTTCATACGAAGGACCATTTGTGAAAGATTCCCGATATCAAATTTTATGAAATACAAAGACGTTTTGTTTGTTTGATTGATTTGAGATTTAACGTGGTCGTCAATAGGTTATTTTGGAAGCGTTGCTTTTTTGTGGGACTTTTACCCGACATTGGGATGAAATTACATCTTAAGCCCGACCGCCCAATGAAACCAACAATATTTATATGCATGGACGGTCCGACTTGCACGACTTTGCTTGGGCAGGCCTAGACCTTCTAAACGGTTTATTGGAAGTCACTTGTGGCCGGCTTGTGCTGGTTGGGTGAGGCAAAGGTGACGTGTATCTTGCGTCACTGGTGCGTCCAACTGATATTGCTTATATTGCGACAAAGCCTGCTTTCCTAGCAACAGGTAAGGGTAGAGGAAGAATGTTATTTCTTCTGTTTCTAAACATCCATTTGCCTCTTATCCTCTTTCCCTCACTTTACCGCATTGAACTGCTCAATAATAAATAAATTTGAGGCGTACCACCTCCCTTATGAGCTCTCGCATGTCAGCGATTGAGTGTGTTGGTGAGTGATTGAGCACTTTACGTCTCACAAACAATACTCTTATACGCAGATAAGGGCCTCACTTATATAAAGGACGCGGAAATCTGAGATTGAATGTACACTGGGTATTTCCTGTTCTCGTATTATCGACTGGAGCTACGGTTTTCTCCGTGTTTGTCGGTACGATGTTTGATCGTGTCCTTAATGACTATATCATCTAAATACATGTGTTAATGACACTCGAAAACAATATTGTAGCCTTGGTTAAGTGTCGGTGGTCCTCCTAAAACTTTGTAATCATGGGCCCAGATCTTTTCATTGCAATTTTTTTAAATCCGTAGATGACTTGTCGTAAATCCGTAGATGACTTGTGGGTCAGATTTCATTTCTGTACTAGAAAGATTTACATCTGAGTGCATCCCCACTAAAATGATCAGAGGGAAATCTTTTCTACCCTGGATCACCCAAGAAATCAGAAGGCTGATCAGAAAATGTGATCACCTTTATAGACAATTCAGAAAAACTGGAGACCAGACAAAACGTTCCCAATTTTTATCCATGAGAAAACTTGTTAAATGTAAGACTAAGTTGGCCTACACATCTTACCTTGAAGGTCTCATTGGATTAGACAAAAATGACCCTTCCCCATCCTGTGACAGCAAGAAGCTGTTCTCCTTTCTAAAAACCTCTCGGCAAGACCAGGTTGCCCCCCCCCCCCCCCTTAAGCATGACAACAAACTAATCACTGAACCCCTCCAAAAGTCTAGTGTTGATAGTAACCAGTTTCAATCAGTATTCACCCCTAAGGAACCACTTTCCCTGTCTAGACTTAGTAAAATGAAAATCCAGGACATGGTTGATGAAGGATCACTGAATCCAGAATCTATACCTACTGGGGTCCTTAGCAATACCCCACCTATGGATGATTTTAATATCTCGGTGGAAGGCGTCATAAAACTCCTAAAAAAGCTCAAACCTGGTAAAGCAGCTTGTTTGGACAAACTGAAACCCCTTTTGCTGAAGGAGCTTGCAGAGGAGATAGCACCAATAATGCAAATATTATTTGAGCGATCTCTCCAGACAGGCAAGCTTCCAGCAGACTGCTGTCATGTTTTTGTCACACCGATCTTTAAAAAGGGGGACAAATTATCGGCTGCAAACTACAGACCGATCTCCCTCACTTGCGTACTGTGTAAGGTCCTCGAACACATCATGGCATCGCAGTTTGTTGAGCACATGAATTCACATTATCTACTGTATGATCTACAGCATGGATTCAGGGAAAAGCGATCATGTGAAACACAGCTCACCATGTTGATCGAGGAGCTTGCCCGGAATGCAAGTGTGGGTAAGCAAACTGACCTGGTACTGCTGGATTTTTTCGAAGGCGTTTGATAAAGTAAATCATGCCAAGCCCCTTTGAAAGCCCCATCAGTACGGGATCAGAGGGAAAGCACTCAGCTGGATAGGGGCCTTCTTCGGTAACCGGTCGCAGTCAGTTGCCCTGGATGGTGAGGAGTCAGTCTCGGTTCCAGTCACATCAGGAGTACTCAGGGCTCTGTTCTGGGGCCGATTCTGTTCCTCATCTACATAAATGACTTCCCAGACATTGTCACCACCAAAGCCCGACTTTTCGCGGATGACACGGCCGTTTACCTTACTGTTGAAGGTCCATATGACGGTAGAGTGCTACAAAATGATCTCGACAACCTGGCTATGTGGGAGTCCAGATGGGACATGGCGTTTAACCCTTCCAAGTACCAGATGTTGAGGGTGACAGCCTCCAGGAAACCAATCAATACTTTGTATCACTTACATGGCCAGGTTCTAGAGGCTGTGAGTTGTGCTAGGTACTTGGGGGTTGATATTTCGTCGTCCCTGTCTTGGAATTCCCACATAGACAGAATTACAGGGAATGCTAACCGCACACTGGTATTCTTGAAACGAAACATTAAGACCAAACTTCCCAAAGTGAGGGAGACTGCCTACCACACGCTGGTCCGCCCCAAACTAGAATACGCTTCCCAGATATGGGATCCACACACTAAAAACAAAACAGCTCAAATCGAGAAAATACAGCGCCGAGCCGCTAGATGGACCACTAACAATTGTGATTCTAGGTCCAGTGTTACAACGATGCTTGAAGACCCAGGCTGGCAGACCCTTCAACAAAGAAGGTCAGACGCTCGCCTATATCTATTCTACCAGATTGTCTACGGGCTAGCGGCAATACCCATGCCAGATTACATACAACATAAAAATTTGATTTCTAAAAATTGCCACTCAATGACCTTTCGCCAGGTCCACACTTTCAAGAACTTTTACAAATACTCTTTCTTCCCCCTGGCTATTGTCCAATGGAATGCCCTCCCAGAATCAGTTGTATGTTTGCCAACCCTTGAGGCTTTCAAGGGTAAAGTTGGTAAACTGCACCATTCCCGCCCCCAGTTCCCGAAAGTGATGTTTTTAATTTTGATTTTAACTTCTCTACCTCACCAAAAGTTTTTAAACGGTATCATCTTTTATTCTCTCACTATCCCCTCTTAACTTTTGTCTATATTTTCCTTCTTAATTCAGCCCGACAGCGCACACCTGCCTAGAATGCCCGCGAGGGCGTAGGTCAGTATATAGAGATAGATAGATAGCAAAATGATTACGCGAGTTAATTATTTATGATATATGTGACGTGCGTTTCTTTTCCCCATTAGTATCTTAATGTCATGTCTCCTCCGCTACTGGGCTAAAAGGTCTTATCTTGTCGTAATTCGAACAGTTTGTTAAAAGTCGGACAGGGAAAATGTTCAAGATCTTTATATCTATGTGTTTGATTTTTGCCTTGTCAGGTAAATTAAGTCTTTTTGGTGTGACAGAAAGTTTATTTCATAATTGGTTGGACTGAAGAGTTTTCTTCGAAATAGTATATATTAGAATTAAACAATTTTGCAATTTGTACGGTCTCTGTAGACCTTTAGTTTTAAGCAAGCAGGCATATATGCCGAACCTTAGCTATTTCTTTTCCATCTAGAACTAAGGTGCAGTCCGGTAACATCCGAACAGTGCACACAGTTGCCTGTAACCAAAATCCCCAATCTAAAACATTGCGACACCTCCCAATCATGTCATAACTGCAATAACCTCAGTTTTTTTAAGCAGACAGGGAAAGGATACAATGAAAAGGGATACCTATTGAAATTGAACTACCGATTTTGTCGCTCAACATTGCGCACGGTAACATATCTTGAGTTACTTACACACAAGGTTGACTCAACTAAATTGTTAATTAGATCGTCTGCTGTTGTCAGATGGAATACGTTTGGACACAAAACATTTGCGCCTTCGGCTAGTTTTAAACTCAATCTTGGCTTTGGAAATCCTCGGATTTTTCAAACTTTGAGGCGGTTCTTACGGGCTCCCATAGTCTAATTCGAAAACTATCAGAATTTTGTATCTGAAAATTTTCATTGTTTGGTGGTAAAATTTTCAATATATCTGCATACGCGTGTTTCGTAATGGAGGTGCATTATTAGAAGAACTCAACCATGTGAGATAATGCGAAAAAAAAAAAAAAATTCTGATAGGCATGTTTTGATCTTTTTTCCGACTTTGTGCTCTGTCATAGAATTTGGCAGCGAATTCATTACGATAACACACCCGTGCGAAAATAGTGCATTTTTTCACATCTCCAAACTAGCTAATTTTCTGATGAAAATCCTTGAAATTTTCTTTATTTAAACTGCAAACATACGTTGTGGGTACTCGTTAGAACCGCCTCATTGAGGCGGTTCTAACGAATACCCACAACCTATGTCTTGGAGCAGAAAAAAGAAAAATAATATATACCCCCCGTAAATCCCAGTTTTCTCTATATCAGTAAAGTGGGGTTTAGGGGGGTCTTCATTTCACGGGAATCGTTCACGTGATGTGGTTCTCATCAACCACCAGATACCTTGTCCCACACCCGTACTCTGCCATGCCGCCCTCTGTCCTGCTTTGACGATTCCTATAAATGTCTGTCATTACCGACAATGACCAATCTTACTCACATGCAACAAATGCTTGTGTTTGTGTGTTCTAAGATGGCCAATGATGAGACCAATTCTAGCCCTGAACTGTCTGTTGCAGATTGAGCAACAGAGGCTAGAGGATGACAGTTCTGTTAGTGATGCCGTAGCTCCGGATTTGCGCTGTGCACGTTTCTGTTCGGCTTCGCAGATTCGTTATGACTCGTATTCACTTGCACCCCTTTTTTAGATGCGGCCTCGCCACTTTGCTCGGTCCAGTGCAATTTGTTCCCACGATTCTGCTGGAATATTGAAGTTCTTAAGGCAAGCTTTGCGGGTGTTCTTGTAACGCTTCTTCTGACCAACATTAGTGCGGTTGCCTGTTTCTAATTCTCCATAGAGGAGTTTCTTTGCCAACCGTTCCTCGTGCATCCTAGTAACTGTTCCATTTTCGGAAGAGTGTGTACACTCTGCATTCCTGTCCTTTTCAGGACTTCTATATCTCGAATACTGTCTGGCCACTTAATCTTTAAATATTTTCCAAGACAGCTTTTTTGGAAGTGGTTCAGTCTGTTGGCATGACGTTGGTAAACTGTTCATGTTTCACATGCGTAAAATAGTGTTGGCAGCACCATAGATCTGTAGCCTTTCAGCTTTGTGTCAAAATAGAAGAGAAAGCACTGATCAGGAATCGATACAGTTAACCCACAGCTCCCATCAAAGACACCAAAGGGAATGAAACATAAGCACGAAATAACTAGACCCTAATGGAAACACCAATAGCGGAAAGCCAAAATGACAGTTACTTTCCAACAAAATGGCTAATTGGCTATCCCAAACGACAAAAACAAAAATATAAGCGATACACACACTCAGACAAACCATAAAAAACCGTGACAGAAGAACCGTCTTCTGCCAAGCCTGATTTCACTTAGACTATCCCAGACACTACCCCGTAGTTGGACAAATGCTGCGCAAGACTTTGCAATCCTGGCATTGACTTTGTCATCAATATTCACGGCTCTTGACGGCGTGCTTTCAAGGAAGGTGAACTTACCTACCCTTTGCAGTCTTTTACCTTTTACCGTGATGGAGGGCTTCTTGTAAGGTTTGCCAGGTGTTGGTTGATAGACCACCTCAGTCTTTTTGATGCTGATTGTGAGGTCATAGCTGTCACAGGAGCCAGATACTTGAGCTCATCTTTCTGCATCTTCTCATCTGTTGTAGCACCTTTTTGCCATATCATCAGCAAATAGGAACTCATCTATTTGCACCTTGGATTTGGCTTGCAACCTTCGAAGGTTGAAAAGCTTCCCATCAAAGCGATACCTAATAGGTATGCCATTGTCAGCATCCTGGAAAGCATTTTGAGCATGGCGGAGAACAACATGCTGAACTGTGTTTGGGCGAGTACACATCCTTGCTTGACTCCATTTGTCACGGGGAATGGCTAAGAAAACTCGCCACCATTTTGGACTCATACAAGCATACAATCGTGGAACTGCCTCACCATTGCTATGAACTTGGTCGACAGCCAAATTTTGCCATAGTTTTCCAAAGACCCCCATGGCTGATTGTGTCAAATGCTTTGGTAATGTCAATAATGGTTATGTAGAGGTCCATGTTCTGTTCCTGACATTTCTCTTGAAGCTGCCTTTCTGTGAAGATCATGTCAATTGTTCTCATGCCTTTTTGAATCCACACTGGCTTTCAGGCAGAAGCTCTGACTGTTTAAGGTGTTCATTCAGTCGGTGAAGTAGGAATCTTGCAAGAACATTACCTGCCCAGGCGATTCTAAAGAGTACCAACAATCGATGTTTTCAGAAGAAATATGAAAAAAAATATCATAATTTTATCCTTTTTTTAAGGTAAAATTTACTATGTACTCGTATTTTGATAGGCGTGTTTTTCTTAATGGGAGCTGAGCCGACTGTGTCTTACGTGGTCGCAAATTCCTAAAGAAAGATTTACTCACTGTCGGGAAAAAGTGCAATAGATGGGAAGCAACGTCTCCAAAATGACCCATATAGTGTTGAGGCGGACGTAAAACTTCAAATCAAACAAACAAAACAATTATAAGCAGTTCTGCAAGGGTCTTAAATGGCATTTATTTATTGTTGCCTTATTTTGCCACACTTTAGAACTGTCTAAATTTATTTATTTATTTATTTTACCCCCGCAAGGGCGTAAATAGGAGTCAGCTTGTTGACCCGTCTGTCTGTTTGTTTGTCTGTTTGTCTGTCCCTCCGCAAGAATTTTGTCCGGACGATAACTCGCTTGCGATATTAAAATGAAACTTCACACTTATAGAGGGCACTGTGAAGAAGCGCAGTGCACAATGGCCATAACTCCATCTGTAATATTAGCAGAGATATTTGACTTTGTATTTTATATATATATTTTTTTGGACGATAACTCGAAAACCGCTGGAGGTATCTAACTGAACTTCATACACTCGTAAAGGGAACTACGGAGAAGTACAATGCGCAATGGCCATAACCTTATCTGCAATATTAGCAAAGTTATTGAACCTTGTACTTTTGTTTAGAAGTTTGTTCGGACGACAACTAAAAAACCGCTCGAGGTATTTAAATGAAATTCCGGAGACTTAATAAGGGAACTGTGCAGAAGTGCAGAGCATAAGTGCCATAACTCTATCTGCAATATGAGCAGAGTCATTGAACTTTGTATATTTTGGGCCCCGTCAAGCGGTTTTGGTACCTATCGTCTATGCGAGCAGCGAAGGTTCAGGCGAGCCTGCGCATCCGCACAGTCTCGCCAGGACCTTCGCTGCTCGCTCATACAAGCAGTGAATCAAGAGGAACCTTCAGACAGATAGCCATATCCCTGGCCCCTCTGAATGGCTGGGCATGCGCAGTTAAATTTTGTCATGACGGAATGCTCGAAGACACAAATTCGCTTGGCGGGGGTCATTTATTAAGAATTTTGGTCCGGACGATTAGTCCAAAACTGCTTAAGGAATCCGAATGAAACGTCACACACTTGTAAAGAGCACTATGGAGAATATAAGAATCTTATATGGTTGTGAGGGGTGGATGGAAAAATCCGTCCCGAGGGACACTGCCCGCATCACGAGGCTTGCCGAGTAATGCCGGACAGTGATCCCGAGGGACGGATTTTTCTATCCACCCCTCACACCCATATTGGATTCTTTTTCTTGCAAACCTTCCATTTCTATTGCAAATTTTAAATGCTGCTGTCACTTCGGTTACCGACGTCCTCCATTTTGTGATGACACAACAGGAATGTTTAGTGACGTCACGCATGACGACGCCGCGCATGAGGTTGTAATCAACCAGTGAATTTATCAAACACGCGATTATATTCGATTTGGGGTCGGAACACCAGGGTCAGAGCATAAATTTCTATCCCAGGGTAAAATCACGGATTTCCTTGTCTGGTGTGCAAGAAATGCAGTGTACAAGCGTCATAACTCTTTTTGCAGTATTAGCGGAGCTATTGAACTTTGTACTTTTTTGGTTAGGTTTTTGTCCAGATGATAACTCAAATACCGCTTGAGGTAACAAAATGAAACTTCACACACTTATAGAGGGCACTCTGGAGAAAATGTACTGCACAAGGGGTATAACTCCGTCTGCAATATATTTGGAGACATTGAACTTTGTATTTTTTTTTTCATTTTAAATTTTGCCCGGATAATAACTAAATTACCGCTTGAGGTAGCCAAATGAAGCTTCACATGCTTGATAAGGGCATTGATCAGAAATGCAGTGCATAAGGGACATAGCGCCATCTGCAATATTGGCCTAATTTGCTGAAAACTGGCTTGTCTGGCCCAGAAAATCTTGTACACTCCATACTTTTCAGTCATTAAAGAACATATTTACTGGTGTTTGTACGTTTTGTTTAGAATTTTTCCCGGATAAAAACTAAAAATCCGCTTGAGGTACATGTATCCAAATACAACTTCGAACACTTGTATGGGACACTGTGCAGAAATGCTGTGCGCAAAGACCATAACTTTATCTGCAATACATGTATATGCGGAATTATTGGACTTTGTACAGAAAAAAGTCCTATATCAAGACCACCTTTGGGACTGTTCAGAAGTCCCTGACCAGAATACACGCTGTGTAGAAAACACTAAGAAAGAATAACTGCATCCTTCTGAATAAGCTTTTTAAAGCAGAATTAGTCTTAATGTTAGGTGGTCTTAATCGCGGAATTTCACTGTACTTTTTTGTTTAGTCTATTGTCTGGATAATAGTTGTATGATAACGTATCATGCGTGTAATGAACACCCTTCCAGTTTACATAGTTAAAAGTAGGGCTGGCTAATCGGAGCTGAAAAGATAATCGATTATCAGTCATGCCATTGCGATCGATAATCGATTAGTAATCGGTGAGCTTTTTGTCAATTTTACCTGTCTGGCTTTCTGTCTGAGCATGACTCTTACCATATGTTGCACTTGACCATATGCATATTTGAACAGACAGACCTGAGCAAACAGTGTAGACCCAGACGAGACGCCGCATTCTGTGGCGTCTCATCAGGGTCTGCACTGTTTGCCACTCATCCAGCTATTTTAGGAATAACTTTGGGTAGTAAATTGTACCTATCAAGTAATCGATTTAAAGCAAATCAGAAATGATGATCATTTTTTGTGGAATTTATCGATCGATTAATCGATTATACGATTAATCGTGTCAGCCTTAGTTAAAAGTCACATGTTCGATCCCATTTTTGTAAAATGCGCTAAATCTGAGGTATAGCATTCAGGTCCTCTGACGGTTCTAGTTTATTTATTTATTTATTTATTTATTTATTTATTTTCTACATCTGAAGGAAAAGGGTTCCATTCGCTTGTGTGACCAGTAAAGGCTCAGGCAAACCTGTACATTAGCTTTTGCTAGTCGCTGAGATGTAGTGTAGCCTTGACGGAGCCTTGCATCTAGCCAGATCTGGTGCAATACCACATAAAATTCGCAAGCTTTCGTACATGTAGCTCTGTCGGATGTGCGTCTGACTGGTGATCAGGAGGTTGCATATTCGATACCCGCCGTGGTAGGCAACATTGTTTTCGCGTAGACTGAGCATGACATCTTTTCTACGGTTATTCTCTCCCTTCCACTGAATCAAGAAAGGCAGTGCCAGTTTCTGTTGAAAAACAAATGTGCACTGTACCGATTAACCGCTTATGTACAATCTTGCCTAGGTGGTTAGATGAACTTGCCGACTTGATAAGACCTAAAAAGTGTTGACTTGGCTTTTAAATTCCCAAAGCAAACAAAACCACACTGCACCGGACCCACCGAAAGTATTGCCCCTTGACTTTTAACGGCCATAGACTATG
Source organism: Lucinisca nassula (assembly GCA_963580285.1). Taxonomy (NCBI): domain Eukaryota; kingdom Metazoa; phylum Mollusca; class Bivalvia; order Lucinida; family Lucinidae; genus Lucinisca; species Lucinisca nassula. Next base: position 44,120,186 of record OY757025.1, on the reverse strand, counting down.
ATTTGTTGAGTTTGATGGTTTGTTTTTCATTATAACAAAAACTGCTTCTCAGAATGTTATTTGACTGACTAAAACGAGATCTCTGTGAGGACTCTTTCCCGTCGGAGACCCGTTCAGTTTACGAACCATTCCTTCCGTTCGGAAATATTGTTCCTCAAAGCCGGAATTCAAGATGATCAGCCTGTGGTGAGAGGGATACCATTTGGTAGGGCAGCTGTTACATATTTCGGGCTGGTCATGCAACTTCGAGGGACACCTAGGAGAGAGCCAAAGCCCCGTATTTTACAGTGTGGCCTATGGAAAAATCAATGTTGCTGCCTTGGCCTGCTCGAATTACGATAACATGCCCGTGCGACATTGTGCATTTTTCTCATCTCCAAAATGGCTACTTTTCTAATGAAAATCCGTGATATTTTTCATATTTGTACTGCAAACATAGGTTGTTGGTTGTTGGGGCGGTTCTTACGAGTATCAACAACCTATGTCTTGGAGTAGAAATAAGAAAAATAATGTATACCTCTTTAAACCCCAGTTTTCTCTGTATAAAGTGGGGTGTTCATTTCACGGGCTTGCTCACGTGATTTGAACTTTTCTCGTCGCTCATGTGATAGATGCTATTCATTTATTTATTTGTGACCCATCAGGAAAACAAAGGAGCCTTATTGGTAACTGAGAGCGCCAACAGACATCATTCAGATTACGTTAAATTGGTAGTGTTTGTCTCAAGACTGGCTTTTGTATGGTGATAGGTAATCGAATTATCTAATTTACATAAAAAGGCACGCGGAAAAAATCAAAATACAGTTAAACTTCTACATTAAGACCACCTTTGGGACCGTTCAAAAGTGGTCTTGAACCATTCCAAAGGTGGTATGTAATTAGGAGGCACTTGGTGTAGAAAACACACATAAAGAATAACTGAAACCTTGTCAGTAAGCTTTTAAAATCAGATTTAATCTGAATTTTAGGTGGTCTTAATAGCGGAATTGTACTGTACTTTACTTTAATTTGTAACTGTCCTCTTGTTTATAGTTTAGAATGGGAGGTGACACCCCAAAATTCCTAAAACCATTTTCATTTTGGAAATCGGTTCAGAGGTTACCGAGATATTTTTAATTACATTGTTAATATTTTGCATAAAATACATGTACTATGCTAATAATATAGTACCTAATATTTATCTCACCCTGTACTTAACAAAGTATCTTTGAAATCTAGGGACAATATCCTTTTCAAATGCTCAATCTAGGAAAGGGCGACTATGATAAAAGAATGTTTCGAACTTTTGCATGTGTCTTTTTATGCAGATTACTAGGTTCGATTATCACAAACAAACAATCGCCATAAAAATTCAGTCCTCTACAAAATACTATCTGAACGATGCTGTAATAGAAAGCTACATGTAGCTCTTTCAGACACCGTTAGGTCCATTTAGCCTGATGCTTATTTATTTTCAGAGGCCAGGCGTAACAGATATGAGGAAAGGATCAAGGCGGCACTCGAGTACATCAGCCGTAACGAAACTCTTGTCCGGCTATATAATGAGCACATCCGGGAACATAAACATATGATGGTAATAGTTAAAAAAACATGTATTAGCTTTTACAAAAAGCTTGTGTCTACGCTCAGCACACACTCATTTGTGTAGTTCCGGGACTGGAAAGTAAACTGACAAAACTTATCACGTGTATGTTGTAATAATTTGTAAGTTAATATGTTCATGTATAACATTCACAGATAACAAATAAGGATTTCCAAATGTTCTCTCCAATGTGACATAAAAACAAAATGGCCGACTACAACTACTTGTACTACACGCCTACATTTCCTTTCACGCCTACATTTACGGTTTCTTTTATTTCGCATTTTAGGTAAACCATTTAATTTCGCACTCTATGTTAACCTTTCATTTCGCATTCTAGGTTGACCTTATGAAAAAAAATCCTTCCAGCTTGCCGTCTAACAAAAACAAAAAAAAACAAACAAAAAACTAGATGCTAGATGCGCTGTATAATGAGGGCAAAGTCAATAGCATGTTATCTACGAATATATGTTTATTTTGCAAGCGTGAAAGCACTCATGTATGCACATGTGATAACTTAGGCAGCGTCCCGGTAATTACCGGGTTATACTACTTGTCACAAATAACTATGATGACCAGTCAACAGGAAATCATTCAACCGGTCGTGACCTTTACTTAAATGCGTCCGGAGCAAAAGTCATCATTTGATAGTCTACGCCCGTGGGCGTAGACAATAATGCATCGCATTAATACCCCCCGCCCCCCCCCCCCCCCACACACACACACGCCCGCCCCACTAAATATAGCACAGAAACAGCGATTGTGGATACGTGCACTCACAGACATGGCAACAGATACGTTAAGTATTTGAAGGCTAGTATTCTTCGTTTCTCCATATAAACCTATGTTGTGGGTACTCTTTAGATCCTCGGAGAGGTGATTCTAATGAGTACCCACAACATAGGTTTTTAAGGAGATTTTAGGAGACTTTACGAAAACTATATTTCAATTATCACAAAAAACTTACCTTATCTGTTGCTATGCTCACAGATCTATGAGTGGGAATTGGTTTGATTTGGCCTTGTCACCACCATAAAAGTCATGTCGTGTCATGTCGAGTGGGTCAGTTTACCAAACGAAGTTTTGTCACGGCAGGCATGAGTTGAGTTGAAACCTGAATCAAAGAACTGGGATTACTAGTGGGTCGAATGTTTTTGAGTGTATGCTTGGAAATAGTCCTGAACGGTTTCGTTTAACCCTTATATTACAATGTTTTAGGCAAAAAGTGTAGACACTGATCAGACGCCGCGTTTTGCGGCGTCTGATCTGGGTCTACACTGTTTGCAATGCCGAACCCATGAATCTAGTCCAGATTCTATAGACCACTTTTTACACATTACTTAAATGGCTGTTTTCTATAAATAACCGTTAACTGGAATTCCGACAAGACAGTGATAGTAACGTGGACTTCAGCACTGAAGAGCGTTTATGTTCATAACTTTGGGTCGATTGACAAACAACCGACCCAAAATATCACGAAATGTGAACCAGCGGATCACAATGCCGAGAATACGACTTGTGCGACGAGCCATATCATTCTGCGCCTCCACATAATAAAAGTAGGAGATTTTACAACTCGATAACAACTGGTAAAGATGAATTACATCATGGTGACGTCCGTGAGGATCGAGGACCTTTAAACGCTTCGCATGCTGGGTATTTTTTCAGCAAACGACATTTTTCACTTGTACTTCGCACTCATGAAAAATCTAATGTTTTCAACAATTCGATGAATTATATTTGGTATTCACCGCGAAAAAGTAAATATTTTTCTATTTGTTTTTCTGTAAGAATTTCAACCGTCCCTGGACTTTAAGGAAACTGGGTAGACACTGCAATGACGCCGCGTTCTGCGTTGCCGTTATCTGATCTCGGCCTATGCTATTTTCCATTGTTCCTTTTTGAGAACGCGAGGCATAATAATGTGGAATTAGGCAACACTTTGCACACAGAACCCTAGACTGGAATCAATCCAAAAAGTTTAACTAATATCTTCTCACTTGTATTAGCACTGAATTTATATTATTCTCCTCTCTGATACATGTGTGTCTTTCTGATCTCCAAGACGTTTGGGCATTTCATTTGTTGATATCGGATGGAAGTCATTGCTTTTGAGCTGGGTTTAAATTAATAAGCATATTCTTATAAGTGAAAATGATTAATTCTAACACAGCGCGCCTATATAGGCAATGGAAAATAACTGTGTTTTATTCTACAACAAATCACGACAAGGAAGAACGTGACGAGTGACGTCATTAAAACTGCAAATTTATGACGTCACTAGTCGATTTCCTTGACGTTAGACGGTGTAACGTCATTTCCTCGCATCGAAAACGTTAGAAAAGGATATAAATACATGTGTTTCAGTCGATAGTTTTAGCGGGATTTCGTCTAACAATGGCGAAAAGTTGTGAGATTTTGAAGGAAACCCCAGCATTATTGCCGATTTGCAGCCTGTTAGAATCGAAATAGATCAACTCTAGTTTGTGATTTGTTGAGTAATAAATCACAGTTTGTCGGTCAGTTGTAAGTAGACAAATCTCGCGCCGCGCGCTCGTGATTTGATCTACTTTACAACTGGCCTCCAAACTGTGATTTATTACTCAACAAATCACAGTTAGAGCTGATCTATTTCTTAAATGAACGGACTGTATCCAGTCTAATCAGTACCCGTGCAGGTACGGTTTATAGACAGTCACGAAAACCCGCCAATATAATTTTGACCCCCTTGAATCCCACTTTTATATAATAAAACTGGGGTTTACAGGGGTAAACCTTATTTTTCTTATTTCTATATTTTGAGCATAAATAAGAAAAAATATCACAAATTTTCATCTTAAACATTTTCATTTTTTGGTTTAAACATATTTATTTCGAACAAATACAACATAGACACAATGCAACAATATAGGATTAGAACGGAAGCTATAAACATTATTAGTTCTATTCCTATCATTTTTTGTCGATAAAGGCTACAATGTATTTGTATTGGCGTGTTTTCGTAATGGCTCCTGCTAAAAGTGGCCTGTTACCAGTTGAGGAGCCCATCGGGCTTGAAGAAATAGATGAGCTGCATGATGCTTCCGCGTAGAGCTGAAACCGACCGCACACGAGTACCGGTAAACCGCTTAGAGGATCTAAGCCTGCTCAGGCAAAGTGGTACGAGTCGGACCGTCAATGCATATAAACCCTATTGGTTTCATAGGTCGACAGGGCTTGAGATGTTATTTCATCTCAGTTTCGGGTGAAAGTCCCACAAAATTGGAAGCAACGTCTCCAAAATGACCTTTACAGTGTTGACGGGGACTTTAAACCTTAAATCAAACAAACAAAAACCAATTGAGGATAGTTGAGAGCTAGCAATGCCAGGTCGTTCGTCCTTACTTCACCGTTTGACCTTCTCTCGTGTCTTATCAACGCTGACATAAAGGTTCGTTTACGTGTCATGAGAAAAGCATTTCGAAAACACACCTATTCAAATATATTGAAAATTTCATAAAAAAAAAAAAAAAATCAATGAGGCGGTTCAAACGAGTACCCAAAATCTATGTTTTGAGAAAAAATAAGGAAGATAATATATACCCCCGTAAACCCCATTTTTCTCTATAGAAAGTGGGTTTTAGAGGGGCCTTCCTTCCGTGGACTTGTTATCATCGTGATGTGTACAACCTGGACTGTATTCATATTTGGAGACGCTGGCAATCAGTGTGCATGTAGACCCAGTTAAGACGCTACAGAAAGCGGCGTCTGATCAGAGTCACAAGTGATAGCTTAATAAGCAGGAATTTAAGGGTCAAACGAAACAGTTTAGTAGCCGTTCGGGACGTATCATTTACCCAGTCTAGACCCGGAAAATAAACCCACCAGTGTCTTTATTTTGTCTTTCAAAACATTTTCTAAATGTATGTTCTAGAGATAAAATACGTGCCTTTTAGCGCACGCATTACTAAAACGAGCCTATACAAATACATTGCAAATTTTACCGTCGAGAAAACGAAAGTTTCAAGATGAAAAATTGAAATATTCTTATTTCTGCTCAAATATTGATTGTGGGTACACGTTAGAACGCCTCATCAAGATGAAACTTGTGACATGTTTCTTTTTTCTTTTTTCTTTTTTTTTTTTGCTCAAAATATAGATCATGGGTACACGTTAGAACCACCTCATCGTCACGAAAACACGCCTATATAATTTTGACTCCCTTGAAACCCACTTTTATTAGGAAAACCGGGGTTTACAGGGGTAAACCTTATTTAAATAAGAAAAATATCACAATTTTTCATCTTAAAATTTTCATTTTTTCTGTGATAAAGGTTACAGTGTATTTGTATGGGTTTGTTTTAGTAATGTCGAGGCGGTTCTAACGAGTACCCTTAATATATATTTGTGATCAGAAATAAGAAAATTAAGGTTTACCCCAGTAAATCCCAGTTTTACTATATGAAAGTGTGGTTCAGTGGGGCCAGAATTATATAGGCGTGTTTTCGTGACAGGGTATGTTATCGTAATAAAAAATTGTTCCTTGTCGCGGCCCGTTCAGTGTAACGACCCAGTGCCCGTGTTACTGAACCATCACGAAAACACGCACACCCACAGTCCAAAGATGTTTGAAAGACAAAATAAAGACACTGGTGGGTCTATTGTCTGGGTCTAGACTGGGTAAATGATACGTCCCGACAGCTGCTAATTTTGACACCCTCATTACCCCACTTTCATATAGTAAAACTTGGGTTTACACGGGTATACATTTTTTTCTTATTTCTGCTAGATTGTGGGTACTCGTCGAGGCAGTTCTTACGAGTAACTACAATATATATTTTAAGCAGAAATAAGGAAATTATCAAAATTTTTCATCTTAAAATATTCGTTTTTTGGCAGTAAAATTTACAATGTACTTGTATAGGCATGTTTTCGTAATGTTATTCTGCTCAAAAACATAGATTGTGGGTACTCGAAAACATAGATTGTGGGTACTCGTTAGAACCGCCTCATCGAGGCGGTTCTAACGAGTATCACAATCTATATTTCGAGCAGAAATAAGAAGAATATCAGAATTTTTATCTGAAAAATTTTCATTTTTGGGTGGTTACATTTTCAGTATATTTGAATAGACGGGTTTTCGTAATGATTTGATTTTCTGATTTATTCAGGAGCAGTTCCATAATGAACACAGAACCAGACGCGCCACTTTTGAATGTGACAAAACTTATCATGGAAACTTCCTGCCTCCGAACTCAGGTAGATTCTTTCTTTCTTTCTTTCATTCTTTCTTTCTTTCTTTCTTTCTTTCTTTCTTTCTTTCTTTCTTTCTTTCTTTCTTTCTTTCTTTCTAATGCCTTAAGAACTCAAACCATTTCTACATAACATGCCTTGAAATTGAGGCTGCATTATAAAGATTATAATGTAGGGATCATCCGTGCGTTTTTATGCATTACCATTTGCCGGGTGCGGAGGAAGCTGTTTGAACATGAGGCCATTAAATTGAAATAACCATAGATGATCGTTATTCTTGCATAACTTGCGATTCCAATGGCAAACTGTGGCACACACGCCTCAAAACGCCATATAAACTCTTCAAATGTGACCTTGCGCAAAGACGTTCTGACGTCATGATAAAATTTTAAAATGCTACGTTCAGGACGACAACGTTACGTGGCTCAACTTGATGCAAACAAAGCAGGGTCCAGCTTGTGATATAAAAAGTTCAACCCCCATGTTCAACAGCACGTGAATTTCATTATTTGAACATGGGTTTTGTTGTATGAATACGGCTTCTGGCCCATTCAAGAATAACTTCACATCACGTGAACAAGTCCGTGAAATGAAGACCCCCTAAACCCACTTTATACAGAGAAAACTGGGGTTTACGAGGGTAATCATTATTTTTCTTATTTCTGCTCCAAGACATAGGTTGTGGGTACTCGTATATTTTTCTTATTTCTGTTCAAAACATAGACTGTGGGTACTCGATAGAACCGCCTCGTCGAGGCGGTTCTAACGAGCACCCACAACCTATGTTTGCAGTATTTATAGGAAAAATATCACGGATTTTCATCAGAAAAATGACCATTTTGGAGAAATGCACTATGCCGCACGGGTGTGTTATCGTAATGAAACAGCTGTGTTCATAGGATTTCATGCAAGAATAATAATGTTACCATTTCGATTACACACACGGGTTTCGCCCACCTGTGATTAACGATCGGTTCGATGTATATGAAATACTCTTGAGAAAACGAAAAGAAACAAAATCGTACACTTATATCACATTACGAAAACGCGCCTATACAAATACATTGTTACCTTTATCGCCGAAAAACTGAATATTTTAAGATGAAAAATTGTGATATGATTCTTATTTCTGCTCAAAACATAGATTGTGGGGACTTGATAGAACCGCCTCGACGAGGCGGTTCTATCGAGTACCCAGAGTCTATGTTTTGAACAGAAATAAGAAAAGTAATGTAAACCCCCTTATACCCCAGTTTTACTATATGAAAGTGGGGTTCAAGGGGGTCAAATTTATATAGGCGTGTTTTCGTGATGGATCAGTTCGATGTATGTGAAATATTCCTGAGAAAACGAAAAGAAACACAATCGTACGCATATTTCGTGTGTCTGTATGTTCATTGTGTAGTCAAAAACACTTTAATTTGCTGGGGCCGAGTACATAAAATAGACGTACGCCTACTTCATCACGAAAACACGCCTATATAATTTTGACCCCCTTCAACCCCACTTTTATATAATAAAACTGGGGTTTCCGGGGGTATACCTTATTTTTCTTATTATTGCTTTAAAATATAGATTGTGGGTATTCGTTAGAACCGCCTCGATGAGGCAGTTCTAACGAGTGCCCACAATCTATATTTTGAGCAGAAATAAGAAAATATCACAATTTTTCATTTTTTCGGCGATAAAGGTGGCAATGTATTTGTATAGGCGTGTTTGCGTAATGTTCGTCGTAAAATTGTCACAGAAATTTACGCGGTGTGCATAAACGAGGCGTGTCGCAAACATAGTCGCAATCTCTGTCAACAGCCCCCGCCCATCGGAGCTTAAAGAAATAGATGGGCTGCATGATGCTTCCACGCAGAGCTAAAACCGACCCGCACATCAGTACTGGTAAACCGCTTAGAGCATTTAAGCTTGCCCGGCGGTACAAGTCGGACCGTCCATGCTTATAAATCCAATTGGTTTCATTGAGCGGCAGGGCTTGAGGTGTCATTTTATCTCAATGTCGGGTAAAAGTCCCACAAAATTGGAAGCAACGTATCAAAAATGACCTTTAAAGTGTTGACGGGGACGTTAAACCTCAAATCAAACAAACAAACAAATCTCAGTCATAAAGTCACGTCTACTAGGCAGCAGGCTTAACCTCAACGTAACGCGATTATTTTGCATTATTCTGTGTTGAAATGGGTGGCATTGTACATTGGTTTTAGGATTTACGGCCGGATTTACAGTATAGGCCTTACGATAACACACCCGTGTGTAAAGTGCATACTTCTGATGTCCAAAATGGTTACTTTTCAGATGAAAATCCCTGCTATTTTTCTTATAAATACTGCAAACATAGGTCGTGGGTGGTCGTTAGAACCGCTAACCGCCTCATTAAGGCGGTTCTTACGAGTACCCACATCCTATGTCTTGGAGTAAAAATAAGAAAAATATTGTATACCCCCGTAAACCCCAATTTTCTCTATATCAAGTGGGGTATAGGGGGGTCTTCATTTCACGGACTTGTTCACGTGATGCGATGATTAAGGCACATCCTTTTGATTTAGCTTTACGAGCGATTTAGAAAACCAGTCCCGTTGAAAAAGTGGTCTACTCCTCATGAAAAGAATTTGCTTCTGAGGAGCAACTACTTTCCTTTAGGAGTAAAACCCTAAAGTCGCGGAAGACGGAATATATACTGGCAGCAGTTCCCGCCCCTGAAGGTGTATCCGATCTCTTTAATAGTCTCATTTAGCTCACATTTATGGAGATCGCTAGAAAAGTCCATAAAATCGCAGACTAAATTCATGTTAAAATGTTCTATAAAAAGGCAATCCTTTGGAAGCAAGAACTTCAGAACAGAACTGAAAAATGTTTTGTGTACAAGTTGTTTGTGGGCTATACTAGCTAGTTTTGGCCTATTAGACCGCATCAGTGACCCAAAAATATTTTCGATATTCCGCACAGAAGGACTTGCATTACGAAAACATGCCTATACAAATACATTTTAAACTTTGCCGCCGAAAAAAAACGAAAATTTTAAGATGAAAAAATTGGGATATTTTTCTTATTTCTGCTCAAAATATAGATTGCAGTTACTCGTAAGAACCGCCTCATCGAGGCGGTTCTTACGAGTACCTAAGATCTTTATTTTAGAGCAGTAATAAAAAAATAAGTTTTACCCCTGTAAACCCAAGTTTTACTATTATTTACTATATAAATGTGGGATTCAAGGGGGTCAAAAGTGTAAAGGCGTATTTTCGTGAGGAAAATGTAAACCACACTATGATAAACGGCAGGCCGCAACACATTCCCTTCACACCAGCTGTGATGAAGTTAAATTGTTCTATTAAAGGGTAATGACTACAGTTCAAGGAAAACCCCAGTTTTACTATATAAAGTTTGGCTTTTATTGTAAAGCTGAGGTTTTCCTTGAACTGGAACCTGTATTGTATACAAGTTTTTGGTGGGCCAGACTAGCTAGAATCGGCCAATTAAGCCTCATCAATGACCGATAAATATTTTCAAACTTTTGCAGTGGAATCAACGGTCCCAAAGGACCAGAAAATAGACGAAAACCAGCACTTTAGTGATGTTTGGCCTTGCTATCACCATCTGTGTAGTTTACGGATTTTTGTTTTCGAAAGCGGAGCAACACAAAGAGATTTTACGCTACTTGTGACGTATGAAGCGACATTTGCGTTTGCATCACCATTCAAATTGTGTGTTCAAATTATACTTGGCATGGTCATCTATGAGTCAGAGCTTGGCCAAACGCTCAAGAAGAATTGCGCGAGGGACGGAGACGCAGACCACGTAAAACATTGAGTAAACCCGGACAGTCTTTGGTTGTTGGTCATTGTATAGCCCAATGACTATATGTATTGCTGGCTTATGCGAACATCGAAAACTCAGATTAGCCTGCGCGTTCGCGCAGGATGATCTGAGTCTTCGATGCTCGCAAAGATCTTCCGGTCGTTTTCGCCGCGTACCGCTCGCTTCAAATATTACTCCGCTTTGTTATTATTTAAGAAATGAATTTTATTTTTCTGCTCTTCTTGAAAGCATGAACGCGTTGGGTCGCATGCAAAGTAAATGATCCCCTAAGGGGTTTATGAAAACTTTTTAGCGACCTGCTGTCGTTCATACTTTCATGAACAGCAGAAAAATTAAGTTTACATTCTTGGGTACTCATTACTGGGCGAACAGAATGCTTATACGGCAAACTTGTAAAGCTGAAAAAACATTTACACGCTGTTTTTCTACAAAGAGCGGAACAGCGTTGACGTCGCCAACACTCAATCAGATCGTAGAAAGCCATGGTTTAGACTGACGTCACTTGACGTCATTAAAGTCATGTGACTCGATGCGTCCATCGAACTATGAACTAAATTGTTTTCTATAGGTTACATTAGGCTTTACACCGGAAATGAAAATATTGACAAATGATTGATTCATAATCTTGTTATTTCAGTGCATGAACTAAGACCAGAACATATCGCCGTTGTGGCCGCCTTAGGAGATTCGCTTACGGTAAGAAAATGCGGAAAAGGGCATTGGGTAGGGTGTGGAGAGTAGTGTATACGATGGGGGTACTGGCAATCTTCCATCTAGAAGCCACCCAACCAACCGAGGAGATTCCCAGCCCCTGTTCCGTTTCTGGACCACTTTCGATATTGCCACATTTCAAGGCATATGGCCTCGACGTACATAAATAATTTGGGCGATTATGGACACCCACAGCTTACCAGACGGGGCCCGCCACGACGCAACCCCCACCCGCTGCCGTGAAGAGCCTCCCTATGGGAGCGCAAATCAGGCCAGAGTTGCACAAATTGGGGCCACCAAAACGGCCCACCCATCTTCCTTTCTTTTTGCCGAGTCCCCATACAACCAAGAAGACCCAAAGCCAGAGAACCTCCATTGCTAACGAACTCACAGAGATACCCCCAACAGCCGTAGAACTTCAAGAGCCAGTCCCACAGCCACATAACCTCCAGAGATAGCCCCACAACCACAGAACCTCCAGAGATAGCCCTATCGCCGAATTACTCCCATGGCTACAGAACTCCCTAGAGGTAGTCCCATAGCTAATGAACCCAGAGACAGCCCTCAACCAAATAGCCATTGACAAGATCAACCTCCAAGAGAGGGATCCATAGCCACACCCAATGGGTCCCATGGCCACATCCAAGAAAGGGATCCACAGCCAGAGAAGACAAGCTTTAAAGAGACCACACGAACAAAAAGATGAGGCCACATGTGGTAGAAGCAAACACAGGTGTAGAACCACATGGGAGGTAGTAAATACGCACACAAATTTGGTTCTACCAGGGAAAACATCTAATCAGAGAGAAGAGTAGAACAAACAGAAGAAGCCAGGTTATGGGGCTACAGGTCGAAAAGGCCGTGGCTACCCGCCTTTTCTTGGAAAAAATCGTACGAAACCAACCTCGTGTCGGACATCTCTCGGGGGCCAAAACGTCGTACACATCTGCAACACTTGGAATGTCTCCCTGTGTTCGTCGACGATGTATGTGTCTTCGGGTATCTATGCCGGGACGATTGGGTCGTCTGCAAGGGCCGTCTCTCTTGTACAACCGGGAAAAGCAGTACCGCACATAATATTGTTGTCTGGATCTCTACGGTAGTGCGGGACACCATAGGGTGGGGGTAAGGGACACCTGCTAACCAGTATCCTCCATACCGTGGCCATCCGGAGTCGGTAAATCCAAGAGACGGCCTCCCGCATAGAGCACGACACCGCAAAGTAATGCGAACAACAATACCAAGCAATGCCAAGCAAACAAACGTGCCTAGTTTGTGGTGCGAGCCTAGTTTGTGTAATTGGTAATTCTTGGCATTGTTGTTGGCATTGCTTGGTATTTTTACTGACATTGTTAGGCACCTATTGGCATTGCCAAACAAACGTACTAGGATCGCACACAAAGTAGGATCGTGCTTTGATCACATGGTAGCACTATACTGGGATCGTATTTTGATATCCTAGGATTCCTGCTACCGTATTTAGGATTCCTGGTACCGCAATGGTATCGTGTTGGTGCATACTGGTGCGCCCATATAGAGGTGTGAGGTTTCTTGGTATACTTCCCTGTTGCAACTACAATACTCTCCAAACGAGAACTATCCGAGGACGAGATCCAAAGAGATCCGGGACCTACGGGGAAAAATACCTGCAACAGAGGCGAGAAAACGATTTGGTATTGGTAATATGCGGCTCTACAGGATATGGCGTGACGATTGTGTTGCCGAGACCACCGCCTGACCTCCGCCGGCACAAAACCTCTTGCCCTACGGAGATGTTGCTTCCGTTGGCTTCGCTAAAGAACAACAACAAGCACGGCGCCCGATTGTCGAAGACTTCTACAGAGCAATCTTCGAGACTGCTGGTGGAGGTGCTGGCCCAGTTGGCCGAAAACACCAAAGGCGCCTCTCTCAACGAGCGCTACGATTCTGGAAGATAGGTTGGCACCGAGGTTCGCCGCACTAGAGAAAACATTGTCCATGCTTCTTGGCGAAGAGGGGTTGTTGCTTCCGACGACCACTCCATTGCCGATGACCAGTCTACCACCGAGAACCAGTCTACTTGGACTCCTAGAAAGCTACTTGCTTGATTTGGGCCCCTGTCTGCGGGGCTTGTAGGCTTGTTCGCACTCAAAAGATCGGAAGCCGCTTCGCAGCCAGTCGCAGCACCAAAGACGGCGTCTATGTGCACGACAAACGGAACTACCCACACAATATGGAGTAGACGAAGAATCGTTTGTGTTCTGTGGTGTCTAGAATTCGGACCCACGTGGGATAGAGACGACCGAAAAAGAATCTCCATGTTCGTTGTTGTTTGTGGATACAATGGGCATGGGGTCTCTTTTTCCAGATCCATGTGTGCCGTTGGTCAAGATTTTTGTGTTATAGAAAAACAAAGATATGTATATCTGCCACCATGCAGCTAGTCCGCAGACGAGACATCGCACCCTAATTTCTGTACAAAGAATTCCAGGATCGCCAACAACACTACGAGGATGGTCTGCGGATGGAGTGAGCATCCCGCGAGGCTCTTGAGCGTGCAGCTGCGGAGGTGGACATTCCGACCACCTTGGAGGAGATCGATGCAGACTTTGCAAAGAACTGGTTTGGTTGGAGCCTCGGCCTCCCTATGCCGTAGATGTTCGTAGGGATGTAGTGATCTACTGCTCCGATGAAGGGATTGTACTTGCTCGGAAAAATATGTAGATGTTGCTGTCATATGGCACATAAAGGCCTTCCTTGTAGGAACGAAATACAAGGGGCTTTTTTTTTGTCTATATTTTTGTGCTACTGCGAAGAGCAAATAGCCATAAGGCGGCCCTTCTTCTTCTGCGAAGTTGTCCGGATTTCTCCCTGTCTGCAGAAGAGGGAGGCATCGTGCATTCTCCAGCGGAATTTGTTCGACTTCTTTTATCGAGGACGTAGCCGTAGACCGGTACTCCTCCAGTTTCCTCATGGGGGGTGGGTGGGGGTGCTCGGTCGGGGCTAGGAAGAGGCGAGTGCGGGGGCCTCCATGGAAGTTGGTGCGAGCGTAGAGTACAAATAAATACTTCTATGGTGTTTTTTAAAGCCGTATACTAGTTATAAGATGATTAATGTAAACACTGTACTGCTTCATATTTTCATATCCCGAGTGTTGACGAATGGAGCGTTGAACTGAACTACATCCGACGTGTTTATCCATACTACTTAAAGCCAGCATTAGTTTCTTTTTCAAAATATAGCAATTCCGCCGATACTCTGCGATAATAACGTTGTCAAGATTGTGCTTTAATTATCTTTTTTTAACACAGAAATACTACCGAAGTGAGAGGTCGTTTCAAAATGGCCGAAACATTGGGTGTGTCCGAACCGCCGTTGTGGCGTGATTGTGACGTAGGTTTTCCCCCTGGAATTACGAGGCAGGGAATAACTTGTCTGGTCATGAAAGCAAGATTCATGGTTTTCATTATCTGACGGGTGTTTCAAAGATCTGTCCCTTCAAATATCGATGCCGGGCTGTCGGCGGACGCCGGGCGTCGTCCGACAGGTTAACCTTTTGATTAACTTAAAAAATACAATAAACGCCCATAATATACCGTTAAGCCACGGTCACAAATCACTATTCGAGCCCCGTCCAACTACTTCCCGACTGATTTTGGGTTAAATCTGGCTGAAGTCCGGTCGGCGTCCCGCCGGATGTTGGGGCGTCGATGGTGGTCGGGAGGGGCCCGGTGACAGTTTAACTCGCACTTAAAATTCTAACCGAATTCCCACCGACTTCTAGGTCGGTGGCACATCGAATAAACGTCGAGCAGAGGTCGTTCGGGCGTCGTAGACCCGGCCGGGAACTGGGCGAACATCTGCAGAACATCGGCTGATGCTCGGCCAGCTTGTAACAATCGCCATGTATACGGCCGGCGTACGGACGTTAACCTGTCGTGCACTGGCCGATTTCCGCCCGGCGTATACGCCGATGCCTCCCCGCAAAAATCTGGCAGATACCGCCAGATTCAAGGCGCATTTCCTCCCCGACCCTACACGTTCTACTTTTTGCCAAAGCTGAGCCAGACACCCGCTTCCGACCTCTTCTCAACTTGGACAGCTCGGCCGACCACCACGTCTAGTATAGCTCGGCCGGGGTACGCCGAATTTGTGACCGAGGCATTATGCGTATTATTTTGGTGTGCGTATGTTTATATTCGGGGCGCATGTGTGTGCGCGTATGTGTGTTTATTCCAAAGGTGCATATATTTAGCTTTTGACGAAATGTTTCTTCTTTTCAGTTAGGAAAGCTTATTTCGGGGTTAAGGATAGAACCTCGGACTCTCATTTCCTGTCTGTTATTTTGGGTAGGTTGACATACAAATACTTTTCTTTCAGGCTGGAAATGGCATCCTGGGAGACAATATCTTCGATTGTCTAGTGGAGTACAGAGGGCGGGCTTGGAGGTAACATTTTGATTACATGAATTGTCGGCATATATTACATGCTTAAGAGTGAAATACTATCATTTCTACCAGACATAAACTTGGTATTTTCGTTTTTGCTAAGAAGAAATATTTCCTCTTAGGCGGGGAAAAAATCTCTGTAGCTGCAACTACATTTTGTACAAGATACCGCTTTTGCAATGAAATCGATCATGTGGACGTTATTCATGGTGCCATCGCAATGGCGTCTGGTAAGTTATTAACAGATGTTCAGAATGCTTGACGTTTTAGTCGGATCCACTGTTAAAATAAAGAAAACACCCCGGTTTATAAATCTTATATTTCAAATAGGAGAATGAATAAATTCTATATATTATACGCATTACGAAGAAATACCACAATTTCTCAATGAATTAAAAATGATAACCACTTCTGGCCAAGGTAGATTTATTTTCTCTAGGGAAATATTTCCTTGTAGCCGGCCCTACTTTTTCCAATGCAATCGTTATATTTAGACGCGGGGAGGTTTAATTCACATCGACACGTTGTTATTGTCGTCACGTCAGATGTAATTAAAGTTCAGAATGTATGGCGTTTGGCTTGGTGGCAGCGTTGAAATGACAACTGAATGAGGAAACAGTTTGGTGACTGTTCTCGCGCATTTTTATTGTTTTGTCACTATAATGATTTTAGTCCTTCTATTTTGATTCAATACAATAGAAAGCGATTTCAAGATGGTGTCTATACTGTGCTTATGTGTCATTGCGCCCACTACCGTTTGCATGGACTGTATGCTAAGGGTTAACTTTACTTAAGAAATAGATCAGCTCTAACTGTGATTTGTTGTGTAATAAATCACAGTTTGGAGGTCAGTTGTAAAGTAGACAAATCACGAGCGCGTAGCGCGCGTGATTTGTCTACTTACAACTGACCGACAAACTGTGATTTATTACCCAACAAATCACTGGCTAGAGCTGATCTATTTCGATTCTAACACGCTGAAAATCGGCAATAATGCTGTTGTTTCCTTCAAAATCTCACAACTTTTCGCCATTGTTAGAAGAAATCCCGCTAAAATTAACGACTGAAACACGTGCATTTACATCCTTTTCTAACGTTTTCGATGCGAGAAAATGACGTTACACCGTCCAACGTCAAGGAAATCGACTAGTGACGTCATAAATTGGGAATTGTAATGACGTCACTCGTCACGCTCTTCCGAGCTGTGATTTGTTGCAGAATAAAACACAGTTATTTTGCATTGCCTATATAGGCGCGCTGTGTTAGAATAAGAATTAGATGCAAAATGATCCATCAGCTCTATCATAATGCATGAAATATACAGTTATTTGACTCAGCACATTTAAAATATGGGATTTATAAACCTCGAGAGGTTGAACAGCCGATAAAGAAACTCTTTCACAAGCGCACTATTTATTTTAATCAGATATTCAACCTCCTATTATCTACACTGACATGAACTTGTATTTCTGAAGATCTTGTGGAATTTTATCTTATGTCACCTATATACTAGTGGTCATTTTAAGAAAAGCTACCTGAAACTTTAAATGGAGGTAACGCTGGAGAAGTCAAGAATCATAACTGGTTTAACTGCTTCTGGTTTGTTGGCCATTTGAACAACAAAAACAGTGGTATCGAGTTATTCTTTTATGTTTCTACCGTCTAATGCAAAGCACTATTAAACGATTTGAAGAAGACAAAAACCATAACTCTGGCTAACTTATTTTGGAGTTGCGAACCTTTGTAAAATGTAAACAGCGGTTTTAGTAATTTTCTGTGTCTGTCATGTAACTTCAAAAGTGTTTGATCTATTTTCATCAAACTTTACAGAACTGAAAAGCATCAAAGGACGAAGTACATGTAGATGTGCAAAAGACAAACACACTCTTACTTCACTACTTTTGGAATTAAGACCCATTTAACATCGAAAGTAGGGGTCGCTGCTGCCTTGAATGAATTTTGTAATCGATGGTGTAAACGAGAGTATGTTGAGCATAAAGCTCTTAAAGATGGAAACTTAGCAGTCTGAAATTAGTGAACAACACATTTCTTTTTATTCGCTAAATACAAACTTATTACCTCCTAAACCTAGGACGTCTTTACGTCACCTTAAACTAGGTATTCAAGAATTTCATAGGAAAATAAAAATCAAAACTGAGTTCCTTTAAGAGCAATGAAAACACTCATAAAAAAGAAGATGGGCCATACTACGTAGTTTCGGCTATAAAAGCCTCATCAGTGACCCTGTAATGATCCGGCAAAGAAAGCCAGAGGAAACATACTGCAATTTTGCAAATTTCGAATAGGCAGTCGATACAAAGACTGATATAAATCAAATTGGGGTTCAAAAAATTAAAAACCTGTCTAGAATATGAGTCTAAACCAAAAATGTATTTCTGATTTCTCAGAATATTCACGCTGATCTCAAGGGACCAAAAGTAAAATATAAACTACACTATGGTTGATGTACGGGGAGACGTTTTACGGCCGCCACACGGCACAACACCAGCTGAAGTGAAGGCAAAAAAACAGTTTGTTTTGGCTCCAGCTGATAAGGCCGCTAACGATGTGGTCGTTGTTTGACGGATTCACTATGTTAATACTCTTCAGCAAGAATTTGGTGGTACTAAGGCCTATGAACTTCAGTAAAATCGATTTAAGCCCCCCCCCCCAGCCCCTTCCCAGTGGAATTCGTTTCCGCTGACCTTTCCAAGGCGATTCTTCTGTCGCGGTTTATTTTTGTTATCCTCGCCCTTACTTCCGTCGCGATTTAAGCAAATAATTTATTCAGTCCACATGAAGGCCTCATAACTCAACAGTGCAACATCTCCGTGAACACAAAAAATCAAACAACCACAGAGATGAAACAACGGTGAGGACCCGACAGCAAGAAACCACTGAAACGCCGGAGCAATAGAAAACCAACAGCCAGACCCCGGCGGGCCCGGCCAGAGACAGAGCACCAGGCACCAGCCAATATTACATAGAATTTGATACTCCCCAACTCCCAGCAACCCCCACGCCGGAACCGTCATAGAACCCGAGAACCGACCCACCGGCTCGCAACCAAAGAGGGAAGCAAAGCCGCCAACCGCGACCGAGCCAACCTCCGCGAACGCAGACCGCCGCATAACACCTATGTTGTACCCAAATCTCCTATATCGAAGAACAACCCTATGAAACTTTGCGAAGTCGTTGCGGTTATATATTTTTCTGAATCCACACACCAAGTCACCACAAAACCCGGGCTCCGACAGACCCTGCTGCAGAAGAGATCCAAGTCCAATATTGAAATTTGAAATTAGATCAGAATGACGTCTATAAAATTTTGAAAAGGCTTTGCGAAGCCCATGGCACCGACAACCCCGATTAAGAAGTTTAGCAGTTAACAATTCATTACGAGTGTTGAAGTCAGTTACATGACTACACACTCTGGCAAATCGAATCAGTTGCGAAATATAAACGCCATAGGATGGCGCACGAGCAACACCACCACCCGAAAAGGAAACCCCACAACCCAAAAAACCAAAACCATCACGCTTATCATTAATTTTGCAAGAATCAAACCCATCTACAATAGATATATGTAAATCCCAAAACGGGGCCTCGGTATCAGAAGAATTTGCTTTCTTTAACTGAAGTTCTGGGGGGTAAATTTGACTGATCAAACCATCGAAATAGGTCTCATCAATATTTAATAAATCATCTAAATATCTAGAAGTGGAGCTAAAAGCTTCAATGATTTCAGACTAGTTTTCAGCAGAAAGGGACATCATGAAGTCTCTCTCATAACAAAACAAAAACAGTTCAGCCACAAGTGGTGCGCAATTAGTACCCATCGGAATACCCATTACTTGTCTAAACAACTTCGTACCAAATCTTATGTAAATATTGTCAACTAGAAAGGTGAGAGTTTCATACACTTTCTGACATGACCATAAAGTATAATTTTTATGCTCTTCAGAAGTGAAAAAAGGCATTTTTACATTACATGCAAGATAGAGGAAGTCTTCCCTATGAAATGTCCATTCAATTAAATCATTAAGTTTTTCTTTTTTAAGATTATGAGGAAGTGTAGTGTAAAGGGTTGAAAAATCATAAGTAGACAGATCTGAAGCACGAAAACGCCTGAATTTCAATTTATTTAAAACGTCATTAGAATTTTTTTATAGACCAACACAAATTTCTACGTGATCTTTCGAAGACTTTGTCGCAATATTTTATCAACTATTTTTTGATGGCAGTAAAACATGAAATTAATATATTGGAGTGTTCATTGGTGGTACAAGAGCAATAGACCGCGCTTTGTATGGTCTTTTATGAAGTTGGGTAACCAATATAACGTAGGAAGCTTGTCTTGGCATTCTGTAACACAGACAGCAAACTTGGTGGCTGAATGACAAATGTGGTCATCAACTAAATAAAAATCAAAAATGAGTTCCTTTAAGAGCAATGAAAACATTCATAAAAAAGATGGGTCATACTACGTACTTTCGGCTAATAAAGCCTCATCAGTGACCCTGTAATGATCCGGCAAAGAAAGCCAGAGGAAACGTACTGCAATTTTGCGAATTTCGAATAGGCAGTCGACTCAAAGACTGATTTAAATCAAAATGGGGTCCAAATAATTAAAAACCTGTCTAGATCATGGATCTAAACCAATAATTTATTTCTGATTTCTCAGAATATTCACGCTGTTCCAAAGGACCAAAAGTAAAATATAAACTGCACTATGGTTGATGTACTGGGAGACGTTTTACGGCCGCCACACAGCTTAAGACTGAAGTTCATAGGCCTTAGTGCCACAAAGTTCTTGCTGCAGAGCGTTAACATAGTGAAGCGGTTAAACAACGACGACATTGTTAGCGACCTTATCAGCTTGAGCCCAAACAACCTTCCTATGAAACGCTTGAATACCTAGTTTAAGGTGACGTAAAATAGAAGTGGGGGCATTGATCAGGAATCGATACAGCCAACCCACAGCTCCCATCAGACACACCAAAGGGAAAGACACACAGACATGAAACAACAGACCCTAATGGAAACACCAACAGCGGAAAGCCAAAAGGACAGTTACTATTAAACGTTTAGAAAAGTTAATGTACGACTTTATTTGGGAAGGTAAACCAAAAAAAAAAAAAATAAAATAAAATGAAATAAAACGAAACACACTAATCTCTGACCAGGAACAGGGTGGACTTCGAATGATTGATATAGAAAGATTCATATGGTCTCTAAGAGTAAGTTGGATAAAACGTCTCTTACAACAAGAAAAGAAAAGTCTTCCAAAGACACTTTATGAAAATGATCTTAGATCGTTCGGTGGTAACCTTTTGTTTGAAAGTAACTTCAGCCCTGCAGACATTATGAAACAATTTAACAACAAGCCATTTCTCAGAGACATATTACTAGCATGGTCAGAACTTAACTATAAAAAAAAATATATACAATTACGGCAATGAAATAATTTGGAATAATTCGAAAGTACGAATAGATGAACAGACATTTTTTTTCAAAACATACTTTCAGTCAGGTATCAGATATATAAAAAATTATTTGACAACGAACAACAAACATATTATTCAGTTAATAAACTACAAGAAAAATTTCACTTACCTTACACAGAATTTTTTAATTATATTAGTTTACTAAACGGTATCCCAAAAGATTGGAAATACAAGATCAAACATGAAAATCCAAACATCCCAAATGAATCGAAATTACTGAACCAAATAAAGAAAAGTGAACAAGTAAACAAATTTATCTATGGTTGTTTTATGAAGCAAAATCAAGTTAACGAAATTAAGTCAGAGACTAAATGGAAAGAAGTCTTTTCGAATGAAAATTTATACTGGAAAAACATCTACATGGCAGTGTTTAAATCTACAAATGATATTGATTTCCAATATAAATATTTAATGCGTATTGTAACAACAAATCAATTTTTAGCAAAATGCCGAATCATCGGCTCTACTCTGTGATTTTTGTAATATGGAGATAGAAACAGTTTCACATATGTTTTGCGAATGTGTTTGTTCGGAAGCGCAAACGTCTCATTAGATCACGACATATGTCATCATCCCAGGAAATTAAATATTGAGATGAAGATTTATTTGTCAGAAGTGAAGAGAAATATCTTCACTTATTAACTTGTTTCTGCATATTTGATGTTAGATGATCTCGAGATGTATATTTATAACACGTAAGTACGAAAACGACAGTTTAACATTGTATTTATTGCATTTCGAATTTAGAAAATTATTTTATAGCTAAATAAAAGATGTTAAAATATACTTATATGTCATCTTTTTCCAAATATGTATTTTGACATGACATCATGTTTCTGAAGATCTTTTGAAAATTTAACTCATATTTTCTATTTATATGTGGCCATTTTAGAAAGAATAAATTATTATCCTGAACCTTAAATAATAAGCAAAACACAATCAGGCAATGTACTGAAGACAAGAACCATAACCCTACTTTACTATTTTCGGAATTATGGCTCTTGGTACAATGAAAACAGTGGTTTTAACAAATGCAAAGCGACGTGCAGAAGAAAAGAACCATAACTCTTACTTTTCTACTTTCGGAATAATGGCCCTTTGAACAATGAGAACGGTTGTTTTAACAGATATGCAAAACGATGTATAGAAAGCAAGGAAAATAACTCTGGCTCATAACTTCTTTTGAAAATATGACCCTTTGAAAAAGAAAAGCGGTGGTTTTAGTTATTCCTTGGGTTACTTTATAACAGTCTCGTGCATTTTCAAGCAAATATACAGGACTGAAAAAAAAAACACGATATGATTACATGTGAAAGACAAGAACCATAATACATGTACTTGGTTGTTCGGTTTAGTGGTCATGACCTTCTGAAAAGTGAATACAGTGTTTTGTGGTTTATTTTTTTGGTTTTGTTTTGTTTTTTTGTTTCATGTACTCGTATACGCCCTGTTCCGTTTGTTTGAATTGAGGTTCAACGTACCCGTCAACCCTGTATAATAGGTCATTTTGGAGAAGTTGCTTCCAATTTTGTGGGACTTTTACCAGACATTGAGATGAAAAGACATCTCAAGCCCTGTCGCCAATGAAACCAGTAGGGTTTACAACTATGGACAGCCCGACTCGCCTGGACAGGCTAAGATCCTCTAAGCGGGTTACCAGTACTCGTGTTCGTGTCGGTATCAGCTCTGCGTGGAAGCATCATGCAACCCATCTATTTCTCCAAGCCCCGAAGGGCGGGGACCGTCGTATACGCCCTGTAACATGAAAACGAGTTGAGAGGTTTCATGAAACTTTACCGAAATGTAAAGCTTCCTGAGACCATGTACAAAAACAAGAAACATTAGTCTGGTTTTAATACTTAAGAACCATTAATCTGGTTTTACTACTTTTGAAATGAAACTCTCAAATCACAGAACAGCATGGGGAAATGAAAAAAGTGAACATTTAAAAGTGCTCAATGGACCATGAATTACGAAATGAGGAAATATTAATTATGGTTCCTGAATTCCTAAAATTCTGCATCTCGTCTTAAGGGGCTTTAACTTCTGTAAATGGTCATAAAATATCCCAAAATACTTTCAAGTTACATATGAGGCATAAATATTAAACAAAACCACTACTCTCGATGTTAAATGGGCCATAATTCCTTAAAGTAGCGAAGTCAGAGTGTTCTTGTCTTTTGCACATCTACTTCGTCCAATGATGACCTTCAGTTCTGTAAAGTTTGATGAAAATATATCAAACCATTTTAAAGTTACATGACAGTCACAGGGAAAAACGGAAACCACTGTTTCATTGTCCAAATGGCCATACGCCAAAAGAAGTTAAGCCAGAGTTATGGACCTTGTCTTCTTCAAATTGCTTAATTATGCTTAGCATTTCTGCAAGAAAAAATAAGATATCTGCAACACAAAGAAATAACTTAAAACCATAGTTTTCATTGTTCAAAGGCCATAATTCAGAAAGTAGTAAAGCCACAGTTATGGTTCATGTCTCTTGCACATCGCTTAATGACGCTTAAAAATTCTTTTGAATTTTTTAAGGATAATGGGTATTTTATTTTATAGTCACCGCTTATAAATAGATAACATATGATAAAATCCAAAAGATATTGAGAAATACAATGCTAAGTCAAAATATATTTTTGGAAGAAGGTCATAAATAAGTGTATCTCAACATTTTTATTTAGCTATAAACTGTTTTTCTTAATTCGAAATGCAATAAATACAATGTTAAATTGTCGTTTCCATACATACTTGTAATAAATATACATCTCGAGATCATCTAACAACAAATATGCAGAAACAATTTAATAAGTGAAAATATTTCTCTTCACTTCTGACAAATAAATCTTCATCTCAATATATAATTTCCTGGGATGTTGACATATATGTCGTGATCTAATGAGACGTTTGCGCTTCCGTACGTTTGTGTGCAACAGCTTTGGACATCAGTGTCAAATCTTCTGCGTCAACGCGACAATAACATAAATGTGAATAATAGATTAGTTACATTTGGAAATTGCCTTCAAAATCCTGAAAACATTGATCTGGTGCATTTTTTGTTCAATAGAATTCAACTGGAAAAAGAGATAAGTTTGCTAAACGATAAATTAACTTCCTTTGAATACAAATGGGGGGATTTTATTGATACATTAAAAAAGCAATAGATAATTTTTAAGGGCAAGAGGTCGGCGGTTCATGATGCATCATATCATCTATTTTTTCTCCATTTCCTCTACTTTCACTTTTTATTTTTTTTTTCATATATATAGCCTTTTCTTAATTATTGTATCACTCTGTAGAAAGATTTATATGAGTACCCGTATGCAGTGGAAAATGTAAGAAAACTGAAATTTGGCATTTAAAAGTTGTTACACTATGTGAAATAATTTTAGCAAACTTTTCAAAATGTTATCTTTACATGTGTTAGATTTTACAATTACATCTGAAACATTCAAAGATATACATGTAATGCAAACGCTTGGAAGAACCCGTTTTCGTTTTTGCAAATACTGCATTGCATCGGCAGATTAATTTCTCTAAATTTATGTTCTCTGTATCTAAGATGTTCATGCACTGTTTGAAAAAAAAGATTGATATATATCCCCTAAGCTAGAAATATATTCTCATGAGCTACGTCGGTCGGTGTGTGCTCGGAGGAGGTGTGCTTTGTTTGCCGGGTCTTGTCCATCATCCGTTTCGGTTTCAAAACTTTGGGGTTTAGACACACTGATGAAGATTAAATATCAGAAAGGGCTCTGTGTCACTAAATTTGGTATAGTTACACCTTAACTGCAACCACTGGGTCGGTATCTCTGCTGGTGGATGATTCGTTCGTTCCCGAGTGTATCATCAGCTCAGTATCAGTTTCTTAGTATTGAGGTTTATAATGCGGTGTTTACGTCAGCACTCAAGTACCGATTTAAATAACTATGTTATATTTTTAAGTTTTGCAGTATAAAATTCTAACTTTTCTAAAACTAAGACTGACTTCTCAGGTGAGACATGTATCTTAGCGGATTTGGTTACCACGTTTTTTAATATTTTAAATATTGCAAGTCTCGCTACTTTGGACATCTCCTTCCTGATGCTCGGGATTTCCTTGGAGCGTGGGCTGTGTTTGCTGATGTTGGCTCGGTGGGGGGCGCCTATCTGGATCGGGCGTCTCTTGCCTGATGCCTCCAGCTGACATGTCTAATGAGCTACGTCAGTAGGTGTGCTCGGAGGGGGATGTGCTGTGTTTGCCGGGTCTTGTCCATCATTAGTTTCGGTTTCAAAACTTCGGGGTTCAGACACACTGATGAAGAAAAAATATCAGAAAGGCCTCTGTGTCACTCAGTTTGGTATAGTTGCACCTTAACTGCAACCACTGGGTCGGTATCTCTGCTGGTGGATGATTCGTTCGTCCCCGAGGGTATCATCAGCTCAGTATCAGTTCCTGAGTGCTGAGGTTGATACTGCTGTGTTGACGTCTGCACTCAAGTACTGATTTAAATAACTATGTTATATTTTTAACGTTTGCAGTATAAAATTCTAACTTTTCTAAAACTAAGACTGGCTTCTCAAATGAGACATACATGTATCTTAGCAGATTTGGTTACCACGTTTTGTTATATTTTAAATATTGCAAGTCTCGCTACTTTGGACATCTCCTTCCCGATGCCCGGGACTTCCGTGGAGCGTGGTCCATGTTTGCTGATGTTGGCTCGGTTGGGGACGCCTATCTGGAGTGAGCTTCTCTTTCCTGATACCTCCAGCTGAATGTCTAATGAGCTACGTCGGTCGGTGTGTGCTCGGAGGGGGATGTGCTGTGTTTGCCGGGTCTTGTCCATCATCCGTTTCGGTTTCAAAACTTTGGGGTTCAGACACACTGATGAAGATTAAATATCAGAAAGGCCTCTGTGTCACTAAAGGGGTTGATTCACTAAGTGCCATAATTGGTCCAACATTTTTCTGATTTTTCAAGTGCATAAATGAAATATGTATGGTGTGTATATTTGCAAACGAAGTATTAAACTTTATAACTTTGCGTTTAGAAATCCATTTCTTTGTTTAGTAAAGGCAGGAAAGGTTCCTGAAAACACCATCGGTTACGGAAATCGTCCATTTTGCGAATTTGTTTGGTTTTTGAAATAAAAAATTAAATACCAGCACAGGCCTCGACAACCATAAAATTGCCCACCTCTGATTAACGATCGGCTCGATATGAGTGAAATAATCTTGAAAGGGCCGTAAAACCCAAACCAAAAAAAAACAAAAAAAAAAACATAAAATTACAAAATATTGTCCCTAAACTTGTTTTTGTTAAGTCAGAAAAATCTGATGATTATCGACAGCTGTGCTGGTGACGAAACCATAAAAAATATGATTTGGTGTAGACGCGATCTTGCATGCAACGCAGTGGAAGTCATGTCCAAAAACATCATAGAAACATCATCATAGTGCAGATTATATTTTCTGATCCTTTGGGATCATTGAGTTCATTTGGTATCATTTTGAAAATAGAGTTCTGCTTAAGCCGGTGCTAGAGGGCGTGGCCGGTGTTGCACATTTCAGTACTGGTCATGAACAGACTCAATAAAACCGAGTCTGCTATTTTCGTTTATTTGGTGTATTTCTTGCTTCCAAAGGATCTAACTTCAGAACTTATTTATTTGCGAAAGCTGGACCTTGAATTTTCATTTGACTGACATGAAGCTGTGATAAAAGTAGGTAAGGTCAGTTCTGCCACTTCTCAAACACAAGAGCAAAAGTTTTCCGGACAATAAAACGGCCCGATCAAAATCTACTATGACACCGTTGCCATGTCTGCTACGTAAACAATGAAGTTGCCTCGTTATTTAATCCCGGTATTTACCAGAATTTTGACCAGACTACAAGCACGTAATCGTTTCAATGTTTAATTTGATCTCCAGGCAAATTAGTAACATCTACGGCTTTTTTTTTATTTAAAAAATCACGATCAGGACATAGATTTTGATAATAGCTATAATGAAACGTCGCGTTCATAAAAATGACGTAATAGCGCAATTAGCAACCTTGTTAACTGTCACCCCGGCGACCCTGGTACGAATCCCGGGTGTGTGTAATCTTTTTATTTTACTATTTTATTTTATTTTATTACTTATTGCTTTCTAATTCTTATCAATCAGCAACATAATGTTTACATTACTAGCTGACACACGTCATTTTTCTTTCCTTTTTGCCAACGGATTTAGTGACATAGTTGGCTTAACATCAGCTTTTATTTCAGGTTTTACGTCCTCACCAAAACTATTTAGTTCATTTTAGAGACGTTGCTTCCAGTTTTGAGGGACTTTTAACGAAAGAAATGACGTCACAAGCCCTAAGGCCGATAGAAACCACTAAGCTTTAAAGTACGGTCCAGTTCACATCAGGCCTGAGACAATTTACAGCTCGGATACAGATTCCAAGGCTAGCAATGTAGTGGAATTCCTAGCAGCCACTCACCGTTTTTTTTAGTTTTGAATTTACGGCCCTTTCAAGATTATTTCAATCATATCGAGCCGATCGATAATCAGAGGTGGGCGAAAACCGGAGTACTCGGAGAAAAACCAACTGACCTTCCGTTGCAGAACTGGGCGTCTCACATATGACCCGAGCGAGGCTCGAACCACAGCGGTGATAGACCTAATGACCAAGAGTCAGCGCTCTTAACCACTAGGCCACGGAGGCCCATGTACTCACCGTTAGATCCATGTTTAAACAACGTTGAAAACGTTTCAATATAGGAACACACAGTCATGTTTTTTTTTTGTTTTTTTTTTCACACATGATTCAGCTCAATACGTTTAAAAATTAGGCAGCTAGGCCGAGTGTTCCGATATCTTCCGAGGGACTAGGCAAAATTAATGTAATTGCAATGAAATACCCATGGATGATTGTTATTTTTTTTTTTTCTTGCATAACTTTCGATTCCAACGGCGTTGATGATGAATACGCCCCAAAGCTCCATAGAAATTTCATATAAACTGTTCCAATGCGACCGGCAAACCAACATGGCGGCTGGTTCAGAATCTTGTCTACAATGACGCCTCAGTTAAGCAATGTCATCATAACATTCTAAAATGCTATGTTCAGTGCGATAACGTTACGTCGCTCAACGTAACATAAATAAAGAAATGCCCATCTTGTGATATCAAAAGTTCGAAATCCATTTTTTCAGACAGCATGTGAGTTTTTATGATTTGTACATGGGATTTGCTGTTCGCCTCAGGAAACCAAGCGTTCTATTTGCCTTAGTACACATGTTGCTAATGTATTTATTCTATCTCAAATCGCGTGTGATTGTCACACCAAGGTATTCGTTCTCGAGGACCGTTTCCTCTAAAGTGAAAGAAGCCTCAATTTTATTGGTTCTCTTCCTAGTTATCTGCATAATACTGCATTTAACGGACAGAAATCTCATGCCTAATTTTTGTGCCCAGCATCATTATCTATATCATTCGGACGTTTCAGTGAGTTCTCTGTAACTCTAATTTCCCAGTAGCAAACACAGTCAGCTGCGAACAGTCTTACTTCTGAGTTAATGACAGTGGACTATTATTGATGTATACAGGGAGAATAACAGTGGACCAAGAACAGACCCTTGTGGGATCCCAGACAAAACTACTGGAGCCCACTCTGATGATTTACTATGATGATTAACAACAATGCGCTGTTTTCTATAGCAAAGAAAGGAATCTATCCATTTGAGAGCCTTCTTCCCAATTCCATAACCAAATAATTTGGAGTTCATTGGTGTCGAAAGCCTTCTCGAAGTCCAAAATAAATATGACTGCCGCGGTTTATTTTTGTTATGGTTTGTCTTTGGGTATTTGTGTCGCTTATATTATTTTATTTTGGATAACCTATTGGCCATTTTGTGGGAAAGTAACTGTCCTTTTGGCTTTCCGCTATTGATGTTTCCATTAGGGTCTGTTGTTTCGTGTTTGTGTTTCTTTCCCTTTGGTGTCTCTGATGGGTGCTGTGGGTCAATTGTATCGATTCCTGATCATTGCCCCCACTTCTGTTTTTTGTATTATAAACAGAACCTCACACCCATGAAGTTTATGATACTCGCCAAAGACTCGTTTTATAAATTTCATATGAATTGACCACTTGTGTAAGATCCTCTATTTTTTGCACATTTATAAATGTATTATGGTTTTTATGGTTTATGATTTTTTTTATGTCATGCTCCTTTCCATTAGTGGTGCTGTTAAAATGTAAACAAATAGTCGATGTGTACGAGAGGCGTTTGAAAAATATTAGTTGTGGATGCAGCTTATAAATATACGGGTTACCTGGTCAAAACTAGCTAGTGGAGTCCCTCAAAGTATTCTTCTTTAGCCTGTACGCACTTTTTCAGTCTTTTGATCCATTCAGACGTCCTTTTTGGGTAAATTGTTTATACACTGGATCAACATTCTGCCCTGGGCATGACAGCTTTCAAAAGGACATCCTCGCTGACATTATAAGTTATGTTGATTCTTGATCATACCCCGCCGCGAGAGCGATATTGCCCGAGCCGTTAGGCAAATATAGCTTTCAGGCGGGGAATATGAGCCTATGCTCCCCACTAAGAATCAAAATAACGATTAACGAATTTGTTATACTGCAAAGTTTTTTCATTACATTTTGTACATCGTTAGAGAAGTAGATGTTTATATGCGACGTCATCACACCACTATGTTGATTACGGCGCTCAGTAGGGTCATGTTTACGTCATGTTAAAAAAATGAAAGTTTTATTACAGAAAAAAAATGAAATAAAGTACCGAATGAATAAAAAACAATCAAAAGTTTCTATGTTATTGTGGTTTTTAAAAATTAATTTGCTTATATTTATCAACTGCGTTAAATCCATGAAGGCGGACATCGCAATTCAGCGAAGGCAAGTGCGAGAGGGGTATATATTTTTGCTGACGGGGTATATGGAAAATAATTGCCCTGGCGCTGTCCATTCAAAAGCCTCGAAACTCATTTGCAGTATTACACGTTTTAATATATGGGCTGAGCAAGAAATCACAGGGAGAAAGGTCTGGTGTTGTTTTAATGTTCAACTCCTTCCACGGCTGAACTGTGTGCAGGGCCGTTGTCATGAAGAATATGAAGACCATGCACCCCTGCACGTGGGCTCTTTGCAACGTAGTGATCCACCATAACAGAAATATTTTTTTCTTTATTTTTTTCTTTATAAAATAAGCCTGTGACACTCTTGTTCTCAGGTATTGGTACTCAGGCCACAACTCCATCGCAGTCAAAAATAGAGCGCACATAATATGTCTCGAAGTCATTCCTCCGCGTGATTTGAGGTCTTTCACCGTTTCATCTACCCAAACTACTATAAATACTCCAAATGGCTCTGTTCACTTACTGTTGCCATGGCAACCGATCTTATATATTTATCTGTGGTATGCCATTAACGAACACAATGTATTTGTTTGAATCAGTTTTATTGACCATCTTATTATGTACAACTTGAAACACTATGTAGACTTCTGTGATCATTGAACTATATCTGTAGCTTTGCTTATATTATAGTTGTTATGGTAATGATGATTTTCTGAGATTCCATCCTGTAATGAATGCATAAGTGTATAACTGAATTGTCTTTAATTCACAAACTTCTGAACTGATACAAAGTATTCACTTTTAAGTGTATGTTCAACATTGCCAGTATCATAGGTCACTTATATACTATGTGTGTGGGGTAAATCAGCATGCCGTTTGGTTCTGAAAATTAAAAATTGGATTACATGTTCTTTCTACATGACTCGGGCATTGATAAGAGTCAAACTGAAGTTATTAAATTGGTTTTCAAATGTATACGAAGTCCTAATTTCACATATAGGCAAAAAACAAGTATGTTATATATTCAAAAGGGTATAGATATTTCGACACTTACAACCTTTGCGTCAAAATTTTGACGTCACTCAGACCCCAATATAGTAAAGCAATTTTATTTTACTATATATCATGCTTGAAATGTTATGTAGCCAAAGTTTCAAGTATTTCTGAAGTTGGACCATTTTTGGCACTTAATGAACCAACCCTTTTGGTATAGTTACACCTTAATTTGAAATATATTGTATGTTGCTAAATGTCTTGTACTTAGCATAGAATACTTGCTACTGCTTGACCTATATAGTTATAGTTATTTGTACTTTGTGAACCATTGTACACTGTGTGATAATAATAATAATAATAATAATAATAATAATAATAATAATAATAATAATAATAATAATGATAAAAGGACAGTTACTTTCCCACAAAATGGCCAATAGGCTATCCAAAATAAAACAACATAAGCGACACAAACACCCAAGGACAAACCATAACAAAAATAAACCGCGACAGAAGAACCGCCTTGGAACGGTCAGCGGAAAAGAATTCCACTGGGGGTCTTAAATCGATTTTCCGTGGCCAAAATCCTCGCCCTTACTTCCGTCGCGATTTAGACAAATAAATTGTTCAGTCCGCATGAAGGCCTCCTATCTCATCAGTGCAACATCTCCGTGAACACAAATAATCAAACAACCACAGAGATGAAACAACGGTGAGGACTCGACAGCAAGAAACCACTGAAATGCTGGAGCAAAAGAAAACCAACACTTAGACTCCGATGGGCCCGACCAGAGACAGAGCATCAGGCACCAACCAACATTAGTTTGAATTAGATCTCTCTTATTCTCAATAAGCCTTTACGTTGGAACCGTCATAGAATATAAGGCCTGACCCACCGGCGTGCAATTAAAGAGGGAAGCAAAGTTGTCAACCGTGATCGGGTTATCTACCATGCGTCTTAGGTTTAGGAGGTAATAAGTTCGTATTTTGCGAATAAAAAGAAATGCGTTTGTTCCCTAATTTCGGAATGCTAAGTTTCCATTCTTTAAGAGCTTTATGTTCAACATACTCTCGTTTACACCATATATTACCAAATTCATTCAAGGCAGCAGCGATTTCACCTCTACATTTATTGAAATCAATTTTAGAAGGGAATCGATATTTCGGTCCTTTAGAAATTATATTGCGTATCCTAGAATCAGGAATAAATTTTAAATTGCCAGTAATTATATGACCAGCAGCAGGATAGCAAACTAAAGCGATATTCATACCGTTCATTAAATTAAATAGAAGGCACTTCAAATAGTTGGCGAGTATAACAAAAGCCCACAAAACAGCTATGCCTATAAAAAGCCCATAGATATCAAACAAGCATTTGTTATACAACGATATACGAACATCGGTCCAATCAAGACCTTCAACAGGCACCAAAAGGATGTCAAATTAAGGAACGATGAAAAGCAATTGTAAAAGCAATCCCTGAGGATTGGAAAAATAAGAACAGTAAATGCATGTACGGGGAGACTTTGTCGCAATAATTTATCACATGTTTTTGATGGCAGTAAAAAATGAAGTTAATAATTTGAAGAGTTCAGTGGTGGTACAAGAGCTTGAATTTGCAATAAAGGTCTTTTATGAAGTTAAGGTCACCAATGTAACGTAGGAAGCTTGTCTTGGCCTTTTGTAACACAGGCAGCAAACTTGGTGGCTGAAAGCCGGATATATGGTTCCTGCCGTCTGCACATCGACTCATGGTGTTTTACATTTCGGCAAAGTTTCATGAAAACATCTCAATTCGTTTTCAATTTACAGGGTCACTCGAGTACATGAAAAAAAAAACAAAAAACAAACAAACAAAGAATAATATTCCGTAGGCCGTAACTCCCAAAACCAAGGAACCAATGGTTACGGTTCTTGTCTTCCACATGTCGTCGTATAGTGCTTTTCAGTTCTGTAAAGTTTCATGAATACATGAAACGGTTCTAAAGTAAAATAACAGACGCAAGGAATAACTAAAACCAGTTTTTCAATGTCCAAAGGGCCGTAATTCCAAAAGTAGCAAAGCCATGGTTCTTGTTTTTGCAGATTGCCTGATGGAGCTTTACCTTTGTTTATTCAAGGTTGCAAGATAATGGGTTCTTCATTCAAGAATGACCTTTAATATATAGGAAACATAAGATAAAATTTCAATAGATCTTCAGGAATATATTGACATTTCAAAATGTATATTTGGAAGAAGACAACTTATAGTGTAGGTTATATTTTCTTGTCATATGGGATCATTGTAGAATATTGAAAATATTTGAGGGTCACTGATGAGGCCTAATTGGCCGAAACTAGCTAGTCTGGCCCAGAAAACATGTACACTTCATATTTTCCTGTTCTGTGGTGTATTCCTTGCTTCCAAAGGATAACTCTTTTATAGAACATATTTAACGTCACTACGCTGGTGTCTGGGAATGTGTGGCGGCCGTAAAAAGTCTCCCTGCCCTACATCATAGTGTAGTTTATATTTTCTTGTCATTTGGGATCATTGATTCCATTGTGGAATATTGAAAATATTTGAGGGTCACTGATGAGGCCTAATTGGCCGAAACTAGCTAGTCTGGTCCAGAAAACATGTACACTTCATATTTTCCAGTTCTATGGTGTATTCTTTGTTTCCAAAGGATAACTCTTTTATAGAACATATTATAAATATATCTAATCATCGTTTTTTAAGATATAAAATGTGTTTCTGAATTCGAAATGTAATAAATACATATATCGATAATTTCTTACATCAAATATACATAAACAAGTTAAAAAGTGAATATATATATTTTTTCACTTCCAGACAAATAAATATTTATCTCAATATAAAAGTTCCTGGGATGACGATATATATGTCGGTCATGAATGAGAGGTTGGCGAGAACCGGAATACCCAGAGCCCTAACCATCCGACCTTGTATACAGAATATGGCGTCTTACACGTGACCCGAGCGAAGCCCGAACTAAAGATGGCGGAATATATAACGTTTAACCTTCTCTTGCTGAATATTCAGTTTAGCCACACCCTTATCTGACTTTGAACCAAACAGATTAATTTTATTTATAAATTTAATGTCAAACAGTGCAGATCCTGATCAGATGGCTTCTTCAGAATCCATCTGATCTGCATCTACACTGTTTGCAAAGATAGGGATTGTCGTGAACAGCAGGATAAGAGTTAAGTCAGCGCTCTAACCAAGCTGCTGGTTATGGAGGCCCATATGTGGAATAATTTCGAATTATGGCATGCACCTTACAGTTTGAATTTAAATATTCTTTTTTAACATTTTCAGCATCGGTGGTGACCTTAACCTTGAACGAGGTGTTGAAACACTCCCAAGTAAGTGAGTTCTATAGTGAATAATTGACTTGTACATATAGCTTTACAGAAAGGTAACTGAGGTGTGGGGGCATCGGGGCTTGAAATAACAAATTTGGCCGCATGGTGCTTCCACGCAGAGCAGAAACCGACCGCACATGAGTACTGGTTAACCGCTTAGAGGGTCTAAGCTTTGCTCAGGCAATATCGGACCGTCCATACATAGAAACCCCATTGGTTTTATAGAGATATTATTTCATCTCGGTGGCAGGCCCACAAAATTGGAAGCAACGGCTCCAAAATGACATATTTAGTGTTGTTCGACACGAATAATCACAGATCAAACAAACAAAAATAACTGGGCGCCCAGGGGACGCATAGGGACTTCCCCGACCCACAGTTGGAACCCAGAGGTCTTAAACAGAAGAGTTCCCGCGAGTGTTCGTTTCATATTAAGTTCATCACATTGTATTAATTATTTATATAAACCATAGATTGCGAGTACTTGTTAGAACCGCCTTAGTACTTGTCAGAACCGCCTCATTGAGGCAGTTCTAACAAGCATCCGCAATCAATGTTTGAAACAGAAATTATACAAAATATCATACAAAATTGCCAGAAAAAGAGAAAAAATCCTTTTTGAGAAATATAAGATACAATTATCGCAGATGGAGATGTTATCTTAATGTGTTAGAATATAAGAATCTGATATGGGTTCTATTGTAGATGGGCGTTTCCATCCCTATGCCTCGGTTCCGCTCAACACGGTCATCCCGAGGGTTGGAAACGCCCATTTACAACAGAACCCCATATTGGATTCTTTTTCTTGCACAACACCGGTACCTCCCAAACATTTCCTTTTTATTTTTTTAGCGTTTCATTTTTTGTGCACTATACTTTTCATTTTTTTAAATTAACAATATTCATGATATTCATCCGCTGTTTTGCCGGTTAGTTTTGACAGCTTGCACATGTATATTGTTGACAAAATGAAAGTAGTGCGGAAGTAGTTCCGGCAGTTGAATAGAATTGAAGCGCACTTATGTTAGTTGCCTGGGCCGGAACACCACGGCCAGAACATACATTTCTATCCCAGGATAAAATCACGGATTTCCTTGTCTGGTGTGCAAGAAATGAACCTCTAGCACATTCCGTAAATTCAAATTAAGGTCACGAAACAACCATAAGTGAGAGATATTAGTTATCATAAGTGAATCAACAATATGGAGACATGTGTTTTATTTTCTTTATGTAATGGTGTCTTGTTTCCAAAGACAACTTCTACAGTTATGGAATCGGGTTGACGTCTATGAAATTAAGAAAAGGCTTTGCGTAGTTCATGATAACGATAACCCTGATTAAGAAGTTTCGCAGTTAACAATCTCCCCTTTGAAATGTCCATTCAATTAAATCATTAAGTTTTAATTTTATAAGATTATGAGGAAGTGTAGTGTAAAGGGTGGTAAAAACATAAGTAGACAGACTTAAACGGAAACGTTTCAAAACAAAGGACGAAAACGTCTGGTTTACAATTTATTTAAAACTCCATTAGACTTTTTATAGACCAAAACAGATTTGTCCATGATTTTCAAAGATTCGGTTGCAATATTTATTAAACAGATCGTGGGTACTCGTTTGAACGCCATAAAAGACGTTTTAGTCTAAATAGTATCCACGATCTTACTTGAACCCCAATTAGAAAATTATCGTAATTTTTCATCTAAAGTTCCCATTTATACAGCCATAAAATAGCACTGTAACTATTTTATGGCCATAAAATAGCACTGTAACTATTTTATGGCATGCAGTGCCTAATGCGTCGAGTCAGGCAAAGAAAACTGATTGAAGTGACAAACTGATGCCGTCCATGGTATTAACAATCAGAACATCCATATATTTCAAACATGAGGTGATGAAAATGCTAGAAACTGAATAAAATAATTGTTTTAAATTTTCTTTTTCTAGCCTGGGCCTGTCATTGACAGTAAATATACTGCTAAATCGGAAAACACTAGATAAAAAAGTAACCGTCAATGATACAGCTTTAGACGTATTCAGTTGTATATTTTGGCTTCTAAGCGGTTTATTTAAAATCAGAGTGCCAGTCTGCGACCCACTCCCACTCGGCACATTGACGTATCGACGTCGATGCCGCGTTGTGTGCCTGCTAGGCATGGTATTGATCAGAACCAAGCTTGACTGTGCGTTCTCCGGTGATTGGCCTGATGGTTTCAGGATCTCATTTAGTTATTTAACACCCTTGCTGTTTATATTTCATTGTCTTTTCACTCTCTGTTCAGAAACATATCTGATATGCTTTTAAATGATTTGAACTAGTTATTCATGTTGTCATACTGAGAAAACTTTATTGTCGTGAATGTATTGGTATTACGAGGAAATGAACTCTATAAGCCATAGGCTTCCGTTCAGATCCTCATATATTCCCTATTTATGTATTTGTGTTACTTATCTGCTGAAGTTTG
This sequence comes from Lucinisca nassula, assembly GCA_963580285.1. NCBI lineage: Eukaryota > Metazoa > Mollusca > Bivalvia > Lucinida > Lucinidae > Lucinisca > Lucinisca nassula. The sequence goes on along the minus strand of OY757025.1, from coordinate 44,083,214 downwards.
AATAAAATATTGTTTAACCCAAATACTTTTGTAAGCCAACTGGTAATAGCGAATCTACGTTAAAATCGCTAATGCTAGTCAAATTCAATCCGTCCAAGTCAGAAGCTCTCCTCATTTCAAGGAAAACTAACAAACCAATTCATCCCCAACTTATTATGAATAACGAACCAATTAATGAAGTAAACAACCATAAACATTTAGGTATATTTCTTTCGAACAATGGAACATGGCATGAACATATAGATTATATTACCTCTAAGGCCTGGGCCAGAATTAATATCATGCGGAAATTGAAATTTATTCTTGATAGTCGATCCTTAGAAACTATTTACGTATCTTTTATACGGCCTGTCGTGGAATATGCCGATGTAGTGTGGGATAATTGTGCACAATACGAAAAGAATGCCCTTGAAAAAGTCCACTTTGAAGCCGCAAGAATTGTTACAGGAACTACTAAATTAGTATCGGTGGAATTATTGTATAAGGAAACGGGATGGGAAACTTTAGAAGAGCGACGGCAAAATCATAAGCTTTGTTTATTTTATAAAATGTCAACTGGTCTGTCCCCTAACTATTTAAGCTCACTAATTCCTCCCATTTTTGACGATACAACACCCTATAATCTACCGGATTCCCATAATATAAGGCCCGGCATGGCCAGAACGCAGCTATATTACAATTCCTTTATTCCAGCAACTATAAGATTGTGGAATGATACATCTTCTGGCGTCAGAGAATCGACATCAGTTTCAAGCCTGAAATCAAATCTCAGTAAAAATAAAAATAAATCGCCAAAGGATTACCACAAGGGCCAAAGGGGTTTACAAATACAGCATACTAGACTAAGAACGAATTGTAGCATTTTGAAACATCATCTTTTTTCAAAAAATATTATTGATGACCCACATTGCATATGCGGAGCCATCGAAACAACCAAACATTTTTTCTTGGAATGCCAACAGTTTGATATTGAAAGAATTGTTTTATTGAATAGTCTAAGTCCAATTTGTACTCCCAACCTAAAATCTATTCTTTTCGGTGATAATAGTTTAGACAATCATGCCAATACCCAAATATTCTTAGCAGTTCAGAAGTATATACTTGAGAGTAAACGTTTCAAAACATGAGGATACATACGAAGTCTTTCTCTTTCCATCTTTCTCTCTCTCTCTCTCTCTCTCTCTCTCTCTCTCTCTCTCTGATATTGTTAAGTCAATGTTCTGTCACACTGTGCATATCTACATACTTGATTTAAACTGATGTTATCTTAATGTATGTTCTCACCGGTTTATTGCAATGGTTATGTAATTTTCGGGAAACAGATTCATATAAGTCGATCGACTTCTTTCTGGATCCCTTCATATACTTTATATTGTAATGAACATTAATACATATTGTATGTTTGTATTATGCATGTATTATGAATAAATATGTTTAAACCAAATGGCAATAGCGTTTAACGTTGAATCGCTATTAACTGGCAATGGCGAATTGATAGCATATCCAGGCCGCGATAGAACTACGGCGAGGATTGTGGCCATGTATACTGGATTTAAGGCCCACAGTGAAATACCTTTCCCTGACCATCCCGATGCGATTCTTCTGTCGCGGTTAAATTTTGTTATAGTTTGTCTTTGCGTATGTGTGATGCTTATCTCTTTTTGTTTTGGATTGCTGTTGGGTATATCGATTCCTGATCATTGTCTTCACTTCTTTTTCGCGTGTCCTTTCGGGATATCTTTAACAATGGTATTGTTCTTTTTTCTGAAATCCGGATTTGAAGTTATTGGATTAACTTTCTTTATTGGCGTGGATTTTCAAAGTACCATACGAATTTCAGCTGTAGTACTTCCCACAGTTAAAGTTAACCTGCAAGTTCTGTGGCACAGTGGTTAGAGTGCTGGGCTTTCAGCCAAAATATCGTGAGTTTAAATCACGGTTGAGGGTTGTTTTCCTTTCAGAAACCACATAAACAATGTTTCTGACTTTTTAGATTTTTTTAATTTTTGAAATTAAGGGTTTTCTTTTGTTGATTTTTGTGTTCATGTAGATGTTGCACTGATTAGTTAGGAGGCCTTCATGCGGACTGAACAAATTAGTTGTCATAATCGCGACGGAAGTAAGGGCGAGGATTGTGGTCACGTAAAATCGATTTAAGACCCCCCCCCCCCCCCCACCAGTGGAATTCGTTTCTGCTGACCGTTCCAAGGCGATTCTTCTGTCGCGGTTTATTTTTGTTATGGTTTGTCTTTGGGTCTTTGTGTCGCTAATTGTATCGATTCCTGATCATTGCCACTACGTCTATTTTTCATTTTAAAATGCAAAGACTTAAAACATGATGTCTTGTACACTTGTTCTAAGAGGTTCTCTTTCAAATACTAGTCTTTTATCAAAAGCTGCAGTCTTTATTAGCTCCTTTACATGAGAAAATGGCTTTTGGGGGGTGGGGGGCAAAACCTGCAACATTGACATTTTTTGTTGTTTATTAAATGGCTTTTAAGAAAGGTTTCTTTCTTTGGTTTTAAGGGGAACTTTCTGGGTCTGTTTTAATTGCCTTAGTCTGTTAACCCTTGACCTGCTGAATATTTATATATGCCACACTCAGTGCTGATTATCAACCAAAAAGATTACTTGATTCAAAATTATTGCAACAAATTAATGAGCTGCATGACAAAATATGAAGATCCAGATCAGATGGCTTCTTCAGAAGCCATCTGATCTGGATCTTCATTGTTTGAAAGATAGGACATATCCGGGCTCAGCAGGACAAGGGTTAAGCGATTTTTTTTAACAAAAGAACTTGCCCTCATCAAACTAACCCCCATAAACTATGTTGTATTGTGACAACTCTTATTTTAGGACTGAGCATTTTCTAGAAAAATTTAAAACATAAATTTCTTTCCTAAACAGGAGGTGGCTCAGATAATCCAAACGTAACTAAAAAGGGACAACATACATAATAGGAAAAAAATCCGAATCACGTACATAACAAACATTCAAAAGGGAGGAACCACAGCAAAAGCACCGACTAGGAACGGTTCAAATATGCATTTAGTCGTTTCAGACTAAATCGCGTAGCCTTTCGATTAAGACAGGAACCTATATAGGTATTCCTCGAGTAGAAAGGCTCGTTCCAAGGCGGTTCTTCTGTCGCGGTTTATTTTTGTAACGGTTTGTCTTTAGGTGTTTGTGTCGCTCGTATTATTTTATTTTGGGTAACCTATTGGCCATTTTGTGGGAAAGTTACGGTCCTTTTGGTTTTCCGCCATTGATGTTTCCATTAGGGTCTGTTGCTTCATGTTTGTGTTTCTTTCCCTTTGGTGTCTCTGATGGGAGCTGTGGGTTAATTGTATCGATTCCTGATCATTGCCTCCACTTCTATTTTTCATTTTTATAATATGAATTTAATAGAAAGTGAGTGTCGCCTATAGCAAGTCCTAACGATGCTGAGATGCGGAGACAAAATAGTCCTTCATATGGGCCCCGTCAAGCGATTTTGGTACTTATCGCCTTTGCGAGCAGCGAAGGTTCAGGCGAGCCTGCGCATCCGCGCAGTCTCGCCAGAACCTTCGCTGCTCGCTCATACAAGCAGTGCATCAAGAGGAACCTTCAGACAGAAAGCCATGTTCCTGGCCCCTCTGAATGGCTGGGCATGCGCAGTTAAAATTTGTCATGACGGAATGCTCGAAGACACAAATTCGCTTGGCGGGGCTCATATCGTTGTAGATTACCAGCATTCAATAATTCCAATTCTCCATCATTATGTATATTTCGAGCGATTTGATTGGTTGAAATAAAAGTTTTATACTTCGATAAATTCCATGAGAATGAATCTCTTCACACATCGACAGGAAGTAATATAACGTGACGTCAAAGAGCACGTTTAGAACCCGCGCGTTGAGTCATTGTATATAAACGAGGACAACAACGTTCGATTAAGTAAAAGATGGAAAACTACTGAAAACGTAAATTTTAGAAGATAAATGAACTGACTTTATATTCTTGACGCATTGTTCACTTGGGTTTCTTTCAAAGATGACAGCTTCTAATTGAAAAAGCCTCGATAGCGCATAGCCTCAGCCTCGATAGCGCATTGGTTAACGCGTTCGACTCATGATCGAGAGGTTGGGCGTTCGAATCCGGCACCTGGTATCGAGGTGTGTCCTTGGGTAAGACACGTAATGACACTGCCTCATTCCACACAGGATTAAATGGGTTGCTGTGGTGTAACAGTCACTGCCTCTCTCTCGCGCGCGTGAAAACATCCGGAATGAGTGTTCGAGAGCGATTAAATAAGCTTGAAGCTTCTATCGCAATCGAACTAAAATAAATTAGAATAAACTAATTGAAAAATCGTTCCGCCATGGCCGTTGGTAAGTTCATTCTTACACTTTCGAAATAATTCCTAAAAATACCATTTTGATGGCATTTTTAATATTTCGATGACATAGTTGGAATTACAAGGAATGCATTAAAAAGTTTGTGTATTTTATCGATGTGTAATCTCCGGCGAATCACTCACAAACTGCATGAAGCCCGAAGGTGAGTGATTCGCCGGAGTTTACACATCGATAAAATCCACAAATTTAAAATGAAATTCATTCATATAATAAATTTAACAAACGCAATTCTACAAACTATGTCGAAAAAACTGATAAACAACCTTCCTAAATTCATTTATAATTTTCAAAAGAATATAAGAATCTTACATGCCTGTGAGGGGTGGATGAAAAAATCCGTCCCGAGGGTTACTGTCCGGCATCACGAGGAACGGAGTTTTCTATTCACCACTCACACACCCATGTAGGATTCTTTTTCTTGCATACCTTCCATTTCTGAGAGTGGATTTTTAATACCGTAGTCACTTCGGTTGCCGGCGTCCGCCATATTGATATAAAACTACATTGCTGTTTAGTGACGTCAAGTAACGTGCTGTGACGTCAACGTTAACGACATTATGAGGTCGTATTCAACAAATGCATTTAAAAAACACGCAAGAATATTCGATTTTGGGTAAGAACTACAGGGTTAGAACATAATTTCTATCCAAAATTAAGTATATGGATTTCCTTTTCTTGCACACCAGACAAGGAAATCCGTGATTTTACCCTGGGGTAGAAATTTATGTTCTGACCCTGGTGTTCCGACCCCAAATCGATTAAATCGCGTGTTTGATAAATGCACTGGTTGATTACAACCTCATGCGCGGCGTCGTCATGCGTGACGTCACTAAACATTCCTGTTGTGTCATCACAATATGGCGGACGTCGGTACCCGAAGTGACAGCAGCATTAAAAATTCGCAATAGAAATGGAAGGTATGCAAGAAAAAGAATGCTCGTGTTGCCGGACAGTGACCCTCGGGACGGATTTTTCCATCCACCCCTCACACCCATATAAGATTCTTATAATCTGGTATGCAAGAAGATAACTGTTCAAAATATTGACGCCAACTGCACTTAATGCACTATGCCTTCTTTAAATTTATGTAACAACACCACTTATTTGTTTTGGCCAAAACCATCGTGTTATTTTATTATTCCTCACGTGACTTTCCCATTCCAAACTCCCAAAGATTTTTTTTTATTCTCGCACACCAAATAAGGAATTCTGTGGTTTTAGCCTGGGATAGAAATTCTGTTCTTACCCTGGTGTTCTTACCCAGGGACAGGATAAAAATCGAATATTCCCACGTGTTTGATATGTACAGGGTGAATACGACCTCGTATGTACAGTCGTTAAATTTGGCGTCTAAGCACATTACTAAATATGACGGTAGTGTCATCACAATATGGCGGCAACCGAAGTAACTCCAGTTTTAAAACTCCACGCTCAGAAAAGAAAGCTATGCAAGAAAAAGTATCTTACATGTACATGGTGTTGGGGGTGGATAGAAAATCCGTCCCTCGGGATCACTGTCCGCCGTCACTCGGAAAGCCTCGTGATGCCGGACTGTGACTATCGGAACGGATTTTTCTAGCCAATCCTCACACCCATGTAAGATTCTTATAATATCACCCTACGATAAACTCGACTATTACATGCTCGAAATTGGGTGCGCGTACTGTTACATTCTTTAGGGAAGCCGGAGAAAAACAGTCTAAACCAAAAATTGTAACAAAGTTGAAAAATCTTGGTACCAATATGTTTCTTATGATTTAGTTAAGAAAATGTAAACCCTCACTTTAGTGTTTTGTTCAGAAATAACGAATATATAGACGTTTGAACTTCTGAACTTCTGTTTAATCAGATAACGTCGCTTATGTAGAAAGCCAACGTTATCCGATAATTTGCAACGTCATGACATAGAAAGTCGCGTGTAAGCTGTCCTGTTTTTGTTTGTTTTGTTTTCATTAAAAAAACCTTGCCTTAATTATTAGTTTTGTTTGGTATAATAAATAGAGGATCTCACATGAGTGTTCATGTTTTATTGAATTTATTAAATGAGTTGAAGAAAAGGGATAAAATGCGAGGCTTTGCCGAGCATTTTATCTTTTTTCCTCAACGAGTTTAAGAAATTCAATAATACATGAGCACGAATGCAAGATTCTATTTATCATATGACATTTAAAACTCATTTTATTCACGATTGTTTACATAAATGTCAGTATTCCGCCATTAGTAAACGCGACGTCGTTAAGGACGTCGTAGATGTAACGTTACGGAACGTATCAAGCTAATTTGCATATTTAATCCACAAGTGGATTATCGAAAATATTACATGTCGTTATTACACTCTCAGACGCGACGTCATGTGATAAAATAAATATTACATTCTTAATAGCGTGATAGTTTTTCACTCATGGTGACATTTTTCACCATCACCCTCTCAGGAATGTAAACAGAGAATACCAGGTTAGTGTCTTTTGATATCAAGTTTATCAGGCAAGGCTTTGAGAACGCTTGTAGAATCGCGAGGCTTGCCGAGCGATTCTACATGCGTTCTCGAAGCCGAGCCTGATAAACTTGATATCAAATGAGACGAACCTGTTATTCTATTTATCAGTTATCCCCTTGTAAACTCTTTAAATTGGCAGTTTACGATCAGTTACCGATTGTCCTTAGTTTGTTCAAACATTCTGGTGCGGAATATATTCGATCATTATATTTACTATCAGCTGACCTTTATTTTTCTTTTGATATTTTTAATGTATTTTTTTTTATAGAAATAATAACATTTTTGCCATTTGCCGGTTGTCTGTTTCATTTATAAAAGTGCTATGTCACGTTGACGTGATAAAGCTCACTTGTCCTGAGAAAGCATATCTGTTACAATGCAATATATATAGGGGGTAACTAATAATAGAGATTGACAATTCTTCTCACTATTACCCTCTCAAGAAAGTCATATTCAAATAGAACTGTATATGTTCAGATTGTGCGGATGCCTTTACTCGTCATCCATGTCAAAAGATACATGTTTGGATGACACGGCTCTGTTACATTTTTCTCGTCTAAAGGCTAATACTTACAAAAGCAAAGCAAATCACTGAAAATTAATTCACAAATATGTATATATATATTTTTTTTCCAGATTTTCTGCGAAAATTCAACCTGGATGTGAAGGGGTTCTCGGTTGGTAAATGTGATGAGTCCAATCAGGGTTGTTCTCAGCTTAATGTTGCGGTTGCTGGGGCGGTTGCTAGGTTAGTTATTGACAAAAAGAGATAATTTGGTTGCTGGAACTTATATTACTGTTATAGTTTTTATTTCAAGCATAGGTTTCTATAATTTGCTATACATCACGAAAACACGCCTTTATAATTTGACCCCCTTGAACCCCACATTTATATAGTAAAACTGGGGTTTACAGGGTTAAACTTTATTTTATCTTATTTAAGCTCTAAAATATAGATTGTGAGTACTCGTTAGAACGAGGCGGTTCTAACGAGTACCCGCAATGTATATTTTGAGCATAAGTACGAAAAATATCACAATTTTTCATCTTAAAATTTTCGTGTTTTTTTTTCGGCGGTAAAGATTACAACGCATTTGTATAGGCGTATCTTCGCAATGGCTATACTACAAGACCGACGTAAGGCGGTCGTATAACGAGCACCCATAAACCGGAACAAGATCAGAATATAGAAAAGATACACGTATATCGGAAAATTACAAACAGAAAGTCACCCTCAGCCGTGAGAGTTAGCGTTATACTTTACACAGCTGGACTACTAACTTACTGATACGAACACATCAAATTTGGATAGCTTATTCTGTGACTCTACTGGGAACGAATTATTGTCATTCAATAATGTGTTGCGCTGAGCTGAGCTTTTCTGCATAACGACAATAAAAGCAGATTAATATAGTTTTGTAATCTAAATGTATTATCGCTCAAATTTTTCTTCTTTCTTCAATTATTATTTTTATTATTATCTATTTGTTAATTAAAAAAAAATCTATTTGTTAATTAAAGTCGATTTTTAAATCTTTTTGCCGCATTTTTGGCGATTACTTGTTAGCTCTCCTGAGCCTTAGGCTTCCAGGGAGCTTATACGATGCTAGGCCTCCATCGTCCATCGTTTTGTCCGTCGGTCGTCCGTCCGTCGTCCACCACTTTCAAATGTCTTCTCTATAACCACTGGACCATTTTCAATTGAACTTCATATGCAGCGTCCTGGTAATGGGGGTTGGGGGGAACTTTTGCAAGAAAAATCCTGGTTACATGACCAAGATTGTAGCCATGCCAATGTTTTTAAAAACCTTAAAAAATCTTCATCAGAAAAGAAGCCATTTCGGAAATGTGAAAAATGCACTATGCTGTACGAGTGTGTTATCGTAATGGTTTGAATGACAGTGGATGCTATTATTTGTCAAGGTCAGTCAGTACCCTTTACGCCAGGTGTCTGAAAATTTTCAATATCAATTTTATATACAGCTGCCTTAGCAATGGGCGAGCGAAAATTTTTCCAGGCCCCATGACCAAAATGGCTGCCATGGCCATATATTGAAAACAAAAAATAAACCTCTGGGCCGTTTCTTGAAACTTCGTGTGCATCTTCAGGTGAATGTGTACTGCAATATTTTATAAATAATGACCAAAGATTGACCTTGACCTATTTATAAGTACCAAACACCATAGTCACTCAGATGAGAAAACAGGGACTAAATAATGCTCAGGGCTCAGGGGAGTGATAAGGACCATACGGTCCTTTTATTTAGTTTTGATTGAGAGAGTTGTAGTGAAGAACCTCCGCCGATTTCTAAAAAAAGTTTCATTACTCAGTTTATCTGAGCAGGGGTGTAATCAGATGGAGATTTCTGCAATTTCAAGTTTGCGCGAAGTTTTCTGTTTGCTTAAGCCCCTCCTTCAGTCCTTGATGGAGTGGTTTGACGATTTATCGTCTGTTCAGTGCTTGGCTGAAGGATGAATATGAGAGCCATTAAACGGTAGCAAACCACATATTCATGTCTTTGACAGTCTTCACACTTATGCATTGTATAGCGTCCCTTCAGTTGGACGCGTCGTGGGCTGCACAAGATTTATCCATAAAGAGTATATCATTTTAAATACGCTAGAAATTTGTTTAAATCTAAGTGAGATATGAATACACACAACATGGCAAATTCAGGATTGTCCTTTGTTTAGGTTTCCATTATGGTCTGGTCGCTTCATGTTTGTGTTTCTTTACCTTTGGTGTCTTGGGTGGAGTAAGGTAATTGTATCGATTCCTGATCTTTGTTTTACTTCTACTTTGACGGTAAGCATGCAGATTGAATGAAAGTCATCTCCTGAACTGGAACATAGATAATTGAGCCAGCGCATGACAATACATACAATAAGATATATGCGCCCAACGAAGACTCAGATCAGCCTGCGCATCCGCACAGTCTGATCAGAGGTTTCGTTGTGCGCTCTAAGGATAGCTAAGTGTCCAATGCTCCTTCATGCAGCAAGAGAAGTCTCTGGTTAGGCTATATGGATGCGCAGGCTGATCTGAGTCTTCGATGGGCGCACATGTCTTATTGTAGGTTTTGTCACGCGCTGGCTCAATTTATAATGTAGATAAATGACGTTAGACGTTAAATCAACTTATATGTAGATAGGACAGACGGACGGACGGACTTGGGTAGTTTCGTTCACTCTTCTGAATAATAGGTCTTTGACTGAATAGTTGTGCACATCATTTTGAAGATATAGAGGATCTTACATGAGTGTTCATGTATTATTGAATTTATTAAACGAGTTGAGGAAAAGGGATAAAATGCGAGGCTTTGCCCAGCATTTTATCTCAATAATACATTTACACAAATGTAAGATTCTATTTATCATATGACATTTAAAACGCATTTTATTCACGATTTTTTTACAAAAATGTCAATGTACCGCCATTAGTAAATGCGACGTCTTTAAAGACGCCGTACGTGTAATGTTACGGGGCGTATCTAACTTATTTGCATATTGAATCCACTAGTGGATTATCTTTTGGTTTATGTCAATGATATATCTGAATCATTACTTAGTCTTACACGTCTATTTGCTGATGATATCTCTCTATTTTACTCTGCAGCAAACATCAAAGACATTGAAGGTATTATCATGACTTACGTATGTTAGGCAGCTGGGCTGGTCAGTGGTTAATCAATTTTAATCCCCTTAAAACTGAAGCAATGCTTTTTACCCTAGGACTTATTGAATAACTGAAATTATAATTGGTTCTTCTATTTTGTAATGTTTCCCAGTCGAGGTCACCAAGTATATTGTTTTGTGGCACAAGGGACTTATCTTTAAGTTAAAACAATTTGGCATAGAAGGGAAATTACTCGAATGGATAAGTGACAATTTTAGTGGGAGAAAGCAAAAAGTTGTTATTAGAAACTGCTCATCAAGCTTGAGGAGAGTTAATGCTGGGGTTCCTCAAGGTTCTGTTCTTGGTCCCTTATTATTTTTGGTTTATGTCAATGATATATCTGAATCATTACTTAGTCTTCACGTCTATTTGCTGATGATAGCTCTCTATTTTACTCTGCAGCAAACATCAAAGACAATGAAGGTATTATCATGACTTACGTATGTTAGTCAGCTGGGCTTGTCAGTGGTTAATCAATTTTAATCCCCTTAAGGAGGGTGGAGAGTAATTCTTTTCTCTTTAGATTTTTTTTATTTGCTTATATTTTGTAGCTTGAAATCTCTGCACTCGTTTGCCGGTATAAAAATATAGGCACACCAGGCTTTTTTCGAGCTTTTTAGCCTTAAAGATGGGTACTGTTTTCGAATTTATCGAATGTTTCAATAATTACCCCAGTCATTGACAAATTGTCGATAACACTTGTTTAAAACAATATTTCCAAGTTTGGTTAAAAAAACACAATGCAGGATAATGTCATGTTTGCGTACCTATGTGTGAAAGACAAACTCTTTCACAGATTTTTTGTCGAAACACCTATTTACAAATGTCCTTTTCTGCATGTGATGCTGTTTTGAGATGCAATTTTCGCTATATTTGAAAAAAAAATGCATTTTTCGTCTTTAGATTTTTCTTATTTTCACATATATTGTGTAATAATATTAGATACACGAAATAGGCGTGAAATTTGACCATGTCACCAGGCATCTGAGAGAAATATTGCAGAAAAAATTACCCCACCCCCAAATAAAAATGGCTAAAAAAGCATTAAGATATTGTTTAAATGACAAGAACAAGGATTATACCTTTATTATTGCACATACTTTTCCTTCCTTAATGTGATATGAATCAAAGTATTTCGTTAGAATTGAAACACAATTTAATTTATAAGTTTTATGGTGTGAAAAATGGATTTTTCTAGCCAAAAAATGCATGTTCTGATATAGCCATATTGTCGTTTTGTTCATGTTTAAAAGATATGAAGCCATTAACATTGTCGCAGACGTTCAAACATTGTCAGATGTATGTTATTAATATACCTGGGAAACATTATTATACATTTTTAGCTTTCTTTTTTGACAATTTGTTACCCCACCCCCTAATGAAATGGGTTGAAATTGATAAAAAAATAAATAAAATACAATAAGCTGATGCAAAAGAATATTAAAATTTCCTTTTCCCCATTTAAGTTCCTGCCAACGTTATAGGGAAAGTAGAAACACTTCTAATTATTTTTTTTCTATAATTTTGACAAGTTTTTTTTTTTTTTTTTTTTTTCATGCCATATTGACCGGAAACGCTATTTAATTATCTATTGCCTGTTTATGCAAACTGTGAAAGGGAGGTGAGATAAGTTATCCTTTTACTTCCCGAAAGTGGATAGAAGTGATGGCAATGACCTGGAATCGATACAATTACCCAACACCTCCGATCAGACACAGCAAAGGGAAAGAACCACGAACATGAATAACTAGACCGTAATGGAAACATCACTAGCAGAAAGCCAAAATGGCAGTTGCATTCCCACATAGTGGCTTTCGTGGACCTTGAAAAGGCATTTGGTTGAGTGTCTAGGAAAGTCATCTGGGAGGCACAGAGAAAATTTGAAGTGGAGGAGTGGAATGTTCGAATGGTCCAGTCGGTGTATGCTAATTCGCGGAGCCATATGCGTTTTTGTGTTGGTTCCATTAAGAATTCGAATTGAAGGTCGGTGTTCCTCAAGGCTTTTTTCTCAGCCTAATGCATTTCATCATTGTGCTTTATGTCTTGTCATTGGGCTTTGTAATCATAGCTGAATCACTTCAGTGTGCTACACCACTTCAAAGGTGTCGCCCCAAAACTTCTCATATATATAGTCTCTACAATGCATGATAGCCCCGAACTGGCCTTGAAGAAAAAGATTGTGCTGCATGATACTAACCCAATCACTCATGAGTACGAGTAGACCGCCCTGCCCAGGTAAAGTGGTGCAAGACGGACGGTCCTTATAAACATATAGATTGGTTTCACTGGCTGTCAGGTTTCATCTCAATGTCGGGTAAAAAGACCCACAAATTGGGAAGTAACATCTCCAAAATGACCAATATTATGTTGACGTTAAAATGACATCTCAAGCCCTGCCGCTCAACGAAGCCAATAGGGTTTATATGCATGGACGGTCCGACTCGGACCCGTTTTCCTGTACAGGTTTAGACCCTCTAAGCGGTTTACTAGTTCTCACGTGCGGTCGGTTTCAGCTCTGCGTGAAAGCATCATGCAGCCCGATTGGCTGGAGCCGGTACATTGACAAAATTCTGTTATGATGGTGGATGTGTGGGCATACAAAGGCTCCGTGTGGCACAACCTAAACCATCATCTTTATATCCGAAACAGATCAATTTGAAGGGATTTGTTCTTGAACACCCTTTTGCTTATGCTTGATTATTGTTTGTTTGATTTGAGGTTTAACGTCCCCGTCAACACTGTAAAGGTCATTTTGGAGACGTCGCTTCCAATTTTGTGGGACATTTACCCGACCTTAAGATGAAATGTCAACTAAAACCCCGCCGCCAATTGAACCGATAGAGTTTATTAACATAGACAGGCCGACTCGCACCGCTTTGCTTGGGCAGGCTTAGATCCTCTAAGCAGTTTACCAGTAGGCCTACACCTGTTGAGTGCAAGATCCTAATTATGGGTGCTGGCACAGGCTATTTGTTCACTGAGATGGCTTAGCAGTAATTGAACCTGAGACTGCGACTGACAGTTAAAAGAATATTGTGCGCTGCCAGGCATTACAATCTGCACTTTTAGTTATCAAATATGGCAGTGTTTTCTTTCCATATATATGACGTCACGCAAACTAAAGTAAACGTCACTATTGATTCATTGTTTTGTTTGTGTTGACAAAGTATGGCCGTGGAATATGTGAACTGATAGACTCTTCGAGGCTATATTTTTGACACCAATGGAAAAATAAAGTAAACATCGTGCGTTAAAGAGAGTTCAGATTTGCCATGGACAGCTGATGGGCTGCAATCGGAGGAAACAAACCAGTAGCTGGAAAAATACAGGGTTAGTCTGTTTATCCCTCTATTTTCCTGTGCTTCCAGCCATGCGGACTAGACCGGAAAGTAGTCTATGAAGTCGCAAAATAATGTATAACAAAATGCACATTGCAATGGTTATTAAATGTTTCAAAAACCTCAGACAACACTTTGAAAACTAAATAGAAACAAAAATCATTTTGAGGTAAAAATTCGAACCGGATTACGGCAGAGTCAATTATGCGCGACCCTCCTTAACACTGAATCAATGCTTTTTACCTCAGGACTCATTGAATAACTACCAAATTTAATTTTGACGGTACACCTATCAGATTTGTAGCAGAACATAAACATTTAGGTTTCACATTTAGCAACAAAAGACAATGGCATAACCATATCGAAAATATTCTTAAAAGTGCTTCAAAAGTTATTTGTATAATCAGGAAGCTCCAATATACGTTTAGTCGTATTGCTCTAAACCAAATATACCTTTCATATTTACCGCCCATCATCGAGTATTCTTGTGTTGTATGGGACGGCTACACAGAAAGAGACATTGAATCTCTCCAAAAACTTCAGAATGAAGCTGCCCGCATTGTTACAGGCTTATAAAGATCAGTTTCCTTAGATAACCTTTATAAAGAGAGTAGGTTGGTGTCACTCATCGAAAGACGGAAGCAGCAGAAACTTTTCTTCATGTATTAATCAGTCAATGGTCTAATTCCTCCGCTTGTTGGAGAAACAAATGCCTATAATTTACGAAATAATAACAATATTACTGTTCCATTTTGCAGGACAGAAATTTCCAGAAAATCATGTATTCCTTCGTCTATTTCGGCATGGAATGTGCTTGACATAGAACTACGTAATTCACCGTCCCTGTCTAGCTTTAAGCATCAGTTGAAAAACAACAAACAAACTAATTCAATAGTTTCAACATACTACAAAGTTGGTAGTAGATACATCTCAGTCCTACACGCAAGAATTAGAAATAACTGTAGTGATTTATTATTTGATCTATATATTAATCATCTGTCACTAAGTCCTACATGCAGCTGTTCTGAAGAAGTTTGAGATGCAGAGCATTATTTCTTTAGATACTTACACTTTATCAATGAACGAATTGCACTGTTTCTATCAACGAGGAATTTCAACCCACTAAATGTTAATAAACTTTTGTTCGGAGATGAAAATCTCACACCAGAAGAAAATGTCACTATTTTCTCAGCCGTCCAAATCTTTATCAAGGACACCAGAAGGTTCACCGATTAGTCTGCTGTTCACTAAAGTTAGTATGACAATTCATCTTATGACATTGCATTCCATTATCTTATTATTTATTTGATTAGTATATTATTTACATTATTATACCTTTCACTCCATCACCTTTTCGTAGTGCTTACATGTTTACTTTGCCATTATCATGTGTCTGTATTTTGCTGTAATGAAGGCCTTTTAGGGGAGGGCCGTAACTAATGTTGGTAGGGCTTGTTGCCCGACCCTATTGCTTGTTTAGAGGATGCAATAAAATATGTTTAAACTATTTGTTTTCGATGCTGCAACGATAAGTAGCACCTGTGATAATACAAGCTGCCTCAATATGTATGCTATCCAGATATTTTTGTTTTGCCTCCGTTGACGCATTATCCCGTAAAGCATCGCAATAATCCCCTAATTGACGTATACAGGAAACTGCCAAGTGACTGTCTGCTTATGCTGATTTCTAGTGGTCGTGTTAAATCTATAGAGGATCTTACATGAGTGCTCATGTATTATTGAATTTATTAAACGAGTTAAGGTAAAGGGATAAATTGCGAGGCTTTGCCGAGCATTTTATCCCTTTTCCTCAACGAGTTTAATAAATTCAATGATGCATGAGCACGATTCTTTTTATCATATGACATTTAAAACGCTTTTTACTCACGTTTATTTTACAAAAATATCAATATTCCGCCATAAGTAAACGCGACGTCGTTAAGGACGTCGTACGTGTAACGTTACGGGACGTGTCTAACTAATTTGCATATTTAATCCACTAGTGGAGTATCGAATGTATTATATGGCGTTATTACACTCTCAGACGCGACGTCATATGATAAAACCTTATCCATGCTTATGCACAAGTGTTTTCGAAATGTTCAGACCATGTAGAAGCGTTTGTTAAAGTATACGGGACTGTGTTTCTGTAATGATTATGTTATTCAGTATTTATGGTGGATTGTGCACGTTTCACTTTTATTCTAGAAATAAACACACGGCGAGTTTTGTTAGCATTACAATTTACAAGCCAGGGGCCAGTTGTTCAAAGCATCGATAGCATAACGAGTTCGTTAGTGATCATAGTGTTAACTGTTCTAATAAGTTTCAATATCTAATGCAGAGATATTTTTGCTGAAAATGTAAGCAGCTTTGCTGCACATTTTTTCATCAAAAATATAAAGAAATAATGTGTGCAAACGCTGCTCACGTTTTGTCATCAATAAAATATCAATATATTTGTCATATTAAATAATAAAAGATGTAACGATATGTTATCTAACGACATCGTTAGTTTTGAACAACTGATCCAAGATGTCTGCCCTATTACTGATGGCTTTAAATCCATGTAAAGTAGAAGTAAAACAAAGATCAGGAATCGATAAAATTAACTTACTCAACCCATCAAAGACACCAAAGGGAAAGAAACACAAACATGAAGCGACCAGACCATAATGGAAACCTAAACAAAGGAAGGCCATAAGGACAGTTACTTTCTCACATAATGGCCAAATGGCCATCCAAAAAAAAATGACACAAGTGATACACACGGTAAGTAACAAACAACAACATAAATAAACCGCAACAGAAGAGCAGATGTTGTTAAAGGGACATGGCATAAAGGATCTTACGGTCATGGCATAGAGGATCTTACAAGAGTGTTCATGTATTATTGCATTTAATAAACAAGTTGAGGTAAAAGGATAAAATGCGAGGCTTTGCCCAGCATTTATCCCTTTACCTCAACGAGTTTAATAAATTCAGTAAACGAGTCGAGGTAAGGGGATAAAATGCGCATTTTTATCCCTTTTCCTCAACGCGTTTAATAAATTCATTAATACATGAGCACGAATGCAAGGTTGAATTTATCATATGACATTTAAAACATATTTTTACAAAAATGCCAATATTTCGCCTTTAGTAAACGCGACGTCGTTATTGACATCGTACATATAACGTTACGGGACGTGTCTAACTTATTTGCATATTTAATCCACTAGTGTATTAAGGGATGTGTTGCATGACGTTATTACACTCACAGACGCGACGTCAAATCATATGATGAAAGTGTCGACAGCAAACAGCCGGATGGCTGCATCCACATGATTAACGATATTGTTTATACATATGAGAAAAAGGAGTGGTCCAGGGATTGAACTTTGAGGGACGCCAGCGTTGAGAGGTGCCCAGTCGGACGTTTGTCCATTTATTACCACTGGTGGCCAGCGTCCAGACAAATAACAGTATTTCGATAGTGAGAGGACAGAATTGGACTAAATTTTTATCTCAAAAATTAAAAAAAGAGGTGTAGACAATCACCAGGAACCGATACAATTACCCCACACACCCATCGGAAACACCAAAGGGAAAGAAACACGAACATGAAATAACTCTACCCTAACAAAAATATCACTAGCGGAAAGCCAAAAAGACCATTTACAATCCCACTAAATGAACAAATGCCTAAGTATTCTAAAATATAAGAAAAAAAAAAAAGAAAAGATAAAAGCAATACAGACGAACTATAACAAAAAAAAACGCGACAGAAGAACAGATTTTTGAAATGCAAAACTTGTAAAATGTTCATCTGATTAGAGAATAATTTATTTAGTTCTGGAGGCTGACCACTTTTTGAAGTTGGTCGAGCTTCTCTACAACTTTCTCGCTGAACATGTCGATCAAAAATAAAAAAAAAAACATCATGTTTGTGTGAATTGAGGTTTAACGTCCCCGTCAACACTAAATAGGTCATTTTGGAGACGTTGCTTCCAATTTTGTGAGACTTTTACCCAACATTGAGATGAAATGGCATCTCAAGCCTTGCCATTCATTAAAACCGAAAGGCTTATATGCATTGGGCGGTCTGACTCACATTACTTTTCTTGGGCGAGCTTTGTTCTTCTAAGCGGTTCACCAGTACTCATAAGTAGTCAGTTTCAGCTCTTCGTGGAAGCATCATGCCATCCAATCTATTTCTCCAAGCCTCGATGGGCGGGGGCAAAAAAAAATATATCGCTGAAAAACGCGACAAAAAGATAAACAAATGACTTTAGTTAATTATTTAAATGAGTAAATATAAATATAAGTTTTCATAGATATTCAAAAGTGTTGTTGGTTCGCCTGCTTTAAGCATAGCGCGGTATAGGAGTCCGATTTTCCGTCTGTTCGTCAAGCCGAGAACATTTTCGACAACCCCTTACTTTCACCCTAATGTAAGAGTCCATTTCTCAAGGCGCGACTTAGCGATTGGCGCGACTTCGCCATTTGCGGAAGTCTTGTGTGTGTGTGTGTGTGTGCGCGCGCGTGCGCGTGTGTGTGTGTGTGTGTTAATTCTCATGCACTGCTTCTTTGAAGATCATATTGAATGTTTCATCTTTTTTTCTTTCGTTGTTCTTCAACTTGAAAGAAAACCTTAGGGATTGTAAGAACCTTGTTTCATCACAAAACACGCCTATATAATTTTGACCCACTTGAACCCCACTTTTATATAGTAAAACTAGGGGTTTACACAGATAAACCTTATTTTTCTTATTTCTGCTCTAAAATATAGATTGTGGGTAGTCGTTAGAACCGCAGTTCTAACGAGTACCACAATGGATATTTTGAGCAGAAATACGAAAAATATCACAATTTTTCATCTTAAAATTTTCGTTTTGTTCGGCGATAAAGTTTACAATGTATTTGTATAGTCGTGTTTTCGTAATGGAATGGTCCCGAAGCTCTTCTGAATTTACTATATTTTGACAATTTCAGTGATCTACCAGGCCAAGCTCAAGATCTGATAGATCGAATGCGATCGAGAACCGATATTGACATGAATAATGACTGGAAAATGATAACGTTGTTTATTGGTGGCAATGACCTTTGTAGCCACTGTCTGGATCGGGTAAGTACAAGTAATGATTACTTTGCTGCACAATGTTACTGCATTTCAAGCAAGTAGAACCCCACTTTTATACAGTAAATCAGGGGTTTACAGAGTAAACCTAATTTTCCAAAGTTCTGCTCTGCGCCTGGATGAGGCGGTTCTAACGTGTACCCATAATCTATATTTTGAGCAGAAATAAGAAAAATATCACAAATAATCATCTTAAAAGTTTCGTTTTTCCGGCGGTAAAGCTTACAATGCATTTGTAAAGGCGTGTTTATTTGCGTTAATGAATATCTTCAAACTGAGTTTAATGATATGGTAAGGTGACCTTTTATTTTGTGGCAGCGCATTTATTCTTGATTATTGAGGACTATCATTTCATTACATAATATTATGTAGCCCTCAATGCTGACTGAACAGAAGTCCTCTGTCTTCAACAGGTAAGGGGTCTCCCTGGGGAAAATCAATAATTTACTAACTGTTGACTAGAGTGTACATTATTGATTTTCCCCTTAAGTGCCTCAGTCAGGGGATTCAACAAGAGCTACTAATTACCCTATTAAGGGCTGCCTTTGATTTGCTTTGTTTTATTGTATATCACAGGGGGCAATAAAACAATTATGAACACAAGGTGTGTCCTACTGTTCAAGAATAAATGCCTTTAACCCATATCTTGCTGTGCACGACAACCCCTATCTTTGCAAACAGTGTAGATCCAGATCAGATGGCAGGATCTACACTGTTTGGCATTCAGTTTGTGAATTTGTAGCAATAAATTACATCAAGTAATTTGATTGGTTGATAGACAGAAATGGGTGTGGCTTAAATGAATGTTCAGCAAGATAAATGTTCAGTTATGCCGCCTTAGCATGTGATTATCATTGTTTATCCTGTTACTTTTATTTTATGCCGTCTATATTACTTTGCTCACCTGCCGGCCTCTGTAGCTCAGTCGAATGCGCGTCTGACTGATGATCAGAAGGACGCGGGTTCGACACCTGCCGGGGTCGGCAACATTATTTCGTAGAGATTGATCAGGAAATCCTTTTTACTGTCAATCTCTCCCTTCCGCTGATTAAAGAACGGCATTTGTCAGTTTCTCGCGAAAGAATGTGCACTCTACTGGTTAACCACTTACGTATAAGCCTGTCCAGGAAAGTGTTGATGGGTAAACTGACCGGCTCAAAATGACCTAAATAGTGTTGAATGGGCCGTTAAACTCCAATACAAATAAACAAACAAACAGGAATTTGGCCCCCATGAGATCCCCTTTTATTTCGTAAAACTGAGGTTTACAGTGGTGTACATTATTTTTCTAATTTCTGCTCAAAAACATAGATTGTGGGTACATGTACTCGTTAGAACCACATCATCGAGGCGGCTCTATCGTGCACTTAGAATCCATGTTTTGAGCAGAAATAAGACAAATATCAGAATCTTTTATCTGAAAATGTTCATTTTTGGGTGGTTAAATTTTCTATATATTTGAATAGGCGTGTTTTCGTATTGACTATTTTGTTAATTGGTTGCGTTGATCATTGTTACCGGCAAGTAATACATGTTTAATTGTGACAATGAATATCTTCATACTGAGTTTAATGATATGGTAAGATGTACCTTTTAATTTGTGTCATCGCCTTTGCATAAGTTGTTGCGACTTCGCATGAGATTATCATTTTTGTCTTGTTACATTTGTTTTATGCTGCATCGACCTAAACATATTTCTTTGCTTACCTGTTGCAATTATAGTTGGAACAATTTGACCTGAGACTAACCTTTATGCACGGAATAAATTTGTCAATGTTATCGCCTAATACGTCGGGTTTCGTAAACTTCTCGTGAATTTTCGGCATCACGTGAATTACGACCCATTTATAGTAGTCGCAGGTAAGATTGACTAGGCGGAGCTATTCCGGTGTTGCCAGTATATGTCAAATTCGCTGAGTCCACCAGAAGATTCGGTAGAGTGACTTTCGCATGCTTTCTACAAGTGGATTCAGTTTCAGTTTATTCAGAAATTCCAGGTTTACATTTTTGTCGTGCCTGCTATTAGCATGGCGCGATATAGGCGCCCGGTTTTCCGTCCGTTCGTTCGTCCGTTCGTCAAGGCGTCAACATTTGCGACCACCCTATCGTTCACCCTAATGGTCAAGTTTATTTCTCAAGAACTGTAAGAGCTTCATTAATGACACTTGGTACAAACTTGTGTCTGGGGATGACAACTTCCATGCAAGCATCCATATTTGACCTTGACCTTCATTTCATGGTTCACTGACTTTGTAAAATATTGCGACCACCCTAGCGTTCACCCTAATGGTCAAGTTTATTTCTCAAGAACTATTAGAACTTCATTAATGAAACTTCATACAAACTTGTGTCTGGGGACCGCAACTTACATGCAAGCATCCATATGTCACCTTGACCTACATTTCATGGTTCACTGACTTTGTATAATATTGCCACCACCCTAGCGTTCACCCTAGTGGTCAAGTTTATTTCTCAAGAACTATAAGAGCTTCTATAATGATATTTGGTACAAACTTCAATCTGTGGATGGCAACTTCAATGCAAGCATCCATATTTGACCTTGACCTAAATTTCATGGTTCACTGACTTTGTAAAATATTGCGACCACCCTAGCGTTCACCCTACTGGTCAAGTTAATTTCTCAAGAACCATAAGAGCTTCATTAATGATACTTGGTACAAACTTATATCTCGGGATGGCGACTTAAATGCAAGCATCCATATTTGACCTTGACCTACATTTCATGGTTCACTGACTTTGTAAAATATTGCCACCACCCTAGCGTTCACCCTAGTGGTTAAGTTCATTTCTCAAGAATTATTTGAACTTCATTAATGATACTTAGACTAGCCTTTTATGCAAAGCATCTATGTTTGATCTTGGCCTAAATGTCATGGTTCGGTGACTTAGCACCCCCAAATGCGCGACATAGCCTTCGGCGGAATTCTTGTGTAAACAACAAGGACCCGTGCGCTTTGACGATCTTGCAGGCATTATGAAAGCACGCCTATACAAATACATTGTAAATTTTACCACCGAAAAATCAACATTTTCAGATGAAAAATTTCGATATTTTTCTTATTTCTACTCAAAAACATAGGTTGTGATACTCGTTTGAACCGCCTCGGCGAGGCGGTTCTAACGAGTACCCACAATCTATGTTTTTGAGCAATAATAAGAAAAATAGCTAATTCTCCCTACAAACCCAAGTTTTACTGAAAAATGGGGTTTATGGGGGTCAAATTTATATAGGCATGTTTTCGTGATGGTACGAATCCTGATTTGGTGTGTGATGACCGTTAAAACACTATTTTACGCAAAAAAGAGAAATTTCAATGGTACCTTCATGCGTATGTGTGCCCTGCATCTGTGTATCCTAACATTTGTGTCCGTTTCTTACCTCGTGACATATTCTTATACAATTTGGCATCCTTTCCTGCCTAACATGTAAGTGATGACCTCCTTTATATTTCCAGAGCTTATACAGTGCACAAAACTACATAGGGAATATTAGGACAGCGCTTGACATGATTAAGGCACACATTCCCAAAGCCTTTGTCAATCTTGTCCAGATATTTGACATTGCGCCATTGGCAGAGGTAGCAACGAAGAGAGTTATTTGTAACGTTGTTACGTTGTAAGTAAAATTCATTTTGTATTTTGAAAATTGAGTTCTGCCCAAGTCAGTAAAATTCCTAAATTAAGACCACCTTTTGGACTGTTCAAAGGTGGTCTTAAAAGACCACTTTTGAACAGTCCCAAGGTGGTCGCTGTGACCAGATGACACGGTATGCAGTGAATACAAAGAAAAATAACAACAACCTACTAAATAATCTTGTTAAAGCAGAATAAGTCTTAATTTTAAAATTCCTATATTAAGACTACCTTTGTAACTGTTAATGGGTGGTCTTTAAGACCCCATTTGAACAGTCCCAAAGGTGATCTCTGATCTGAGGACACTGTATGCAGTGAAACCACAGAAAAAAAAACAAACAAAATAAACTAAGTAATCTTGTTATATAGCAGAATTAATCTTTAATTTTAGGTGGCCTTAATCGCGGAATTTCACTGTACATATACACACTGGTAAAGGCAAGCGCGCAGAATAAGGAACAAACCCACAGGATAAGGAAATTTTTCCGCTCAGGATTAGGAAGAAAATGGCGGAATCGGCATCACAGGTGCAGGTTTGTTGTTGTTCTAGATCTCGTGTTATGGTTACTAATCAATACGGCTGCTCACATTAGCTTCACGGAAGACACATATTATTCACAAATTTATCTTCGATGGTCCGAATTCGACAGTTACAGCCAGTCAAACGGAGAACCGGACACAGTGGAGCTACTCAACCACGAAATCTCATTATTTGACATGAAACGCTCTTCTGGGAAGATGACATGCACTTTTTTGTTGGTTGTAGACATACACATGATAAATCGGACTGTTGCAAATACGATTTAAGGAAAATTGGAAATTGGAAGGCCCACAGTGAGAAATCCTAGTTCCATTTTCAATAAAACGCCCACGGGCAAGGAAATGGGTACAACGCATATGATAAGACACAAAATTTTCCGGCGAAAATTTCCATCTCAGATTAGGTCTTCCGATATTAATAATTAGTCCTACATAGTTTAAAGCACCAATTGTGACCTTTAGGAAACGTTCAAAGTTTGTGTGGTTTGTCTTGGCATGCGCATTGCTCTTGTTCTAACAATATGATCATAGATGGATTGGGTTCAACGCGATCATGAATTAGAGAAATTTAGAGAAATGATATATATGTCCATGCAGTATTTCTGGTAGAAAATTGTACAGTTGTATGTTTGGCTGAAAATAAGGTAGATAACCTCGCCAAATTCGCGAGACTTACCTATTGCATGGCATTAAAGGGCCTGATATGATATGGCTCCTTTTTGGCCCCCACTCAAATCCTCTTCAGTGTGCATCGTTTCACTCGCTAACAGACTTAGTTAATGGAAACATACAGAAACAAATTGTTTCGTCTTCATGTATATTCAGAATAACTTGACTTTTGATGTGTGGTGTGTTAATTCGGGTTTACCCTTTTATAGAACACATTTAACGTCGCTTTCAACAATTTTTCAGTCATAACACGATACCACACCCAGTTACATTAACCTGCCACTGGGTCGACCGGTCCTAGCTCCCCCGTAAATCTGAGTGCCAAGCGAGGAGCAGCTAGTACCATTGTTAACGACTTTGGTATGTCGCGGCCCGGGATCGAAACCGTGACCCCGTTCCCCGGAGCGGACACTCTACCAACTGAGCTATCGGGGCCGGTTTTTGATGTGTCTGTATTGGGTTAATAAATTATGGCGAAAATAGTAAGAGAAGTGTGATAAAAGTATATCCCTTCGAAAGAAAAAGACAATAGAAAAAGCCTTTGGAATCACCTGATTATAAAGTTTCAATTGGCGCATTAATATATCAGGTAGCACTGCTAACGCTTTGTACACTAAGTGAGTCGTATCTTGTTACCCCACCCACTTGCAATATCATTGATATATACAAAAAATGAAACATTACAGGATCAAAATGAAACAGGTACCAAATTATTCCTTGGATTCTAACTAAGAAAATGAGTAAAAACAACATATATTTATCTTTACTATGAACGGAATTATGGCAATTTTTATGTTAAAATTTCTAAGAATGACCAAAACTTAAGTTATGGAAAATTAAAAAATAAACACAGAGTCCACCGTTCATTTTTAGCTCACCTGTCACGTAGTGACGAGGTGAGCTTTTGTGATCACTTTTTGTCCGTCGTCCGTCGTGCGTGCGTGTGTGCGTGTGTGCGTGTGTGCGTGCGTGCGTAAACTTTTTCTTCAAATGACATCTCCTCCTAAACCACTGACTGGATTTTGACCAAACATCACAGGAATGATCCTTAGGTGGTCCCCTTTCAAAGTTGTTCAAATAGTTCCGGTCCATTGCACATCTAGGTCACAGGAGCTAAAAATAGATTTTTTAAACGAAAACTTTAAAAATCTTCTTCTCTGAAACCGCAAGGCCCAGGTCTTCGATATTTGTTATGAAGGTTCATCTAGTGGACCTCTACCAAGATTGTTCAAATTATAGCCCTGGGGGCCAAAATGCCTTTGCCCCGGGGGCCTTTGGTTTTACATAGGCTTATATAGGGAAAATCATTAAAAAATCTACTTCTCTGAAACCACAAGGCCCAGGTCTGTAATATTTGGTGTGAAGCTTTACCTGGTGGACCTCTACTAAGATTGTTCAAATTAAAGCCTTGGGGCAAAAAATGCCCCCGCCCCGGGGGCCTTTGGTTTTACATAGGCTTATACAGGGAAAATCTTTAAAAAGCTTCTTCTCTGAAACCGCAAGGCCCAGATCTTTGATATTTGGTGTGAAGCTTCATCTAGTGGACCTCTACCAAAATTGTTCAAATTATAGCCCTGGGGGCCAAAATGCCCCCGCCCCGGGGGCCTATGGTTTTACATAGGCTTATATAGGGAAAATCATAAAAAAAACTTCTTCTCTGAAACCACAAGGCCCACGTCTTTAATATTTGTTGTGAAGCTTTACCTGGTGGACGTCTACTAAGATTGTTCAAATTATAGCCATGGGGCCAAAAATGCCCCCGCCACGGGGGCCTTTGGTTTTACATAGGCTTATACAGGGAAAATCTTTAAAAATCTTTTTCTCTGAAACCGCAATGCCCAGATCTTTGATATTTGGTGTGAAGCTTCATCTAGTGGACCTCTACCAAGATTGTTCAAATTATAGCCCTTGGGGCCAAAATGCCCCCGCCCCGGGGGCCTAAGGTTTTACATAGGCTTATATAGGGAAAATTATTAAAAAATCTTCTTCTCTGAAACCACAAGGCCCAGATTTTTTATATTTGGTGTGAAGCTTCATCTAGTGGACCTCTACCACGATTGTTCAAATTATAGCCCTGGGGGCCAAAATGCCCCAACCCCAGGGGGCCTATGGTTTTACATAAGCTTATATAGGGAAAATCATTAAAAAATCTTCTTCTCTGAAACCACAAGGCCCACATCTTTAATATTTGGTATGAAGCTTTACCTGATGGACCTCTACTAAGATTGTTCAAACTATAGCCCTTGGGGCCAAAATGCCCCCGCCCCGGGGGCCTATGGTTTTACATTAGCTTATATAGGGAAAATCATTAAAAAATCTTCTCTGAAACCACAAGGCCCACGTCCTTAAAATTTGGTGTGAAGCTTTACCTGATGGACCTCTACTAAGATTGTTCAAACTATAGCCTTGGGGCCAAAAATGTTCCGCCCCTGGGGCCTTTCGTTTTACATAGGCTTATATAGGGAAAATCATTAAAAAATCTTCTTCTCTGAAACCACAAGGCCCACTTCTTTGATATTTGGTGTGAAGCTTCATCTAGTGGACCTCTACCAAGATTGTTCAAATTATAGCCTTGGGGCCAAAATGCCCCCGCCCCGGGGCCTATGGTTTTACATAAGCTTATATAGGGAAAATCATTAAAAAATCTTCTTCATTGAAACCACAAGGCCTACGTCTTTAATATTTGGTGTGAAGCTTTACCTGATGGACCTCTACTAAGATTGTTCAAACTATAGCCCTGGGGGCCAAAATGCCCCCGCCCGGGACCCTTTGGTTTTTCATAGGCTTAATTAGGAAAAATATTTAAAATTCTTCTTCTCTGATACCACCAGGCCCTGGTCTATGCTTTTTGATATGAAGCTTCAACTAGTGGACCTCTACCAAGATTGTTCAAATTATAGCCCTGGGGCCAAAAATGCCCCCACACTTGGGGCCTTTGGTTTTACATAGGCTTAAGCGATGTTAAACCCGAATTCACACACACACACACACACATTTACATAGGCTTATACATGGAAAATCTTTAAAAATCTTCTTCTCTGAATCCGCAAGGCCCAGACCTTTGGTATTTTGTGTGAAGCTTCATCTAGTGGACCTCTTTCAAGATCGTTCAAATAATAGCCCTGGGACCAAAAATGCTCCCACCCCGGGACCCTTTGGTTTTTCATAGGCTTTTATAGGGAAAACCTTTAAAAATATTCTTGTCTGAAACCAGAAGGCCCAGGTCTTTGATATTTGGTGTGAAGCTTCATCTAGTGGACCATTACCAAGTTTGTTAAAATTATAGCCCTTTGGCCTAGAATGTACTGGAGACACTAATTTTCAGGTGAGCGATTCAGGGCCCTCTGGGCCCTCTTGTTTTATTTTCACCACATGTTAACATATCAAAACTTTATCTGTATGCAAAATATAAAATATGCACAAGCATGGCTAGGCTGGTATATTTTGAAAGCCACAAAGATGGTAAAATTTTCCATTTTGGTCAAATCAGCTGGGGGTATGGGTAAAGGCATGGTAAAACATACATTATTTGTGAATGACCAAACATTTTTATTGCTTTGTTTTTCTGTGAAGTTGTATCTTTTTATTAAACTTAATTTGGCTATCACCATAAAACATTTATGAAACATATATTCAGTGGGGGGTGGGGTTAGGGGCAGCTATAATGGGAAATCTTACCAGGCCCTTTGTATAAGGCAAATATTAAAGTATGTACATGTATTGGTAACTGAATTTTTATGCCGGCCTCGGTAGCTCAGTCGGATGCGCGACTGACTGGTGATCAGGAGGACGCGGGTTCGAAACCTGCCGGGGTCGGCAACAGTCTTTCCCGGAGATTGATCATAAAACCTTTTTCAACGGCCATTCTGTACCTTCCGCTGATTCAAGGAGAGCAGTTGTCAATTTCTGGCGAAAGAATGTGCACTGTACTGGCTAACCGCTTACGTATACGCTTGCCCAGGAAAAATGTGGATAGATAAACTGACCGACTCAAAAATGAGCAGGTCAGTTTACCGAAACGTAAGCGGTTAGCCAGAAGGGTGCACATTCTCGATCAATCTCCACGAAAGAATATTGCCGACCCCGGTAGGTATCGAATCCACGTCCAGTCCGACGCGCACCCGACTGAGCTACCGAGGCCGGCCTAGAGACATAGGGGAGAAAAAATAAAAAAAACAGAAAGTACTCAGATGCCTTCAATTCATTTAATGTACAGTAAACTTAATTGTGTGTATTTCATTCAAACATGTGTGCAGAGTGATCTTAATCCACACTGTTACTATTCAAAACATTGTTGTGGGTACAGAGTAAACTGTTGCCTCATCCGAGGCGATTATAACGTGCAGCCACAACATATACTACTGACAAGAAATACGGAAGTTTATCCCAAATTATCTTTGGAACACATCCGAACAAGGGTTTGTTTTTCAAAATCCTAAAAATATGTTGTGGGTCATGTTAAGAGTTAATGAAAAATATCACAATGTATACACAAACAAACAAAACAAACAATTTAAGTGTGAAAAGGGTAATTAAGAAAGCAAAGAAACATGACCAGTCAACAAATCAGCCAACCAGTTAACCAACTGCTAATTGATCTTGTCCTCCAACAAGTTTAAAGAAAAACATTAAATTTATCTTTTTTTGTATAGTTATCAATTATTATGTCTTTGCTACTAACGAGTTTGGACAGTCATAATATCACAGGCTTAGGCCTAAATGGTCGAAACTAGCTAGTCTGGCCCAGAACACATGTACTCTTCATACATTCCAGTTCTGTGGTGTATTCCTTGCTTCCAAAGGATAACCCTTTTAAAGAACATATTTAAAGATATAGTTTTTGTTCGATTGGAGGTTTAACGTCCCCGTCAACACTGTATAGGTCATTTTGGAGACGTTACTTCCAATTTTGCGGGACTTTTACCAGACATATAGGTGAAATGACATCTCGAGCCCTGCCGCCCAATGGAACCAATAGATTTTATAAGCATGGACGGGCCGACGGCTCGCACTGCCTTGTCTGGGCAGGCTTAGAACCTCTCAGCGGTTTTCCAGTACTCGTGTGCGGTCGGTTTCAGCTCTGCGTGGAAGCATCATGCAGCCCATCTATTTCTTCAAGCCCCGATAGGCGGGGGCCGTAAAGATATAGTTAAAAAAAAACAAAATAAAATTTCTAATAGATTTTGATTAAAATCTTCTTTAAAATGTTTCTTCCACAAGCATTACTGAAAACAAACCCAAAACAATAAATTGTCAGTTTGAACTTGACATTATATATAGCTGGCCAAATTGTCCTACCCAATATTTTTTTGCTGGCCAAATTGTCCTAGGCCGAATTTCCTAAGACAAATCGTCCCGGCTTCATCGTCCTAGATTCAAAGTGGGGAGTGGGGTTATTATTTTGCTAGAACCAGAGCAATGCACATGCCAAGACAAGCAAACAAACTCTGAACGTTTCCTAAAGGTCACATCTGGTGCTTTAAACTATGTAGGACTAATTATTAATATCGTAAAACCTAATCTAAGATGGAAATTTACTAGTGCTACGACCATACAACTACACTTTTCGCCGGAAAATTTTGTGTCTTATCATATGCGTTGTACCCATTTCCATATCCGTGGGCGTTGTATTGAAAATAGAACTATTATTTCTCAATGTGGGCCTTCCTATTTCCAATTTTCCTTAAATCGTATTTGCAACAGTCCGATTTATCATGTGTATGTCTACAATCAGCAAAAAAGTGCATGTAATCTTCCCAGAAGAGCGTTTCATGTCAAATAATGAGATTTCGTGGTTCAGTAGCTCCACTGTGTCGGGTTCTTCGTTTGACTGGCTGTAACTGTCGAATTCGGAAGATCGAAGATAAATTTGTGAATAATATGTGTCTTCCGTGAAGCTAATATGAGCAGCCGTATTGATAAGTAACCATAACACGAGATCCAGAACAACAACAAAGTAGAAGTAAAACAAAGATCAGGAATCGATACAATTAACTTACTCCGTCCATCAAAGACACCAAAGGAAAAGAAACACAAACATGAAGCGACCACACCATACTGGAAATCTAAACAAAGGATGGCCATAAGGACAGTTACTTTCCCACAAAAATGGCCAATTGTTCATCCAAAATAAAAAGACACAAGTGATACACAAAGTAAGTATTAACAAACAACAACATAAATAAACCGCCACAGAAGAACCACCTTGGAACGGTCAGTGGAAAGAATTCCAATGGGGGGGGGGGGGGGGGGGGGCTTAAATCGATTTTACATGGCCAGAATCCTCGCCGTTACCTCTGTCGCGGTATACACAAATTTTGTTTAGTCCGCATGAAGGCTTCCTAACTCATCATTGTAACATCTCCGAGAACATACAAATAAAAAAACTGCAGAGATGAAACAAGGCTGAGGACTCGACAGCATACAACAACAGAATTGCTGGGGCAAAAGAAAACCAACAATTAGACTACGAGGGGCCCGACCAAAGACAAACCTGCACTTGTGATGCCGATTCCGCCATTTTCGTCCTTATCCTGAGCGGAAAAATTTCTTTATCCTGTGGGTTTGTTCCTTACCCTGCGCGTTTGCCTTTACCAGTGTGATATAGGAGAATGTAATCTTTTCTGAAGGAGTACAGTACCAGGGTTAGTTGTTCAAAACTAAATAATTGTAAAATCCGTAACTTTGTAATCTGCGAGATATGATTTATTTTATACTTAGCAGTGAAATCAGTGCGTATCTACGGAACGCGGGAAGGGACATTTCTGTTCCAGTTCTAGCAGAACAGAATTTGAAACAATACAATTAGAGTGGAGGGGAAAACAAGAAATATGTCGTTTAAACGTTATAATATGTCGTTTACGACACATGTTTCGTTTTCCTTTCCACTCTGAAAAAGTAGGGTGGAATTAAAAACAATAAAATTAGAATGCAACAACAAACAAAAATATATTTCTTGTTTTCTGTTCCACTCTGAAAGGTAGCGTGGAATTTAAAACCATAAAATTAGCATGGAACAGAAAACAAAAATATGTCTTGTTTTCCTTTCCACTCTGAAAAAGGTGGGGTGGAATTTAAAAAATAAAAATAGACTGGAACAAAAAACAAAGTTATGTCGTTTAAACGACATATTTCATGGTTCCTTTCCACTATGAAAAAAGTAGCGTGGAATTTAAAACAATAAAGATATCGTTTAATCGACATAATCTTGGCCTCCCATTTGTTAAAGATGTCGTTTTTTCAACATAATATGTCGTTTAAACGACATAATCCTAGCTTTTCCATTGGTTGGTGTTATCACGCATGACGACCACACAGATTGACTCCCTTTGACCGAGGCCTATAATATTATCCTGCTGTGTGTGTGTGTGCTTATGACCCGGGGGATACTGAAGGAGAATCGCTCATGTCAATAGATGTTTAGTTAATTTTGGGCTGGGTGTTTTGATTATATGAAAGGTGCTATAAAGAGGCATCGCAAGCGAGAAAATTACTCTTTTTTTAAACGGTTAACAATTAGCCGTCTTTTTGTGCGAGTGTGTGTGCTAAAGACAATATATTTTGGGTTCTCATAAATCCAAGTTTTTCTGGAATGATATCTTCCACTTTATATAGACCTAGATCTATTGGGGGGAGGATAGAGTTTATGGGTGTATGTCAGTCGGGCGACTTCTGCATATTAACTTCCTTTGAAATTCTAACAATAAATATGTTCTATTTGACTGGGAAAAGGATATATCTATGATTGATTTGTATATTATAAAAACTTATTTTGTATAGTATGATTTTTATAATATCCTTTTCTGCTAAGTAGGTTTTATTATTTTTTATAGGAATTGACTAAGCGTGAATTAACTAAAACCTCTCTAATAGATGTATTGTTCTGCACATCTTGCTGATCTAATCGTTTGAATTATACACTCGTTGGACATTTTTTCGAAACTATCAATCCTCCGACACTTTAGTCTCAGCAACACGAGTTCATTATTTGTTTAAATTGTACTTTCTAATTCTTCCGGTCCCATCCCGTATCACCACATTCAGAGAAACGAACCTAGTATCATAGTGTCAGCAGTCCTGTTCACATGCCCGTCTGTCTGACTAACTTGACCGAGAAGTGAATTCTTTCCTTCATATTAAAGTTAGAAGCTGGTGTCCCATCCCACAGAAACACAAGGCGAAAACATAAACTGGTCGTCTGTCAGTCCGTACGTGCCCTATTCAGATTAATGAGCTAATAAAACCTTGCTGATCTGGTGACGCGACTGTCTTAACAAGCCCAGTCAGCCCGACCTACTAAAGTTAAAAAACGCAACATGTTCACAACCAAATATAATGAAAACCCCTGTAGGATCCAACTATACATAGGGACAACTGTATGGGGTTTACAGGGATATATTTCTGCTCCAATACCTACATGTATGTTGTGGGTACTGGTTGGCGAGGCGGTTATAACGACAGACGGGCATGCGAAAAAGACAGCTGACACTATGATCCTAGGTTCGTTTCTCTGGATATGACCTATGATTTGAGTATAAGCCGTAATAACAATCAATCGGCCCCCGCCCATCGGGGCTTGAAGAAATAGATGGGCTGCATGATGCTTCCACGCAGAGCTGAAACCGACTCGCACACGAGTACTGGTAAACTGCTTAGAGGATCTAACCTTGCCAAGGCAAAGCGGTGCGAGTCGGGACCGTCCATGCTTATAAACCAATTTGGTTTCATTGGGCGGCAGGGCTTCAGATGTCATTTCATCTCAAGGTCGGGTAAAAGTCCCACAAAATTGGAAGCAACGTCTCCAAAATGACCTTTACAGTGTTGACGGGGACGTTAAACCTCAAATCAAACAAATGGACGGCCCTCGCACATCAGTGTTTGAAGAAATAGACTGGGCTGCATTGTGCTTCATCGTAGAGCCGAAAGCAACCGCACATGAGTAGGCCTACTGGTAAACCGCTTGGAGGTTCTAAGCATGCTCAGGAAAAGTGTTGCAAGTTGGACGGTTCATGCATATAAACCCTTTTGGTTCAATTCGGCGTCAGGGCTAGAGATGTCATTTCATCTCAATGTCGAGTAAACGTCCCACAAAATTGGAAGCGAGGGATCCAAATGACCTAAACAGTTTTGACTGGGGCGTTAAATCTCAAATCAAACAAACAAGCCAACCAATGGAAGGCTTGGATTATATCGTTTCAACGACATATCATGTTGAAAAAACGACATCATTGACCAATGGGAGATCAAGATTTTGTCGATTAAACGACATCTTTATTGTTTTAAATTCCACGCTACTTTTTCGGAGTGGTGGGAAAACAAGAAATACGACATAGTTTGTGTTTCTGTTCTAATTTTATTGTTTTAAATTCCACGCTACTTTCGCAGGGTGGAAAGAAGTATGTCGTTTAAACAACATATTTGTGTTTTCTGTTCCATTCTAATTTTAATGTTTTAAATTCCACCCTACTTTTTCAGAGTGGAAAGGAAAACAAGAAATATGTCATTTAAACGACATATTATATAGTTTAAACGACATATTTCTTGTTTTCCTCACCTCTCTAATTGTATCGTTTTAAATTCTATTCTGCTAGATACTGGAGCAGAAATGTCCCTTCCCGGATTCCGTACATATCTGAAACAAATAAAAATGATACTTTCACACTGTGAAAACAACATGCCCTTATTATTTTCACAGAAACAGCCCGTACTGCATTTTCGGGTTGTATTTCGTGTAAAATGTAAAGAATATTTACTTTTCTTCGATAAATGCCTATATTTCATCGAACGTGTCGGAAACATATTTCATCGAGGGCATTGAAAGCACCAGAAATTTTCACGAGTGCGAAGCATGTACCGAACAACCGTTTAATTACAGTACATCGCCAAAGTATAATCTATTTCATATATTAAAAATATTTTTTTTTTCAATCAATACCAAAAATGTTTCATCTCGTGTCTTCGCATTTGTGAAAATTATCATTACGAAAACATGCAAATTCAAATATATTCAATTTGGAAATTTTACCATAAGAAAAAATGAAATTTCAGATAATTTTTGATAGTTTTCAAAGAGAAATAAGAAAAATAATATATACCTCTGTAAACCCCAGTTTTCCTTTATAAAAGTGGGGTTAAAGGGGGTCAGAATTATAAAGGCGTATTTTCGTGATGGTTTTTAATACACTCTTTGAAATAATTTTGGTATTCATAATATGAAATAGGTTCAACCTAACTGCAACCAACTGTTTTGATGCTTATAAACCTCCCATTTTGTGTATTCTATATTAGGTGGGTCTTTTTGAAATGAAAAGATTTTCTGAATGGACATTTGCAGTAGTTCCGTAAAATTCCTATATTAAGATCTCCTTTTGGACTGTTCTAAAGTTTAACAGTGTCACTGGTGGCCCCAGACTGCACAACGACAGCAACAAATTTAAACTTGAATTGTGCAGTAGATAGATAATCTAAATAATAATAATAATAATAATAATAATAATAAAAACAAGAGGGCCATGATTGATCGCTCACCTGATCCATAGGGTATCAAGTGGGCCCCTGGGAGAGCCAATATTGGCCCCGGGCTATTATATGATTAATCTTGGTAGTGGTCTTAAAGGTGAACTTCATAACAAATATGAAAGAACAGAGACTTCTGGTTTCAGACAAGATTTTTAAAGGTTTTCCTTATATAAGTCTACATAAACCTTGGGGTCTCCGGGGCGGGCCATTTTTGCCCCAAGGACTATAATTTGAACCGTCTTGGTAGAAATCCACAAGACGAAGCTTCATACCAAATATCAAAGACCTTGGCCTTCTGCTTTCAGACAAGAAGATTTTCAAAGGATTCATTGCCTTGACTTCTATTTCCTAGGGCTATAATTAGAACAATTTAGATGAAGCTTCACACCAAATATCAAAGACCTAGGCCTTGCGGTTTCAGAGTAGAAGATTTTATTTAAATTTCCCTATATAAGTCAATCTAAAAACAAAGGGCCCCGGAGCGGGGGCATTTTTGACCTAAGGGCTATGATTTGAACAAGAAGTTGGTAGAAGTCGACGAGATGAAGCTACACACTAAATTTCAAAGAACTGGGCCATCCGGTTTTGGAGAAGAAGCTTTTTAAAGATTTTCCCTGTAGTAGCCAATGTAAAACCAAAGGGCCTACAGGTGGGGACATTTTTCGCCCTAGGCCTATAATTTGAACAACCTTGATAGAGGTCCACTAGATGAAGATTCACATCAAATATCGGAGAACTGGGCCTTGCGGTTTCAGAGAAGAAGATTTTTAAAGATTATCCCTGTATAAGTCTATGTAAAATCAAAGGCCCCCGGGCGGGGGCATTTTTGGGACCAGGGCTATAATTTGAACAATCTTGGTAGAGGTCCACTAGATGAAGCTTCATTACAAATATTAAAGATCTGGGCCTTGTGTTTGCAGAGAAGAAGATTTTTAAAGATTTTCCCTATATAAGCCTATGTAAAACCAAAGGCCCTCGGGGCAGGGGCATTTTTGGCCCCAGGGTGATAATTTGAACAATTTTGATAGAGGTCCACACCAAATATCAAAGACTTGGGCCTTACGGTTTCAGAGAAGAAGATTTTTAAAGATTTTCCCTATATAAACCTATGTAAAACCAAAGGCCCCCGGGGCGGAGGCATTTTTGGCCCCAGGGCTATAATTTGAACAATCTTGGAAGAGGTCCACTAGATGAAGCTTCATACCAAATATCAAAGACCTGCGCCTTGCGGTTTCAGAGAAGATTTTTTAAAATTTTCAGTAAAAAAAAAATCTATTTTTAGGTCCTGTGACCTAGATGTGCAACAGACCGGAACCATTTGAACAACTTTGAAAGGGGACCACCCACATAAGGATCATTCCTGTGAAGTTTGGTCAAAATCCGATCAGTGGTTTAGGAGGAGATGTTGTTTGAAGAAAAAGTTTATGCACGCACAGATGCATGCACGGACGCACGCACGACGGACAACGGACAAAAAGTGATACAAAAGCTCACCTTGTCACTACGTGACAGGAGAGCTAAAAAACAAAAGAGCTGTCACTATATGTGACCTTTGCCATGTGGGAGCCAATTTCAGAGTTTTTGCAAAATTTCAAGGGGAGATAATTCAGCGAAAAATGACAACAGAGTTATGGCCCTTGGTCAGAATGTAGCCCTTGTGATGGTGAATAAGTGTGTGAAGTTTCATGGGGCTAGGTCAAATGCTGTTGAAGTTATGATCAAGGTTAAAGTTTTTGTGACGGACAGGCAGACAAACAAACAAACAGACAGGGCAAATACTATATGCCCCCCCCCCCGAATCAAAGATTCTCGGGTGTGTGTGTGTGTGTGTGTGGGGGGGGGTGGGGGGGGTTAAAATCACTCCGCCCAGAGAATGGTATCTGTCTTTAGTAGAACCAGTATTACATGATGCTTTCACGCAGAGGTGAATCCGACCCGCACACAAGTACTGGTAAACCGCTTAGAGGATCTAAGCCTGCCCAGGTAAAGCGGTGCTACATTGGGCGACAGGGCTTGAGATGTCATTTCATCTCAATATCGGGTAAAAGTCCCACAAAATTGGAAGCAACGTCTCCAAAATGACCTTTACAGTGTTGACGGGGAAGTTAGCCTCAAATCAAACAAACAAAAGAACCAGTATTATTTTTGAAAACTGCAGTTGCACTCTACCAGTATTAATTTTGAACACTGCAGTTGCATCTATACATCTTTAGGGTAGGGAAGAGTTACTATTTCTGTTCAAGAGATAGAAAATGTACCTTGTTCTATCTATCTATCTATCTATCTATCTATCTATCTATCTATCTATCTATCTATCTATCTATCATCTATCTATCTATCTATCTATCTATCTATCTATCTATCTATCTATCTATCTATCTATCTATCTGTCTGTCTGTCTGTCTGTCTGTCTGTCTGTCTGTCTGTCTTTATCTATCTATCTGTCTGTCTGTCTCTATCCCCGAAGTGGCCCCCGCCCATCGAGGCTTGAAGAAATAGATGGGCTGAATGATGCTTCCACGCGGAGCTGAAATCGACCGCACAGGAGTACTGCCTGGTTAAGTGCTTAGAGGATCTTTGCCTGCCCAGGGAAAGTGGTGCGAGTCAGACCGTCCATGCTTATAAACCGTATTGGTTTCATTGGGATACAAGGCTTGAGATGTAATTTCACGCAGAGCTGAATCCGACCGCACACAAGTACTGGTTACCCACTTAGAGGATCTAAGCCTGCCCAGGGAAAGCGGAGCGAGTCGGACCGTCCAAGCCTATAAACCCTATTAGTTTCATTGGGCGACAGGGCTTGAAATGTCATTTCAACACGATGTCGGGTAAAAGTCCCACAAAATTGGAAGCAACGTCTCCAAAATATGCTGACGGGGACATTAAACATCAAATCAAACAAACAAATTGAGATGTCATTTCATCTCAATGTCAGATAAAAGTCGCACAAAATTGGAAGCAACATCATCAAAATTACCTATATGGTGTTGATTGGGACGTTAAACATCAAATGAAACAAACAAAACTCCCAATGAGGATGTAAGATGGGTCTAAAAGACGATTCTTCAGGAATCATGATTCCACTATACACAAGTTACAAGTACGTCAGATTCGGTGTACATTATTACATACACTCCGAAAGCTTACACAGTAATTCTGAAATTACGGCATCTATAACCTGCACAGGCACTGAAAATTCTTTCTCAGAATATAGATGTGACTAGTTCAGTATCACAGGGTTGGCCCGTTGATTTGTCCAGTAAACTTAGTGAATGTGTAAAAAGTCAAAATATGGGTAAAAAATATATCTACAATGCAATCCAGTAACATTGCGTACATTAAGTTTTGATAGCTCTTATGTGTGACTTTGTCAAAGCCGCCATTGACTATCACAAACATTGCAACACTTTCCGTACCATCTATCTGCAATGAAAATTGATCTCGGAATTTTTAACAAACAGGACCAAGGGATACCCCTTGAAATGGAACTACCAATTTTGTCGCCCAACACTGCACACTAAAAAAGGTTTGAGCTACTTGAACATGGGGCTTGTCACAAACAAGTTGTTGATTAGTTATTCTGCAATGTTGTTAGATGCAATGAGTTGAGATACAAAATATTTGTGCATTTGGCTAGTTTAAACTCAGTCTTGACTATGGAAATCTTCGGATTTTTCTTATTTTGAGAAAAATTGAAAAGTTCTGCGAAACTGGCACATCTGCATGTGCAAGCTCATGTTTTCAAGGCTTTACACAACTTAATCTGACCATCGGGGCTTGAAGAAATTGATTGGATGCATGATGCCTGTACGCAGACGAGTACTCCGCTTAAAGAATCTAAGCCTGCCCTGGCCCAGGCCAAGCGGTTGTGTCAGAACATGCATGCTATTAAACCATATTGGTTTCGTTGGGTGACAGGGCTTGAGATATCATTTCATCTCAATCTCAGGGGTAAAAGTCCCACAAAATTAGAAGCAATGTCTCTATATAGTGCTGATGGGGATGTTAAACCTTAAATCAAACAAAACACTCCTGGTGTAAATTACATACACTCCAGGTTTGGCAGGATGGAGCTGCCTACACAGTAATCACGCTGTTGTTGATGTAATTATGGTAGGGATCACTCATATTTTTGCTTTTTACACATTCCACAAGTTTTTAGGGCAAATCAAGGGGCCAAAATAGAAACAATAGATGGGAAGATATGTGTTCTTAGGGGAGATTCTGGGTAATTGATAGTATTTTTTTTAGCTCGCCTGTACGAAGTACATGGAGAGCTATTGTTGTCACCTCGGATGGCGTGCGCGTGCGCATGCACGTGCGCGTGCATGTGCGCGTGCGCATCACACTGCGTTAAAGTTTTTTCAAATGCTTATATCTCAACAGTCACTCATCACAGAGCACTCATATTTGGAACTTTGGTACCTGGGAGGGTCTTCTGATGTTCAAAGAAAACAGACCCCTGTGATGATGCCCCGGGGTGGGGCTTGGGGTCAAAATCTAGAACACCTATGTAATACTGTGTTAAAGTTTTTGAAATGCTTATATCTCAGCAGTCACTCATCACAAAGCATTCATATTTACAACTTGGATACCTGGGAGTGTCTTCTGAGATTCCAAGACAACACCCCCCTGGGTTCATGCCTGGGAGTGGGGATGGGGTGGTTTTAGGGGTTAAAATCTAGGACAACTTTGTAATTTGTTGTATACCTTTCCCTTATGCTAACAAGTTATAGACATAATTGGTTTTACATCAGCCAACCAAGTGACAGTGGTTCAAGTGTAAAAGGGTGAAAGTCATGGTGACCTATATTTCACGGTCCAGTGATTTTGCCTTTTATCTTGAAGACTATTTGTTGGAGAAATGTCATACCTGGGATATTAGTTCCATGTGACACCATGATTGAC
Organism: Lucinisca nassula; assembly: GCA_963580285.1. Classification (NCBI taxonomy): domain Eukaryota; kingdom Metazoa; phylum Mollusca; class Bivalvia; order Lucinida; family Lucinidae; genus Lucinisca; species Lucinisca nassula. The sequence continues at coordinate 44,043,895 of OY757025.1, read as the reverse complement.
CTCAAAATATATCTCGGTCACTGTGACCTATATTTCATGGTTCAGTGATTTTGACTATTATCGCAAATACTATTTGATGGAGAAATGTCATACCTGGATTATTAGTTCAATGTGACCTGATAATTGACCGCAAAATATATCTAGGTCAGTGTGACCTATATTTCATGGCTCAGTGATTTTGCCTATTATCTCGAATACTATTTGATGCAGAAATGTCATACCTGGATTATAAGTTTCATTTGACCGGATAATTGACCCCAAAATATAACTAGGTCAGTGTGACCTATATTTCATGGTTCAGTGATTTTGTCTTTTATCTTGAATACTTTTTGATGGAGAGATGTCATACCTTGATTATTAGTTCCATGAGACCCCATGATTGACCTCAAAATATAGCTAGGTCAGTGTGACCTATATTTCATGGTTCAGTGATTCTGCCTTTTATCTTGAATATTATTTGATGGAGAAATGTCATACCTGGGTTATTAGTCCCATGTGACCCCATGCTTGACCTCAAAATATGTCTAGGTCACTGTGACCTATATTTCATGGTTCAGTGATTTTGTCTATTATCTTGAATACTATTTGATGAAGAAATGTTACACCTGGATTATTTATTCCATGTGACCTGATTATTGACCACAAAATAAATCCAGGTCATTGTGACCTATATTTCATGGTTCAGTGATTTTCCCTATTATCTTTATTACTATTTGATGGAGAAATGTCATACCTGGGTTATTAGTTCCATGTGACCCCATGATTTACCTCAAAATATATCTAGGTCACTGTGACCTATATTTCATGGTTCAGTGATTTGCCTATTAGCTTTAAACATTTTTCATGAAGAAACATCATGCCTGGATTATTTATTCCATGTGACCCCATGATTGACCTCGAAATTATATCTTGGTCAGTGTGACCTAAATTTTATGATTCATTGATTTGCCAAATTGAATACTATTTTTTTTTTTTTTTTTTTGGAAACTTCAGTCCTGAATTACAAGTTCCATGTGATGAGATGATTGACATGGAAATATATCTAGGTCAGTGTGACCTATTTTCATGGTTCATTGATTTTGCCTTATAATTCATACACATTGTGATTCTGAAATGTAATATTTGGCAAATATGTTCCATGCGACCTGGTCACTGACCTCAAAATGTATCTAGGTGTGTGTGACCTATATTTCATGGTTCAGTAATTTTACCTTCTATGTTGAAGGCGCGAAACAGGCGAGCTATGCTGTCTGGCGACAGCTCTTGTTTTTTTTTTTTCGTTTTTTTTTTTTTTTGCTGTCCAAGCAATAAAGCGGCAATCATTTTGGGTCAGGCCTTGGCAAAAGATAAGAATAAGACCAGAATAAATATTATTTGATCCAACGTTATTTTTACACCAGGAGAAATATATTTGGCTGCATGGAGTTTCCCGGTAAAGCGAAATCAACAGCACCTTTACATTATGAAAACATGCCTATACAATACAATGTAAACTTAAACGCCGAAAAAAAACCCTGAAAATTTCAAGATGGAACAGTGTGATGTTTTTCTTATTTCCATCCAAAATATAGATTGTGGGTACAAGTTAGAACCGCCTCATTGAGGTGGTTCTAACCAGTTCCCACAATCTATGGTGGGGGGGGGGGTTGATTTTAAGATTATTTCACTCATATCGAGCCGATCGTTAGTCAGAGGTGGACGAAAACCGGAGTACCCGGAGAAAAATCACCTGACCTACATGTACCATTGCAGAACTTGGCGTCTCACATGTGACCCGAGTGAGGCTCGAATCACAGTGGTGAGAGACCTAATGATTATGAGTGAGCGCTCTTATCCACTAGGCCACGGAGGCCTGTCACAATCTATATTTTAGAGAGGAAAAACGAAACATAAGGTTTTCGCACTGTAAACCCAAGTTGTACTATTAGGGTTCAAGGGGCTCAGGATTATATAGGCTTGTTTTTGTGATGAAACTACTTGTAAACTGCTTAGAGGATCTAAGCCTGCCCAGGCAGAGTGGTGTGAGTCTGACTGTCCATACATATACACTGGTTTCATTGGATGGTAGGGAATGACACAATGATTTGTATAGACTTCTGATACATTAGATGCATGTATTGCTGTTATCTATCAAAGATGTTTTATTAGCCAGAAAAAATGAAATGGTTAAAGTGCTATACAGATTCTAAACTCTAGCTCAGGCAAATACTTTAATGCACTTCTAAATGAGAACTTCTAATAAGCAGGGACTGACAAATCCATTGCCCAGCTGCCATGAGGGCAAGTCCAAATTTTTCAAAATAGTCCTGTTTATATTTGTTTGTTTTTTTATTTCATCTTTTCATTACTTTTATAATACATTTGTATTTCTGTCCCTAAATATTTTATCTCGTGGAAAATGAAATACAATGGTCAATGGTTTCGAAAAGCTATCCATTTAATTATTCTGCTACTTTTATGGCATAAGAGTATGGCAAAATATGAGCTGTTGATAGTAAGATGGAAAAATATGGTTTTAATTTTTGGGTGCGGTAGGGCTTGAGATGGCATTCAATACAAAGATCAGTTAAAAGTCCCACAAAATGTGAATCAACATCTTCAAAATGATGTAAATAATGTAAACAGGTACGTAAAGGTAAATTCAAACAAATGAAAAGGTTGCGTTATCTGTGTGGTAATTATTAGCTGTATGATCTTTGTCAGTTTCACCGTGGTTTAGTAAACAAACTGGAGTGTGATAGCTCAGTGGTTAGTGCACTTGCCTCTGATGCTGGAGGTCCCAAGTTCCGTCCCCGGCAGCGACTATAAAATTTCGGTGTCCTAACACGCCCCATTGGCATCATTTGCAGGGATGAATGTCATAAAGTGCACCGTCCTTCTGATCTGGACGTTAGCTGGAGGCCCTGTGCAGGGAGGGTTATGCCCTGTGCAGGTTAACCCTTTTTTGTACCAAATGGAATCTTCCTTCTTATATATTGCAGGAGTTCATTTCAAAATTTAGGGGTGTCAGGTTGTGTTTTTATCAAAATGTATTTGGAAAATGACTGTACTTTTAACAAACAGCGGAGGCCCTGATTAGTCGCCACGTTCTGCGGCGTCTCATCTGGGCCTGCACTGTTTGCCAGGGTACCCATTTTGGGGTTTCCGGTACTAAACGGGTTAAAGACCCCTACAATAATAATTACAAGATTACTGTGTGGGCTTTCATCCTGCAAACCTCGGGTGTATGTAAAGTACACCTGAGAGGTGACCGATCGCAATTAAAGTAGAAAGAAAAGAAACTGCTGCATACTTCATATGTGAAATGAACATAAGGTGTAATTTTTGGACGCCTATTTTTGACCAGATATTGAAGTTTTTCTGTGCAGTATGTAACAATTGGATAATCTTTGTAAGGAGGCGTATTGAGACCACTTGCACTTCCACATTTCACTTGTTCTGGATCACAATTCACCTATTGCTGTGGTTCTGGCCATCAGGGTGTAGAGTTTTGTTGTTGTTGTTTTCTTCTGGAGCTAGGAGCTGCATGCTTAGATTGATCGGTCCTGATTTTCTTCGACTGCAGTGGAAAAATCCTCACTGAGCATTGTTGGCTGTATTGTTTTAACAACAGGTACATTGAACTGAAACACCAATTTTTAAGCAAGATGTTTCAAGAAAAATGTACCTACTGTATTATTTTATTCACTCATTTCACAGCAGGAAAACTTTTGTTTACTTCCCCTCGCCAACACTAACGGCTATTAGTTTTGACACGGTCTGTGACACGGTGTGTGTAGTACTACCTCATGCAGTGGAATATACCAGCGAAAGGGTAAAGAAGACACGTTTTTATCGTTGAATTAGATGCAGCTGTTAAACTGGAAAAAAGCTGTTTTGTGAGTTGATATAGCCATGATAGCGCAGCCAAGTTTGTTTATTTCGAAAAGATGAACGTGCGTCCATGGTAACAAGAAAGTTCAAGTTTTATCCAATCAGGTTTGCTTCCGGCAACCGGAAGGTGTAAAACCGGAAGTACGAACAAATTTTTGGCTTTAGTCCAGTTGGCTTTTGAGGTTTTGAATGGGTGGGGTATGTTCATAAATAAATACACGTGTAACCGTTAAGCAACCAACTCTCGTTGTTTGCCGCCTTCGGCGGCAACCAACTCGTTGGTTGGTTGCTATTAAAAACATAAATATCCTCTATATATTCTTGCTGAAGAAACATAAGTAGCTTTTTCATACTCACGGTGTTAACCTTAAATAGCGGAACTTGCTAGAACAGTGAACAGTGTGACCTCTAACGAGAGCTAACAATTCTTTGAACAACTTGAAGGGTCTCCCGGGGGAAAAGCAGTAGTTTCCTTACTGTTGACTAGAGAGTGCATTATTGATTTCCCCCTTAAGAACCTCAGTCCGGGGATTCAACAAGAGCTAATCACCATATTAGGGACTGCCTTTGGTATGCTATGGACAGTATATCACAAGGTGCAATAAAAAAAATTATGAACACACGGTGTGTGCTACTGTTACAAGAATAAATGCATTTGAGGTATTTGCATGATATTTGTCATGGTAGGATACATTTGGCTAAGTTGTGTTGGCATCTATCCCAGCCTACCTTGCTCATGACCTTAATAAAAATGTCACAAACTTGAAGATTTTTGTATCTATTACTTTCCAAGTCATTAAGAGGTCTGTGCTTAGATTTGAGATGATATTTACTGGACCGAATGTCAAGACAGTGCCCATTCCAGTCCTTGGCCTTGAAAACTGACAGAGGAAACGATCAGGAGCTAATACAATAACATAACGTAAACAAGTCCGTGAAATGAAGACCCCCCCCCCCCTGAACCCACTTTATATAGAGAAAACTGGGGTTTACGGGGGGTATTCATTATGTTTCTTATTTCTGCTCCAAGACATAGGTTGTGGGTACTCGTTAGAACCGCCTCAATGAGGCGGTTCTAACGATCACACACAACCTATGTTATGAGCATTTATAAGAAAATATCAAGGATTTTCATCAGAAAAGTAGTCTAGACTGAATCACTGAGAAGCTTTTTTTCAAACAGGTACAGACTCAGATAATCCAAAACGTAATTCAAAAGGGACAGCCTACATAACTTGGGAAAGAATCAGCATCATCAGCATAACAAACATTCTTGCACACCAGATAAGGAAATCCATAGTTTTAACCTGTGATAGAAATTCTGTTTCTAACTCTGGTGTTCTTACACAAAACCGAATAATCTCGCGTGTTTGATAAATGCACTGGTTAAATACGACCTCATATGCGCCGTCGTTAAGGTTGAAGTCACAGCACGTTCCGTGACGTCACTAAACATCACTGAAGTGTCACATTGGCGGACGTCGGCAATGAAAGTGAATGCAGTATTAAAAACCTACGCTCAAAAATGGAAGGTATCCTACATGGGTGTTTGAGGGTGGATGGAAAAAATCGTTCCTCGGGATTACTGTCCGGCAGCACTCGTTTATCATATGACGCCGCTTCTGGGAGTGAAATAACGTCATGTAATAAATTCGATAATCCACAAGTGCATCACGAAAACACGCCTATATAATTTAGACCCCCTTGAACCCAACTGTAATATAGGAAATCTGGGGTTTACAGGGGTAAACCTTATTTTTCTTATTTCTGCCCTAAAATATAGATTGTGAGTACTCGTTTGAACCGCCTCGATGAGTATCCACAATCTATATTTTGGGCAGAAATAAGAAAAATAAGGCGGTTCTAACGAGTACCCACAATCTATATTTTGAACAGCAATAAGAAAAATATCACAATTTTTCATCTTAAAATTTCGTTTTTGTCGGCGGAAAAGTTTACAATATATTTGTATAGACGTGTTTTCGTAATGTGAGCTACGGCGAAATAAGTTTATCATATGACGCGGCTACCGGGAGTGCAATAACGTCATGTAAAAAATTCGATAATCCACTAGTGGATTAAATATGCAAATTAGTTAAATACGCTCCTTTACGTTACATGTACGACGTCCCTAACCACTGCGCGTTTACCTGTGGCGCAATACTGACACTTTTGTAAAACAATCGTGACTAAAATGCGTTTTAAATGCCATATAATACGAGTCAATAGAATCATGTAAAAGCCCCGCATTTTATCCGTTTTCATCAGCTCGGTTAAAAAATTCGATGATACATCACGAAAACACGTCCATATTATTTTGACCCCTTTGTGCCCCGCTTTTTAGCTCATCTGTCACGTAGTGACAAGGTGAGCTTTTGTGATCACATTTTGTCCGTGCGTCCGTGCGTCCGTCCGTGCGGCCCTGCGTAAACAATTTCTTGTCCGCACGATAGCATCTTCATTTATGATTTGATTTTAACCAGACTTGCACAAAACTTGTACCACCATGAGATCTGGGTTCCTTTCTTAAAACCAGCCATATCCCATCATGTGTTACGGAGTTTCGGCCCCTGAAAGGGCAAAAAATGCCTATTTGGGTCTTGTCCGCACGATAGCATCTTCATTTATGATTTGATTTTAACCAGACTTGCACACATCTTGTTCCACCATGAGATCTGGGTTCCTTTCTTGAACCAGCCATATCCCATCATGTGTTACGGAGTTACGGCCCCTGAAATGGCAAAAATTGCCTATTTTGATCTTGACTGAATGATAGATGTTTCATTTATGATTTGATTTTAACTAAACTTGCACACAATTTGTACCACCACAAAATCTTGGTCAAGTTCGAATATGGGTCATGTCGGGTCAAAAAGTAGGTCAGTAGGTCAAATCAGAAAAAAACCTTGTGAAGACACGAGAGGCCACAGTTTTGGTCCGATAATCATCAAACTTGCCCAGAATGATCATCTTGACAATATCTCAGTCCAATGCGAATATGGGTGTTGTCGGGTCAAAAAGTAGGTCAGTAGGTCAAATCATAGAAAAACCTTCTGAACACACTAGAGGCCACAATTTATGTCCAATCATCATCAAACTTGCTCAGAATGATCATCTTGATAATACATGTTTCTTGGTCACATTCGAATATGAGTCATGCCGGGTCAAAAAGTAGGTCAGTAGGTCAAATTATAGAAAAACCTTGTGAATACACTAGAGGCCGCAGTTTTGGTCCAATTATTATAAAACCAGCCCAGAATGATAATCTTGACAATATCTCGGTCAAATTTGAATACGGATCATGTCTGGTCAAAAAGTAGGTCAGTAGGTCAAATCATAGAAAAACCTTGTGAACACACTAGAGGCCACAGTTTTGGTCCGATCATCATCAGACTTGCCCAGAATGATCCTTTTGACAAACTCGGTCAAGTTCGAATATGGGTTATGCCGGATCACAAAGTAGGTCAGTAGGTCAAATCATAGACAAACCTTGTGAATACACTAGAGGCCACAGTTTTTTGACTGATCATCATGAAACTTGCTCAGAATGATTATCTTGACAATTTCTCGGTAAAGTTCGAATATGGGTCATGTAGGGTCAAAAAGTAGGTCAGTAGGTCAAATCAGAGAAAAACCTTGTGAACACACTAGAGGCCACAGTTTTGGTCCGATCATCATCAAACTTGCTCAGAATGATATTCTTGACAATATCTCGGTCAAGATCGAATATGGGTCATGTCGATTCAAAAAATAGGTCAGTAGGTCAAATCATAGAAAAACCTTCTGAACACACTAGAGGCCACAGTTTAGGTCCGATCATCATTAAACTTGCCCAGAATGATCATCTTGACAATATCCGGGCCAAGTTTGAATGCGGGTCATGTCGGGTCAAAAAGTATGTCAAGAGGTCAAATCATAGTAAAAGCTTGTGAACACACTAGAGGCCACAGTTTTGGTCCGATCATCTTCAAACTTGCCCAGAATGATCATCTTGACAATATCTCAGTCAAGTTCAAATATGGGTCATGTTGGGTTAAAAAGTAGGTCAGTAGGTCAAGTGATAGAAAAACCCTCTGAACACACTTGCGGCTACAGTTTTGGTCCGATCATCATCAAACTTGCTCAAAATGATAATTTGACAATATCTCGGTTAATTTCGAATATGGGTCATGTCTGGTCAATATGTAGGTCAGTAGGTCAGATTGTTGAAAAACCTTGTGAACACACTAGAGGCCCAAGTTTTGGTCCGATCATCTTCAAACTTGCTCAGAATGATCATCTTGACAATATCTGTGTCAAGTTTGAATGTGTACATCTATTTTTGATTATGTTAGAACAAAACGATCTAAAGTTAATTTGAACGTAAACAATTCAACTTCATGGAATTCGTACATGTCAATAAACAAGATTGAGATTTTAAATCATCATAAAGTTTGAGCCTCTAATAGATAAGTACAACAGAAAACGAAATGGGATGCTCAAGCAGTACAGATATTTGAAAACACTAGTTTTTTAGCTCACCTGAGCAAAGCTCAAGGCGAGCTTTTGTGATCACCTTTTGTTCTTCGTACATGCGTCGTTCGGCGTGCGTCGTGCGGCGTGCGTCGTCAACATTTACCTTGTTAAGACTAGAGGCCACAATTTTGTTTCAATCTTCATGAAACTTTACCAGAATGTTTATCTTGATGATATCTGGGTCAAGTTCGAATATGGGTCATGTCAGGTCAAAAACAAGGTCAGTAGGTCAAATCATAGAAAAAACGTTGTTAAGACTCTAGAGGCCACAGTTTTGGTCCAATCATCCTGAAACTTACACAGAATGATCATCCTGACAATATCTTGGTCAAGTTCGAATATGAGTCATGTCGGGTCAAAAAGTAGGTCAGCAGGTCAAATCATAGAAAAACGTTTTGAACACTCTATAAGGCCACAGTTTCAGTCAAATCATCATAAAACTTGCTCAGAATGATCATCTGGACAATATCTCAGTTAAGTTCGAATATGGGTCATGTCAAATCAAAAAGTAGATCAGTAGGTTATTTTGTCATAACTTTTGAACCATTTGAGATAGAGCCTTCATATTTTGCATGTAGGTTCCATCTGACAAGTGCTTCCCACTCATAAAGATTTGACCTGTGACCTTGACCTGTGATCTACTTTATCATACCTTTTGAACCATATGAGATAGAGCCTTCATATTTGGCATGCATGTTCCTTGTGACAAGGTTTTCTCAGCCATTCATAACTTTTGACCCATGACCTTTGACCTACTTTGTCATAACTTTTAAAGCATTTGAGATACAGCCTTCATATTTAGCATGTAGGTTCCTTGGGACAATGTTGCTTAGATTATCCTCTACCAAAAAGGCTAAAACAATCCCACTCGGATGAACAAAATGGCCACCGGAGGTAAAAATAGTAAAATATTGTAAAGATTCAAACGGAAACTTCCCCTAAACCCTAAGGCCAATTTGATTCAAAGATCCCGGGAATGTTGCCTAGGTTACTCCCTACCAAATAAGCTAAAATCACTCTGCTGATGAACAAGAGCTAAAAATAGAATGTACTCGAGACTGACACACAGGTGAGCGAACCAGGGCCGTCTGGGCCCTCTTGTATATAGTAAAACTGGAGTTTACAGTTGTAAACCTTATTTTTTATTATTTCTGCTCCAAAATCTAGATTGTGGGTACTCGTTAGAGCCGCCTCGATGAGGCGGTTCTAACGAGTACCCACAATCAATATTTTAAGCAAAAATAAAAAAAAATACCATTTTTCATCTTAAAAGTTTCCTTTTTTCGGCGATAAAGTTTACAATGTATTTATATAGGCGTGTTTTCGTAATGCATGAGCACTCATGTAAGATCGGCTCTAGAAATACCGGTGGTTTCTATTTCAGGTAAAATGTGTCAATATCTTAAGCACTTCTCTTAAAATGAAAGCTATATGACTATAAATAGTCTAAATTCCTCAACATGTTTTATACTTTTTTACACAACCAGACCAAAGTACGCCTTTTTGGAGCACAAGAGGATTACTTTGAAAGGCCAACTTTATTTTACAGTTTTGTTTGTGACTGCAAGAACGAGCCGAGTAGTCTGACGCAAATGTCTAACGCCTACCAGCTTGAACTCGAAAATCTAGTTAATAGTGGACGGTATGATGGTGATTCCGACTTTACAGTGGTCCTTCAACCGTTTTACCAGTACACTAAACCTCCTAAGACTTACGTAAGCTTTATACAGTCGATACTTTGCTGGCTTGAACACTTCTAACCAATTACGATAACACATCCGTGTGACATACATGTAGTGCATTCTTTCATATCTCCAAAAAGATAATTTTCCAGATGAAAAATGTAATGTTTTTCTGACGTATGCGCCAAACATAGGTTGTGAGTGCTCGTTAGAACCGCCTCTACCTATGTCTTGGAGCAGTAAAAAGAAAAAAATATATATATACCCCCGTAAACCCCAATGTTTCACTATATCTCGATCTTATAATATCTGGTTTACGATAACTAGCTTTACTACATGATTTTTTTTTTCGAAATAATGCCATTGGATGCGATAAAGAAAAGGTAAAATACATTGAATAGATTATGTTTTGTCCTGAAAAGGGAAATTGACTATCACTATAAACCCATAGCCCCAGATAGGAGGGTACAGCCAAAAATTTTCAAGCACATCAGGCAAAGAAATCCATAGTTTTTGCTTGGAATAGAAATTCTGTTCTAACCCTGGTGTTCTTACCCAAAATCGAATATTCTCGCGTTTTTGATAAATGCACTGGTTGAATACGACCCCATATGCGCCGTCGTTAAGGTTGATGTCACAGCACGTTACGTGACGCCACTAAACACTCCTGTAGTGTCATCACAATATGGCGGACGTCGGTAACCAAATTGACTGCAGCGTTAAAAGTCAGCGCTAAGAAATAGAAGGTATGCAAGAAAAAGTATCCTATATGGGTGTAAGTCGTGGATAGAGAAATTCGTCCCTCGGGATCACTGTCCGGCATCACTCGACAAGCCTCGTGATGCCGGACAGTGACCATCGGGACACCCCCCCCCCTCACGCCCATATAAGATTTTTATTATCTTTATTTTTGCATTCAGTTATTGCTGTGGATACTCATTTCTAAGAAATGAGTGGATACTCATTTCCAAGAAATGAGTATCACAACATATGTTTTCATGCAGAAATAAGAAAATATCTGTACTTTTTGGAGGAAAAGGCGCGTAATATGGCGCTATGAGACCCATAAATGATGTTTTTGTACACGAGGGTCTAACAAGAGTTTACATTGCTTGCTTTTAAACCGGGGTCTACCAAGGGTCTACATTGCTATATTTAAGTTCATAAATATAAGGCTAATCAAAACTGTCTGAACATGTTACGCCTCTACAAAGAGACAGTCGATCCACAAGTGCCACCAGGACTCTGATGGGAGCTGTGGGTTAATTGTATCGATTCTTGATCATTGCCTCCACTTCTATTTTGATAAAAGCGTGGGGATTTTATATAACACAACTAGTGTGACATTTCGTATGATGTGATGTGATGTCTGATGGGAAAACGCCTTGACTGACATAAGCTTTCATCTGCGTCAACATCTTCTGTATAACAATGACATATTGTATTGTATTATAAATGGGTATCTTACGTTTATCCAGAACGAATATCTTTCATATGAACAAAAAAAAACGTTGTTTCCTCAGTTCTGCTCTAAACAAAGATTTTTGTTGCTTTTGGGACACACCTAACGGAGGTAGTTATAACAGGAAACCCACAACACGTTATGTGCACACAAAACGGTAGCATATTTACCCCTAGTCTTATAATTCTCTTTGCGAGTGTTACTTGTACAAAAAGAATTAGCATAATGTGTTCTGGCCCAGTGGGTCACACCATCTCCACTCAACATAGCCAGTATTTGTAACGAGTTCAATACTTTAGTTTTAGTCAGTCACTGTTTATACACATGCATTTATTTTTCATTTTCAGGACGGCAAATATGATTTGTCCTATTTTGCTCCAGACTGTTTCCACTTTAGTGCGAAAGGAACTTATACCGCCGCTAAGTCTTTGTGGAATAACATGGTAAGAGAGAGAGGGACAGAAATACAGACAGACAGACAGACAATTTGAGTCTATGGAACACGTTTCAGCGTATTCTTTCTGCAAATAACCTTTTTCAGTTTCTGACCCAGTAGGTCAAATCTGGCTTCCATCCGCGTACATAGCGGTTTCTTTCCATTTTTTATGAATTTTGCAAAGTATACAGAAAAAGGCAGCATAACCTATGTACAATGTCCGAAGCTCAAAGTGGAACTAAATCAGTAGTGAACTCGCTAAAGTCGATTTTTTTTTATATCTTTGTTTGTCGCGTTTTTCGGCGAAAACTTCTTTATTTTAGATTTTTTATCAACACATTCAGCCGGAAAGGTGTAGAGCAGAAGCTCCGCCAACTTCTCGAGAAGGAGTCAGACTTCAGAGCTGTATATTTTTTTGCTCTGATCGGATAGCCTTTTTATAATTTTTGAATATTTCGATAAAAACTAAGTCCAATTCTGTCACTCATACCTGTAAATAAATAAGTAGTCTATTTAAATGGACATATCTCGTGCAGCCAACGAAACGACTAACGGTAGGGACGCTGAACAAAGCCTTTGAGTGTATACAGTCAAAAGCATGAAATACGTGAGCAGACCTTTAGTTCAGACAAAACAGAGCTGCGCCTTTGATCAATCTTGGTGAAACTATTAAAAATACAACTCAATCCAATGCGACTTTCTGTTTGAATCTCGAAAGTAAACATTATGAGCACGCAGGATGTTTGAATGACCCACATAATTATCCTTCAGTCAAGAACAGAACAGACGACAACTTGAAAAAACCACACCATCGAGGCGCGGCTTGTGGAAATCGGAAATTTTGCACAAAATTGAAATTGTAGACATTTCCATCTGATTGCATCTCTGCTCAGACAACTAAGGGGTATCACACTTTTTTGAGAAATTGGCGGAGCTTCTGCTCTACAACTTAGCTGTATATTTTTTTGCTCTGATCGGATAGCCTTTTTATAATTTTTGAATATTTCGATAAAAACTAAGTCCAATTCTGTCACTCATACCTGTAAATAAATAAGTAGTCTATTTAAATGGACATATCTCGTGCAGCCAACGAAACGACTAACGGTAGGGACGCTGAACAAAGCCTTTGAGTGTATACAGTCAAAAGCATGAAATACGTGAGCAGACCTTTAGTTCAGACAAAACAGAGCTGCGCCTTTGATCAATCTTGGTGAAACTATTAAAAATACAACTCAATCCAATGCGACTTTCTGTTTGAATCTCGAAAGTAAACATTATGAGCACGCAGGATGTTTGAATGACCCACATAATTATCCTTCAGTCAAGAACAGAACAGACGACAACTTGAAAAAACCACACCATCGAGGCGCGGCTTGTGGAAATCGGAAATTTTGCACAAAATTGAAATTGTAGACATTTCCATCTGATTGCATCTCTGCTCAGACAACTAAGGGGTATCACACTTTTTTGAGAAATTGGCGGAGCTTCTGCTCTACAACTTTCTCGCTGAATGTGTTGATCAAAAATCTGAAATCAAGTTATCGCCGAAAAACGCGACAAAAAAGTTAAAAAAAAATCTACTTTAGTTCCATATACTCAATGGTTACTTGCATCAGGTACTTTACGAATACGGCTATACAAATACATTGTAAATTTTACCGCCGGTAAAAAGAGAACGTTTAAGATAAAAATGTGATATTTTGTTTTAATTTTTGCTCAAAATACAGATTGTAGGTAGTCGAAAGAATCGCACTATCAATGCGGTTCTAACGAGTACCTAAAAATCTTTATTTCAGAATCGCATCATCGATGCGGTTCTAACGCGTTTCCACTATCTATATTTCAGAACAGAAGTAAGAGAAAATAAGGTTAACCACTGTAAAATAGAAAAGGAGGCAATGGTCAGGAATCGATACAATTAACTCACAGCTCCCATTAGAGACACCAAATGGAAAGAAACACAAAACATGAAACAATAGACCCTAATGAAAACATCAATTATAGCGGAAAGCAAAACCCACAAAATGGCCATTAGGCTATACAAAATAAAATAATATAAGCGACACAAACACCCTAAAGACAAACCATAACAAAAATAAACCGCGACAGAAGAACCGCCTTGGAACGGTCAGCGGAAACGAATTCTACTGGGGGGATTAAATCGATTTTACGTGGCCACAATCCTAGCCCTTACTTCCGTCGCGATTAAGACAAATAATTTGTTCAGTCTGCATGAATGCCTCCTAAGTCATCAGTGCATTATCTCCGTGATGCAAAAAATTAAACAATCACAGAGATGAAACAACGGTGAGGACTCGACAGCAAGAAACCACTGAAATGCTGGAGCAAAAGACATTTATTTGGTTAACTACCATGCATGCAGTCTGTCGTATAACATTTATGTTGTACCCAATCTTTTTATATCGAAGAATGATTTTACGAAATTGGCTGATGAAGTCATTGCGGTTTTACATTTTTCTGAATTGTTATACTAAATAGAAGTTGAGGTCACTATAAAATTTGGGTTCCAATAAACCTTGTTGCAGAAGAGATTTAAGAACAATATTGAATTTTGAAATTAAATCAGAATGACGTCTATAAAATTTTGAAACGACTTTGCGTAGTTTATGGTACCGATAATCCTGATTAAGAAGTTTAGCCGTTAACAATTTATTACGAGTGTTAAAGTCAGTTACATGACTACACCATCTGACAAATTGAATTAATTGCGAAATACAAACGCCATAGGATTGCGCACGAGGAACATCACCATCCAAAAAAGGAAATCCATCTATAATAGACTGCTGTAAATCCAAAAACGGGGGATCGGTATCAGAATAATTTGTTTTATTTAACTGAAAGTCGGGGGGGGGGGTTGACTGAGTTAACCATCGAAATAGGTATTATCAATATTTAATAAATCATCCAAATATCTAGAAGTGAAGCTAACAGCTTCAATGATTTCAGACTGGTTTTCAACATAAAGGGACATCATGAAAAGGAGAAGTAAAACAAAGATCAGGAATCGATACAATTAACTTACTCCACCCATCAAAGACGCCAAAGGGAAAGAAACACAAACATTAAGGGACCAGACCATAATGGAAACCTAAACAAAGGAAGGCCATAAGGACAGTTACTTTCCCACAAAACGACCATATGACCATCCAAAATCAAAAGACAAAAGTGATACACACAGTAAGTAACACACAAAACATAAATAAATCGCCACAGAAGAACCGCCTTGGAACGGTCAGTGGAAAGATTTCCACTGTGGGGGGGGGGGGGCTTAAATCGATTTTACGTGGCCATAATCCTCGCCCTTACTTCCGTCGCGACTTAGACAAATAATTTGTTCAGTCCGAATGAAGGCCTCCTAACTAATCAGTGCAACATCTCCTTGAACACAAATAATCAAAGAACCACAGAGGTGAGACAACGGTTAGGACTCGACAGCAAGAAGTCTCTTTCATAACAAAACAAAAACAGATCAGCCACAAGCGATGCTCAGTTAGTACCCATCGGAATACCCACAACTTGTCTAAATAACTTAGTACCCATTCTTATGTAAATATTGTCAAGTAGCAGGTGAGAGCTTCACACACGTTCTGACATGACCATAAAGTATAATTTTTATGCTCTTCAGAAGTGAAAAAAAAAAACGTTTCTTACATTACATAGAGGGAGTCTTCCCCGTGAGATGTTCATTCAATTAAATCATTAAGTTTTTCTTTTATAAGACTTTATAACCCTAGTTATACTATATAAAAGTTGGGTTCAAGGTGGTCAGACTTATAACGGCGTGTTTTTGTGCTGATCTGATCAAATATACCTACCTGACCAATATTTTACATGATTGATCACAGTAAATACATTTTCATGCATCATATTACGTGGCGTCTGAGAATGTAATAACGCCATGTATTAAACAAGTCTAAGAAAGTTGCTTTATTTAAAGATAGTCTATAAATTTAAAGACTGTCTGTAGATTTAAAGACGTATTAGTCTGTAAATTTAAAGACTGACACAAATAAAATCATGAAAATGGCGTGGCACGAAAAAATCGCACTTTGTTATTTATAGTAATTTAGTCGTTATCTGTGGAATATTTGATCGTGTGTAACTGCAAATTTAATAATTATCTTTATTTAATTAAATTCCTTAAACCATAACTGGAGATGTTTCAGAAAAACTGGTTTGTAATAAGATTCATATGTACAATGAGAAAAGGAATG
Organism: Lucinisca nassula; assembly: GCA_963580285.1. Lineage (NCBI taxonomy): Eukaryota > Metazoa > Mollusca > Bivalvia > Lucinida > Lucinidae > Lucinisca > Lucinisca nassula. The sequence goes on along the minus strand of OY757025.1, from coordinate 44,027,692 downwards.
AACGTGTATAACGGTTTCATCATTTTTTCAACATACTGGCCACCCGTTTCGACAGACAGATTTTCTGACAGATAAAAATTGATGGAATTTTCAGCCTGTTTACAACACTAAAATGTCCGAAAACGAAATGACGTGAGTACGAAACTAATCTTATGTTCGGCCTTGTCAGATATTCCCTCCCTTCTGCGGAGCTTCACCGAATTTGTGGACTAAGAGTAGGAACTGTGTTGTATTATTTCTTGAATATTTTCTATCATTAAAGCAATATTTAGACAATAAAATACATGCAGTCTTTAGCAACACTTTTCTTTAAATGAGCTGAAGAAAGGGGCTGCGTACGAGGACTGTTCAAATATGAATGCAAGTAGAACGTTTTCTCATGCACTAATGCGAAAATCACCTGGAAATAAATATCATAGCTTAGAAAAACATTTTAACCTATACATTGATACCAAACCTGTTAAAATCCGTACACTTTAGCCATGTATATCGTTCGATAAACACTGTCTTCTCTTGAATACTAATACAAAACATGGTTGGAAGAAGGTCAGAGTACGCCGTTGAAATACGGTCCTATATTAAGAATCGTTGTATTCTTGGTATACGGTGCAAAGACATTTTTGATGAAATATTTTCGGTTTATTGGCATAATGAAATGTCTTTTCCGACAGTTTTTCGTTGGTGTAAGAAATTCAGCTGTTGGCTAGGCTCAACAGAAGATGCACCACATGATCGTCAGCCGAAAAGAGCAACACCTGCCAAGATGGTTGCTAGAGTGAAAGAAATAGTTGCTACCGATGCACGATACACCACTAGGCAAATAGCTAGTATGGTTGGCATCTCATTAGGAGCAGCTCAACAATTCTGAAACGGGATTTGAAAATGAGAAAGATCTGTGCTAGATGGATTCCCCATCTGTTGAAAGATGAGCAGAAAAAGACACGCGTTCAGTGCGCCAAGAAGTTGCTTAAAAAGTTTCCAAAATACATGCACGCTCTTTCGCTAATGTCGTCACAGGTGACGAGACATGGGTTCACTTGTTTGAGCCAAAACGAAAGATTCAAGACAAAATATGGGCAACAAAGTATTTCAAAAGACCATACATTGCAAAGCGTACAATGAGCGTCAAGAAGGTAATGTATGCCATATTCTTTTCAAATCAGGGCCCTGCTATTCAGGTTGCTGTGCCTAAAGGCAAATCTGTAAATGCGAAGTTTTACAAGAATAAAGTTCTTCGAAAATTGAAGAAATATTTCACAGAACGAAGACCCGCAACTGGTTTGGCCAATGTCAGATTGCTACATGACAATGCGTCATCGGACAAGGCGTTAATTGTGCAAGACTATCTGAAGCAGGAAAAGGTTGTTGAACTCCCTCACCCCCCGTATTCACCTGAACTTTCCCCCTCGTTGTTTTTTTTTTTGTTCCCGCGGCGGAAAAATACCTTTCTGGTCGAAAATTTGTACAGCGCAAACATCTTGGTTCTGCAATATTCCAGTGCCTTCATAGTATATATCGAAAAGACTACCAAAATGCATTCAATGATTGGGATCAGAAGACTGAAAGTTTGTATATCTGTTAAAGGGGAATACTTTGAGGGGACAAAATAAATTTTTCATCGAAATCTATCACGGAATCATTTTTATGTGCTTAGTTGCATTTAATATGCTATTAAATAGATACACCATGTAACGTTACCCGTTCGATGGCCTTATCGACGTCACTTTCACTAATGGCGGAATACTTTTACATCACGAAAACATGCCAATATAAACTCAACCCCTTAAACCCCACTTTTATATAGTAAAACTGGGGTTTGCAGGGGTATGATTTTTTTCTTATTTCTGCATAAAAACAAAGATTGTGGGTACTCATTAAAACCGCCTCGGCATGGCGGTTCGAACAAGTATACAAGAGCTATATTTAGAGCAGAAATATAAAAAGTGTCGGAATTTTCCATCTGAAAATGTTCGGTGCTGTATAGGCGTGTTTTCTTAATGAAAATGTCATATGATACATATAGATAGATCATTGCCTTCGATTTCATGCATGATTGAAATTATTAAACTGGTTGCGGAAAAAAATTAAATACTCGGCGAAGCAACACATTTTATCCATTTTGCTCAACTCGTTAAATAAAATCAATAATACATGAACACTCATGTAAGATCCTCTATTTCACATTTTTCAGCAAAAATGTCAGCATATTTGCCATATTTAATGATCAAAGTTTTAACGATACGTTAACTAACGACGTCGTTAGTTTTGAACAACTGGGCCCTGGTCCACGTAGAGTATAAGTGGCTGTTCAGATACACACGCTTATCAGACTGGCCAGTGATTCGAGGTCCTTAAAGTTTTAATTTATCAGTGTCTCTTACAACTGACAATTTACATGTTTGAAAAGTAGAATACATGATCGATCGAAAGAAAGAAAACGACTGCAAGAAAGAAAGATTAAAAAGGATGGACAAACATGATAATTTATATTCCATTTTCATTACCGCTTTATCTTTTTCAAACGACATTCACAAATCCCTTTGACGCTTTCTTGTTTAGGAACCAAAGTTATTGCAGGTTATTATTAAAATTTCCACGACAGAAGAGAAGTGAAGGCAATGATCAGGAATCGATACAATTTAACTCACAGCTGCCATCAGAGACAAATACAGCGGAAAGACAAAAGGACAGATACTTTCCTACAAAATGGCCAATTGGCTATCCAAAACAAAAACACAAGCGATACACCCACTCAAAGACAAACTATAACAAAAATAAACCGCGACAGAAAAACTGGCTTGGAACGAATTTCACTGGGGGCGGGGGCGTGGTGTGTGTGTGTGTGTGGGGGGGGGGGCTTTAATCGATTTTACGCGGCCGTAATCCTCGCTCTCCGTCGTGTTTTAGACAAATAATTTGTTCAGTCCGCATGAAGGCCTCCTAACTCAAAGTTTCCATTGACCCATTTACTTGTAATGGGATATGTTATCTGATCCCGGTGGTTTGTGCAAAATGTTTTAACCCTGTTTCAGTGTAGATCCAGATCAGGTGGCTTCTGAAGAAGCCATCTGATCAGGATCTACACTGTTTGGCATTTAGTTTATGAACTTGTAGCAATAAATTACATCAAGTTATTTGATTGGTTGATAAACAGAAATGGGTGTGGCTTAAACGAATATTCAGCAAGATAAGGGTTAAGAATTATTTAGTGAGCAGTTTCCTCCTTGTGTAAAGATAGTGTGTCAATCTTTAAATTTGATTGGTTACAACAGAAATCAAATGGTCGTAAATGGAGACATATTTAAATTCAAATTCTCAGAAGATATACTGTGCATTAGACTGGGACAGCAATGTTTCAATATCATCATCTGCCCAGCGGCTGGCATGGAAAGTGGAAATGACATACAGTTATTAGCAAAAGTGTCGCTCTTCGATTACATTTAATTCAGCAAAGCTTTTATTTATAAATTTCATTTGTTGTTTATCTACCAGACTTGATGTGTACATCTATTTTTGATTATGTTAGAACAAAACGATCTAAAGTTAATTTGAACGTAAACAATTCAACTTCATGGAATTCGTATATGTCAATAAACAAGATTGAGATTTTAAATCATCATATAGTTTGAGCCTCTATTAGATAAGCACAACAGAAAACGAAATGGGATGCTCAAGCAGTACAGATATTTGAAAACAGTAGTTTTTTAGCTCACCTGAGCAAAGCTCAAGGTGAGTTTTTGTGATTACCTTTTGTCCGTCGTACGTGCGTCGTTCGGCGTGCGTCGTGCAGCGTCAACATTTACCTTGTTAAGACTAGAGACCACAATTTTGCTTCAATCTTCATGAAACTTTACCAGAATGATTGTCTTGATAATATCTGGGTCATGTTCGAATATGGATCATGTCAGATCAAAAAGTAGGTAAGTAGGTCAAATTATAGAAAAACCTTGTTTAGACTCTAAAGACCACAGTTTTGGTCCAATCATCTTGAAACTTACACAGAATGATCATCCTGATAATACCATAGGCAAGTTCGAATATGAGTCATGTCGGATCAAAAAGTAGGTCAGCAGGTCAAATCATATAGAACAACCCTGTTAAGATTCTAGAGGCCACAGTTTTGGTCCAATCATCCACACACTTGCTCAGAATGATTATCCTGACAATATCTCGTTCAAGTTCGAATATGGGTCATGTGGGATCCAAAAGTAGGTCAGTAGGTCAAACCATCGAAAAACCTTGTTAACACTCTAGAGGCCACAGTTTTGGTCCAATCATCCTCAAAGTTGCTCAGAATGATCATCTTGACAATATCTCGGTCAAGTTCGAATACGGGTCATGTCGGGTCAAAAAGTAGGCCAGTAGGTCAAATCATAGAAAAACATTGTTAAGACTCTAGCGGCCACAGTTTTGGTCCAATCATCCTCAAACTTGCTCAGAATGATCATCCTGACAATATCTTGGTCGTGTACGAATATGGGTCATGTCGGGTCAAAAGATCGGTCAGTAGGCCAAATCATAGAAAACATTGTTAACACTCCAGAGCCCACAGTTTTGGTCCAATCGTCCTCAAACTTGCTCAGAATGATCATACGGACAATATCTCGATGAAGGTCGAATATGGGTCATATGGGATGAAAAAGTAGGTCAGTAGTTCAAACCATAGGAAAACTTTGTTAACACTCTAGAGTCTATAGTTTCGGCCCAATCATCCTTAAATTTGCTAAGAATGATCGTCCTGACGATATCTCGGTCAAGTTTGTATACGGGTCATGTCGGATCAAAAAGTAAGTCAGAAGTTCGAATCATAGAAAACCTTGTTAACACTCTAGAGGCCACAGATTTCGTCCAATCATCACCAAACTTGCTCAGAATGATCAGCTCTACAATATCTAGGTCAAGTTCGAATATGGGTAATGTTGGTTCAAGAAGTAGGTGAGTAGGTCAAATCATAAAAAACTTTGTTTACACTCTAGAGACCGCAATTTTTAGCTCACCTGAGCAAAGCTCAATGTGAGCTTTTGTGATCACCTTTTGTCCTTCGTAAGTGCGTCGTGCATCATTCATCATTCGACGTGCGTGGTCAACATTTACCTTGTTCATCCTTTAGAAACCACAATTTTGCTCCAATTTTCGTGAAACTGTACCAGAATGTTTGTCTTGATGATATCTGGGTCAAGTTCGAATATGGATAATATCAGGTAAAAACTAGGTCCAGGTCTTTGATATTTGGTATGAAGCTTCTAGTAGACTCCTACCAAGGTTGTTCAAATTATAGTGCTGGGGCCAAAAATGCCCCCCCCCCCGATCCCCCCCCCCCGCCCGCAGGGGCCCCTTGGTTTTACAGAGGCTTATATAGGGAAAATCTTTAAAACTCTTCTTCTCTGAAACCGCAAGGCCCAGCTAGGTCTTGGATATTGGGTATGAAGCTTCATCTTGTGGACCTCTACCAAGATTATTCAAATTATAGTCCTATGGCCAAAAATGCCCACGCTCCGGGGCCCTTTGATTTTACATAGATTTATATAGGGAAAACCTTGAAAAATCTTCTTCTCTGAAACCACAAGGCCTAGGTCTTTGATATTTGGTATGAAGCTTCATCTAGTGGACCTCTACCAAGATTGTTCAAATTATAGCCCTGAGACCAAAAAAATGCCCCCGCTTCTGGGCCCTTTGGTTTTACATAGACTTATATAAGAAAATCTTTAAAAGTCTTCTTCTGTGAAACCACAAGTCCTAGGTTTTGGATATTTCGTGTGAAATTTCATCTTGTGAAATTTCATCCAGTGGACCTCTATCAAGATTGTTCAAATTATAGCCCTGGGGCCAAAAATGTCCCTCCTCTGGGTCCTTTGGTTTTACATAGACTTATATATAAACTGCAAGGCCCACGTCTTTGATATTTAGTATGGAGCTTCATCTAGTGGACCTCTACCAAGTTTGTTCAAATTAAAGCCCCGGGCCACAAATACCCCCGCCCCGGGGCCCTTTGGTTTTGCATAGACTTATATAGAGATAATCTTTGAAAGTCTTCTTCTCTGAAACAGCAAGGCCCAGGTCTTTGATATTTGGTGTGAAGTGGACCACTATCACGATTGTTTAAATTATAGCCCTGAGGTCAAAACTGCCCCCAGCCCGGGGCCGTTTGGTTTTACATAGGCTTATGTAGGGAATGTCTTTAAAAAATTTCTTCTCTGAAACCTCAAGGCCCAGGTCTTTGATATTTGGTGTGTAGCTTCATCTGGTGGACATTTGCCAAGATTCTTCAAATTATAGCCTTTGTTGATATTTGGTATGAAGCTTCACCTTTTTAGACCTCTCTCAACATTATGCACATTATAAGCCCTTGAGTCAATAATGGCCCTCCCCGGGGCCCACTCGTTATTCTATGGATCAGGTGAGCGATCCAGGGCCATCATGGTCCTCTTGTATTTGCATCTCTTCAAAATATATCAAAAGGGGATGGAAATAAGTATACCGTTTTCGCTGTTGTTTGAGCACAATGCTCTTATTTAGACTTATATAAACAGCCCAATACGCACACAGTCCGGTACAAGCTAATGCTCTAAACGTCGACTGTAGACATATTTGAAGCCTGTCTGACTGTCTACTGTCTGTCTTATTGTCTACTGATACTGCGTCGGTCACATTTGACCATTACCGCAGGTGTACATTACATACACTCCAGGTTTGCAGGATGACAGCCTACACAGTAATCAGCATGATACATATCAGTAGCGAATCTCAGAGGCCGGCGTAGGTAGATTTAAAAACATTTTTCTCGTGCCAAAATTCGATGGGGCTATAATTCAAAGATGAAAATGCCTGTCGAGTCTGAATTTCATGCTTTTGAAACAGCCTGTTTGATAAAATTCACCTTTGAAAAAAAGGACAGATATGAAACTTTGTGCGCATTTCTTTCCGATGAAATACAAAACAAACACGATTCTCAGCCAAAAGTGTTTATAAAAATGCGGTAAACTTAAGAAAAATCTGGGTCGTTTCAGTGGGTTCAGAAAAGACAAAAATTAATATATTTAGCGATAAACTGGAAATTTTTCACCGTAATCACTAAATCGGAAATTGAATAATCTGCAACTGAGTTAAATTTCAGGAAAATCTATGTCTGACCTTTTTTTATTCCAAAAAAAACTGAACTAGTTCCGGTCGTTGAACAGGAACAAAAGCATCCAACATGGCAGTAAACACAGGAAAATAATGAGACGAAAGGACTAACCCTGAAGTATTTCCCCAGCTACTGATTTGTTTACCCCGCCTGCAGTTCATCAGGTTTTCAACGGCAAATCTGAACTCCAATACACACACGATGTTTAATTTATTTTTCCATTTATGTCAAAAATAGCCTCGAAGAGCCTGCAATATTCGCATCTTCCATGCCATAATAGGTGTATTGCCAACAACAACAACAAAAACATGTGACGTATACATTTGTACTGACGTCATATACAAAAAAAACAATACTACCTTATAATACCCATCTAATCAAGGTCAACTAACAATATAGACTAACAATGTAGCCTAGTAGACAGAATGAGCACCTTACCCTGTTAATTACCATTTCACGCGCAGCCTCAGTTTGAACTGGTCCCATGCACCTCGAAAAATTTCCATCACGTTCTGCTCAACGATGCTTTATTTTAGTTGTCACTACTGCTCAAACATGAGAGAGAGAGAGAGAGAGAGAGAGAGAGAGAGAGAGAGAGAGAGAGAGAGAGAGAGAGACAACAAATCATGTAGCACAGCATTTCGGGACATCATTGTCGGCCCGATGTTGTGTGTGTGTGTGTGTGTGGTGAGAGAGAGAGAGAGTGAGAGAGAGAGAGAGAGAGAGAGAGAGAGAGAGAGAGAGAGAGAGAGAGAGAGAGAGAGAGAGAATCATTTGATTGACTGCACTCTGACGTAAATAAAGTGCAATAAAAAGATAAAAATCCAAGCGATCGGTTTTGCACCATCCGCTCAACCGGGCCAACGTCGGGCCGACAGCGATACGACGTCTTAACGCTGGGCTAACTTTAATACGTCGTATCGCTGTCGGTCCAACGTTGGTCCGCTGTTTTGTGCTAGCCGGGCACTCTCCGCAAGAAGGAGATACCTGGGTCTAAAATTGGAACCACAAAAGTCGCGCGGTGGAGGATGCTCCTAGAAACCGACCGAAAGTGGATAATTTATTTTAATTCGCAGCAGCAAGTTTTTTTTTGTGTGTGTGTGTTTTTTTTTTTTTTTTCATCCCTTTTAGTTTTTTTTTTTTTTTGTTCGTGATGGCGTAATTTATCAGGCTTTGGTCACAAGTGCGATTCAGCTTGTTTGTAGAAATTATATCTACAAACAAGCTGTAGCGCAATGGCGCCCCCCCCCCCCACCCCACCCCCATTCTCCTTTTCAGGCAGGTAATCTTTGGAAGACGGCAGCCGCCTCACCTTGAAATTCACATTTAGTGGATAATGAATGTCATGTCATATTAAAACCCCGTCTGAGTTTTGTTTGTTTGATTTGAGGTTTAACGTCCCCGTCAACACTGTAAACGTCATTTTGGAGACGTTGCTTCCAATTTTGTGGGACTTTACCCGACATTGAGATGAAATGACAGCTCAAGCCCTGACGCCCTTTGAAACCAATAGGGTTTATTAGCACGGACGGTCCACCTCGCACCGCGGTTCCTGGAAAGGCTTAGATCCTCTATGCGGTCTACCAGTACTAGTGTGCGGGCCGGATTCAGCTCTGCGTGGAAGCATCATGCAGCCCATATATTTCTTCAAGCCCCTATGGGCGGGGGCCGTCCCGTCTGAGTATATGCTGAGAAAAAAGTCCGTATTTGTTTACCGTCAACGTCAACACTGCATGTATATATAGGTCATTTTAGAGACGTTGCTTCCAATTTTATGGGACTTTTACCCGACATTAAGATGAAATGGGCAAGCTTAGATCCTCCCAGCGGTTTACCAGTACTCCTGTGCGGTCGGTTTCAGCTCTGCGTGGAAGCATCATCCAGCCAAGCTATTTATTCTAGCCCCAATGGGCGGGGTCGGGCTTTTACTCAGCTGTTAAAAATCTAAGGTTTCTACAGAGTATACTGTTCACACATACGAATGCAAACAGTGTAGGTCCATATAAGATGCCGCAAAGTAAGTCATCTCATCCATAATGATTGCCTTTCTGTTACTGATTTACATTGACCAAAAACCCGATGGGTGAGTACCATCACAAAACAGACCCGTATAATTTTGACACCCTTTACACGCCACTTTTAAGTGTAGTAAAAACTGGGGTTTACAGGGGTATATTTTGCCACCGCACACCGGCGCTTTCAAAATAGATTGGGCTGCACAATGCTTCCTCCACGCAGAGCTGAAACCGACCGCACACGAGTACTGTTAAACTGCTTAGAAGGTCTCAGCCTGCCCAGGCAAATTGGTGCGAGTCGGCCCGTCCAAGCATATAAACACGCAACGTCGATGCAACAGCATGCTGTTGCATCGACGTTTAAAAGTCATTTGCCCGGGGAGGGGGTGGGGGGGGGGGGAGATCAGAAGTGGTCCTGCAGGCTTTGACCGAAGCACAGTACAGTACTAATCCAATCTTTCTTCAAGTCGGTGTCATTTTATGAAGGCTCGAACATATAGCAGTCACCACTCACAGGCTGCAGTAATGGAATACCGACAGATACAATGCCGTCAGATAGACTTAGAGAGAGAGAGAGAGAGTGAGAGAGAGAGAGAGAGAGAGAGAGAGACAGAGAGAGAGAGAGAGAGAGAGAGAGAGAGAGAGAGAGAGAGAGAGAGGAGAGAGAGAGTGAGAGAGAGAGAGTCTGAGAGAGATCGTACTAGTGGTGCGTTTGCATAGGATTAGCATGTATCTGGTAAAGGATGTCCAAGGATGTGACACCAATAAAAAATCTGACTCTGATCTACGTGTTCACAAACGGCTTCTGACTATCTATCTATCTCCTTACGATACTGAGTCGGTCATACCTCAGATGCCATATCAAAGTGTGAAACTGCTTAACTTACCGACAAAAATAAAGAATTCCAGAGACAGTTAGTTTAGTTGTGGTCTAACAACCAAGGTTCATAAAGTATTTTGACGAAATACGCCTTCTTTAAGCGTTTAAAATTTTAATATACTTTTCTTCGCAGCCATGTAAGTTAAAAATGTTGTGTGTGCAAGCGTTGCGACTAGGTCAAATATTGACCCAACTTCTGACGTCAACATTTCCAATACTGTGTTTACTTTAGTGTAGATACTCAGCTGAAAGATAGAATAATGTATGCCAAACATTTTGGGAAAATTTGAACCAAAATTTTTTCTGACCATTTTTTTTATTCCAAAATAACTGACCGGTACTGTTTGACCAGAAGTTTGTTTAAAAATATGGGTTACCTAATAAACGAAGCTTCGAAAACGTTCCATTTCAGTGACAACCATAACTGAAGTAATGAAACGTTTTAGGAAGTGTTGATGTTTTCATTTGTGCTTTTGAATGCAAATTTTATCATTTCTGACGACTGTATGCTTATGTTAAAATGACCGGAAGTAGCTTCCGATTTCACAATTATTTTTTGCTATAAAAAATAATCCCTTTCGCGGAAGCTTACAAAAAATTAAAATCTTGACGACGGCCCTAGCAACTCTCCTACTGTATACAAGGTTAGTAGTATTTGAGCACAAATATTAACAAGGTGAAAAGTACTTTGAAGTACACAATTCCCCAACACGAAAAAAAAAAAAAAAAAAAAAAAAAAACGCCAATTCAAATATATAGAAAAATTACCACCAAAACAAAACCTAAAAAGGAAAAAAAAAAAAACATTTTCTGATAAAAAAAATCTGCTTTTTTCTAATATTTCTGCACCAAACATAGATTCGTGGTACACGTTCGCACCGCATCGGCGGTATGTAAGCCCCTGCTTTACTATATGAAAGTGGTGTTCAAGGGGGTCAATAATTATATAGGCGTGCTTTCGTGTTGCTGTCAAAACTGTATATTTATTAAATGTGTTATACAAACCATAAAATCTTAATTTGTTTCAAATACACAATTCATAGCAACAATTAAGGTGGGTATTTTGGGATGATTAAAGAATAAATGAGCCAGCGCATGACAAAATATACAAGACGGCTTGAGCGACCAGCGAAGACTCAGATCAGCCTGCGCATTTGCGCAGTCTGATCAGAGTCTTTGCTGATCGCACGTACCTACCATAGGCTAACATCTATGCAAAGAAACATAGGCAAAATGCCTTGTCATAGTGGATGGTTGATTTGAGTCTTTGCTTGTCGCACCGGTCTTATTGTAGATTTTGTCTTGCGCCGGCTCATATGCTTTTTTTCATTTCTCCATAACAACATATGTTCTGTGTATTTAATTTAAACTGCCTGGTGAAGGCGGTTCAATTAAAGACCAACAACATAATGAAAAAAAAAACAAAAAAAAACAAGAGCTGTCACTGTAAGCGACTTATGCCATCCCTACCCACCCCCGGTTCAATTGAAGACCAACAACATAAGTTTATATGAAAAACACAAAAAAAAAACAGAAAAACAAGATCTGTCACTGTAAGCGACTAATGCCACCCCCCCCCCCCACACACACATGGGAGCCAATTTTTAAGAATAAGAGATGTGTGAAGTTTCATGAGGCTAGGTCAAATACTTTTGAAGTTATGGCCAAGGTTAAAGTTTTTGTGACGGACAGCCAGACAAACAAACAAACAAACAGACTGACAGGGCAAAAACTATATGCCCCCCGAATCAAAGATTCTCTTGGGGGCATAATAAGGAAAATGATCATTCAGAGATTTCCAAATAACCTGCTTATCTGTTCCTAAGGACTACCACTAAATGGAACATTTAACTTCAACACCGCTGGTGTAAAGGGAATGTATGGTGGTCGTATTAAGTCGTGTCCCTGCCCTTCATCATGTTGTTGGTCCTTTTGGATCACTAATTCCACTGCCGAATTTTGAAAATATTTGAGGGTGATTCGGAGAAACTAACTAGTCAGGCCCAGAAATAATAACGCTCCTGTTTTTTTAATTATGAAGTGTAGTCCTTGCTTCCAAAGGATCACCCTTTTATAAAAGATTGAAAGAAAACATGTTGATGCTCCTATTTTAACCATCACAAAAACACGCTTATATAATTTTGATCGCCTTGAACCCCACTTTTATATAATAAAACTGGGGTTAGCAGGGGTAAACCTTATTTTTCTTATTTCTGCTCTAAAATATAGAGTGTGGGTACTCGTTAGAACCGCATCGACGAGGCGGTTCTAACGTGTACCCACATTCTATATTTTGACCAGAAATAAGAAAAATATCATAATTTTTCATCATAAATGTTGCATTTTTACGGCGGTAAAATCTACAGTGCATTTGTATAGGCATGTTTTCCTAATGACCTGTGGTACATGTAACTACGTTGAATATAAGAACATTCTATCTTGTTATGCTGCATATCATATATGCTTTTATTTTCAATTTACCCCCATAACTTGAAAGACATGTAGACATGTATTCTTTCTCACAGATTGAACCAGTGGGCTGCAAACAATCGTCTTGGCATCTAGATGATACATTCCATTGTCCACACACTCATGTAAGTTTCTTTTTTAGCGTCCGGGTAATATCGAGGTTAATGGACTGCCCGAAGCTTAGTGCCCGAAGCTTAGGCTGGGCCTTTATTGCTTTAAGTGCATTGAACAACTATTAATAATTGATGATTCTATATTACACAAGGTCAACCAATATTAAAAATTCATAAATCATGTTTTTAATTGTGTCAATTAATAAAATTGTCATTAATCAAGTAATTTCGTATTGTCCCAGTTACAGATCCTCGGTCAGCTGTATTGGCCTCGGCCTTCGGCCTCGTGCCAATACAGCAGACCTCGGACCTGTAACTAGGCCAATACGAAATTACTTGATTAATGACATTATATTACAAACACATACAACTGATAGTTGAAGGACGTATTGTGGTTAGGTTGGTTTCCCGCATTTCAACGGAGCGATAACCAGACGTAAAAACCAGTAAATTAATCGCGATTGTCCGTAAAAATATTTCGGTTATCTCCGTAGCGGGAACTGTAAGCCGGTCCGATTAAAATGTTACAGTGCCCGCTGTGTATCTCCTGCAAATTAGCGACTTGCAGGTGATGCGTTTCTAGCCAATGAAACAACGTGTTTCGTTTCTGTTATGATACCCATACTTCACTTCACTGAATCGAGAGTTAAGTGTCGTGTCGTAGTGGTAGAACAAAATGCAGTATCACAGTACATTTTATATACTTATTGAGCCAATTGTGGTATCATTAAATAGAGGATCTTACATGACTGTCGTGCATTATTGAATTTATTAAACGAGTTGAGGAAGACGGATAAAATGAAAGGCTTTGCAGAGCATTTTACCCCTTTAATAAATTCAATGATACATGAGCACGAATACAATATTCTTTTAATCATATGACATATAAAACGCATATTATCCACGATTGTTTAACAAAAATTTTAATATTCTGCCATTAGTAAACGCGACGTTATTAAGGACGTCGTATATGTAACGTTACGGGGCGTATCTAACTAATTTGCATATTTAATCCACTAGTGGATCTATTTTATTACATGGCGTTATTTCATTCTCAGACGCGAAGTCATATGATGAATTCTAAGGCGTTGCTCCAGCTGTAGTTTATTATTGTCATTGTGTTCGGGTAATAAGCTTTGATTTTGGATGGCTGTTTACCCATAATGTGGGACTTGAAACCGACATTATGATGAAATGAAATCTCGCCCTATAACCCAAATTAACCGCGAGGGTTACATGATAGTACCATTACTGAAAATGACTAATCTTAGTCACATGCGAGAAATGCTACAGTTTGTGAGTTCTAAGATGGCTGATAAAACCAATTCTAGCTCTTAACTGTCTGTTGCAGAAAGAGCAATAGTGCTTAGAGGATGACAGCTCTGTTGGTGATGCCTTAGCTCTGGCATTGCGCTGTGCACGTTTCTGACCGGCTTCGCTGATTCTTTTTGCTTCACATTCACTAGCACCCCATCTGATGAGGCCTCGCCACTTTACTCAGCGCTGTGTAATTTGTTCCCAAGACTCTGTTGATATGCTAAAGTCCTTGGGGAAGGCTTTGGGGCGTCCTTGTATCGCTTCTTCTGGCCACCATCTGAGCGCTTCCCCAATTTTAGTTCTCCATATAGGATTTTCATTCATGACATGTCCATCTTAACAGCACCAGTTCCAGAGAGTACACACACTCTGCATCCCTGCCCTTTTCAGGACTTCTGTGTCTGTAATACTGTACTGCCACTTAATCGTTCAAAGTTTTCTTAGGCAACTTGTATGAAAGTGGTTCAGTCTTTTGGCGCGCCGTAGGTAAACAGTCCATGTTTCGCATGCGTATAATAGTGTTAGTAGCACCACAGCTCTGTAGACTTTCAGTGATTCCACTTTGGTCCCAGACACTACCACATAGTCGGCCAAATGCTGCACTTGCTTTGGCAATCCTAGCATTGACTTCATCACCAATGTGCGTGACTCCCAAGGTGGGTGAACTTGTCAACCACTTGTAGTCTTTGACCTTTCACTGTGATGATGGGTTCTCTGTAAGGCTTGTCAGGTGCTGGCTGATAGACTACCTCAGTCATTTTGATGCCGATTGTGAGGCCATAGCTGTCACAGGAGTCAGATTCTTGATCTACACCTTTTTTGCATCTTCTCTTCTGTTGAAGTACCCTTTGCCATGCCATCAGCACTTCTGTCTGCACCTTGGATTTGGCTTGCAACATTCTGAGATTGAAAAGCTATCAAACCCGATACCTAATAGGTATGCCATTGTCACCATCCTAGAGAGCATCTGTTGGCATGACAGAGAACATCATGCTGAACATTGTTGCGGCTACCACACAGCCTTGTTTGACTCCATTTGTCACAGGGAACGGATCTGAAAACTCACCATCATTTTGGACCCAAGCAAGCATACCATCGTGGAACTGCCTAACCATTGCTATGAATTTGGTTGGACAGTGCATCGCGTGAACAAGTCCGTGAAATGAAGACCCCCCCCCCCTAAACCCCACTTTATATAGGGAAAACTTGGGTTTAAGGGGGTAAACATTATTTTCTTTATTCCTGCTCAAAGACATAGGTTGTGGGTACTCGTTAGAACCGCCTCAATGAGGCGGACCACCCAAAACCTATGTTCTGAGTATAAATAAGAAAAATATCAAAAAATTTCATAAGAAAAATTACCTTTTTTTTTTAGGTATGAAAAAATGCACTATATCAAACGGATGTGTTAGCTTAATGGTTATATGAAGACCTTCCTAGTGGGTTACAAGTACTAAAATGATCGGTCAGTTTCAGTTCTTGTGGAAGCATCATGCAATCCACTCTTTTTCTCCATGCCCCGAGGGTTATGGCCTAATAACACCCATGTAAGCCCCACTTTATATGGAGAACGTGGGTTTACAGGTACAGCTATACATTATTCTCTTTAATTCTGCTCCAAGACATAGGTTGTGGCTACTCGTTAGAACTGCCTCAATGAGGCGCTTCTATCGAGCGCCAACAATGTTTCGAGAGACCTAAATGTTAGGTAATCGTTAGAACTGCCTAAATTAGGTGATAATAACTAAATTACGATAACACACCCGTGCGATATAGTGCATATTTCTCACCTCTAAAATGGCTACTTTTCTGATGAAAATCCCTGATATTTTTCTTATAAATACTGCAAACATAGGTCGTGTGTGCTCGTTAGAACCGCCTCATTGGGGCGGTTCTAACGAGTACCCACAACCTATGTCTTGGAGCAGAAATAAGGAAAATAATGTATACCCCCTTAAACCCAAGTTTCCTCTATATAAAGTGGGGTTTAGTTGGGGGGTCTTCATTTCACGGACTTGTTCACGTGATGAGCACCAACAACCTATGTTTGGAGTATGAATAAGAATAAAGATCAAACATTTTCATAAGAAATTAAAGCACTGACAATAATGGGTCGACATATCAACAAGTAAGCTTTGTATTTTCTGATTATTGAAGGATAGTTTGTGTCAGTACGCCATAAAATCTGTTTTGGGTACTGATTAGAACCCTCTCAGTGAGGCGGTTCTAATGAATACCAACATTATTGATTTTTCGAGGTGGATCTTATGAATACCAACAACATAGGTTTATATGGAGAAATAAGGAAAAACTATCTTTCAGTTATTATAAAATAGGTTTATATGGAGAAATAAGGAAAAACTATCTTTCAGTTATCATAAAATAGGTTTATATGGAGAAATAAGGAAAAACTATCTTTCAGTTATCATAAAATAGGTTTATATGGAGCAATAAGGAAAAACTATCTTTCAGTTATCATAAAATAGGTGTATATGGAGAAATAAGGAAAAACTATCTTTCAGTTATCATAAAATAGGTTTATATGGAGAAATAAGGAAAAACTATCTTTCAGTTATCATAAAATAGGTTTATATGGAGAAATAAGGAAAAACTATCTTTCAGTTATCATAAAATAGGTTTATATGGAGAAATAAGGAAAAACTATCTTTCAGTTATCATAAAATACCAAACATATCTGTTGCTATGGGTGGGTTGCATCACGGAAACACACCTAATAGTATATACTTGTGACCCCCTTACACCACACCTTAAACCTTATTTTTATTATTTCTGCTCAAAAATATAGATTGTTGGTACTCGTTAGAACCGCCTCGATGAGGCAGTTTTAACGTGTACCTACAATCTATATTTTGAGCAGAAATTAGAAAAATATTACAATTTTTCATCTTAAAATCTTTGTTTTTTGGGCGGTAAAGTTTACAATGTATTTGTATAGGTGTGTTTTCGTAATGTCTCAGAGTATAGGCTGTGACCGTTAGATTGTTAACATTGTTAACACTTACATTCCTGTATCGTTTGCAAACAGTGTAGACCCTGATCAGACTTCGTGTTCTGCAGTGCCTGGTCTGGGTTCTACACTTTTTGCCAAAGAACGCGGTGTCTGATCAGGCGTCAAATTGCATTACGATAACACTCCCGTGCGACATAGTGCATTTTTCACATCTCCAAATTGGCTTCTTTTCTGATCAAAATCCGTGATATTTTTCTTATATATGCTCAAAACATAGGTTATGGGCGCTCGTTAGAAGCGCCTCATTGAGTACCCAAAACCTATGTCTTGTTTTCTCTGTATAAAGTGGGGTTTAGGGGGGGGGGGGTCTTCATTTCACGGACTTGTTTACGTGATGGTGACTGGGTCTTCATTTATCCACATCACGTTGACAAGTCAGTGAAATTAAGACCCCTCTAAACCAAACTTTTCCAAACCAAACTAAACCATTGATGTACAGTAGAACTTCGATGGCTCGAACACCGATGGCTCGTTTACCATGACTGAGTCGAACCCGTTCTTGAGACCCTAGGGAATTCCTCTTCATATGAAAACGTGTGTGATAATTAAGGAGATTTTCGACGTTTATCTTGCAAATGTATGCTCAATGAGGCGATTCTAATGAGTACACACAGCATACATTTTTATTTACATACATTTTTATTCTAGAACGCCGAAACGATGTCTCAAAGTATATCGTTATGCCTCCTGACAGTAACCCTCAGTGGCTCGAACTAACCCTGTCTCGAACAGATTTTCGAGGTCCCAAAGGTGTTCGAGCCATTGAAGTTCGACTGTATATGAAGAGACTCAATAAAATCGAGTCTCCGATATTCGTTCTATTGTGTGTTCTTTGTTTCCAAAGGCAACCGTTTAGCTTTTTATTTTACCTCACTGCAGCTGGTGGTTAGTGCCGTGTGATGGCTGTAAAAAGTCTCCCCGTGCGTCATCATAGTGCCGATTATATTTTCTTTTCCTTTGGGATCATTGAGCCCATCCTGGTTACATTGAAAATCGAATACCCCTCAATCCGGCTCTAGTGGGCGTATGCAGCCTTGCAAACTACATTGCTGTATATGAAGAGACTCAATAAAACCGAGTCTCCGATTTTCGTTCTTTTGTGTGTTCTTTTGTTTCCAAAGGCAACATTTTAGCTTTTTATTTGATTTAAAAGTGGGATTTACGGGCTATTCCTCATTTTTGCTCAACACACATAGTTTGTGGGTACTCGTTAGAGCCGCCTCATTTAGCGGGTTCTAACGAGCACTTACAATCATCATTTGGGCTAGAAATAAGAAAGATAAAAAACATATGAAAAAGGTTAGTTCTAGAAAAAAGGTGAACGCCATTTTACCGCACGGGCGAATTATCGTAATCATGGATATGTCAATATATTTTGGAATCATGATCAGTAACGGAGCGGTTGCTCTCATTCGGGCTTTTCATCACGTGAACAAGCGCGTGAAATGAACACCCCCACCCCATAAAGACCACTTTATATAGAGAAAACTGGGGTCCATGGGGGTATGCGTCATTTTTCGTACTTCTGCTCAAAGACATAGGTTGTGGGTACTCGTTAGAACCGCCTCAATGAGGCGGTTCTAATTGAGGCGGTTCTAACAAGTACATGTACACACAACCTATGGTTGGAGTGTAAATAAGAAAAATATCACGGATAAAAGTAGGCATGCTGGAGATGTGAGAAATGCACTTTGCCGCATGGGTGTGTTATCTTATCATTGCGATAATACACCCATGCGACACAACGCATTTTTTTAACATCCCCAAAATGGCTACTTTTGAAAATCCCAGATATTTTTCTTGTAAATACTGCAAACATAGGTCGTGGGTGCTCGTTAGAACCGCCTCACTGAGGCGGTACTAACGAGAACCCACAACCTATGTCTTGGAGTAAAAATAAGAAAAATAATGTATACCCCAGTAAACCCCCGTTTTCTCTAAATAAAGTGGGGTATATGGGGTCTTCATTTCACGTACTAGTTCACGTGATATTAAATTGCTTATTGTCTTGTTTCAGGGTGTCAAAGACGGTGTGTTCAGGACAAAACAAAACAGTCCTACAAACATAGCAACTGAATGTTCAAACCTTTAGAGGATGATGGTGATATGTTCAGCTTGGAATTTTAAATGCATGGTTGCTACCTTTTTAATTTTTCCCGAAATGTAGAAACCTTTGAACTGATACATTGATGAGGTACTATAGCTACTCCAAAGGTTGAAATGCCTGTTAAATGGTTTATGTTAGTTGTTAAATAAATGTTAAAACGCGTTTTACTGTATTTGTGTGATCAGTGAACCATTTTAGTACATGTAAATATCGCAAAACTCCTAAAATTGTCCTTGATACTTGATACAGACATAAAGAAAGCATTTTCTCGCATGACCGTATAACAAATTATTTCTGTATAGATTTTTTTTCCTGGGAATGAACAAAAATGTGCACCGGTATTTTATGACAGAAGGTCCTAGTTTTTTTTCATTTCCATCACGTTGACAAAACAGAAGAGGATACGATAATTAACCCATCCCTCCCATCAGAGACACCAAAGGGAAAGAATCACAAACATTAAATATCTAGACCCTATTGGAAACATGAATAGCGGAAAGCCAAAAAGAAAGTTCCTTGTCCACTTAATGATCAATTGATTATCAAAAACAAAAACAAAAAGATACGTGTATAAGCGATACACACACTCAAAGACATACTATAACAAAAATAAGACAGAAGAAGCGCTTTCGAACTGTTTCGCTGGGGGATGGGAGTGGGGCTTATATCGATTTTTTGTGACAACAATCCTCGGCCTTACTCCTGTCATGGCTTAGACAGACAATTTGTTCAGTCCGCATGAAGGCTTTCTAACTCATTAGTGCCACATCGCCGAGAACATATAAATCAAACAATTATAGAGATGAAACAACGACGAGGACTCGGCAGCATGAAATAACGGAAATGCTAGAGCAAAGGAATCGAACCTATAACGGTTGGAGACCTAATGATTGAGAGTCTGCGCTCTTATCCACTAGACCACGGAGGCCCTTTCTGAGAGAAATGAAACGATACAATTGCTAGGTTTAATTTCTCTTGTTAATTAGCAGTTTACTGAGAGGTCTACTTTTTGACCTGCCTTCAGAAAAAAGTAAAACTGTTGTTCTTACCGAAAAAGAAAGTGGCGTTTCTGTCCATTAGGACTCACCGCTAAAGGTTTGAGCCGGGCTCGATCACATGTGTGACTCCAAGCACAGGAGCTTGACGTATTACAATATTAAAGGGTTCATCTCTACGTTTCTATGTAATAGAAACGAAGGACGGACACTGTTTCAGAGATCCGTTGATTTTCATGCGAAAATCACAACATCTAAATATTGCTCCGTTAAAATACAATATTGCTTACGTTAATGAACGAACCGTAAACCTTCGGCCGCCTATTATAGAACTGCTTTGTCATATAATTCACCGTAAAGTGTGTGTTTCTTAAAAATATCCCACTCGCACAGCTGCTGGTTACGCCGCCATTTTGTTTTCGTTAGGAGGATCGCATTTAAATTTTTTTAGCGTTTTGATTGGTCACCAAGCACGTGACGATTTTCTTGGGTTGTTTTAGACCAATCAGATAACGCGCATGGACTCACTCCGAGTAAACAAACATGGCGACGTAACCTGCAGCTGTGCGGACGACAAATTTGAAAGAAACAGACGGATTGTCGTGGATTCAAGAGTAGCGAAGTGTTATTAGGTGCGGCGGAAATTATATTGCACATTAATTAAATGTTTAACGTTGCATTTCGACGGAGCAATATGTAGATGTTGAGATTTTTTAATGAAAATCATCGGACCTCTGAAACAGTGTCCGTCCTTCGTTTCTATTATATAGAACATAAATTTTATTACGTCAAGCTCCTGTGACTCCAATTTCTGCAACGGAAGATGGTCATGTGTTTTTCTCCGGGTACTCCGGTTTCGCCTATCACTTATAAACGTTCGATAAAAGTAAAATATCTTGAAAGGGTCATAAACTAAAAAAAATTGTCATCGAGCAAACGATCAAAAGGATTGAGGCGGTCCCTAATCGACGGTAATCTTATTAGACGTCGCGTCGCGTCGCAGATGTGTGTGGTTGGCGTTTTTCGTTCCACCAACAACTAAGATCATACTGAGACGGGACCTCGCTTTTTTGAAGATTCATCTGGATAATCCCGTAATCGAACCCATGACACCTGCTTTGTGACGAGAATATCTTAACCACTACAAAACGGAGGCTTCAGGTGGTATCTGTCTATGTCGCATCTTTCTATGTCCAACTTATAAATGAACAGTATTACAAAAACGAGTGCATGATGATGATGATAAGGATGATGATGATGATGGAATAATTTTGGTCTTGTTGTTGATGCTGCTTACGATTTTCACCTTGTACGTTCGTCCGTCCGTTTGTCCGAAAAACTTTGGTTTCACCTGCATATCTTGATTACTAATGTTAAGAATATTATCATAATTTGCATTGATGTTGATATTCATAAGATGTTGCAGCCACAGAAAAATAAAGTCTGCGGGA
Organism: Lucinisca nassula; assembly: GCA_963580285.1. NCBI lineage: Eukaryota > Metazoa > Mollusca > Bivalvia > Lucinida > Lucinidae > Lucinisca > Lucinisca nassula. The sequence goes on along the minus strand of OY757025.1, from coordinate 44,006,188 downwards.
TCAATGTTGGCATTTGCCGGTGTCTTTCCTTAACCGTTGTCCCGAATACTTTGGTATTCCTGCATTATTTGGAATCTTATCATATTTGCATACATGTCGACATCCATGAATTGTTGCTGATGCAGTAAAACACGTGTCTAGGGACTAATACAGTAAACTTCCTATATTAAGACCACCTTTAGGACTGCTCACAAGTGGTCTTTAAGACCACTTTTGAACAGTCCCAAAGGTGGTCTCTGACCATAGGATATGGTGTGCAGAAAACCCATAGAAAGAATAACTGCAACCTACCAAATAAGCTTTTTAAAGCAGAATTAGTCTTAATGTTAGGTGGTCTTAATTGCGGGATTTCCCTGTACTGTTATAGTTTTTCCCCTTTGTGTTTCTTTAAAAGTTGTCAGTCACACTTCGTTTTTTTTCTGCATATCTTGAATAATAATTTAGGAATCAAATTTGCACAAATGTTGTTATTTATAAACTGTTGTTGCTGGTGAAAAATGAGGGTCCAGGGATCAATACGTATATTAGTTATTCGCCTTTATAGTTCTTGAAAACTGCTTTTGTTTTTCATTCAAGTCTTGATTAATTACGTAAGGGATGTTATCCCATTTTGCATGTATGTCGATATTTGTTTGTTTGTGGTTGAACGTCCCCATCAATACTGTAAAGGCTATTTTTGGAGACGTTGCTTCCAATTTTGTGGGACTTTAACCCGGCAATGAGATGAAATAACATCTCAAGCCCTGTCGCCCAATGAAACCAATAGGATTTATAAGCATGGACGGCCCGACTCACACCGCTTTGCCACGGCAGGCTTAGATCCTCTGAGAGGTTTACTAGTACTCGTGTGTGGTCGGTTTCAGCTCTGCGTGGAAGCATCATGCAGCCCTTCTTTTTCTTCAAGCCCCGAAAGGCGGGGCGAGAATGTTGATATGTAATAGATGTTGATGCTGCAGAAAAAGAAGGGGAAAGGGATCAATCCAATTTGGGGATAACTGTATTGAAAATTGTCATTTGGGGAGGTAAATCGGCGGTTTTACGGTCGGAAATTTCGTTTTACGTCGACGCATCAGCGGAGCCGTAAAAAGGAATTTGCGACCGTAAAACTGACGATTTACCTCTCCAAATGACAATTTTCAATAAAGTTATCCCCATTCTAATGCGCTTAATCTTTTTTTTTTTTTTTTTTTTTTTGTTGTTAAAAATTGTACCATTTTGCTCACAGCTGTAAGCGTTACCAAATGCCAACCAATGAAAAGCAACGTTACCCGATGACGTCGGGTTTCCGACAGTATATCGCAGAATATACTGTCGCGAATTTTTGACGTTATCCGATCAGACGTCGCGTTACATGCGCAAGTGCATTAGAATTAGAATTACTTGCCTTTGTAATTCATTAAAAGTTCTCTTTGCCACTTTGGTGTGCGTAACACTTATGTTTTTCATTCCCAACCCTTGTCCTGCTGAGCCCAGGTACAGGTGTATGTTCCGCCCCCGCCCATAGGGGCTTGAAGAAATATATGGGCTGCATGATGCTTCCACGCAGAGCTGACTCCGGCCGGCACACTAGTACTGGTAAACCGCTTGGGGGATCTAAGCCTGTCCAGGAACCGCGGTGCGAGGCGGACCGTCCATGCTAATAAACCCTATTGGTTTCATTGGGCGACAGGGCTTGAGATGTCATTTCATCTCAATGTCGGGTACAAGTCCCACAAAATTGGAAGCAACGTCTCCAAAATGACCTTTACAGTGTTGAAGGGGACGTAAAACCTCAAATCAAACAAACAAAAACAGGTGTATGTCTTATCTTTCAAATAATGTAGATCCAGATCAGATGTCGTTCAGTCTATGAGTTTGTTGCAATGATTTGCATAAAGAAATCTGCTTGGCTAATAAGCATTGGTGGGCGTGGCATATTTAAATAATCAGCAGGTCAATGGTTAAAAACTGCAGGAAGTCACAGGTCAAAAGTTTGTTTATTTGTTGGTTTTGGAGTTTAACGGCCCAGTCACCATTATTTAGGTCATTTTTGAGCCGGTCAGTATACCTATCCACACTTTCCTGGGCAGGCTTATACGTAAGCGGTTATCCAGTACAGTACACATTCTTTCGCCAGAAACTGACAAATGCCCTTCTTGAATCAGCGGAAGGGAGAGAATGACGTAGAAAAGATTCCATGATCAATCTCCACGGAAGAATATTGCCGAACCCGGAAGGTATCCAACCGTCGTCCTCCTGAGCACCAGTCAGACACACATCCGACTGAACTACCGAGGCAGGCTCAAAAAGTTTGATTCCAATGAAAAGGTCTTGCCCCAAGGATCACACATGTTAAGTTTGAAAGCTCTATTGTTTGTGGTATTAAATTGAGAGACCAAATTTTTTTCTTCAAACAGGCTTTTTTATTTTTATTTTTCGTATGTCGGAAAGGGAGAAAATCAGTCAAATTGCAGATAAAGTTATGGAACTGGAAGAGAATATAGCTCTTGTAAACATACAGATCTGTGTCAAATTTCATGAGGCAAGGGCACGTACTTTTGGAAATATGGCCAGGGTTAAAGTTTTTTGTTACATTTTCAAAAAAATCGGTCAAAGTTCAACAGTAAAGGTCTCAGGTCAAAAAGCTTGGTATAAATGAAAATATCTTGTCCCAAGGAACAACCATGTGACGGTTGAAGACTGTATTATAAGTAGTATTAAAATGAGTCACACAAACGTTAAACAAAAAAAAAAAAACAAAAAAAAAACGAGAATTCTACGGAACCCTGGAAGGGACATGAATTTTTATTTTTATTATGTTGTGCGAACAAGATATTATCTTGAAACGACAAGATGATATCTTGTGCGGACAAGATAATATCTTCTGCGCACAAGATCTATGTTGTGCAGACAAGATATTATCTTGTGCGGACAACATAATATTTGGTTCGCACAACTTAATATCTTGTGCGGACAAGATAATATCTTGTCTGCACAAGATAATATGTTGTCCGCACAAGATAATATCTTGTGCAGACAAGATATTATGTTGTGCGGACAAGATATTATCTTGTCCGCACAAGATAATATGTTGTCCGCACAAGTTAATATGTTGTCCGCACAAGATAATATTTTGTCCGCACAAGATATTATCTTGTGCGCACAACTTATAAAATAAAAAAAAAAAATCATGTCCCTTCCCGGGTTCCGTAGAATTCAGTCAAATTGCATAATATATTTATAGAACTTGGACTGATTGTAGCTCTTGTGAGGGTGAGTATGTGTGGGAAGTTTCATGAAGGTGGGCTAAATACTTTCGGAAGAATTATTACGGTGAAAGGTTTTGGTTAAAGTTTCGAAAAATAGCTCAAAGTTCGCATGTTAAAAAGTTTAGTATCAACGGAAAGGTCTTTTCACAAGGAATACCCATGTGAAGTTTGGAGGCTCTGTTATAAATACGTGCAGTATTGAAATGAAAGAAAAGAAATGTGTTTCAGAAAAAAATATAATAAAACAGAAAAAGGCAGACACTTCTGCCAAAATCATTTATACAGTTATGGACCTTGGTCAGAATATAGCTGATGGTGCGTATGTGTATGAAGTTTTATGAGGCTAGGTCAAATACTTTTGAAGTTATAGCCAAAGTTAAAGTTATTTTTGTGAACGACGACGACGACGAGCGCAGACGCTGGAGTGATGACAATAACTCGAAAGACTTTCTTCGAATAACAGACGAGCTAACATTCAGTGTCCAGAGATCAGTACTCACTTAGTTACATATACACCCCTTTGTAGTGTTTGAAAACTGTATCTCTGCATACAGAGGACCCTCGTTAACGTTATAACGACAATATTTTAACCAATCTGGTGCCGTTATAAGGATTTAGCCGTTATAAAGAATCCCATTAAGGAGAAAAAATGATTTTCTCGCTTAATTACTCTAAGCAACAAATGTTGTGGATATTTGTTAGAATCGTCTCGTCGTGGCGATTCAAACAAATATCCATAACATTTGCTTACTGGAGTGTTACATGTTTACAATGTTCTTGAATATTACCATTGATCCGTATTAACTTTAGCTAAGGATTCGTTTCATTGAAATTGTCGTTATAACGAGGTTTGTCGTTATATCGATTGTCGGTATAAAGAGGGATGACTGTATTAGAAATCTTATCATATTTTGCAAAAATGCTGATTTTTATTAGATGTTGCTACAGAAAAGGAAGATCAAGGAATCAATATGGTTATAACCATTCCCCTTTTAAGTGCTGAAGTCTGTTATATTAATTCCCCTTTTTAGTTCTGAAGTGTCCGTAACACTTCTGTTTATTCTGTCTAGCTTCTTTAATAATTTGAGGATTCTTATCATTTTTTTTTTTTTTTTTTTTGGTTTGGGTTTTACGGCCCTTTCAAGATTATTTCACTAATATCGAGCCGATCGTTAATCAGAGGTGGGCGAAAACCGGAGTACCCGGAGAAAAACCACCTGACCTTCCGTTGCAGAACTTGGCGTCTCACACGTGACCCGAGCGAGGCTCGAACCCACGGCGGTGAGAGACCTAATGACTAAGAGTCAGCGCTCTTATCCATTAGGCCACGGAGGGATTCTTATCATATGTTTCATAAATATTGATATTGATAAGCTGTTATTGCTAAAGAAAAGTGAAGGTTCGGGGATCTTCTTTGTATTTCTTCAACATTTTTTTCATTTACAGTCAAACTTCAATGACTCGAACACCTTTGGGACCACGAAAATCTGTTCGAGACAGGGGTAGTTCGAGTCTCTGCAGGCTACTGCCAGGAGGCATAACGACATACTTTAGGACATCTTTTCGGCGTTCTATAATGAAAAAATGTATGCTGTGTGTACTCATTAGAATCGCCTCATCGAGGCGATTCTAATGAGTACACACAGTATACATTTGCAAGATAAGACGAAAATATCCTAAATTTTACCCTCCGTTTTTCTTATGTAGAGAAATTCCATAGGGACTCAAGAACGGGTTCGACTCAGCCATGGTAAACGATCCATCGGTGTTCGAGCCATCGAAGTTCTACTGTATTGATTAATTACGTTAGAGACCATGTCATATTATGTGTGAATGTTTGATTTTTATTAGCTATTGTTGCTACAGTAAAAAGGGTCAAGATAGCTACTCCCATTTGTAATTCTTTGAAAGTTATCTTGGTGCCGTAAAACTTTTGCTTTTCCATGCAGCTTAATAATTTCAGATATCTTACCATATTTTGCATAAATTTTGAAATTGATCCCATGTCAATAAGGGTCAACTCTTGAGGAACAAATTCTTTCCTTTACCCATTTTGTACCAGAAACCCCTAAACGGTTACCCTGGCAAACAATGCAGGCCCAGTTCAGACGCCAGAGAACGCGGCGTCTGGTCAGGGCCTACACTATTTGCAAAATGTTCAGCCATTTTCCAAACAAATTTTGAAGAAAACACAAACTGACACCCCTTAATTTTGACATGGACTCCTGTTATATATCAGGCGGAAGATTTGGAACAAAAAAGGTTAAAGGGATGACCGTGGCACAGAGCTTATAGAAAAGTGTACAGGAAGTTCCCGAAAACATTCTCGCCGTTTGAAAAATGGCCGCAAAAGCTGCCAGGAGTTCCCATTCCCCTGAGAAAAAATTCGAATCAACCATGGTAAACGAACCATCGGCATTTGAGCCACTGAAGTTGTTCGTTTGTATTGGAGTTTAAGGGCCCAGTCAACATTATTTAGGTCATTTTGAGCCGTTCAGTTCATTAGGAAAACACGCCTATAAAATACATTGTAAACTTAACTACTGAAAAAGGAAAATATTAAGATGAAAGGTTATAATATTTTTCTTATCTCTGCTCAAAATATAGATTGTTTGTACTCGTTAGAACCGCCCCAATGAGGCGATTCTAACGAGAACCAACACTCTTGATTTTAGAGCAGAAATAAGAAAAATAATGTTCACCACTGTAAACCCCAGTTTTACTATATAAAAGTGGGGTTCAAGGTGGTGAAAATTATAGAGGTGTGTTTTCGTGATATTATCAAGCCATACTTTTTCTTGGCAGACTGATACATCATCATAGTGTAGATTATGTTTGCCCGTACATCATCATAGTGTAGATTATGTTTGCCAGTACATCATCATAGTGTAGATTATGTTTGCCAGTAAATCTTCATAGTGTAGATTATGTTTTCCCGTACATCATCACAGTGTAGATTATATTTGCCAGTACATCTTCATAGTGTAGATTATGTTTTCCCGTACACCATCATAGTGTAGACTATGTTTTCCAGTACATCATCATAGTGGAGATTATGTTTGCCAGTACATCATCATAGTGTAGATTATGTTTCCAGTACATCATCATAGTGTAGATTATGTTTTCCAGTACATTATCATAGTGTAGATTATGTTCCCAGTACATCATCATAGTGTAGATTATGTTTGCTAGTACATCATCATAATGTAGATTATGTTTTTCCAGTACATCATCATAGTGTAGATTATGTTTTCCCGTACATCATCATAGTGTAGATTATGTTTGCCCGTACATCATCATAGTGTATTTTATATTTGTTAGTACATCATCATAGTGTAGATTATGTTTACCAGTACGTCATCATAGTGTAGATTATGTTTTCCAGTACATCTTCATAGTGATGATTATGTTTGCCCGTACATAGTCATAGTGTAGATTATTTGGTCCAGTACATCATCATAGTGTAGATTTTGTTTGCCAGTACACCATCATAGTGTAGATTATGTTTTCCAGTACATCATCATATCGAGATTATGTTGTCCAGTACATCTTCATAGTGTAGATTATGTTTTCCAGTACATCATCATAGTGTAGATTATGTTTGCCCGTACATCATCATAGTGTAGATTATGTTTTCCCGTACATCACCAAAGTGTAGATTATGTTTGCCAGTACATCTTCATAGGGTTAATTTAGAACCATTTTGAAAATAGGGTTCTGCTTAAGCCGGTGCTAGAGGGCGTGGTCGGTGTTGCACATTTCAGTACTGGTTATGAACAGCCTCAATAAAACGCAGTCTGCTATTTTCGTTTATTTTGTGCATTCTTTGCTTCCAAAGGATCTGACTATTCAGAACTTATTTATCTTCACTGCAGCTGGTGTTGTGGAGTGCGGCGGCGGTAAAAAGTCTACCCTACATCATCATAGTGCAGATTATATTTTCCCGTACATCATTATTGTGCATATTATATTTTCTGGTTCTTTTGGATCATTGAGTTCATTTGGAAACATTTTAAAAATAGGGTTCAGCTTAAACCAAAGCTAGAAGGCGTGGCCGGTGTTGCACATTTCAGTACTGGTCATGAACGGCCTCAATAAAACCGAACCTACTTTTTTCGTTTATTTTGAGTATTCTTTGCTTCCAAAGGATCCAACTAATCAGAACTTATTTATCTTCAATGCAGCTGGTGTTGTGCCGTGTGGTGGCCATAAAAAGTCTCCCCGTAGATGATCATAGTGCAGATTATATTTTCTGATTCTTTGGGATTTAGAATCATTTTGAAAATAGAGCTCCGCTTAAGCCGGTGCTAGGGGGCGTGGTCGATCTTTAACATTACAGTACTGGTCATGAATGGCCTCAATAAAACTGAGTCTGCTAATTTAGTTTATTTTGTGTATTCTTTGCTTCCAAAGTATCTAGCCATTCAGAACTGTTTCCGCTGATATTTATTCACATTATTTGCATTATCTGCTGGTTCCTAGTCTGAAGCTTATCAGTATTGGAAAAACAGGTAACCAGACCCCTCTGACCTTTTAAGGTCAGAGGGGTCTGGTTATCTGTTTTTCCAATATTGACAATGTACATGCTGGGAGCCAGCAAATAATTCAAATATGGTGAATATGTAAGCGGTTATTCAGTACAGTACGTACAGTGCACATTCTTTCGTCAGAAACTGACAATTTCCGTTCTTGAATCAGCAGAAGGGAGAGGATGACCGTCGAAAATTTTTCATGATCAATCTTCACGAAAGAATGTTGCCGACCCCGGCAGGCATCGAACCCGCGTCCTCTTGACCACCAGTCAGACGCGCATGCCACCGAAGTTGTACTGTACTAAATGGTTGTAAAAGACACTGTTTGTCGTGCAACAAATTTTCGTGTTTCTTTCAATAAATAACACATTGAATGGGAGGACTTTGCATTTTAAACAGCAAACTATTGTTTTGGATCAACATAAAATATGTACTCTCTCCTTAATTTATTTATTTTTACTTGGTTGAACATCACACTTTAAGTTCAAGTAAAGTACGCATACGTCAGCATTTAAGCAATGTTTGTCAGTTCTCGACATTTTGACGCATTATTTTTTATCTTCAAAAATACCGTTTTATTTAGAAGCAGTTTGGTGATATTCAACATACCTTCTGGGAAAATAAACAGAGGCACCCATGACCTAATTGTTATCCCTTAAAAAATAGGGACTTGAATCCCTTCCGTAAAACCAGAATACACATTACGGCAACACATCAGTGTGAAATAGAGCCTTCTTTGAAAGAGTGCATTTTAGTATGGGAAAGTAACTGTCCTTTTAGCTTTCCGCTAGTGATGTTTCCATTAGGGTCTAGTTGTTTCATGTTTGTTTTTCTTTCCCTTGGTGTCTCTGATGGGAGCTGTGGGTTAATTGCATCCATTCCTGATCGTTACCTTCATTTCTATTTTTCATAACATTTATCTAAAATGGCTACTTTTCTGATGAACATTTGTACTATTTGTCTTATTCATACTCCGAACATAGGTTATTGAGGCGGTTCTACCTATATCTTGGTGCTAAAAATTAGCATCATAATGTATATCCCTGTAAACCGTAGTTTGCTCTATACACAGTGGTGTTGAGAGGGGTATACATTTCACGAACTGGTTGACATGTGATGAAGTAAGATAAGTGCATGCCCGTGACTAATTAGGATTTTTTTTCTCACAAAATCGGAAGCAACGTCTTAAAATTATCTAAATAGTTTTGACAGGGACGTAATCCCTCTGCACAAACAAACAAACAAAACCTTTATGCCTCCTGACCTTTGTTTTGTTTGTTTGATTTGAGGTTTAACGTCCCCGTCAACAATGTATAGGTCATTTTGGGGACGTTGCTTCCAGTTTTGTGGGACTTTTACCCCATCCTGAGATGAAATGACATCTCAAGCCCTGCCGCCAAATGAAACCAAAATGGTTTATACGCATGGACGGTCCAACTCGCACTACTATTCCTGGGCATGCTTAGAACCTCTAAGCAGTATACCAGTACTCACGTTCCACGGTTGGTTTCAGCTCTGCGTTTAAGCATTCGAAGTTGGAGCCCATCTATTTCTTCAAGCCCCGATGGGCGGGGGCAGGCCTCCTGACCTAACTTTATGATAAAGCCTCAATGGATCATACTATGTCTGTCTTTACAGAGATTTGGGAAATGTGTAACACATTACCAAAATCTCTGTGAGGTTCATGTCATTTAAACATTATCATCCTGAACCTTTGCAAATAGTGTTGTTTGTTTGAATTGAGGTTTAATGTCCTATTTAACAAGTTTTAAGTCATTTTTGAAACGTTGCTCCCAATTTTATGGGACTTTTATCCGACATTGAAATGGTCTCAAGCCCTGCAATGGACGGTCGGACTCATACAACTTTGCCTGAGCAGGCTAAGTCCAGCTAAGCGGTTTACCAATACCCATGTGCAGTCAGTTTTGTTTTTTTGTTTGTTTGATTTGAGGTTTAACGTCCCCGTCATTTTGGAGACGTTGCTTCCAATTTTGCGGGACGTTTACTCGACATTGAGATGAAATGACATCTCAAGCCCAGCCGCCCAATGAAACAAATAAGGTTGTTAAGCATGGACTCTCCGACTCGCACTGCATTGCCAGAGCAGGCTTAGATCCTCTATGCGGTTTACCAGTACTCGTATGCATGTCGGTTTCAGCTCTGCGTCAAGCCCCGATAGGCGGGGGCCTTGCAAACAGTGTAGATCCAGATCAGGTGGTTTCTTCGGAAGCCATCTGATCAGCATCTACACTGTTTGTCATGCAGTCTGTGAATTGAACGCATGCGTTGTATAACGTAATTCGATTGATTGATAGTCAGCAATGGCGTGGCTGAATTAATTTATTCAGCACGATACGTATAAAATGTGATTTATAAACTTTTTTTGTCTTCAAATAAATCTATATGTGACGGCTCATAATCTGCCGTGGTAAGTTCAAAACCATAATACAAATATCAAAGGTTGACTTACATCTGATATGTACTGGGGAACTATGAATCGTGCCCACAACGCATCAGATCAACTGAGGCAACATAGCCCGGTGCAAGCAAGATACACAGTCGTACGCCAGGTCCCGCGGTTATAAAACGTTTTTTCATGCTCAGCTGAGCATGAAATTTTATATGCTCATAACTAATAAAATACAAACATATTAGGTAATGTTCCTGCTCAGATCAGCCCAGAATGCCATTTATCCTGCTCATAAATTTTAAAATGCCAACATCTGTTGGCATTTTAAAATTTATGAGCAGGAAAAATTCCATGCTCAAGTGAGTTAAGCATGAAAAATGTTTTCTTGCACACCCGATAAGGAAATCCATAGTTTTAGCTTGGGATAGAAATTCTGTTCTAACCCTGGTGTTCTTACCCTGAATCGAATATTCTCGCGTGTTTGATAAATACACTGGTTGAATACGACTTAATATGCGCCGGCGTTAAGATTGACGTCACAGCACGTTACGCGACGTCACTAAACATTCCTGTAGTGTCATGACAATATCGCGGACGTCGGTATCCGAAGTGACTGCAGCATTTAAAATCCGCGCTAAGAAATGGAAGGTATGCAAAAAAAGAATACTATATTGGTGTGAGGGGCGGATAGAAAAGTCCGTCCCTCGGGATCACTGTCCGGCGTCACTCGGCAAGCCTCGGGATGCCGGACTGTGACCGTCGGGAGGGATTTTTCAATCCACCCCTTACAACCATAAAAGATTCTTATATTATAACCTCGGGGTCAGGTCTTTTGTGTTGATTTGTTTGATTTGAGGTTTAACGTCGCCGTCAACACTTTAAAGGTCATTTTGGAGACGTTGCTTCTAATTTTGCATGACTTTAACTCGACATCGAGATGAAACGACATCTCAAGCCCTGCCGTCCAATGAAACCAATAAGGTTTTATCATGGACGGTCCGACTCGCACTGCATTGCGTGAGCAGGCTTAGGAACCCGAATTCTTTGGTGACTTAGTATATAAATTTAGAAAAATACATGCCTGTAATGACTTTAGTACCCAATTTCGTAAAATCGTTCGTCGATATATAAATATTGGATACAACACAAATGTTATAAAACAGAATGCATGCATGGTGGTTAACCCAATCACGGTTGACAACTTTGCTTCCCTCTTTGATTGCACACCGGAGGGTCGCGCTTAAGATTATATGACGGTTCCAGCGTAAAAACATAAATGGAATTTTATTTTATTTTAGTATTCTTTATGTTGGTTGGCGCCTGATGCTCCGTCTTTGGTCGGGCCCCTCGGAGTCTAACTGTTGGTTTTCTTTTGCTCCAGCAATTCTGTTGTTGTATGCTGTCGAGTCCTCAACCGGGTTTCATCTCTGTAGTTTTTTGATTTGTATGTTCTCGGAGATGTTACACTGTGAATTAGGAAGCCTTCATGCGGACTGAACAAAATTAGTGTATACCGCGATAGAGATAAGGGCGATGATTATGGCCATGTAAAATCGATTTAAGCCCCACAGTGGAATTCTTTCCACTGACCGTTCCAAGGCGGTTCTTCTGTGGCGGTTTATTTATGTTGTTGTGTGTTACTTACTGTGTGTATCACTTGTGTTTTTTTTTATTTTGGATGGTCATTTGGCCATTTTGTGGGAAAGTAACTGTCCTTATGGCCTTCCTTTGTTTAGGTTTCCATTATAGTCTGGTCGCTTCATGTTTGTCTTTCTTTCCCTTTGATGTCTTTGATGGGTGGAGTAAGTTAATTGTATCGATTCCTGATCTTTGTTTTACTTCTACTTAGATCCTCTAATCGGTTTACCAGTACTCGTGTGTATGTCGGTTTCATACATCATGCAGCCGATCTATTTCTTCAAGCGGGGGATTTGCAAGCAGTGTAGATCCAGATCAGATGGCTTCTTTAAAAGCCATCTGATCAGGTTCTACACTGTTTTATGCAGTCTGTGAATTGAACGCATGCGTTGTATAAGGTAATTTGATTGATTGATAGTCAGCAATGGGGTGGTTGAATTAATTTATTCAGCACGATAAGTGTTAAATGTGATTTATAAACGTTAAAAAAAAAAAAAAAAACAATTGTGGCGGGTCATAATCTGCCGTTGTAAGTTCATCTGATATGTACTGGGGGATCAATATGGATCCTGCCCACAACGCCTCAGATCAACTGGTGCAACAGAGCCCGGTTCAAGCTAGATACTAAGCCGTACGCCAGGCCCCTGGGTAATAAAACATTTTTCATTCTCAACTCAGCAGAGCATGACAGTTTGTATGCTCATAACTAATACAATACAAACAAATCAGGTAATTTCCCTGCTCAGATTAGCCCAGAATGTCATTTATCCTGCTCATAAATTTATAATGCCAACAATTTTTGGCATTTTAAAATTTATGAGAAGGATAAATTCCATGCTCAAGTGAGTTGAGCATGAAAAAAGTTTTTCTTGCACACCAGATAAGGAAATCAATAGTTTTAGCTTGGGATAGAAATTCTGTTCTAACCCTGGTGTTCTTACCCTAAATCGAATATTCTCGCGTGTTTGATAAATGCACTGGTTGAATACGACTTAATATGCGCCGGCGTTAAGATTGACGTCACAGTTCGTTTCGTGACGCAACTAAACATTCCTGTAGTGTCATCACAATATGGCGGACGTCGGTAACCAATGTGACTGCAACATTTAAAATCCGCGCTAAGAAAAGGAAGGTATGCAAGAAAAAGATTCCTATATGGGTGTGAGGGGCGGATAGAAAAATCCGTTCCTCAGGATCACTGTCCGGCGTCACTCGGCAAGCCTCGTGATGCCGGACAGTGGCCCTCGGGACGGATTTTTCAATCCACCCCTTACAACCATATACGATTCTTATATTATAACCTCGGAGTCAGGTCTTTTGTTTTGATTTGTTTGATTTGAGGTTTAACGTCCCCGTCAACACTTTAAAGGTCATTTTGGAGACGTTGCTTCTAATTTTGCGGGACTTTAACTCGACATCGAGATGAAACGACATCTTAAGCCCTGCCGTCCAATGAAACCAATAAGGTTTTGAAGCATGGACGGTCCGACTCGCACTGCATTGCCTGAGCAGGCTTAGATCCTCTAAGCGGTTTACCAGTACTCGTGTGTATGTCGGTTTCAGCTATGCGTGGAAACATCATGCAGCCTATCTATTTCTTCAAGCCCCGATGGGCGGGTGATTTGCAAACAGTGTTGATCCAGATCAGATGGCTTTTTCGGAAGCCATCTGGTCAGCATCTACACTGTTTGTCTTGCAGTCTGTGAATTGAACGCATGCGTTGTATAACGTAATTCGATTGATTGATAGTCACCAATGGCGTGGCTGGATTAATTTATTCAGCACGATACGTATTAAATGTGATTTATAAACTTTTTTTGTCTTCAAATAAATCTATATGTGACGGGTCATAATCTGCCGTTGTAAGTTCAAAACCATAATACAAATATCAAAGGTTGACTTACATCTGATATGTACTGGGGAACTATGAATCGTGCCCACAACGCATCAGATCAACTGTTGCAACATAGCCCGGTGCAAGCAAGATACACAGTCGTACGCCAGGTCCGAGGTTATAAAACTTTTTTTCATGCTCGACTCAGCTGGGCATGAAATCTTATATGCTCATAACTAATAAAATACAAACATATTAGGTAATTTTCCTGCTCAGATCAGCCCAGAATGTCATTTATCCTGCTCATTAATTTTAAAATGCCAACATCTGTTGGCATTTAAAAATTTATGAGCAGGAAAAATTCCATGCTCAAGTGAGTTGAGCATAAAAAGTTTTCTTGCACACGAGATAATGAAAGCCATAGTTTTAGCTTGGGATAGAAATTCTGTTCTAACACATGTATTCTTACCTTAATCGAATATTCTCGCGTGTTTAATAAATGTACTGGTTGAATACGAGCTCATATGCGCCGTAGTTAAGATTGACGTTACAGCACGCAACATTCCTGTAGTGTCATAACAATATGGCGGACGTCGGTAACCAAAGTGACTACGGCATTTAAAATCCGCGCTAAGAAATGAAAGTTATGCAAGAAAAAGAATCCTATATGGGTATGAGGGGCGGATAGAAAAATCCATCCCTCGGGATCAATGTCCGGCATCATCGGCAAGCCTCGTGATGCCGGACAGTGACCCTCGGGACGGCTTTTTCCATCCACCCCTCACAATCATATAAGATTCTTATATTTGAACCTCGGGGCCAGGTCTAGATCGGAGACAAAGACCCGCTATGCTCAAGCGGACCTGAGTATTCGATGGCGCCGCTGCGGTACGGTAAAATTTGTTGTTCACCAACTCATTAATATTTTTTTCGCGACCAACAATTTACAATTCATCACAGAAAATTAGCAAGCCACTTTAACTTGATAGATAGGTGATTTCGAAAGTGATGAAGTATAATATATTGACTGTGTGCAAGTTTAGGTTTGGCCAGCTAACTAACAAGGGCGGTGTATTGTTGGGTCTTGTGGTCAAAATATTTGCAAAATGTTAGAATATATTTGCATGTCTTTATTTACTCATTCTAGTTGGGAAACGCATAAACGGGCCATTTTCAAACTATACGGGCTTCGGTTAGACGTCCACTTCAGTCATTCTGTAAATGAATTGTTACGAATGACCCAACCTGAACACTTCTAAATACCTTTTCAAGAAAAAAAGAAAAAGAAACAAATCTCCTAATTATCCATTTTGATTTTCTTGACATTTGCTGTCTGGACGTGTGGAAAGAAATCTGCTCACGAAAACACGCCTAAATAATTTTGACACCCCATCGAACCCCACTTTTATATAGTAAAACTGGGGTTTGCAGGGGTAAACCTTATTTTTCTTATTTCTGCTCTAAATTATAGATTGTGATTGTGGGTACTCGTTAGATCCGCCTCGATTTCATCGCGGTGCTAGACAATCGACCCAAAAAGTACAGAGACAATGTTCACACGGAACAAACACAGCCGAGGTCAGCCAATGATTTATTCTAAAGAGGTTGCAAGCGCGTACGTGTAAAAATGGTACAGATAAGCTCGAGAAGAACTTAACCATTTTCGCGTTTTGTCCGCGTGACACACGCGCATTGCGTGCGTGTAAAAATTTCGGGTTTCAATACGCGGTTCATTGCGTTCATACGCGATTGCAACGCGTTTAATATCAGCCAATAAAAGTGATTATTCGTAACGCGTTAGGTTAACTCAATAATAATTATCATAAAAAGGT
This sequence comes from Lucinisca nassula, assembly GCA_963580285.1. Classification (NCBI taxonomy): domain Eukaryota; kingdom Metazoa; phylum Mollusca; class Bivalvia; order Lucinida; family Lucinidae; genus Lucinisca; species Lucinisca nassula. Next base: position 43,990,694 of record OY757025.1, on the reverse strand, counting down.
AGGCGCTAGTGGCAAACGACATTCAATAGCAAATAATCGTAAAATTGGCTGCTTACAGATGTCTGTAAGTAGATCAATTCACAAATGTTTAAATTTACTTTGTGAAAATTGGAATTTTTCTCAAATCTGTCACAGCAAAGTTTGTGAAAAACGGCTTTTTACAGATGTCTGTCAGCAGCCAATTAAACGAAAAAGAATGTCTATTTACAGACGTCTGACAGCTGCAAGTTTTGCGAAAATTGGTCATTGACAGACGGTTGTCACCAGCAATTTTCACGGAAAATGACTATTGTGAGACGCATAACGAAAGCACGCCTATTCAAACACATTGTAACCATTGTCGCTGAAAAAAATGAAAATGTTAAGTTGAAAAATAGTGATGTTTTTCTTATTATTGCTCGAAATATAGAGTGTGGGTACTCGTTAGAACCGCCTCATCGAGGCAGTTCTAACGGGTATCCACAATCTATATTTTTGAGCAGAAATAAGAAAAATAAGGTTTACCCCTGTAAATCCCAGTTTTACTACATATAAAAGTGGGGCTCAAGGGAGTCAAAATTATATAGGCGTATTTTCGTGATGGTCTGTCAGCAACCACTCCGAAAAAAAAAAATGTGCCGCGACAAAAATATGCGTTGGGCGGCAAAGTCCTTGAAATGCACACCACTGTAAAGCCAATTATCAGTTACCCCCTATATAAATTGCATTGCAACACCTTGACCTGACACAGATATGCTATCTCAGGACAAGAGAGCTTTATCAGGTCAACGTGACATTGCACTTCTATGAACTGGACTATTGAAAAAAATGACAAAATTGTAAGAGTGTAAACCTGAGTCGTGTAATATGAGGCTCGGCTTTGAGAATGCATGTAGAAGCGCTCGGCCAGCCTCGCGATTCTACAAGAGTTTTCGAAGCATTGCCTGATAAACTTGATATCAAATGACACGAACCTGGTATTATCTATATCTATATAGAGAAAATTTGGGTTTTCAGGTGTATATATTATTTTGTTTATTTCTCCTTAAGGCATAGGTTGTGGGTACTCGTTAGAACCACCTCAAACTGCCTCATTGGGCGGTTCTAACGAGTACCCACAACCTATGTTTTTAGCACAAGTAAGAAAAATATCACACCTTTTCATCCATAAAGTAGCCATGTATGTGATTTGAAAGAATGCGCTTTGTCATATTGATGTGTCCAAATGCCAAAGGGCAATGCCTGATTCTTCGTGTCTGTATGGTGTCTGAAAAGTACTATTCGAATAGAGTGTCAAATGCCACCCTCGACCCATCCCCAGACGGCGCAGATCATACTGAGATTTCGCATTAATTGCACCGTACATTTGAGCCGGGGCACAGCATTTCCTACAATTAACATGTTCGCCCAGTGAAGACTTAGATCAGCCTGCGCATCCGCGCAGTCTGATCAAAGTCTTCGTTGTGCACTCTAACGATAGATAGGGGCCCGATTCTCCTTCAAGCAGCAAGCGAAGTATCTGATCAGACTTTATGCATGAGCAGGCTGATCTGATTCTTCGATGGGCATACATGTGCATGTAAATTGTAGGAAATGATGTGCCCCAGTGCAATTGTTAACACGTCCAGGTAATGAACACCCTCTACACCGCGACTTCATACAGAGCAAATTGGTTTACAGGGGTTCACACATTATTTTTCATATACATGTATCTCTTGCTGTGGGTACTCGTGGGGCTTTTCTAAAGGGCCCCTGCAACCTGTGTTTGGGATATAAAAAAGAAATATCACTCAATAAATGCGCTAAGTCACACGGATTCGTAATCCTAATGTTTTTAACCGTGTGTATCCAGCAACGCCCCTCCGTATGAAAAATAGAGGTAACGATTAAACCACAACAGAAGCATCGCCCTTGGTTGGGGGTGTGGGGGCGGGATGAATAATACAGTGATGCTTTTGGTGAGGTGGCGTGGGAGGCTTAAGTCAATTTTACATCAATACGCTAACACACACCTCTGTGCCAAAACGGTGTGCTTCTTATCTCAAGAATGCATTTTTCGCATGAATATGTTCTCTTTATTTCTTATTTCTATTCCAAATTATTCTGTTCCAAATATCATATATATTCAAATATGATTTATAGAAGCTTCTAGCAGCCCCCGCCCATCGGGGCTTGAAGAAATAGATGGGCTGCATAATGCTGCCACGTAGAGCTGAAACCGACCCGCACACGAGTACTGGTAAACCGCTTAGAGGATCTGAGCCTGCCCAGGAAAAGCGGTTCGAGTCGGCCCGCCCATGCTTATAAACCTTATTGGTTTCATTGGGCAAAAGGGCTTGAGATATTATTTCATCTCGATGTCGGGTAAACGTCCCACAAAATTGGAAACGTCTCAAAAATGACTTTTACTGTGTTGACAGGGACGTTAAACCTCAAGCTTCTAGCTTTTCATCTAATCCTGTACCATATACTATTATCTGATTATGCGATGTGCATGTATACATATGAATTGATTCTAATAAATATTGTTTAAACCAAATAAAGATTGTTAGTGCTCGTTAAAAATCTATGTTGTTGATCAAAAACAAGGAAACTAAACTTCAAATTTGTCTGTATAATGTGGGGTTTAGAGGGGTGTTAAGTGCACGACCTTGAGAATCTAACTGGGCTCATCCCTCGCACAGGCACTTAATTCTGTCGTGGTTTTCACAAAAGAAGGGCTTTTTTGTTCAGTCCGTTTGAAGGGTTACTACCCATTACGATAACACATCCGTGAGACATAGTGCATTTTTCATGTCTCAAAAAAGGTAAATTTCTGATGAAATTTTGTTCTATTTTTCTTATTTATACTCCAAACATAGGTTTTGGGTGCTCGTTTGAACCGCCTCATTGAGGCGGTTCTAACGAGTACCCACAACCTATGTCTTGGAGCTGAAATATGGAAAATAATGTTTACCCCCGTAAGTCCCAGTTTTCTCTATATAAAGTGGGGTTTAGGGGGTCTTTATTTCACGGACTTGTTTACATGATGCTCACCAGGGCAACATCGAGAACATACAGTTCAAAACAAATTCAAAGAGGAAACGCACCCCTGCGACATAGTGCATCTTCAAAATTGCTACTTTTCAGATGAAAATCCGTGATATTTTTCTTATGTTTACTGCAAACATAGGTTGTGGGTACTCGTTGGAACCGCCTCATCCTCACTAAGTTAAGACGTTTCTAACGAATACCCACAACCAAAGACTTGGAGCAGAAATAAAAAAATAATGTATACATGTACCCAGTAAATCCCAGTTTTCTCTATATAAAGTGGTTTTTAGGGGATGTTCATTTCACGGACTTGTTCACGTGATGCAGAGAGAAAACAACGATAAGCACTCGACAGCATGAACTAACTAAAAAGCTGAACTAAGCAAAACTTACAGCTAGCCTTGAAGTCTGAAGATGTATTTTATAAAATGAACAACAGAGTATGGCTTCGAATACATGCAGCCTGTGTTGGCTGAATCAGAGCCTTCGCGGTCCAAATAGGGCCTACAAAAATAGCTGTGTTTCTGCTAAGCCGACCGACCATGCTTCGGACCACAGACTCTACTATTTTTATCAGAAACAGAACAAAATAAACATTGAAAGACCCATCCTTCCATTTTCATTTTCCGACCCAACCCAGTGCCCCATGGTAATTTCGCGTTTTAAGTACATTTTTGTAGTTCTTGGCATATAGTTCCTTCCAAATTACAGAGCTGACTTTTTTGAGCATCCAAAATGAATTATGATATTCAGTGCAAGTCTCAACATGACAATTTTATTAACAACAACAAAAAAACATGTCCAAAAACAAAACCACATAAAAAATACAGGCCCGACTCTGTTTTTTTTTTCAGGAGAAAAAATAAAATAATAATAAAAAAGATTCTCCTACCTACCGACCAAATTTGTTTTGAGCATGTTAGTAGAAACGCGGCTAATTTTTTTACGCTTTAAGCCTCAAGAACCCATAAGGTCAATAAAAATGGTCATTATGGTATGTGATTCTCCAGGCGCACAAAGTGTTCTGTGTCATCACAGATGACCCGCAGACAGTACAGTGAAAAAGAAAATTAATACCGCTATTAAGACCACCTAAAATTAAGACTCATTCTGCTTTAAAAGGCTTTAATAGGCTGCAGTTATTCCTTCTTTGTGTTTTCTGCATACAGTCTCCTCTGGTCAGAAACCACCTTTGGGACTGTTCAAAAGTGGTCTTAAAGACCACTTTTGAAAAGTCCCAAAGGTGGTCTTAATAGCGGAGCTTTACTGTATTTTTCATTAGCAAGTCTAAAAATAAAGCAAACTTACAAAAGAAAATGACTACATTAAGACCACTATTTTGGTCCTCATCGCATCGCAGCTGATCTTTTCGTGTCGTATTATATGGTATTGTATGGTATCGTATTGTATGGTATTGTATGGTGTCTTTTTGCACAATTTTCTTTTTGCATGCAGGCAAACAGTGTGGGCCCAGATCGGTCGGATCGCAGGAGCAGTTTTATCTTGGTCCCCACAGTTGCATCCGTGTGACTTTGGGCAGATGACAACTGACCTGATTGGCATCTTAAGGGTTAATACCTTGTGCCTATTTTATATGCACATTGCTAAATTACTGTTCTGTAGATCAGTTTTCATTTTTCATTACAGTTTTAACAGGAGCCTTAATATTAAGTTTTAAATTTGCATCTCACTGTGATTTTGCCTCTTCTAAGATACTATATATCTTTTTGAATCACCAAATTTTTACATCAAAGTCATTTCCATTTTACGCCGTTGCCATTGACGTATTGCGACGTTGATAACATCATATTTATTGTTCACAATTATGTCCATTGAAAAAGGCTGTAATAACCGAAACTAGTCGGGAATAAAATTTAAATTAAGAACTTGAAGTTTTTGTTTTCTTTTTCATCAAAATATATGCACACATAATTACTTCAGTAACTTGATTTGCCGCATTGTATACCGTCAAGTTGACGCTTCCAAATCAACCTATCACACGAGACGCGGAGTGTCGAGTAAGATCTGAAACATCCAAAAGACGTGATACGGTGCGGCAGAACAAGTAAGTATAGTGATAATATGTTTATTATATTATGACCACCTTTGGGACTGTTCAAAAGTGGTCTTTATGACCACTTTTGAACAGTCCCAAAGGTGGTCAGAACAGTCCCAAAGTTGATCACTGAGCAGAGGACATTGTGTGGAGGAAATTCGAAGAAAGAATAACTGCACACTTCTAAATAAGCTTTTTGAAGCAGAATTAGTCTTAATCTTAGGTGTACCCTTTTTCTTCCAATAAAATCATTTTACAACGTAGATATGGGGGAAATTTTACGTTACGCTCTGCCTGTAAGCGACGTCATCATTTCGAACGTTTGGTTGCGCGTTACAGATGGAGGACAGCCCCCGCCCATCGGGGCTTGAAGAAATAGATGGGCTACACGATGCTTCCACGCGGAGCTGAAACCGATCGCACACGAATACTGGTAAACCGCTCAGGGGATCTAATCCTGCCCAGGCAAAGCGGTGTGAGTCGGACCGTCAATGCTTATAAGCCCTTTTGGTTTCATTGGGCGACCGGGCTTGAGATGTCATTTCATCTCAGTGTCGGGTAAAAGTCCCACAAAATTGGAAGCAACGTCCCCAAAATGACCTATACAGTGTTGACGGGGACGTTAATCATCAAATCAAACAAACAAACACATACTGATGGAGGATTGCTTTCTGACGTCGCAAGAAATGCCGGGGCTCAGAGCTACATGTAGCAAGGATGGTGTCAGGGACTCGGAAAAACAGCGTAATGTGAATCGATACGGAATTCGATATTTTTATGCCGGACAGCAGAATTTTTGTAGTATATAATAAGGTATTGTATCGCATCGTATCTCATTGCGTTGTTTTGGCGTCCATGAGGTATACTGTCACTTGTTTAAACAACGATTTAACGGCGAGAGGAATTAATTAATTATATTTTTCTCCCTCAGAAGGTTCAAATCATGTCAGATTGTTTTTATGATGTAATTTGCGGTTGATTTTTGATGACGGTAAATACGTCTCTTTTATAAAAGCTGAAAAATGATAACAAAACGGTAATAAAAAGGTCCATTTCCTTTATGTTTTTCACAAACCGAATTTAAGAATATGTTATGGCAAAGAAATAACAAACAAAACATTCAGTGGTCAAGATTCATATTAGTGTACATAACCGCTATGTCTATTTACAGTTTTCATCCTTCACTTATTTTTTGTTCACTTCAGTGCCGCTGATCAGGATCCGCGCATGCGCAAGTTCGTTGCTGGTCAGACATAACGTTTCTTTGTATTGCCGTCCGCTGTACACCCATTATGAAACAACACTTGCCGCTACTTTACTATGACGAAGTCGGTGCACAACAAAAGACACAAGCTGGCAGATTCGACCAGCAAGGCTGATCTGATTCTTCACATATTTATCTATGGACCCTTGCTTATGAAGACGCTTTTCTGGTTGCCAGACAAGCGTCTTGGTGCGTCAGGGTCCATATATACCATAGCAACAGATATGTTGGTATTTTGAGATAATTAAGGGATAATTTTTCTTTTTTCTCCATATAGAGTTATAATTAGAACCGAGGCAGGTTTTATATGGAGAATTGACAAAAACTATCCTTCAGTTATCACAAAATACCCAATCTCATGCGCAACCCGCCCATCGGGGCCGGGAGAATATGACTGGGCTGCAGGGTGCTTACGCGCAGAGCTGAAACCGACCGAACTTGAGTACTGGTAAACAGCTTAGGTCTAAGCCTGCCCAGGAAAAGTAATGCGAGCGGACCGCTCCTTAAACCCTAGCGTTTTCTATGGGCGGTAGGGCTTGAGATGTCATTTTATCTCAATGTCGGGTAAAAGTCCCACAAAATCGGAAGCAACGTCTCCAAAATGATCTTATTAGTGTTGACGAGGACGTTAAACCTCAAATCAAACATAAGTTAAGTATTTTGTGAAAACTGAGGGATAGGTTTTCTTATTTCTCCATATAAACTTATGTTGTGGGTACTCATTAGAACCGCCTCGGCGATACGGTTCTAATGAGTACCCACAACATAGGTTTATATGGAGACTTGACAAAAACTATCCTTCAGTTATCAAGAACTGCTTACCATATCTGTTGCTATGTAAAATACGGCCCCCGCCCATCGGGGCTTGAAGAAATAGATGGGCTGCATGATGCTTCCACGCAGAGCTGAATCCGATCGCAGACGAGTACTGGTAAACCGCTTAGAGGATCTAAGCCTGCCCAGACAAAGCGGTGCTTATAAACCCTTTTGGTTTCATTGGGCGATAGGGCTTGAGAAGTCATTCCATCTCAATATCGGGTACAAGTTCCAAAGAATTGGAAGCAACGTCTCCAAAATGACCATGACAGTGTTGACGAGGACGTTAAACTTCAAATCCAACAAACAAACAAATCCTTCAATTATCACAAAATACTTACCTTATCTGTTGCTATGAATGGGTTGATCTTAACATGTTCTCATGTACCTTTTGTAGTACACCAGCTCTTGCAATGTGGCCCCAGGTGATATCTGTCACGTTACTTGCAAAGCGTGTCGGCCTCTGCTTGGTGGGCGTAACGTCATTGACGTTCATCTGTCTCACAAGAAAACATATCCTACGTGGCGTGTGATTTTAGAATATTCCGAGTAGCTTGCAAACAACTGCGGACTTGGCAGCGACCGTGATTTTTTCATAAAAACAGGATTGTAGACTTAGGAAGCGAAGACTGGTTGAGCTCTACACATCTCATTTTTGCTTACCCAACACGCCAAAGGAAGACGTTTTTATGTGGTGGCGCTCATGAATAAATAATGATTTATAATTTTGATGACTTTAAATATTAATTGCGTAAAGTTTTGCATAACTTGTGATTTGTATTTTCTTGGAGAGAGGCGACGGACTTGAATTGAAAAGGTATGTTCCATTGAAGATTGCAGTACATGCATTTGTTTTAAGAAAGTTACGGCAGATTGAAGCTTTATTAGTATTCCGCCGTGTGCATCAGTTTGTTTTTATGATAATTATCACGAATGCATTGTAAATGAGTGCGAGGGCTGGGGTATCGTAGCCGCCGCGGTTGTTGCGACCGCCAGCCAGTGGTTTACTGCTGGGCATCCTAAAAAGCGGTTATTCCAATGGGGTTGCTTTGTGTGGTTGGGACGTACACCGGGTATAATTACGAAAAGATACTTGTACAATTTTACCCCTAATATCCCACTTTAATAGCCTAAGCGGTTCTCACGAGTATCATCAGTCCATGTTTTGTGCAGAATATTAAACATATCAATATTTTTATCTGGAAATTTTCATTTTGGGTGAAAAAAATTGCAGTATATTTGAATAGGCATGTTTTCGTTATGTCGTTAGAATAACAGACCAATGTAACAAAATGCAATTTTCAGCAACTCCAAATCCTGTATTTTTTTCTGAGGAAAATTTTTAATAGTTAACTGTATTCATCATATGGAGTCGCGTCTGAGAATGTAATAACGCCATGTAATAAATTCGATAATCCACATGTGGATTAAATATGCAAATTAGTTAGATACGCTCCGTAAAGTGACATGCACGACGTCCTCAACGACTTTGAGTTTACTAATAGCGTATTACTGACATTTTCGTAAAATAATCGTGAGAGAAGTGCGCTTTAATGTAATATGATAAATAGAATCTTGCTTTCGTGCACATGTACATGTACTTTAATATTGAATTTATTAAACTTGTTGAGGAAAAGGGATAAAATGCTCGGCGCAGCCTCGCATTTTATCCCTTTTCCTCAACTCGTTTAATAAATTCAATAATACATGAACACTCATGTAAGATTCTCTGTTTTTTCCATCTCAGCGACAATCGACTCAACAGTACTGTAAATGCTTTGATTCGGTTTTACCCCGCAGGTCGGCCCCCGCCAATTGGGGGTTGAAGAAATAGATGGGCTGCATGATGCTTCCACACAGAGCTGAAACCGACCGCATACGAGTACTGGTAAATTGCTTAGAGGCTCTAAGCCTGCCCAGGCAAAACGGTGAGAGTCGGGCTGTCCATGCTAATAGACCCTGTTGGTTTCATTGGGCGACAGGGCTTGAGATGTCATTTCATCTCAATGTCGGGTAAAAGTCCCACAAAATTGGAAGCGGCGTCTCCAAAATGACAGTTAAACCACAAATCAAACAAGCAAATTACCCCGCAGGCACATGACGTAATTGTGACGTCACATCAACGTCAGTGTGACGCCATGACTTATGAAACGTGAAATTTACGTTTATGCAACGACCTGCTGGGTATATGTCCATGAAATAACAATGTACATGTATTTAAGGACAGTATTTGCCAAATGAAATAACATCTGATGATGAAAATTCACCTCCAATGATGAAAAAAAAATGTAATACGGTTCAACAATAGATTGTTGGTGCTCGTTATAATTACATGAATATAAACCACCTCCATTGCCTGTGATTAAACTTTGTTTCCGCTTATTCACCTTATTTGCATTATCTGCTGGTTCCTAGTCTGAATGTTATCAGTGTTGGAAAAACAGGTAACCAGACCCCCCTGACCTTGAAAGGTCAGGGGGGTCTGGTTACCTGTTTTTCCAATATTGACAATGTACAAGATGGGGGCCAGCAAATAATGCAAATATGGTGAATCCAAGCACATGAATCCGTTTCCATATTTTTACCTGAGCCGGAGCACAGCATTTCCTACAATTTACATTTTCATTTGCGCAAAGCGAAGACTCAGATTAGCCTGACATCGGCGCAGTACGATCAGCTGATCAGCGTCTTCATTGTGCGCTCTAAGAATATGTTCCAATGCTCCTTCATGCAGCAAGAGAAGTCTCTTGTCAGACTATATGGATGCGCAGTCTGATTCCTCGCTGGGCGCACATGTAAATTGTAGGAAATGCTGTGCACCAGCTCACATCTAATCAGGTAATCGCTTCGTAAACAAGGGGATGGTGGGTTCCGGGCTTCTCCAGACTTGTTGACGTGGACGTTTAACCTCAGCTCAAACAAAAGCTCCGTTTCACACCGATCGTTTACAGCGACCTAGTCAAGTTAAACAATGACCGAATCGTACATTCTCAACTCGACAATGTTTTATGAATCTATTAAAACTCATGAATATGCAGCTCTTTCCCTTTACTTAGACAATTATTTTTTTTTTCGTCAGAATCATCTCACTCTGGTTTTACCATTTTAAGGGCTTAAAGATGCTTTCTACCTTAAGGGCGTGTAAGAAAGATTGTTTGAATAGAGTCGAGACACTCAAAAATATGTCTCCGACAATGAGCGCACAGCCACGATTCGGTTACAATGCTCATCCACGATAACGCGCACCGATATATGGCGACCCACTGACTCAAAGCCTCCAGCTGTAAGCTGGAGGCTTTGGGTCGGCGGGTCTCCATAATCGGTCGGGTTAATCTGACCGAATAGGTACACGGACTGGTTTGAGTCCTTGCTGAGAACACGTGGCCGCATCAAGACGATTTTCGTTTAACCCGGCTCAATACATTATCATAATTAAGTAATCATTATTCACCTGTCAAGCAAGTTAACTTTGTCATATGTCATCATCGTTATGATTAATGGAGACGATTTTAAGTTGAGGTCTCGTGACTTTAGACAATGCGATCTATACAGATTGCCAAACTATCGCTTTACAACTTCTGCCCTTAAGTTTTTAAAGTTGAAAGTTTCATCTCTGATCTTCACGGCCCCGCATATATGGGCTTGAATAAATAGGTGGGCAGCATGATCTTCAACAAAGAGCTGAAACAGAGCGCACACGAGTACTGGTTTTACGCTTAGAGGAGGAAAAGCGGTGCGAGTCGGTCAGTTCATGTTTATACATGTAAATCCTATTGGTTTCATCGGGCGACGGGGCTTGAAATGTCATGGGTAAAAGTCCCACAAAATTGGAGGTAACGTTTTAAAAATGACCTATACAATGTTGACGGGGACGTTAAATAGAGAACATTACGGAAACACGCCTATACAAATACATTGTAACCTTAATCGCCGAAAAAATAAAAATTTTAAAATGAAAAATTGTGACATTTTTCTTATTTCTGCTCAAAATATAGATTGTAGGTACTCGTTAGAACCGCCTCATCGAGGCGGTTCTAACGACTATCCACACTCTGTATTTTAGAGCTGAAATGAGAAAAATAAGGTTTACCCCTGTAAACCCCAGTTTTACTAGTTAAAAGAGGGGTTCAAGGGGGTCAAACTTATATAGGCGTGTTTTCGTGATGTCTTACATGAGTGCTCATGTATTATTGAATTTATTGAACGAGTTGAGGAAAAGGGATAAAATGCGAGGCTACGCCGAGCATTTTATCTATTTTCCTCAACGAGTTGTATAAATTTAATAATACATGAGCACGAAAGCAAGATACTGTTTATCATATGACATTTAAAACACATTTTATTCACGACGGTTTTACAAAAATGTCAATACTCCGCCATTAGTAAACGCGACGTCGTTAAGGACCTCGTACATGTAACGTTATGGAGCGTATCTAACTAATTTACATATTTAATCCACTAGTGAATTATCAAATTTATTACATGGTGTTATTACACTCTCAGACGCGACGTCATATGATAAACCTCAAACCAAACAAACAAAATAATCTCTGATTTTTCTTATATCCACTGGTGCCAATAGCCGTTTTAGGCAAAGCATACAATGAAGATCCTGGAGAAATGGCCTTTTTCTGTATATCATACGGGGAACATGGGATCACGTTCCCCGTCTGAGAACGATACTGCAAAGTATTTATTCATTTACATGTATTTACTAAATACTCACGGGAGAGACTGGAAAATAGTTGTCCTTGCGCTGTCCAATCAAAAGCCTACTGGAAATGTCTTTATCTGTGTCAGTTTACAGTTATGAAAGGGTAAACAAACCAATCGTCACGTTAAATCGTCTCTTCCAAACCCCAATTTCTGCAGAAAAGTAACGTTTACAAGCGCATACATAATGCTTTTAAAAACACACTATAGGGATCACCCATGGTTTTTCTTAAATTATCATTTGCCGTTAGGCCGAGTTTTCAAACATCTTTCGAGGGACCCGGCAATTGTTATAATAACCATGGGTGATCGTTATTCTTGCGTAACGTACGATCCCAACGGCAAACACCCCCATACCCCATATGAATTCTTCAAATGCGACAGAAAAACAAACATGGCGGCTAGTTACAATGACGTAAGTCCCGCAATGACGTTCTGATGTCATCATAACAATTTAAAATGATTCGTTCAGGGCGACAAAGTTACGTCGCTCAACGTAACGTAAACGAAGCAAGGCTCTTCTTGTGATATCAACAATCAAATCCCATGTTCAAACAGCACGTAAATTTCATAATTTGATCACGAGTTCTGTTGTTTGTACACGGCATCTGACCCATGCAAGAATATCTTCAAACAGCTATGCTAATATGATTTTATGAAAGAATTTTATTAGTTTCTTGAAAGGAAGATGGAGGTTTGGCCTGCGCTTGCTACTTGCATTTGGGGTCGAGAGTTTATCAATCGACCCAAAGCTACTTACTACAGCAGCTGCTCACCTGCTTTTCTCCACATGACTCACGCCGACAGATAACGGTTATTTATTGTGACGTCAGAGTGCTGTGTAATCGGCCATTGGTCACATGTATGTGTACAATCTGAACTGGTCCGATATACTGGGTCATTGACAAACAGTGTAGCCCCAGATCAGACGCCGCCGAAGGGCGGCGTCTGATCAGGGTCTACATTGTTTGCATTCAGTACAGGAATTTAAGGGTTCAACCAAACAGTCCAGGACAATTTTTCCCATATCTACACCCCAAGACAATCGACCCACCATTGATCTTGTTACAGTGGCCTTTCCAGGCTACATGTGTCATGGCAACAACGAGTTCCATAATTAATATTATTATTTGACCAGTTGACCACCCTGACGTGACAATATATTGAGAACAATGGGGTTTGTCAGGTCACAGGTTACCGTACTTTCATACCCTGATTATTTGTGACAGAACATCTCTATCTATATTTGACCGGCCCCGATAGCTCAGTTGGTAGAGTGTCCGCTCCGGGGAACGGGAGGTCTCGGGTTCGATCCCGGGCCGCGACATACCAAAGTCGTTAAAAATGGTACTAGCTGCTCCTCGTTTGGCACTCAGATTTACGGGGTAGAGCTAGGACTGGTCGATCCAGTGTCAGGATAATGTGACTGGGTGTGGTATCATGTAATGTGTCTGGGACATGATACTTCAGTGAGGCAGCACTATAAACGTGAGCATTGAGCTCCCTGTCGCAACCAGACACCGTCGTGATATGACTGAAAAATTGTTGAAAGCGACGTTAAACCCGAATTCACACACACACACACACACACACACACACACACACACACACTATCTATATTTGAAAACAGAATTAGAGCGCACTGTCAATGTCGCGACATGGCAAATACCAGGCACGCTTTCCACACAGCGGAGCCAAATTTACATGTAACACTACTCTTGCACGCCATCTATCATGTAACGAAGCCATGTGCTAAATTTGGTTGCATTCTATTCAGTGGTCTAGGAGGTGATAGCGTGACGGAGGCGTTCACAATATGACCAAATGCTCAAGCGTGGGGATAAATGATACTACCAATCAAAAGAAAATTCCCCTATTTACATGTAGAAGTGTAAATTTATATTTTTCACGTACAATGTAAATATGTCACAGGAGTGGAAAAAGAACATGTCATGTCTCGACTGGGACTCGAACCCAGGGCCTCTCGCATACCGTGCTAACACTCTACCTACTGAGCTACCGAGCCACATGGTCGACCTGTTACATTCCCCCCTGCCTAATGAGATTCGTCCCGAATCTCTAAGTCCTGTCCAGTCCGGCTGCCAGACATATTTTTCATACACTTTTATGTCCTCAGATGCGGTGCTGGATCCACACTGGCCACCAAATGTCGCAGGGGTGTTAAAAGAACATGGCTCGACCGGGACTCGAACCCAGGGCCTCTCGCATACCGTGCGAACACTCTTCCGACTGAGCTACCACGGTCGACCTGTTACGCATACAAACAAGGTGTAAGTGTATTTGAGATGGCTTATTCTCTGTGTTCAAAGAAAATGTCAGGATTTGATTATTCCAAGACTGCATTACGTCAACGTACTCTTAAAGGGAGGAGTCACAAGATTGGTATCGAGTATGGACCTCGTAGGCAGCAATGCAGACGGTGGAGTTATGATATACAGTAAAATTAAGCTATTAAGACCGCCAAAAATTTAGACTAAATTCGCATTTAGAAGCTTAATTAGTAGGTTGCAGTTATTCTTTCTTTGTCTTTTCTGCATAAACTGTCCTCTGGTCAAAGACCACCTTTGGGACTGTTCAAAAGTGGTTTTAAAGACCGCTTTTGAACAGGCCCAAAGGTGGTCTTAATATAGGAATTTTACTGTCTATAGAAAGAGATTGGGCTGCATGGTGCTTTCAGGCGGAGTACTGAGTTCTGGTAAATCGCTAAGAAGGTCTAAACTTGCCCAGGAAAAGTGTTGCGAGTCGGACCGACCATGCATATATAGCCATTGATTTCATGTGGCAGCAGGACTTGAGATATCATTTCATTCCAATATCGGGTAAAAGTGCCACACACTAGAAGCAACGTCTACAAATGACCTAATTAACAATGACGGGGGCGTTAATCCTCCGTTTAAACAAAACAAACAAAACCATGGAAGCTGCAGTACAGTTTGGTTGTGATTGTTGCTGTACATGTATCACCGTGGAAAGTAAGATCTGTGCATTTGAGTATCATGAATGAAAGTCATTCATTTGCATCTCCATAAACATGTTAGCCAATGTATTGTCTTGCAAGCAAGCAAATAACCGACTTTATCATATGACGTCGCATCTGAGAGTGTAATAACGCCATGTAATAAATTCCGTAATACACTAGTGGATTAAATATGCAAATTAGTAAGATACGCCCCGTAACGTTACATGTACGACGTCCTTAACTACGTCGCGTCTACTAATGGCGAAATATTGATATTTTTATAACACAATCGTGAATAAAATGCGTTTTAAATGTCATATGATAAATACAATCTTAAATTCGTGCTCATGTACATGTAGTATTGAATTTATTAAACTCTTTTAGGAAAAGCAATAAAATGCTCGGCAAGCCTCGCATTTTATCCCTTTTCCTCAACTCATTTTATAAATTCAATAATACATGAACACTCATGTAAGATCCTCTATTTATACATGTAGTTTCTTATCCCAGCCAGCACAAAACAGCGGGAGAATGTTGGGTCGACATGCATTACGCAAACACGCCTTTACAAATACATTGCCATCTTTATCGCCGAAAAAATAAATTTTTTATGATGAAAAATGTGAAAATTGTCTTATTTCTGCTCCAAATATAGATTGTTGGCACTCGTTAGAACCGTCTCATCGAGGCGGTTCTAACGAGTACCCACAATCTATATTCTAGAGCAGAAGTAAGGAAAATAAGGTATACCCCCGGAAACCCCAGTTTTGCTATATAAAATTTGGGTTCAAGACGGTCAAAATTATATAGGCGTGTTTTCGTGATGTTTTGACGTTATCGATGTTGGCCCTACGTTTCCGAAGGCCCATTCCTTGCTAGTTGAGTTGGTTGAAATATTTTTCCCTAACGCCTTGACATTTTCAAAGCTTTCGATAATTATTCATGATATGCGAATTGTGGTTATAATTTGTTTGTCATTCTGTAGACATCGCAATCTGTTTTTTAAAATGTTAATATCAACATTAATTATAGATTTATCAATGGGCTTCTGGTGCTAACAAGTGCATTTCTCTAGCAAAATTAAACAACTAAGCTACTTTGCGAGTCTTAGGGCAATAATTCAATTTCTAGCATGTAAAAATGCTCAGAGCAAACATTCTAAAAATTCAGGAGTAAATTGGGCATGTAGGACATTAAAAGTGTCCGCCTGACACGTCGGTTACAATTTATGGTTGCTTTAAACGTTGACGTGTTTCTAGGAAAGCAACGTATTCTGTTGCTAATTACAGAAATTATCGTAACACACATATATCCCAGAATGTATTTTTGTTGTTAGACGAGAAAAATCATTTAATAAAAATAAAAATATACTTCTGAAAATGGTTAATTTCATTCAATCTAATTCTGCATTGACCTTTCTCAGTAGTATAACATTTCTACGCAACATATACATGTATTATACATGTAGTTCGTGCTTTAGGTGCAACGAGAAGTACATGTACGAGATGATATTCTCACACTGTGAAAAGATATTTTGGCAAATGTAACCATGTTATTTTCACAGCAGCAACCCAGACTACTTTTTGTTTACAAAAGTTACATTTAAAATAAAAAAGAAAATTTACTTTTTGTTATATAAATACCAAAAATATTGTAACTCATGTATACCTGGCCGCTTTCATGCACATCTCTTTGATTGATCTGCAGATCAAAATCTAGCATGGAACCGAGCTCGACGTCCAAACGCTTTACATTTTCCTCACATTAAATCTCAACACCCGCAACAATGAAACTTTTTAACTGACTGCCCTGCCTCTTACCAACTGCTATGGCCTGAAATTTGTCAGGTTTAGTTTATACTAATTTATTTAAGTTCGATTGCGATGGAAGCTGCAAGCTTATTTAATCGCTCTCGAACACTCATTCCGGATGTTTTCACGCGCGCGAGAGAGAGGCAGTGACTATTACACCACTGCTACCCATTTACACCTGGCTGGAGTGAGGCAGTCTCATTATGTGTCTCGCCCAAGGATACACCTCGATACCTGGTGCCGGCTTCGAACGCACAACCTTTCGATCATGAGTCGAACGCGTTAACCACTGCGCTATCGAGGCTGACAATTGTCAGGTTTGGCTTGCATCTAGTTGAGGTCCAACCAAAGATGCACTTAAAGTTCTCTTGATGATGTCACTGTTCCTGTGACAGAAAGAGATAGTATTGTCATCGGTGTAATTGTAAAGTGTGGAGTTCCTGACAGAATAAAATATATCATTTATAAATACAACAAAACCAGTGGCCCTTTTATCGAGCCTTGTGGGACTCATCTAACAATGTTTGCCCATGGACTGACTGCATTTCCTATTTTACCCCTCAGATGTCTTGTAAATTACCTGACCAGTAATCTGCATGAACCCTCGGAGATCCCATATGCCTTCATTTTGTTATGACAAGATAATAACAGGTCAATGAGGATGGCCCCTACAAATAAGTTTTTATTAACTGTCATTTCCAACCATTCAAGGAGCAAGATAGTCTGACAACCGTATACAGTTCTGAAAGCAGACAAAAGTTTAATAAAAATCACATAAATGTGTTGTCAGTTTGTCGCTCAAAAGCCGTTCGTAAAAAAATTGAGAGTGATGGGACAATGGTCAAAGGTCGATAATTTTCAGATATAAAAGGGTCATCGTTTTTTGAAGATAGGCGTGACTTGTGCTTATTTCAGTTGGGTAGGAAAGTTTTCCTTGCTCATTATTGTGTTGATTCATCACATACTGGTAAACTCAATGATGGGCCAGCTGCCTTGACAATGCTGGTTGGGTATAGTGATAACCCCTAAAGCCTTTTTCACAGTGAAGTTTGCTTATACATTTTGAAACTTGTTTTTCTGTAACAGACCTGCAATTCAAATGGTTTTGATTCTGACATTTCTTTGATTGTCTTTATGCTGGGGTGGTCATCATTTACTGGTGAGCTGCTATTGATATCTATATATTTAGCTATATTTGCATAGAAATCATTCAACTTCTCAGAAAAACTATGTTGGTCTGATATCAGCTTCTCATTCCCTTTTAATATGATATTTTGATCATTTTAGCTGTTGATACCAGTGACAGGAATGGCTTCATGGTTTGCCAAAAGTCCTTTGACTTAAGCCCTGCACTGCACCATACCAAACAGAAGACTGACACATATTCTCTCTCTATAAAAAGTACATATTAAAAAGGTATTTAAAATGACTAAATGTTAAAACGTAAACAAGTCACTGATAACTAGGAATTTTTTGACATTCTAGCTTGTAAGGACAGCAAACATTTAAGAAAAGGAAACATGTCTAGTGTATTTTTGTAATTTCTAGTGATATCTTGGGTCTTTTTGTAATTTCTGGTTTATACTTACTGCTATGTGGAAACATTTTAGATGACATTTGGATTCTGATCCATGTGAAACCAAAGTAAGTTCCGTTTCAGGATTTACACTATTTGCTATTAGATTGAACATTGAAAACAACACCCTTTTGATATAAACGGCGAATCCAATGGCAAAAACATTAGGTTAACAAAGTAGAAGTAAAACAAAGATCAGGAATCGATACAATTAACTTACTCCACCCATCAAAGACACCAAAGGGAAAGAAGTACAAAAAATAAGCGACCAGACCATAATGGAAACCTAAACAAAGGAAGGCCATAAGGACAGTTACTTTCCCACAAAATGGCCATATGGCCATCCAAAATAAAAAGACACACGTGATACACACAGTAAGTAACAAACAACACCATAAATAAACAGCCACAGAAGAACCGCCTTGGAACGGTCAGTGGAATGATTTCCACGGGGGGGGGGGGGGGCTTAAATCGATTTTACGTGGCCACAATCCGCGCCCTGTGAAGTCTGTGAAGTATACCATCTATACCTCACTTTATATAGAGAGAATGGGATTTACCAGGGTGTGCACTATTCTCCTTATTTTTCCCAAACAAAACGGATTCATCACGAAAACATGCCTATATAAGTATTGCCCACTTGAACCCACGTTTAATATAGAAGCACTATGATTTATAGGAGTAAACATTATTTTACTTATTTCTGCTCAAAAATATAGATTGTAGGTACTCGTTAGAACTGCCTCGATGAGGCAGTTCTAACGAGCACCAACAATCTATTTTGGACTAAAGTTAAGAAAAATATTGAACATTTTTATATGAATAAATGCTAGTTCTAGAGTTATCAAAGACGTCATTTTAGCGCACGGGTCTTTTCGTACTGTCGTAAAATTCTCTTCAGAACTTCAGAGATCAAGTGGATGACCAACCAGTTTGTATGCAAGATAATATTTCTAGCATGGCTGAACCATTTGCAACATTTTGTTTTTAGTTTTTGTGAAGTTTCTTTCAATTTTTTTTCAATGACTTTTATCTGGATTGTGCTTTATTTCATCTGATTTCCCTTTACGATGTTTGACATTTATGCTTGCTTTTGTCTTTTTGTTTTTCCTTCATTTACAAATAATACATCAGTTGTTACATGTATCTCTTTGCCACCTTATTTGATTGTCATTTTCTGTTTATTTTGATAGAGAGATTGTGCAGATGGTCTTATTAATTGCATCCCAGTGAAGAAGACACTTGCTGTTGGAACATTATTGGCTTCAACAGAATTGCATGAAACATTAAGTTGTGTATCCTCTTTGGATATCTACGTCACTGTTCTATTTGGCGGTTTCAGCTTTGGGCCAGCTTCTTGGGGGAGGGATGCCAGTCTTTTTAGAGCGGCTATCAAATTTGTAGACTATAGTCCCTTAGTGTATGCTTTGCAGGATAATTCACAAATGTCAGAGTGTGTCTAGCTCTTCTGGATACCGACTCATGAACGGTTGACGCTGTTGGTTAAAATTTTGCTTTAAGTGGTGAAAAACATCCGCTGTCCAGGGGCTGAAGAATGTGGCTACACTGAGGAGGTGAATCAATTAATATAATATTATTTTCCCTCGCCCAATCGTTTGTGACTTGTGACCGTCATCTGTTGGTCATCCCTAGGTCTCTGGGCATGCTCATCAAGATAATCTCTGAATATGGCGCTTTTGGATCAACCGGAGTCTGACATAACAGCTGCTGCACCTGGCGTTTTCCTTTAAGGAAGTCTTCCTTTAGCTTTTTTCCTTTAAATACAAAACTCATTGGATTGAGATACCAGCAGCATTGTTGTTATTCTTGCCCTAGGACTCACAACTACTTGGGTCTTGCTGGCGTTCTTACCAACGATTCTTGTTGGGGTAGTTCTGTTGAAACACCAGTCTCATGAATATAATACATGAGATAGGGCTTGTCGGGCAAATTATTTTCTTTGAGTACTGTCTCCAACTCAGAATAGCAATTGTCAATGCTGGCTTAGCTCTTATCCATTCCCGTGCCTTCGGCTTGCACAATTTTAACATTTGCCATCGCTTCAAAACGTTTGTAACCCAGTGGTCACTAATGATATAATTGTGTTGTAGAACGCTTCTTTAAATAAATGGCGGCCCCTGCACATCGGGGCTTGAAGAAATAGATGGGCTGCATGATGCTTCCACGCAGTCTATAACAGTGACCTTTCCAGAGTGCATGTATCATTGCAACAAGTACCATATATAACAACACTGACGTGACCATATATTCAGCTGCCCCCGCCCATCGGGGCTTGAAGAAATAGATTGGGCTGCATGATGCTTCCACGCAGAGCTGAAACCGACCCGCACACGAGTACGGGTAAACCGCTTAGAGGATCTAAGTCTGCCCAGGCAAAGCGGTGCGAGTCGGACCTCCATGCTTATAAACCCTATTGGTTTCATTGGGCGACAGGGATTAAGATGTCCTTTCATCTCAATGTCAGGTAAAAGTCCCACAAAATTGAAGCAACATCTCCAATATGACCTTTGCAGTGTTGACGGGAATGTTAAACCTCAAATCAAACAAAACAAACAAAACTTTAAATAAATGGCTAGGTCTGTCGCAACATGACAAAGGTCCATTCTGCTTTACCAATAGCCAATTGATGCGATATATTTTAAATGATCAGCAAGTTCAGATTCACAGAGATTCTGGTCCAGAGGCAGTAGTAGATAATGATATACGCCCAACTACACGGTCTCTCAATATTGTTACAGTAACAATATTGAGAGACCGTGTAAGTTGGGAGTAACACCTCAATTATCTACTACTGTCCTTCTCGGACCAATCGAATTTCTGTTGAATCTTGAACTTGGCTTCAGGAATCTGAAAATATAGAAGATAATTGTTTTTTTTTGAATATTTGGAAATGGTGCCAGAATCATAGGGACATGCTCAGAAGCAAAGACTGCAAGGCCAACGTTGGACCGATATCGTATCGCTGTCGGCCCGAAGTTGGCCCGCTGGTTCGCTTCATTGTAACAGACACTATAATAGGCATCTGTAACATAGATCTAAATGTTGGAAGATATATCAAAGATGTAAAAATATATTAGTTATGACTTATGGACAACAAAACACCAAGATCTAACTATCCTTTGATAAGATAAAAATAAACATTAAAATATTAAAATATAGCGCACAGAAATTATGGGTACTTTCTAATATTTTGTGGCGATTCTGTGCTCTCATACTTTTTATTTTTGGGAAGGGATTCCCCATAAACGCAAGGTGTTCCAAATGAGTGCGTGTTTTTTTTTTTGTTTTTTGTTTTTTTTGTTTTCAACACGGCATCGTCTGATGTATTCTAAGTGAATTTTGAATGGAGTTGTATGTGTTTTTGGCAGAATCCAATTGCTGAAGCAATTAAGTAATTAACAAGTGAAACACACACACACATTTATGTTAGAAAGATTGTGACGTCAAACCTCACGCGAAACTCTCGCGACTGCTTATATCATCGAAAAACGAGTGTAATAAAAAGTGACTGGACGGCCATATATGTGTTATTTTCACATGCTTGAATAAATATGTTCTGCGAGGCAATGCGCAGTTTAGCAAGCTGCAATATTCAGAACTTGCGGGAAGCCAAGGTCGTTCGTTAACTCCGCTTTATTATTGATGCTTTGGGAAAATACTCATGATAATATCGTGACTTGTGGTTAAACTGTTTTCTTTTTGCTAGACGTTTCAATCTTTTAGTTTTTAAATTGCAGCTATCAGCATTAAATACAGATTTGTCAGACGATTTTCAGTCTCTTTATTTTGCTACGTGCATATGTTAAGAAAATACATTTCAACAAGTCAAAAAGCGTATGTATTTTAGAAAGTCAAACGCATCTCATAAAGCAAATTCTTGATTGATCGTTTGGGGTTTAACGACATGTCAACCACTGTGAGTCATTTTGTGTCGTCTCCCTCCCCCCCCCCCCCAAAAAAAAAAAAAAAGGAGAAAAGAGACAGAAGAGATAGTCGAGGAGATTAACGTGAGGGAGAGGGAAGAAAGAGGAAAATGAATGAAAGTGTACATCACGAAAACACGCCTATATAATTTTGACCCCTTTGAACCCCACTTTTATATAGTAAAACTGGGGTTTCCGGGGGTATACCTTATTTTTCTTATTTCTGCTCTAAAATATAGATTGTGGGTACTCGTTAGAACCGCCTCGATGAGGCGGTTCTAACGAGTGCCCACAATCCATACTTTGAGCAGAAATAATTATTTTTCTTATTTCTGCCTTAAAATATAGTGTGGGTACTCGTTAGAACCGCCTCGATGAGGCGGTTCTAACGAGTGCCCAAAATCTATATTTTGAGCAGAAATAAGAAAAATATCACAATTTTTCATCATAAAATTTTCATTTGTTTCGGCGATAAAGTTGGCAATGTATTTGTATAGGCGTGTTTGCATAAAATGTACGAGGGTTGTTCAATAAGTAACTGGCCCTACGTACTAAGAATCCCGCTTGACTACTTTTTCCACATAGTCAGCCCGCGGCAATAAGCACTTCTCCATCGATGTTCCAAGGAAAGTCCATGTATGTAGAATTCAGGGTCTTTAGAGTCAATCCGACCGTTGCCGAAATCTCTTTATCTGACCGGAACTGACGTCAACGCAATACTTTTTTCAAGTTCGAGGAAATAATAATAATCACTGGGTGCCAGATCAGGAGAATAGAGTGGATGGGGTAAGGGTTTGAAACCGTTTCGCTTCATTGCGTCCACAGAAACTTTGCAAGTATGGACTCTAGCATTGTCATATTGCAACAGCACGTCTTTTGTAATTTTTCCACGCCTTTTCTGTGCTTTACCTGCACGTATTTGGTCCAAAATATTGGCATATTAGTCCCAATTAATACTATGGTCATGAAATAAAGAACCCCCTTGCTGACCTTGCCAACTGAAGGCTGAGTCTTGAATTTCTTTGGACGCGATGGACTGTTACCAGTTTATCATTATGAAAACATGCCTATATAAATTTGATCCCCTGGAGCCCAACTTTTATACAGTAAAACTGGGGTTTACAGGGGTAAGCCTTATTTTCTTATTTTATCTCATCGAGGCGGTTCTAAGGAGTACCAACAATCTATATTTTGAGCAGAAATAAGAAAAATATCACAATGTTTCATCTTAAAATTTTCATTTTTTCGTTGATAAAGGTTACATTGTACTTGTATAGGCGTGATTTCGTAATGGTTGTGTACTCTGCTGTTTAGTGTCTGGATCACAGTGATGGATCCAAGTTTCATCTCCGGTAGCAATTCTTTCAAGTCTTCGGGACCAGAATCATACCTTTCCAAAAGTGACTCAGATATGGTCATTCGGACAGCTCGTTGTTCTTCACTAAGGTATTTTGGCATCCAGAATAGCAGTGGAGGCAATGATCAGGAATCGATACAATTAACCCACAGCTCCCGTCAGAGACACCAAAGGGAAAGAAACACAAACATGAAACAACAGACCCTAATGGAAACATCAATAGCGGAAAGCCAAAAGGACAGTTAATTTCCCACAAAATGGCCAATAGGCTATCCAAAATAATATACACATGTAATATAAGCGACACAAACAACGCGCTGAAAGCTGCATCATTATGATAAGGAATCTACAATCTTTTAGCCATTTCTGACACTTTCGCTTTACTTGTTCCCACTACGGTGTTCGTCTTCCAACGTTACCTGACCACGGTTAACATCACGTTAACAAGTCCGTGTAATGAACACCCATTTAAACCCCACTTTACATAGAGAAAACTGTGGTTTATGGGGGTATTCATTATTTTTCTTATTTCTGCTTCAATACATAGGTTGTTGGTACTCGTTAGAACCGCATCAATGAGGCGGTTCTAACGAGCACCAGCAACCTATGTTTGAAGAAAAAATAACACAAAAATCACAGATTTTCATCAGAAAATTAGCAATTTTGGAGATGTGGAAAAATGCACAATGTCGCACGGGTGTGTTATCGTAATGAAAGTCAGCCACCCATTTTTAACATTGGAATATGAAGGAGCGGTCTTTCAGTAAATATCACACAATTCATCATACATTTTCTCGTTCGTCTTCTTTTTCAACTAGAAATGGTGTTTGTAAAACACTTTGCCCTCAACCATATGCTTGCACCATAAATGCCGAAATTTTCAAAGAGCGATAACTGAAGAAAAAATGGAATTGTTCAAAACTACATGTACCTATCATTCCCTATCAATCAGTCATGTTTTGTTTGTTTGTTTGTATATGGAGGATCTTACATGAGTGTTCATGTATTATTGAATTTATTAAACGAGTTGAGGAAAATTGATAAAATGCAAGGCTTTGCCAAGCATTTTATCCCTTTTCCTCAACGAGTTTAATAAATTCAATAATACATGAGCACGAATGCAAGATTCTGTTTATCATATGACATTTAAAACGCATTTTATTCACGATTGGTTACAAAAATGTCAGTATTCCGACATTAGTAAACGCGACGTCGTTAAGGACGCCGTCGTACATGTTACGTTACGGGACGTACTACCTAATTTGCATATTTACATGTAATCCACTAGTGGATTATCGAACATATTACATGGCGTTATTACACTCTCAGACGCGACGTCATAATATGATAATGGAATAAACGGCCCAGTCAACACTATTTTAGGTCATTTTTGAGCCGGTCAGTTTACATGTACCTATCCACACTTGTCTGGGCAGGTTAATACGTAAGCGGTTAACCAGTCCAGTACAGCGGACATTCTTTCTCCAGAAACTGACAACTGCCCTTCTTGAATCAGTGGAAGGGAGAGAAAGACCGTAGAAAAGATTTCATGATCAATCTCCACGAAAGAATGTTGCCGACCACGGCAGGTATCGAACCCGCGTCCTCCCGATCACCAGTCAGACGCGCATCCGACTGAGCAACCGAGGCCGGCCCAGTCTGTTAAGTTTCAAGGCGAATAGCTAAATCTGTTATCTATCTGTTATTTGCTTTCAAGATTAAAAATGCCTAATTATTCAAAGGGCCATAACTGAACAAAACGAGACTTCAATGTTATTTTGTTTGAAGAGAAATAACGGTAAAATGGGAGATAAGAAAAAAATGGGTCACCTATTGTTTCATGATGAATCCAATATCATACATGGTTCTGAAATTATGCTATGCACAAGAAAGCAGCCCAGAATTTTCAAAGGGCCATAACTCCAACAAATTTCATAAAACTTAGTGAAAATTTAATATGGTGATCTCCTCCCCAGTCGCAGTCAGTATACTAAATATCAAGGCTCTGGATCTAATACTATTTCAGATATCTTGCTAGCGAGATTTTAATGTTATTTTTACCATCAAAAAGGATATAAATCGAAAATGGGAGATAATTCGGACAATTCGGATAAGACAAAAAAAAATTCAAGGGGAATCCATAAACGAAATTTCAGTACAATAGACTACATGGTACTCAAAATATGCTATGCGCAGTAAAACATCAGGATTAGATTGCCAGAAATTGCAAAGGGTCATAACTCCAACAAAAGTTCATACAATTTGATGAAAATCAGGTGATCTCCTCCTCAGTCCCAACCAGTATACCAAATGGGCCCCGTCAAGCGATTTTGGTACTTATCGCCTATGCGAGCAGCGAAGGTTCAGGCGAGCCTGCGCATCCGCGCAGTCCCGCCAGAACCTTCGCTGCTCGCTCATACAAGCATTGAATCAAGAGGAACCTTCAGACAAAAAGCCATATCCCTGGCCCTTCTGAATGGCGGGGCATGCGCAGATAAAACTTGTCAATCAGTTTCAGCTCTGCGTGGAAGCATCATGCAGCCCAATCACCAAGCACCGATGGGCGGGGGCTAACATTCTGTATTGTATTCTGTATCGCAGTCCAACATCAGTGACTCCATCACGAAAACACGCCTATATAATTTCGACACCCTCGAACCCCACCTTTATACAGTAAAACTGGGGTTTGCAGGGGTAAACCTTATTTCTCTTATTTCTGCTCTAAAATATAGATTATGGGTACTCGTTAGAACCGCCGCGATGAGGCGGTTCTAACGTGTACCCACTATCTATATTTTGAGCAGAAATAAGAAAATGATCACAATTTTTCTTCTTAAAATTTACCTTTTTTGGCAATAAAATTTGCAATCTATTTGTGTAGGCGTGTTTTCGTAATGCAAACATATTTTGGACCACATAGCAAAAGAAAAGGTGCGTATTTTGTGAAGATGAAAGGATAGTTTTCCTTATTTCTGCATATTAACCTATGTTGTGGGTATTCATTAGAACCGCCTCGTCGAGGCGGTTCTAAAGAAAACCCACAACACAGGCTTTCGCGGAGAATTGACAAAAACTATCCTTCAGTTGCCAACATTAGCAGTTGCTATTGGACCATGACAATGTGTTTGTATCTTCAGTTACCAATATTAGCAGTAGCTATTGGACCATGACAATGTGTTTGTATCTTCAGTTACCAACATTAGCAGTTGCTATTGGACCATGACAATGTGTTTGTATCTTCAGTTACCAACATTAGCAGTTGCTATTGGACCATGACAATGTGTTTGTATCTTCAGTTACCAACATTAGCAGTAGCTATTGGACCATGACAATGTGTTTGTATCTTCAGTTACCAACATTAGCAGTTGCTATTGGACCATGACAATGTGTTTGTATCTTCAGTTACCAATATTAGCAGTAGCTATTGGACCATGACAATGTGTTTGTATCTTCAGTTACCAATATTAGCAGTTGCTATTGGACCATGACAATGTGTTTGTATCTTCAGTTGCCAACATTAGCAGTTGCTATTGGACCATGACAATGTGTTTGTATCTTCAGTTACCAATATTAGCAGTTGCTATTGGACCATGACAATGTGTTTGTATCTTCAGTTACCAACATTAGCAGTTGCTATTGGACCATGACAATGTGTTTGTATCTTCAGTTACCAATATTAGCAGTTGCTATTGGACCATGACAATGTGTTTGTATCTTCAGTTACCAACATTAGCAGTTGCTATTGGACCATGACAATGTGTTTGTATCTTCAGTTACCAACATTAGCAGTAGCTATTGGACCATGACAATGTGTTTGTATCTTCAGTTACCAATATTAGCACTTGCTATTGGACCATGACAATGTGTTTGTATCTTCAGTTACCAATATTAGCAGTAGCTATTGGACCATGACAATGTGTTTGTATCTTCAGTTACCAACATTAGCAGTTGCTATTGGACCATGACAATGTGTTTGTATCTTCAGTTACCAACATTAGCAGTTGCTATTGGACCATGACAATGTGTTTGTATCTTCAGTTACCAATATTAGCAGTTGCTATTGGACCATGACAATGTGTTTGTATCTTCAGTTACCAACATTAGCAGTTGCTATTGGACCATGACAATGTGTTTGTATCTTCAGTTACCAATATTAGCAGTTGCTATTGGACCATGACAATGTGTTTGTATCTTCAGTTACCAACATTAGCAGTAGCTATTGGACCATGACAATGTGTTTGTATCTTCAGTTACCAACATTAGCAGTTGCTATTGGACCATGACAATGTGTTTGTATCTTCAGTTACCAACATTAGCAGTTGCTATTGGACCATGACAATGTGTTTGTATCTTCAGTTACCAACATTAGCAGTTGCTATTGGACCATGACAATGTGTTTGTATCTTCAGTTACCAACATTAGCAGTTGCTATTGGACCATGACAATGTGTTTGTATCTTCAGTTACCAATATTAGCAGTTGCTATTGGACCATGACAATGTGTTTGTATCTTCAGTTACCAATATTAGCAGTAGCTATTGGACCATGACAATGTGTTTGTATCTTCAGTTACCAATATTAGCAGTTGCTATTGGACCATGACAATGTGTTTGTATCTTCAGTTACCAATATTAGCAGTTGCTATTGGACCATGACAATGTGTTTGTATCTTCAGTTACCAACATTAGCAGTTGCTATTGGACCATGACAATGTGTTTGTATCTTCAGTTACCAACATTAGCAGTTGCTATTGGACCATGACAATGTGTTTGTATCTTCAGTTACCAATATTAGCAGTAGCTATTGGACCATGACAATGTGTTTGTATCTTCAGTTACCAACATTAGCAGTTGCTATTGGACCATGACAATGTGTTTGTATCTTCAGTTACCAATATTAGCAGTTGCTATTGGACCATGACAATGTGTTTGTATCTTCAGTTACCAACATTAGCAGTTGCTATTGGACCATGACAATGTGTTTGTATCTTCAGTTACCAACATTAGCAGTTGCTATTGGACCATGACAATGTGTTTGTATCTTCAG
Organism: Lucinisca nassula; assembly: GCA_963580285.1. NCBI lineage: Eukaryota > Metazoa > Mollusca > Bivalvia > Lucinida > Lucinidae > Lucinisca > Lucinisca nassula. The sequence goes on along the minus strand of OY757025.1, from coordinate 43,962,120 downwards.
TTACCAATATTAGCAGTTGCTATTGGACCATGACAATGTGTTTGTATCTTCAGTTACCAATATTAGCAGTTGCTATTGGACCATGACAATGTGTTTGTATCTTCAGTTACCAATATTAGCAGTAGCTATTGGACCATGACAATGTGTTTGTATCTTCAGTTACCAATATTAGCAGTTGCTATTGGACCATGACAATGTGTTTGTATCTTCAGTTACCAACATTAGCAGTTGCTATTGGACCATGACAATGTGTTTGTATCTTCAGTTACCAACATTAGCAGTTGCTATTGGACCATGACAATGTGTTTGTATCTTCAGTTACCAATATTAGCAGTTGCTATTGGACCATGACAATGTGTTTGTATCTTCAGTTACCAACATTAGCAGTTGCTATTGGACCATGACAATGTGTTTGTATCTTCAGTTACCAATATTAGCAGTAGCTATTGGACCATGACAATGTGTTTGTATCTTCAGTTACCAACATTAGCAGTTGCTATTGGACCATGACAATGTGTTTGTATCTTCAGTTACCAATATTAGCAGTAGCTATTGGACCATGACAATGTGTTTGTATCTTCAGTTACCAACATTAGCAGTTGCTATTGGACCATGACAATGTGTTTGTATCTTCAGTTACCAACATTAGCAGTTGCTATTGGACCATGACAATGTGTTTGTATCTTCAGTTACCAACATTAGCAGTTGCTATTGGACCATGACAATGTGTTTGTATCTTCAGTTACCAATATTAGCAGTAGCTATTGGACCATGACAATGTGTTTGTGTTCGGGGTTGGGATACTTCGAGTCACTGAGGGTTACTTATAGTGAAGGACTTTGAGTCATACATGTACTGGTGGGTTGGGGCCAACTTGGGGGTGTATATCATTTCGATGACCTGTGTACAGTTAAATTCCATTATGAACACCAAAGTGGTTTGGTTTAAACATATTTATTCATAATACATGTATAATATAAACATACAATATACAAATGTGCATTGCAATCAACAGTATATGAAGGGACCCAGAAAGAAGTCAATCAACTTATATCAATCTGTTTCCCGAGAAATGTACATATCCATTGCAATCAACCGGTGAGAACATATGTAAAATTGACTTGTTGTTAAACCAATTTTATAGTTCTAACAGTATGATGAAATATGGAAGTTAACAATAACACAGAGACTAAGAGTAATAAATCTATGAAATTCTGATTATGTTAAGACTGAAAGAATGGCAAAATTCAACATGAAAGGGAAGACAAACTAACTATTTATTTTGTGTGTGTGTGTGTTTGAGAGAGAGAGAGAGAGAGAGAGAGAGAGAGAGAGAGAGAGAGAGAGAGAGAGAGAGAGAGAGAGAGAGAGAGAGAGTGATGGTGATGGTGTGTGCCCTCACGTTTTGAAACGTTTACTATCAAGTATGTACTTTTGAACTGCAAGGAATATTTGGGTATTAGCCTGATTGTCTAAACGGTTATCACCGAATGAAATGTTTTTTAGACTTGGAGTTCAATAGAGGCTTAGACTATTCAATAAGACAATTCTTTCATCATTGAAGCTTTGGCATTCCAAAAAAAAAAATGTTTGGTCGTTTCAATGGCTCCGCATACACAGTGTGGGTCATTAATTATATTTTTCGAAAACAAATGGTGTTTTAAAATACTGCAATTCGTTCTGAGTCTTGTATGTTGTGACTATAAATTCCGTTTGCCTGTATGATAGTACTTGGGCGGTCTATTCTTATTTTTACTGAGGTTGTATTTCAGACTTGAAACTGAAGAACATTCTTTAATATCAGAAGATGTGTCATTCCACAATCTTATACTAGAAGGAAGAAAGGAGTTGTAATTTTTTTTTTTTTTTTGGTTTTACGGCCCTTTCAAGATTAATTCACTCATATCGAGCCGATCGTTAATCAGAGGTGGGCTAAAACCGGAGTACCCGGAGAAAAACCACCTGACCTTCCGTTGCAGAACTTGGCGTCTCGCGCGTGACCCGAGCGAGGCTCGAACCACAGCGGTGAGAGACCTAATGATCAAGAGTCAGCGCTCTTAACCACAAGGCCACGTAGGCCCGTTAAAGGAGTTGTAATATAGCTGTGTTCTGGCCATTAGCGTCCCGTAGATTATAAGGGGTTGTATCGTCAATAACAGGCGGAATTAATGTACTTAAATAGTTTGGGGACATACCAGTTGACATTTTGTAAAATAAACAAAGTTTGTGATTTTGACGCCGTTGTTCCAAAGTTTCCAAACCCGTTTCCTTATAAAGTAGTTCAATGGATACTAATTTAGTAGTTCCCGTGACAATTCTGGCGGCTTCAAGTTGAACTTTTTCAAGTGCATTCTTTTCATATTGTGTACAGTTGTCCCACACTACATCATCATACTATAAAACAGGTCTTATAAAAGATATGTAAATAGTTTCCAAGGATTGACTATCAAGAACAAATTTCAACTTACGCATTATATTAATTCTAGCCCATGCCTTAGCTGTTATATAATCTATATGCTCGTGCCATGTTCCATCGTTAGGCAGAAAGATACCTAAAAGCTTATGACTATTAACTTCTTTGATTAGTTCATTACTCATAATAAGTTGGGGATGATTGGGTCTGTTAGTTTTCCTAGAAATGAGGAGAGCTTCTGATTTTGACGGGATAAATTTTACTAACCACCGTTCTGCACATCGATGGATGACATCTTAATCAGAATTTAGTTGTCGAGCTGTCTCGTTAGGATCGTTCACTATCAAATATAAGCGGGTGTCATCAGCAACAAGACGAATGTTGGAACTGATCTCTAGAACTATGTCGTTAATATAGACTAAGAATAAAAGTGGTCCTAAAATTGAGCCTTAAGGTACACCAGCTTCTATAGAGACCCAATCGGAACAGGCACCCGGGATAACTACCCTTTGTTTCCTATTGATAAGTAGCTAACTAGCCATTGCAAAAGTGTTGTATCAATCCCTGCTTGTTTAAGTTTAAAAAGTAGACCTCTGTGCCATACTCTGACAAAAGCCTTGCTTACGTCCCAGAAATTTGACCTAACTTCTTTGCCTTCATCCAAAGCCTTACAAAAGTATTATAAATATCAACTAGTTGGTTTACGGTGGAGTCGCCCGGTACAAAACCAGATTGTAAAGATGTAATTGCATGTTGGTCAAGGAAAAAGTTGAACATATGCTTATGAACGATTTTTTTCCAATTATTTTACCTACCGTACTTAGTAGCGAGATAGGCATGTAGTTAGAAACAAGGGAAGGGTCGTCCTTTTTGTGCAGGGGCGTGACATTTGCCTCTTTCCAAAGGTCGGAGAAAATACCATTAGACGTAGAATAATTAAACAGGGCAGTTTAGATGAGGGAGTAGCTAGTTATTTCAAAATCTTATTATTGATGTTGTCTGGTCCTGTGGATTTACCTAATTGGAAAGTTTCAAATCACCTTCGACCTCACTTGGGATAAAATGTATGTTATGTAGAGAAGGTCCATTACGAGCTGTGGTGTCAGGAAGGATAGAAAATCGATCATCAAGTAACGTCTGTTGAGCAAAGTAGTTATTAAGTAGATTTGCTTTCTCTACACTCTCCGAAACATAAATGGAATTATGATACAGGGGAGGGATGGCAGAACTTTGAGTTGGTTTGATAAAAGATTTTAAGGTTTTCCAATAATCCTTACTTGTTAAGGTATTAGATTTTAATTTCAAAGCAAGTGAGTCGATATAATTTTGTTCAGACATTCGAAGAAGAGAAGTTACCTCATTTCTAAGTATTTTAAAATTAGTGTAATTTTCTATACTATCCTCTCGTTTATATCTTTTGTATAATTCATTTCTCTTACGCATAAAAGAAATAAGTGTGATTTCTGAAGCCTCGCATTTTATTCCTTTTGTTCAATTCGTTTAAGAAATATGAATGTTTTGATCTCGTTACGGTTAAAGAGATAAAATGCTCGGCGAGGCCTCGCATTTTATCCTATGGAAAAGAGAAAAGAGAAAAAATGCTCGGCGAAGCCTCGCATTTTATCCATTTTGTTCAACTCGTTTAATAAATTCAATAATACACGAACTCACATGTAAGATCCTCTATATTGTAAGTGTACTCAAAAAAGTTTCCTTATTAGTCCCTCACTAATTCATCACGAAGACACGCCTATATAATTTTGACCCCCTTGAACCCCACTTTTATATAGAAAAACTGGGGTTTACAAGGTAAACCTTATTTCTGCTCTGAAATATAGATTTTGGTCCTTGTTAGAACCGCCTCGATGAGGCGGTTCTAACGAGTACCAAGAATCTATATTTTGAGCTGCCCAATAGGACAAAATCATTTTTTTTTTCATCATAATATTTTCGTTGTTTTCGGCGGTAAGTTTACAATGAAATTGTATTGGCATGTTTTCGTAATGCTTATCTGAAGCTCTGGGAAGAATGCTTAAGGGACTCGAGGAGGGGTACCAATCAGCCATTGTAAACCGGCTATCGGTGTTTAGGTCATCAAAGGGTGTTCATTGCATAGTTTTGTTGAATCGATGGTGACTGCATGTTAATACATGTTGAGGTTTAACGTCCCCGTCAACACTGTAAAGGTCATTTTGGAGACGTTGCTTCCAATTTTGTGGGACTTTTACCCGACATTGAGATGAAATGACATCTCAAGCCCTGCCGCCCAATGAAACCAATAGGGTTTATAAGCATGGACGGTCCTACTCGCACCGCTTTTCCTGGGCAGGCTTAGATCCTCTAAGCGGTTTACAAGTACTCGTGTGCGGGTCGGTTTCAGCTCTGCGTGGAAGCATCATTCAGCCCATTTATTACTTCAAGCCCCAATGGGCGGGGGCGGATTAACACACGTGTGTTCGTTCATTTCAGGATGAGATTGCAATTTGTACTAGTGCTGCTTGGGACTGTCGTACATGCTGGCCTGTTGCCTCCTGCTGGACCGGACGTACCGGCGGATCCAAGTGCCCCTGGAAGCTCTGTAGTAGGCGGGCCGGACATTAATGTTCTGGCTACCGGAGAACGAAGGACGGGTCCATTTCCGGGTGGGGACGTCCGAGTGGACGCACCAAGACCTTTAGTGGATCCTATGATAGGCGATGCAGGAGCTGGAGTTGATGTGGGATTTGGAGCTGGCATGGGTGGAAATGTAGGGACTGATCCAATGGCAGACCCAGGGTTTGGAGGGACAGGTTCAATGGCTGGCTCTGGAGGTGTTGGTGGGGATCCAATGGCAGGCCCTGGACGTTTTGGAGGGGACCCAATGGCTGGTCCTGGAGGTGATCCAATGGCAGGTCCTGGAGGGATTGGAGGTGACCCAATGGCTGGGCCTGGAGATTTTGGCCCAGACCCAATGGCTGGGCCTGGTGGTGTTGGTGGGGATCCAATGACTGGTCCTGGAGTTTTTGGAGGGGATCCAATGGCTGGGCCTGGAGATTTCGGAGGTGACCCAATGGCTGGTCCTGGAGGTGCTGGAGGGGATCCAATGGCTGGGCCTGGAGATTTCGTAGGTGGCCCAATGGCTGGTCCTGGAGGTGCTGGAGGGGATCCAATGGCAGGCCCTGGAGGTGTAGGAGGGGGTCCAATGGGAGGCCCAGGATTTTTAGGGACAGATCCAGTTGTAGGCGGAGGGAGTGTTGGGACTAATGTAATGGGAGGAAGTATTGGGACGGATCCAATGGGAGGCACAGGAAGTGTGGGGACGGATCCAGTGGGAGGCCCAGGATTTGCTGGATCGGATCCAATGGCTAGCCTAGGAAGCCGTCCAGGTATCTACCTTATTTTTTCTACATCTTATATGATAAAGCACACCGACGCTCCGGGATCGTCTTTCGTGAGTGTTTGGGTTTTACGTCCCAGCAACAGCTAAGGTCGTACGGAGATGGAACCGCTGTTTAAAGACTCATCCGAAAGTCTGGAGAAGTCCGGGATCAGTCCTGCGATCCCTAGCTTACAAGGCGAGTAGAGTAACCACTTTCAGTCGCCCTTCGTGTCTCGGATAACATCACGAAAACACGCCTATATAAATTTGACCCCCTTGAACCCCACATTTATATTGTAAAACTGGGGTTTCCGGGGTTATACCTTATTTTTCTTATATCTTTGAGCAGAAATAAGAAAAATATCACAAATGTCATCATAAAATTTTCATTTTTTTTCGGCGATAAAGGTGGCAATGTGTTTGTATAGGCGTGTTTTCGAAATGAGGAATGTGTTTAATAAATAACTAATCCGTGACACGATTCATTTGTTGCCCTTAGGTGAGTGGAATATGAGACTTGTTTACCCGAGTCGAGGGCGAAGGGCAACAGATGTTTTATCATACCGAGTTCTATCAGTGCACGCGACTATCAGTGCACTTGTACTCTTTAGCAGTGACGACAGAAGGGAATATTACATGGGAACAGGATCATTTTTCGCCTGAACTCGGCCAATCAGAATTTTTGAAACGCCCATGAATATTAATGAAGTATATACGTATCTCTCTCTCTCTCTCTCTCTCTCTCTCTCTCTCTCTCTCTCTCTCTCTCTCTCTCTCTCTCTCTGTCTCTCTCTCTCTCTCTCTCTCTCTCTCTCTCTCTCTCTCTCTCTCTCTCTCTCGCGAACCATAGCGGTGAGAGACCTAACGATTAAGAGTCAGCGCTCGATGAGGCGGTTCTACCGAGCACAAACAATCTATATTTGGAACAGAACTGAGGAAAATATCGCTCTTATCCACTTGGCTTTAATGAGGCATTCTTGCGCACCAGAAATCCATAGTTTTAGCTTGGGATAGAAATTCTGTTCTAACCCCGGTTGGAGAATAGATTAGGCTGCATGGTGCTTCCACGCAGAGCTGAATCTAACCACATACGAGTACTGGTAAACCGCTTAGAAGGACTAAGCCTGCCCAGGCTAAGCAATGTGAGTCAGATCGTCCAATGCGTATAAACCTTCTGGTTTCATTGGACGGCAGGGCTTGAGATGTCATTTCATCTCAATGTCGGGTAAAAGTCCCACGAAATTGAAAGCAACGTCTCCAAAATGACCAAAATAGTGTTGACGGGACGTTAAACCCCAATAAATAAATAAATAAAAACAATAACAACAACAAAGAAAAACAAAAAACAACTAGAGCGCGCAGTCGATGGCAAGCCATCGCAAATCCCCACGTTTTCTCCACTGTTATTGCATTTTGAAGAAATTGGGTCAACATTTGACCTTTTGACCCCTCCCCAGGGCCCCTGGGGGCGGGGACAAAAAAATGTGCTCTTGCGCAAGCCATTCATGTAAGCAACTCGCATACCAAATTTGGTTGAATTCCGGCTAACGGTTTAGGAGGAGATAGCCGGACAGACAGACGGACAGACGGACAGACAGACAGACGGACAGACAGATAGACGGACAGACGGAGAGACGGACGGAGGCGATAACAATATCCCCACTTTTTTGAAAAACGTGGGGATAATTAAACCATAGTTTTAGATTTGGATAGAATATAAGAATCTTATATGGGTGTGAGGGGTGGATAGAAAAATCCGTCCCTCGGGATCACTGTCCGGCATCACGAGGCTTGCCGATTCTTTTTCTTGCATACCTTCCATTTCTTAGCGCGGAATTTCAATGCTGCAGTCACTTCGGTTACCAACGTCGGCCATATTGCGTTGACACTGCTGGAATGTAAAGTGACGTCACGGATCGTGCATGATTATATTCGATTTGGGGTCGGAACACCAGGGTCAGAACATTAATTTCTTTCCAAGGGTAAAATCGCGGATTTCCTTGTCTGGTGTGCAAGAAATTATGTTCTTACCCTGGTAATCTTACCCAAAATAGAATATTCTCGCGTGTTTGATAATACACTGGTTAAATACCATCGTTAAGGTTGATGTTCATCTTTTGCTGGTAAAATTATTCGCTGCTATAAATTGTTTGCATATTTTTAAGTTTTCTCCTTTTTGTCGCACATGCTACTAGTATGGCGCCTTATAGAAGTCCGATTTTCAGTCCCTTGTTTCGTCCGACATTTGCGACCGCCCTAGCATTCACCCTAATGGTCAAGTTCATTTCTAAAGAAATATAGGAGCTTCATTAATGATATTGGTACAAACTTCTATCAAGGAATGGCAACTTCAATGAAAACATTCATATTTGACCTTGAGCTACATAACTTTGTGAAGTATTGAGTCAGGCCTTGCGTCAATTTCATTTGTGCTTTATAAACGATATTTGGTATAAACTTGTGTCTATGACAGCTATAATGCAAACAGCAATGACCTTGACCTACATTGCAGGGTTCACTGGTTTAGCAATCTATTGCGTCAACCCCAGCGTTCACCTTAAAGTTCAAGTTCATTTCACAAGAACTTTAAGAACTTCACTTTTCGCCCCCACCCCACCCCTACACACACACACACGTACCCCTACTCCCAGCCACCCCTCCCCCCCCCACACACACGCACGCACACCGAAACACGTAGGCGAAATTCTTTTTTTTACAATGTTTTCTGACTGGACAAATAGGTAAGCCTTTGAAAGTGAAACGGAAAACTGTGTTGTTGATTAGTACTGGAGTTTAACGGCTCAGTCAACACTATTTTAGATAATTTTTGAGCCGGTCAGTTTACCTGGGCAAGCTTATACGTAAGCGGTTAACCAGTACAGTGCACATTCTTACGCCAGAGACTGACAACTGCCCTTCTTGAATCAGTGGAAGGGAGAGAATGACCGTAGAAAAAATCCACAAGAATGTAGCCGATCCCGGCAGGTATCGAACCCGCGTCCTCCTGATAACAGTCAGACGCGCATTCGACTGAGCGACCAAGGCCGGCTTGGAAAACTGTGTAGTGCACATTTTTTTTCTAGGTCAGACCAGCTAGTTTCAGTCAAATAGGCCTCATCAGTGACCCTCAAATATTATCGAAATGCCGCAGTGAAAACCGTGATTCCAAATGAATAGAAAATGTAACCCACACAAGTCCGCTTGGGAAAAGCAATAAACACAGGACTCAACACAAAAACAAACTAGTCACAATGCCAATTTACTAAAAACTGATTTAGTACGGAAAAACCCAAAAACGGGGTACTGGAAAACAGTGGAGGCCAAAAAGCAGACGCCACAGAACGCGGCATGATAGGGCTTACACTGTTTGCAAAAAGTTCAGCGATTTTACAGATAGATTTTGAAAAAAAAACACAAACTTAAAATGACAACTAAATGGCCTATACAGTGTTGACGGGGGCGTTACAAAACAAAACAACGACAACTGCCGTTCTGGAATCAGCGGGAAGAGGTGAATAACCGTAAAAATAGTTCGTGATCCAACATGTAAACGCGCCTATGAAATTATAACCCCCTTAAACCCCAAGTTCATATACTAAAACTGGGGTTTACAGGGATATACAATATTATCCTTATTTCTGCTAAAAAACATAGATTGTTGGTACTCGTTAGAACCGACTCGCAGAGGCGGTTCTAACGAATTCCCACAATGTATGTTTTGAGCAGAAATATGAAAAATATTAGATTTTTTTTATCTGAACATTTTAATATTTAAGTGCTAAAATTTTCAATATATTTTATATAAGCGTGTTTTCGTAATGAATCGCCACGAGATAATATAGTAAACTGATTTTTTTTCATCTTCTGTATTACAGGTGACTTTGGACCACAGGCCCCAGGGGATGGTATAGGGATAGGACCAGGTATTTATCCTTTCTCTATTCTTGTTTTACCGGCCCCGATAGCTCAGTTGGTAGAGTGTCCGCTCCGGGGAACGGAAGGTCACGGGCTACATCCCGGGCTGCGACATACCAAAGTCGTTAATAACGGTACCAGCTGCTCCTCGCTTGGCACTCAGATTTACGGGGTAGAGCTAGGACTGGTCGACCCAGTGTCAGGACAATGTGACTGGGTGTGGTATCATGTAATGTGTCTGGGACATGATACTTCAGTGAGGCAGCACTATAAAAGTGAGCATTGAGCTCCCTGTCGCAACCAGACACCGTCGTGATATAACTGAAAAATTGTTGAAAGCGACGTTAAACCCGAATTCACACACACACACACACGCGCGCACGCACGCACGCACGCACGCACGCACACACACACACACACACACACACACACACACTCTCTCTATTCTTGTTTTAATATATACTGTGGACCGAGTCGAGCGAAAAGAAATCTTCCATAGCGAAAAAACGCCTATACAAATGCATTGTAAACTCTTCGGCCGAAAAAACGAAAATTCTATGGTGACAAATTGTGATATTTTTCTTTAAATGTAGAAGCCCCCGCCCATAGAGGCTTGAAGAAATATATGGGCTGCATGATGCTTCCACGCAGAGCTGAATCCGGCCCGCACACTAGTACTGGTAAACCGCTTAGAAGATCTAAGCCTGTCCAGGAACCGCGGTGCGGGGCGTCCATGCTAATAAACCCTATTGGTTTCATTGGGCGACAGCGCTTGAGATGTCATTTCATCTCAATGTCGGGTAAAAGTCCCACAAAATTGGAAGCAACGTCTCCAAAATGACCTTTACAGTGTTGACGGGGACGTTAAACCTCACATCAAACAAATCTTTAAATGTAGATTTTCCCAATAAGGGTATAATAATAACCAACGACTTGTTTTACTTCAACTCTACCAAATCCCCTCTTTATTTGGGTTATATGGACACCACACTCTACATTTAACATGACTTTCCAATATAGCCTTCCAATGTTTGAGACAGTAATTCCATGACGTCATGGCGTTTTGACGCCAGGATGTCATGACGTCATGGAATTACTGTCTCAAACATTGGAAGGCCATAATGGAAAGTCGTGTAAAATGTAGAGTGTGGTGTCCATATAACCCTGATGAATAGGGGAGACCCTCGAAAATTTGGTAAAGTTGAAGTAAAACAATGGGGGGGGGGGGGGATTTTTCTTATTTCTGATCAAAATATATGTTGTGGGTATTCGTTTGAACCACCCCATCGAGGCGGTTCTAACGAGTACGGAAGCCTCCGTGGTGTAGTGGTTAGGCTACTCCTCTTGTAAACCAGGGGTCGCAGGATCGATCTCGGGCTTCTCCAGACTTTCGGATGAGTTTTTAAACCGAGGTCCCGTCTCCGTATGACCTTAGCTGTTGACGAGACGTAGAACTTAAACACCCACGCACTCACTCAAACGAGTACCCACAATCTATATTTTAGAGCAGAAATACGAAAAAATAAGGTTTACCCCTGTAAAAACAGTTTTACCATAGGAATGTGGCGTTGAAGGGGGTCAAAGCCATATAGGTGTGTTTTCTTGATGGGTTATATATAGAGAATACCAGGTTCGTGTCTTTTGATATGAAGTTTATCAGGCAAGGCTTCGAGAACGCTTGCCGAGCGATTCTACATGCGTTCTCGAAGCCGAGCCTGATAAATTTGATATCAAATGACTCGAATCTGGTATTCTGTTTATCAGTTTATACATGTACCTTGTAAACTCTTTAAATTGGCACTTTACGATCACTTACCGATTGTCCTCAGTGCGTCCCAACATTCCGGTGCGGAATATAATCGCTCAGTATATTTACTATCATCTGACCGTTATTTTTTTTTTTTTTTTTTTAATTTTTAATGAAATTTTTCCGATTTTTCCAGTAATAATAACATTTGGCCATTCTTTCCGGTTGTCCGGTTCATTCAAAAAGTGCAATGTCATGTTGACGTGATAAAGCTCACTTGTCTTGAGATAGCATATCTTTATCAGGTCAATGTGTTACAATGCACTATATATAGGGGGTAACTGATAAACGACCAGCTGTGGCACTGTGCTTATCACGATAACAATTATAGGTCATTGTTTTTATACAATGGAAGATGGGTCGAACTCCTTTGGTACTATACATGTGGGACAATTGTTATCCACTAAATTACCCTGTGTCCGATTAAAGCTACGCGACAAAATTTATAGAAGTTAATAGAGAACATGTTTCTATGACATAAAGTTTATTATTACTACGCTAGATAGCGAAAATGTGGTTTAAGATTATAAAAATTCACATTTTACCGTTAATTTGAATAAAATTTTGTATATATTTCATCAAATAAAGATTGGTCAATTTTAGAATAAAAAAAGGACTCTAATGTACTTTAATAGTAAATTAGCAAAAATACGCAACAGTATCTGATTCTAAACTACAGTAATTATTCAATGAAAATGTGACTAAAAAATTAAGTAGAAAAATGATTTTTCTTTCCTTCAATGTTAAATTTGAGAAAATCAAATTAAAAACAAATTGGGTCATTTTGAGGTTGTTTTAATTTTTTTCGGGATTTTCGGAGCCGGAAAAACTGCCAGTACAGGTAAAGTCCCTTGATTTGACATGAGGCATGATGATCCCAATTGTCCTGTATGAAAAAAAATGTTCGAGACAAGAATAGTTCGAGCCGCTGACTATTACTATTAATAGCACACCTGATAATTTTGGGTTGTCTTTTAAGGGATATGTTATAAAAATGAAAATAGTGTGTACTCATTACAATCGCCTCATCGAGGCGATTCTAATGAGTGCACACAAGGTACATGTGCAAGATAATAGAAGAATATCCTCCTAATCTATCACTCCCTTTTCCGTATCTTGATGAATTTTCTAGAGTGAGTGAGTGAGTGTTTGAGTTTTACGTCCCACCAACAGCTAAGGTCATACGGAGACGGGACCTCGGTTTAAAAACTCATCCGAAAGTCTGGAGAAGCCCGGGATCGATCCTGCGACCCCTGGTTTACAAGGCGAGTAGCGTAACCACTACACCACGAAGGCTTCTACCCCGAGGTGCTGTAGATAACTTGATGCACCATTATGAGAACAAGTCCGTGAAATGAACAGCCCCTATACCCAACCTTATAAAGAGAAAACTGGGTTTTACGGGGGTATACATTATTATTTCTTTGCTCCAGTACATAGGTTGTGGGACCTGTAACTGGGGCTCATGGCTCGGCGATATCCACAACAAAAACACGCCTATACAAATTGTACACTTATTAGCCGATAAAAATAAGACAATTTTAAGATGAAAAATTATGATATTTTTCTCATATTTCTGCTCACAATATAGATTACGGGTACTATGGGTACGCATTAGAACCGCCTCATAGCGGCGGTTCTAACAACCGCCGCTATGAGGCGGTTCTAACGCGTGCCCACAATTTATATTTTAAGCAGAAACAAGGAAAAGCCATCGTTTGTTCAGCTTAAATTTTTCGTTTTTTTTTCGGTGGTAAAATTTACAATGTATTCTTTTTAGTTTCGTTATGAAATAGAGAAATTTTGAGAGGAAATAAATTCTGAAGAACAGGGCAATATTTAAAGGCAAAACTATATAAAAAATAGAATAAAATTGAGAAGTTAAATTATTGAGCCGGTTCTAACGAGTACCCACAACCTAAGAGTTACCACCTCATTGAGATTGCCCCCGCCCATCGGGGCTTGGAGAAATAGATTGGGCTGCACGATGCTTCTGCGCAGAGTTGAAACCTACTGCACATGAGTACTGGTAAACCGCTTAGAAGGTCTAAGCCGGTCCAGGCAAAGTGGGCATGCATATAAACCCTATTTGTTTCATGCGGCGGCAGGGATCGAGATGTCATTTCATCTCAATGTCGGGTAAAAGTCCCACAAAATTGGAAGCAACGTCTCCAAAATGACCTATATCGTGTTGACGGGAACGTTAAACCTCAGAACAAACAAAACAAAAACCGCCTCAATACCGCCTCATTGAGGCGGATCTTACGAGTACTCACAACCTATGTCTGTGAGCATAAATAAGAAAAATAATGTATACCCCCGTACACCCCAGTTTCCTCTATATAAAGTGGGGTTCAGAGGGGGTGTTAATTTCACGGACTTGTTCACGTGATGACCATATATCTAGCACTGTAAGATGCGGGCGCGCACGCCCATTTGAAGAGCATATAATGTTTATTTTACTGCCTAGAAATTTCCAGGCTTTTGATTGGACAGTGTAACTGCAAATATTGACTAAAAATATACGCCCCTCCTGCTTGCCTTAGCTGAATTGCGATGTCTGTCATCTGGGATTTACGGCAGATGATGAGTTCATGCACCATTATAATTCCAGCCAATAAATGAATAAATTATAACTTTTGATTGTTTTCCATTCATTCGGTACTTTATTTCATTTTATCATATGACGTCGCGTCTGAGAGTGTAATAACGCCATGTAATATATTCGCTATTTGACTAGTAGATTACATTGTACATGCAAATATGCAAATTAGTTAGATACGCCCCATAACGTTACATGTACGACGTTCTTAACAGCGTCGCGTTTACTTATGGCGGAATATTGAAATTTATATGAAGAAATCGTGAGTAAAATGCGTTTCTATTGTCATATGATAAATAGAATCTTGCATTCGTGCTCATTAAATTTATTAAACTCGTTGAGGAAAAGGGATAAAATGCGAGGCTTTTTGACAAAGCTTTGCATTTTATCCCTTTCCCAAACTCGTTTAATAAATTCAATAATACATGGACACTCATGTAAGATTCCCCTATGTAATCAGTCAACCCTCATTCGGTTATCACGTTTACATTTTCCCACTTAGCCCCCGCCCATCGGGGCTTGAAGAAATAGATGGGCTGCATGATGCTTCCACGCAGAGCTGAAACCGACATACGTGAACTGGTAAACCGCTTAGAAGATCTAAGCCTGCACAGGCAATGCGGTGCGAGGCGGACCGTCCATGCTTATAAACCCTATTGGTTTCATTGGGCGACAGGGCTTGAGATGTCATTTCATCTCAATGTCGGGTAAAAGTCCCACAAAATTGGAAGCAACGTCTCCAAAATGACCTTTACAGTGTTGACGGGGACGTTAAACCTCAAATCAAACAAACAAAAAAAACAACCACGAAAACCTGCCTATATAATTTTGATCCAGGCTCGAACCCCACTTTTGTATTATAGTAAAACTGGGGTTTGTTGGGGTACACATTTTTCTTATTTCTGCTCAAAACATAAAGTGTGGGTACTCGTTAGAACCGCATCACCGAGGCGGTTCTAATGAGTTCCCACAATCTATGTTTCAAGCAGATATTAGAAAAATATCACAGTTTTTCATCTAAAAATTTCCATTTTTATGGCGGTAAAATTACAAGGTATTTGTATAGGCGTGTTTTCGTAATGCATTTTCCCACTGAGATCCGGAATCGACGTATATGTTGTGCGTGCAGAAACGCGCGTTTGATGACGTCACATGTAAACGTGCGCTGCAAAAGAGTTCTTTGAAAAACATAGCAACAATTTATAAAAAAAAACTCCTGGAAAACTTTGCAGTTTAACAAATTCGTTATTGTGATTCTTGGGGGGGGGGGGGGGGGAACATGGGATCTCAATCAAAATATAACATTACGAAAACACGCCTGTTCAAATACACTGTACATTTTACAGACGAAAAAATGAAAATTTTCGGATGAAAAATTGTCATATTTTTCTTATTTCTGCTCAAAATATAGATTGTGGGTACACGTTAGAACCGCCTCGGTGAGGCGGTTCTAACGAGTACACACAATCTATATTTTAGAGCAGAAATAAGAAAAATAAGGCTTACCCCTGTAAACCCCAGTTTTACTATATAAAAGTGGGGTTCAAGGGGATCAAAATTGTATAGGTGTGTTTTCGTGATGTACTATGAGAATGCTAAGGACACATTTCTCGTGGGTCGCCTCAATTTATTTTGTACATGTTTCAGAGCCTATCTCTAAGGAGCAAGCAAAACAAAATCTGGGTAAGTATTATTTCTGGACCATTTTTATATTTTTTCGCCAACGAAAGTGACAGATCTGCAGTAAATGCAGTCTTGAGTATTGGGCCCAGGTTATCAAACTTGTTTCTTTTCAAAGGAAGAGTCTGTTGCCAGACGTCTGTCAATAGCACACAGTCGGGAAATGAGCTATTGCCAGACGTCTGTAAATAGCACAAAGTCGAGAAATGTGCTATTGCCAGACGTCTGTAAATGCATGTAGCACAAAGTCGGAAAATGTGCTATTGACAGACGTCGGTAAATAGCACAAAGTCGGGAAATGTGCTATTGCCAGACGTCTGTAAATAGCACACAGTCGGGAAATGTGCTATTGTCAAAAGTCTGTAAATAGCACAAAGTCGGAAAATGTTCTATTGCCAGACGTCTGTTATTGCACAAAGTCGGGAAATGTGCTATTGCCAGACGCCTCATGATACCTGATTTGAGACCACCTAAAATTAAGACTAATTCTGCTTTTAAAAGCTTATTTATTAGGCTAGTTATTCTTCCTTTGTGTTTTCTACATATATTGTCCTCTGGTCAGAGACCACCTTTTGGACTGTTGAAAAGTGGTCTTAAAGACCACTTCTGGACAGTCCCATAGGTGGTCTTAATATAGGAATTTTACTGTATATGATGCAACTGGTAAGTTATGGCAACGCCTGAACAATTCATATTTTACATCTATGCAAATGTAATACCCGTGAAGGTGATAAGTTGGACATTTTTTGAGCAGAAATAAGAAATATATACTCCGAAAAAGTCACTTTTACCACATGAAATTGGTCTATGGTGTTAAGGGAAGGATTTGTGATCTGATGTCGATGCGCTTCGTATGTAGTCAAAATTTCATAGGCGTGCTATAATGCGCTAAATGTGCTGTTCTGTTAGTGCCTCTATTATGCGGGTATACCGTTCTAGGATTTTTTTTAACTTTTTTAAGAGTCGGCTGCTAGCCTGTCAAATCTAAATACACGGTATAAGTCTTTAATTTAAATAGGCATCCAGCCAACACCCAGAGCAGCCTGCGCATCAGGCTTTCTGGTCAAAGTTTTCGATGGGCGTTTGATAGATAGCAAAAGTTCTTCTTTTTTACGAAGACTGGTCAGACTGCGTGAATGCGGTGACTGATTAAAGTATCTGCTGCCATCACAATGAAAAGAACCGGTGCCTGTGTGTTTAAGTAAAGAGGCATATCAGAAAATAAGAGCTCACAGGTTGGACACCTTGCGGGGTTGGTAACATTCTTTCGTCGAGATTGTTCATGAAATCTTTTCTACCGTCATGTTTCCCTTCCACTGCTTCAAGAAGGATAGTTGTCAGTTTCTGGCGAAAGACTGTGACCTGTACTGGATAACCAATTACGTATAAGCCTGCCTAGGAACAGTGTGTAGGTAAACAGACCGACTCGATATGCCCTAAATAGTGTTGAATTGGTTGTTAAACTCCAATACAAACAATCAAAACAGCAAAAAAGATCAGGGCAGATTTACTCTGTTATTTACATTATGTACATAGCATCCAAACAAGCAAAACAACTGAGAAACATAAGAATAATAGGGCTCACAAATTCAGTGAAATTAAGCTATTACGACCACCTAAAATTAACCCTTATCTTGCTGAATATTCATTTAAGTGACACCCATTTCTGTCTATCAACCAATCAAATTACTTGATGTAATTTATTGCTACAAATTCATAAACTGAATACCAAACAGTGTAGATCCTGATCAGATGGCTTCTTCAGAAGCCATCTGATCTGGATCTACACTGTTTGCAAAGATAGGGTTTGTCGTGAACAGCAAGATAAGGATTAAGACAAATTCTGCTGAAAAACCTTAATTAGTACTTTTAAGTTATTCCTTCCTTCTGTTTTCTGCAAGAATCGTGAGTAAAAAGCAGAAAACAGCTAATCTGACTTCTGAATAACTTCAAAATATTACTTTGACAAAAAGACACAAACAGAGTAATATGATATAAGAACAAATGAAGGGGTTAGTGCAAGAAGGGGCCCAAGTCAATTTTTGGAAATATCTGGGATATTATCATTTTCAGATACATCATATCAAGACCTACAATCTGGTATATAGTTTGTTATACCTTATTTCTTTATTGGCATTAAAAATGGCGGTTAATAAAATTTTTGATAGGGTCCTAAGTCCAATGTCGTATCTTTGGTGCAAGAAGGGGTCTAAGTCCGTTTTACCACATACAGCTTTGGGTTGTCATTGTATGTATTGTTCATTTGTTTCAGAGTTTTGTTATAATAAACTAATAAAGAGTCGTGATACGATAAAATATACATGTTCAACAAAATGACATAGGTTTCTGCTTTTATAGAGAAAACTTTGTTGTATTTGTTTAGTGCAAGAAGGTGCCTAAGTCAAATAAATCCTGGACTTAGGCCCCGTCTTGCACTAAACCATTATTGTAACAAATGAATATCTGCGATATACTCGGAACTATTTATGCGATTTCTGCACCATTTCAGATGACACGTTAACACATCAGAAGAATTTATATAAATTCAAGTACGAAAAATATGAAAATTTTGCAAAATATTTTGTTTGTCGCGTTTTTCTCGAAATTTTGGGGGTTTCCCGCCTGTAATGGTTTAATGGGATGTAAAAAGTATAGAGCAGACAAAAATTGTATATTTCAAATTATTTTTCAGAGAAAATAAAGCTAAAAATCGCCCGCCCATGAAACGATTCACATGTTAATTAAATGAGTAAAGATACTTCAGGAAGTTCAAAGCCTCTCCTCGGCCCCGCCCATCGGGGCTTGAAGAAATAGATGGTCTGCATGATGCTTCCACACAGAGCTGAAACCGACCCGCGCACAAGTACTGGTAAAACACGTAGAGGATCTAAGCCTGCCCGGGCAAAGCGGTGCGAGTCAGACCGTCCATGCTTTTAAACCCTATTGGTTTCATTGAGCGGCAAGTCTTGAGATGTCATTTAATCTCAATGTCGGGTAAAAGTCCCACAAAATAAGCGACGTCTCCAAAATGACCTTTAATGTGTTGACGGGGACGTTAAACATCAAATCAAACAAAAACAAATCAAAGCCTCTCCCGAACATCAAAGGGAAAGAGGCACAGCATACGATGGCGAGTCACTAAAAACAGCCTTACTTATTTCTGGGTGAGATCTATCACTTATTTTTCGATCTAATTTGCCCTCTAGAATGATACACTTGGACCAATGCTGTTACAGTGCCATCTGCCCAGAACTGAAGAAGCCAGCGTCCTTGTCCGACCCACTTCTCAACTTCCGGCACGACTCTTCGTTGGACCGGAAATGACTTTTTCAAGTTTGGGAATAGGAAATATTCACTTGGAGTCCAGAGAATAGGTGGGGTACGGTACTAGCTCGTACCCATTCCGCTCAACAGCAACCATTGCAATTTTGCAAGGTTGGGCCTTTGCATCGATCTGTCAGAGCAGAATCCCTTTGGAGAGTTTACCACTGTGCTTTTCAAGGATCGCAGTTCTCAGTTGGTCCACCAAATTTGCATAATACGCTCCTGTTATTGTACTTGCCTTTGCTAGAAAGTTTAACAGCACGTGAACAAGTCCGCGAAATGAAGACCCCCTAAACCACACTTTACATAGAGAAAACTGGGGTTAACGGGGGTATACATTATTTTTCTTATTTCTGCCCAAAGACATAGGTTGTAGGTACTCGTTAGAACCGCCTCACTGAGGCGGTTCTAACGAGCACCCTCAACCTATGTTTTGAGCATTTATAAGAAAAATATCAAGGATTTTCATCAGAAAATTTAGCAATTTTGGAGATGTGAAAAATACACTATGTCGCACGGATGTGTTATCGTAATGCATAATAACGCCTTGTGCGTCCCAAAATACAATTGCCATCATCTTGCCAGCAGAGGTTTGCGTTTTGAATTTCTTTTCCCTTGGAGACCCGGCCCTACCCACTGGCGACTTTGAGTTTTATTCTCTGGCTCATAATATTGGACCCGTTTCTCACCTACAGTCACTGGACGTGACTGAAAATCATCTTCCTTTGACCTAATCGCTTCAACAATGCTGCATACTGCTGCTCTGGTTGACATTTGCTTGTCGCCAAGGCGTAAAAGATAGTTCATCACGCGAACAAGTCCGAGAAATAAAGCCCGCCCCCCCCCCTTAACCCACTTTATATTGAGAAAACTTGGGTTTACGGGGGTAAACATCATTTTCCTGAGGTCTGCTCCAAGACATAGGTTGTGGGTACTCGTTAGAACCGCCTCATTGAGGCGGTCATAACGAGCACCCAAAACCTATGTTTGGAGTATAAATAAGAAAAAATATCACACATTTTCACCAGAAAAATTACCTTTTTTTTTGTGGTATGAGAAAATGCACTATATCACACGGATGTGTTATCGTAATGTGTGTTCCTACTAACATGCAGGTGAAAAGATAGTGGGTCGGTAGGCAGTAGAAACTTTTTTTATCATTATATTTTTTTCTCCGGATAAAGCTGGGTCGGGCCTGTATTTTTTATGTTTTTTTTTTCGTACATGCTTTGGCTAGCCCTTAACCTGCTAAATATTTAAATATGCCACACCCACTACCGATTATCAACCAATCAGATTACTTGATGCAAATTATTGCAACAAATGCATAAACAGAATGACAAACAATGAAGATCTGATCTGGATCTGCATTGTTTGAAAGTAAAGACATATCCCGGCTCAGCAAGACAAGGGTTAACAATTGTCATGTTGAGACTTGCACTGAATATCATAGTTCATTTTAGATGCTCAAAAAAGTATGCTCTGTATTTTGAAAGGTACATGTTCTAAATGCCAAAAACTACCAAATATGTACTTAAAGCACGAAATTACTATGGGTAAATGCAATGACGACACTCATCACGAAATCATGCCTATATATTTGTTTGATTTGATTTGAGGTTTAACGTCCCCGTCAACACTGTAAAGGTCATTTTGGAGACGTTGCTTCCAATTTTGTGGGACTTTTACCCGACATTGAGATGAAATGACATCTCAAGCCCTGTCGCCCAATGAAACCAATAGGGTTTATTAGCATGGACGGTCCGCCTCGCACCGCGGTTCCTGGACAGGCTTAGATCCTCTAAACGGTTTACCAGTACTAGTGTGCGGGCCGGATTCAGCTCTGCGTGGAAGCATCATGCAGCCCATATATTTCTTCAAGCCCCAATGGGCGGAGGCTAATATGCCTATATAATGTTGACCCCCTTGAACCCCGATTTTATATAGTAAAACTGGGGTTTATTATTTTTTCTTATTTCTGCTCTAAAATATAGATGATGGGTACTCGTTAGAACCGCCTCGATGAGGCGGTTCTACCGAGCACCCATTATCTATATTTTAGAACAGAAATAAGAAAATTATCACAATTTTTCATCTGAAAATTTCGTCTTTTTTTCGCCGGTTAAGTTTACAATGTTATTGTATAAGCGTGTTTTCGTTATTTTATTTCAGAATGTGTCAAAAAGTGTACTTCCCAGCCGTGCTACGTTCAGCACTACAAGCCCGACTGTAGGCTGTTTATACAGTGCGAGAAACAACCTAACGGATGGGTTGGAACAGAGCAACGTTGCGGCCATGGCGTTTTCTGGGCAGGCTCAAACATGACACTTAGTAAGCATGAAACAACGTGTGATCTTCCCGAACGCGTTCACTGTCCAACAGGTAGGTGTTTTTATTATATTTTTATCTGCTACTTTGAAAGAAAAAAAAATACAATGTTCAATGTCCATAATAATCATATTTTTATTATTATTGTTATTTGATCTGTCGTTCAGCATCAGGTCTCATGGATATTTCGGACACCATCATCATAGATGCAGCAATCTCGTAACGACCCGATTATGCCTTAGACTTGACACTATGAGTAAACATGAAACAACAGACCCATTGGAAACACCAATAGCGGAAAGCCAAAAGGACAGTTACTTTCCCACAAAATGGCCAATTGGCTATCCAAAACAAAATAATATAAGCGACACCAACACCCAAAGACAAATCATAACCAAAATACAAATGTAAACCGCGACAGAAGAACCGCCTTAGAACGGTCAGTGGAACGAATTTCACTGGTGGGGGGGGGGGGCTTAAATCGATTTTACTTGGCCACAATCCTCGCCCTTACTTCCGTCGCGATTTAGACAAACAACCCACCCAGCCCGCACGAAGGTCTCCTAACTCATTAGTGCAACATCTTCGTGAACACAAAAAAAAAAACAAAAAAAAAAAAAAAAACACAGAGGTGAAACAACGGTGAGGACTCGACAGCAAGAAACCACTGAAATGATGGAGCAAAAGAAAACCAACAGTTAGACTCTGTTGGGCCCGACCAGAGACAGAGCATCAGACACCAACCTACATTACATTGAATTAGATCTCTATAACAGTCAGTAAGCCTTTACGCTGGAACCGTCATAGAATCTGAGACCTGAGCCACCGGCGTGCAATTAAAGAGGGAAGCAAAGTTGTCAACCGTGATTGGGTTAACTACACTGCATGCAGTAAGTCGAATAACATTTATGTTGGACCCAATCTTTTTATATCGGATAATGATTTTACGAAAGTGGGTGCTTAAGTCATTGCGATTATATATTTGAATAAAAATAAAAAATGAGTTCCTTTAAGAGCAACGAAAACATTCATAAGAAAGAAGATGGGTCATACTACGTAGTTTCGGCTAATAAAGCCTCATCAGTGACCCTGTAATGATCCGACAACGAAAGCCAGAGGACACAAACTGCAATTTTGCGAATTTCGAATAGGCAGTCGATTCAAAGACTGATATAAATCAAAATGGGGTCCAAATAATTAAAAACCTGTCTAGAATATGAGTCTAAACCAATAATTTATTTCTGATTTCTCAGAATATTCACGCTGATCTCAAAGGACCAAAAGTAAAATATAAACTGCACTATGGTTGATGTACGGGGAGACATTTTACGGCCGCCACACGGCACAACACCAGCTGCAGTGAACCCTGATTACGAAGTTTAGCAGATTAGAATTTATTAAGGATGTTGAAGTCAGTTTCATGACTAGACACTCTGGCAAATCGAATTAATTGTGAAATATAAACGCCATAGGATGCCGCACGAGGAACATCACCATCCAAGAAAAGAAAAGTAACAAATTAACAATCATAAAATCGAAACCATCGTGTTTATGTTAAATTTTGCAGAAAACAAACCCATCTACAATAGACATATGTAAAACCGGAGCCTCGGTATCAGAAGAGTTTGTTTTATTTAACTGAATTTCTGGGGGTGTGGGGGGGGGGGGGCGGCGGTTAAATATGACTGATCAAACCATCGGAATAGGTATTGTCAATATTTAATAAATCATCTAAATATCTAGAAGTCGAGCTAAAGGCTTCAATGATTTCAGATTGGTTTTCAGCGGAAAGGGACATCATGAAGTCCCTTTCATAACAAAACTAGCACAGATCAGCCACAAGGGTTGCGCAATTCGTACCCATTGGATATTGGATTAACCACAGTCTGAACCCCGAGGAAAGCATAATGTCTGACCGAGATTGGGTCAAACACAATGCATGCAGACTGTTGAATAGCATTTATATAATATCTCATGCGTTGTAAACGTTTAACACTTTTCTGAAATTGTGCCGAAAAGTTAGGGTTTACCTTTATTTTTTTTTTTAATTTATATATAATGTCGCCAAAAAACTCAGAATTATGGTTCTTAGCTTCCACATGTCGACGTATTGTGTTTTCGTGTTCTGTAAAGTTTCGAGAAAATACACAAAACGGTTCTAAGTAGTTTAGGTCGTAGTACCAAAGCGTTAATCCAAAATCGTTAATCCAAAGACAAAAGGGCAATTCTAACACAGCGCGCCTATATAGGCAATGGAAAATAACTGTGTTTTATTCTGCAACAAATCACAGCTCGGAAGAGCGTGACGAGTGACGTCATTAAAAACTGCAAATTTATGACGTCACTTGTCGATTTCCTTGACGTTAGACGGTGTAACGTCATATTCTCGCATCGAAAACGTTAGAAAAGGGTATAAATGCATGTGTTTCAGTCAATAATTTTAGCGGGATTTCTTCTAGCAATGGCGAAAAGTTGTGAGATTTTGAAGGAAACAACAGCATTATTGCCGATTTTCAGCGTGTTAGAATCGAAATAGATCAGCTCTAGTCTGTGATTTGTTGAGTAATAAATCACAGTTTGTCGGTCATTTGTAAGTAGACAAATCACGCGCGCTACGCGCTCGTGATTTGATCTACTTTACAACTGACCTCCAAACTGTGATTTATTACTCAACAAATCACAGTTAGAGCTGATCTATTTCTTAAATATCAACAGACGCAAGAAATAGAAGTGAAGCAATGAACAGGAATCGATACAATTAACCCACAGCTCCCATCAGTGACACCAAAGGGAAAGAAAAACAGGCATGAAATAGCTAGACCCTAATGGAAACATCAATGGCGGAAAGCCAAAAGGACAGTTACATCCCCACAAAATGGCCAGTTTTCAATTTCCAAGGGGCCGTTATCAGGTCTAAAAAAGTTGTTTTATTTACAGAGAGTCTGTAAATCTAAAGTAGAAGTGGCGGCAATGATCAGGAATCGATACAATTAACCCACAGCTCCCATCAGAGACAGCAAAGGGAAAGAAACAAAAACATGAAACAACAGACCCTAATGGAAACATCAACAGCGGAAAGCCAAAGGGACAGTTACTTTCCCACAAAATGGCCAGTTTTCAATTTCCAAAGGGCCGTTATCAGGCCTGAAAAAGTTGTTTTATTTGAAGACAATCTATAAACCTAAAGATTGACTGTAAATTTTAAAAAGTAGAAGTAAAACAAAGATTAGGAATTGATACAATTAACTTACTCCACCCATAAAAGACACCAAAGGGAAAGAAATACAAACATTAAGCGACCAGACCATAATGGAAACCTAAACAAAGGAAGGCCATAAGGACAGTTACTTTCCCACAAAATGGCCATATGGCCATAAAAAATTAAAAGACACAAGTGATACACACAGTAAGTAACAAACAACAACATAAATAAATCGCCACAGAAGAGCCGCCTTGGAACGGTCAGTGGAAGATTTCCACTGGGGGGCTTAAATCGATTTTACGTGGCCACAATCCTCGCCCTTACTTCCGTCGCGATTTAGACAAATAATTTGTTCAGTCCGCATGAAGGCCTCCTAACTCATCAGTGCAACATCTCCGTGAACACAAAAATCAAAGAACCACAGAGGTGAGACAACGGTTAGGACTCGACAGCAAGAAACCACTGAAATGCTGGAGCAAAAGAAAACCAACAGTTAGACTCCGATGAGCCCGACCAGCGACAGAGCATCAGGCACCAACCAACATTATCTCTCTAATTTTCAATAAGCCTTTACGTTGGAGCCGTCATAGAATCTGAGGCCTGACCCACCGGCGTGTAATTAAAGAGGAAAGCAAAGTTGCCAACCGTGATTGGGTTAACTACCATGCATGCAGTCTGTCGTATAATATCCATGTTGTACCCAATCTTTTTATATCGAAGAATGATTTTACGAAATTGGGTGCTGAAGTCATTGCGGTTATATATTTTTCTGAATTTATATACTAAGTCACCATAAAATTCGAGTTCCGATAGACCTTGTTGCAGAAGAGATTTAAGTCCAATATTGAATTTTGAAATTAAATCAGAGTGGCGTCTATAAAATTTTGAAAAGGCTTTGCGTAGTTTATGGTACCGATAACCCTGATTAAGGAGTTTAGCCGTTAATAATTTATTACGAGTGTTGAAGTCAGTTACATGACTACACACTCTAGCAAATTGAATTAATTGCGAAATATAAACGCCATAGGATGGCGCACGAGGAACATCACCATCCAAAAAAGGAAAATTTACAATCTCAAAATCAAAGTCATCGCGTTTATCATAAATTTTGCACGAAACAAATCCATCTACAATAGATAGATGTAAATCCAAAAACGGGGCCTCGGTATCAGAAAAATTTGCTTTATTTAACTGAAGTTCTAGGGGGTAAATCTGACTGATCAAACCATCAAAATAGGTATTATCAATATTTAATAAATCATCTAAATATCTAGAAGTAGAGCTAAAAGCTTCAATAATTTCAGATTGGTTATCAAAGACTTTTTAGTCTGTAGATTGAAAGACTAACACAAGGAAAATCATGTAAATGATGAAACACGAAATAATCGCATTCTCATACGCAGCCTCAGTCTTCAGCTCATTAAAAAATAATCCGTTGCTGAAGACTGCATATGGAACGTGGGAAGGTGCGCACTACCAGGTTGTGATGCCAGGGGTATCAAAAAACCATACTGGTATCAACACTAAAGAAGTTCTATGGGAGGCACCATGCTCTTGTTGATCCGTACAATATGGCCATTTCCAGAATTATTTCTGATATGTTTGCCAATGGAAAGCCATAGGAAGACTTCCAAAATCTCGGACATACCCTTCTCGGCATTTACACCTTTTCTTCGTTCGGGTCGATGGGCATGGTGGACGAAGCTTGCTTACAAAGTAATACTTACTATCCGCGGACGCTTGATTACGCTCTTCTGGAGTCCATGTCTGTTGATCTGAATATTGATATTTGCCATTTTGTCCTTGGACTTATGAGTTTGGATTAACGCTTTGGTACTACGACCTAAACTATTTAAATGATAGAAAATAATTAAGAAATAAAACTACACAATTCCTTCCCTTAGACCACAAATGCGGTGAAACTCCGCAGAAAGGATGGACATATCTGACAAAGGCCGAACATAAGATGAGTTTCATATTGACGTCATATCGTTTTCGGCCATTTTACTGTTCTAGGCAGTCTGAAACTTTCATCAACTTTAATTGTCAGAAAAATTGTCTGTCGTAACGAGTGGTCAGTATGTTAACAAAATGATAAAAACGTTATACACTTTCATTCCTCAGCTCATTTTACAGATGAATCTTATTACAAACCTGATGTTATGAGAAATCTTCAGTTATGATTGAAGGAATTTAATTAATTAAAATTACAATTACACATGATTAAATATTCCATCCAAACCGACCAAATTACTATAAATAGGAAAGAATGATTTTATCGTTTTACGCCATTATCATGATTATATTTGTGTCAGTCTTTTAAATTTTCAGACTAAAAGTTTAAATTTATTGACTGTCTTTAAATAAAACAACTTTCTTAGACCTGGTTATTCCAAAAGTAGTAAAACCAGAGTTATGTTTTTTGTTTTCTGCACATTGCTTTACATTTCTGTCAAAGCCACATTTTTATTGTCAACAGGGCCATAATTCCGAAAGTAATAAAGTCAGAGATATGCTTCTTGTCTTCTGCACATCGCCTGAAGGCGCTTTAATTGAAATTTTAAACTATTTAAAACAACCAGTTCATCTTCCGTACATAACCTACCACTGTATGTTATTTGATCTATATACAAACACATAACCTACCACTGTGTTATTTGATCTATATACAAACATATACAAACAAGTAACCTGAAATTTAAATTATTTAAATTTGTTATTCGATTTTAATTTACAGACTTTAGGTTTGAAATTAGAAGAAATTGTTTTTGAGCTTTGACTTAGACATGTTTCATTAATATTTATTCTTCACTAAGTAATTTCTGATGGTTATAAAACACCAGATATTGTTAAGAAGCTCAAAGAATTTCAAGTCAATTATAAGATCAAATATTACTTCATGAACATTTATGAGGCAGCTCGAGTTGTTCTTTCCGTTTGACATAGTTCAGACTTCAAATTGCAGTATCTTAGAAAAATAAAGATATTCAGATCCGGTTTTCAGATTTCACCCACTGAAGCAATGTGCTTTTAGTTCTTTATCATTTTGATAGCTGATAAAAGACCTTCAAAGACAAAAATAACTTCCGGAACAAATAGTACAAGTGGGACACCGATATGCTTTCATAGAAATTTGTCATCATACGCTTGATAATAATAACTTGAAAAGAAGGCTATTTCATTTTAGTGGATTTTATTGATGTGTAAAGTCCCGCAAATCACTCACAAGCTGCATGAAGCTCGAACGACTAGGCTTCATGCTAAGTTTGCAATTGATTCGCCCGAGTTTACACATGTATAAAATCCGCAAAAATGATGATTCATTCATTATAATTCCATTTTTGTCATCGAAATGCTACAATGCTACGATATTTGTGAATTTTAGGAATTCGTTGTAGGAATTAATTTATTCAATTAGAAACTGCCATCTTTGAAACCAACCCAAAAGAAGAAAAAGTGAAGTTTTTAAATTCAGTTTATTTGTCATCTAACATTTACGTTTTCAATAGTTTTCTATCTTGCTCGAGCGCTGTTGACGTCATTTCATATGCAATGACGTAAAGCGCGGTTTCTCAACGTGCTTCTTTGACATCACATTATATAACCACCAGTCGCTGGGTGAAATATTTCTGAGATTCTTGCTCATGGAATTTATAGAATTATTAAACTTTTATTTCAACCAATCAAATCGCTCGAAATGAACATAATGATGGAGATTTGGAATTATCAGGTCTATAAATATAAAAACTGCCTGTATATTTAAAGAATTTTTAGTCTGTAAGTTTAACGACTTACACAAATAAAATCATCGAAATGTTGTAAAACGGAAAAATCTCAATTTGCTATTTATAGTATTTGGTCGTTTCCTGTGGAATATTTAATCATGTGTAACTGCGAATCATATAGTTTGCTTTTGTGTATTAAATTCCTTCAACCATAATTGAAGACTTCTAAGAAATCAGGTTGGTAATAATATTCATATATAAAATAAGGTAAGGAATGAAAGCGTATTACGCTTTTATCATTTTGTCAACACCTGACCACTTGCTTCGACAGAAAGATTTTCTGACAACTAAAATTGATGAAAGTTTCAGACTGCTTACAACAGTAAAATGTTTGAAAACGAAATGACGTCGTACCAAACTCATAATTTGTTCGACATTTGACAGACATTTCCTCCCTTTCACAACATTTGTGGTCTAAGGGAAAGAACTGTGTTGTTTTATTTCTATATTATTTTCAGTCATTAAAACGATGCTTACAGTCAATAAAATGCATGCAACGAATTATTTTAATGAGGTGAAGACTGAGGCTGAGTATGAGCATTACGAAAACACGCCTATACAAATACATTGTTAATTTTATCGCCGGGAAAAGGAAAATTTTAAGATGGAAAACTGTGATTTGTTTCTTATTTCTGCTCAAAATATAGATTGTTGGTACAGGTTAGAACCGGTTCTAGCGAGTATTCACAATCTATATTTTAGACCAGAAATAAGAAAAATAAGGTTTACCCCTGCAAACCCCAGTTTTAGTTTCAAGGGAGTCAAAATTATATAGGCATCTTTTCGTGATGGAATGCGATTTGTTATGTGTTTCATCATTTTCATGATTTGCCTTGTGTTAGGCTTCAAATCTACAGACTAAAAAGTCTTTAAATTTACAGACAGACTTTAAATTTATAGACTGTCTTTAAATAAAACAACTTTGTTAGACCTGATTATAAAGAAAACATAACTTGAGAGTTTAGCTATTTCTAAAGACCGTCCATAAAAATAAAGACAGTCTTTGAATTTATGGACTCATGTGTCCATGGAGAGCTATGCAAATCATAAGAATTTCCAAAAATTCGAAAATCGCAGAACATGTGTTACGCAACAATCTTTTTTACATGATAATTTGCGTGTAACTGAAAACTGGGTATGGTCCGTTGCCTTGATGATTAATAATCTAAAAACTCAAATAATTGATTCTGTGTAGTTCGGGTTTTCTCCCTTACACTTTAAAGAATGGAACATGCCATCTGATGCGTGGCAAACTTGTTGTAAAGTACATGTACATGAAGGGAGAAAAACTAAACAAAGAATATATTTCGTAGTGGTTTAAATAATACTCGAAA
The DNA here is from genome assembly GCA_963580285.1 of Lucinisca nassula. Lineage (NCBI taxonomy): Eukaryota > Metazoa > Mollusca > Bivalvia > Lucinida > Lucinidae > Lucinisca > Lucinisca nassula. The sequence goes on along the minus strand of OY757025.1, from coordinate 43,932,372 downwards.
ATTAGACAACAGATTCGAGAAAAAAAAATCTAAGTATGCAATTCATCATGTAAGGAAGAAGTTTATATGATACATTTTCTGCGCTATTCGAATGTTTGAAAATGCTTACGATTTGCATTGCTTTCTATAGACACATTAGTCCATAAATTAAAAGAGTGCCTTTATTTTTATGGACAGTCTTTAGAAATACAGTCAAACCTGTCATAGTGGCCACCTCTATTAAGAAAACAACCTATCTTAAGCAAGCATGCATTTAGTTCCCACAAAAGGCAAATGCAATAATATTCACCTGTATTAAGCAAGCACCTGTCTTTAGCAAGCACATTTTGATCATCCCTGAGGTGCTTGCTTAACACAGTTTGGACTGTAGCTAAACTTCCAGACCTGTTGAACGGTCATATTGGCATGTTGTAAACCGAAAGGTTGTACAGGGCAGAACACTTGTGGTGATTCCATAGGAATTTGTAAAAATCGCGTCAGTGTCGTTTCATGATTTGCACATAGAACTTCGATTGTATTTCTGTTTCAGATCCGTGTCGTGATTCGACACATGAAGGTGGGGCATATGCCCATTTCGAATACTGCCAGCATTACTGGATGTGTCAAGGAGGGATTTCCGTTCCGAAATGTTGCCCGCCTGGTATGAAGTACGATCGTGCCAACGGTGTTTGTGACAACAGGCTGAAAATCAGGTGCAGGGAAGAGTTTTGTCCTCTGGGCCCTAGTGAGTTTCAATTACCAAACATAAGGATAACACACCCACGTGATTTATTGTCCCTTTAAAAAAACCAAAACATTACGATACACACCCGTGCGTCATAATGAAATCTCCAAAACGGTCAATTTTCTGATGAAAATATGTGATATTATCCTAATTAATATTCAAGACATAGGTTTTGGGTGCTCGTTAGAACCGCCGCATTAAGGCGGTTCTAACGAGTACCCACAACCTATGTATAGGAGCAGAAATAAAGAAAATAATGTATACCCCCGTAAACCCCTGTTTTCTCCATATAAAGTGGGGTGTGAGACTGTGCAGAGCATAGATACACTTAAATAAGTTACATAAAATGAAAACAAGCATGTGAATGCCCCAGGGGTGGGGGCGGGGTACTCTGAACTTTGGCTTGCTACATAGGCTGGGGCTATTTTTGGGAGGTTCAAAATTTTGAAGTTTAGTATTGTTGGGGGCTTAAAGAAGCAAACTGGTACTTTTATCTGTCTAGCCATTTATCAGATATTTTTTTTTTTGGTGGGGGGGGGGGGTTACTTCTAAACTCCAAACCTGAATATTTTTGGGGCTATCAAATATCTTTGGTATCTTTTTGGCTTTAAATGCTTAATGCGTATTGTTCACTCATCATATCACACCTATTACAAGCTGTTTTACCTCTGCATTTATTTACCTTGATGTACAACAATTCAGTGGTTTTATAATAATTACATAGTTTTACTGTTAGAAACTGTCTAAAGCACTATTTCAACCAAATGCAATCACAATAGGCAGAGATTATTTAACCCTTCTCCTGCTGAATATTCATTTAAGCCACACCCATTTCTGTCTATCAACGAATCAAATTACTTGATGTAATTTATTGCTACAAATTCATAAACTGAATGTCAAACAGTGTAGATCCTGATCAGATGGCTTCTTCAGAAGCCATCTGATCTGGATCTACACTGTTTCCAAAGATAGGGGTTGTCGTGAACAGCATGATAAGAGTTAAAACATATTTTGTTTTCTTTACAGAAGGCAAGGCAGTATAATTTGGGAATATATTTTGGGGTATGCTAAAATTTGCAGATATTTTGCGGGGTCTGATGATAGACTGGATATTTTGTGGGCGGTACACTGTCAATCTTTTTTTTTTTTTTTGTCGACAACTAGATACTAGGTTCCAGCCTATGTAGCAGGCAAAATTCAGAATACCCCCACAATCCCCACCACCGGGTGATTGCCTTCTTGAGGTCTCAACTTCTTCGCCGATTATTTCTCTCACCCACAACTGGTAGCGAGTCTTAAATGTTTATCTTCAGAAGGAAGCTGTTAAAACAATTTCCACAAGGTTTCTTAAATCCATTTTTCATTCATTTATGGTAGTGTTAAATCGAAACTTTAAACAAGTTATTGATTTCTCAAAACCACACTGCTTGCACATTCCATCACTTTCTTTCATAGACACTTGATAGCAATATGATGACATACTGAATGTCTGTTTCATTAAGATGATCACGGACGTGACATTGTGGCTGATGAAATGTACATTAGGAAGAAATCAGAACACGTGCTTCCCTGTTTGCGTAGGAAATAAAACATGCATCAAAAGACAGTTTTGCATTACGTTATCACGCATGTGCGAAACAGTGCATTTTTCATATCACTAAAATGATGAATCTGTGATAATGTTCTTATTTTCTTATTTTTACTAACAACATAAGATCCCGGGCTTCTCGTGGTTTTCGGAACGAGGTGCCATCAACAAATGACCTCAGCTTTTGGTGGGATGTAAAACTCAAACAAATTGCTAACGTAGGTTGAGGGTACTCGTTAGAACCGCCTCATTGAGAACCCACAACCTCTGTCTTGGTGCAGAAATAAGAAAACAATGTATACTCCTGTAAATAGAAGTGGAGGCAATGATCAGGAATCGATACAATTAACCCACAGCTCCCATCAGAAACACCAAAGGAAAAGAAACACAAACATGAAACAACAGACCCAAATGGAAACATAAATAGCGGAAAGCCCAAAGGACAGTTACTTTCCAACAAAATGGCCAATCTATTTTTCGTGGCCACAATCTTCGCCCTTACTTCCGTCACGATTAAGACAAATAATTTGTTCGGTCCGCATGAAGGCCTCCTAACTCATCAGTGCAACATCTCCGTGAACACAAAATCAAACATCCACAGAGATGAAACAACGGTGAGGACTCGACAGCAAGAAACCACTGAAATGCTGGAGCAAAAGAAAACCAACAGTTAGACTCCGATGGGCCCCACCAGAGACAGGGCATCAGGTACCAACAAACGTAAGCCTTTACGCTGGAACCATCATAGAATCTGAGGCCTGACCCACCGACGTGCAATTAAAGAGGGAAGCAAAGTTGTCAACCGTGATTGGGTTAACTACCATGCATGCAGACGGTCGTATCACATTTATGTTTTAGCCAATCTTTTTATATCGAAGACTGATTTTACGAAAATGGGTGCGGAAGTCATTGCGGTTATATATTTTTCTGAATATATATACTAAGTAACCATAAAATTCGGATTCCGATAGACCTTGTTGCAGTTCTCTATATAAAGTGGGGCTTAGAGGAGTGTTCGTTATACGGACCTGTTAATGTGGTTGGAAAAATATTATTTCTCTTTATTGTAGATGTTTTCCCATAGTAAAGAACGATTGACAAACTGAGCCGGCAATTCTAACACAGCGCGCCTATATAGGCAATGGATAATAACTGTGTTCTATGCTGCAACAAATCACAGCTCGGGAGTGCGTGACAAGTAACGTCATTAAAAACTGCCAATTAATGACGTCACTAGTCGATTTTTTGACGTTAGACGGTGTAACGTCATTTTCTTGCATCGAAAACGTTAGAAAAGGAAATAAATGCATGCGTTTCAGTCGATAATTTTAGCGGAATTTCTTCTATTAATGGCGAAAAGTTGTGAGTTTTTGAAGGAAACAACAACATTATTGCGATTTTCAGCGTGTTTGAATCGAAATAGATCAGCTCTAGTCTGTGATTTGTTGAGCAATAAATCACAGTTTGTCGGTCAGTTGTAAGTAGACAAATCACGCGCGCTACGCGATCGTGATTTGTCTTCTTTACAACTGACCTCCAAACTATGATTGACTCAACAAATCACAGCTAGAGCTGATCTATTTCTTAAATAAGCTCTAGGGTTAAAACAGTAGATCCAGACAAAGAAAGCTCAAAATATCATGCATTTGTTTAATCATAATGGTATTTTTCAGCTATATGCAAGAGCATGGAACACGCCACCGAACCCATGATCGGCCCGCACTGTGGTACATATTGGACTTGCCGGGGAGGGGATGCTATTCCGTCTTGTTGTCCCGCTGGACAGAGATATGACGCGACGATGCGTGCCTGCAATCCAGACCCAATCATCCCATGCATGCAGACTTGCCCAGCGACGTACAAAGATGGTAAGACCTCACCATGGTGATATCTGTTTGTTACACTGAATGCGTCTTTAATATTGACGGATCTACAATTTTATCAAACATAGATTATAAGTGCATTTTAGAACTGACCAACAAAACATGTTTATCGTCCTGCTGTTGTTTGTTTGATTGCTTTGAGGTTAACGTCCCCGCCAACACTGTATAGGTCATTTTGGAGACGTTGCTTCCAGTTTTGTTGGAGTTTTACCCGACATTGAGATGAAATGACATCTCAAGCCCTGCCGCCCAATGAAACCAATAAGGTTTATAGGCATGGACGGTCCGACTCGCACCGCTTTGCCTGGGCAGGCTTAGATCCTCTAAGTGGTTTACAAATACTCATCTTGGGTCAATTTCAGCACTGCTAGGAAGCATCATGCAGCCCAGCCTCGATGGGCGGGGCGGAAACATAGATTGTAAGTGCATTTTAGACCTGACCCACAAACCATATATGTCGTCCTGCTCCTTACTAATATGACATAACATGGTATTATTTTTATCGTTCGTCATTGTGTCTAAGAATGTAATAACGCCATGTAATAAATTCGGTAATCCACAAGTGGATATAGTGGATTAAATATGCAAATTGTTTAGATACGTCACGTAACGTTTCACGTAAGGCTTCCTTTGTTAAAAATGCGTTTTACATGTCATATGACAAAAAGTATCTTGCATTCGTGTTCATTATTATTAAATGTTTCAAACCCGTAAAAGGAAAAAGGATAAAGTGCTCGGCAAAATCCCGCATTTAAATCCTTTTCTTCAACTCTTCTGGCTTACATAGGAAACTAAAAGTTCTTGAGGAAATCCCACAGTGCCCAAAGAACTGTTTAATGGAATTTATTGACGTAAAATGCGTACTAAAATGTTATTAATCAAGTAATTTCGTATTGGCCCAGTTGCAGGTCCGAGGTACGCTGTATTGGCCTGGGGCCGAAGGCCGAGACCAACACAACTGACCGAGGACCTGTAACTTGGCCAATACGAAATTACTTATTTAATGACAATTTTATTAACCCTTTTAGTACCAAATGGAATCTTCCTCCTTATATATAGCAGGAGTCCATTCTAAAATTTAGGGGTGTCAGGTTGTGTTTTCTTCAAAATTGATTTGGAAAATGACTGAAATTTTGGCAAACAGTGGAGGCCCCGATCAGACGCCGCGTTCTGCGGCGTCCGATCTGGGCTTGCACTGTTTGCCTGGGTACCCGTTTAGAGGGTACAAAATGGGTTAATTGACACCATTAAAAGACATGATTATTTATTTTTGACCTCGGTGTTAACACGGATGACCTCCGAACAATACAGGACAGTCCGTTAAAAATGTCAAATACTAAGACCATCTTACACGTGTGTTTATTTCATATGAAATAAATATAACGAGCTGTCGGCGAATTCCATCACGAAAACATGCCTATATAATTTTGACCCCCTTGAACCCCACTTGTATATAGTAAAACCGGGGTTTACAGGGGTAAACCTTAATTTTCTTATTTCTGCACTAAAATATAGATTGTGGGTACTCGTTAGAACCGCCTCGATGAGGCGGTTCTAACGAGTACCCACAATCCATATTTTGAGCAGTTATAAGAAAAGTATCACAATTTTTCATCTTGAAAAAAAAATATTTTTCGGCGATAAAGGTGACAATGTATTTGTATAGGCGTGTTTTCGTAATGATAAGTTTCATATGAAATCACCATGAGTTTGTAAGATCCTGTTTTTCAAATAACAATTAAAATCTTTTTTATAGCCACATAGTTCCAAAGAAATTCTTCCCAGGTAAGGCCGTGCGAGTCGGTTCGTCCATGCTTATAAACCCTATTGGTGTCATTGGGCGACAGGGCATGAGATGTCATTTCATCTCACTGTCGGGTAACAGTTCCACCAAATTGGAAGCAACGTCTCCAAAATGACATATACAGTGTTGACGGGGAAGTTAAATCACGAAAACACGCCTATATAGTTTGACCCCCTTGAACCCAACTTTTATATAGTAAAAATGGGGTTTGCAGGGGTAAACCTTATTTTTCTTATTTCTGCTCCAAAATATAGATTGTGGGTACTCGTTAGAACCGCCTCGCCAAAATCTATATTTTGAGCAGAAATAAGAAAAATATCACAACTTTTCAACTGAAAATGTTCGTTTTCTCGGCGGCAAAATTTACAATGAATTATTATAAGCGCGTTTTCGTACATGTAATGAAACCTTAAATCAAACAAACAAACCAAAAGAAATTCAAAAGAAAAGATAGTCTTGTCGCGGACGTACGGAACCCCCGGGAAGGGACATGATTTTTTATTTTTATTATGTTGTGCGAACAAGATAATATCTTGAGCGGACAAGATATTATCTTGTTCGGACAAGATATTATCTTGTGCGGACAAGATATTATCTTGTCCGCACAACATATTATCTTGTGCGAACAAGATAATATCTTGTCCGCACAAGATAATATCTTGTGCGCACAACATATTAACTTGTTTGCACAACATAGATCTTGGGAAGTTGTGCAAACAAGATATTATGTTGTGCGGACAAGATATTATCTTGTTCGGACAACATATTATCTTGTGCGCACAAGATATTATCTTGTGCGGACAAGATAATATCTTGTGCGCACAAGATAATAAGTTGTGCGAACAAGATAATATCTTGTCTGCACAAGATCTATGTTGTGCAGACAAGATATTATCTTGTGCGGACAAGATAATATCTTGTTCGCACAACTTAATATCTAGTGCGGACAAGATAATATCTTGTCTGCACAAGATAATATGTTGTCCGCACAAGATAATATCTTGTGCGCACAAGATAATATGTTGTCCGAACAAGATAATATCTTGTCCGAACAAGATATTATCTTGTCCGCACAACTTATAAAATAAAAAAAAATCATGTCCCTTCCCGGGTTCCGTACGGACGGCATCATGAGGTTAAGCGCCGGCAACCATGTGTTACATGTATTACACGTGTAGTCATTACGACAACACATCCGTGCGACATAGTGCATTTTCACTGTAAAGGTCATTTTGGAGACGTTGCTTCCATTACGATAACTCGCCCGTACGACATAGTGCATTTTTCACATCACCAAAATGGCTACTTTTCTGATGAAAATCCATCATATTTTTCTTATAAATGCTCAAAACATAGGATGTTGGTGTTCGTTAGAACCGCCTCATTGAGGCGGTTCTAACGAGTACCAACAACCTATGTCTTGGAGCAGAAATAAGAAAAATTATGACCACCCCCGTAAACCCCAGTTTTTGCTATATAAAGTGGGGTTTAGGGGGGTCCTCATTTCACGGACTTGTTCACGTGATGCAATTTTGTGGGACTTTTTCCAGACATTTAGATGAAATGACCTCTCAAGCCCTGCAGCCCAATGAAACCAATAGGGTTTATAAGCATGGACGGGCCGACTCGCACCGCTTTGCCTGAGCAGGCTTAGATCCTCTAAGCGGTTTACCAGTACTCGTTTGCGGGTCGGTTTCAGCTCTGCGTGGAAGCATCATGCAGCCTATATATTTCTTCAAGCCCCGATGCGCGGGGGCCAACCTAGTGCGTGTAAACGTGTTTTTTTTTTTTGAAGGTGGGGGGGGGGTTACTTTCCTGTAAATAAATTTATCCTTGCCTTGTTTTGTTTTAGACACATGTAAAAGCGGTTTGGTCGAGAAATATAGCCTGAGTACAGATAATCTCTGCCCAACATATATAAAGTGCAGACTCCAACCAGAAACGGGCCTTTACCTGAATGAAAGGCGATGCTGCAAGGATGGGTATTATTTCAACGAAAAGATAAACCAGTGCGAAAAAGCACTTGGGTCTGAAAAGTGTAAACATAGATGTCCAAACGGCTATGTCACAGGTATGTCGGAGCCAAATGTGAGTGAGTGAGTGTTTGAGTTTTACGTCCCACCAACAGCTAAGGTCATACGGAGACGGGACCTCGATTTAAAGACTCATCCGAAAGTCTGGAGAAGCCCGGGATCGATCCTGCGACCCCTGGTTTACAAGGCGAGTAGCGTAACCACTGCACCACGGAGGCTTCTCTGAGCCTAATGTACCCATGGGTTTGGTAACAGGCAAATCAATTACATGATAAAAGTAAATGCTTAAACAGAATGCATACTTACACAAACTAACATTCTTAACCCTTGTCCTGCTAATCCCGGATATGCCTTATCTTTGAAACAATGTAGATCCAGATCAGATGGCTTCTGAAGAAGCCATCTGATCAGGATCTACATTGTTTGTCATTCAGATTATGAATTTGTTGCAATAATTTGCATCAAGTAATCTGATTGGTTGATAATCCGTAGTGGGTGTGGCATATATGAATATTCAGCAGGACAAGGGTTAAAACATTAAAAAAAAGAAGAGTGAGTGTGTGTTTGCGTTTTACGTCTCACTAACAGCTAAGGTCATACGGAGACGGGACCCCGGTTTAAAGACTCATTCCATTACGAAACCATGCCTATTCCAATACCTTGTAACCTTTATCGCCGAAAAAATGAAAAATTGAAGATGAAAAATTGTGATATTTTGCTTATTTCTGCTCAAAATATAGATTGTGGGTATTCGTTAGAACCGCCTCATCGAGGCGGTTCTAATGAGTACCCACAATCTATATTTTAGAGCAGAAATAAGAAAAATAAGGTTTGCCCCTGTAAACCCCAGTTTCACTGTATAAAAGTGGGGTTCGAGGGGGCCAAAATTATATAGGCGTGTTTTCGTGATGGAAAGTCTGGAGAAGCCCGGGATCGATCCTGCGACCCCTGGTCAAAAAGGAAGAAAGAAAGAAAGAAAGAAAGCAAATGGTTCGGAGGACATCTGTAGGGCAAAATCACTCAATAGAACATTTCATGTATCTGATTGATGTTTGTTTGTTTGATTTGAGGTTTAACGTCCCCGTCAACACTGTAAAGGTCATTTTGGAGACGTTGCTTCCAATTTTGTAGGACTTTTACCCGACATTGAGATGAAATGACATCTCAAGCCCTGTCGCCAAATGAAACCAATAGGGTTTATAAGCATGGACGGGCCGATTCGCACCGGGGTTCCTAGACAGGCTTAGATCCTCTAAGCGGTTTACCAGTACTAGTGTGCGGACGGTTTCAGCTCTGCGTGGAAGCATCATGCAGCCCATCTATTTCTTCAAGCCCCGATGGGCGGGGGCGGCTTTATCTGATTGAATATGCATGTATATATTTTCCCAGTTGTGTCATGACATTTAATTTCATATAATCATTACGAAAACACGCCAATCTAATTTTGACCCCCTTGAACCCCACTTTAATATTGTAAAACTGGGGTTTACAAGGGTAAACTTTATTTTTCTTATTATTGCTCTAAAAGATAGATTGTGGGTACTCGTAAGAACCGCCTCGATGAGGCGGTTCTAACGAGTACACACAATCTATATTTGGAGCAGAAATAAGAAAAAAATATCACAATTTTTTATCTTAAAATTCTCATTTTTTCGGCGATAAAGATTACAATGTATTTGAATAGGCGTGTTTTCGTAATGTTATAGAATAAGGCTTCAGGGTCAAAGCCTGAAACATTGGAAGTGCCCATCACGTTAATGAGTCCGTGAAATGAACACAGAGAAAACTGGGGTTAAAGGGGGTAAAAAAAGATAAAAAAAAAGAAAGATAAAGGAGCTTTATTTAACGTCGCATATCCGAAACAAATAACATAAGCTCTGTAGAGCTTTTATGGCGACAAACAAAGTATCCTGTAACAAATACTTACATGCCTTCATTTATCTTCCTAGGACTACTCCTGATAATGCGAGCGTCAGCCAAAGGAGCGCCTAGTACCATTTTTCACGCCTTTTGAATGGCGCGGCCGGTGATCGAACCCGCGACCTCCCATTCCCGAAGCGGACGCTCTACCACTGAGCTATCGGGGTATCCATTATTTTTCTTATTTCTGCTCCAAGACATAGGTTGTGGGTAGTCGTTAGAACCGCCTCAATGAGGTGGTTCTAACGAGCGCCATTAACCCATGTCTGCAGTATAAATAAGAAAAATATCACAGATTTCCATCAGAACAGTAACCAGTTTAGAGATGTGAAAAAATGCACTAGGCCTATGTCGCACGATGTGGTATCGTTATGCGTAAAATACGTCTAAACATTATTTTTCTTGCACACCAGACAAGATAATCCGTGATTTTACCCTGGGTTAGAAATTAATGTTCTGACCCTGGTGTTCCGACCCAAAATTGAATATAATCGCGTGTTTGATAAATGCACTGGTTGATTACGACCTCGTATGCTTCGTCGTTAAGGGTGACTTATGCACGTTACCTGACGTCACTAAACATTCCTGTAGTGTCATCACAATATGGCGGACGTTGGTAACCGAAGTTACTGCAACATTAATTATCCGCGCTAAAAATGGAAGGTATGCAAGAAAAAGAATCCTATATGGGTGTGAGGGGTGGATAGAAAAATCCGTCCCTCGGGATCACTGTCCGGCATCACTTGGCAAGCCTCGTGATGCCGGACAGTGTCCCTCGGGACGGATTTTTCTATCCACCCCTAACACCCATTTACGATTCTTATATTCTATGCCCTGGATATTTTTATTGGCATGTAACATAAACTTTTTCTTCATTTGTTTAGACTGCAGCTTGTATCCTATGCCAGGACAGCCGGGCTTTTATATAACAGAGGGTCCACAGCTTAACACAACAATGCCCTGCTCTCCTGGAACACAGTTTAGTGAAGAGAAATGTGGATGCGCCATACCTGTTGCTGCTCCTGATAACTGTAAGTACATCACGAAAACACACCTACAGTCGAACTTCAATGGCTCGAACACCTTTTGGACCTCGAAAATCTGTTCGAGACAGGGGTAGTTCGAGCCACTGAGGTTACTGTCAGGAGGCATAACGAGATACTTTTAGACATCTTTTCGGTGGTCTATGATGAAAATGTATGCTGTGTGTACTCATTAGAATCGCCTCATCGAGGCGATTCTAATGAGTACACACAGCATACATTTGCAAGATAAAAGAATAAACTCTCCTTAATCATCCCCACTATTTCTTATGTAGAGGATTTCCCTAGGGACTCAAGAACGGGTTCGACACATCCATGGTAAACGAGCCATCGGTGTTCGAGCCATCGAAGTTCTACTGTATATAATTTTGACTCCACTTGAACCCCACTTGTATACAGAAAAAACTGGGGTTTACAGAGGTAAACCTTATTTCTTATTTCTCCTCAAAAATATAGATTGTGGATACTCGTTACAGGGCCTGACAAATCAAAAAATTTTCCACTTGCCCACCGGGCAAGTAACATATTTTTGCACTCGCCCCGCTCTAAATTCTAGTTGCCCAGGATTTTGGAACTCAAAGTGGGGGTAAGTGCGGGGAAATAATGGCGACAATTATGACGACTAACATTTATTAATATACTTAATCCAATGTTTCTACCAAGTTTCAAGCACAACGACTTTCCATTAGGGTCTGCATGTAGTTATTTCATGTTTGTGTTTCTTTTCCTTTTGTGTCTCTGATGAGAGCTATGGGTAAATTGTATTGATTCCTGATCATCGCCTTCACTTCTATTTATTTCTTTCTGCATTACGATAACACACCCGTGCGGCATAGTGCATTTTTCTTATCTCAAAGTTGGCTACTTTTCTGGTGAAAATCCGTGATATTTTCCTTATTTATTCTGCAAACATAGGTTGTGGGTGCTCGTTAGAACCGCCTCAATGAGGCGGTTCTAACGAGTACCCACAACCTATATATTGGAGCAGAAATAAGAAAAATATTCAATACCCCCGTAAACCCCAGTTTTCTCTATATAAAGTGGGGTTTAAGGGGGTGTTCATTTCACGGACTTGTTCACGTGATGTGCGGTAACGATGAGACGGTTCTCACGGGTACTCAAGATCTATATTTTGAGCAGAAATAAGAACAATATCACAAACCAGTGCTTCAGCTGAAGTGCACGACCCGCCGGATGCTTTTAGCTTTATGAGTGTTACCATATATGGGTATGGCGGCCATTTTGGTCATGTGACCTGGACCTAAAACGGTTCCCCCAATAAATGCGCCTTATCTTAAGGAGCAAAAATATATCTTATACGTAAGAACTGTATTCTGAATCGTTTGCAGGATAAAATGCATTCTTACTTTTCCAATACAAAAGCATATGTGTCAAAGTTTGACCTAGGCAAAGAATGGCAAGGTCAACCCAGGGTCACCATTTTAGCACTTTATGATGGGCCTACGTCCCAGATGCTATTAATCAAGTTTCGTGGAAATCTGCCCAGTGGTTCTGGAGAAGACTATTTTTGAAGGGTTTTACCATATATGGCTTGGTGGCCATTTTGGTCATGTGACCTGGACCCCATGAGCAAATTTTAGTTTTATCCATCCCATAGAGGCTCCATATGAAATTTGACTTCAATCGGCCCAACGGTTTCCGAGGAGAAGCAGTTTGAAAATTTTCACATTTTCGCCTCGGCGAGGCTATACTAAATAGAATGTAATATTTGGCAAGTTCATTGGTTAGATCTCATTGATATCTATCAGTATGCCAAAAATTATTTAAATATTCCAATCGGTTAAGTCAGTATCACCAATTTTCACAAACGGGTTACGGACGGACAGACAGACTGACAGAATGACACGGTGATTTTAGGGCACTCTTAGAAAATCAACCGACTTCAGTCGGTCGCTTTTTCTGCGGGTCGTGCAATTGATCATCTTAAGATGTTCGTTTTTTTCGGCGGAAAAGTTTACAATGTATTTGTATTGGCGTGTTATTGTAATGACAACAAATAAAGGGTGGCTCACTGTTATATAGTAACACTGGGGTTTGCAGAGGCAAACCTTATTTTTCGAATTTCTCTATGTTTAGAGCAGATATACGAAAAGTACCGGAATTTTTATCAGAAATTTTTCATATTTTGGTGGCAAAATTTTCAATATATTTGACATCACGTGAACAAGTCCGTGAAATAAAGACCCCCCCCCCCCCACTAAACCCCTCTTTATATATAGAGCAAACTGGCGTTTACGGGGGTAACCATTATTTTCCTTATTTCCGCTCCAAGACATCGGTTGTGGGTACTCGTTAGGCGGTTCTAACGAGCATCCAATACCTTTGTTTGGAGCAGAAATAAGAAAAATATCACAAATTTTGATAAAAAATATACCTTTTTTGAGGTTTGAAAAATGTACTTTAAAATACCCCAATTATTTTCATACGGAATGAAAGCGCTGAGAAACTTTTATTCGAGAGTCCGTGTTGTTTCCTAGGTCTTTGATGCGCGGTGACGTCATAAACTTTGCACTCGTCGACGTCAAGATATACTACGTGTGCGCGCCATGGCACTGAATGTCGTTTAACATGCCACCCTGTCTTCTGTCTTTTTTGCTTAAATTTGCTAAATTATTGCAAAACCCATTGATTGTTTTGAATTGCGGTATAAACTGAATACATGGATAGTGTCTTTAATAATAAAATATAATCTGTTCGCCCCGACAATTGTATAGGGGCTCGCTAAAGCTCGCCCCTATAAAATTGTCTAAGGCTCACCGATTATATTTTATTATTAAAGACACTAACCTTGTATTTACTATATATCAGACGGATGTGTTATCTTAATGGTAGGCATGTTTTCGTAATGAGGTCTGAAAGTTATCCACTAGTGTCAGTAATATTGCGCCGACGAGTTTTGTTTGTTTGTTTTTGTTTGATTTGAAGTTTAACGTCCCCGCCAACACTGTAAAGGTCATTTTGGAGGCGTTGCTTCCAATTTTGTGGGACTTTTACCCGACTTTGAGATGAAATGACATCTCAAGGACTGTCATCCAATGAAACCAATTGGGTTTATAGGCATGGACGGTCCGACTCGCACCGCTTTGCCTCAGCAGGCTTAGATCCTCTAAGCGGTTTACCAGTACTCGTGTGCGGGTCGGATTCAGCTCTGCGTGGAAGCATCATGCAGCACATATATTTCATCAAGCCCCGATGGGCGGGGGCCGATTGCGCCGACGAGGCTGTTCATTACGATAACACATCCGTGTGACATAGGGCATTCTTTCATATCTCCAAAATGGCTCCTTTTCCGAAGAAAATTTGTGATATTTTTTTCTTATTGACACTCCAAACATAGGTTGTGGGTACTAGTTAGAACCGCCTCAATGAGGCGGTTCTAACTAGTACCCATAACCTATGTCTGAGGGCAGAAATAAGCAAAATATCGTATACCCCTGTAAACCCCAGTTTTCTCTATATAAACTGGGGTTTAGAGGGGTGTTCATTGCACGGACTTGTGTGTCTCTGATAGGAGCTGTGGGATAATTGATTCGATTCCTGATCATTGCCTCTACTTCTATTTCGTTGTCGTGATGTATCAAGCTATCTGGCATCAGACAATCTCGCCAAATCACCAAAATATTGTGTTGCTCTAAAGTTAAATATCTGTAATCAGTTTGTACAGACATATAACATTTTATGCCTTGCCACAAAAAGTGTCGGGGTATTATGTTCCCTCTCGAATTCTGAGTGTCTGTCCGCCAATGAGTCCGCTCGTCAGCGCCTCATACTTTCGTGTTCACCTCAAAACTCTGTAACCACTCGAGATACTTTCACGAAACTTCACAGATATGTAAAACACCATCAGACAACGTGCAGAACTTCACAGATATATAAAACACCATCAGACGACATGCGGAACATACGGAGAGTAACTCTGATTTCCTTACTTTTGGAGTTAACGCCCTTTGAACATTGAACATACAATGTAATTATTTCTTCCATTTATGCCTTACCAAAAAGTGGCGGGGTATTGTATTGTTCCCTCGGAAATTTTGAGTGTCCGTCCGTCCGTGCGCCAATTCGTCAGTGTCTCATAATTTCGTGTCCACTCCATAACTCTGGAACCACTTGAAATATTTCCACGAAACTTCACAGATATGTATAACACCATCAGACAACGGGCATAACATATGAACAGTAACTCCGATTTCCCTACTTTTGGAGTATTGCCCTTTGAACATTGAACATAGTTATTTCTACCTTGATCTTCTGTCCGTTCCAAAGCTGTTAGACTTATTTTCATGCAACTTAAGTCAAACGTAAAGTAAAACATATGACCCATAACTCTGGTTTGCCTACGTTTGGAGTTTATTGCCATTTGAACATTGGACATTTCTACCATGTATTCATGTCTGCTCTGTAAATTTAAAACCGTTCGAGATATTTTTATGAAATATCTCACAAATATAGAGCGCCATTAGACAACTCGTAACGATTGATCATGAAATCCTTTTACAGTCATTCTCTCCCTTCCGCCGATTCAAGAAGGGCATTTGTGCACTGTACTGGTTAACCGCCTACGTATAAGCCTGCCCAGGAAAAGTGCGTTTCGCTTGTTTTCAAATCCTGTAATTGTAAATTGTACATGTACTGTTCGAATTGACTTGTCAAAATGAAATGAATAAATATTGTTTGAACCAAAAGTGTGAATACGTAAATTGACCGGCTCAAAAATGATCTGCATGGTGTTGACTGGGCCGTTAAATTGAAAAACAAACAAACCATTAGATAACGTGCAGAACACAAGAACCGCAAACATTGTTAACCTTCTTTTAGAGTTACAGCCCTTTGAACATTGTAATTTTTGAAAATAGCAATTTCTACCAATTGTACGCGTACATGTGTCCGCTCTGTAAGTTGGGAACCGTTTCAGATATTTTGATGAAATTTCACACACATTTAAAACATTATCAGACGAGGTGCAGAGCACAAGAACCGTACCTGTAGCTAACCCATTTCTGGAGTTTTGGCCTTGGAACATTGAACACGTGGTTTCTGTAATATATTTGTGTCTGCTCTGTAACTTGTAAAATACCATGATATAACACAAAAACTGAACTCTGAATTACCTGCTTTTGTAGATACCACCATTTGAACATTACAAACTGTGATCCAAGTCATACATTTGTGTCCTTTCTGTAGCTTAAAACGGTTTCAGAAATTCAATGAAGCCTTCCAAACATGTAAAGCAACACAAGATGACATGTAGAACACAAGAACCATAAGTTTGGCTCAACGGAATTTTAAGTTATGGCCCTTTGAAAATTTAAAATAATGGTTTCTGTGATATACTTGTACCTCAACTCTATAAATAGAAACCTGTTTTGAGATATTTCCAGTAAACTTCACACGAGTGTGAAGCACCATGAGGGGTTCTGCAGAAAACGGCAATTCTCGTTTACTTTCTTTATTTTTTACCTATGGCCCTTTGAACATTTAAAATAGTGATGTTAGTCATATATTCATGCCATCCTTCAGTTAGGGAAAGACTACTATACCTTCACTTTGAATTCATTTTGACAGAGTTATGGCACTTGCTTGATTTAAGTAGAGTGACGGGACATGATGTAGGGCATGCAGCGCTTTTATTTTTCTATACAGTCATTCATATTTACAAGTTTAATGTTGTTAATTCATTTTGATTCAGAGTGTGCAGACTCAAAAGCAGTTAACGACTGTAAAACCGACTGCTTACCTCCCCAATCCTGTACCGCAACCAAACGCTATTTGGGACTGTAAAACAGACAATTCTAATGCACTTGCATATGTAACGCGACGTCTGATTGGATAGTGTCAAAATACTTGCGACAGTATATTCTGCGGTATACTGTCGGAAACCTGACATCATAACGTAACATCGCTTTTCATTGGCTGGCATTTGGTTTTATGCAGCTCACAGTGGTTGGCGTTTTGTGCACAATAGTACAGGTTTTAGCAAACCAACCAAATAAGTGTATTAGTTGGGATTAACTGTACTGCAATATAATCATTTGGGGAGGTAGATCATCGGTTTTACGGTCGCAAATTCCGTTTTACGGCCCCGCTGACGCGTCGCCGTAAAACGAAATTTCCGACCGCAAAACCGACGATTTACGTCCCCAAATGACAATTTTTAATACAGGTATCCCCTAAATAACATCAATCTAGTACACATGCCTTCACGTGATAGTTGTAATGGTTATGTTCTGTTTGGTTCAAAATGCGCACACTAAAATCCCAGTTTACGACCAGGTTCCAGGTATTTCTAGGCCCTTCCAGCCGGGGATCTACATTTATCAGTTACCCCCTATATTAATTACATTGTAACATACTGACCTGATAAAGATATGATATCTCTGGACAAGTGAGCTTTATCAGGGCAACGTGACATTGCATATCTATGAACTGGACTACAGGGAAAATTGGCAAAACTTTAAGAGTGTACAAGGGGATTAACTGATAATTAGATTACCGGATTCATGCCATTTGATATCAAGTTTATCAGGCTTGGCTGCGAGAACACATGTAGAATCGCTGGGCAAGAGTCGCGATTCTACAAGCGTTCTTGAAGCCTTGCCTGATAAACTTTATATCAAATGGCACGAACCTGGTATTCTCTATGTGCAAGTCACCAGTCGGCTGCAAGATCTTTAAGGCATAGAATTATGCAAAATATGAATTGATGAATGGGGACGGTTAATGAGTGGATTGCTAGTGATGACTAGATGATCTGATTAACATTTGACTTAATTCCAAAGAATACTTCATTTATCATATATTTACATTTCCAGTGTAAAGTCTAATGTAAACCTATAGAAAACAATTGCGTTCATACGTCCATGAACGCATCGAATCACATGATTTTCAGTGACGTTAAGTGACGTCATTCTAAACCACTGTTCTCTACGGGCGTTGATGACGTCAACGCTGCTCCGCTCTTTGTAGAAAAACAGCGTGTTAATGTTTTCAGCTTTAAAAGTTTGCCCTACAAGCATTTTTTCCGCCTAGTAATGAGGGGCAAATAATGTAAATATAAAAAATAAACTTAATTTTTCTGCTTTTCATGAAAGTATGAACGGCAGTGGGTCGCTAGCAAAGTTTACATGAACCCCTTCGGGGTTCATTTACTTTGCACGCGACCCACTGCGTTCATACTTCCATGAACTGCAGAAAAATAAATTTCATTTCTTAAATGACGTCGCGTCTGAGAGTGTAATAACGCCATGTAATATTTTCGATAATCCACTAGTGGATTAAATATGCAAATTAGGTAGATACGTCCCGTAACGTTACATGTACGACGTCCTTAACGACGACGTGTTTACTAATGGCAGAATATTGACATTTTTGTAAACAAACGTGAATAAAATGCGCTTTAAATGTCATATGATAAATGGAATCTTGCATTCGTGCTCATGCATTATTGAATTTATTAAACTCGTTGAGGAAAAGGGATAAAATGCTCGGCAAAGCCTCGCATTTTATCCCTTTTCCTCAACTCGTTTAATAAATTCAATAATACATGAACACTCGTGTAAGATCCTCTATGTGTTATGGCTCTTTGTGACTTTTGGCATTTGTTCTGCATAACATAACATTTCTAAAGGACCGAGATATCGATTTCCTTCGAAACTGGATTTCAATAAGTGTAGAGGTGAAATCGCTGCTGCCTTAAATGAATTTGGTAATCGATGGTCTAAACGAGCGTATGTTGAGCATGAAGCCTTAAAAGACTGGAAAGTTAGCATTCCGAAACTAGTGAATAAACGCATTTCTTTCTACGCTCACAATACGAACTTATTACCCTCCTAAAACTAAGACGTCAAAGCATAAGGTTTTCTTTGTAATCTTAAAATTTGTTTTGAACCCTGTCCCCGCTGAACTCAACAGCACCTGCTTTTACAAACAGTGTAGATCTACACTCTTTGTCATGCAGTTTGTAAATTGAATGAATGCCATATATCAAGAAATCTGATTTGCTAATAGCTAGTAATAGGTGTGGCTTAATTAATAAATTCAACAGGATAAGGGTTAAGCTATCACAAGTTTTGTAGTGGCCTTTGAAATTAAACAATAGGTTTATAAGAACACCATAAGGTTTATATATGAAATAAAACAAATCATAACGTTTATGTACTGATTTGCCTGAAAAGTGTAACCATCCGAGTAAAATAACGAAAACCATGATGTTTATGTACTGGTTTGTCTGAATCGATTAACCATCAGTGTAAAATATGGAGAACCATGATGTTTATGTATTCATTTACATGAATCGATTAACCACCAGTGTAAAATATGGAGAACCATGATGTTTATGTACTCATTTACCTGAACCGAGTAACCATCCGAGTAAAATAACGAAAACCATGATGTTTATGTTACTGGTTTGTCTGAATCGATTAACCATCAGTGTAAAATCTGGAGAATCATGATTTTTATGTACTCATTTACCTGAATCGAGTAACCATCCGTGTAAAATATAGAGAACCATGATGTTTATGTACTGGTTTGTCTGAATCGATTAACCGTCAGTGTAAAATATGGAGAACCATGATGTTTATGTACTCATTTACCTGAATCGAGTAACCATCCGAGTAAAATAACGAAAACCATGATGTTTATGTACTGGTTTGTCTGAATCGATTAACCACCAGTGTGAAATATGGAGAACCATGATGTTTATGTACTCATTTACCTGAACCGAGTAACCATCCGAGTAAAATAACGAAAACCATGATGTTTATGTTACTGGTTTGTCTGAATCGATTAACCATCAGTGTAAAATCTGGAGAATCATGATGTTTATGTACTCATTTACCTGAATCGAGTAACTCGATTCAGGTAAATGAGTACATAAACATCATAAGTCTTCATATTTTACAACTCGATTCAGGTAAATGAGTACATTAACATCATGGGTCTCCATATTTTACAATTCGCTTCAGGTAAATGAGTACATGAACATCATGGTTCTCCATATTTTACAACTCGATTCAGGTAAATGAGTTCATAAACAACATGGTTCTCCATATTTTACAACTCGATTCAGGTAAATGAGTACATAAACATCATGGGTCTCCATATTTTACAACTCGATTCAGGTAAATAAGTACATAAACAACATGGTTCTCCATATTTTAAAACTCGATTCAGGTAAATGAGTACAAAAACATCATGGTTCTCCATATTTTTCAACTTGATTCAGGTAAATGAGTACATAAACATCATGGGTCTCCATATTTTACAACTTGATTAAGGTAAATGAGTACATAAACATCATGGGTCTCCATATTTTACAACTTGATTCAGGTAAATGAGTACATGAACATCATGGTTCTCCATATTTTACAACTCGATTCAGGTAAATGAGTTCATAAACAACATGGTTCTCCATATTTTACAACTCGATTCAGGTAAATGAGTACATAAACATCATGGGTCTCCATATTTTACAACTCGATTCAGGTAAATAAGTACATAAACAACATGGTTCTCCATATTTTAAAACTCGATTCAGGTAAATGAGTACAAAAACATCATGGTTCTCCATATTTTTCAACTTGATTCAGGTAAATGAGTACATAAACATCATGGGTCTCCATATTTTACAACTCGATTCAGGTAAATGAGTACATAAACAACATGGTTCTCCATATTTTACAACTCGATTAAGGTAAATGAGTACATAAACATCATGGGTCTCCATATTTTACAACTTGATTCAGGTAAATGAGTACATAAACAACATGGTTCTCCATATTTTACAACTCGATTCAGGTAAATGAGTACATAAACATCATGGTTCTCCATATTTTACACGGTCGGTTAAATATCAATCAGTACACAACTAACATAATGAATTTTTATTTTCTTCAAGCTTGTAACCTGGCCTTAAATCTCCAGTTTCACTTTCCGAAATATGATAATTATGGATCTGAACATATGGTGATGATACAGGAATCCGGTTCCGCAACAAACGGCTCTGTATTGAACGGACGGGCTACCTATCGTTTTGATGGTGATCTGGCTTATAAGGTTTCCTACTTCAAGCAGAATATGCCAGAGTTATATTTACAGGTATGTTTACTTTCAGATAGCGCATAATGATAAAGCACCTCATGGGCGTTTTTAGCTCCACTGAGCCAAAGGCTACGGGGGAGCGTATAGGATGGTTGACCTCAGTCGTCCGTCGTCCTTCCGTCATCCACCATTTTCAAATGTCTTCTTCTCTGAAACCACTGGGCAAATTCTAATTAAATTTCATATGCAGCCCCCTGGCAATGGGGATGGGGGGGGGGCGAAAGTTTGCAAGTATGATCCAGGTCACAGGCCGCCATGCCCAAAAATGGTAAAAACCTTAAAAATTCTTCTTCTTTAGAACAGCTGGGTCGATTGTCTTGAAACTTGGTATGTAGCATTGAGTGACTGAGCACTACCAGGTATGCAAATATAATGAACCTAGGTTGACCTTGACCTATTTTCTGCCAAGGTCAAATTTGGTTCTAAGGCTTTTCAATGGGAAATGGATAAAACAATGCATTTTTCGAAAAATATTGTGGTCTGTGACATGAGAATAGGTAAAAAATGACTGTCTATGAATGTTTAAGGCCAATGTCATTCAGTGATCTTGGCTCAAGGTAACTTGAATTACAGGTCCATTGACATTTCAAAATACCTTTTCTCTGACACCATTGGGCCAATTTCAATTAAATTTTATATGATGGCAAAGGACGGTGAGGGAACGAAAATTTGTTCGAACGGTAAACATAGATTGTTGGTACGGCAGTTCTAACGAGTATCCACAATCTATGTTTAGAGCAGAAATATGAAAAATATCGGTCTTTTCTATAGGAAAATCTTCAAGTTTTTGTTGGCAAAATTTTCCATATATCTGAACATGCGTGTTAAGGTAAGAATACAGACGTTGCTAAATTCATAAAGAAATGCTGTGAATACGCATGTGCGTGATGTAAACGGTTTGCAGTAAATAAAAGAACGCCTCAATGATAGCATTTTCCATTTTGCATAATATGAAATTAGGCACTGCCTAGTCACGGGCATGGTTATCCATTTCAACAATCAATCAACATGGTCACGGGTTTTCAATTTAAAATTAACAAAAAAAAATGTCTCCACAAAATCATTTGTACAAAAATGAATAAAGTGGATAGTGATTGAACAACACTGAAGCAATTAAACAGATTGGTTGATAACTCATGGGAATCTTAATCTCTATATTATATAGACATCCTACTATATTCAAAATATCACTTTGAGCAATCAATTTTTTAAACATTAAAGGGCTATAACTCTACTGAAAATGAATTGATGTAAACAAAACAGCAACAAAAAAAAAAAAAAAAACAAAAAAAAACAAGAGGACCATGATGGCCCTGGATCGCTCATCTGATCCAAAGAGTAGCCCAGTGGGGCGTGATAGCTCAGTAGGGGCTTGATAGCTCAGTGTTTAGTGCATTTGCCTCTGATGCTAGAGGTCCCGGGTTCGATCCCCGGTAGCAGCGATAAAATTTCGGTGTCCGAACACGCTCCATTGGGATCGTTTGCAGGGATGAATGTCATAAAGTGCACCGTCCTTCGGATCGGGACGTTAACTGGAGGCCCCCCCCCCCCCTGTGCAGGTTAAAGATCCCTACCGTAATTACATGATCACTGTGTAGGCTTTCATCGGAGTCTAACTGTGGGTTTTCTTTTGCTCCAGCATTTCAGTGGTTTCTTGCTGTCGAGTCTCACCTCTGTGGTTCTTTGATTTTTGTGTTCACGGAGATGTTGCACTGATGAGTTAGGAGGCCTTCATGCGGACTGAACAAATTATTTGTCTAAATCGCGACGGAAGTAAGGGCGAGGATTGTGGCCACGTAAAATCGATTTAAGCCCCCCAGTGGAAATCTTCCACTGACCGTTCCAAGGCGGCTCTTCTGTGGCGATTTATTTATGTTGTTGTTTGTTACTTACTGTGTGTATCACTTGTGTCTTTTAATTTTGAAAAAGTCCAACGAAGAGCTGCCCGATGGACCACTAATAATAGATAGATAGATAGATAGATAGATAGATAGATAGATAGATAGATAGATAGATAGATAGATAGATAGATAGATAGATAGATAGATAGATAGATAGATAGATAGATAGATAGATAGATAGATAGATAGATAGATCAGTGGTAAGTGCACTTGCCTCTGACACTAGAGGCCCCCGGTTGATTTGTGGTGGCAGTGATTATTTCCGGGTGCAAACACGCTCCATTTGCATCATCTGCTGGGGGAATGGCAAAAAGTGCAGTCGTTTGGATAGATAGATAAAGGAAAATTTTATTTCTTTAAAACGCATTTATTTGATAAAAAGGACACGTCATAGTTCTTGAAATTTAGAAAGATCTTGAACATTTACGGAAAGAGAAAAAATTCCGACCAAAAATGTAAGCGTTTCTCGCCAGTTTTCAATTCGCGAGATCTCGTAACTTTGGGACGGATCAGCTGAGAGAGATGGGCTGGTGAAATGCACGCGCACGTTAACTATAGGCGTGCACGCAATGTCCATGCCCGTATTACATGGACTGCTCCTTCGCCCCCGCACATTGGAGCTTGAAGAAATAGATGGGCTGCATGATGCTTCCACGCAGAGCTGAAACCGACTGCACATGAGAACTGGTAAGTTACTTAGAGGATCTAAGCCGGCCAAGCAAAGCGGTGCAAGTCGTACCGTCCATGCTTATAAACCCTATTGGTTTCATCGGGCGGCAGGGCTTGAGATGTCATTTCATCTCAATGTCGGGTAAAAGTCCCACAAAATTGGAAGCAATGTCTCCAAAATGACCTTTACAGTGTTGATGGGGACGTTAAACCTCAAATCAAACAAAACTAAATCATTGACTGCTCCAAAGGGTAAGAACGTGCTCCACTGAGGCGCAGATTCTCTCCTTAAACAGGTCTTGGAGAAAGCTGAAGTTTATACAACTTCTTGTGCGTAATAAAAGTATTTATAAGCCACTGCATTTGCTCAACGGTCATCTATATAAAACACTGACATTATGAAAACACGCCTATACAAATACAGTGTAAATTATAACGCTGAAAATCGAAAATTGTAAGATGAAAAATTGTGATATTTTTTCTTATTTCTGCTCAAAATATAGTGTGGGTACCCACAATCTATATTTTAGAGCAGAAATAAGAAAAATGAGGTTTACCCTTGTAAACCCCAGTTTTACTATATAAAAGTGGGATTCAAGGGGTCAGAATTATATAGGTGTGTTTTCGTGATGAAAGACCCTGATCAGGCTGTGTGGTTGCGGTGGCTGAATTGAGTCGTTGCTACGCGAACATGTCCCAAAACGATCTTTCCCTTGGCGCAGTCCACATCATCACGAAAATATGCCTATATAATTTTGACCCCCTTGGACCCCACTTTTATATACAGGGGTAAACCCTATTTTTCTTATTCTGCTCTAAAATAAAGATTGTTGGTACTCGTTAGAACCGCCTGGATGATTCGGTTCTAACGAGTACCAACAATCTATATTTTTAGCACAAATTTTACAATGCATTTGTATAGGCGTATTTTCGAAATGTTATGAAACACGCCTATTCAAATACATATATAATGAAAGAAACACCCAGCTAAACACAAACATAAAAAGTTACATATTTTTTCATATTTCTTCTCAAAACATAGATTATGTGCACTTGATAGAAGTTCTAACGAGTAGCCACAATTTATATTTTTAAGCATAAGTACGTACAAATATACACATGTATTCCCATTTGAAAATGGGTTTTAAGGGGTTTTGTTTTGTTCGATTTGAGGTTTAACATCCCTGTCAGCAGTGTAAAGGTCATTTTGGAGACGTTGCTTCCAATTTTGTGGGACTTTTACCCGACATTGAGATGAAATGACTTCTCAAGCCCTATCGCTAATGGAACCAATAGGGTTTATAAGCATAAACGGACCGACTCGCACCGCATTGCCTGGGTAGGCTTAGATCCTCTAAGCGGTTTACCAGTACTCGTGTGCGGTCGGACTTAGCACTGCGTGGAAGCATCATGCAGCCCATCTGTTTCTTCAAGCCCCGATAGACGGGGGCCAATGACTCCTGTACGAATATGTAAACATGTTATATATATATTTATCATATGACGTAGCATCTGAGAGTGTAATAACGCCATGTATTATTTTCGATAATCCACTAGTGGATTAAATATGCAAATTAGCTAGATACGTTCCGTAACGTTACTATACGACGTCCTTAACGACGTCGCGTTTACTAATGGAGGAATATTGACATTTTTGTGAACAATCGTCAATAAAATGCGTTTTAAATGTCATATGATAAATAGAATCTTGCATTCGTGTCCATGTATTATTGAATTTATTAAACTCGTTGAGGAAAAGGGATAAAATGCTCGGCAAAGCCTCGCATTTTATCCTTTTTCCTCAACTCGTTTAATAAATTCAATAATACATGAGCACTCATGTAAGGTCCTCTATATACTTTTTTTTCAAAGGTGGATTACTTTCCGCTAAAACCACCCTCAAGTGACAGGGTCATCCTGGTATCAAACTGTAAACAGGTAAAAGGGCCGCAACATCCAGCTGGTAAACCGTCCCTTGAAGTAACTTTAGAAAACGGACAAATCGTTTTCCGAGCTGAAACTCCAGAGAAAAGTATCGAATTGAATACTCCATACCAGGTAAGCAATCATTTACTGATTCAAGAAACATCAATGCGATACAACATGCCTATGGCATAGTTAGGGGATAACTGTATTGAAAATTGTCATTTGGGGAGGTAAATCGGTGGTTTCACGGTCGGAAATTGCGTTTTACGGCGACGCGTTTACTGTATTGAAAATTATCGTTTGGGGAGGTAAATCGGAGGTATTACGGTCGGAAATTCCGTTTTACGGCGACGCGTTTGCGGAGCCGTAAAACGTAATTTGCGACCGTAAAACCGACGATTTACCTTCCCAAATGACAATTTTCAATACAGTTATCCCAATTCTATGTGAAACAGGTCTGAGCTTCTTGCTCATGGAATTTATCGAAGTATAAAACTTTTATTTCAATCAATCAAATCGCTAGCCAACGTAGCTAATGTTCCGATGGCTTCATCAGATCTGATCTGGATCTACACTGTTTGCAAAGATACATGTAGGGATGTCATGAACAGCCGGATAAGAGTTAAGGAATGTCATGTTTTCAAAGCTCATCACGTGAACAAGTCCGTGAAATAAAGACCCCCCCTAAACCCCACTTTATATAGACAAAACTGGGGTTTACAGGGGTAAACATTATTTTCCTTATTTCTTCTCCAAGACATAGGTTATGGGTACTCGTTAGAACCGCCTCAATGAGGCGGTTCTAACGAGCATCCAAAACCTATGTTCGGAGTATAAGTAAGAAAAATATCACAAATTTTCATCAGAAAAATTCCATTTTCTGAGGTTTGAAAAATGCACTATATATCACGGATGTGTTCTCGTAATGTATTGGCATCAGACTGTCAGACTGCCCAAGAATATGGAAAATCAATATGCAAATTGGAGGTAACACAACAACAACAACAACAACAAAAATATAAAAGTAGATCCGCTATTAGTCTTACCTTTTGAAGAAAGTTGTTTAAACATTTATAGTGACCTGCTAAATCTATTTTCAATACATCCATTTACATGCAGCATTACTAACCAGTTGTTGATTTCTAAAAACTACACTGCATGTACATTTCAGGACTTTCTTTCCTTGACACTTGACAGTAATTTGATGGCAGATTGAATGTCAGTTTCATTGGAAGCTGATCAAGGACAAATCATTATGGCTGTTTAAAATGCACAAAGTGGGAAACAGAGATATTGCTTCTTTAAGTACCTCCCCCCCCCCCCCAACAAGCAGCACAAGCCTAGATCAGAAGCCGCAGAACGCGGCGACTGATCAGGGCCTACACTGTTGCAAAATGTTAAGCCAATTTCCCATTACGAAAACATGCCTATATAGCTTTGACCCCATTGAACCCCACTTTTATATAGTAAAGCTGGGGTTTACAGGGATGAACCTTATTTTTCTTATTTAAAAATAAGAAAAATATCACAATTTTTCGTCCAAAAATTGCATTTTTGGCTGTAACATTTACCATGTATTTGTATAGATGTGTTTTCATAATGATATTGTTTTTGAAGAAAACTCAACCTGACGCTGCTAAATTTTGAAATGGACTCCAGCTCTATACAAGGTGGAAGATTCCATTAGGTACAAAAAGGGTTAATCGCAGGGGTAACAAAACATGCAGCAGAAAACAGTATTTAACCCCTTTTGTACCAAATGGAATCTTCCACCTTATATATAGCAGTCCATTTCAAAATTTAGGGGTGTCAGGTTGTGTTTTCTTCAAACATACCGAACTTTTTCCTTCATAGGCGGCGATCGGAATAAGTCGTAAATTTCCGTTAAAACCTGTCTGGGCGATTATTCGAGTTATCTCCCTGTACACCACTGGGATCAAGGTACAGAATATCCAATATTTTTTCTCACGTCGCTGACCTCAGGGAATCATTAATCATACATCTGCAGATATGACACTTTGCTTAATAGATCTACCTGTAGGTATTCAAAGGAGCTCAAATTAAGGCTATCGAAATGTGAAAAAGAACTTGAAGTAACAACCATGCCTTTTCATTTCGAGGCATCTAGTATGAACGAACATATTTAACATATTGAAGAGCTACATTATGTAGAATTGCTTAATAATAATAATAATAATAATAATAATAATAATAATAATAATAATAATGTTGTTGTTGTTGTTTTTTATTTTTTATTTTTTTTTTTTTTTTTTACATGTGGGATAGTGGGTCTATATGTTAAGCTGCCTGTGTCATGAACATCCTTGTTAATTGGTAAGTTCGGAGTTTACAAGAGTATATATTATATTCCTTTTTCTTGCTCAAAAACATAGCTGGGGTACTGGTAAGACCGTCCGAATCAGGGTGTTGCAAAGAACACCAATAATCTATTTTTGTGCCCTAAATTCCCACTCCATATAGAAAAATATTGGAACCTATTGCATCACATTGGTGTGGCTAATCACACGTGTACTGTTTGATAATTAAGGACAACTTAATGTATTTCTTAATCTGGCCGGTTATTACCCCCATTATATATTGGCGCAGTCTCTTGTCCAGTGATATTAAATAAGGATTAAGGTCAAATATGATACGTGAAATCTCACTTGACTCCGATCTTTTTATGCATTTATTTTATCTATTTATTTAAATAAATAACGCCATGAAAATATTTTAGCCAATCACGAAAACACGCCTATAAGACTCGATCAAGATCAAGTCAGATTTTGTTTGTGTGTTTGATTTGAGGTTTAACGCCCCCGTCAACACTGTAAAGGTCATTTTGGAGACGTTGCTTCCAATTTTGTGAGACTTTTACCCGACATTGAGATGAAATGACTTCTCAAGCCCTGTCGCCCAATGAAATCAATAGGCTTTATAAGCATCCGCCTCGCATCGCGGTTCCTGGACAGGATTAGATCCTCTAGACGGTTTACCAGTATTAGTGTGTGGGCCGGATTCAGCCCTGCCTGGAAGCATCATGCAGCCCATATATTTCTTCAAGCCCATATGGGCGGGGGCCGAGATGAACTCAGATGAGAAAGTTCTTACATTAAAACCAGTTTTTTTTCCATTACGAAAACACACCTATACATATACATTGTAAATTTTACCACCAAAAAATGAAAATTTTCAGATGAAAAAATTTGATATTTTTCTTATTTCTGCTCAAGACATAGATTGTGGATACTCGTCAGAACCACCTCGGCGAGGCGGTTCTAACGAGTATCCATAATCAATGTTTTTAAGAAGAAATAAGAAATAATGTATACCCCTGCAAACTCAAGTTTTACTATCACTATGAAAATGGCGTTATAGGGGGTCAAATTTTCGTGATGGTCTGCCGCAGTCATAATTGACACCTTATGAATTAACATTACACCGATATACAGTATATTGTATAAGATATTTCCTGAATAATTAGACGCCATAAAAAGTAACATGATAGGTAAACACATTTTGAAAAATGTTGTCTGCCCAAGTCATGATTGACACTTCAAGAGTTAACACTGCACTGATATACAGTATATTGTATAAGATATTCCCTGAATAATTGAAAGGACGCCATAAAAGTAACATAATGTGTAAACACAGATAAGCCTATTTATTTAATTATGTATTTATTTATTTATTTATTATAAAAGACATTTCACTCATATTTGAATCGGCTGTAATTTTTGTCCTAAACAATTTTAACACAATTTCGAAAATGTTGTTTGTCGAGCTATGGTTGTCACTTTAAGAATTCAAGAAAGATATAAAAAGTACCTTAAAAGTCAGTCACAGAAGGTATTTATTAAAATGAGGCATGCAATTACTATGTGAATGGGCTGCAATAGTTTTATGATCACATCACACAAACAACCCATATTACCCACTTTTATGTAGTAAAATAGGGATCATTATTTTTCTTATTTCTGCTAAAACGAGTTCCATCAATTTATGTTTCGAGAAGAAATACGAAAAGTAGCAATTTTTTATCTGAATACTTTCATTTTTTGGTGGTAAAATTTTCAATATTTTTAATAGACGTGTTTTCGAAATAAATCAACTTAAAACCAGGAAAATGTCATCTGCACTAGTTATGATTTACACTTTAATAGTTAACAAAACTGTACATAAATCAAGACACCACAAAGATTGTCTATCAAATCTATCACAAAAAGTGAACACAGATGAGTATTTATTTATTTATTTATTTATTTATTTATTTATTTATTTATTTAATCAACTTGTTATCTTCAAGATTATGATTGGCACTTTAAGGGTAACACATTATTGACACTTTAAATTAACACATATTGGGGGACGACGGGCACGCGCCAACTCATTGTAAAATTAAAGGACGTTTGTTAACTTCGTCATCACGATAACACACCTATATAATTCTGACCTACGTGTACCCCAATTTTATATAGTAAAACTGGGGTTTATAGGGGTATACATTATTTATCTGACTGTTACTCTAAAACCTTAAATCAAACAAGCAAAAGAAATGCCTTTATTAACCTTGAAACAAGACATACCTTTGATATGCGGAAAATAGTGGACAATTCGGACAGAGGAACTTTAAATCGGTTTCTACTAAAGTAGATTCTTTCATCTCTGAATAATTATAACAATTATTTTTATCACCTAATATTGCCATTATGCATGATGGATTGAGAGAATAAAATATTTGATTGATTGATTGATCCATCTCTCATCACAAAAACACACCTATATTATTGTGACTCCTTAAACCCCACTTTTATACAGGTATACATTATTTTTTTTCATCAAAACAAAGATTGTGGATACTCGTTAGAAATGCCTTACCGGGGCGGTTCTGACGAGTTCCTATAATCTATTCTTGGAACAGAAGTATGAAAAATAGCAGTATTTTCTATCTAAACATTTTCATTTTTTTTTTTGGTGGTAAAATTTATCAGTATAGGATAGGCGTGATTTCGTTATGTGAATTGAGACAATTCCATTTTTATTGACGGTGGTTTAGTCAAAGTCATCAACAGAATGGCAAACAGTGTAGAGCTGGATAGAAGACCGCTCATTCTGAGCAGTAGAACCATGATCTACACTGTACGGACATGCAGAGTTGAATATCATTAACAGAAAATAACAGAATAGCAAAGAGTGTAGATCCAGATTAGGCGCATCGGCTGGATCTGCATTGTTTGCATAGAAATTTGCACTGGTCTGTACGGCGATAATGGTTAAAATACCATACACAGCCTCATCTGGATCTACACTGTAAAGTATTGTCTTTTCCAATAAGTGAAAATATAAAATCATTCTGGATGGCAAACAGTGTAGATCCAGATGAGACGCTTCGTCTGGATGTACAACAATGAACAGAAATTTGATTTACACAGTTTACAAAGTATCGGGTTGCAAATTCAATCATTGACAGTAGAGATCCATCGCGAGCATCCTCATCCGTACCTACTACACTGCTTGCAGATACGTCATTACCCAGCGGGCCGGTATGGTTGACATTACAGGACTTTGGACACATCCCTGAGACCGAACCCCAAGAACACCCTCTAATTCCCAGTGCCCCCCCCCCTTCCTCCCTCAAAAAAAAAAAAAAAAAAAAAAAACACGCCTGTTCAAATACATTGTATAAAAATGAACAATTTCAGATGAATAACTGAGATATTTTTCTAAGTTCTGCACAAAACATAGATTGTTGGTGCTCGTTTGAACCCCCTCGACGCGGCAGATGTGCACTGTACTGGTTAACCGCTTACGTATAAGCTTGCTCAGGAAAAGTGTGGACAGGTAAACCGACCGGCTCAAAACTGACCTAAATAGTGTTGACTGGGCCGTTAAACCCCAATAGAAACAAACACAATCAATTAATGGCTTCAAACTGCCAATTAACTTTTCATGGTGGTTTTAATCGGCATTTAATCGCCATTTCACAGTTAATGATTTCGACAATGTTTGTCCTTTTGACATATTTGCCGCCCATTCATAATGAATGAAAACATAAATGTAACAAAAGTGAGACAAAATTATAATAAAATAAAATAAAGAAATCCGAGGAATATAATCACTGTATCAAGTATATTATCCGTATTTTGTTTATTACTAGTAATTACAAAATTAATACAAAAAAAGCTTTACATGTTTGATTCGATTTCTTGTACATATAATGTGGACTTAGCGATTTTTGCATCATGAACTGCAGTACTGATGAACAGCTTATAAACGATTTTTAAGCTCTCGGGGAAGCAAGTTATCATTTTTCAATAGAAATAAACTTTATATCATCGTGAACGTTGAACAACAGTCTAACAGTATATAACAGTGACTTAATTCCAAACAAATCATTTCTATTTAATATTGGCAACCAAACATGGAATTCTGACGTTTTTTTTTTTTAAAATACATTGCCGTCTATGGAGCATATAGGCATGATATTAAATTGCAGATGGAAGCAATAAGAATTAATTATTCATCACTTTGAAATGCACCAAATAAAAACTGAATAATTTTCCTACATCAGGATAACAGTGACTTTTTTCTAGTGTTAAGGATAAATAAGATACGAGGAGTTAATATTTTTTTCCTTCATAATTTTAATATGAAAAGCCTTCAAAATAGACAGGTTACTTTAACTGCCGAGTTCCTACGGAAATCGATATTCAACTCGGTAATTTCCGGCGAATGAAGGAAAAAGTTCAACATGAACTATTCGGAAAAAGGCTGAACTTTTTTTGCAAACAGTTTAGGCCCTGATCAGACGCCGCGTTCTGCGGGTCTGGTCTGGGCCTGCACTGTTGGCCAAGGTACCCCTTTAGGGGTTTCTGGTACTGAATGGGTTAAAAATGAAGTTCCACTGTAATGTGCATGCTTTCATATATTTGGCAATTACATGTATTGACAGACTGACAGCTAATAAACCCTTGAATGAGACAGCAGTGTCTGACACAGAATCACACACCGCATACGAAGGGATATCCGTTTTCCATTTTTGAGAATGCATTAACTCACACGGGTGTGTACATGTATCTTTATGTTTCTATACTAAAGCTCGTTTTCTAAAACTATATTTCAGGATGGACAATGGAATCATTTTAAAGCGTATTATGACAGGGCTAACGTATTTATCTCTAATCTACCCACGGTTGAAAAACCGGGTGAAAAACCGTCAAGTGCTACCGGGCCCCTTACTGGTACAGTATTTTATCATTTGTTCTTGCACACCAGATAAGGAAATCCATAGTTTTAGCTTAGGACAGAAATTCTGTTCTAACCCTTGTGTTCTCATCCAAAATCGAATATTCTCGCGTTTTTGATAAATACGAAATAATGTGTGCCGTCGTTAAGGGTGACGTCACAGCACGTAACGTGACGTCATTTAACATCACTGGTAGTGTCATCACAATATGGCGGACGTCGGCAACTAAGTGACTGCAGTATTAAAAACCCCCGCTCAAAAATGGAAGGTCCACAAGAGAAAGAATCCTACATGGGTGTTAGGGATTGATAGAAAAATCCGTACCTCCGGCATCACTCGGCAAGCCTCGGGACAGTGACCCTCGGGACGGATTTTCCATCCATCCCTCACACCCATGTGAGATTCTTATAATCCACATCTAGGGAAAAACTTGTCTTCTGGGTTTTCGACCAGCCTAGACACAATCCGGTCTGTTCACATTACGAAAACACCCCTATTCAAATACATTGTAAATTTTACCACCAAAGAATGAAAGTTTTCAGATAAAAACTTCTGCTATTTTTCATATTTATGCTTAAAACATAGATTGCATGAACTCGTTAGAACCGCCCTCCTAGAGGCGGTTCTCAGTAACGACATCACGAAAAGACGCCTATATAAATTTGACCTCCTTAAATCACATTTTCATATAGTTAAACTAGGGTTTGCAGGGATATACATTATTTTTATTATTTCTGCTCAAAAACATAGATTGTGGGTACTCGTTAGAACGGTTCTAATGAGCATTCACAATCTATGTTTTGAGGAGAAATAAGATAAATGGCGATTTGTTTCATCTGTACTCAGGAAGAATGATTTCTAACGAATTCCCACAATCTATATTTTGAGCAGGAATATCAAAAGCATCAGGATTTTTATCTGAAAAAATGTAGTTTTTGTAGTAAAATTTTACCAATTTATTTGAATAGGCGTGTTTTCGTAATGGTATTTTTTGTCACTGAAAGAAATTAAACTATTCAAAGTAGTGACCATAAAGGTACTGATCAGACTGCGAGCATGCGCATGCGCAGTCTTATCGGCACCTTTGTTGTTCGGAAATAATTCTTTTCGCCATTTTGATATGGTTAATTCTTTTGCCTGTATGTAAATTATTTTTATATGAGCCACGACATGAGTAAAATAATATTATTATTGTTTCTGGCCATCTCGAAAACACGCCTTTATAATTCTGATCCCTTGAACCCCAATTTTATATAGTAAAACTGGGGTATACAGGGGTAAACCTTATTTTTCTTATTTCTGCTCTGAACTATAGATTGTGGGTACTCGTTAAAACCGCCTCGACGAGGTGGTCCTAACGTGCACCCACAATATATATTTTGAGCAGAAATAAGAAAAATATAAAAAAAAAATCATCTAAACAATTTTTGTGTTTTGGCGGTATACTTTACAATGTATTTGTATAGGCGTGTTTTCGTAATGATTTGTGATCGACAAATGTGCAAAAAAGCTTGACGTTTCTCGCAGTCCGATCAGAGCCCCTGTGTTCACAAAATCTTTAGTTTCGATATTTAAAAATAATCAAAGCACTGAGAGTACTGGTGGGTCGATCGTCTCTGAGTGTAGGTTGGGAAAACAGTCCTGAACTGAGAATCGAACTGTTCGTTTAACTTTAAGCAAGTACAGTAGATCTGATCGCGTTATGCGGCGTCTGTTTAAGTATATGTAGATTGTGTTTGCAAATGCACAAGTGCACGAGCACAGTCCACCCGCCCCCGCCCATCGGGGCTTGAATAAATAGATGGGCTGCATGATGCTTCCACGCAGAGCTCAAACCGACCGCACACGAGTAACTGGTAAACCGCTTAGAGGATCTAAGCCTGCCCGTTAAACCTCAAATCAAACAAACCACACCTTGTGGCAAACCCGTAAGATAAGTCTTCTCGTGTATAATTGTGTCTTATCTTTGTTTATAGCAGGAGTAGCATTTGAGGGCCGTAATATCCAAACCAAACATCTATAACCTCTCACGTGTATCATAGTGAAAAATACATGCAAACATTTGTCACATTGGCTTTAATCACCGAAGTAAACACACACGTGTGCATACGCCCACACACGCACACGTACGTACACACTAAATCGTAGGATTTTTGCCTTTCAGTTTGTTTGTTTGTTTTATTTGAGGTTTAATGTCCCCATCAACACTGTATAGGTCATTTGGGAGACGTTGCTTCAAATTGTGTGGGACTTTTACCCGACATTGAGATGAAATGACATCTCAAGCCCTGTCGCCCAGTGAAACCAATAAGGTTTATAAGCATGGACGGTCCGATTCGCACCGCTTTGCCTGGGCAGACTTTGATCCTGTAAGCAGTTTACCAGTACACGTGTGCGGTCGGCTTCAGCTCTGCGTGTAGCACCATGCAAGCCCATCTATTTCTATAAGCCCTGATTGACGGAGGCTGTACTGAAATTCAGTGATAATCAAACGAGTTTGTTTTCCAAATTCTGTTACACATTTGTTTCATAATATGGATTTTGTTTTCAGGGTCCATAAACGTGGCCCAGGAAGGTCTAGATATCGGAACTTGCCCAAATCTGGGTCTCAGGAGAGGATTTGTAGGCGACATTGCAAAGGTAATGTATATGAACATCAATCTATTTATTTACAGTAAAATTCCTATATTAAGAGCACTTTTGGGACTCAGATAAAAAGAACTGATTATTTTTAGCTTACCTGAGCCGAAGACTCCAGGGGAGCTTATAGGATGGTAGTCCTTCCATCGGCCGTCGCCCGTTGTCCGTCGGTCGACCGTCGTCCTTCAACAGTTTGACCAGTTATATCTCTGCAGCCTGCTGGCTGATCTCAATCATTTCTCATCTGTAGCATGCCTTTGTTGGGGCATTGAGGCGGTTCTAACGAGTACCCACAATCTTAAGTTCAGAGCAGAAATAATTAAATGAAGGAATACCACTGTAAACTTCAGTTTTATTAAAAGTGGGGTTCAAGGGTGAGGATTGGTGGGGTCAAATTTATATAGGCGAGTTTTCGTGATGAATCTATACCCTTGAAAACCTGGCCTTTGAACATTTCTCAGACGTATGTATGGCAGGGTATCGGGGTCATAATTCCATTTTTGTTTTGTGTACTTCTGTTTTGTCTTAACCTTTAAGCTGCCGAGAAAAACTACAACTGAAAATGTCGTCTACTTATGTTGTCTGCTGAATTTTTTGGGAACTTTATTTTTTTTCAAAAGGCGAACAGTATGGACCCAGATTAGACCTCTCCTAGAGGAGCAGTCTGATCTGGGACAACACTGTTTGCATAAACTAATTTTAAACTACTTGGCAGACGGCAAAGCAGACGACAATTGTCGTGAATGCCATTTTATGGTTAACACAGAGTGTTTTCCCTTTACGCTCGATTCAGGGCCATACATGAAATTTATTTACGTGAATTGTTTTTCTTTTTCTTTTATCCTTTTTTTTTTGAGTTATCACGATACCCGTCCATACATAAGCGTGGTTATGAGTACGTTACCGGAGTGGCACTCGAATGCGAAACCTCTGTAAAAACCTTTACATCTTATTTTTTTATCATTTAGGTTGCAGCCTCGACGTGTCTTACGAACAAACAGAAGAAGTCTCTTCCCATAATTGAAGAACCACAGGCTATGGCCGGTCTAGCTTTAGGTGGAGTGAGCCACCCATAAAGGCTCTGAAACGGACGTTATACAAGGCGATGTCGGTCAATGAGTTACGTCATCACATCAGAAACCCTGTTTTTACGAGTGCCGTGTTTTTTATTTGTTTGTTTGTTTGTTTTACGGCCCTGTCATGATTATTTCACTTCATTTGAGCCTATCGTTAATCAGAGGTAGTCGAAAACCGTAATAACCGGAGAAAACCCATCTGACCTTCCGTGGCCTCTCAAATGCAACCCGATGGGGGATCGAATCCAGAACGATGTGAAACCTAATGATTAAAAGACAAAATTCCAACAAATGTACCCATTAGGACCGGATACCCATTTTCCCAATTGCTAACAATCAAGGTGCTGCTGCACAATTTGATCAGTAGCTTTAACAGTCCCCTTTCTGGGGCATTTGCAAACAGTGCATACCAAGATTAGACGCCGCGGACAGCTGCGTTTCTGCACATATACATGTACGATAAGACTCTAGCAGATCTGTGTAACTGAGTTGGTCGGTTTGTTTCTTACCTGATCACGCCCCCAACCCCACCCCCCCCCCCCCAACCCCCGAGGACAGGTATTCCTCTCGCGGTACTCACGTCTTATTTTATACTCATATCTGAAACACAAAAAGTCATATGATGTTCGTAGAAGATGGTACATCACAGAACCGTATATACGGTCGCAAAAAACGAAGACCACTGATTTACTTCCTCAAATGACAATTTTGAATACAGTTATCTACGGAACCCGGGAAGGGCCATGCATTTTTTTTGTAATATGTTGTGCGCACAATATAATAACTTGTGCGCACAAGATAATATTCATTTTAAAATAAATTGCATGCCCCTTCCAGGGTTCCTTAGTTGTCTTCTTTTAGGTTTATGACGCGGCGCTTACAAGGTTGCTCATTAAACGGACTTGTTACCACAGATGTTTGAATGTATGGGGTCATTACTGACCACATATGACCGAAGACCCGTTTTCACTTGGCGTGGCAAAGCTAATACAGACCAAGGATGCGTGTAAACATTTGTTTCTAATTTGAAAGCCTTGGGTACTTTTCTTTAAGGACCATTCATTAACCATTTGTATTTAATAACCATTATCAGACATATATCAGAATATATTCCAGCAGACACACGTCGCTAGGGCAACGCCAAATCAACGTCGGTGCAACGTCACGACGTTGCACCGACGTAGATGTTGCAAATAGATCATGAAGTTGCACCGGCGTTGATGTGACGTCACAATAACGTCATGTGCCTGCTGGGATGCATCATTCGAGAGTGCTTATTGCTGAGCTTTCAGGTGGATTGAAATTTGCTTTTTTTAATGTCCAAATTACCGAACTGATAGGTGTCAATTATGCATACATTTTAACCGTCTAATTCTTATAGATGATAGATGTCGATGAACATGTAATTGTGTTTGTTTGTTTGAAATGAGGTTTAACGTCCCCATCAACACCGTATAGGTCATTTTGGAGACGTTGCTTCCAATTTTGTGGGACTTTTACCCGACATTGAGATGAAATGGCTTCTCAAGCCCTGTCGCCCAATGAAACCAATAGGGTTTCTAAGCATTGACGGTCCGGCTCGCACCCTTTTGTCTGGGGAGGCTTAGATCCTCTTAGCGGTTTACCAGTACTCGTGTGCAGTCTGTATCAGCTCTGCGTGGAAACATCATGCAGCCCATCAATTTCTTCAAGCCCCGATGGGCGGGGCCGGATGTACATGTAAGGGTTTCGTAGAAGATGGTATATCACCATGCCTGTATGCCTGTACAAGTTGACATCATTTAGGCCACCATCTTTATCGTAAAAATGGGACCAACAGGGACATTCATTATTTGTCTTTGTCCTGCTCAATCCTCGCCGAGGTGGATATAAGGAGTACCCAGAATCATTGCTTTGAGCGGAAATATAAAAGGTATCAGATTTTGAAAATTTTGATTATTTTTTTTTTTTTTTCGTAAAATTTTCAAATTTTTTAATATGCATGTTTTCGTAATGTAACGAATGTAACGGCGCATGAGAAATGGTACCCTAGAAATCTCTGATTTACGATTTTTCAAATGCACATGCGCAGTCAACTAGTAAGGTTACAGGAATGACGTCTTGCACGAAGCTACGTGCATGCACACCTCATGGTCGTCTTTGCATATCAGCAAGTAGCAATCATTCTTCACTAATGCCATAAGAACCCTTTTCCCATTAGCTTGGTCATTTATATGATACTTTGAGCCTGTGCATGATGAAAACCTACCATCATACCTGTGTAACTCTTGAAGACTCAGATCAGCCTGCGCAAACATTACGCATGACCAAAGTCCTAATGTAACACTTTTAAGATAGCCCACAGACCAATTAAAAGCTTGTGCAAACAACACGTCACGAAAACACGCCTATATAATTCTGACCCCCTGGAACCCCACTTTTATATAGTAAAACTGGGGTTTACAGGGGTATTCATTATTTTTCTTATTTCTGCTCAAAAACATAGATTGTCGGTACTCGTTAGAACCGCCTCGTTGAGGCGGTTCTTACGCGTACACGCAATCTATGTTTTTAGCAGAAATAAGAAAAAAATTACAATTTTTATAGGAAAATAATTTATTTTTTTTGGCGGTAAAATTTACAATGCAATTAGTATAGGCGTGTTTTTGTAATTAAATATTCTAAACAGACTGTACAGATGAGCGGGCTGATCTCATAGAAGTCTTAGTCGGTCGCATT
Source organism: Lucinisca nassula (assembly GCA_963580285.1). NCBI lineage: Eukaryota > Metazoa > Mollusca > Bivalvia > Lucinida > Lucinidae > Lucinisca > Lucinisca nassula. Next base: position 43,893,079 of record OY757025.1, on the reverse strand, counting down.
TTTTTTTTTTGGGGGGGGGGTGGGGGGTGGGGGGCTGGGATTATGGTCATTCATGCACGGGCTCGTTTGGTAAGAATTTGCAGTACTTTGTGCCATATATATATACTCGTACAAATATACATATACACATACATGTATCTGTTCATAATTATTCTAAATGTCCCAGGAGATGAAATAATTCGAAGCCATGCATTATGATATAACATCCGTGAGACATACTGATTTTGTTCTTATCTCAGATGATGGAAATGTATTGTGTTTTTCTCAAATCATAAGGAAAACATGTCCGTGTGAAATAATGGCGTCCAACATGGTGTAAGAAGTGACAAATTTTGGGTATAAACGATAACTTCTTTCTTATTTCTGCTTTCAACATAGAGTGCGGGTGCTCGTTAGAACCGCCTCAATGAGGCGGTTCTAACGAGTACCCACAATCTATGTTTTTGAACAAAAATAAGGCAGATAATGAATACCCCATAAAACCCACTTTTCTCTATATAAAGTGGGGTTTAGAGGGGTCTTCTTTTCACGGACTCGTTATCGGGATGTGTACTCCAAACATAGGTTGAAGGTGCTCGTTAGAAAGTACCCGTAAACCGCCTCTAACGAGTACTCATAATCTATGTCTTGGACCAAACATAAAAAAGTTTACTTCAGTAAACCTCAAGTTTCCTCTATATTCTTTATAAAGCATCATGAAAACACACCTATATAATTTTGACCCCCTTGAATCGCACTTTAATGTAGTTAAACTGGGATTTTCCGGGGTAAACCTTATTTTTTCTTATTTCTACTCATAAATATAGATTGCGGATATTCGTTAGAACCGCCTCGATGAGGCGATTCTAACGAGTACCAACAATCTATAGTTTGAGCAGAAATAAGATAAATATCACAATTTTCATCTAAAAATTTCGATTTTTCGGAGGTAAAGTTTACAATGCATTTGTATAGGCGTGTTTTAAGAAATGAAATTTATTTTTCTGCAGTTCATGGAAGTATGAACGCAGTGGGTCGCGTGCAAAGTAAATGAACTCCGAAGGGGTTCATGTAAACTTTGCTAGCGACCCACTGTCGTTCATACTTTCATGAAAACCGGAAAAATTAAGTTTATTTTTTATATTTACATTATTTGCCCCTCATCACTGGGCGAAAAAAATGCTTCTAGTGCAAATATTTAAAGCTGAAAAACATTTACACGCTGTTTTTCTACAAAGAGCGGAGCAGCGTTGACGTCATCAACGCCCATAGAGAACAATGGTTTAGAATGACGTCACTTAACGTTACTGAAAATCATGTGATTCGATGCGTTCATGGAAGTATGAACGCAATTGTTTTCTATAGGTTCACATTAGACTTTACACTGGAAATGTAAATATAACGTAATGGTGACGTTTAAAGGAGTGTTTATTACAAAGACTTGTTTACGTTATGGCTGTGCACAATAAGCGAAATGAAGTCTCAAATCTGTCGGCGCACAAATTTTGGCAGAATACAAACATTGACAAGTTTGTGCCGGCTTCGGTAGCTCAGTCGGATGCGCGTCCGACTGGTGATCAGGGGGGCGCGGGTTCGATACCTGCCGGAATCGGAAACATTCTTTCGTGGAGATTGATAATAAAATACTTTCTACGGTCATTCTCTCCGTTCCGCTGATTCAAGAAGGTCAGTTGTCAGTTTCTGGCGAAAGAATGTGCACTGTACTGGCTAACCGCTTACGTATAAGCGTGCCCAGGAAAAATGTGGATAGGTAAAATGACCGGCTCAAAAATTACTTACATAGTGTTGAATGGGCCGTAAAACTCCAATACAAACAAACACACAAATAAACTGACAAGTTTGTGTTAATGGCCAGCCATTCAGCGCAAAGCAAAGACTCTTATCTTACAGTGTCACTATCATTGCATTATTAGATGTACATCATTGTTTGACATCATTGTTAGACATCAGAAAATGACGTGCTTGGCTTCTAATCATTTCGGACTCCTTCATCTGACTGGGCGAAGAGAATAAATGTATGAAACATTTTATTATGACTTCTTGTTTTTCCCCATCCACTGTTTTTTTTACGTTTACGATGTCTGCAGTCGCATAGACATTGACATGCGTGGAATCGACGTTGACTTAACGTCGACTCGACGTTGCAACGATTTCAACGTTGTTTCAACGTTGATTCAACGTTGAGTGTCTGCTAGAATGTGATGGAAACCATGGTTTGTCGGCACTTCATAATGATTTTCAGCGACGGCAAGTGTCACATTAATGTTGAAATATGAATTTTCAATTCGTGTGCTTACAGTGTGTGCCCTATTTTGTTTGTAATGCTAACACAGCGTGCCTGTATAGGCAATGGAAAATAACTGTGTTTTATTCTACAACAAATCACGACAAAGAAGAGCGTGACGAGTGACGTCATCAAAACTACAAATTTATGACGTCACTTGTCGATTTCCTTGACGTTGGACGGGGTAACGTCATTTTCTCGCATCGAAAACGTTAGAATAGGATATAAATGCATGTGTTTCAGTCAATAATTTTAGCGGGATTTCTTCTAACAATGGCGAGAAGTTGTGAGATTTTGAAGGAAACAACAGCATTATTGCCGATTTGTAGCCTGTTAGAATCGAAATAGATCAGCTCTAATTTGTGATTTGTTGAATAATAAATCACAGTTTGTCGGTCAGTTGTAAGTAGACAAATCACGCGCGCTATGCGCTCGTGATTTGTCTACTTTACAACTGACCTCCAAACTGTGATTTATTACTCAACAAATCACAGTTAGAGCTGATCTATTTCTTAAACGTCATTTTCTTGTATCAGTTACGTTATGAAAACACATAAACGCATGTGATACAGGCAGTCATATTGGCATGGTTCCTTTCAACGATGGCGAAAGATAGAGAAAATCTGAAGGAATCAATAGCATTTTCGTCGACTTTTAGTGTGTTAGAATTGAAATAGATCAGCTCTAGTTCCGTTGTTTATTGAGCGATGTATCACTGCTTGTCGGTCAGTTGCAAGTAGACAAATCACTCGCGTTGCGCTCTCGTGATTTGATCTTTTTTGCAACAGACCTCAAAACGGTGATATATCACTCAATAAATCACTGCTAGAGCTGATCTATTTCTTAAAAGTATAAGTCATGGAACTTTGGTGTCGATTATGTGAAGAACGCCGACCAAAGATGTTCTGAATCGAAGTACATAGCGTACATGTTGCACCGATGTTTGCTTCTGTTCATTTCATTCTGCACATTTGCCACCCCGTTAATTCTTGCTCGTTGGACAATTTTGGCACAATTTTATTCATCACGAAAACACACCTATATAATTTTGATCCCCTTGAACCCCACTTTTGTATATTAAAACTAGGGTTTATAGGGGTACACCTTATTTTTCTTATTTCTGCTCTAAAATATAGACTGTGGATACTCGTTAGAACCGCCTCGATGAGGCGGTTCTAACGAGTACCCGCGATTTATATTTCTAGCAGAAATAAGGAAAATATCACAATTTTTCATCTTAAAATTTTCGTTTTTTTTCCGCGGCAAAGTTTACAATGAATATAGGCGTGTTTTCGTAATTTTGAAGGGGATGGCCTGTTTCACAGAAAAATGATACCGTTTCCAATGGCAATTCTTCATTTATGCTCGAGTATGTTGACTGCTGCATTTCGCTGGCTGACCTTTTGGATAACCTTAATATCCCAATATCAATTCAGGCTGCTAGTAAATCTTCTCCCCTTGCTGCCATGCATTCTATGTACGAGCCTGATACTGTTAATTCGCTTGAACAGGCAACATTAACCCACGGAAATTGATCGACTACTGCTGAATTGGCCGATTGCTTGCCCATGAGAAATAGTGCCCAAACCACTGCAATTCCTCGTATATCTAATGAACCTGTATCCATTTGCCCACTCTTTACAAGAGGAGGCATAGCTCTTGTTCATAATTATCGCCTTGTGACGTCCCTGGCGTGTGTTCCATGTAAATTGCTTGTGAACATATAGTCTTTTCAAATACCATGGCCTACATAGATGAACATAAACATTTGTCAGATAGACAACATGCATTTAGAAAAAGGCATTGTTGTGAAACTCAGTGGAGCGCGGTTATCAATGACTGGGTAAACATCTCGGACACAGGGGGACAGGTTGACACATTCATTCTGGACTTCGAGGAGGCTTTTGACACACACCTTCGTGAACTAGTGAAATTCAAATTATCTTATTAGGGTATTGCGGGGAAGTCTCAAATGGATAGATTCCTTTCTTTGCTTCAAAAAATAGCGAGTTGTTGTTAACGGGTGGATCTTCAGAGTGGGCTCCAGTGTTGTCTGGGGTCCTACAAGGGACTGTTTTTGATCCACTGTTCGTCTCCCTGTCTATCAATGATATTTCCGCAGACACTGACTCAGAAATATGACTGTTCGCAGACGATTATCGGGAAATTAGAGATACAGCTGACTCACTGAAACTTCAGAATGATATAGATAGACTTGTAGATGTTCGGCACGAAAATGGGACATGAGAGTTTAGCCCGTCAATGCAGTTTTGTGCAGATAACTAGGAAGAGATCTAATAAAATTGTGGCGTCTTACACCTTGGAGGGAATGGTCTTCGAGAATGTGAATTCCATTAAATACCTTGGTTTGACAATCAATAACGTTTTGAGATGCATAAAACATTTGGTTTCCTGAGGCGAAATCTTCATTAGTGTCCTCAGGATATAAAGGGGACAACATATAAAGGACTTGTTCGCCGAATCTTGAAATATGGTAGTTGTGCCTGGGACCTCAAGGGGGTGATCCTCGATGAAGAAATTGAAACAGTTCGGAATAGAGGTGCTAGATTTGTAACAAGCAATTACTGATTTGAAACTGGGAGTATAGGATTACTAGGAAAACTATGACGGGAGTCTCTCAAGAACACGACAAGAGACATGAGGCTTATAATACTATACAAAGGTCTGAAGGGTTCTGCCAGCACTCCAACAGATGACCTTATTCCTCCAGCTATAGGCGCTGTAGAAATCAGCATTCATTGGCATTTCAGACACCTACATGTAGTGCAAGAACTGACATTTACAAAGAATTTTCTTCCGTCGGACCATTAGAGAGTGGAATGATCATTTCCACAGCTGAAGGTGCCGAGGATACTAATGCTTATGTTGGCTCTTTGTTGAGAGCCAGGGACTAACTTCACAGGTACCGGTCTTGATCTTTGAATGTCATTTGACGTATCCACGGTAGCAATTTCGAATTCAGATTCTGGTTTATGAGGTCATCCCAGATGGGGAATACAGAGTCAATCATCTCAGAGCTCATAGGGTACTTCAGTGTATTTCGCACGGTGTTTTCGACGGAGGGATTTCATGCATTCAGTTTACATGCAGGAGTTGCTTATGATACGATGCTTTTGAAACAAGAAATTATTATATATATGAAAATAAAAAGAACAAGGCATCCCCTCGGAACTGCACACAACTCGTCAACATCTAAATCCAATCTGATTATATTGGACCTATTAAGCATTATAAGATTACCTTTGATGCTTCTAAGATGATAGATCTGTCTTCTATCTTGTTCACAAGGTTTTTAGTGTCAAGTCCATTGAGACCTTGACATTTGACCCTTGACCTTGAAAATCAATAGGCTTCATCCTCTCTGCATTGGGAACATTAATGGAAGGTTAGATGATTCAAAGATGATTACTATGTCCTCTATCCTGTTCTCAAGGTTTTTAATGTCAAGTCTAGTGTGACATTGACCGTTGACCCTGAAAATCAATAGGGTGCATCATTTTCATGGGATACATTTGTGGAAGGTTTGATTCTTCTGGGATGACTACTTAGTCTTCTATCATGTTCACAAGGATATTAATGTCAAGTCCATTGTGACCTTGACCTTCGACCCTTGACCTTGAAAATCAACTGGATTCTTTCTAGCTCCATGTGAAACATTTATGGAAGGTTTGGGATTTTGTCTTCTATCCTATCCTGTTCACAAGGGTTTCAATGCCAAATCCATTGTGACCTTGACATTTGACCCTTTACATTTGAAATCAATAGGGTTCATCCTCTTTCCATGGGAAACATTTGTGGACGGTTTGATGCTTCTATGATAATAGCTTTGTCTTTGTCTTATTCACACAGTTTTTTATGTTAAGTCCATCGTGACCTTGACATTTGACCCATTGACCTTGAAAATCTATAGTGTTCATTCTCTCTCCTTGGAAGGTTTGATGCTTCTATGATGATAGCTTTGTCTTTTATCCTGTCCACAATGTTTTTAATGTCAAGTCCATTGTGACCTTGACATTTGATCATAGACTTTTAAAGTCAACAGGATTTATCCTCTCTCCATTTGAAGAAGGTTTAATGCTTCTCCGATGATGGCTTTGTCTTCAATCCTGTTCACAAGGTTCCGGACGGACACACGGACACACACACACACACACACACACGCGCGCGGACGCACAACGATGCTATATCCCCACCGCAACTTTGTTGCGAGGGGATAATAACGAACAATCGGGTAATGTGTGATTGACTTGTGATGGACAGATCTCACAAAGATAATTCTGAAGTCATTCAAAATTCCTAAAGTATTAGGTTGCTTATTTGCGGTGAAATGCTTTTTATGACCTGCTCGCGAAGTTTTATACTTCTGCTGGTGTTTTGCACTGCCCGCAACTGGAAATGGCATTAGAAAACCTTCCAACCTTTCCTATAATGCATGAATAAGAGAAAGGGCTAATTCTTCTCGTGTATTAGGTCCAACCCTTTAAATACATACAAAATTATAAAATCTTTTAATGAAATTCAAGATATCAAAAGTTGTTTTCCGCAGCGCTTCCTCTTTTGCTCCACCATGGAGCTTTTCTTTTTCACTTGTTTTGTTATGGTTTGCCTTTGAGTGTGTGTATCGCTTACATAATTCATGTTTGTGTTTCTTTCCCTTTGGTGTCTCTGGTAGGAGCTGTGGCTTAATTGTATCGATTCCTGATCATTGTCTTCACTTGTATTTTACTGGGATATACATTATCTTGCTTAGTTCTGCTCCAAGACATAGATTGTGGGTAATCGTTAGAACCGCCTCAATGAGGCGGTTCTAACGAGAACCTATAATCTATGTTTAGAGCATGAATTGGATAACTGTCACACATTTTCATCGGAAACGTAGCCATTTTGGAGATATGAAATAATGCAGTATGTTACACTGATGTGGTATCGTAATGAATTGAACATACAAACAGAATTATGATCCACTAATGGTACCAGGAGGCATTTTACCCCAGCGATAGTGATAAGAAATATACAGAATCTAACAGTTATTGTGGAATCTCTTCATAGACAGTTCGTGTTTCGGGAACTGTTTAACTGCGCGTATTGTTGTACATTTTTTCTTTCTTGGGTGGAGATGTTCCTCATGCATCCTACGGTGTTTGTATATCGCAATATATTCGGGTGACCAGGTTGTCTAGTCATGTAGCTGATTTCAACACTCGTAAAAGATTATTAATTGGCAATTGCTAAACTTCTTAATCAGGATTATCGGCATCATAAACTTCGCAAATCCTCTTATTAAGATTGAATGTTGGACTTAAATCTCTTTTACATCAAGGACTGTCGCAACCTGAATATAATGGCGACTTAGTATATAAATTAAAAAAAAATCTTGCAATGATTTCAGTACCCGATTTCGTTAAATCGTTCTTCGAAATAAAAGATTGGGTACAACATAAATGTTATACGACAGATTGCATGAATGGTAGTCTCCCCAAACACGGTTGATAACTTTGCTTTCCTCATTAATTGCACGTCGATGGGTCGGGCCTCAGACTCCATGACGGCTCCAGCCTAAAGTCTTGATTAAATTTTAAGTTTATGTCTGTTTTCCCTTATACCCTGTCTCTAGTAGGGCCAACCGAAGTTTAATTGGGTACTACGAGCACCCACAACCTATGTTTGGAGTATTAAAAAGAAAAAAATATCACAAATTGTCATCGGAAACATCACGAAAATACGCCTATATAATTTTGATCCACTTTTATATAGTAAAACTGGGGTTTACAGGTGGTACGAGGACTGTTCAAATATGAATGCAAGTAGAACGTTTTCTCATGCACTAATGCAAAAAAATCACCTCGAAATAAATATCGCAGCGTAGAAAAACATTTTACCTATACATTAATACCAAACCTGTTAAAATCCGTCCACTTATGCCATGTATATCGTTCGATAAACACTGTCTTCTCTTGTATACTAATACAAAACATGGTTGGAAGAAGGTCAGAGTACGCCGTTGAAATACGGTCCTATATTAAGAATCGTTGTATTCTTGGTATACGGTGTAAAGACATTTTTGATGAAATATGTTCGGTTTATGGGCATAATGAAATGTCTTTTCCGACAGTTTTTCGTTGGTGTAAGAAATTCAGCTGTGGGCTAGGCTCCACAGAAGATGCACCACATGATCGTCGGCCGAAAAGAGCAACATCTGCCAAGATGGTTGCTAGAGTGAAAGAAATAGTTGCTACCGATGCACGATACACCACTAGGCAAATAGCTAATATGGTTGGCAGCTCATTAGGAGCAGCTCATACAATTCTGAAACGGGATTTGAAAATGAGAAAGATCTGTGCTAGATGGATTCCCCATCTGTTGACAAATTAGCAGAAAAAGACACGCGTTCAGTGCGCCAAGAAGTTGCTTAAAAAGTTTGCAAATTACAATGCACGGTCTTTCGCTAATGTCGTCACAGGTGACGAGACATGGGTTCACTTTTTTGAGCCAAAACGAAAGATTCAGAACAAAATATGGGCAACAAAGTATTGCAAAAGACCATGCATTGCAAAGCGGACCATGAGCGTCAAGAAGGTAATGTATGCCATATTCTTTTCAAATCAGGGCCCTGCTATTCAGGTTGCTGTGCCTAAAGGAAAATCTGTAAATGCGAAGTTTTACTAGAATAAAGTTCTTCGAAAATTGAAAAAAATATTTCAAAGAACGAAGACCCGCAACTGGTTTGGCCAAGTCAGATTGCTACATGACAATGCGTCATCGCAAAGGCGTTCATTGTGCAAAACTATCTGAAGCAGGAAAAGGTTGTTGAACTCCCTCACCCCCGTATTCCCCTGACTTTGCCCCGTGTGACTTTTTATGTTCCCGCGGCTGAAAAAATACCTTTCTGGTCGAAAATTTGTACAGCGCAAACACCTCGGTTCTGCAATATTCCAGTGCCTTCATAGTATACCTCGAAAAGACTAGCAAAATGCATTAAATGATTGGATCAGAAGACTGAAAGTTTGTATATCTGTTAAAGGGGAATACTTTGAGAGGACAAAATAATTTTTTCATCAAAATCTATCACGGAATCATTTTTATGTGCTTAGTTGCATTCATATTTGAACAGTCCTCGTAAACATTATTTTACTTATTTCTGCTCGAAAATATAGATTGTGGCTACGCGTTAGAACCGCCTCGATGAGGCGGTTCTAACGAGCACCCACAACCTATATTTGGAGTTCTAATCAGAAAAATATCACAAATGTTCATGGGAAAAGTAGCCATTTTTGGAGATATGAAAAATGCCCTATGCCACACGAATATGTTATCGTAATGTTACGTTGTTTCAGTTATCTCGTGCTGTTTCATCTCTGTAGTCATTTGATTTTTATGTTTTCTGAGATGTTTCACTATAGAGTTAGAAATCCTTCATGCGGACTAAACAAATTATTAGACTAAACTAAGAAAGTACCGAGGGCGAGAATTGTGGCCACGCAATTGATTTAAGACACCACCCGCTCACCCCCACACCAAACAGTAAAAATCTTTTAACTGACCGTTACAGTTACATGTAGTGCCATTAATAACAAAATATAATCGTTGAGCAAGTGTAAAGGGGCGAGCTTTAGCGCGGCGAACTGATTATATTTTATCATATTTAGAGACAGAATTAAGTTTATACAAGGCCCCCGCCCATAGGGGCTTGAAGAAATATATGGGCTGCATGATGCTTCCACGCAGAGCTGAATCCGGTCCGCACACTAGTACTGGTAAACCGCTTGGAGGATCTAAGCCTGTCCAGGAACCGCGGTGCGAGGCGGACCGTCCATGCTAATAAACCCTATAGGTTTCATTGGGCAACAGGGCTTGAGATGTCATTTCATCTCAATGTCGGGTAAAAATCCCACAAAATTGGAAGCAACGTCTCCAAAATGACCTTTACAGTGTTGACGGGGACGTTAAACCTCAAATCAAACAAACAAACAAGTTTATACTGCAATCCTAAAAATCAAAATTACCAAAATTTACTCCCCCCCCCCCCCCCTCCCCGATGCCACTGTAGACAGTGCGGCATGTTAAACTACATTCAGTGTCGTGGCGCGCACACGTTGCATACCATGACGTGACGTCAAAAAGTGGGACTGTTTCTGACGTCACCGCGCCACACTGACGTTAGACAACATGGTTGTTCGAATATAAATTTCTGGGCTCTCTTTGAAAATCTTTAAATAAATTATAGACACAGGGTTTAACACGGACGTTCAGCCATCAATTGCCCACAATGCAGGTTCACCATTATTTATATTTATATGTAACAACAAGTTTGAGCTTTCACAAGAAGAAATAACGGCCCATAGCAAGTATAATAAAAGAGGCCCAACGGCAGAGTTGAGATCTTGTTACCTCCCCTTGTTAAAAGTATTATACTTTTTAATACTTATTCAGCAATGTTGTATTTTCTTATTGAATAAGCCATTATGGTCACAAAACTGAAATAACATTTAGATAATAATGATAAATTATCTAACATTTTGGATTAGTTTCTTTATAGCAATGTCGAAAATAATAAATATAAAAGCTAGCTATTATCCCAAGTCAATTTGATTTTCTAATAAATTTTACAAGTAATTTGCCGAAGGAAAGATTGTCAGTTAAAATTTGGAGATTGATCATGAAATCAAATGTTTCGAGATCCGGCCAAGAGCACGGGTCAATATTATACATGTTCAAAAAGGCAGTCGGATTCCCCTCTATGTAGATCAGAGGCAACAGTTGACGTGCAATAGAAGCGACGTGGAAATTGACGGTGGATCTCTATTTATAAAAAAAATAAGCTAAGAAAATATGGGCCCCGTCAAGCGATTTTGGTACTTATCGCCTATGCGAGCAGCGAAGGTTCAGACGAGCCTGCGCATCCGCGCAGTCTCGCCAGAACCTTCGCTGTTCCCTCATACAAGCAGTGAATCAAAAGGAACCTTCAGATAGAAAGCCATACCCCTGGCTCATCTGAATGGCTGGGCATGCGCAGTTAAAATTTGTCATGACGGAATGCTCGAAGACACAAATTCGCTTGGCGGGGCTCATATACTAAAATGCTATTTCCGCAATTTCAGTCTCGTAATATGCCTAACGTTAAACCTGAGAAAATCAAAACCCGTCTATAATCGCCAACCAAGTGTGTTTTACTGCAGTCACGATGAACAATATCTCATTTGAACCACACTCAGGGTCGCATTGTATGGATGTCCCCAACTTCGGTGAGTAGATTTTTTCTCCGAAAATGATGCAACCGACTTCGTTTATTTGATTTGAGGTTTAACGTCCCCGTCAATCCTGTAAAGGTCATTTTGGAGACGTTGCTTCAAATTATGTGGGACTTTTACTCGACATTGAGATGAAATGACACCCCAAGCCCTGTCGCCCAATGAAACCAATAGAGTTTATAAGCATTGACGGTCCGACTCGCACCGTTTTGCCTGGGCAGGCTTAGATCCTCTAAGCGGGTTATCAGTACTTCTGTGCGGGCCGGATTCAGCTCTGCGTGGAAGCATCATGCAGCCCGTATATTTCTTCAAGCCCCTATGGGCGGGGACCGCAACCAACTTCGTAATATGCGGCTGAAATGGATGCACCAGACTTCTACAACTCGAGGGAGATTAAAATCAAATTACTGGTGGGTCAATTGTCTCTGCGTGTAGGTCGAAGACATAGTCTCGGACTGTGATTTAGACTGTTTCGTTTAACCCTAGAATTCCGGTTTTAAGCAAATAGTATAGAATACTTTATACCGCAACCTACACTGGCCAGAAGAATGAGTCATTACAGGTAGGCCTCTAACACTGAAAATGCCATTGAACTATTTTTCGTAACCTATAATCTAGGGAGTTTGCTGAGGTTACGGTATATAGTAAGAACTTGATTAGACGCCATGTTCTGTGGCGTCCGGTCTTGGTCTACACTGTTTGCCAAGCCCAACCTTTGATTCCAAGATAACCCTCTTACGCAGCACTCTGACCTCAGTCACTGCGGCTGTTCTATAAAAGTTATTCCAACAAGTCAGTGATAGTCACGTGGGCTTTAGCACTGAAGAGCTTTTCTTTCTAGTAACTTTGGGTCAGTTGACAAAAATTCGACCCAAACATAGCCGTTTTATTTGTTCCACTATGATGTCAGGGTGTTACGTACACGATCTGAGTCTTAGCTGGTCGCACATGCCTTGTTGTAGGTCATGCAGAGCGTGCAGGTCATAAAGAGCATTTCGCCGAAAATAATCAACCGAATATTTTAATGAACCCTTTAGTAATTTTGAATGACTTAAGAATTACCTCTGTGAGATCTATCTATCACCAGTCAATGGCACATTTCCTGACTGTTCATTATTTCTTTTTATTTTCATGCATTAATTTTTTCATCGCGTGAACAAGTCCGTGAAATAAAGACCCCCCTAAACCCCACTTTATATAGAGAAAATTGGGGTTTACGGGGGTAAACATCATTTTCCTTATTTCTGCTCCAAGACATAGGTTGTTGGTACTAGTTAGAACCGCCTCAATGAGGCGGTTCTGACGAGTACCCAAAACCTGCTCCAAGACATAGGTTGTGGGTACTCGTTAGAACCGCCTCAATAAGGCGGTTCTAACGAGTACCCAAAACCTATGTTTGGAGCAAATACAGAGGGCACGCGTTATAACGGCATTCGTTATAACGACAAAACGCGTTATAACGACAATTTCAATGGAATGAATTCTTAGCTCAAGGTTTAGCCTCGATTCCGAGCGGCTTGGGCTTTCCTCGGGTTGGAAATGCCCAAATCGAATCCCTAGTCATGAAAGATTCTTGTAATTTAATACTCCAAGAAACAAATGTTATAGACATTTGTTAGAATCGCCTCATCGAGGCGATTCTAACAAATGTCTGTAACATTTGTTTCTTGGAGTTATTATGTGGAAAAGTCCTTTTATAACCTGTCATAATCCTAACTGGGATTCTTTATAACGGCAAATTCATTATAACAGCACAATAATAGGGAACAAATAATGTCGTTATAACGCGGGTCTTCTGTATAAGCAAAATATCACAAATTTTCATTAGAAAAAATACCTTTTTTGAGGTTTGAAAAATGCACTATATCACACCGGTGTGTTATCGTTATGATTTTTTTGTTTCAATGACATCGTATCATAAGCAACTCCTCCATGCAAAAGGAATGCGTGGAATCCTTTCGCCGAAAACACACTCTATTGTGAAGACGAGTGCGAAGAACATTGGAGAGTCCTATGCACTCCGAGGTGAGTGACTCTTTATTTGCCTTCTGGGATGACCTTCACCGTAGCTTGTTATAGATATTATCGTATAGATTTGATTATGCGTTGTGTTTCATTATAACAGACAGACAAAAGACGTTCATCAATTAATATTTTATCAAATGTTTTTTTGCAAAGAATTCATAAGATAGAGTGCTTAACACTTCCAGTATCTTTATGTGGTGTAGTCCTCAAATGTTTTGCAAATGGACTGATATGTATCAGTTAACAAGTCAACCGCGAAAAGTTTCTACGCATCCTACTAATTCTCTCTTATCATAGGCATACGCAATAGTGTGTAAAATTTCGTTGGTACTTTAAACGCCATCCTTGATTTTGTTAACAAGACCTTTAAATAGTTGTAGGTCATGTACAAGTGTGACATACCACTGTGCATCATTAGTATTAGTCTAAATTTCATTTGTCTTCTCTCAAAAATTACTTTTTAAGAGATATGCAAAATAGAAGTGAAGTCAATGGTCAGGAAGCGATACAAATTAACCCACAGCTCAGGGAAAGAAGCACAAACATGAAATAACAAGATCCTAATGGAAACAGCAATAGCGGAAAGCCATAAGGAAAGTTACTTTCCCACAAAATGGCCAGTTGGCTATCCAAACAAAACAATATAAGCGACACACACACTTAAAGTGAAACCATAACAAATGTAAATCTTGACAGAAAAACCGCATTTGCTCCACCATTTTAGTGGTTTCTTGCTCACCAGTCCTCACCGTTGTTTCATCTCTGTGGTTGTTTTATTTTTGTGTTCTCGGAGATGTTGCAATGATGAGATAGGAGGCCTTCTTGCGGACTGAACAAATTATTTGTCTAAATTGCAACGGAAGAAAGAGTGAGGATTGCAGCTGCGTAAAACCAATTTAAGCCCCCCCCCCCCTCACCCAGTGGAATTCGTTTCATAACCGTTCCAATGCGGTTCTTCTGTCGCGGTTTATTTTTGTTATGGTTTGTCTGTGAGTGTGTGGTGTCGCTTATATTATTTTGTTTTGGATAGCCAATAGGCCATTTTGTGGGAAAGTTTCCGTCTTTTTGGCTTTCCGCTATTGATATTTCCATTAGGGTCTAGTTATTTCATTATTCTGTTTCTTTCCCTTTAGTGTCACTGATGGGAGCTGTGGGTTAATTGTATCGATTCCTGATCATTGCATTCACTTCTATTTTGCATATCTCTAACAAAAGTAATTTTTGAGAGAGGACAAAAGAAATTTATACTTTTACTATTCTATTGTCAATCACTTCTTTGTTTGAATCAGCATGTTCATGATAACTAAAGAATTGTTTCCACTGACATTGTTACTTTCCTGACACTGACTTTGTTTTGTCTTCCGTATCTTAATGGTCTCATCTATTTGCATTTCATGAGAAGATAGGTCAGCATCATAATCCATATTCTCCTCATCTGTGTTAATGCCCTCAGTTTTAACTTGATTTCTAGCTTTAACTCGTTCTGAAATTCCATTAACGGAATATCATCCTCACTGTCAGAGTCTTCAGCCTATATTTCTGTCACAGTGCTAATTTATTTAATGGGACATTTATTGCTGGGTCAGAATCAGAACCAGAATCGCTTGCTTCAGGGGGAACTACTCACGCAGCATCCCGAAAACGTTGACCTATATTTTTGGTTGTGTTCCAATATTCAATTTTCCAACCTTATCATTTCGGCACGTACTTGGCTAGATGAACCATCTAATTGATGTTTTAGTTATGTAGGTAACAGGACCTTTGTCTTAATCGCGTCGGAAGTAAGGGCGAGGATTGTGGCCACGTAATATCGATTTAAGCCCCCCCACACACACACAGTGGAATTCGTTTCCGCTGACCGTTCCAAGGCGGTTCTTCTGTCGCGGTTTATTTTTGTTATGGTTTGTCTTTGGGTGTTTGTGTCGCTTATATAATTTTATTTTGGATAGCCTTTTGGCCATTTTGTGGGAAAGTAGCTGTCCTTTTGGCTTTCCGCTGTTGGTGTTTCCGTTGGGGTCTGTTGCTTCGTGTTTGTATTTCTTTCCCTTTGGCGTCTGATGGGAGCTGTGGGTTAATTGTATCGATTCGTATCGAGGCGGTTCTAACGAGTACCCAAAACCTATATTTTAGAGCAGAAAAAAGAAACATACGGAGCCTTTTTAAAGATGAAATAGTACTCTTGACAAGATTACAGCATTTGCAACACTGCTATTTCATACAATATACTCAAACCGGTAGGAGCCTAGGATAAGAATATTGCCAAAGACAGTTAATTTTATCAAACACATTTCTGGGATACAACTCTAGACATTCACATTTATTATGTGCCAAGCGTAGACCTAGCTTTTTGTAAAAGCTACACATGTTTATTGTAGCTGTATGTTATGACACAACCGCAGTAGCAGTGCGCAATTATTTAGACAGACCATTCAAACCAGGAAAGCCTGAGACAGTAAGAATATATCTGAAATTTCTGAAATTTTATTTAAACAAATGTAGCAAAATAACTTGCCGTTTGGTTGTTTTCCCGGCTTTAAAGGGTTGTATGTAATAGTTTACCTTAGGATTGGTCTATAAACGATCACCAGACTAATGTTAAATAGAAGTGAAGGCAATGATCAGAAATCAATAAATTAACCCACAGGGAAAGAAACACAAACATGAAATAACAAGACCCCAATGGAAACCTCAATTGCGGAAAGCCAAAATGACAGTATGACCTTTACAGTGTTGACGGGGACGTTAAACCTCAAATCAAACAAACTTCCCCACAAACTGGCCAATTGACTATCCAAAACAAAATAATATTAGCAATACACACACTCAAAGAAAAAACATAAACAAAATAAACAGCGACAGAAGAGTCAGTGAAACGAATACCAATGGGGGATGTGGGGGATGCTTAAATTGATTTCACACAGCTGCAATCCTCGCCCTTACTTCCGTCGTGATTTAGACAAATAATTTGTTCAGTCCGCATGAAGGACTCCTACCGCATCAGTGCAACATCTCCGAGAACAACAAAAACAATCAACCACAGAGACGAAACAACGGTGAGGTCTCGACAGCCAGAAACCACTGTAATGCTGAAGCAAAAGAAAACCAACAATTAAGACACTGATGGGCCCGACCAGAGACAGAGCATTAGGCACCAACAAACATTACATACAATTATATTTTCTCTAATTCTAGACAGTAAAAGGTATTAGGTAGGTCCATTTCGATTATAGCTTGCAGTGTTTCGACTCACCCTTTAATAGGTCACTAATATGGTTGATTGTGGTATAAAATGTGGTTCTTCTATCATGGTTTATTATAATTCGTCTTTTCATTAATGTATCGCAAATATTTTTTTTATGTTCCCGGTAGTGATAGCGGTGACATATTGCTTTTGCCCTGTCTGTTTCTTTGTTGGTTTGTTTGTTGGTTTGTACATGGACAACTTTAACGTTGGTCATAACGTTTGAACCATTAGAGAAAGAGCATTCATATTTGGCATGTAGGTTCCTTTTGACAAAAGCTTCACACTCATACAACACATTGAGGCCTGTGACCTTGACCATTGACTTAATTAAGAGACAAAAATAACATTGGTCATAACTTTTGAACCGCTTTAGATACTGGCTTCATATTTGGCATGTTGGTTCCTTGTAACAAAGGCGTTACATTCTTGCAACCATTTTTGACCTGTGACCTTGACCTTTGACCCACTTAAAATAAAAAAACTAACATTTTGGTCATAACTTTTGAACCGTTTTAGATAGTGCCTTCATAGTTTGCATGTAGGTTCCTTGTGACAAGAGCTATACATTCGCGCCAAAAAATTGACATGTTGCCTTGACCTTTGACCTACTTTGACCTTTGACCTTTGATGCTCTGTCTCTGATCGGACCCATCGGAGTCTAACTGTTGGTTTTCTTTTGCTCCAGCATTTCAGTGGTTTCTTGCTGTCGAGTCCACACCGTTGTTACATCTTTGTGGTTGTTTGATTATTTTTGTTCACGTTGATGTTGCACTGATGTAAAGCATCCTTCATGCGGACTGAACACATTATTTGTCTAAATCGCGACGGAATTAAGGGCGAGGATTGTGGCCACGAAAAAATCGATTTAAGCCCCCCAGTGGAATTCGTTTCCGCTGACCGTTCCAGGGCGGTTCTTCTGTCGCGGTTTATTTTTGTTATGGTTTGTCTTTGGGTATTTGTGTCGCTTATGTTATTTTATTTTGATAGCCTATTGGCCATTTTGTGGGAAAGTAACTGTCCTTTTGGCTTTCCGCTATTGATGGTTCCATTAGGGTCTGTTCTTTCATGTTTGTGTTTCTTTCCCTTTGGCGTCTCTGATGGGAGCTGTGGGTTAATTGTATCCATTCATGATCATTGCCTCCACTTCTATTTTTAAAACAAAAAGATAGCATTGGTCCTAACTCTTGAACCGTTTGAGACAGAGCCTTCATATTTGACATATCGGTTTACATTCATGCAAACATTTCTGACCAGTGACCTTGCCCTTGACCTTTGACCTACTTAAAAGAAAAAAATAACATTGGTCATGACTTTAGAACCGCTTGAGATACAGCCTTCATATTTGGCATGTTGGTTCTTTGTGACAAAATCTGTACATTCAAGCAAACATTTTTGACCTGTGACCTTGAGCTTGACGTTTGACCTACTCAAAATAAAAAAAAAACATTTTGTCATAACGTTTGAATCGGTTTGGATAGAGCCTTCATATTTTGCATGTAGGTTCCTTGTGACAAGAGCTTTACATTCCAATAAACATTTTGCAAGTGACCTTGCCCTTGACCTTTGACCTACTTAAAGAAAAAATAACATTGGTCATAATTTTTTAACTCTTTGAAATAGAGCCTTCATATTTGGCCTGTAGGTTCCTTGTGACAAGGGCTTTACATTCACGCAAAACATTTTGACCTGTGACCTTGATCTTTGACTGACCTACTTAAAAGAAACAAATAACATTTTCATCATAACTCTCGAACCGTTTGGGATAGAGCCTTCATATTTGGCATCTAGGTTCCCCGTGAGCTTTACATTCATGCAAAAAAAATGACAGTGAACTTGACCCTTGAGCTACTTAAAATAAAAAAAATGTTCATAACTTTCGAACCGGTTAAGCTAGAGCCTTCATATTTGGCATGTAGGTTCCTTGTGACAAGAGCTTTACACGCATGCAAACATTTTTGGCCTGTGACCTTGACCTACGACCTACTTAAATGAAAGAAATATTATTGTTCATAACTTGTGAGCCGTTTAAGATACAGCCGCCATATATGGCATGTACGTTCCTTGTGTCAAGGGCTTCCCACTCAAAAATCTTGACCTGTGACATTGACCTTGAACTGTGACAAACTTTGAACAAAAATGACCATGCCCGGGTCCCAAACATATCTTCTTTTTTTTTTTTTTTTTGGATAACCGTTTGGCAATTTTGTGAGAAGGTGACTGTTCGTTTACTTTTCCATGTGTGACGTTCTCATTTTAGTTAAGTTATTCTTTCTCTTTGATGTATTGGATGTGAGGTGTGAGGTAGTTGTATCGATTCATAATCTTTTATGTGCTATGCATCATTGTAGCACAATGGGGTGTTACCCAAATTCTTCAGAATAGGAGAAATAGAGGATCTGACATGAGTGCTCATGTATTATTAAATTTATTAAACAAGTTGAGGAAAAGGGATAAAATGCGAGACTTTACCGAGCATTTTTTTCCCTTTTCTTCAACGAATTTAATAAATGATTAATGCAGAGGATCTTACATGTCGAGTGATTTATTTAACGAGTTGAGGAAAGGGGATAAAATGCGAGGCTTTATGTAGAGAAAACATGGGTTTACAGGGGTATATAATATTTTGTTTATTTTTGCTCCAGTGCATAGGTTGTGGGTACTCGTTAGATACGCCTCACTGGTGCGGTTCTAACGAGCACAAAGAACCTATGTTCGGAGTAAAAATAAGAAAAATATCACATCAGCGGAAAATTAGCCATTTTGGAGAAATGAAAGAATGCACTATGTCACATGGTTATGTTAACGTACTGGTCACACTCATAAGAATATGTCCATGTAACAAATAGCCGTTGTTACGTAAACCCACTGTGTTTCGGCAAGAGGTGGGTTTCTTAAACGTTGAGCCAAACCTAGAGTGTAGGTGCTCTATAGTTTGAGGCGGTTCGAACGAACACACATGATCTATGAGATATCACACATTTTATTTCAGAATGGTGGAAATAAATTCAAAATTAGAGCGGGGCTATAGGATAAAGTTCATCTCGCATTTCTTGTGTCAAACACTTTGCTATCTGGATCTGAAATTAAAAAAAAATATATAAGATTTAGACAACACAGCTATTTTAGATATATGTCAACGATCTATTGAGGCATCTATTTTCTGAGGCAAACGGGTGCCTTGTTTCTTCTCAAACGATCGACTATAGCATACGGTATGGCTGCAGAACGAAAGTGGTTCTTTTGACACTTCTGTGCAAAAATATATAAATAAAAAGAATTTATTATTTAATACTTGAAAATGCCACTTGGTTGAGCAGTCCTTTACACGGACATGCTTACGTTATGAACCAATACATACTACATGGTTCTACTTGGCAAAGTCTGTAGGCAAATTCCTGAGATAACAAAAAATGTGTGTACTGTATCAACATGACAGGCGTTTGTATATTTAAGGCTATGACTATATAACCGCAATGACTTCAGCACCCAATTGCGTAAAGTCATTCTTCGATATAAAAAGATTGGGTACAACATAAATGTTATACGACAGACTGCATGCATGGTAGTTAACCCAATCACGGTTGACAACTTTTCTTCCCTCTTTAATTGCACGCTGGTGGGTCAGGCCTCAGATTCTATGACCGTTCTAGCGTAAAGGCTTATGTTGGTTGGTACCGGGTGCTCTGTCTCTGGTCGGGTCAACCGGGGTCTTACTGTTGGTCTTCTTTTGCTCCAGTATTTCAGTGGTTTCTTGTTGTCGGGTCCTCACCGTTGTTTCATCTCTGTGGTTGTATATTTTTTTGTATTCACGGCGCCCTGGAATTAGTTTCCGCTGACCGTTCCAAGGCAGTTCTTCTGTCACGGTTTGTTTTTGTTGTGGTTTGTCTTTGGTTGTTTGTGTCGCTTGTGTTATTTTGTTTGTGATAGCCTATGGGCCATTATGTGGTACAGTAACTGTTCTTTTGGCTATCCGCTATTGGTGTTTCCATTAGGGTCTGTTGTTTCATGTTTGTGTTTCTTTCCCTTTTGTGTCTCTGACTGGAGCTGTCGGTTAATTATATCGATTCCTGATAATTGCCTCCACTTCCATTTTTCATAAGGTAAACATCACAGATTAATGCCCCCGCCCATCGGGGCTTGAAGAAAAAGATGGCCTGCATGATGCTTCCACGCAGGGCTGAAACCAACCGCACACGAGTACTGGTCAACCGCTTAGAGGATCAAAGCCGTCCAAGGTAAAGCGATGAGAGTCGAACGTCCTTGCTTATAAACCCTATTGATTTCATTGGTTTCATTGGGTGATATGGCTTGGGATGTCATTTAATCTCTTTGGCGGGTAAAAGTCCCATAAAATTGGAAGCAACCTCTCTAAAATGACCGATACAGTGTTGACGGGGACGTGTTCACCTTATATCTCTTATTTCTGTTCATCCAAGCCATGGTGTGAAAGTATTGTCAATGACAAGTAATCTGCAGGATTTCTGTTGAAACAAATTATGACCTTCTTAAAGTACAATTAATATGAATAAAACCATACTCACTTCAAGATATCATATGCCATTGACGGCCCGTATGCAAAATTCGACCTCAAAAAGAAGGACCCGGTTTAAAAATGATTCAGAATATAGTTCGCCCGGAATTATGTCCCTCTGCCAAGGGTCTTAGATATATTCTTGAAGAGAATCAGGCACTTCATTTTGCCAGAACCGTGTTTTAGTGCGGAGAGTTATTGAGTCCTAGTTATAGTAATAACGAAAGCAAAATAGAAGTTGAGGCAATGATCAGGAACCGATACAATTAACCCACAGCTCCCATCAAAGACACCAAAGGGAAAGAAACACAACATGAAGCAACAGACCCCAACGTAAAAACCAACAGCGGAAAGCCAAAAGGACAGTGATTTTCCCACAAAATGGCCAAAAGGCTATCCAAAATAAAATAATATAAGCGACACAAACATCCAAGGACAAACCATAACAAAAATAAACCGCGACAGAAGAACCGCGGTCAGCGGAAAGGAATTCCACTGGGGGGTGCTTAAATCGATTTTGAGTGGTCACAATCCTCGCCTTAAACCTGCCTAGGCAAATGGTGCGACTTAGACCGTCCATGCATATAAACCCTTTCGGTTTCATTGGGAGGCAGGGTTTGAGATGTCATTTTTTCTCAGTATCGGGTAAAAGCCCACAAAATTGGAAGCAACATCTCCAAAAGAACCTTAATGGTGTTGACGGGAACGTTATACCCCGAATCAATCAATCAAAAACCTTGCTGACACCATTCAGAGAAAATCTTCCATCTAGCAGAACAGACCATGAGAAGACTCTTTGCGTAATTAAGAGATGCATTTGATTTCTGACACATTGATGGATAAAGAAGTGCTTTGTACTAATATAGTGAAACAAATAGAAGTGAAGGCAATGATCAGGAATCGATACAATTAACCCACAGCTCCCATCAGAGACACCAAAGGAAAGAAGCACTAACATGAAATTGGCCAATTGGCTATCCAAAACATAATAATATAAGCGATACACACATTCAAAGACAAACCATAACAAAAATAAACCGCGACAGAGGAATCGCCTTGGAACGGTCAGTGAAACGAATTCCACTGGGAAATTTTAATCGATTTTACGTGGCCACAGTCCTCGCCCTTAATTCCGTCGCGATTTAGACAAATAATTTGTTCAGTCCGCATGAAGGCCTCCTAACATATCAGTGCAACATCTCCGTGAACACAAAAATCAAACAACTACATAGATGAAACCACGGTGAGGAGTCGACGGCAAGAAATGCTGGAACAAAAGAAGAGTTAGACTCCGATGGGCCCAACCAGAAACAGAACATCAGGCACCATCCAACATTACAAAAAAAATAAAAACTCTAATTCTCAATAAGCCTTTACGCTGCAACCGTCATAGAATTTGAAGCCTGACAAGAATCAAAACGTCATGTAAACGCTTTTTGCTACTTCAAGAATGGCATTTGCCTGTTTATGGCAAATGTATCTACACTTTGTTCTTTGTCGCTCAGGAGGCCGACGACAGTCTAACCTGCCACAGGAACATTCTGACAAGATCAACTGACCTATTCAACAGAATATGGTCGGCTCATTAGCGTATGCTAAACAATAACAACCAGAATACAAAACAAACGAAAAACTTACCTCTGATACATAGCCAAAGAAACTATCTACGCCAAGTTCATTCCGGCAATGTGCAAATCTCAGACCACCCCGGCTGATTGTTAGTGGTCCTACAAAACAAAAAGCAAAACAAAAATAAAATCAATATATTTTGATTGGAACCCAAACATCCGACCTGTACATCTTTAACAAACCTGTTTACCCCCACCCCCTGCTTTTCTAAGTCACTTCATGCAGATTCGTATAGAGCTTAAAAATTGTGCACATCTATAATACATTACTTACCTCTGCTATAAACATAGGCTTTGGGTATTCAATAAAAGAGCATTACATTTGGCAATTCTAACAAGTGCCCTCAGTCGAATAGTATGTTTTAAAATAAATGAAGAATATACAACAAAATCAAATGTAAAAATAGTAATAATAGAGCCATGCAAGACAGACGATAATGTGTGTTTCCTATGTAAAACCAACTACAGTGAAACCTCGATAACTCAAACAAGGATAGCTCGTTTACCATGACTAATTCGAAAACGTTATTGGGTCCCTAGAGAATCCATTCAATACCTTAAGACAGCCATATATTTGGATTTTAGGGAGGGTTTCCCGCTTGATCTGTTAAAGGTATGATGTGTGGACTCATAAGAATCGCCTCAATGAGGCGATTCTAATGAGTACACACAGCATACCTTTATTTCATAGATGATTGTAGAGATATAAAAGTGCAAAGTGATCCCCATTATACTTCATGACCTGAAACTATCAGTACTGAGTAAACCTCAGTATTTCGAACTACCCCTATTTCGAACAAATTGTCATGGTTCCAAAGGTATTCGAGTTATCGAAGTTCGACTGTTTTTGTAAGGCGAACAGAAAAACACAGTTGAAATACTTTTAAAAACATACTGAGTCAAAAAAGTTCCTATACATAAAATTGCTTCTGTTACCATAGTTACTACAAATAAAAAACACACAAAATTTGTTTTGTTTTAGTGAGAGGAGTCATTTTACCATCTAAAAGTCCATACTGTTTTTGCTCATGTAAACTCGCCGGCCTGGGCTATTGTTTTAAACACCCAAGGGGTCACTGTAACAATTTCGCAGAATAAATCATTGCAAAGGCCAAGATTTAACAGCATTAAAAATTTCACTTAGCGCAAGATTTCTAATTTTTGATACATGTAACATTTTATTAGATACCCTGTGTGTCTATTTACAAAAGGTTTGTAACTTTAGTTCCATTCGCTAAGAGAAACAGACGATCGCGTATAGGCCTCCCATTCTTTGAAGTTGTGTGCAAAATGCTGATTTCAATTGAAACTCCATAGAAAATTGCAATTGGTAGTGCTACATGCTACACGAATTTTCTACATTATTTTCTATCATGATTTACAGCAATGGGGGCAACAAAGCGCTTTTTAAAGAAACTGCATAAACTGAATGACAGGTATAGAAACAGCAACAGTTTGAAAATTGCTATATTTTTAATTGAAAGGGAGATAATCTGAGAATTTCACAAATTAAAGCTTTGATTGTAAGGCAAGATCATGCGATATTGGAAATGTAAAGTGAGTTTCGATGATCAGTGGTCATGATCTTTCATCTCTGACAAAAAATGATCATCTGCGCATGCGCAATGCCAAATTCCTGGCAAAACATTTCTAGGCACATATTGCAAGACAACTCTTGAGCAGAATAGTATGGGCAAATGTAAATGTTTGCATTTTGTAGCTAAACGTCCGAGTCGCATTTTACAACCACGCTTAGCTAAATGGCTGCCGGATAGCTACTGGAATTTACCCGGAAGTTGGTATAGTTTCTTTTTTGACTGGGTATATTTCACTGCCCCGTTCAGTTATGTGTGACATTGATAAGATATTATCGACCCTTTTGACATAGATAAATTAACATGAAATGGCCAAATATATGAGTTATAATACGTAATGAGTCAATGCATAAGACTAGAGAAGATAATTATTGTATTGCTCTTGCATAAAATTTAACTAATAATTGTGTATAGCAATGCTCAGAGTAATAAGAAGTGTGTAGTCCTATTCGACAATCAGTCATGGAGTCGGCAAGTCCAAACAAAAACATGTGCAATTACAGATTTGCCTTTTCACGACAAGTTATTCTATAATTAAATAGCAGCAACATATATTAATATCAATATTTATGCAAAGTATGATTAGATTATAATAATATTACCGGTATCATCACTCTAGATATGTAAAAAAAAAAAAACTACAACAACAAAGTACAGTCAAACTTCAACGGCTCGAACACATAAGGAACCACGGAAATCTGTTCGATACAGGGGTAGTTCGAACCACTGAGGGCTACTGCCAGGGGGCATAACGATATACTTTAGGACATCGTTTCGGTGTTCTACACTGTAAAAGGCGATTCTAATGAGTACACGATAAGGCGATTCTAATGAGTACACACAGTATCCATTTGTAAGATATAAGACGAAAATATCCAAAATGTTACCCTTCCTATTTCTTATTTAGAGAAATTCCCTAGGGTCTCAAGAACGGGTTCGACTCAGACATGGTAAATGAGCCATCGGTGTTCGAGCCATCGGTGTTCGAGCCATCGAAGTTTTACTGTATTACGGTCAAAAGTGTCATTGACATCTTTAAAGGAATCACAAAAGGGAATTACTATAACAACATTATTGTGGCAGCAACATCTCGTGTATATCAACATTAATGCAAAATATTATAAGATTCATAATATAATTGACCAAGATATGCAGGAAAATCAAAATGTTATGGACAAAAGTGTAACGAACAACTTTTAAAGCATCACGCAAACACGCCTATACAAATACATTGCCACCTTTATCGCCGAAAAATGAAAATTTTATGATGAAAATTTGTGATATTTTTCTTATTTCTGCTAAAAATATAGATTGTGGGCACTCGTTAGAACCGCCTCGATGAGGCGATTCTAACGAGTACCCACAATCTATGTTTTAGACCAGAAATAAGAAAAATAAGGTATACCCCCGGAAACCCCAGTTATACTATATAAAAGTGGGGTTCAAGGGGGTCAAAATTAAATAGGCGTGTTTTCGTGATGAATTACAAAGGAGATAACCATAACAGCATTAATCTCTCGGCCTTCTTTTTCTGCGAAAGCAACATCTCATGAATATCAATATTTAAACAAAATATGACGAGATTCTAAACATCATTAATCAAGGTACTCAAACCAAAGTATAACGGACAAACGGATAAGCAGAAGTTATAAAAGTGGAATAACTATAACAGCGTTGATCCTGCCACCTTCATTTTTCTCTTGCAATTAACATGTATGCAACAGCATTCATATAAATGCGGTTCCTAATATTACCAATCAAGATATGCAGGAAACCAAACTGTTACGGGCAAACGGACGGACGTATCCACAAATACATATGTGGCTAGGCACTCTGTGGCAAAAATCATTAAAGGGCTACTGATTTTAATTGCCTGATACCTTCCACCCTAATGTACCCACGAACTTTGATGTGTCATTTTGCCACATAATGTATGGAAAAGTTGTCCATAGCTATCGTTCTATTATGTGGCTAACCATTTATCCACATTTGTTATGGAATACCTGTTCAGAGATATGTGGCTATCCATATAACCACATTAGGTATGGATTATCTACCAATAGTTATGTGACTAGCCATTTTAGCCACATTAGGTATGGATAACCTGTCCATAGTAACGTGGCTAGCCTCTTATGACATTTATGCCACTTACAAATAAAAATGCGGATCGTCAGCCACATAAGTATCCAATCAAGGGAACGGAGACTATATATTTTGTAAACTTACTAAGGGGCTAATGAATTTCAGTGGCTTTCCAAAATTGTAAATCTGTGCAGGCCTATTCAAATAAACTGGTACAAGGGTACTTGGACGTCAATAGAAATGTATGGCTATCAGCTTACACATTAAAATGTCTTTATTTAGCCAGAGTAAAGTAGAAGTAAAACAAAGATCAGGAATTGATACAATTAACTTACTCCACCCATAAAAGACACCAAAGGGAAAGAAATACAAACATTAAGCGACCAGACCATAATGGAAACCTAAACAAAATGGAAACAGATAAGTATGGATTACTTACCTGTTTCTTTTGCTTATGTGGATAGGCTCTTATCATCTTATGACAATTCTGCCACTTAAGTGTCAAAATGCGTGGGAACGGACGGACGGACGACACTACGGGAGGAAAACGTGGAAACAGTATACGTACCCCACTTCGTATGGGGAGGGTATAAATGCCGCAACGGATAACATGCACAAATATGACATGCCTACCTGAAAACTGAGAGTATGATGTATCAACAGGCAGAGCCTTGTTGTTAGGCTCTAATATACTGGCGACTTTCTTTCCATCATAGATCATTGTATACCTATACAGAGTATCTATCTGCAATTAAAGTACATTGTATACATTAATTAACTAAAATAGTATATACAGTCGAACTTCAATGGCTCGAACACCCTTGGGACCTCGAAAATCTGTTTGAGACAGGGGTAGTTCAAGCCACTGAGGTTTACTGTCAGGAGGCATAACGAGATACTTTCAGACATCTTTTCGGTGTTTTATAATGAAAATGTATGCTGTGTGTACTCATTAGAATCGCCTCATCGAGGCGATTCTAATGAGTACACACAGCATACATTTACAAGATGAAAGACTTAAATGTCCTTAATTATGCCCCACTATTTCTTATGTAGAGGATTTCGCTAGGGGCCCAAGAATAGGTTCGACCCAGCCATAGTAAACGAGCCATCGGTGTTCGAGCTATCGACGTTCTACTGTACATTGTATACATTAATTAACTAAAATAGTATATACATTGTTCAAAAGAATACTTTTAAGTCGGAGTCCAAGGTCCGATGTTTATTTAATTCTCTCCGGCCAAATGCAAGCAACCTCTGTATATTCGCAATAGCAAAAAAACTTGTATCAGTAAAGTATCAAAAAAACATGATAACATTCGACTGTAATGTGATTTCCTGTATTTATTCTTTGCTAGGGCAGTTTACTACACGGAGGAACTTGAGCATAAAGTGTAAAGACCTGAATCCGGAAGTTTTATAGTACCTAAATCCTGAAGGCTATATACACTTTCATCTTTATATAAAACCGGTTATTGCTACACGGTATTTGGATTACATCATTTAAAGACCGATCACAAAAATATTGAGTATATAGAAAAATTACCATTTATGGTCTGCTTTTGAGTCAAACGATCTAGTTGTTATTCGTTCCTGGTGTAGTATACACTATGAGGTTATGCACGAAAGTAATCATGAAGTCCATCTCTTAGAATTCTTAAAAACATCAACAGCTTCAAGATTCTGTTAGAAAATCTATAAAGTCTGTATTGAGTATCGGGAATGACAGTATTCAACAGTCTACATGCATTGTGTTTGACCCAATCACGGTCAGACATGCTTTCCGTTTTTAAGGCAAGTCGGTGGATCGGGGTTCAGGCTCCATGATGGGTTTGGCTCAAAGCTATTTATCAGTTTGCCGGAGTGGAAATTTTATGACAATTGCTTAGTCCCACTGCTGGATTTCTTTTTGCTCCGGTGCTCCTGTGGCGTTTCACCGGATGGCTCAGCGAGTTTTACTGTCGAGCCTATATCCTAATACCAACTTGGCTTTAATTGCGATTTCTTCGTTTACAGAGTCGATTCCCTGATGAGTTAGCAACCAAATATTTACTTGGTTGAACCACAGAGAAAGTGAGGATGAGGGTTGGGATCCCTTAAAGTTAACTTAAACCCACCCGTAATTTTAATGACCGTTCCAAGTCGGTGCCTTTGCTGTGGGCCCTTCATGTTTGGTTTTTATGGTTCTGATTTTTTCCCTTATCATATATGTTGTTACGTTGATGATTCTGGTTCTGCCCACGTTTTGGTTGTTCATTTTAGTTACGTTTGCCCTTCCAGTTTAATGTTTGATATGTTGGTGATTCTGATTCGTCACCCCCTTATGTATATTGATCTTCCTGAGTTAGGTTTTAGCTAGTGCAGCATTTGACCGATTACGTGGTGGTGTCTGAATCCAAATGACACAAAATTATAAGTCTATAGAGCTGTGGTGCTGTCAACGCTATTGTATATATGTGAAACATGGACAATTTACCAACGGCACGCCAAAAGACTGAATCACTTCCATACTAGCTGTCTTAGAAAACACTTGAAGATTAAGCGGCAAGACAGGATTCCAGCCACCGAAGTCCCGAACAGGACATGGATGCAAAGTGTACATACTCTTCTGAAATCAGCACTGTTAAGATGGACAGGCCATGTTACCACAATGCCTGAGGACCGTTAGCCAAAGAAAATTCTCTATGGAGAACTAGAAATGGGCAAACGTTCCCAATGCAATCTAATGAAGCGCTACAAGGACGACCTCAAATATGTTCTAGAAAGCGTTATCCTTTGGAAGCAAGGAATACACCACAAAACTGGAAATATGGATTGTACATGTTTTCTGGGCCAGACTAGCTAGTTTCGGCCAATAAGGCCTCATCATTGACCCTCAAATTGTGTTCAAAATTCCACAATGGAATCGATGATCCCAATAAAAACACTATGATGTAGGGCAGGGAGACTTTTTACGTCCGCCACACATTCCCAGACACCAGCTGTAGTGACGTTAAATATGTTCTAGAAAGGGTTATCCTTTGGAAGCAAGAATACACCAAAGAACTGAAAAATATGGAGTGTACATATTTTCAAAGCCTCCCTCAGGGACTTTACATTTCAACAGAGTCGTGGGAACAAATTGCACAGGACAGAGCAAAGTGGCGAGGTCTCATCAAAAGGGGTGCCGATGAATATGAGGCAAAAAGAATCAGTGAAGGTGAGCAGAAACGCGTATAGCGCAAAGGCAGAGCTAAGGCTTCACCAACAGAGCTGTCTTCCTCTAGACTCTGTTGCTCTATTTGCAACAGAGAGTTCAGAGCTAGAATAGGTCTCACCAGCCATCTTATAACAAACAAATAGTAGCATTTCTCAACTATGATTAAGATTGGTCATTGTCAGTAATGGCAGACGCACTTTTATTATTTATTATTATTTAGGTTTTGCTATTCCGAGCCACCATCTGTTTGGAAAAGAGCTGTTGATTCGGTTTACCTGTTGTCCATTTTGTTTACTGTCGTCACTCCATGTTTTGACTTCTTTTCCTAGTGATATTGTGGAAAGAATTTGGGATCTGATTGTATCAGTTCCTGGTCGTTTCTTTTAATTTTCTAATGATAAGTCCACTGCGACCTTGATCTTGAAAATCGATAGGGTTCATTCTGTCCCATGGAAAACATTTGTGGAAAGTTTGATGTTTTTATGATGATAGTTTTGTCTTCCCTCCTGTTCAGATCCCCTTCCCCCTCCACACGACAACAGACACACTTACACACGGCAGTGATGCTACGTCCCCATCGCAACTTTGTAACGAAGGAATAACAAGTCAAGAAAAAACATCTTTACCTCCTGTAGCTGACTGGTTTTACCCGGCATGTTAAACCTGACAATCTAGAATGTTTTTATTCACAAAAACATACTGAGTATAGATTCGGAAGAAGATAGACGAGGAGCAGCCTTGGTAAGTGTTACATTACCGAGACAGCCAACAGATAAGTTTTTAAAGTTGGACAAGAACTGCAATCCTCGCAAAAGGAGAGGTAGTTGGGAATGGCCGAACATCCGTTTCGTTAAGGCTTAAAGTCTTGGTGGTAAAGCTTGCTTACCAAGTAATAATTACTTTGCGCTGACGCCTGATAACCCTTCCTTCTGGTATCATGTCTGTTGGCATCATAAAAACACGGCTATATAATTATGACACTACTGAAACCTACTTTTATATAGTAAAACTGGGGTTTAAAGGGGTAAACCTTATTTTTCTTATTTCTACCCTAAAATATAGATTGCAGGTACTCGATGAGGCGGTTCCAATGTGTACCCACAAACTATATTCTGAGGAGGAAAAAATATCACAATTTTTATCTCTTTTTTTCAGCTAAAAATATACAATGTATTTGTATATGTGTGTTTTCGTAATGGGTCTGAACATTCTATCACGTAATTCGTCTACAAACTAGAGCTGTCAGTGAAACTGACTAGGGCCCCGGCAGCGCTATCAGAGGAGTAGAAAAATTTTTGGACGGCCAGACGGACAGACAGACGGACGGACAGAGTGATTACTATAGGGCACCCGCACTTTCAGTGCGGGGCCCTAATTAATGAAATTTGATTATGACCACTACTACTTTCTTCACTTAATTCTTTTTCATCTTTCTCCATTGTCCTTTTCTTTCATATACATGCCATTTTGCCACATTGAACTTCATCTGCGATTGAAAGTCTTTTCCAGATTTTGACAAACACCATTGTTGTCAACCACGAACATATTCGAGTCCAAAGCTCGAAGAATCACTTACGACTATCTATCTTACTTCCTACCTGATATTGCATATCATGTTGTAATGAGGCTTCTTCAGATGACAATTTTAGAGTCATATTCCCATCTCGATCGGACAACTGCTTCAACGAAATTTCTAAAGTCGGTGTGTTTGTCACCTTCATATATTCGCAGCTTGACAGCAACACTTGAGTCCTCGTTGATCCTTTACTGGGCTTTAGTATTATCTGAGGAAAAAAGAAAGAAAACAATCAAGCTTGCTTGAAATTTCAAGACTGTGTTTATGGTGTATTACGATATTGTCTGGCTCATAAAATAAAAGTTGTGATATCTCCCCTTACGTGTTTATTTTTCTCCAAACATTAATTAAACATCCTCAATAAGGTGGCTCTCATGGGTACCCATAATCAATGTTTTGAGACTAAACAATAAAGAAAAACAGTAGTGTTCCATTGTAAATACACGTTTTCTGTAAATAAAGCATGGTACTAAGGGTGTAGACAATGGCGCATTTACATGAGGTGGCGAATTTACCTAACGAGGAGAAAATACTTATGGCCCCGAGGCTCGTTGCTACCTCAAAATGCCTCCGTGTCGAATTCCTTAGGCTCGTGGCTGCCCAAATTGGACAGGATCTTGTGTGTGAAGGGCGAATCCCCCTAGTCCAGTATATTTTCGGCCTCGGAGAGTACTGCGATGGTATTAATTATAAGATATTCTTTTGAAACCATAACACCGTGGGCCAAGGAATCGTCATAGACCCTCCGCAAATGCATCATGTAAAACTCGTTAATCTCTGTGGATGACTTTTGCGGCTAGCGACTTCACAGGTAGTGCAAGAAGTTTAAATGTTTTCCTTAGCTTTTGTACAAAGTTCATTAAAGGAATATGTTGGAACACTCGTCCTACCGGTCTCACGTTCAAACAGCTTCCTTGGGACTCGGCAAATATTAATATATTATAAAATCCATGGGTGATCTCTATAATAATTCGACATCTAAATAAGACAAATAAATCAGATTGTGTGAACTTGGCTTTGGATTCGCGGCTTGGAATATCGATTTTGCCTAACATTCACTAATATTCAATTATACTTTACTACTACGGAATAAATCCAATTCCAAACTCCATACTCCAGACTCCAAGCCAACTTCATACACTTAATAAATCACCGTGAATTACTGAGCTCACGCTGTACATGTAAACAATAATTTTGGGCCGGTCATGAGAAAAGCTATCGTTGGCGTTTGCGACCAGGGGCCAGTTGTTCAAAACTAACGACGTCGTTAGTTAATGTATCGTTAAAACTTTGACCATTTATTATGGCAAATATGCTAATATTTTTGCAGAAAAAATGTGAGCAGCTTTTGCTTCCGCAAAAGCTGCTCACATTTTTTCAGCAAAAATACCAAAATTTTACATATTAAACTTGCTAGAAGAGTTAACAATATGACCACTAACGAGCTCGTTAAGCTAACGATGCTTTGAACAACTGGGCCCAGGACTCACACCAATCAGCTGGAATGTCTAAATGTTAGATACAGAAATAAAGTAGTATTGCAGTGGACATAAACTTGCTGATCTAACTTCCGAGAATGCGTAGTCTCCATTACGATAACACACTCGTGCGATATAGTGCAATTTTTACATTTCCAGAATGGCTACTTTTCTGACGAAAATCTGTGATATTTTTCTTATTTATACTGCAAACATAGGTTGTGGGTACTCGTTAGAACCGCCTCATTGAGGCGGTTCTAACGAGTACCCACAACCTATGTCTTGGAGCAGAAATAAGAAAAATATTGTTTACCCCCGTAAACCCCAGTTTTCTCTATATAAAGTGGGGTGTAAGGGGGTGTTCATTTCACGGACTTGTTCACGTGATGCGTCAGCACCTTAGTTGTATGCAAATGACAAAAACAGCCGAAATGATACCGGACACTTGTATCTTTGTAAACATCCCCTTTATTGTACGAGAAATGCTGTTTGTGTTAGGGTTTCACATATAATAGGCAAAGAACACTTACACGTAAGTAAAACTGATAAGGTGCCTGAGTTCCGAAAAACGGTATATTTATTCCAGTGGTACCATCCCACATTTTCTGCATATTACCTCGGCCCTTCTCACCCTGTCCGTATTCTCCAATCATAAGCAAGGCCGCCGTCACCTGGCCGTGATTCTTTAGATCCGGAAGTTTGGCATGAATTGCAGGTAAACAGACTGCAAATTGTGAACAGAAAATAAAGATGTTATTCCCGACGAAATGTATGATACCAATCTTTGGCGAGTTTTGTAAATTTTACAGGAAATGATCGCTATTGTGTGATTATTTTTTTTCATAAAATGTAGGTTATTTTATTTACTGGAGTGCATCATGTTTGATCACATATGTAATAACACCTAGCTACTGGATTGGAGGAAATAGTAATGGCTGCCCCCAGAAACGTTGCAATCCACCGTTTTGCATATAAACTCAAGTTTCGATGTGAACTGATATACAACAGATATTAAATTTTATCTATTCAAGCGAGATAAAATTGAATAGCTGTTGTATAGACACATCCAAACACTACGTCATCACTCAATAATACTATTTGACGGGACTTACCGGTGGTGGGCAAAAAAGTCTTTGGCCGTATGTCGCCATTGTAAATGCGGTGTTATTTTCTGTAAACTTGTATTTTTTTTTGGAATCGAAACGACAAAATTGACCTTTAAACTTTTAAAATAGACATGTCTTAGCTAGTAATTATTGGTTTCTAGAATATTTGAGGATGTTTTGATGATAATTACCTGTTAAACTTAGGCAGGTAACGAGGCGGGAAGGTCTTAATTATTTGTAATAAAAATACGCAAAACGGATGACAAAAAATGCGGAAGATGCAGGAATGAAGTCAAGATTTAAAGTTTAATTCGATCGATTTTCTGTAACAGTCAACTAAAATATGCCCACAATATTAAACCTATTTACAATGTGTTTATATGGAACCAGCGGCTTTTTGCCAACTACGAAAGATCGTTATCGAAAGGAAAAGTAGTTTTGCGCATGCGCAATGACAAGTAAACAATGTCACGTGTCAAAACACTGGATTCGTCTATACCCGTCCACACAGGGACAGATTGTATATACAGACAATTGAACGCATTCAATGACTCCGGATATATTGTGTGCCTGTATCCCCACCCTCTCCCCCAACATACCCCGCTTGGTTATTTTTTTTTTTCATTTCGTATCTCACTATTTTCGCATTATCTCTGTACTTATTCAGCATGTTAAATGAGTAAAAGTCGCCACTAAAGATATAATTACAGGATGTTCAGGAGAAGAACACTGTAAGCTGCAGTTTTCGTTTTAACCATTTCAATAAGTCACTATTTGTATAAGTGTATGAATTTTATGTTGTAAACCTATCTGAATAAAATATATTTATACTAAACTTGAATGCACTGTTCATGGGGGTAGTCATTACTATTACCTTCATTTGAGAGAGCTTCCTTTGAAAATTTCATAAAAATGTCAATATTCCACCATTAGTAAACGCGACGTCGTTAAGGACGTCGCACATGTAATGTTACGGAGCGTAGCTAACTAATTTGCATATATAATCTGCTAGTGGATTGTTGAATTTATTACATGGCATTATTACATTCTCAGACTCGGCGTCATATGATAAATACAGAATATTTTAAGTTCACCACAACACAACTGGTGTTAAAGGAATGTGTAGCGGACGTAAAAACTCTTTCTGTCCTTTATCATAGTGTGGGTTATATTTTCTACTTCTTTGGGATCATTAGGAATTTTGAAAATATTTGGGGGTCTTTGATGGCCGAAACTAGCTAGTCTGGCCCAGAACATCTTGTACACTCCATGATTATAAGTTCAGTGTCGTAGTCTTTGCTTCCAAAGGATTACCTTTTTCAGAGCATCTAACACCATTTTGCCGTTATTCGTTGTATAAAGAGAAAACTGAGGTTAACAGGGGTATACATATTTGTTTTTTCGTATTTCCGCTCGAAGGCATTGTTGCGGGTACTCGATAGAACCGCCTTAATGCCTTAATGAGGCGGTTCTAACAAACAACTACGTTTGCAGTATAATCACGTGTTTTCATCGGAAAAGTAGCCATTTTGGAGATGTGAAAAAATGCACTATGTCGCACATGTGTGTTTACGTAATCATGAAAGAAGAAAAACTGCTCTTCAGAAACTTAGGAGTGAAGGGAAACTCCCCGTGTTTTTTTTTGTTTTTTTTCTGTGTATTAGTCCTTGCTATCAAAGTATTTCCTCTTTACAGAACATTTTAGTTCACCACAATTGGTGTTCATCACAAAAACACACCTATATAATGTTTACCCTCTTATAACCCACTTGTATACAGTAAAACTGTGGTTTACAGGGGTATACATTATTTCGCTTATTTCTGCTCAAAAACATAAATTTTGGATACACGTTAGAACCGCCTCGCGGAGGCGGTTCTAACGAGTTCCCACAATCTATATTTTGAGCAGAAATATGAAAAAATATCTTTTACATGAAAATTTTCATTTTTTGGTTGTAAAATTTCCAACGTATTTGAATAGGCGTGTTTTCGTAATGTATAGTAATGTGTAATGACGGTCTTATTCTTGAAGATTGCTGATTCCACTGTGAAATTTTGAAAATGATTGAGGGGGAGTGTTTGAGTTTTACGTCCCACCAACAGCTAAGGTCATACGGAGACGGGACCTCGGTTTAAATACTTATCCGAAAGTCTGGAGAAGCTCGGGACCGATCCTGCGACCGCT
The DNA here is from genome assembly GCA_963580285.1 of Lucinisca nassula. NCBI lineage: Eukaryota > Metazoa > Mollusca > Bivalvia > Lucinida > Lucinidae > Lucinisca > Lucinisca nassula. Next base: position 43,856,877 of record OY757025.1, on the reverse strand, counting down.
GGTTTACAAGGTGAATAGCGTAACCACTGCACCACGGAGGCTTCTGTTTAAGGGTCACTGATGAGACAATATTGTCCGACAGTAGCTTGCACGACCCTAAAATCTTGTACACCTCAAGGTTTTCAGTTCCGTGTTTTCGTCATTGTTGCCAAAAGATGACCTTTTAACTCTTATCCTGCTGTTCACGACAACCCCTATCTTTCCAAACAGTGTAGATCCAGATCATGGCGTCTGAAGAAGAAGCAATCTGATCAGGATCTACACTGTTTGACATTCAGTTTATGAATTTGTAGGAATAAATTACATCAAGTAATCTTATTGGTGCAAAGTCTGAGATGGGTGTGGCTAAAATGAATATTCAGCAGGATAAGGGTTAATTGAAAAAAAAAAGAAATAAATAATCTTACCTGATGTATCCAATGAAAAGTTAGGGTCTCTGTCGCAGACGCAGTTCTTAAAAATGGTACCAACAGGACACGGCATAATTTGGTTGTTAGCCAACGTGTTGTTGTATAGGGTCTTGTCTCCAGCTACTGGTAGTGAAGTGCATTCTGTAAGAATGTTTCAAAAAGATATAATCATTACGATAACACGCCCGTTCGACATACTGGATTTTTTTCACATCTCCAAAATGGTTACTTTTCTGAAGTAAATCCTTGATATTTTTCTTATTCATACTGCAAACATAGGTTGTGGGAACTCGTAAGAACCGCCTCATTGAGGCGGTTCTAACGAGTACCCACAACGTATGTCTTGGAGCAGAAATAAAAATAATGTATAGCCCCGTAAACCCCAGTTTTCTCCATATAAAGTGGGGTTTAAGAGGGTCTTCAATCCCCGGACTTTTTCACGTACTGAAAAGCTAATCAAATTCTAAAGCAAAACTGTACAAACATTCATAGATTCATCACGTATTGCAGACGCTGGTTGGAACAATTGTCAAAACTATTGCCCCTATGTTTTGTGGACGACCTGATGAACAAATGCCCGAGACCGAAGTGCAATTAAGCAGACAGGCTCATTATGTATGTTTTCCTGTGTGATGTGAGCCTATCGAGCCCGTGCTCATCGGGGCTTGAAGAAATAGATGGGCTGCCTAGTGCTTCTACGCAAAGCTGAATCCAACCGCACACGAGTACTGGTCGGCCCCCGCCCATAGGGGCTTGAAGAAATATATGGGCTGCATGATGCTTCCATGCAGAGATGAATCCGGCCGGCACACTAGTACTGGTAAACCGCTTTGAGGATTTAAGCCTGTCCAGGAACCGCGGTGCGAGGCGGACCGTCCATGTTAATAAACCCTATTGGTTTCATTGGGCGACAGGGCTTGAGAAGTCTTTACATCTCAATGTCGGGTAAAAGTCCCACAAAATTGGAAGCAACGTCTCCAAAATGACGTTTACAGTGTTTACGGTGACGTTAAACCTCAAATCAAACAAAAACAAACAAACACGAGTACTGGTAAAAATGTAAGGCAAAGTGGTGCGAGTCGGACCGTCCATGCTTATAAACCCTGTTGCTTTCATTGTTCGACGGGGCTTGAGATGTCATTTCATCTCAATGTCGGGTAAAAGTCCCGCAAAATTGGAAGCAACGTCTCCAAAATGACCTTTACAGTGTTGACGGGAACGTTAAACCTCAAATCAAACAAACAAAGATGAGTCTGTCAGACGGCGTGTTTTCGAACTGTCATGTGTCGTTGCTTAGATCCGCTTCAACAGTGCTGTGCATCAAAATGATGGTAGCCGGAAAACAAGTCCAATCAACCATCCAATAATCAGTGATAAAGTTCACCCGGGTCATACTGGTTAAAACTCTCATAGCCAAAAAGGCATCAGAACACTTTATATAAGGGATTGTGTAATAATACGTGTTAGCTTATATATAATATGAGAATAATTGTAACAAACAAAGAACACCAAACTATTAAGCAGTCTGCCATGGTCAATACTTTTCACATCGTTCTTATAAAGAAAAAATACGACAGTACAGTCCAATACACCCGTTTTGTGACAGTGCGAATGGATTTGTTGTCAATGAAATATTTTTTTTTTTTACACAAAAACGCTTTGACTGAAACAATTTGTTCGATACTGTAGACGGTTATACATTGCAGTTTGAATCGAGCACAGCCACTCTATAGTCAAGATATATTTAAACATTCAACCAGGTTATCAAGTGCAAGAAATGAATACCCCTCTAAACCCCAATTTATATATAGAAAAGTTGGTTTACGTGGGTATTCATTATTTTCCTTATTTCTGCTCAAAAACATACGTTTTGGGTATTCGTGTATCCAATAAGTACTAACAATCAAAATCTGTACTAGAAATTAGAAATAAAATGTCTGAAAATGTTAGCTCTAGGGATAAGATAGGATGCATTTTGGCGCACGGGTGTGTTGCCGTAATGCGAACATAATTCTAATAAACAGCCCATTTCTAAATAGAAGGGAAGGCAATGATCAGTAATCGATTCAGTTGGTTTAAGCAATATTTATTCATTTCTTTTGACAAGTCAATGCAAACAGAACATGTACTATTTACAATGACAGGATTTGAAAACAAGCGAAACGTTTATCCTAATGAGTTCTAATCCAAGACACCAAACCTAACGAAAATCCACATCACGAAAACACGCCTATATAATTTTGACCCCCTTGAAAAACAGAAGTGAATGCAATGGTTTGGAATCGATACAATTCCCAGCAGACACACCAAGGGAAAGAAACACAAACATGAATCAACTAGACCCTAATTGAAACATCAATAGCCGAAAGCCAAAAGGCCAGTTACTTTCCCACAAAATGGCCAATTGGCTACCCAAAACAAAATAATATAAGCGATACACACACTCAAAGACAAACCATAACAAAAATAAACCAAGACAGACGAACCGCCTTGGAACGATCAGTGAAACGAATTCCACTGTGGGGGCTTAAATCGATTTTATGTGGCCACAATCTTCGCCCTTACTTCCGTCGCGATCAAGACAAATAATTTGTTCATCAGTGCAACATCTCCTTAAACACAAAAATCAATCAACCACAGAGATCAGTGAAACAACGATGAGAACTCGACAGCAATAAACCGCTGAAATGTTGGAGTAAAAGAAAAACCGGCCCACAGGCGTGCAATTAAAGAGGGAAGCAAAGTTGTCAACCGTGATTGGGTTAACTACTTGAACTCCTTATATACAGTAAAACTGGAGTTTACAGAGGTACACCTTATTTTTAATATTTCTGCAAATATAGATTGTGGTGTTCTCGTTAGAACCGCCTCACCGAGGCGGTTCTAATGAGTACCTACGATCTATATTTTAACCAGTAATAAGAAAACTATCACAATTTTTCATCTTAAAATTTTCGTTTTTTTTTTTTTCGGGGGAAAGTTTACAATGTATTTGTATAGGCGTTTTTTCCTTAAGAGAAAAGATAAAAACAATCACCGTAATTAAAAAATTAAAACACTACGGGCGGAAAGCCAAAAGGACAGTTTCTTTCCACGTTCCCATTGAATCGCCAAACGGTTATTCAAATTACATAATAAAAACAGGCCTATATAATTCTGACCCCACTGAACCTTCCTTTTATACAGCAAAACAGGGATTTATAGGGCGTTCTATTGAGCACAAAAAATCTATATTTAAGAGCAGAAATAAAAAAAAATAAGGTGTACCCCTGCAAACCCCAGTTTTACTACATGTACATAAAATTGGGGCTCAAGGGGGTCAGAATTATATAGGCGTGTTTTCGATATGTATAGCATAAGACGTGTCGCCATGGTTAACTCGAATTACCCCTGTCTCGCCCAAGTTTTCATGGCCCTAAGAACCCAAAGTCACTGAAATTCGACTGTATATAGACACTGATCAAGAATATAAGAATCTTACGTGGATGAGAGGGGTGGACGGAAAAATCCGTCCCGAGGGTCACTGTCCGGCATCACGAGGCTTGCCGAGTGATGCCGGACAGTGATCACGAGGGACTGTTTTTTCTATCCACCCCTCACACCCATGTAGGATTCTTTTTCTTGCATGTCTTCCATTTCTGAGCATTGCTGTTTGTTACTGCAGTCACTTCGATTACCGACGTCCGCCACATTGTGATGACACTACAGTGGTGTTTAGTTACGTCACGTAACGTGCTGTGACTTCAACATTAACGGCGGCGCATATGTGGTCGTATTAAACCAGTGCAATTATCAAACACGCGAGAATATTCGATCCAGTTCTATCCCAAGCTAAAACTAGGGATTTCCTTATCTGGTGTGCAAGAAAACAATTGACGAGTCTAATGTGCACCCTTGTAGTATGAGTAAAGTAACTAGCTCGCCTTAACTTTAAAATAGTGTCTGGGTCATGAAACTCTAAACCGAAGCAAAAATGCTTTCAAAAACGCACTTTCATTACGAAAACATATCTATAAAAATACATAGTAAATTTTATCGCCGAAAAATTGAAGATTTTAAGGTGAAAATTTGTGGTATTTTTCTTATTTCTGCTCAAAATATAGATTTTTGGTACAGGTTAGAACCGCCGCATCGAGGCGGTTCTAACGAGTACCCACAGTCTATACCCGCAGTCTATATTTTAGAGAAGAAATAAGAAAATAAAGTTTGCCCCTGTCAACACCAGTTTTACTGTATAAAAGTGGGGTTCAAGGGATGCAAAATTATATAGGCGCCTTTTCGTGATGCTGATCAAGAAAACAATTGACGACTTTGATGTACTCTCTTGTAGTAGGAGTAAAGTGACTGGCTCACCTTGACTTTAAAATAGTGTCTGGGCCATTAATCTCTAAACGAATCAAAAAAGCCTTCGAAGACGCACTTTTTTTCTCTCAACAAAGTAGCATGTACAAGGATATGGAACGGTATTTAGGTAAAAATTAGAATGTGAATGATGCACATTCCAATATGCGATTGTGGCCTTGCATTTTGCAAAATGCGCTTTCAATTATGTAATGTGCACTACGTATCTTGTATGATGCAGTTTCCGTACTATTTTAATGTTCATACTTAGTCTAGCAATTCATTGTTTGTCATTGCACTTTCAGGACTGTTCTTATCATTGCATTATGTAGCTTTTGAATTCCTCGCACTCTTTTTCAGTTTTAGGTTGGCCACATCCAGTATTCTTCGCTCTGACTGCATGTTTCATCATTAGGTTCGAAATTCCATTATCGATTTTGCAACCTGCAGTTCTAATTTTGAAGTACGGTGGCGCTAGTATCGTTCACGTGACAACAGTTCGTAATTTTTCGTTTCGCTTTTTTCCGTAAGAAAAAGAAGCGCGCCAGTTTCGGAACAAAGCGGGCGAGTAGTAGTGGTAGTAGTAGTAGTTGTTGTAGTAGAAGAAGTAGAAGTAGTAGCAACAGTTGTCGTGGCAGAAGCAGCAGCAGTTATAGCAGCAGCAGCAGTAGTAGTAGTAGCAGTAGTTGTTGTTGTTGTAGTTTATGTGAACAAAGAGTAATGGTTATTGGGATAGAAGTGGTAGTGGCAGTAATAGTGGTTGTAATACCACCACTACTACTACTACTACTACTACTACTACTGCTACTACTAGTAGTAGGTTGAACGTCCCCGTCAACACTGTATAGGTCAGTAGTAGGAGTAGTAGTAGTAGCAGAAAAAGTAGTAGTAGTAGTAATGGTAGTAGAAGTAGTAGTACAGTAGAAGCATAAGTTCTGTTTGTTCGTAAGAAGTCAACTCTATTTAGGTCATATCAAGCCTGTAAATTGTCCTGGGTAGGCTTATATGCAAGCGCTTATCCAGTAAAGCGACAGTGTTTCGCAAGAAACTAACAACTGCCCTTCTTGAATCAGCGAAATTGAGAGAAAAATCGTAGAAAAGATTACATGAGCAATCTCCAGGAAAGAATTTTGCCGACCCGGGATGTATCAAACCCGCGACCTCCTGATCGCCAGTTGGTCCCGCATCAAATTGAGTTAGGATGCCGGCTGTAGTGGTAGCAGTTGTAGAAGTTGTTGTTGTTGTTTGTATTTTCTGGAAACCGTTATGTTAATGGAGCAGACAGATTCCCTGATTACATTGAAATTGAGCTGTGATCGGGTCACATTCCCTGGTAAGGGGCCCAATGGGGGTAATTGGGAAGAATTGAGATTGTACGACCCGCAGAAAAAGCGACCGACTGAAGTCGGTTGATTTTCTAAGAGTGCCCTAAAATCACTGTGTCATTCTGCCATTCTGTCAGTCTGTCTGTCTGTCTGTCCGTCCGTAACCCGTTTGTGAAAATTGGAGATAGTGACTTAACCGCTTGGAATATTTAAACACTTTTTGGCATATTGATAGATATCAATGATATCTAACCAATGAACTTGCGAAATATTACATTCCATTTAGTATAGCCTCGCCGAGGCGAAAAATGTGAAATTTTTCGAACTGCTTCTCCTCGGAAACCGTTGGGCCGATTAGAGTAAAATTTCATATGGAGCCTCTATGGGATGAGGGGGAACCGAAATTTGCTCATTGGGTCCAGGTCACTTGACCAAAATGGCCGCCAAGCCATATATAGTCTGTCTGTCCGTCCGTAACCCGTTTGTGAAAATTGGTGATAGTGACTTAACCGCTTGGAATATTTAAACAATTTTTGGCATACTGATAGATATCAATGAGATCTAACCAATGAACTTGCGAAATATTACATTCCATTTGGTATAGCCTCGCCGATGCGAAAAATCGTTGGGCCGATTGAAGTCAAATTTCATATGGAGCCTCTATGGGATGGGGGAAACAAAAATTTGCTCATGGGGTCCAGGTCACATTACAAAAATGGCATCTGCGACGTAGGCCAATCATAAATTGCTAAAATGGTGATCCTGGGTTGACCTTGACCTTCTTTGTGCCTAGGTCAAACTTTGACACATATGCTTTTGTATTGGAAAAGTGAGAATGCATTTTATCATGCAAACGATTCAGAATAAAGTACTAAAGTATAAGATATATTTTTGCTCCTTACGATAAGGCGAATTTATTTGGGGAACGGTTTTAGGTCCAGGTCACATGACCAAAATGGCCGCCATACCCATATATGGTAACACTCATAAAGCTAAAAGCATCCGGCGGGTCGTTCACTTCAGCTGAAGCACTGGTTTTGTCAATAATTGAATTTCAATATTTTTCTTTGAGACCCTGTCCTTATTTTTCGGGAACTATTAGTAGATACGCTAGCTTCACAGAAATAGGGCTGTGATTGTTTTACAATGCCTTGGTAGTGTCTCTAGGGGCTTTTCTGTATACGATCTAGCGCCAAACTTTTTTAAATGAATGTCGCATTCGAGAGATTTAAATTTTACCTTTAGCACTGGTACAGGGTAAATTGAATTTTCCACCATGCGTGGAAAGGTTCAAACTGCAATACACAGTAAAAATTCTACGTAGTACATAGATCAAAATGCAAATAGAGGTTAGATACTGTACAGTTAGATTCTTCATAATTAAAGTTTAAAATTACAAAATACAATATAAGATTCGCATATTAGAATGTGCAACATACAAGCTACGTAGTGCACATTGCATAATGGAACTTTAATATTGCAAAATGCAATACCCGATCCGCACATTAGAATGTGCATGACACAAGTTACGTAGTGTACATTGCAGAATGCAAAACGCAATGCCTGAATTGTATTAAAATGTGCATCTTTCACATTTTAATTTTTACCTAAATAGGAGAAAATCAATCATGTTCACTCTAGTCAACAGTTAGTAAATTATTGATTTTCCCCAAGGAGGTTCCTTGCCTGTTGAAGACAGAGATCTCTTCAGTTAGCAATGAGGGCTACATAATATTATGTAATCATCACTAAAATACGCCTTTATAATTTTGAACCCCTTGAAACTCACCTTTATGCAGTAAAACTGGGGTTTAAAGAGGCATACATTATTTTTCTTATTTCTGTTCTAAAAATAGATTGTGGGTACTTGTTAGAACGATGAGGCGGTTCTAACGAGTACCCACAATGTATATTTTGAGCAGAAATAAGAAAAATATCACACATTTTCAACTTAAAATTTTCTCTTTTTTGGCGGTATGGTTTACAGTCTATTTGTAAAGGGGTGTTTTCATAATGTGAAATGATAGTCCTCAATAATCAAGAATAAATGCCTTTAAATGTAGAAATACCGATATGTTCCCGAAATCTACGTGGGCATGGCTGACGTTTACACGTTTCGTTGTTAGTCTTGATGCATCTTTTTAAAACCGAACTGTATTCTTGTCCTGGAGGGCAACAGTAAGGGTCGTCTAAACCTTTCTTGTTGCATTTCATATATGTTCGACAATTATCGGGATCTACGTCGTAGGATTTCACACCTCTTTTAGCGCATATATCTGAAGTAAACGATTATTAATTAGAACAAAAATAATAATAATTAAAATTCTCTTACCTGTAAGTACGGAACTAACAAGCCTTACACAAACACATGTAAACAAAAGGCATGGAAACAGGTTAAGCATTGCTGGAAATTCTTTGTGAATAACAGACTTGCTACTATTCCTTGTTCTTAGTTTAACCAGCGTTCTAAAGTTTTCCACTGGATGATTTTGTTTAAGGGGAGCGGATACACTTGAAGTATCTTCAGTCTTGTTACTATAACATAGCCGTGTCATATACAGCATTCTTTCATATCTCCAAACCGGTTAGTTTTCTGATTAAATCATGTCATATTTTTCTTATTTATACTAAGAACATATGTTCTGGGTGCTCGTTAGAACCGCCTCAACGAGGCGGTTCTAACGAATACCCACAACCTATGTTTTGGAGCAGTAATAAGAAAAATAATGTAAACCCCGTAAACCCCAGTTTTCTCTGTATAAAGTGGGGTTTAGAGGGGTCTTCATTTCACGAACGTATAAACATTATGTGTTTTACAAGGGAGGAAACTTGTTTGACTTTGAAAACACTTCAATAATGTGTCCAGTTTATTGAAAAGAGGCCACTCGCAAAGGGCAGAGATTACTTATGCGTCCTCCGCATTTCCTTCAAACGTAAACGCCCTTCTACAGAAGGGTTCATTTAATTGGAAAGTATTTTTCGAAAGACCTCGTTTTTAAATGAAAGCAAAAATTGCAATGAGTTTTCTGTGTTTTGAAGTAAAATAATAAAAAATTCCCATGTCTTCTTTATTAACTGTGCGACGGGGCGCCCCTCATTCATGCGGAGCAATTTGTAAAACCCTTCTTTAGAAGGGTTCATTTTTAATATAATTGTGTTTTCCTATACAATGAGCTCTTGTAAAAATTGCTTCGTATAAAGCTATTCTAAAGATTGTTTTTTTTTTCTATAAAATGAGCCCTTCTGAAGAAGTGGGTTTCTGTTCTAAGAAAGGAATTTGCTCCACATGAAGAAGGGCATCCCCACCCCACTCCAAGCAACAAAGATACAGACGTATTTCATTATATTACTTCAAATCTCAGAAAACTCGTCATGAAAGTGCAATGAAAACCCCTCTTAACCCAGTTTCATGCAGTGAAAGTAGGGTTAGAGCGTTTACATTACATATAGCTCCAAGACATTTGTTGTGGGTACTCGTTGGAATCGCCTCAAACCTCAATAAGGCGGTTTTAACCGGAGCCCCACAATCTACTGTTGGAGTATAGATAAGAAAAATATCAGAAATTTTCACTAGACAAGTGTAACCATCATGTAGATATCCATTGCGATAACACACCCGTGCGACATAGTGCATATTTCGCATCTCCAAAGTGGCTACTTTTCCGATTAAAATCTGTGGAATTTCTGTGATTTTTATTTCCAACATATGTTGTTGGTGCTCGTTAGAACCGCCTCACGGAGGCGGTTCAAACGAGTACCCACAGCCTATGGCTTGAAGAAGAAATAATAAAAATAATGTATACCCCAGTTAACCCCCGTGTTTGGACCCATTTTGATTTATGTCAGTCTTTGAATCGACTGCCTATTCGAAATTCACAAAATTGCAGTATAATTCCTCTGGCTTTCTTTGCCGGATCATTACAGGGTCACTGATGAGTCTCTATATAAAGTGGTGTTTAAGGGGGTGTTCATATCACGGACGTGTTCACGTGATGAAATAATGCACTATGTCATACAGATTTATCCCCCCCTGAAAGTGCATTCATCCCCTTTTGCTAACGCAAAAGGTTAATGGTAAAATAATGGTTCAACAAAATTAAAATTGATTATGATTAAACTGATTTGAACACATGTCTGCATATATGATGCACAATATGAATCATTGTATGTGATCCATTATTAACATAGTTACATGTATTTTAACATATAACAGTAGAACTTCGATAACTCGAACACCGATGGCTCGTTTACCACGGCTGAGTCGACCTCGTTATTTAGTCCCTAGGGAATTCCTCTGTTTAAGAAATAGTGAGGGCTAATAGAGGAGATTTTCGTCTTTCAGCTTGCAAATGTATGCTGTGTGTACGCATTAGAATCGCCTCAATGAGGCGATTCTAATGAGTACATACAGCACATATATTATTGAACACCGACAAGATGTCAGTTTATGTCTGCTGGTAGTAACCCTCAGTGGCTCGAACTGACCCTGTCTCGAACGTATTTTCGTGGTCCCAAAGGTGTTCGCGCCATTGAAGATCGACTGTATGATTCTTATTTCCGAACTAACACAGACTGTGTGTACCCTCTAGTACCGACTTATTTGATACTGCAGCCCCCTCCTCCTCACATTTTGTGCTAGCGCGGTGCGTCTGCGCAGAGCGTAAACCGACCGAACTTGATTACTGGTAAACAGCTTAGGTCTAAGCCTGCCCAGGAAATGTGATGCGAGTCGGACTGCTCCTTAAACCCTAGCGGTTTCTATGGGCGGTAGGACTTGAGATGCCATTTCATCTCAATGTCGGGTAAAAGTCCCACAATACCGGAAGCAATGTCTCCAAAATGACCTTAATAGTAAAACTTCAACTCAAACAAACAAAACAAAACCCTCCTCATATTTTGATTTTTATCTCAACATAGTTAATGAAAGCCTGCTAGATGTACTACGCTTTACGTAATTTTCCCAATGTTAACGGCCCATTCCTGAGCCGCAATATTCACCATATTTGCATTATTTGCTGGCTCCCAGCTTCCACATTGTCAGTATATTGGAAAAACAGGTAACCAGACCCCCCCCTGACATTTTGAGGTCAGGGGGGTCTGGTTACCTGTTTTTCCAACACTGATAACCTTCAGACTAGGAACCAGCAGGTAATGCAAATAAGGTGATTCCCTTCGGCACAAGCAAATGGCGTTAACGTTTCACTGTTAACCCGTTGTATACTAGCGGACTCTTGCATCGCTATAACGTGGACAAGTCCATTTGTCATATAAGGCGTGTAAGGCCTGTATTTGTTTTATTCACCATATTTGCATTATTAGCTGGCTCCCAGCTTGCACATTGTCAATATTGGAAAAAATCAGGTAACCAGAGCCCCCTGACCTTGAAAGGTCAGGGGGAGGGGGGGTCTGGTTACCTGTATTTCCAACACTGATAACTTTCAGACTAGGAACCAGCAGATAATGCAAATAAGGTGATTTCTATTTTTGACGGAAAATTATGTAAGCAAATAGTGCAGGGGCTTGCGCTGTTTGCCAAGGTATCCCTTTAGGGGTTCCCGCATGCAGTGGGCTAATCCCTTATGTCAGATGCGGTTCTGATTATCGGGACTTATGAAGCATGGGAAAACGTCCACTGCAAGGTTGTACATATAAATGTAAATGTACATAGGCAACCTATATGTTTATGCTTACAACATCCTAAAGGAGAGGATAAATATAGGATGAGCCTACATCCAATCCTTTGATATTTGTATGTATTCTGCACATGTCATGAAATTTTGAATAAATAAAACTACAATGTTGTTGAGCCCGGGGTATAAAAAAAAGAAACTGGAAGTTCAATGAAAGACAACATGATCTGGCCGATTCCTACAATGAATTATTTCTGATTGTTTGTTGTATTTGTATTTTTTGTTTATTTTATGTTTTTGCCTTTGACAAGCCATTAATCATAAGGAGACTTCCTAAATCACAGACATAGAGGATCTTACATGAGTGTTCATGTATTCTTGAACTTATTAAACTCGTTGGGAAAAAGGGATAAAATGCGAGGCTTCGTCGAGCATTTTATCCCTTTTCCTCGAACGAGTTTAATAAATTCAATAATACATGAGCACGAATGCAAGATTCTATTTATCAAGTGACATTCAGTTTAAAACGCATTTTACGAGTTCACAGTTGTTTAACAAAAATGTCAATTATCTACGGAACCCGGGAAGGGACATGATTTTTTATTTTTATTATGGTGTGCAAACAAGATAATATCTTGAGCGGACAAGATATTATCTTGTTCGGACAACTTATTATCTTGTGCGGACAAGATATTATCTTGTGCGGCAAGATATTATCTTGTGCGGACAACATATTATCTTGTGCGGACAAGATATTATCTTGTGTGTACAGCATAATATCTTGTTCGCACAACATATTATCTTGTGCGCACAAGATATTAAGTTGTGCGAACAAGATATTATCTTGTCCGCACAAGATAATATCTTGTCCGCACAACATAGATCTTGTTAAAATTGACAAACTAATGGGTGGTAGATTTCGTATTACATAGAAACGTCAAAGCTGTCATAAAAGCGTCATAATTTATTAATTTATGCCCCTAAAATAATGTTGGACTCTGCTGAATAAATAATGAAAACATTTGTAAAACGTGAAAACATCATGCTAACATAACGTGAAGAAGTCCGTGAAAAGAATACCCCCTAAACCCCAGTTTATATCGAGAAAACTGGGGTTTACGGGGTTATACATTATCTTCTTGTTCTGGACCAAGACATAGGTTGCGGGTGCTCGTTAGAACCGCCTCATTGAGGCGGTTCTGATGAGCAACCACAACCTATGTTTGTAGTAAATGTATGAAAAATATCACGGAATTTCATCAGAAAAGTAGTCATTTTGGAGATGACCCATATATATATATATATATATATATATATATATATATATATATATATATATATATATATATATATATATATATATATATATATATATATATATATATATATATATAAGGGGTAACTGATAAAATAAAATATCATGACGATAACAAATCCGTGGGACGAAGACCCCCACCTTAACATTATCTTATCAGTTACCCCCTGTATATTTTGCATTGTAACGCATTGACCTGATAAAGATATGCTATCTCAGGACAAGTGAGCTTTATCACGTCAACGTGACATTGCACTTTTATGATTGAGCCGGACTACTGGAAAATGACAAAAATGTTATTGTGACTGGGAAAAATGGCAATATTACTTGAAAACAAGAGGCCCATAGGCCACTATGCTCACCAGAGCTCAGGGGGCACTGCCCACTGGCAGCAATGCATTTTAATTAACCATGGAAGCCCTGCGCCAAAGGATACTACAAATAGAATTTGGACCCAATCAGCCTAGTGGCTTCAGAGGTCTGATGTCGCTTGAATGTGTTGTTGCAGGACAACAGATGACAATTGACAATTTCCCATCTGTGGCAACTAATAGGCCTAAAAGAACATTATTAAAGGAACATTTCTAAGTAAGTTTGACAAAATATCTTGAAAGGCATAAATGTCATTTTTCAATTTTCCCCATTTATAAGTCAATGGAAATTCTTAACTTGCCATAGCAAACAAACCAAAGAGCCAAATTTCATAAACCATAGCTCAGGTGGGCACTGCCCATGACATTGTCTTTTAACAGGATATGATTTTAATCTACCAATTATAAAGTCTCCCAAACAAACCCCATACCCAAATGAGCACTCATGTGGACTGTATCTGAAATATTAGGTGTTTTATAAAGTAGAAAGGGTTGGGCATGAACCCAATGGAGCCCTCGTTGGTGTCACTAAATGCATCTTATCAAAAGGAACAGAGACATGGTTTAGCGGTGGGGATATGTATGGCTCCTGAGATGTAAGGCTTTTTAAGCAGTGGAGGTATTCGGGCATGGTGGATCCCAGAAAAGCCCAAGATTGTTGTCACTGAATGCTGAACGGTTTCTGAGATATGAGGCCCTTTTATAAAGTGGATGGGAGAGAAATGGCCCCTGCGGATCCCCCAAGATGGGGGTGACTGAATGTGTCTAATAACAGTGAACAAGAATATATGTGATTATGGGGTGGGGATTTGAATTGTTTCTGAGATATATGGCCTATTATGAAGTGGGTACATATCATAAGGAAGAAGAATATATATGGTTAAGGGGTGGGGATATGAACAGTTTCTGAGATATATGGCTTTTAATGAAGTAAAGGGGTGGGACATGGCCGGTGGCATCCCAGGAGTTCCCCATGCTGGTGTCACTGATTGTGTCTTATCATAAGAACAAGAATATATTATGGTTTATGGGTAGGGCTCTGAACAGTTTCTCAGATATATGGTCTTTTGTGAAGTTGATGGGTGGAGCATGGCCCGGGCATGCCCTGGGTGACTCCTTGGTTGGTGTCACTGAATGTGTCTTATCATAAGGAACAAGAATATATATGGTTTAGGGGTGGGGATCTGAAATGTTTCTGGAATATTTGGCCTTTTATGAAGTGGAGGGGATGGGACATGGCCCCGGAACATCTCGGGGGACCCCTAGGTTGGTGTCACTGAGTGCGTCTTATCATAAGGAACAAGAATATATATGGTTAAGGGGTGGGGATCTGAATGGTTTCTGTGATAAATGGCATTTTATTAAGTGGAGGGGGTGGGGCATGTCCCCTGCACATCTGGGGGAACCCCCAAGTTGGTGTCACTTAATGCATCTTATCATAAGGAACAAGAATATATTTGGTTTATGGGTGGGGATTTGTAAGGTTTCTGGAATATTTGGCCTTTTATGAAATGGAGGGGGTTTGGCATGGCCCCAACACATCCTGGGTGTCCCCCTGGTTGGTGTCACTGAATGCTAATTATCATAAGGAACGAGAATATACATGGTTTAGGGGTGGGGATCTGTATGGTTTCTGGGATATTGGGCCATATATGAAATGGAGGAGGTGGGGCATGGCCCAGGCACATCCCGTGGGATCCCCAGGTTGCTGTGATTGAGTGCGTCTTATCATAAGAAACAATAATATATACGGTTTAGGGGTGGGGATCTGAATGGTTTCTGAGATAAATGGCATTTAATGAAGTGGAGGGGGTGGGACATGTCCCCGGCACATCTGGGGGAACCCCCAGGTTGGTGTCACTTAATGAGTCTTATCATAAGTGACAAGAATATATATGGTTTAGGGGTGGGGATCTGTAAGGTTTCTGAGATATAAGGCATTTTATGAAGTGTAGGCCCGGGCATGGCCCTGGCACAACATACGGGACCCAAAAGTTGACATAAAAGCATATGGCTGAGAGAAGTTTACTCAAGGAACGTTTCTATGAAAATTTTGTCAAAATATCTGCAAAGGCTTGGTAGTTAATGCCATTTTCAATTTTCCCTATTTTAAGTCTATGGAAAATCTAAGTTGCCATAGCAACCAAACTAAAGAGCCGAATTTCATAAAAAAACACAAACCTGTAAAGGCAAATATGGTGAATATTTCCATAAACTCTCAGCCTCATAGAGCATACAGTTTCAGAGGAGATGATTTTTTAAGTATTTTTTTCTATTTTTTTCACTTTGGTTTCCATGGCAACCAATACAAATGAGCAGCAGCCCTAAATTCATATGGCAGAGAGTAGATTGTCTAAGGAACATTTCTGTGAAAGTTTTGTCAAAATATCTGCAGAGGCTTGGCAGTAAATGCCATTTTTCAATTTTCCTCATAATAAGTCTATGGGAACTCTAAGTTGCCATAGCAACCAAACTAATGAGCCGATTTTCATAAAAAACACAAACTTTCAATCCCCCCACCCAAGGATGCTACAGATAAAATTTGGGCCTAATCAGCCCAGTGGCTTCAGAGGAGAAGTGTTTGAATGTGTTGACGACGGACATACGACGCAGACGCAGACGACGACGACGACGGACAACTGCCTATCCTATAAGCTCCCCCGGAGCCTTCGGCTCTGGTGAGCTAAAAAAATATGGGAAAAACATGGTCAGCTGATACTAAATATATCGACTACCAGAATGCTTGGACGCACTGAGGACCACCAATAACTGACTGTAAAATGCTAGTTTAAGAGTGTACACGGGGACAAACTGATAAATAGAATACCAGATTCGTGTCTTTTGATATCAAGCTTATCAGGCTCGGGTTCAAGAACGTATGTAGAATCGCTCGGCAAACCTCGCGATTCTACAAGCGTTCTCGAAGTTTGGCCTGATAAACTTGATATCAAAAGACCCCAACCTGGTATTCTCTATTTATATGGAGAAAAGTGGGGTTAACGGGGGTATACATTATCTGCCTTGAAAACAAAAAAAAAAAAAAAAAAAAAAAAAAAAAAACATAGATTGTTGGTACTCGTTAGGACCCCCTCAATGAGGCGGTTCAAACGAACACCCACACTCTCTGTTGAAAGCCAAACTAAGCAAGATGTTATAATTTTTAACTAATATTTGTCATTTCTGACACCATGTTAGACGCCATTATGTCACATGGACATGTTTTCCTAATGGCAGTCTGAAAATGATTGTTGAATGCAGTCGAACTTCGAAATCTCGAACACCTTCGGGACCATGAAATTTTGTTCGAAATATTGGTAGTTCGATTTATTGAGGGTTACTAATACTGCTAGTTGGCACATATTGAAGATAACCTGAGAATATATTTTCGACTTTTTATAAATTTATGTTGTGTATACTCATTAGAATCGCCTCATTGAGGCGATTCTAATGAGTACACACAACATACTTTTTAAAGTCAAAATGAAACAAACCTCCATTAATTGAACTAAACACACATATTTCTGAAGCTATAGAAACAGTTCTCAAGGGACTCCAAGAGAAAAAATTTATCATGATACTATCGCGATACCAGACAGGCAATACGATACAGTATCGTGATACTTGCTTTGTACAGATTTGCTATTTTTATTAGGTAAATACGGACTTTTGTTGTAGAGTCTATTAAGTATGTCCTTATATTTATATGCAATAAAATAAAATAATGACTTGACAAAAACAAAATGTTTCAAATGCCGATCAGATCTGGTTTAACATCCATTGTTTATATATATGTTAGTAGCGAGTCTAGCGACCGCTTGTATCAACAATAAAATGGTAATTATGAGGACTTTGCAGTCCATCTAATCGCACAGACCCATCATCCAAGACACACACCATCAACCACACAAACATATTTCGGAAGCAATAGTTTTGAATAAATCTGAATGGCATAACACAAAATGCCAACAAAACTTATGTAGCACATGGGTCCATACTCGAGTCACTTGACCAGACACCTGTTGGTTCCAGTAGTTACTGTATACAGTATCCCGGTAGATACAACAACTGTTTTTGTTGAATATAAGCAGCGCCTTTTGGATAAAGATTTTTATCGGCATAAGCACCTCAGAAAAATATGTGTCTCTTGTGTTTTAGACGTTTGCTGATATAAGGCAAAAATATCATCAATTATTAATTGATTATCCTATATAACACAAGATCAACCAATATTAAAAAATCATAAATCATGTTTTTAATTGTGTCAATTAATAAAATTGTCATTAATCAAGTAATTTCGTATTGTCCCAGTTACAGGTCCTCGGTCAGCTGTATTGGCCTCGGCCTTCGGCCTCGTGCCAATACAGCAGACCTTGGAGCTGTAACTGGGCCAATACGAAATTATTTGATTAATAACATTATAGTATCGATACACGGAATAGGCCTACTCCGGAAAATGTGAATTTTGTAACCTGTAGAAATTAGGCCTTCAGTGTTTCGTCATTTAAAAGTTACCAACACTTTTACCAAATCCTGAAAATTAGAAAAAAAAATCTCCATGGGTTTTGGAGAAATGGCAGTTTAAATTTGGATAATTCCAAATATGGTCATCAGAGAGAAAAAATATTAATATTTTCATAAACAACAACAAACTTATAGATGTAAGATCATAATTTCAAAGGTATATTATATAAGCAAGTGTCTGCCAAATATCAATAAATTTAGATAAGAAATAGAAATGTTATGCATTTTGTAATACAGTGTCCCTGTGGAATCAAGTATGATAAAATAGCTCATCTGCACCCACCTAGGTACAAGATACGCATTTTGCTATATGTTCTTTATATTTTTGAATGGCTGTAACTCTGGAAGTATTGGAGATATCAACTTCAAATTTTCAGTATTTCTTAGTTTTATGGAGGACACAAAATGTATGAAATTTCAAAGACCTAGATAAACAAATTATAAAGTTGGCATTTTCCGGATAAGCCCTATTAGTATCGCGATACAGTATCGTCAGCAAAAATATCACGATATATCGATGCATCGATGGTACCGCCCCAGCTCTACAGAGAGTGATTTCGAATTAGCTATGGTGGACGAATTATCCGTATTCGAGTTATCAAAGTTTCATTGTATGCTTACCCTGATATTCCAAAGGGCATGGATCCACACAGGACGAGTTTCCGACACATCTGCCAGAGAACTTATCGAAACTCATACCATCCTTACAGCAGACAGGGTGTAGACGACCGGTGCAGTCCCAGTATGTTTTGCAGTTGTCGTCGGGATAATAAAGGGCGTCAACCCCACGTCCAGCGCAGATAGCTGCAGATACAGTACAACAACAATTACATTTCTTACACGAAAATATGCCTATACAAATACGTTGTAAATTTTACCGCCGAAAATCAAACATTTAAGGATGAAAATTTGTGATATTTTTTCTTATTTCTGCTCAAAATATACACTGAAGATTTTGGGTACACGTTAGAACCGCCTCGTCGAGGCGGTTCTTACTAGTACCCACACTCTATATTTTAGAGGAGATGATGAGGCGGATCTAACGAGTACCCACAATCTATATTTAAGAGCAGAAATAAGAAAAATAAGGTTTACCCCTGTAATTCCCAGTTTTACTATATACAAGTGGAGTTGAAGGGGTCAGAATTATATAGGCGTGTTTTCGTGATGTTAAAACAATTTGACGTTTCTCATACATGTACATGTTAAAACAGGGGCTTGAAGAAATAAGTGGGCTGCATGATGCTTCCACGCAGAGCTGAAACCGATCTGCACACGAGTACTGAAAAACCGCTTAGAGGATCTAAGCCTGCCCAGGCAATTCGGTGCGAGTCGGTCCGTCCATGCTTATAAACATTATTGGTTTCATTGGGCGGCAGGGCTTGAGATGTCATTTTATCTCAATGTCGGGTAAAAGTCCCACAAATTTGGAAACAGCGTCTCCAAAACGACCTTTACAGTGTTGACGGGGACGTTAAACCTCAAATCAACCAACCAACAAATCTCATTACGAAAACATGCCTATACAAATAAATTGTAAATTATACCGCCGAAAATCGAAAATTTAAGGATGAAATTTGGTAGATTGGTACATTAAAATAATATCATGTTAAAATACATGGCTGCCAATTGGCAAAGTGGCCCAAGAGCCCATCACAAAAACGAGCCTATATAATGTTGACCCCACTGAAACCCACTTTTATATAGTAAAGCTGGGGTTTACAGGGGTAAACCTTATTTTTCTTATTTCGGCTCAAAATATAGATTGTGGGTACACGTTAGATCCGCCTCATAGAGGCGGTACAGTGGTAAACCTTATATTTCTTATTTCTGTTCAAAATATAGATTGTGGGTACACGTTAGATCCGCCTCATAGAGGCGGTTCTAACGATTACCCACACTCTATATTTTAGAGCAGAAATAAGAAAATAAGGTGTACCCCTGTAATCCCCAGTTTTACTGTGTAAAAATGGAGTTAAAGGGGGTAAGATTTATATAGGCGTGTATTCGTGATGTTAAAACAGTTTAACGTTTCTCATACTTGTACGCGGCCCCCCGCCCATCGGGGCTTGAAGAAATAGATGGGCTGCATGATGCTTCCATGTAGAGCTGAAACCGACCCGCAGACGAGTACTGATAAACAGATTCGAGAGTCTAAGCCTGCCCAGGCAAAGCGGTGCGAGTCGGCCCGCCCATGCTTATAAACCCTATTTGTTTCATTGGGCGGCAGGGCTTGAGATGTCATTTCATCTCAATGTCGGGTAAAAGTCCCACAAAATTGAAAGCAGCGTCTCCAAAAAGGCCCTTCACGTCCGCGTCAACACTTTAAAGGTCATTTTGGAAACGGTGCTTCCAATTTTGTGGGACTCTTACCCAACATTGAGATGAAATGACATCTCAAGCCCTGTTGCCCAATGAAACCAATAGCCTTTATAAGCATGGACGCTCCGACTCGCACCGATCTGCCTGGGCAGGCTTAGATCCTCTAAGCAGTTTACCAGTACTCGTGTGCGGGTCGGTTTCAGCTCTGCGTGGAAGCATCATACAGCCCACCTATTTCTTCAAGCCCCGATGGGCGGGGGTCGCACATGGATGTGTTATGTGTTATCGGAATGTACCAGAGTCCCTGGTGACATATTTTCCCAGTTTTGAAATATGACAATAAAAGAAGACCAAGAACCATAAATGGCCCCCGCCCATCGGGGCTTGAAGAAAAAGATGGGCTGCATGAGGCCTCCACGCAGAGCTGAAACCGACCCGCACACGAGTACTGGTAACCCGCTTAGAGGATCTAAGCCTGCCCAGGCAAAGCGGTGCGAGCCGGCCCGTCCATGCTTATAAACCATATTGGTTTCATTGGGCGGCAGGGATTGAGATGTCATTTCATCTCAATGTAGGGTAAAAGTTACACAAAATTGGGAGCAACGTCTCCAAAAGGATCTATACAGTGTTGACGGGGACGTTAAAACTCAAATTAAACAAAACAAACAAAACCAAGACCCATAACGTCGTATTTGTTGTTTCTTAATACCTTGAGAATTCGCTCGCTTGCTTGAGTACCTATTTGAAAAAATAAAGTGCCGAAGTTCGACATATTAAGGTCAAGAAAACACGCCTATATAATAATACCTCCTTGAACACCACTTTCATATAGTAAAACTGGGGTTTACAGGGGTTAAACATATTTTTTCTACTCTAAAATATAGATCGTGGGTAGTCGTTAGAATCGCCTCAATGCGGCGGTTCTATCGAGTACCGACAATCTATATTTTGAACAGAAATAAGAAAAATATTACGATTTTTCATCTTAAAATTTTCATATTTTCGGCGATAAAGACTACAATGTACATGTATTTGTATAGGCGTGTTTTCGTTATATGATTTAACTGCGTCTTCTTCGTGAGAATGACCCACCTATTTTCCTTGTAAAAATGACAATTTTGTCTCTTAATGGGAATGGGAACACCTTCATGGGAGGCTACTCTTGCAAAAGTTTTTTTGTCTCCCATGTCAATATGGGTCGACGCTTAAAGGAAAGAATCTGCTCCTTCCTTCGGAGCAAATTCTTTCCTTTAAGAGTAGACCCTTTTTTCAGTGGGACAGGGCTTATAGAAAAGCGAACAGGAAGTCCTGAAGGTTGTCCCCCTGTAAAAAAATGGCATAAACATCTGCCAGGTGCTCCCATTTCCCTTAACAAAGATAATTTATTCGAGTTTAAAGGCATTTATTCTTGATTATTGAGGACCATCATTGCATTACATAATATTATATAGCCCTCAGTGCTGACTGAAGAGAAGTCCTCCTTTGGGAAAAATTAATAGTTTACTAACTGTTGACTAGAGTGTACGTACCTTATTGATTTCCCTTTAAGTGCCTCATTCCGGGGATCCAACAAGACCTAATAATCACCCTATTAGGGCCTGCCTTTGATCTGCTACAGAGAGTATATCACAGGGGGGGGGGACAATAAAAAAATTATGAGCACACGGTGTGTCCTACTGTTACAAGAATAAATGCATGAAGGAAGCATGAACACCGATGCAATTATAGAAAAAAAGATCTTGCTTTAATCAAGTTACTTTGACCCATGGTCACAGTTTCAAGGCGATTCCCAAAGTACAAGTTACTGATAGAAAGATGGGTATGTAGTTTGTCCATAAAATGACCCAACCTTTCATCCGAATAAAGCAGAAACAATGTTATTTCAGGAATGATTAACAATAATTTAGCTTTTGGTTTGATTTGAGGCAACACTGTATAGGTCATTTTGGAGACGTTGCTTCAGATATTGTGGGACTCTTACCCGACATTAAGATGAAATGACATCTCAAGCCCTGTCGTCCAATGAAACCAATAGGGTTTATAAACACGGACAGTCCGTCTCGCACCGCTTTGCCTGGGCAGGTTTAGATCCTATAAGCGGTTTACCAATACTCGTGTGCGGTCGGTTTCAGTTCTGCGTGGAAGCAACATGCAGTCCTTCAATTTCTTCAAGCCCCGATGGGCGGGGGCCGAACAATAATTCGGGAATTTAATGTTTTACATGTAATGAAAAATCTGGGTAATAAAATGGTCTGTCCAATACCAGCCCATTATAAACTGAGGGCGTTACCGATCGGAATATTGACCAACTACCTAGGTAAATCCCGAGACCATTTCTGGAATAGAAAACCTCACACCGTGAGAAAGGACACTTACATATAGTGCAGGCCCACACTAGACGCCACGGCTCAGTTCAGGGCGTTCACATTTCGCAAAACAGTTCCAAAAATCCTTCAACCTGACACTCCAACATTTCGAAATTAACATTTGCTGGATATAACTTGGGACATTCCATTCAGTTTAGAATAATAATATAAGAATCTGATATGGGGTTCTGTTGTAGATGAGCGTTTCCAACCCTCGGGATGACCGTGCTGAGCGGAAACGAGGCTACGCCGAGGTTCCGCTCAGCACGATCATCCCGAGGGTTGGAAACGCTCATCTACAACAGAACCCCATATTGGATTCTTTTTCTTGCACAACACCTGCGGTTAGTTTTGACAGCTCGCAAATGCATATTGTTTACAAAATAAAAGTAGTGCGGAAGTAGTTCCGGCAGTTGAATAGAATTGAAGCGCATTTATGTTAGTTGCCTGGGTCGGAACACCAGGGTCAGAACATAAATTTCTATCCCAGGGTAAAATCACGGATTTCCTTGTCTGGTGTGCAAGAAAAGGTTTTCCTACCTTGATCCAGTATTGGACAAGGTTTGTTACAGGAAGCATCTTTCACACATTTGTTAAGGGCCTGATTGTAGCTGTGATACGGTTTGCAGCATTGCGGCACGGACGTGTGTCTACCCTTGCACTCGTAATAGGTCCGGCAGTTCGTATCATCGTGCCCGTAACTCTTCACTCCCGGACTTCGACAGGGATCTGCAAAATAATTATAATAATAATAATAATAATAATAATAATAATGATAATAATGATAATAATTAAACAAATCAGCCGCGTAAACGCTCTGCATGCTAGGTAGTTTTTTCGGCCGACGACATTTGAGAATAGTTTATTTTCTTTTCTTCTTATTTTTCATAGAAAACAGAATGAAAACAGAATTTGAAATCTCATGCAAATTGCCTCCCATGGAGACAATTTGCATGATATGTCGAATCCCGTTTTCTGAGAAAAAATATCAACACCATGTCGTCTGCCGAATTAGTCCAAAGAGGTATAGACTAATGAGCATACGTTATCACTCAATCAGAAAACAATCTACGGTTCTACGGGCATCGTAAGAGCTCATTTCGACGATTCTTATGAGGCTAAGCGGATGCACAGGCTGATCTAAGCCTTTGCCGGGCGCTCATATCCGAAGTATATGAGCAAAGGCCGAAATGCAAAGAACAAAAAACGCAGATCAGTTCGTGTATACGCGCTGTCATTTTAGCACCTCATCAATTGGGGCTTGAAGAAATAGATGGGCTGCATGATGCTTCCACGCAGAGCTGAAACCAACCCGCACACGAGTACTGGTAAACCGCTTAGAGGATCTAAGCCTGCCCAGGCAATGCGGTGCGAGTTGGACCATCCATGCTTGTAAACCCTATTGGTTTAATTTGGCGACAGGGCTTAAGATGTCATTTCGTCCATATGTCGGGTAAAAGTCCCAAAAATTGGAAGCATCCTCTCCAAAATGACCTTTACAATGTTGATGGGGACGTTAAACCTTAAAACAAACAAACAAACAAACAGAATTTAGCACCTCGTTTACTGCTTTGATATTTCAATACCTCTTATACTGTATCTGAAATTTAAAGTTTGTTGCCTTTGTGTGTTGTTGAGTAAACCCCAAATGCAGTCGAACTGCAATGGCTCGAACACCTTTTGGACATCGAAAATCTTTTCGAGACAGGGGTAGTTCGAGCCACTGAGGGTTACTGTCAGGAGGCATATCGAGATACTTTTAGACATCTTTTCGGGGTTCTATAATAAATATGTATGCTGTGTGTACCCATTAGAATCGCCTCATCGAGGCGATTCTAATGAGTACACACAGCATACATTTGCAAGATTAAATACTAAAATCTCCTTAATTACCCCCCACTATTTCTTATGTAGAGGATTTCGCTAGGGGCTCAAGAAAGGGTTCGACACATCCATGGTAAACAAACCATCGGTGTTCGAGCCATCGAAGTTCTACTGTACTAATCAAAGAAGTTGCAGACCAGACTGCACATCTGCCCGCTTCGTTCCTTGCTACGATGAAAATACATTGTACCTTTTCCTTTACATAAATAGAGGATCGTACACGAGTGGTCATTTCATTTGAAACTTATGAAACGCGCCTACGGCGACTTTCTTAAATTTCATATGAAATTCACAAACGCGCCTACGGCGAGTTACATATAATTCATATGAATGATCACAGATGTAAGGTTCCGTTATCATATAACCACTTTAAATTGAATTTACGAGGACTGTTCAAATATGAATGCAACTAAGCACATAAAAATGATTCCGTGATAGATTTCGATGAACACTTTTTTGTCCCCTCAAAGTATTCCCCTTTAACAGATATACAAACTTTCAGTCTTCTGGTCCAATCATTGAATGCATTTTGGTAGTCTTTTCGAGGTACACTATGAAGGCACTGGAATATTGCAGAACCGCGGTGTTTGCGCTGTACAAATTTTCGACCAGAAAGGTATTTTTTCAGCCGCGGGAACAAAAAAAAGTCACACGGGGCAAGGTCAAGGGAATACGCGGGGTAAGGGAGTTCAACAACCTTTTTTCCTGCTTCAGATAGTCTTGCACAATGAACGCCGTGTGCGATGACGCATTGTCATGTAGCAATCTGACATTGGCCAAACAAGTTGCGGGTCTTCGTTCTTTAAAATATTTCTTCAATTTTCGAAGAACTTTATTCTTGTAAAACTTCGCATTTACAGATTTACCTTTAGGCGCAGCAACCTGAATAGCAGGGCCCTGATTTGAAAAGAATATG
This sequence comes from Lucinisca nassula, assembly GCA_963580285.1. Taxonomy (NCBI): domain Eukaryota; kingdom Metazoa; phylum Mollusca; class Bivalvia; order Lucinida; family Lucinidae; genus Lucinisca; species Lucinisca nassula. Next base: position 43,831,476 of record OY757025.1, on the reverse strand, counting down.
GCATACATTACCTTCTTGACGCTCATGGTCCGCTTTGCAATGCATGGTCTTTTGCAATACTTTGTTGCCCATATTTTGTTCTGAATCTTTCGTTTTAGCTCAAAAAGGTGAACCCATGTCTCGTCACCTGTGACGACATTAGCGAAAGACCGTGCATTGAAATTTGGAAACTTTTTAAGCAACTTCTTGCCGCACTGAACGCGTGTCTTTTTCTGCTCATCTGTCAACAGATGGGGAATCCATCTAGCACAGATCTTTCTCATTTTCAAATCCCGTTTCAGAATTGTATGAGCTGCTCCTAATGAGATGCCAACCATACTAGCTATTTGCCTAGTGGTGTATCGTGCATCGGTAGCGACTATTTCTTTCACTCTAGCAACCATCTTGGCAGATGTTGCTCTTTTCGGCCAATGATCATGTGGTGCATCTTCTGTTGAGCCTAGCCCACAGCTGAATTTCTTACACCAACGAAAAACTGTCGGAAAAGCCATTTCATTATGCCCATAAACCGAACATATTTCATCAAAAATGTCTTTGCACCGTATACCAAGAATACAACGATTCTTAATATAGGACCATATTTCAACGGCGTACTCTGACCTTCTTCCAGCCATGTTTTGTATAAGTATACAAGAGTAGACAGTGTTTATCGAACGATATACATGGCTAAAGTGGACGGATTTTAACAGGTTTGGTATCAATGTATAGGTAAAATGTTTTTCTACGCTGTGATATTTATTTCCAGGTGATTTTCGCATTAGTGCATGAGAAAACGTTCTACTTGCATTCATATTTGAATAGTCCTCGTAATGGCCTTAAAAATTAACAATTTTCCATAAAAATGCATTGTTGACATGGACATCGTCATTACGTTATTAACACATGTACTCAAAGGAATTTTAAACGTCTTCATATGATAAAAAAATCACTAGAGTGCGAAGCTGGACGAACAACAAATATATGCCTGCGATTCCACGCAGCCTGATCTGTATATACATGTTCGCTGCTTGGATAGTGTAATACCACTTCCGAGCAGTCTGAACAGCATCTTCATGTACGCTGCTTGGATAGTGTATTACAACTGCCGAGTCTTAAGGTACGCTGCATGGACAGTGCAATACCACTTCCCTTCCGCGCTGTCTGATCAGCATCTTCATATATGCTGCTACCACTTCCGAGTTGTCTTATCAGCATATTCATGTACGCTGCTACCACTTCCGAGCTGTCTGATCAGCATCTTCATGTACGCTGCTACCACTTCCGAGCTGTCTGCTCAGCATCTTCATGTACGCTGCTACCACTTCCGAGCTGTCTGATCAGCATCTTCATGTTCGCTGCTACCACTTCTAAGTTGTCTGATCAGCATCTTCATATACGCTGCTACCAATTCCTAGTTGTCTGATCAGCATCTTCATGAACGCTGTCTGATCAGCATCTTCATGTACGCTGCTACCACTTCCGAGCTGTCTGATCAGCATCTTCATGTACGCTGCTACCACTTCCGAGCTGTCTGATCAGCATCTTCATGTACGCTGCTACCACTTCCGAGCTGTCTGATCAGCATCTTCATGTACGCTGCTACCACTTCCAAGTTGTCTGATCAGCATCTTTATATACGCTGCTACCACTTCCGAGCAGTCTAATCAGCATCTTCATGTACGCTGCTACCACTTCCGCGCAGTCTAATCAGCATCTTCATGTACGCTGCTACCACTTCCGCACAGTCTAATCAGCATCTTCATGTACGCTGCTACCACTTTCGAGCAGTCTGATCAACATCTTCATGTACTCTGCTACCAATTCCGAGCAGTCTAATCAGCATCTTCATGTACGCTGCTACCACTTTCGAGCAGTCTGATCAGCATCTTCATGTACGCTGCTACCACTTCCGAGCAGTCTGATTAGCATCTTAATGTACTCTGCTACCAATTCCGAGCAGTCTAATCAGCATCTTCATGTACGCTGCTACCACTTCCGTGCAGTCTAATCAGCATCTTCATGTACGCAGCTACCACTTCCGCACAGTCAAATCAGCATCTTCATGTACGCTGCTACCACTTCCGAGCAGTCTGATCAGCATTTCATGTACGCTGCTACCAATTCCGAGCAGTCTGATCTGCATCTTCATGTACGCTGCTTCCAATTTCGAGCAGTCTAATCAGCATCTTTATGTACGCTGCTACCATTTCCGATCTATCTGATCAGCATCTTCATGTACGCTGCTACCAATTCCGAGCAGTCTAATCAGCATCTTCATGTACGATGCTACCACTTCCGTGCAGTCTAATCAGCATCTTCATGTACGCTGCTACCACTTCCGCACAGTCTAATCAGCATCTTCATGTACGCTGCTACCAATTCCGAGCAATCTGATCAGCATCTTCATGTACGCTGCTACCAATTCCGAGCAGTCTAATCAGCATCTTCATGTACGCTGCTACCACTTCCGTGCAGTCTAATCAGCATCTTCATGTACGCTGCTTCCACTTCCGCACAGCCTAATCAGCATCTTCATGTACGCCGCTACCACTTCCGAGCAGTCTGATCAGCATCTTCATGTACGCTGCTACCAATTCCGAGTAGTCTAATCAGCATCTTCATGTACGCTGCTACCACTTCCGAGCAGTCTGGTCAGCATCTTCATGTACGTTGCTACCACTTCCGCACAGTCTAATCAGCATCTTCATGTACGCTAATACCAATTCCGAGCTGTTTGATCAGCATCTTCATGTACGCTGCTTGGATACAGTAAGCAGTCTGATCAATATTTTCATGAACGATGCTTGGATAGTGTAATACCACTTCCGTCCAGTATGATCTGCACGTTCATGTATAGTATATAGTGTAATACATGAGTACCTCGAATTTCTGCCATACTATCCTGAATATAGGTATTCTCACGACGCGACTCACACCCTACACACTCGATGGGCATTCGTGGCCTATTGCTGACTCTTAATCAGTAGGTCTCTCAACACTGTGGTTCGAGCCTGGCTCTGCAACGGATGGTCATGTGTTTTTTCTTAGGGTACTCCGGTTTTCACCCACCTCTGATTAACGATTGGCTCGATATAAATGAAATAATCTTGAAAGGGCCAAAACACCCGTACGGAATATTGCCTTCTTTAATATCCCCAAAACGGTTATTTTTATGAAAACATTGTAATAATATTCATATTTGTGCTCACAGCATAGCTCGTGGGTGGCTGGTCATGAGAAAAGCCTCACAGAAGCGGTTCAAACGAGTATTCACAATCTACATGTATATCTAGGCATTACGCAAACATGCCTATACAAATACATTGCCACCTTTATCGCCGAAAAAATGAAAATTTTAGATGAAAAATTGTGATAATTATCTTATTTCTGCTCAAAATATAGATTGTGGGTACTCGTTAGAACCGCCTCATCGAGGCGGTTCTAACGAGTACCCACAATCTATATTTTAGAGCAGAAATAAGAGAATAAGGTTTACCCCTGTAAACCCCAGTTTTACTATATAAAAGTGGGGTTCAAGGGGGTCAAAAGCATATAGGTGTGTTTTCGTGATGGAATGATATTTCCCCCCGTAAATAAAGTGGGGTTTGGAGTGTTTTCTTTACATAGACTTGTCAACCTGATTATTGGACACGTTACATATTCTGAACATGCAAATTATGATTTGATACAGATTTTACCAAACTCTACAGGCCGGCCTCGGTAGCTCAGTCGGATGCACGTCTGACTGGTGATCAGGAGGACGCGGGTTCGATACCTGCCGGGGTCGGCAACATTCTTTCGTGGAGATTCATCATGAAATCTTATCAACGGTCTTTCTCTCCCCTCCGCTGATTAAAGAAGGGCAGTTGTCAGTTTCTGGCGAAAGAATGTGCACTGTACTGGTTAACCGCTTACGTATAAGCCGGCCCAGGAAAAGTGAGGATAGGTAAACTGACCGGCTCAAAACTGACCTAAAATATTTTGACTGCGCCGTAAAACTCCAATTCAAACAAACAAAAACGAAACTCTACAGTGAGAACCGTGTGACAATCAGGCGGCATAAACTTCCGTGTTCGCTAATACATCTTAAGACAACTCGAAGGCTGTAGAATGCACACGTGATCAGCGAAGGTCATTATAGCTATAGCTGTTTTACCCCACCATGCGCTGGTCCATTCTCCTTGCGGATTCATCACGTGAACAAGTCCTAGAAATGAACACCCCGTTAAACCCCACTTTATATAGAGAAAACGGGGGTTTACGATGGTATACATTATTTTTATTCTTTTTGTTCCAAGACATAGGTTGTGGGTACTTGTTAGAACCGCCTCAACGAGGCGGTTCTAATGAGTACCCACAACCTATGTTTGCAGTATAAATAAGAAAAATATCATGAATTTTCATCAGAAAAATAGCCATTTTTGGGATGTGAAAAAGGCACTATGGCGCACGGGTGTGTTAGCGTATTGTTGAAAGCTTACCCGACATCAGACAGGATTGGGACTTTGACAGTTCGGCAGTGTGACCATAAATAAAAAGTAAACTACAGGATTTATCTGACATCAGACAGGATTTGGTTGTTACCGGTTGTTTCCGTGTGTTGATAGTGCCATGTTTATCATTCCATGTTACATGACCTTTATTGTACTTAGTTGCATTTTGTATGCTTGGTGTACTTGCACAGACAACAGATAAGAACCGAACCAATGGAAGGTTCTAAACTAGACTGATAAAAAGTCAGACAGAAGGTCGAATACGTCATCAGTGGGCGCATATATAACAGATAAGTTGCGTTGAATGCGCTCCATATGTCTATGTTTCCGCATGTTCGTTTTTACTCGATGATTTTCCCGAAGAGTTTTGCTATTTTTGTAATTCTTGTTTGTTGTGCGTATGCTATCGACAATGGAAAAGATCAAGCCAATCATGATTATTTCGAAAAACGGATAAGAAACTTTGAAGGTGAACTAAAATCACAGCAGAAGCAAACGGAACGCCTAGAGGACATCGTCAACTGGCAACATAATCAACTCAAAAGTTTAGAGGATGAAATAAAGTTCCATAAAGATCAGAATCAAGAGCAAACGTTCCGGATAAAAATTTTGGAAAATGAATTGAAATCAAGAAAGAACTCCGCTTGCAAAGAACGACTTTGCCCCAGCAACAATGATACGTTGCAGGAAAGAACAGGTGCTCATCCATCTAAATCTAAGATGACTTTCAGACGTCGACGTTTTGTCCTTGGCGACATGACTGACACTCCTGTTGGTTTTACGGCATATCTTGATCATAACGTCGCAAGTCTGGGAATTAATCAGATAATACCCTTTAATAAAGTGTTATTTAACGACGGAGCAGCGTATAACAACTCGACTGGGATGTTCGTATGTCCTGTTGACGGAGTATACATGTTTTTCTTTTCTGTCAGTAACCACGCAGGTCATCAGATAGTGGCCAAACTTGTTGTAGATGGGGCGAACTATGTCGACGCCATAGCAGACAGCGAAGGGGGCACGTCCAACACAGAAGCGCAAGGAAGCAATATGGTGATTCTACGCTTATCCAGTGGATCGCATGTTTCCATTGAGAACTACCGCTGGGGCAAGCAAGCAGCAGATGGTTCATCCTCAGACCACTTCACTTCATTTAGTGGAATATTATTGTATCAGTAAAATTAAATTTCTTTTTCTCGCTTTCTCTTTGATACACGAAGCGTTCAGTGTCTGCGACAGTGGCAAACAAGGCAGTTGCAGGTCAGATGCCGAAAAAAGGCTGCGTCATCTGATCCGGGTCCGTACTACTTGCTTTACCCTTAAACTGCCGAGAAAATTGCATCTTAAAATGTCGTCTGTTTTTGTCGTCTGCTGCGTCTTCTTGCAAACTTTTTAAAAATATTTTATGCATACAGGCAAAGAGCGTAGACCAAGATCCGACTGCTCCTTCTGGAGCAGTCTGAACTGGGTTCACACTGTTTGCAACAATGACTTTTAAAGTAACCGGCAGACGACAAAGCAGACGACAAGTATTGTGATTGGCATATTATGTCGCGCCGATAATTTCAAAATGGACCGGTTCCAAGCGTAGTGGGAGTACATTCTATTGTCATATGTTGGTTATATAGAGAATCTTACAGTAGTGTTCATGTTTTATTGATTTTTTTAAAGGAGTTGAGGAAAAGAGTTAAAATGCGAGGCTGTGCCGAGCATTTTATCACTTTTCTTCAATGACTTTAATAAATTCAGTAATACGTGAGTACGAATGCAAGATTCTATTTATCATATGACATTTAAAACGAATTTTATTCAAGAGGGTTTAACAAAAATGTCAACATTCCGCTTTTAGCAAACGAGACGTCATTAAATACGTCGTACGTGCATCGTTACGGAGTGGATCTAACTAATTTGCATATTTAATCCACTAGCGGATTACTCTAATGTATAACATGGCGTTACTACGTACATACTCAGACGCGAAGTCATATGTTGGTTATATAAATTTTAGCTTGGCCCAGAAATGATATGTCTTAACTCTTTTTGTACCAAATGGAATCTTCCTCCTTAAATATAGCAGGAGTCCATTTAAAAATTTAGAGGTATCAGGTTGTGTTTTCTTCAAAATTTATTTGGAAAATGGCTGAACTTTTTGCAAACCGTGTAGGCCCTGATCAGACGTCGCATTCTGCGGCGTCTGATCTGGGCCTGTACTGTTTGCCGAATACCCGTTTTGGGGTCTCTGGTACTAAATGGGCTAATATTCTTCATTCTTGCACACCTGACAAGGAAATCCGTGATTTTACCGTGGGATAGAAATTTATGTTCTGACCCTGGTGTTCCGACACGAAATCGAATATTATCGCGTGTTTGATAAATGCACTGGTTGATTCCAACCTCATGTGCGGCATCGTCATGCGTGACGACACTAAACATTCCTGTTGTGTCAACACAATATGGCGGACGTTGGTAACCGAAGTGACTGCAGCATTAAAAATCCGCTTAAAGAAATGGAAGGTATGCAAGAAAAAGAATCCAACATGGGTGTGAGGGGTGGATAGAAAAATCCGTCCCTCGGGATCACTGTCCGGCATCACTCGGCAAGCCTCGTGATGCCGGACAGTGTCCCTTGGGACGGATTTTTCCATCCACCCCTCACACCCATATAAGATTCTTATGTTCTTATCAACCGTGTCCCTAAGAAAAAAGGCCCATTCGTTACGGTTATTTCCTTTAACGATTAAAAAAAAACAGCTTTTTCAGGTATGCTGTGCCCACGACTAATAAAATAGCAGAGATTTTGTTGCGCATAGAACTTATTCAAAACCGATATAAATATGTTATCTAAAAGGGGTCATCCTTTGGAAGCAAGGAATATACACTCAGAACCGGAAAATATCGATTGCACATGTTTTCTGGATCAGACTACCTAGTTTCGGCCAATTAGGCCTCATCGGTGACCCTTAAATATTTTCACAATCCCACAATGGAATCAATGATCCCAAAGGACAAGAAAATATAAACTACACTATGATGTAGGGCAGGGAGACATTTTACGGCCGCCACACATAAAGTCGGCTTAATTATAGAGCACTAACCAAAATTGATCTTATCGCCCAACAATGAAGGGCTGTGCAATAATCATGGCGAAAACAAGCCTATACAAATACATTGTAAACTTTATCGCCGAAACAAAGAAAATTTTAAAATGTAAAATTGTGCTATTTTTCTTATTCTGCTCAAAATATAGATCGTTGGTACTTCTTAGAACCGCCTCATCCGGGCGATTCTAACGAGTACCCACAATTTATATTTTATATTTAGAGCAGAAATAAGAAAAATAAGATTTACATGTACCCCTGTAAACCCCAGTTTTACTATATAAAAGTGGGGTTCAATGCAGTCAAAATTATATAGACCTGGGTTCATGATGAACCCTCAATGTAAGTGAGAAACGATATTTCAAAATGTTGACTCCTCTGAAATGTATTACCCTTATTATACTAACCCTTGTAATGCTGAATGCATTAATTAAGCAACATTCATGTCTCACTTTCAGCAGATCAGATTATTAAAAGTGAATTACTCTTACAAATTAATGAACCGACTGTCAAACAATGTAGATACTGATAAGATGGCTTCAGAAGCCATCTGATCTGTATCTACACTGTTTGCAAAGGTAGAGCATATCCCGGTTCAGCAGGACACATATTGTCGACATTCCCAGGGGAGACAATTTGTGACGTCATCAGGCTGTTGGCTTTCTTGTAGTTTCAATCAATATAGAAAGGGGGTCTATCCTTAAAGGAAACTATTTGCTCCCCAGGTGTCAATTTGAGCCAGCTTGTGAGACAGGGACATTTATTTCCTAAGCACCAACCAAGGCCCTCTCAACATCACGGTAACACGTCTATATATATTCAAATATACTGAACATTTTTCCAGCAAAATTAATTTTTTTCAGGTGAAATATTCTGATGTTTTTTATATTGATGCTGAAAAAATGCATTGTCGGTATTCATTGGAACTGCCTCGGCGAGGCGCTAACGATCACCACAAATCTATGTTTTTGAGAAGAAATATATAAATCCCAGTTTAGCTCTATAAAAGTTGGCCCCCGCCCATAGGGGCTTGAAGAAATATATGGGCTGCATGATGCTTCCACGCAGAGCTGAATCCGGCCCGCACACTAGTGCCGGTAACCCGCTTAGAGGATCTAAGCCTGTCCAGGAACCGCGGTGCGAGGCGGACCGCCCATGCAAATAAACCATATTGGTTTCATTGGGCGACAGGGCTTGAGGTGTCATTTCATCTCAATGTCGGGTAAAAGTCCCACAAAATTGGAAGCAGCGTCTCCAAAATGACCTTTACAGTGTTGATGGGGACGTTAAACCTCAAAATCAATCAATCAATCAATCAAAAGGTCTATAAAAGTGGTGTTTAAGTTGGTCAAATTATACACTAAGCGTGCTTTCGTGATGAGGCCTATACTATAATGTCTGCAAGCATTAAGACTTCCAAGAGACAGCACATGTTGAACCTTAAGTGCTTTTGTGGCTAACGTCTCACTCAGTACTGTTGATCATTTTGTAGACGCTGCTTCAAATTCCATGGGACATATACCCGACAATGATAGAAGCCTCCGTGGTGAAGTGGTTACATGTACGCTACTCGCCTTGTAAACCGAGGGATCGCATGATAGATCCTGGGCTTCTCCAGACTTTCGGATGAATCTTTAAACCGAGGTCCCGTCTCCGTATGACCTTAGCTGTTGGTGGGGCGTAAAACTGAAACACTCTCTTACCCGACAATGAGATAAACTTACATCTCGTGCCCTATCGCCAATGGAACTATTTATAAGCAAAGACGGCCCGACTCGCATCACTTTGTCTGGGCTGGCTTAGACACTCTAAGCGGTTTCCCAGTACTCATATGCAATTGGTTTTTCAGCTTTGCGTGGAAGCACCATACAGCACAGTCTATTTCTCCAACCCTGATCGGCGGGCCCCCTTTTAGAGCTTGCGTTACGTACCATTTTCTCAAGTGACCTGGCTCATTGCATCCTCACGACACATCACCATGAGTAATGAACACCCCAGGAAGCCCCACCCCTCCGCTGTATACTGTTTACAGGGGCATATATCATTTCCTTTGTTTTCGAACAAACACATAGATTGTGAGAATTCGTTATAACCGCGGTTCTATCTATGTTTGGAGGAGGAATATGAACAATCTGCATAAAACTATCGCATCACGTGAACAAGTCAGTGAAATGAAGACCCCCTATACCCCACTTTATATAGAAAAACTGGGGTTTACGGGGGTATACATTATTTTTCTTATTCTTGCTCCAAGACATAGGTTGTGGGTACTCGTTAGAACCGCCTCAATGAGGCGGTTCTATCGAGCACTCACAACCTATGTTTGCAGTATCAATAAGAAAAATACCACAGATTTTCATCAGAGAAGTTGTGAAAAATGCACCATGTCACAAGGGTGTATTATCGTAATGGGTGTTTGAGATATGAAAGAATGGACTATGTCATTATCAAGGTATTGTTACTTGAATAGTACGGCAGTTCGGATCACCGCAGGTGCTAAAAGACTTGTTTTCTTACTCTCCGTATCATGATCACTTCCGAAAACGCAGGTATACGCACACACGCACTCAAACACGACACTTACCGTTAGGACAATCCACCAGGTGTGAGGTGTCACACGCCTCTTGAGTTTCATTCCAAAAGGTCCCGAACGCACAAGGCATCTCCTGGGCGTACAGGTCTCCCACCTGATTGGTTGAACACATGATGAACTTGTTACACATCAATGTATGAGGGATATAGCACAGGTCTCCTCTGGTACACGTTGTCCGGAAGCAAGCTGAAATATATACATATAGGTCATTTTGGAGACGTTTCTTCCAATTTTGTGGGACTTTTACCCGGCACTGAGATGAAATGACATTTCAAGCTCTGTCGCCCAATGAAACCATTAGGGTTTATAAGCATGGGCGGTCCGACTCGCACCGCTTTGTCTGGGCAGGTTTATTTACCAGTACTCGTGTGCGGTCAGTTCAGCTCTGCGTGGAAGCATCATGCAGCCCATCTATTTCCCCGATGGGCGGGGCCGTAAATATATACATATACATATACCTTTATGTTGTCCAGAATGTTCGATTTGAGTTAACAGACTTTTGAGACAGAAGCAGTTGACATCGCTTTAACAAGTCATCACATGAACAAGTCCGTGAAATGAACACCCCATAAACCGCATTTTATATAGAGAAAACTGGGGTTTACGGGGGTATACCTTATTTTTGTTATTTCTGCTCCAAGACATAGGTTTTGGGTTCTCGTTAGAACCACCTCAATGAGGCGGTTCTAACAAGCACCCGCAACCTATGTTTCGAGTATAAATAAGAAAATTGTCGCAAATTCGGAAAAGTAGTCATTTTGGAGACATGAAATAATTAGAGATTATCACATGGGATTTTGGTTATCGCCCGATGTATCAACCCGAGACCCCATTATCTGCCCGAAGGCTTTAGCCTGAGGGCAGATAAGGCCAAAAAAAAAATAGGTGTGTTTCAGGTTTCAGCTTGAAAAAAATTAGGTGGGGAAGGTCGATTTATTTTTTTTTTTATCTTAATTTTTTATTTTGTTTATACACTGTATAGAGCATTTCTGCGGAAATAGTAGTAGTAAACACCGAAACGCAAAAAATTTAGGGTCGGGCCTAAAACTTAGGTAGGGTCGGGAAACCGGAAACACACCTATTTTTTTTTTTTTTTTTTTTGGCCTAATGGTCGAGGGTTGATACAGAGGGCGATAACCAAAACCCCATGTTATAATTTGTTTATCACATATTCAGATCCTATTCTTACTGTGTTTGACGTTCATAAATTGAAAAAAAATGTGATAAAAAGCGTAATTCAAGCAAAAATAACGCGTCACGCCTAACTATTCGCGTTACGTCATGTAATTGGCAACGTCACAATAACGTCATGAGTGGGCTGATAACCGCTGTCCGTTCCAAATACACTGTTTCCGGTTATCAGACCTGGCGGGCTGATAACCGGAAATGGAAACATCATTATCACACATGCAAAACATGGGTTGTCATGTTAAATATAGTACTGAATATATGTGATAATGCCCAATATCACACGGGTGAGTTATAGTAATCAGTTGACAGTCTTTTGAGGCGGAAGGAGTTGACATCGCTTTAACAAGTCCGCCATAGGCGCATCCTTATACAGCACACTTCACATACAGAAAAGTAGCGTTTTGAAGGGTAAACAAAATAATTTCTACCACGTTTGTTCCAAATGTAAATTGTGTGTACTCCTTAAAACGCTAATTACATATAGGTGATAAAGAAAATATAATTGCTGTATCAAGTATTTTTATACGTATATGTTTGTATTGGAGTTTAACGGCTATTTTAGGTCATTTTTGAGCCGGTCAGTTTACATATCCACACTTTTCCTGGGCAGGCTTATACGTAAGCGGTCAACCACTACAGTGCACATTCTTTCGCCAGAAACTGACAACTGCCCTTCTTGAATCTGCGGAAGGGAGAGAATGACCGTAAAAAAATATTACAAGATCGATCTCCACGAAAGAATGCTGCCGATCGTGGCAGGTATCGAGCCCGCGTCCTCTTTTTCACAAATCAGACGCGTATACGGTTGAGCTACCGAGGCCGGGATACTTGTGGGGTACATATACATTTTAGTTTGCATCACGTGATCATGTCCGTGAAATTAACACCCCTTAACCCCACTTTATATTGGGAAAACTAAGGTTTATGGGGGTAAACATTATTTTTTCTTATTTCTGTTCCAAGACATATGTTGTGGGTACTCGTTAGTACCGCCTCGATGAGGCGGTTAGTACCGCCTTGATGAGGCGGTTCTAACGAGCACCCACAATCTATAATTGAGGCATTAATAAGAAAACTATCACACATTTTCACCAGAAAAGTAGCCATTTTGGAGATATAAAAGGAGGTTCTATGTCACACGAATGTGTTATCGTTATGGGGATTTCAGAGTTCGAGATCAACAAAGTCTAGTTTAACATATAGTCTGATAGTAGTCGCAGATAAAATTGACTAGGCGGAGCTATCGTTTGTTTCTGCCTTTAACAAAAAGGTAAAGCAACTCGTTCGGTTGTGTGAATTCAACTGTAACACAAACGAAGCTGTGTCGTATATGGCCATTTTGGTCCGCTTGAAGAAAGCGTGCGAAAGGCGCTCTACCGAATCTTCTGGTGGACTCAGCGAATTTGACATATATTGACAACACCTGAATAGCTCCGCCTAGTCAATTTAATCTGCGACTACTATACATATGCGATACAATGTTCCATGGTCTTAGCGTTTTTACGTGTACTCACTATGTAATTACAGTAAAAACCCTGCATTAAGACCACCTTTAGGACTGTTCAAAAGTTGTCTTTATCCAAAATTGGTCTTTTAAAACACTTTTGAATAGTCCCAAAAAAAGTCTCCCACTAGCTAGAGCACACTGCATATAGCAAAACATGCGGACTTATACACAAATCCAGTCCAGCCAAACCCATTTTTTCACATGAAAAGAATTCATCACGCAAACACGCCTATATAGATTTGACCGCATTGAACCCCACTTTTATATAGTAAACTGACTGGGATTAACAGGGGTAAACCTTATTTTTCTTATTTATGCTCTAAAATATAGATTGATGGTACTTTTTAGAACCGCCTCGACGAGGCGGTTCTAACATGTACCCACAATCTATATTTCGAACATAGATAAGAAAAATATCACAATTTTTCATCTTAAAATTTTGCTTTTTCCGGTGATAAAATTTACAATGTATTTGTATATGTGTGTTTTCGTGTGTTGGTTGTTGTGGCGCATATCATCACGTGAACAAGTCGGTGAAACGAATACCCTGGTAAACTCACTTTATAAAGAGAAACTGGGGTTTACGGGGTTTACATTATTTTTCTTGCACACTCCAGACAAGGAAATCCGTGATTTTACCCTGGGATAGAAATTTATGTTCTGACCCTGGTGTTCCGACCCAGGCAACTAACATAAATGCGCTTCAATTCTATTCAACTGCCGGAACTACTTCCGCACTACTTTTATGTTATAAACAATATACATGTGCGAGCTGTCAAAACTAACCGGAGGTGTTGTGCAAGAAAAAGAATCCAATATGGAATATGGGGTTCTGTTGTAGATTGGCGTTTCCAACACTCGGGATGACCGTGCTGAGTGGAACCTCGGCGTAGCCTCGGTTCCGCTCAGCACGGTCATCCCTCGGGTTGGAAACGCTCACCTACAACAGAACCCCATATCAGATTCTTATATTCTTATTTCTGCTCCAAGACATAGATTGTGGGTACTGGTCACAGTGGTGTTAATCAGAAAACGAACAAAAGTGAGGGTAACTCTTCCGTATGAGAGCCGAATGGATATAATGTTCAAATCCGATGCTGATCATGAGAGGGGAATCCAAATCCGGGGGATTTCGGAAATGAGGTTTTGCTCAGTTTTCCCCCTTTATCCATTGGCCGGCGGGTTGGGCTTTTCGTTCTACATTGGAGAAGAATGTCTGGTTATTTTTCTTACACACATATAAAAATAGTTTAACCATTTCTTGTCCATTTTGTCTTTTTTATTATTTTAAGGATTGTATCGCACGTCTCTGTCGTTAATGGGTGTTCTACGTGCAGCGCATAGTTGCTGTGGTCAAACACTTAACTCGTGATCGAGGGGTTCCGGGTTCGTGTCTTATACCAGGCATCATGCGTTGTGTACTTGAGAAAGACCCTTTATCCACATTGTAAGTATTGATTTCTACATATACCCTTATTGCCCCCGCCCATCGGGGCTTGAAGAAATAGATGGGCTGCATAATGCTTCCACTCATAGCTGAAACTGACCCGCACACGAGTACTGGTTACCCGCTTAGAGGATCTAAGCTTGCCCAGGCAAAGCAGTGCGAGTCTGCCCGTCCATGCTTATAAACCCTATTGGTTTCAGTGGGCGGCAGGGATTGAGATGTCATTTCATCTCAATGTCGGGTAAAAGTCCCACAAAATTGGAAGCAACGTCTCCAAAATGACCTATACAGTGTTGACGGGTCGTTAAACCTCAAATCAAACAAACAGAATCTACATATACCCAGGTAATGGTCATATCTGACAGAATCAGTATCAGAAAATAAAATGATAATGTGGATGCGCATAAGAGACGTTACTTTTTAAAGTTGGGATTCTGACGATATTTAAACGTCGTATGTAAGCTGTCTCAACCCATGGGCGCGAGACAGAACATAGGAATCTGATGTGGGGTTCTGTTGTAGATAGGCGTTTCTTGCACACCAGAAAAGGAAATCAATAGTTTTAGCTTGGGACAGAAATTCTGTTCTAACCCTGGTGTTCTTACCCAAAATCGAATATTCTCGCGTGTTTGATAAATACACTGGTTGAATACGACCTCATATGCGCCGTCGTTAAGGTTGACGTCACAGCAAGTTACGTGACGTCACTAAACATTCCTGTATATATTGTGTCTTCACAATATGACGGACATCGGTAACCCAAGTGACTGCAGCAGTAAAAATCCGCGCTTTGAAAATTTAATGAAAGGTATGCAAGAAAAAGAATCATTTATGGGTGTGAGGGGTAGATAGAAAAATCCGTCCCCCGGGATCACTGTCCGGCATCACTCGGCAAGCCTCGTGATGCCGGGCATTGACCCTCGGGACGGGTTTTTACATCCACCCCTCACACCCTATGCCGAGGTTTCGCTCAGTACGGCCATCCCGAGGGTTGGAAACGTCCTTCTACAGCAGAACACCATATTCTATTCTTTTTCTTGCACAACAGCACTTAAAATGGTCATTTTACTTTATTTAACGTTTTGTTTTTCGTGAACTATACTTATGTAGTTTGTCTGGGTAAGAACACCAGGATTAGAATATAATATCTATCCCAGGTTAAAACCACGGATTTCCTTATCTGGTGTGCAAGAATACTCATAGTTTCTATACTGAATTTAAAAACTAATTTTGCTTTGTTTGATTTGAGGTTTAACGTCCCCGTCAACACTGTAAAGGTCATTTTGGAGACGTTGCTGCCGATTTTGTGGGACTTTTACCCGATATTGAGATGAAATGACATATCAAGCCCTGTCGCCCAATGAAACTAATAGTGTTTATTAGCATGGGCGGTCCCGCCTCGCACCGCGGTTCCTGGGCAGGCTTAGATCCTCTAAGCGGTTTACCGGTACTAGTGTGCGGGCCGGATTCAGCTCTGCGTGGAAGCATCATGCAGCTCATATATTTCTTCAAGCCCCTATGGGCGGGGGCCAGTCAAAACTAATTATATGCAGGGCGGGTAGTGAACCCGAAAACAGATTTTCTTGTGATAGGATGCATATAATAAAGAAGTCAATGACAGGCTGGCAGCTTTTGCCATTTTAAATAGGATGACATTACGAAAACATGCCTATTCAAATATATTGGTAAAATTTTACCACCAAAAGAATTAAATTTTCCAGGTAAAAATCGTTAAATTTTTCATAGTTTTGCTCAAAACATAGATTGTGGGTACTCGTTAGAACCGCCTCGTCGAGGCGGTTCTAACAAATACCCACAAGCTATGTTTTTGAACAGAAATAACAAAAATAATGTATACCGCTGTAAACCCCAGTTTTACTATATAAAAGTGGGGTTTGAAGGGGTCAAAATTATATAGGTGTGATTTCGTGATGACCTGAAACGTGTTTGCATTGTAAATTACCTTCTTGGGCTATTGCTGCGTCAGGTAGAAATGGTCCTCCTCTCAAACCAGCTGAAACACCAACTACATTATGTGGTAGTTCCTGCTGTCCAATGCTAGATGCATCAACTGGTTGACCAAGTTCTCTAGAACTGGCTCTGTCGAGTGGCTGTCTTCCAAGTCCGACTAAATCTGTTGGTTGACCCTGCCCTCCAAGAAGGCTGGCTGCATCGATTGGTTGATCCTGTCCTGGAAGTCCGAATGAATCAATTGGCTTACCCTGTCCTCCAAGAAGAAGGGATGCATCGATTGCCTTACCCTGTCTTCCAAAAAGTAGTTCGGCTGCATCGATTGGTGGACCTTGACCTCGAAGACCGGCAGCATCAACTGGCTGACTCTGTTTTCTTAGACCTGTGGATTCGACTGGCTGACCTTGATCTCTAAGACTGGCTGGATCAACAGGACCGGCTGAATCGACTGGATTAAAACCGACTACATCAATTGGCTGACCCTGCTCTCTAAAACCGCTTGCATCGATTAGTCCATCCTGCTTTCTTATAGCGCCTACATCGATTGGCTGACTCTGTTCTCTAAAACCGCTTACATCTATTGGTTGATTCTGCCCTCCGAAACCACCTACATCGATTGGCTGACCCTGCTCTCTAAAACCGCTTGCATCGATTAGTCCATCCTGCTTTCTTATAACGCCTACATCGATTGGCTGACTCTGTTCTCTAAACCCGCTTGCATCTATTGGCTGATCCTGCCCTCCGAAACCACCCACATCGATTGGCTGACCCTGCTCTCTAAAACCAATTGCACCGACTGGTAGACCCTGTTCTCTAAGACCAACTGTATCAATCGGTTGACCCTGTTCTCTCATAGTAGCTGCATTGACAGGTAGACCTTGATCTCCAATACCAGGTTCATTAACTGGTAGTCCTTGTTCGATAGGTCCAGCTACGTTACTAGGTAACGGTTGTCCCCTGCTGCCTGCTATGATCAACAGGGAAGCTATAAGAAACTGGGGCAACATTCTTGCAACTCAAAGCCTGAAAGAAACAACCATTTTGAAGAAAGTTGCTCTCATATATTAGTTGAAAAGTATATGATTTTTTTTATTTTGAAATAGAACAAGCTAATTAAATTACCTTGTAAACAACAATTTTGAAGAAAGTGGCTCTCATATATTAGTTGAAAAGTATATGATTTTTTTTATTTTGAAATAGAACAAGCTAATTAAATCACCTTGTAAACAACAATTAATACTGCTTAAGCTTGGGCTGCATGTATAATGTCTCTGCTTAATCTTGTTGTAGCGTTGTGTTGATTTGGGAGTGAATGATTTATTTAAATAGTGAATGCTCATTCGTACCAAGGTGGAATTGCGCTGATTTTGCACTGATAATCATAGCCTCCTATATATTGTATATATTTTAAAGTACAGATCGTGGGTCATCACTTTAACAGTCCGTCATGAATTCCCCTATAAACCCCACTTTATATTGGGGAAAGAGGTGATTACGGGAGTTTTTGTTATTTTCTTTATTTCTGCCCCAAGACATAGGTTGTGGGTATACGTTAGGACCGCCTAAATAAGGCGGTTCTATTTAGGCGGTTCTAACGAGCACCCTCAATCTATGCTTAAAGTAAAAAAAAGCAAAATATCACAACGTCTCACCAGAAAATGTCTGCTCTTGAGATAGGAAAAATTGCACCATGTCTCATGGATGTGCGGCCCCCGCCCCTCGGGGCTTGAAGAAATTGATGGGCTGCATGATGCTTCCACGCAGAGCTGAAACCGTCCACACACGTGTACTGGTAAACCGCTTAGAGGATCTACGCCTGCCCAGGCAACGCGGTGCAAGTCGGTCCGTCCATGCTTACAAACCCTATTGGTTTCATTGGGCGATAGGGCTTGAGATGTCATTTTATCTCAACGTCGGGTAAAAGTCCCACAGAATTGGAAGCAACGTCTCCAAAATGACGTATACAATGTTGAAGGGGACGTTAAACCTCAAATCAAATAAAACAAACAAACATCCTTTCGCTAGAAACAGAAAATCAGTTTCAGTAGAACGGGCTCATAAGAAAGAAAGAATGCTGCCTATCCGGCAGGTACATGTATCAAACCCGCGACCTCCTGCTTGATCACCAGTCAGAAGCTTCTTTCCAAAGCTGGCCCCGGGAATACAGAACACTAATCAGCTTAAACATACGAGGGTAGGCTGAAAAGTTCTGAGCCTGACCAAGAAGCAGGCATCGAACAGCCAAGAAATTTTGTATTCATTAAATCCAAACCTTTATTACTTGATTTGACTCAAATGAGTTCAAGTTTACCTGCATTAACGTAGAAATTCTAGACTTTGAAAATTGATACTAGCACGTTTTTGAAAAAATGGACAAAATCTGGCATCGTGGTGTCATCAAGTACCTCCATAAAAAGGGTTAGCACCTAAGGACATTCATGCCGATATGGTTGCTACATAAGGGGACAATGCTCCTTCGTATGCAACCGTGAAAAGGTGGGCAGCAAATTTTAAGATGGGCAAGGACAGCCTTGAAGATGATGACCGATGTGGACGACCCACAAAGGCAACAACTGAGGAAATCATCATCCAAGTGCACAGGGCCGTGATGGATGACAGGCGTTCAACTGTGGATCAGTTAGCTAACACTGTTGGCATCTCCCGTGAACGAGTAGAGAACATTCTACACAGTGAATTAGGAATGTCTGAGGTTTCCCCCAGATTGGTGCCACGGCTCTTGACGCTTGACCAGACTGAACCTGTCGCAAATCAACTTGGCTATTGTTGAAGCAGACCAAGATGGTTTTCTTGACTGTTTTGTCACCCACAATGAGTGTTGGGTTCATCACTTTGAGCCAAAGACCAAAAGACAATCCATGCAATGGAAGCACCATGGCTCAACCCCTCCAAAGAAGGCAAAGGTCGTCTCCTCTGCAGGGAAGGTGATGACATCAGGGTTCTGGGATGCCAAGGGTATAATATTCATAGATTACCTTCAAAAGGGCAGACCAATTAATGGGGAGTATTATGCAGATCTGCTAAAACAAATGCGAAAAGCAATTAAGGCTAAACGACCCGGAAAATTGACAAAAGGGGTCTTGTTCCTTCAGGACAATGCGCCTGCTCATAAATCGGTTGTCGCAATGGCTGCTGTGCATGACTGTGACTTCACACTTGTCGATCACCTTCCGTATTCACCTGATCTAGCTCCATCAGATTATTTCCTGTTTCCAAACATGAAAAAGCACTTGGCTGGGCAGCATTATCGGTCAGACGAGGAGGTGATAGCTGCTGTGGAGGAGTTTTTCAGGGACCAAGATGAGACCTTCTATACCACTGGGATCCAAGGGTTCCAGCATCGCTGGAGGAAGTGTGTGGACAAGAAGGGAGACTATGTTGAAAAATAAGGCACTTTTAGCATGGACAAACTACTGGATCTTGGTCAGGCTCAGAACTTTTCAGCCTACCCTCGTATATAGGTAAAAATGTTGCAGTTGTAGGTAAGTTAGAAACAATAAATAAATTAATAATAAATAAATAAATAAAAAATAGGTTTTAGAATCTTTATACTGTTCTTAAGCCATACATGGCTAGCGGTCCTTTTCTGAGTCATGGCGGCGTCTGATCTAGGTCAACACTGCTTGTTTGAAGAACTTTCATGTTTCGTAAAATTTGCACTATGCAAAAACAAACCTAACACCCCGAAAATTGGACATTGACCACTCCAAATTTACTAGGTGGAAGATTCTATTGTCATATATGGGTTTGTTTGTTTGATTGATTTGTGATTAAACGTCCCCATCAACACTGTATAGTCATTTTGGAGACGTTGCTTCCAGTTTTGTCGGACTTTTACCCGACATTGAGATGAAATGACTTTCAAGCAATGTTGCCCAATGAAACCAATAGGGTTTTTAAGCATGGATGTCCAACTCGCACCGCTTTGCCTGGGCAGGCTTAGATACTCTAAGCGGTTTACCAGTAAGCGTGTGCGGTCAGTTTCAGCTCTGCGTGGAAGCATCGTGCAGTTCATCTATTTCTTCAAGCCCCGAAGGGCGGGGGCTTCATATATGGGTTAAGTTTTCGAATCATAATAAGCTAGTTATACGGTCAATAATAATAATTTTTCACATACCGTAATACTGTACGCGTTATACAAAACACAATCAAACTGTTGTGTACCCTTTATGAGCCGTTGCGGTCCATTCACACAATACAAGATCCAGAGAACGTACAAAACTTAAGATGGGGTTAAGACCCCTTCTGACCCCTTCTTTATCATGCGATGCTGATGTATCTTACAGCATCAAACCCAGTTGGATTATATGATGTTTAAATATTTAACGAAATGAATATTCACATGCAATATATCACCTCCAATTTCTCTAAAACACAGAAAATATAGATTTCAGTATGCTGTATTTAAGCTTGGCACTTTTAATACATGTGTTTTGTTCTTCTTGTCAGCAATTTACATAAGTTTTGGACAGAATGAGTGGTTGTCAGAAAAATATGAATAAATAATGGTATAGCCTGAGGTAATATTCAGCAAATATATGTTTTGCAACTGTTTTTATAGATATTTGTACGTAATTTATATTGTTTGTTTGTAATTTATAATTACATCCGCGTCGGTTGTCCAGAGCCTGTGTCCCTTTTACCATTACGAAAACACGCCTTTACAAATGCATTGTAAATTTTACCGCCGAAAAAAAACTAAATTTTTAGGTGAAAAATTGTGATATATTTCTTATTTCTGCCCAACTTATAGATTGTGGGTACTCGTTAGAACCGCCTCATTGAGGCGGTTCTAACGAGTACACCCAATCTATATTTTAGAGCAGAAATAAGAAAAATAATGTTTGCCCCTGTAAACCCCACTTTTTCTATATAAAAGTGTGGTTGGATGGGGTCAAAAGTATTTAGGCGTGTTTTCGTGATCAGAACATATGTAACGTCACTGCAGCTGGTGTTAAGGGAAAGTGATAGGTCTCCCTGCCCTTCATCATAGTGTAGTTTGTCCTTCGGGATCATTGGTTCCATTGTGGATTTTTGGGAATGTCTGAGAGACATTGATGAGGCCTAATTGGCCGAAACTAGCTAGTCTGGCCTACACTCTATACTTTTCAGTTCTGCGGTGTATTCTTTGTATTCAAGTGATAACCCTTTTACAGAACATAGCTGGTGTTAAGGGGATATGTGGCGGCCGTATCAAGTCTTCCTGCCCTTCATCATGGTGTAGTTTGTATTGACTTGTCCTTTGGGATAAATAAATTATCCATTGTGGATTTTTGGGAATGTTTGAGGGTCACCGATGAGGCCTAATTGGCCGAAACTAGCTAGTCCTGCCCAGAAACACTTGTACGCTCCATACGTTATAGTTCTGTGGTGTATTCTTTGCTTCCAATGGATAACCATTTTATAGAACACATAAGGCTGACCTTTGACACCAAAACGTTGACAAATCCGGAATTTCGCTGTACGTGACACGGATGTGTTATCTGAAAGCATGCTCATGCAGATAGGGGATGTTGTATTCTGACAATATGGTTGCGCAAACTGATTTGTGTCTAAGCTGAGTGTGCACGCTCGAAGATACATTTCCGCTTGTCTCGGCTTAACTTAAAATACATTACGAAAACATGCCTATACAAATACATTGTAAACTTTACTGTCGAAAAAAAGAAAAAATTAAGATGAAAAATTGAGATTGTTCTCTTATTTCTGCTTAAAAGATAGATTGTGGGTACTCGTTAGAACCGCCTCATCCAGGCGGTTCTAACGGGTACTCACAATCTGTATTTTAGAGCAGAAATAAGAAAATAAGAGTTACCCCTGTAAACCCCAGTTTTACAATATAAAAGTGGAGTTCAAGGGGGTCAAAGTCATATAGGTGTGCTTTCGTGACGATTATCTTAAAGTATAACATGCTCATGCAGACAGGGGATGTTGTATTTTGATAAAATGGTTGCGCAAACTGATTTGTGTCTAAGATGAGAGTTCCTGCTCGAAGGCACATTTCCGCTTGTCGCGGATTAACTTAAAATAATAATGAGCCGGCGCATGACAAAACCTACCATAAGACCATGTTGTTGCTTTGTATCTTAATTGTAGGGGAAGGGCTGTAACTACAAATGTAATGTTGCGGGAACTTGTAGCCCAACCCCATTGCTATATCTAAAAAGGCAATAAAATATGTTAAATCTAATCTACCATAAGACCAATGCTATGGTCGAAGGCTCAGTTCAGCCGGTTTGTCAGGTCAGCCTGGTCGGAACAATCTCTTGTTGCCTTATGAATAGCCCAGATGCTAAAGAAGTCTCATGCGAACAGCAAGGACTCTGATCAGACTGCGCAGATGCGCAGGCTGATCTGAGTATTAGCTGGTCGCACAGGTCTTATTGTAGATTTTTGTCATGCGCCGGCTCAGTTTTGTGACGTGTGGCAATACATTTTTTTTCGTAATGACGTACATGACCGGGTTTCTCACCTGTGTTTGTTTGAATTTGTTAGAAGTGAGGTTTTACGTCCGCGTCAACACCATTTAGGTCATTTTTGAGACGTTGCTTCCAATTTTTGAAGAACGAAAACACGCCTATACAAATATATTGTAACCTTCATCGCCGAAGAAAATGAAAATTTTAAGACGAAAAATGTGATATGTTTCGTATTTCTGTTTAGAATATAGATTGTTGGTAATCGTTAGAACCGCCTCATCGAGGCGGTTTTAATGAGTACCCACATTCTATATTTTAGAGCAGAAATAAGAAAAATAAGGTTTACCCCTGTGGGGTTCAAGGGGGTCAAAGTTATATAGGCGTGTTTTCGTGATGATGGGATTTTTACCCGACATTGACATGAAGTGATATCTCAAACACTACCTTCACAACAAGCCAATGTGTTTTATATGCATTGGACGGTCCGACTCGCACCGACTTTGCCTGGGTAGGCTTAGTCCTTCTAAGCGGTTTACGAGTACTCATGTGCGGTCAGTTTCAGTTCTGTGTGGGAGCTAAGCTCATACCTACAGATGTAAGAAGTTTATGATAAACTTGAACTCGCGTATCAAGTTTTGTTTGTTTGTTTGTATAGGAGTTTACCGCCCAGTCTACACTATTTTAGGTCACTTGAGCCGGTCAGTTTACCTATACACATTTTCCTGGACAGGATTATACGTAAGCGGTTAACCAGTACAGTGCACATTCGTTCGCCAAAAATGACAACTGCCCTTCTTGAAATGGCCGTAGAAAAGATCAATCTCCACGAAAGAATGTTGCCGACCACGGCAGGTATCGAACCCAAGTCCACCTGGTCACATGTTAGACGCGCATCAGACTGAGCTTCCGAGGCCGGCGTACGCGTGTCCGGTAGTGTATTCGTTCATGGCTTTGAAAATGACATGTTTCGTTATTGTTCCTGCTTCACTGGCTGCAAACACCAACCGTTTATATTTTAATATACAGTAGAACTTCGATGGCTCGAACACCGATGGCTCGTGTACCATGGATGTGTCGAACACTTTCTTGGGCCCCTAGCGAAATCCTCTACATAAGAAATAGTGGGGGATAATTAAGGAGATTTAATCTCTAATCTTGCAAATGTATGCTGTGTGTACTCATTAGAATCGCCTCGATGAGGCGATTATAATGAGTACAGACAGCATACATATTCATTATAGAACACCGAAAAGATGTCTAAAAGTATCTCGTTATGCCCCCTGACAGTAACCCTCAGTGGCTCGAACTTCCCCTGTCTCGAACAGATTTTCGAGGTCCAAAAGGTGTTCGAGCCATTGAAGTTCGACTGTAATCATAAAATGTCAGTTCTTGTTAGTACCTAGTCATTTGGGAGGTTATAATGAGTACCCACAATTAATGTTACTGAGCCAAAATAAGGAATTAAGCCAAAATAAGGAAAAATTAATACCCTCGTTAATCCCAATTCTCTGTATAAAGTTGGGTTTTCATGGGTATTCATTAGTTTACGTGATGATAGGTCACAGACGTTCCTATTGTGTAGCTGTGCCGACGGTGGATGGTCACAAGGTTGGTTTTAAGAACTGACATACGACTTCTGATGGTCAAGTAGTACTAGGTGAAACTTTAGAGTTTTTATAAAACTCCTTTTCATATACATATAGCGGCACCAATCGTGATATACATAACGAAAACACGCCTATATCATTTTGACCCCATTGAACCCCACTTTTACATAATAAAACTGGGGTTTACAGGGGTAATCCTTATTTTTCTTATAAGGCGGTTCATAACGAGTACCCACAATCTATATTTTGAGCACAAATAAGAAAAATATCACAATTGTTCATCTCAAATTTTTCATGTTTTCGGCGATAAAGGTTACACTGTATTTGTATAGGCGAGTTTTCGTAATGAATACCTTTAACGTGGGTGCTTAGGTGAGGCGAAGGTATGGTTATCTTGCGCTCCGTTGGCGCCTAACTGATATATGTACATGTATTGGCTTATAGTTGGGCAAGGTTTGCAGTTCTTGCAACAGGAAAGGGAAGAGAGGGGAATGTTGTTATTTCCTCATCTTCGTTTTCCTCTGTCTCCCCTGTTCCTCGCTTTCATACCCTTTACTATATCTTCTATTCTTTTCCTTCCTTTCTCTGGGAAACGACAAAAAATGACCCAACGTAATCACGAAAACACGCCTTTATAATTTTGGCCTACTTGAACCCCTAAACCTTATTTGTCTTATTTACGCTCTAAAACATAGATTGTGGGTACTCGTTAGAACCGCCTCGATAAGGCGGTTTTAACGAGTTCTAAAATATAGATTGTGGGTACTCGTTAGATCCACCTCGACGAGGCGGTTCTAACGAGTGCCCACAATCTATATTTTGAGCAGAAATAAGAAAAATATCACAATTTTTCATCTTAGAAATTTCGTTGATTTTTCGTCGGTAAAATTTACTATATATTTGTATAGGCATGTTTTCGTAACGCAAGCACAATCAATCAGTCAAATACCCTTCAAAACACCACTTCCTAAATGAAAAGTGGTGTTTACATGTACATGGGCATACATCATTTTGTTTTTGCTCTAAAAAGGTTGTATATGTATTCGTCAGATCCGCCAAAATACATTTACATGTACTTCGATACCAAGAAAAAATGCATTTAAAACTAATTATACCGTTTATTCTTATTACATTACGAAAACACGCCTATACAAATAAATTTTAAACTTTAACGACGAAAAACGAATATTTTAAGATGAAAAAAATGTCATTTGTCTTATTTCTGCTCAAAATATAGATTGTGGCTATTCGCGTTAGAACCGTCTCATCGAGGCAGAGGCAGTTCTAACGAGTACCCACAATCTATGTTTTAGAGCAGAAAAAAGAAAAATAAGGTTTACCCCTGTAAACCCTAGTTTTACTATATAAAATTTGGTTCAAGGGGGTTAAAGTTTTTCGTGATGACTTTTCAAATATATTTCGCGTGTTTTCGTGATGACTTTTCAAATATATTTCGCGTGTTTTCGTGATGACTTTTCAAATATATTTCGCGTGTTTTCGTGATGACTTTTCAAATATATTTCGCGTGTTTTCGTGATGACTTTGCAAATATATTTCGCGTGTTTTCGTGATGACTTTTCAAATATATTTCGCGTGTTCTCGTGATGACTTTTCAAATATATTTCGCGTGTTTTCGTGATGACTTATCAAATATATTTCGCGTGTTTTCGTGATGACTTTTCAAATATATTTCGCGTGTTTTCGTGATGACTTTTCAAATATATTTCGCGTGTTTTCGTGATGACTTTTCAAATATATTTCGCGTGTTTTCGTGATGACTTTTCAAATATATTTCGCGTGTTTTCCTGATGACTTTTCAAATATATTTCGCGTGTTTTCGTGATGACTTTTCAAATATATTTCGCGTGTTTTCGTGATGACTTTTCAAATATATTTCGCGTGTTTTCGTGATGACTTTTCAAATATATTTCGCGTGTTTTCGTGATGACTTTTCAAATATATTTCGCGTGTTTTCGTGATGACTTTTCAAATATATTTCGCGTGTTTTCGTGATGACTTTGCAAATATATTTCGCGTGTTTTCGTGATGACTTTTCAAATATATTTCGCGTGTTCTCGTGATGACTTTTCAAATATATTTCGCGTGTTTTCGTGATGACTTATCAAATATATTTCGCGTGTTTTCGTGATGACTTTTCAAATATATTTCGCGTGTTTTCGTGATGACTTTTCAAATATATTTCGCGTGTTTTCGTGATGACTTTTCAAATATATTTCGCGTGTTTTCGTGATGACTTTTCAAATATATTTCGCGTGTTTTCGTGATGACTTTTCAAATATATTTCGCGTGTTTTCGTGATGACTTTACAAATATATTTCGCGTGTTCTCGTGATGACTTTGCAAATATATTTCGCGTGTTTTCGTGATGACATTTCAAATATATTTCGCGTGTTCTCGTGATGACTTTTCAAATATATTTCGCGTGTTTTCGTGATGACTTTTCAAAAATATTTCGCGTGTTTTCCTGATAACTTTTCAAATATATTTCGCGTGTTTTCGTGATGACTTTTCAAATATATTTCGCGTGTTTTCGTGATGACTTTTCAAATGTATTTCGCGTGTTTTCGTGATGACTTTTCAAATATATTTCGCGTGTTTTCGTGATGACTTTTCAAATATATTTCGCGTGTTTTCGTGATGACTTTACAAATATATTTCGCGTGTTCTCGTGATGACTTTTCAAATATATTTCGCGTGTTTTCGTGATGACTTTTAAAATATATTTCGCGTGTTCTCGTGATGACTTTTCAAATATATTTCGCGTGTTTTCGTGATGACTTTTCAAAAATATTTCGCGTGTTTTCCTGATAACTTTTCAAATATATTTCGCGTGTTTTCGTGATGACTTTTCAAATATATTTCGCGTGTTTTCGTGATGACTTTTCAAATATATTTCGCGTGTTTTCGTGATGACTTTTAAAATATATTTCGCGTGTTCTCGTGATGACTTTTCAAATATATTTCGCGTGTTTTCGTGATGACTTTTCAAAAATATTTCGCGTGTTTTCCTGATAACTTTTCAAATATATTTCGCGTGTTTTCGTGATGACTTTTCAAATATATTTCGCGTGTTTTCGTGATGACTTTTCAAATATATTTCGCGTGTTTTCGTGATGACTTTTAAAATATATTTCGCGTGTTCTCGTGATGACTTTTCAAATATACTTCGCGTGTTTTCGTGATGACTTTTCAAATATATTTCGCGTGTTTTCCTGATAACTTTTCAAATACTTTTCTTAAGGGTTTATAGTTATAAATGTTATATGAAAGGATTATCCTTTGGAAGCAAGGAATACACCACGCAGCTGAAAAATATGGAGTATTAAAGTTTTTCTGTGCCAGACTAGCTAGTTTCGGATCAGTGGCCCTCAAGTCTCATTAGTCATGAGGATAACACAACCTTATGATTACCGTGTTTTTTCCCTTCTGGCTCTAAAATGATATTATCCTGTGAATTGGAAAAAAATGTGCTATTTGTTCTTACATGTGCTCCAGACATAGAATGTTGGTGCTCGTTAGAACCACCTAATATACTCACAATCAATGTTGTTTAGCAAAACTTAGTTAAATAGTGTATACCTTTGTACCCACCACTTTTTCCCTACATGATGAAGTTTCCACGCGTGCTTATTACCAGGGTTTCAGAGCGCCCCCGCCAATCGGGGCTTTGGGAAATAGATCGGGCTGCACGATGCTTCCGCGCAGAGCTGAAACGGACCGAACCTGAGTACTGGACAACCATCGCTTAAGCCCTATCGGTATCTTTCTGCGGTAGAGCTTGAAATGTCATTTCATTTCAGTATCGGGTAAAAGTCCCACAAAACTAGAAAGAACGTCTCCAAAATGACTTACATAGTTTTGACGGAGAGATAAAACCTCCGCAACACAAACAAAACAAGGATTTCAGAAGCAGAAACATCTTTACCTCCACTGGCAATGTATGCTGGCATTTTAACGTCCCCTGTCCTTCTTCATAGTATAGATTTTACTGTCTAATCATTTGGTCTTGACGATTCCATTGTCGAATTCGGAAAATATTGGAGTGTCACTGATTAGCCCTAATGGCCGAAAGTAACTTCTCTGCCCAGCAAACGGCCCCGCCCATCGGGGCATGGAGAAATAGATGGGCTGCATGATGCTTCCATGCAGAACTGAAACCGACCCGCACACCAGTACTTGTAAACCGCTTAGAGGATCTAAGCCTGCCCAGGCAGAGCCGGGTGCGAGTAGGACCATCCATGCTTATAAACCCTATTGGTTTCATTGGGCGGCAGGGCTTCAGCTGTCATTTCATCTCAATGTCTGGTAAAAACCCACAAAATTGGAATCAGCGTTTCCAAAATGACCTTTACAGTGTTGACGGGGACGTTAAAACTCAAATCAAACAAACAAAACAAACTGCCCAGCAAAACACGTGCAAGCCACCATTTCTGGTTCTGTGTTGTAAACTTTGTTTTCAGAGGATAATCTCTTATAGAACATTATAAAGCTGACTGTGACGGCTACTACATGTAGAAACATTTTTGGACAACAAATGCGTCATTCGAAAACACGCCTATACAAATACACTGTAAACGTTACCATCGAAAAAAAAAAAAAAAACACTAAAATTTTCGTATGAAAAAATAGTGGTATTTTTCTTATTTCTGCTCAAAATATAGATTGTGGGTACTCATTAGAACCGCCTCATCGAGGCGGTTCTAACAAGTACCCACACTCTGTGTTTTAGAGCAGAAATAAGAAAAAAAAGGTAAACCCCTATAAACCCCAGTTCAATCGAATAAAAAGTAGTTATCATTTTCAATGTTAATACATCCAAATTATTTGAAGGTCCCGTAGTACCCGTGGAACAAAGAAGAGAACCTTTATTTTGGGCTTAAGACATTCGCCGTTTTCCAATATAACTTTATTATTATCATTATAAATGCTAATATTATTATTATTAGTAACAGTAGTTGTTGTTGTTGTTGTTTGGCTGAAGTTGACAAAATAGCTGACTTTGCTTGTTAGTTCTTTAAGTTTTGTCTGTAAATGCATAAGCTGTTTAATTTCAAGTCGCAGTCTTGCACGCCGACAATTAAATGCCAAAAATGCAAAGTGTGAGTGGTTCTGTGCTTTCAAAGTATTAACTGCAAAACAAAAAATGTTATTGACGAACACACGCCTATTCAAAAGTATTGAGAATTTTGCCATCTAAATATGAAAATTTTCCGATTAAAAATTCAGGTATTTTTCATATTTCTGCTCTATATTTTTGAGCAGAAATAAGAAAAAGAATAAACCCCAGAAAGAATCGAATCCAGTTTTACAATATGAAAGTGGGGTTTGAGGGGGTCAAATTTATATAGGTGTGTTTTCGTGATGTTCACGAACACAGCCATCTGAATATGTTCTATAAAAGGGTTATTCTTTGGAAGCAAGGAATATACTACATAACTGAAAAGTATGGAGTGTACATGTTTTTGGACCCGACCAGCTAGTTGCGGTCAATTAGGCCTCATCAGTGATCCTCAAATATTTTCAAAATTCCACAATGGAATCAATGTTCCCAGAGGACGAGAAAATGCAAACTACACTATGAAGCCTCTGAGACAAAGGAATGGCTTTTTGACATGAAGGATACAGACATAAAAAAGCGTTGTGTGCACTTTTCTAAATTCTAACACAGCGTACCTATATAGGCAATGGAAAATAACTGTGTGTTATTCTGCAACAAATCACAGCAAGGAAGAGCGTGACAAGTGACGTCATTAAAAACTGCCAATTTATGACGCTACTAGTCGATTTCCTTGACGTTAGACGGTGTAACGCCATATTTTCGCATCGAAAACGTTAAAGGATATAAATGCATGTGTTTCAGTCGATAATTTTAGCGGGATTTCTTCTAAAAATGGCGAAAAGTTGTGAGATTTTGAAGAAAACAACATCATTATTGCCGATTTTCAGCCTGTTATAATCGAAATAGATCAGCTCTAGTTTGTGATTTGTTGAGCAATAAATCACAGTTTGTCAGTCAGTTGTAAGTAGACAAATCATGCGCGCTACGCGCACGTGATTTGATCTACTTTACAACTGACCTCCAAACTGTGAATTATTACTCAACAAATCACAGCTAGAGGTAATGTATTTCTTAAACAGTCCACAGGCAACGAAGGAACTGTGATTTAGTGTGCAACAGATCAGTGGGTGAAAGAGCGTGACACAAAAAGCCACTGTTTTAGAGAATTCTATGAAGTTAGACGGCGAAACGTTATTTTTTTCTCTAATCAGAAACATCACTCTTCATTTACCTTGACCTGTTTTACGTCAAGGTCAACAACCGGCCCCGATAGCTCAGCTGGTAGAGTGTCCTATCCTGGGAACGGGAGGTCACGGGTTCGATCCCGGGCCGCGACATACCAAAGTCGTTAAAATGGTACTAGCTGCTCTTCGCTTGACACTCAGGTTAACGGGGTAAAGCTAGGACTGGTCGACCCAGTGTTAGGATAATGTGACTGGGTGTGGTATCATGTAATGTGTCTGGAACATGATACTTCAGTAAGGCAGCCTATAAAAGTGAGCATTGAGCTCCCTGTCGCAACCAGACACCGTCGTGATATGACTGAAAAATTGTTGAAAGCGACGTTAAACCCGAACTCACACACACACACACACACACACACACGCACGCACGCACGCACGCACGCACGCACGCACGCACACGTCAAGGTCAAATTTGGTTCTTTAGGATTTTCAATTGGGAAAAGGGTAAAAAAGAGCATTTTTCGAAACTTATTTTGGCCTATGGCATGAGAAATCGTACAAAATGAATGTCATTGACTGCTTAAGGTCAAGGTCATTTGGTGACCTTGGCCCAAGGTCGATTGGCCTGCAGATCCATTGCCATTTCAAAATACATTTTCTCTGAAACCCCTGGACCAATTTCATTTAAATGTTATATGCAACCTCCTGACATAAAGAGAAAGAATTTTTTTGCAAAAGTGGTCTAGTAACATGACCAAGATGGCCGCCATGCCCAAATATGTTATAAACCTTAAAAATCTTCTTCTCCAGAACCACTTAGCTGTCCACTTTAAAAGGATCGACAACCAAACACGCGCTCTGTCGCATAACATCCATTCTGTATAATCAATGTTATAATATTTCGCAACAATTTTCCTGAACTGACCAGAAAATACTACCTAGTATTCTTCTGAATTTGTAAACTAAATATGTATAAAATTCAGCTTCCACAGTCCCTGTAGCAGAAGTGTTTCAAAGAAACGTCATATTTCGAAATACTGTCATAATGTCGACGATAAAATTTTGAAAATGTTATGCGCAGTTTATGATACATGTGCCGTTAGCCCTGTTTTAAAAGATTAGAATCATCAACATGACAACAAGTTCTAACAAAACGAATAAGCTGTGACATATATACCCCATAAGACATAGAGACGTCACCATCCAAACATGGAAAATTTACAATTCCAAAATTAAGATAAGTCAATAATCTAGAATGTTCAGTAATGGTACAAGAACTTCTGAAGAGCATAAAAATTATACTTTATGGTCATGTCAGAAAGTGTGTGAAGCTCTCACCTTTCTACATGATAATATTTACATAAGAGTTGGTACTAAGTTATTTAGGCAAGTTGTGGGTATTCCAATGGGTACAAATTGCGCACCCCTTGTGGCTGATTTGTTCTTGTTTTGTTATGAACGAGACTTCATGATGTCCCTTTCCGTTGAAAAGCTATCTGAAATCATTGAAGCCTTTAGCTCGACTTCTAAATATTTGGGTGATTTATAATATATATTGACAATACTTATATCGATGGTTTGATCAGTCTAATTTACCCCCCCCCCCCCCCACCCTCCCAGAACTTCAATTAAATAAAGCAAATTATTCTGAAAGCGAGGCCCCTTTTATGGATTTACATCTATCTATTGTAGATGGGTTTGATTCTTGCAAAATTTATGATAAACGCGGTGATTTTGATTTTGGGATTGTAAATTTTCTTTTCTTGGACGGTGATGTTCCTCGTGCGGCATCCTACGGCATTTATATTTTGCAGTTAATTCGATTGGCCAGAGTGTCTAGTCATGTAACTGACTTCAACACTCGCAATAAATTGTTAACTGCTAAACGTCATAATCAGGGTTATCGGTACATATATCATAAACTACGCAAAGCGTTTTCAAAATGTTATAGACGTCATTCCGATTTAATTTCAAAATTCAATGTTGGACTTAAATCTCTTCTGCAACAAGGTCTATCGGAAGCCGAATTTTATGATGACTAATTATATAAGTTCAGAAAAATATATAGTTGCAATGACTTCTGTACCCAATTTCGTAAAATCATTCTTCGATATAAAAAGAATGGATAAAACATAAATGATATATGTATGCATGGTTGTTAACCCAGTCACGGTTGACAACTTTGCTTCCCTCTTTATTTGCACGCCGGTGGGTCAGGCCTCAGATTCTATGGCGGTTCCAGCGTAAAGGCTTACTGAGAATTAGAGAGAATCTAATTTTATATAATGTTGGTTGGTGCCTGATGCTCTGTCTCTGGTTGGGCCCATCGGAGTCTAATTGTTGCTTTTCTTTTCTTCCAGCATTTCAGTGGTTTCTTGCTGTGGAGTCCTCCCCGTTGTTTCATCTCTGTGGTTGATTGATTTTTTGTAGTCACGGAGATGTTGCACTGATGATTTAGGAGGCCTTCATCTGGACTGAACAAATTATTTGTCTGAATCCCGACGGGAGTAAGGGCGAGGATTGTGGCCACGTAATATCGGCTTAAGCCCCCCCCCCCCCCCCCCCCACACACACACAGTGGAATTCGTTTCATTGACCGTTCAAAGGCGGTTCTTCTGTCGTAGGTTATTTTTTGTTACGACTTGTCCTTGAGTGTGTGTCTCGCTTATATTATTTTGCTTTGGATAGCCAATTGGCCATTTTGTGGGAAAGTAACTGTCCTTGTGGCTTTCCGATAGTGAGGTTTCCATTAGGGTCTAGTTGTTTCATGTTTGTGTTTCTTTCCCTTGGTGTCTCTGATGGGAGCTGTGGGTTAATTTATCGATTCCTGATCATTGCCTTCACTTCTATTTGAAATATCGATCCCGGGCTTGTCCAGACTTTCGAATGAGCCTTTAAACCGAGGTCCCGTCTCCGTTGGTGGAACGTAAAACTCAAGCACTCACTCTTTCACTCTATTTTGGAATTGCAATAAACCGTGCCTTTTATGGTCTTTAATGAAGTTTAGATAACAAATATAGAGTAGGAGGCCTAGCTTGACCTTATTTAACACATACAGCAAACTTTGTGGCTGAATGATGGATATGATCATTACGAAAACATGCCTATACAAATACATTGGTAATTTTACCGCCGAAAATAAACTTATTTTTTATGAAAAATTGTGATATTTTTCTTATTCCTGTTCAAAATATAAATTGTGGGTACTCGTTAGAACCGCCTACGCGAGGCGGTTCTAATGAATACCCACAATCTATATTTTAGAACAGAAATAAGAAAAATAATGTTTACCCTGTAAACCTCAGGTGTTCTATGTAAAAGTGGGGTTCGAGGGGGTCAAAAGTATATAGGTGTGTTTTCGTGATGCATATACACAGACCTCTCTTCAGCCAATGCCTTTGTATCGATATTGTTTGCGGTCTTGTCTGTCGGAGCCAAAACATACTTCTTATGAAATTCTTGTCTGCCCAGTTTAAGGTGACGTAAAGGCGTCTTGGGTTTCGGAGGTAATAAGTTAGTGTTTTGACAATAGAAAGAGTTGCGTTTGTTTACTAGTTTCAACATGTTCATTATTCATATTTTAAGGGCTTTATTTCTTTGCTTTTATAGAACATTACGAAAACACGCCTATACAAATACATTGCCAATCTTTAGGCCAAAAATTAGAAATTTTAAGATGAAAAATTGTGATATTTTTCTTATTTCTGCTCAAAACATAGATTGCGGGGACTCGATAGAACCGCCTCGACGAGGCGGTTCTATCTAGTACCCACAATCGATGTTTTTGAGCGACGAGGCGGTGCTATCTAGTACCCACAATCAATTTTTTTTTAGCAGAAATAAGAAAAATAATGTATACCCCCATAAACCTCAGTTTTATTATATAAAAGTGGGGTATGAGTGGGTCAAAATTATATAGGCGTGTTCTCGTAATGGCATATTTAACGTCACTATAGCTGGCGTTAATGGAAATTGTAGCTGCCTGTAAAAGTATCCCTGACTTTCAAGATAGTGTAGTTTGTATTTCCGTTTCCTTGTGGATCATTGATTCCATTGAGGATTTTTGAAATGGTTTTTGCGTCACTGATGAGGCCTAATTGGCCAAACTTAGCTAGTCTTGACTAGAAATACTTGTACTCTCTATACTTTTCAGGGCCCCATATATCATAAACCGTTCATATCCCCACCCTCTTGGTCCTTATGATAAGACACATTTATGGACAACAAAGGGAAAGAAACACAAACATAAAACAGCTTCACCATGATGAAAACGCCACTGTCAAGCGGAAAGCCAGAAGGACAATTACTTTCCCACAAAATGGCAAAACGGCTATCCCGAAATTAAGATATTAGAACTACGTAGATGAAAATGCTTTGCAAGAATAATAAACCACAGCAGAAGAACCGCTCTGGAAGGTCAGTATCCTGGGTGGGGTGCGTGGAGGGGGGGGGGGGGCGTAATTTACGTAGCCACTTCCTCGCTCTTGGTTCTGTCCGTGATCAAGACAAATAATTTTTTCAGTCCGCATGCAGGATGTCCTACTCGTTCAACATCTCTAAGAACATAAAATCAAGCGAAGTCAGAGATGACAGAACGATGATTACTCGACAGCATGAAATAACTGAAATGCTGGAGAAAAAGAAGACCAACAGTTGGACTCCGGTGTTTGAGAAAGTTTGAGAAACACTATAGCTTCGTGCAAAATGAAATTTCATTGGGATATTGCGGAACAACGTATCATGATTTGTGACAATGCATAATACATTGATATTTTAATGTGCCCTTTTTAATGGACTAAATGTGCCTTTTTCTCAATGGAATTACTAATATGAAGTTTCGCATTTGTACGGAACTCGGGAAGGGACATGATTTTTTTTTTATTTTATAAGTTGTGCGCACAAGATATTATCATGTCAGCACAAGATAATATCTTGTCTGCACAACATAGATCTTGTGCGAACAAGATATTATCTTGTGCGGACAAGATATTATCTTGTGCCAACAAGATATTATATGTTGTGCGAACAAGATAATATCTTGTTCGCACAAGTTCCCAAGATCTATGTTGTGCAAACAAGATAATATCTTGTGCTAACAAGATATTATGTTGTCCGCACAAGATAATTTCTATTGCGCACAAGATAATATGTTGTCCGAACAAGATAATATCTTGGTCGCACAAGATATTATCTTGTGCACACAACTTATAAAAATAAAAAATCATGTCCCTTCCCGGGTTCCGTACATTTGTGCTTCTCGTATAAGTCTAATTTGTATGGCGTTTATTTTGCCTGATAAAACTTGATAGAACTTTTGTTGATATCTCAGGTTTACATGGTAAACAACAAGAGAATGAAATACAGTAGAACTTCAATGGCTCGAACACCGATGGCTCGTTTACCATGACTGAGTCGAACCCGTTCTTGAGTCTACTGGAACTGTCCCTATAAAAGAAAAAGTGAGGGAACATTAAGGATATTTTCGCCTTTTTGCTTGAAAATGTACACTGTGTGTACTCATTAGACTCGCCTCTTGAGGCGATTCTAATGAGTACACACAGCATACATTTTATATTATAGAACACCGAAAAGAAGTCCCAAAATTATCCCCCTATGTCTCTTGTATGAAGCCCTCAATGGCTCGAACTACCCCTGTCTCGAACAGATTTCCGTGGTCCCAAATGTGTTCGAGCCATTGAAGTTCGACTGTACATGCAAATTACAATGATACATGGCAAAGAATCAACACTCAGGCAGTTTACTGGAGGTCCACATGCACTGCAAAACATCACATGTCTTTCAGTTAAACCCATTGTTCGGAACGATCTGGCTAATTTGGACTGTCTCTACCGAATGAATTTTGTCCTGTCCATTCCGCAGGAACAGTCCAACAGCAACATCCGCTTAAAATTATATTAATGTTGAGATATCAGAAAAATGGTAACGTAGAATAAAACATCCGTTACACGTTGCTTACACCAATACCCGGAGGTCTAAAAGACGTTCTCTTTCTGTTCTTTACATTGGATGAGATTACTTTTGCAAACGTTTAAGCTCCGTCTTAATCATCTTATCATGTTATAGGCTGACTGTTTTACCAGACCTTAATCTTTATCTTGTTGTCTTAATTAATTTAGCCACGCCCATTGCTAACTATCAACCAATCAAATTGCTGGATTTAATGTATTTTTTCTATTCATAAACTGCATGACAAACCGTATAAAACCTTCACGAAAACACGCCTATATAATTTTGACCCCCTTGAACCCCACTTTTATGTAGTAAAACTTGGGTTTTCAGGGGTCAAACCTTATTTTTCTTCATTCTGCTCTAAAATATAGATTGTCGGTACTCGTTAGAACCGCCTCGATGAGGCGGTTCTAACGAGTACCCACAATCTTTATTTTGAGCAGAAATAAATAGAGTTTATTACTCAGCCGATTCTTTTGGGATTTATAAACCGAGGGAGGTTGAACGTCCGATAAAGAAACGAGTGCGCTTGCGCACGAGTTTCTTTATCGGATGTTCAACCTCACGAGGTTTATAAATCCCATATTTAAAATGGGCTGAATCAATAAACTATATATTACATTCATTTGATAGAGCTGATGGATCATTTTGCATCTAATTCTGTTTACAGTTCACTGTTAACTTACAGTCTATGCAAAAGGTACTGGGCGCAGTGACACTTAAGCTGACTGAAACAAAAACTGTATAGACGCCATCTTGAAAGCGGTTCCTATTGTAATGCATGAAGATGGAAGAAATAAAGTATTACAATGATAAACCAATTAAAAATGCGAGAGAACGGTCACCAAACGTACCCCTCATTCTGTAGTTATGTCCAGATAATCTGTATTCCAACCTTGCATCCTACTCGAACGCCACGCATTCTGAACGTTTGTTGATATCTTCTCAGACGCCATTGAGATGACGTCATGATTAACGTCGACGTGTCTGAACTTTCCCGCGTTTGAATATATCGATTTCATTGCAAAAGCAGTACCTTGTTTCTTGTGTCAAAAGTAGTTCCAGCCAGAAAGATTTATTTCCCCAGCTAAGAGGAACTATTTCTCCTTAGCTAAAAGGAAAATATCATGTTTTTGTCTGATAGAAATCATGGTATTTCTCTTTTGAGCAGAAATAAGAAAAAATATCACACTTTCTTCTTAAAATTCTCCTTCTTTCGGTGGTAAAGTTTACCATGTATTTGTATAGGCGCCGCATGTCTTCGTAATGTCCTGATCAGGTGGAATAAGCCATCTGATCTTGGTCTACATTGTTTGCAAAAGTAGCGGTTATCATGGTGAGCGGTATAAGGGTTAAGCTTCCAGCCCGGCAGGCATGTGACGTAATTGTGACGTCATAGCACCGTCAGTTCAACGTCACATCAACGTCGGTGCAACGTCATGACGTTGCTACGACGTTGATTTGACGTTGCCTTAGTGACGTGTGTCTGCTGGGCAGCTGTCTCACTACTTACAGTTCGGAGTCTTAGATTTTTTTTATATTTTTTTTTTCCTCAATTGATCCGTTTTTAGTCATTACGATAACACCCGTGCGACATAGTGCAGTTTTTCACGTCCCCAAAATGGCCACCTTTTTGATGAAATTCCGTGAAATTTGTCCTATTTACACTGCAAACATAGGCTGTGGTTGCTCGTAAGAATCGCCTTGTTGATGCGTTTCTAACAAGTACCCACAACCTATGTCTTGGGGCAGAAATAATTACAATAATGTACGAGCTGTAAATCCTAGTTAGGGGTGTTCATTTTACGGATTTTGTCACATGGTGGTCCTTCTAAGCGGTTTACGAGTACTCATACGTGGTCAATTTCAGCTCTGCGTGGAAGCACCGTACAGGCCAATCTTTTTTTCCAAGCCCCGATGGGCGGGGCGATTGTCATTTGGGGCAGTTAATAATGATAATAAACTTGGTCAAAAAAGTAACTATACCACCTTCCGGATGAAACAACATATCAGATAGATATTGAGTTAAATATGATTGCAGACATGTAAATCGAACGTTTTGCTAGAGAATGCTCAAACATGTATTTGTTCTGACCTTTCTGCTCCAGAGTTGTCTCACAATATGTGCCTAGAACGAGTCTGCAAAACATGGGCATTGCGCATACGCAGACAATCTCTTTTGTGTCTACGATGGAAGACATTATCCTCTGAACAACGGATAACACTTTAACTTTACAACATTTCGTGATATTTGCATTATAAGCAAGGTTTTAATTTGTGAAAATTCCCTCCCTCTTGTACTTAAAAATATAGCAATTCTCGAACTGTTGTTATTCTTATACCTGCCAATCAATTTTTGCCAAAATAATTTTTGCAAATAAAACGCTTTGTTTTCAATGTTGCTGTTCATCGAGATTGTAAATAATACAGAACATTTTTGTAGCATGCAGCACCACCGGTTGCGATTTTCTATCGAGATTCCATTGAAAGCAACATTTGACACAAATTCTAAGAATCGGAGATCGATGTGATACGTGATCACCTGTTTCTCGTAGCCGATGCAACTAAAGTTCCTAATCTTTTGTGGATAGACGCAAAGGGTATCTATTGAAATGTAACATGTATCAAATTTTAGAAATTTGGGGTAAAGTGAATTTTTATGATGTTAAATCATAGCATTTGTCATGACTTTCTTGCGAAAGAGATAATGGGCTTAAGTAAAAAAGACGAATGGAGCTTTCGTACATAAAAATGAGTCCTATTATCAACCTTAACAAATTTCGTGTAGTTTTTATGCACCCAACTTCGAAGAAGTTGGACGGGCATATTGCTTCTGCCCCCCCCCCCGCAACTTCGAAGAAGTTGGAGGGGCACATTGCTTCTGCCCCGTCCGTCCATCAGTCCGCCCGTCCGTTACGCTTTAAGTACCTAGGTAGACTACAGAATGGCTTGAGCTAGGATCTTGAAATTTCATATATGGCATGAGCATGAAAAATAAGCGGAACCGTATATTTTTTTCTTTTCCGTCGGACTTGTCCTTGCGGAGTTATGCCCCTTTTTGACTTGTGCATTGTGGCTATAAGGAAACCTTATGAACAAAATATCTGGCGAACTGCTTGAGCTAGGCTCATGATATTTGGTATACAGTTTGGGTCTAATGTGTAGATGACCTGATTAACTTTTGATGAAATTCCTGAAATATTTAACGGAGTTATGCCCCTTTTTGGACTTATGCATCGTGGCTATAGGGAAACTTTGTGAACAAAATATCTGGAGAACCGCTTGAGCTAGGCTCATGCTATTTGGCATACTGTTTGGGTCTAATGTGTAGATGACCTGATTAACTTTTGACCCACGGAGTTATGCCCCTTTTTGGACTTATGCATCGTGGCTATAGGGAAACTTTGTGAACAAAATATCTGGAGAACCGCTTGTGCTAGGCTCATGATATTTGGCATACAGTTTGGGTCTAATGTGTGAATGACCTGATTAACTTTTGACGAAACTCCGAAAGTATTTAATGGAGTTATGCCCCTTTTTAGGGTTATGCATTATGGCTATAGGGAAACCTTGTGAACAAAATATCTGGAGAACCGCTTGAGCTAGGCTCATGATATTTGGCATACAGTTTGGGTCTCATGTGTAGATGACCTGATTGACTTTTGACGCCGGAAATATTTAACGGAGTTATGCCATTACATTCTTGTCCATGCTGTAATCGGCGGGACAACCCACATTTCCATAACCATAGTATTTTACAGAGACCTACAGTGATTCATGTCCCAGCTCACAGCGAGCAAATTCCATTTCACTTTCCAATGTATTTCTTCATTACTGCCATCTAAAGTGATTATATTGTAATGATGAGTGTCTTTCAAACAAATTTTACAGCCCTGCAGTTGTAATACATGTAAGTGGGACAGATAGCATGCCATAATCAGCATCATTTCACATACGATTTATGTCCCAGCTGTAGTAAACGGGACAGATAACATTCCATAACAAGCAGAATTTCATGCACACCTAGTGATTAATGCCCCAACTATATTGAATGGGACACATAACATACCACAACAAGCCACATATTACACATACATTTACTGATTCATGTCCCAGTTGCAATAGGTGGAACAAATTAACATTCCATAACAAACAGCATTTCACACGCGCCTTCTGTGTTTTGTGTCCCAGTTGTAATAAACGGGACAGATAACATTCCATAACCGACAGCATTTTACAGACACCCATAGTGATTAAAGTCCCAGCTAATAAGCGAGACGGATAACTTTCAATAACAAACAGCATTTCACACACTCTTTGAACTTCAGTAGTTCATGTCCCAGTTCTAATAAATGGGACAGATAACATTCCATAACAAACAGAATTTCACAGACACCCATAGTGATTAAAATCCCACCTACAATATGTGGGACAGATAACTTTCTATAACAAACAGAATTTCACACATATCTTAAGTGGTTCATGTCCCAGTTGTAAATAAGCGGGCAGATAACATTCCATAACAAACAGAATTTCACAGACACCCGTAGTGATTCAAGTCCCTGCTAAAATAAGCGGGACGGATTACTTTCTATAACAAACAGAATTTCACACACACCGTCAGTTGTTCATGGCCCAGTTGTAATAAACGGAACAGATAACATTACATAACAAACGGAATTTCACAGACACCTGTAGTAAGCAGGACAGATAACATTGTATAACAAGTTCTAATAGTAGTTTACACACACCTATACTAATTCATGTCTGAGTTCTATTCAGCTGGGCCATTTTAAAACATTCCATAAATTGTAGTGGTCTATGTCGCATCTCCAATCAGCAAAACAGCATTTCACACAAACCTACATTGGTTCATGTCCTACTGCAACAAGTCAGATACAATTCAACCGGCAGCAGGCATAACAAACATATACTCCAGAGACACTGTCAACATTTGCAATAAAACTAAAAAAGAGGGAACAGGAACTACTGCCATTTAAGTCCTATATTCCAACCTCTTAATACGTGTTATAACTATTCCCAGGACCCTATACCTTTATTTTGAATGTAACAGCTTACATTCACTCCAAATAGCAATTTTGAATTAGATTCCTAGAACCTTTGCATTTGTCCATTGATGACATGGCACCCAGAATAAGTGATATTTAAAAATGGTCCCAACGTTATATCGGTCCATCATCACTAACTTCCACATTTTATATCTCCCATCATTGTGTTCTTCTTATAGTGATTTTAAAAAAAATAACATAAAGATATAAAGGGCCTATTTTGAGCTGATCATGTACTCATACCAGAACAGAACAGGTGGACTTAGATATCAAGATAATGTGTCTGATAATCAAGCCCGAATTGTCATCCCTCAACAAATGTGTTCAGCCTGTATTCAGTCATACATCCGACAATTCTACCACAAAACAAATACACACACCAGGTAAGTACTAATTTTGCTAACTTTTATGCCAATAACTTCAACAGTGCTCAAGCTAAGAATTTACGGCAGAGGGGTGCTGAGCATGGCAGTTTTGCATTGTCAGACAATAATGGGGCATCATTTCGTGTGTCAAGTATCAAAATGTAGGTCTTCGTGTGAGGGATGAAATTAAGGCGTGAAGAAGGTGCAAAAGGACAGAGGAGCGGTGGTAGAGGGCACGAGGGCGTGCCTGCCCCTCTGTATAGGGCTGGCTGGTGCACTATTCAAAGAATCAGTTATGTCCTTTTTTATACCCAGCCACTATCGAAAGCGTTATACCCCTCTGTGTCTATATGTCTGTACATCGGTCGACATTTCGTTTCCGATCGGTAACTTGAGTATTTTTATTCCCCCAAATTCGAAGAAGTCGAAGGGCATATTGGTTGTGCCCTGTCCGTACGTCCGTGCTTTAACTACAGAATCGCTTATGCAAGGATCTTGACATTTCATACATAAAATGGTATTTGGCATAGATTGTATTACCATAGGGAAACTTGTGACTAATATTTCACCAGAACCACGTGAGCTAGGCTTACATGTAAATGACCTGATCAACTTTTGATTATATTCTGTGAATATTTGACAGGTTTATTTTTAATGCAAATAATCATGAGGTACTGTTTACTGTCCCAATTAGGGACAAGCATATGGTTGGGGGCATAGTGTTCCACAAACACAATTTCTAGTTATCTGTAGTAACTATCGCAACAGAAGCCAATTTATGTATAGGAACTTTTTTGACAGAGTATATATACAAGGGTTTTAACTCACAGATTGGAAGATGGTTTCAACATTATTTTTCAAAATATTCGCCCTTTACTTCAGTGCATTTGGCCCACTTTTTTTGGAGCAGTCTATGCAGTTGAAATAAAAGTCGTCTTTTTGGTCCTCAAACAAAGCCTCTGTAGCAGCATTGAGCTCATCGTCGTCTCGAAAACTCGTTCCACACAAGTGGGATTTCAAATTTCGAAACAGATAATAATCACTTAGGGCCAGGTCTGGACTGTATGACGGGTGAGTTACTTGCTCGAACTTGCATTCACGAATAGCCGCGTGTGCAACTCTTGGCTTGTGCAAAGGGGCTTTATCATGCAGAAGAAGGGCGCCGGCAGCTAGCTTTCCCTTTCGATTTTCTTTAATATCAACCCCAAAATGTTTAATGGCATTGTCATATCTTCCTGTAACAGAAATACCAGCAGGCTTGAAATCTATCAATGTATTCCCTTTGGAGTCACAAAACACCGTGGCCATTACCTTGCCGGCTGATGGTTGGGTACGAAATTTCTAAAGTGGGGTGAGATAGGGCGGTTCCATTGCATGGACCTTTTTTTAGTATCTGGATCACAGTGTTGAGCCAAGGTTTCATTTTCTGTTACAAGACGAGTGTGAAAGTCTTCTTGATTGACATTGTACACATCCAGAAGTTCTTGACTTGACTACCTTTGCTGACGATCTTGCATATTCTTGTTTCTGGTTACCCAGATACCTTTGAAATGCCTAAATGTGCATGGATTATAGTGTAAACACTTCCATTGGAAAAAAACACATTCTGAAGTAAGTTCGGCAACTTAGATTCGGCGATTGTGTAGCCGATGGATTTCTTTGGCCTTTGCACCCTCCTTAGCGAGGAACTTTATGACTGCTCTGAACTCAATATTCTGACTTTCCATTTATGCCTATGGGTATAGGTTTTCAAACAAAAAGTAAGTGCAAAATTGTACGTATTGACTGAACGGCTGTTGTCATTTAAGTGACAAAGGTTTGCACTGCGCAAAAATGCAAAAAAAGAAATCTTGAATTGTGTAGGAAAATACCGAGTTCTGCTAATTTATTGAACTACCCTTGTATCTTTGCAAACCTTACTTGGTAAATAAAAAGTGAGGTTTACAGGGGTAGATAATGTTGTGTTCTAAGTATGCTGTCACCACGATTGGCACTCTTTTCAATCGCCTCGCCACGTTCTAACCGCTGTTTGGAATACAAAAGTGTCATCAGCGTAGACTTTCATCACGAAAACACGCTCATATAATTTTGACCTCCTTAAACCCCAATTATATCTAGTAAAACTGGGGTTACAGGGTATTTTTCATATTTCTGTGCAAAAAGATAGATTGTGGTTACTCATTAGAATAGCCTCGCTGGGATGGTTCTGACGAGTTCGAACAATATATGCTTTGGGCAGAAATATGAAACATATCGGAATTTTTAACTAAAAATTTCATTTCACTGGTAATAAATTTTCAATGTATTTGAATACCGTAAAATCCTAAAAAATCGGACACCTTGAGGACTTACTGTAATTCTCCTAAAATATTAACAAAATAGTTTTGAGATGTTGCACTGATGAGTTAGGAGGCCTTCATGCGGACTGAACAAATTATTTGTCTAAATCGCGACGGAAGTAAGGGCGAGGATTGTGGCCACGTAAAATCGATTTAAGCCCCCAGTGGAAATCTTCCACTGACCGTTCCAAGGCGGCTCTTCTGTGGTGATTTATTAAGTTGTTTTTTGTTACTTACTGTGTGTATCACTTGTGTCTTTTGGTTTTGGATGGCCATATGGCCATTTTGTGGGAAAGTAACTGTCCTTATGGCCTTCCTTTGTTTAGGTTTCCATTATGGTCTGGTCGCTTAATGTTTGT
Organism: Lucinisca nassula; assembly: GCA_963580285.1. Lineage (NCBI taxonomy): Eukaryota > Metazoa > Mollusca > Bivalvia > Lucinida > Lucinidae > Lucinisca > Lucinisca nassula. The sequence goes on along the minus strand of OY757025.1, from coordinate 43,786,787 downwards.
ATTTCTTTCCCTTTGGTGTCTTTTATGGGTGGAGTAAGTTAATTGTATCAATTCCTGATCTTTGTTTTACTTCTACTTTGCAATCCAGCAAGGGGTCCAAGAGGTATAGTTGGAATGGCAAACAGTGAAGACCCTGATCAGACTGCTCCTGAAGGAGCAGTCTGATCTGGGTCTTCACTGTTTGCTTCGGCCTTTCTGTCCCAAAACTTAGGATCATTACGGTAGGCGTGTTTCCGTAATGTTTGACATAGGGAATTAAAAACAAGAAAACCATAATTGCAATAAATTATATATGCTCCAAAAGGCATTTAAATTTCATTTTAAACACTAATTAATTCTATAGTAACATCTACATTCATGAGCATTGATACACCACATGAAAACAAACAAACAAAAATGCCTTTTTTTCTTGTGTCGATGAGGTATTTTAACCCATTGTATGCGGGGAACCCCTAAAGGCGTACCTTGGCAAACAGTGCAGGCCCAGATCAGACGCCGCAGAACAGGGCCTATACTATTTGCTAATCGAGTTTTCCGCCGGAAATAGAATGAAAACGAAAACAATAGGCCTGACACTCCTTATATGACAAATGATCTTGTCCAGTATATAGCAATGGAATAGTCCACTTGTATACAATGGGTTAAATATACCATCACTTGCACTGAGCAAACTTTCTCAATTTTCTCCAATTTGTCGTATTAATGCGTAACCTAGAACTTACAAATATGACAAACTCTAGCAACTGTTTTTCTGTTTATAGTAGTCGAAGATAAGATTGACAAGGCGTACCTACTGTATTCGCTTGCCTTTGGAATGGTCTATTAAGAAAAAGGTAAACCAAGTCATGCGATTGTGTGAATTCAACTGTAACACAAACGAAGCTGTGGCGTATAAATGGTCATTTGGTCCGCTTGCACAAATTAAGATTGGTCAATTTTAGAATAAAAATAGGACCCTATGTCCAATGTACATGTACTTCAATAGTAAATTAGCAAAAATACACGACAGTATCTGATTTTAAACTACAATAATTAAAACATTCATTATGCAATGAAAAATGTGACTGAAAATTTAAGAAGAAAAATGATTTTTCTTGCCTCCAATGTTAAATTTGAGAAAATCAAATAAAAACTAATTGGGTAATTTTCAGGTTGTTTTAATTTTTTCGGGATTTTCGGAGCTGGAAAAACTGCCAGTACCGGTAAGGTCTGAGGCATGATGATCTCAATTGTCCCGTTTGCCTAGTCAATCTTATCTGCGACTACTGTACAAGTATAAAAGGGTCATATTTCTTTACCTTCAAAGTCATACCCGGTAAGCAGGACAACAGGTCGTCACCTCCTCGTATATGCGCTTGTTTAAACTGGGTAAACTGTATGTATCCAGGAGGTTTGGGGGCAGTTTATTTAAAACATTTTTTTCTCTCTTTACATACAGTGGCAGATCTCTAGTCAGAGAGACAAAGTTTATAAGAAAGCGATCAGAAAATTCCTAGAATAGCACCCCTTGTAGACAATATCGGGTGCAAGGAGACGGTTGTTCATTAATTATCACATCATTCAATCTTTGATCTTTTATTATGTCAAATACGCTAACATTTTTGCTGAAAAAAGGTGCACCTCCTTTACAAATGCAAAAACATATTTTACAGACGGTTCAAGGGCGATTCTTCTGTCGTGGTTTATTAATGTAACAGTTATAGTTCGTTTTTACTTGTCTGTATTGATAACATCTTATTATTTTGGATAGTCTTTTGGCAATTTTGTGGGAAAGTAACTGTCCTTTTGGTTTTCCGCCTATGCCGTTTTCATTAAAGTGATGGTGACATATGTTCGTTTTCCTTTCCCATTGTTGTCATCACGTGAACAAGTCCGTGACATGCAGATCCCCCTAAACCCCACTTCATATAGAGAAAACTGGGGTTTACGGGGGTATTCATTATTTTTCTTATTTCTGCTCCAAGACATAGGTTGTGGGTACTCGTTAGAACCGCCTCAATGAGGCGGTTCTAACGAGCATCCACAACCTATGTTTTGATAATTTACAAGAAAATAATCACGGTTTTCATCAGGAAAGTAGCCATTTTGGAGATGTGAAAAATGCACTATGTCGCACGGGTGAGTTATCATAAAGTCTTGGAGGAGAGGTGTGAGGTAATTATGCCGATTCCTGATCATTGCCTTCACTTAGTTCTCACGTTTTTCAGCAAAAAATCAAGAGAATTTGATATTGTTCCTGCTAGAGCAGTCAACAGTTTTGCCACTAACTAGCTCGTTAATGTTTTGAACAACTGGGCCAAGGCTTATATTTCTTTTAACCCTTATCCCGCTGAATAAATTACTTTAGCCACACCCATTTCTGACTATCCACCAATCAAATTACTTGATATCAAATATTCGTTCAGTTCACAAACTGCACTGTTTGCACAAGTAGGTGTTGTTGTGTTCAATGGGGTAAGGGTTAAATATGACCCATATGTTCAACATTGAGAACACATTTTGATGCACTTCACCTTTATCAACACTATATACATAAATTACTATATACATATTATGAGCATATATATGATATTTTTTCATGATCCAGTTAAGACAGCTTCTTGTTTTATATATATTTGGAAGCGTTTAAGAAGCATATAAAAATTCAACTTGTGAAGCTGGCAGAAAACATTGAAACTATAGCTATCACTTTAAATGGTCTATGCAGCGAAAAGCATCCCATCAGGCACTGAACGTTGAAACAACGTTGAAAACGTTGTTTCAACGTTAGTTCAACGTTGAGTCAACGTTTTTTGCCTGCAGGGATAGTCCTTCTTTATCGAGAGAAAAAGGAGCTCGTATGTGTAAATGTTATGATAAATTACATTTATTTGGTGCTTAAATCTAGTGTGGTTACTCGTTAGAACCGCGTTTATGAATATATGCTTTTGTGTCCAAGATTTGTTTATTTGATTTGAGGTTTAACTTCCCCGTCAACACAGTGTTGGTCATTTTGGAGACGTTATTTCCACTTCCAATTTTGTGGGACTTTTACCCGACATTGAGATGAAATGACATCTCAATCCCTGTGGCCCAAGGAAACCAATAGGGTTTATAAGCATGGACGGTCCGACTCGCAGCAATTTTCCTGGGCAGGCTTAGACGTTCTAAACAGATTACCAGTACTCATGTGCGGTCGGTATCAGCTCTGTGTGGAAGCATCGTGCAGCCCAATCTATTTCTCCAAGTCCCGATGGGCGGGGGCGGTGCTCGTATGTGTAAACGTTATGATAAATTACATTTATTTTGTGCTAAAATCTATTGTGGTAACTCGTTAGAACCGCGTTTATAAATAAATGCATTTGTGTCCAAGTAATAAGTAACAGAGGCCAGAAATCCGGCAGCTCAGCGGTCGGTGGCTTTGGCAAAGAGACAGTTGTTCATTACTTTGTATACACAAAATATAAAGCATATGCTTTTTTATTTTCACTTAGCGGTGGGTGTGTTCGAAAACTAACCCTGTCTATAAAAAAGTAATGTTACACATTTACAACCATCCTTTAGACGGGTACTGACATCTGTGGGTCCCTTAATAGTATTTTGCGTCAGCACTGGCCCAACATTATATGGACGACATTAAGCAAAAACCTTTTGTTTTATACTTAGCGGTGGAATGAATGCATATCTGAAACAAATAAAAAATGATATCGAACACTAGTGTAAGTAATGATATCGTATTACATTACTAGTGACTGACACCATTTATATTGTTTCATGGTAGCGAGCCGGGACTACAGTCTGTTATAAATATTACGAGCTACCATATTTTTTTCGGCGGATCCAAAAATATTTCATCTTGTATGCTGAAAACATCTGAATTTTCATGAGTGCAAAATATTTCATATCTTGTGCTGAAAAATATCAACTACGCACTCGTGAAAATTCGGCTGTTGTCATCACAGGCGATGAAATCATTTGGTATCCACATCAAAAAAGTAAAAATACTCTGTTTCCTTGAACATGCGTGCTCAACAAAGACCAAAATCAGCCTATCATAACGAAAACAGACATATACCAATATCTTGAAACATTTATCGCCGAAAAAAATGAAAATTGTAAGATGAAAATTTGGCTATTCTTTCTTATTTCTGCTCTAAAATATAGATTGTGGGAACTCGTTAGAATCGCCTCATCGAGGCGGTTCTAACGGGTACCTACAATCTATGATGAGGCGGTTCTAACGAGTACCCACAATCTATATTTTAGAGCAGAAGTAAGAATTATTTCTGCTCTAAAATATAGATTGTGGGTACTCGTTAGAACCGCCTCATCGAGGTGGTTCTAACGAGTATCTACAATCTATGTTAGAGTACCTACATTTTATATTTTAGAGCAGAAATAAGAAAAATAAGGTTTACCCCTGTAAACCCCAATTTTACTATATAAAAGTGGGGGTCTACGGGGTCAGAATTATATAGGCGTGTTTTCGTGATGGATGCTAACCGCGAAGTGGGGGTGGGGGGGGGGGGGTAACATCAGAATTCAGAAGCTTCCGCCTAAGTTATTAATATTGGATATTGTTAGATCGGTCCTTCCATTCTTCTTAAAGTGTTCCCCATAAACCTCTTGCTGACCTTATCCAAACATTTGGCAAATATGACCTGAAATAAAGGTATACGTACATGTAACTTTAACTAAATACTATGCAAAATGTACTATGCACAAAAATATGGATGCTGTCCTGGCAATTTGCATCTCAAAACTGTGTCATTGAAAATTTCTTCAAATGTGAACAGCTGTTTATTTTTTATTTATTTAAAATGGAAAAGATAGTAGGGAGAGGATTGTGGCCGAGTAAAAAATCGACTTAAGCTAAGCCACCCCCACCCCCAACCCCAACGTGGAATGCGTTCTTTTGTCGTGGTTTATTTTTGTTATGGCTTGTCTTTGAGTGTGTGTATCGCTTATATTATTTTGTTTTGGATAGCCAATTGGCCATTTTGTGGGCCGTTTTGGCTTTCCGCTATTGATGTTATCATTAGGGTATAGTTGTTTCTTGTTTGTGTTTCTTTACCTTTGGTGTCTCTGATGGGAGCTGCGGGTTAATTGTATCGACTCTTGATCTTTACCTTCACTTCTATTTTGATACGAAATATACCATTACACAGTATAACGTCCAGGAATCAACGAGTGACGTCATAAAACGGCAGGTTTTTCTTTTGCGTTACGCTCCTCTTTCCGGTAATTTGTTGCGGAATAAAGCAGAACTCCTTTCCATTGCCTATATAGGAACTCGGTGTAAGGAAAAGTTTGATTTTCATGAAGTAAGTTTCATGAGTTAGGAGGCCTTCATGCAGACTGAACAAATCATTTGTGTTAATCGCGACGGGAGTAAGGGCGAGGATTGTGGCCACGTAAAATCGATTTAAGCCCCCAGTGGAATTCGTTTCCGCTGACCGTTCCAAGGCGGTTCTTCTGTCGCGGTTTATTTTTGTTATGGTTTTTGATTGGGTGTTTATGTCGCTTATATTATTTTATTTTGGATAGCCTTTTGGCCATTTTGTGGGAAAGTAACTGTCCTTTTGGCTTTCCACTGTTGGTGTCTTCGTTGGGGTCTGTTGCTTCATGTTTGTATTTCTTTCCCTTTGGTGTCTCTGATTGGAGCTGTGGGTTATTGTATCGATTCCTGATCATTGCCTCTACTTCTATTTTGCATGTAATTGATAAGCTAGAAAGCATACTTCAGATTTTGGTACCTAGTAAAGTAGTCAGTCAGCATACAAGGCCTGGCCAACGTCAAATTTGTTCTATAAAACGGTTATCCTTTGGAAGCAAGGAATACACCACAGAACTGTAAAATATGATGTGTACATGTTTTCTGGGCCAGACTAGCTAGTTTCGGCCAATTAGGTCTCACCAGTGACCCTCTAATATTTTTAAAATTGCACAATGGAATCAATGCTCCCAAAGGACAAGAAAATATAAACTCCACTATAATGTAGGGCAGGGAGACTTTTTTTGGCCGCCACATTCCCATACACCAGCTGTAGTGACGTTAAATATGTTATATAAAAGGGTTGTCCGTTGGAAGCAAGGAATACACCACAGAACTGGAAAATATGAAGTGTACATGTTTTCTTGACCAGACTAGCTAGTTTCGGCTAATTAGGCCTAATCAGTGACCCTCAAATATTTTCAAAATTCCACAATGGAATCAATGATCCCAAAGGAAAAGAAAATATATATTACACCATAATGTAGGGCAGAGAAACCTTTTACGGCCGTCACACATTCCCAGAGAAGCCTACATTGATACGACGCAAGCACGTCGTGTTGATCTTAATCCGACGTTTACCCGACACTCTTTGCTGGCTGGGGTGCTTTGTGAAAATAAATTTATATCATATTACACTCAGTCTGTCTTTCATTCCTCTTATGAAGAGCACGTTTAGATGAAAGAAGAATAAAAGATAAAAAGAAAATACAAAGGAAAATAACGTTACCTCTGACATTTGGCCGACGAATCCGTTTTTATTTGGCTTGCTATCACTGCCTTTGCAGGGCCCAAATACTAATGGACCCATGCCTCGCAAAAGTGCTCCTGCAAACCAGAAAATAAAATAAAATCAACAGAATGTTTAACTGAACAAAACAGATGTTTCACTGTACTGTACATTCATCAGTGTTTACATAAACAAATGAGCCGGGCAGAGCATTTCCCACAATTTGCGTGTACACCCAGCGAATAATCAGATTAACCTGTGCATCCAAACGGTCTAATCAGGGAATACTCTTGCAGTATGGAGGAGCATTGGGCCCTTAGCTATCCTTAGAGCACACAACGAAGACTCTGATCAGACTGCGTGGATGCGCAGGCTGATCTTTGCTAGGCGCACATGTAAAATGTAGGAAAAGCTGTGGTCCGGCACAAATATGATTAAGAACCATAATATTTACACATACATGTATGGAGATTGCGTTCTTCTTGTACAGTTCGTCTATATAGTAGTATCATGAGATACATGCATAGGACAGAACTCAAACGCTATTCATTGAATTTACAAGAAATCATGAAGGTTATTTAAAGAGGGGAAACGATTATGTACATGTAACAGAAATTACTGCTTTCAAGTTTCGCGGGAAATGTATTAGGAAATACAAAGCAAAGTGTTACGGCTTATACAAGCGTTCAGATCCATGAAAATAAAATAACAGTTTTCAAATTATGAAGAAAACACAAACACGGTTTTGCTGAGGGGTTATCCAGAAATGAAGACCTGTAGTGAAATAAGTCCACTCATATTTGTTGGACTGTGATTTTGATTTAATATGTGCTTACTGCAATCTAACTATATACCACGTTTCAGCTTGATTAGATGAACAGGTCTAAGAAAGTTATTTTATTTACAGACAGTCTATAACTTTGAAGACTGTAGATATAAAGGCTAACACAAGGAAAATCATGAAACTGATGAAATATGAAAAAATCGCATTCTCATACGCATCCCCAGTCTTCATCTCATTAAAAGAAAAGCTAAAGACTGCATGCATTTTATTGTCTGTAAATTTTAATTTAATGATAGAAAATAATAAAGACATAAAACAACATAGTTCCTTCCCTTAGACCACAAATGCGGTGAAACTCCGCAGAAAGGGCGGAAATAATCTGCCAAAGGCCGAACATAAGATGCGTTTCGCATTTCGTTTTCGGACATTTTACTGTTATAGCCAATCTGAAACTACCATTAATTTTAGCTGTCAGAAAAACTGTCTGTTGAAACGAGTGGTCAGTACATGTATGTCGACAAAATGATAAAAACTTTATACTTATTACAAACCAATCTTCAGTTATGGTTGAAGGAATTTAATGAAATAAAGCTAATTATTTAATTTGCAGTTACACATGTTTAAACATTCCCACCACCAATAAAGACCAAATTACAAATATAGCAAAGTGCGATTCTTTCGTTTTACACCCATTAACATGATTTTATTTGTCAGTCTTAAAATTTACAGACTAAAAAGTCTTAAAATTTACAACTTTCTTAGACCTGATGAAACGGCAAGAAGAATTATATGGAAACGAAAATATTTCTAGGGCTGAATGCTCAACTTCAACTTATATTTGTTTGTTGTTTGATTTGAGGTTTAACGTCCCTGTCAACACTGTATAGGTCATTTTGGAGACGTTGCCTCCAATTTTGTGGGACTTTTACCCGACATTGAGATGAAATGACATCTCAAGCCCTGTCGTCCAATGAAACCAATAGGGTTTATAAGCATGGACGGTCCGACTAGCACCGCTTTGCCTGGGCAGGCTTAGATCCTCTAAGCGGTTTACCAGTACTCGTGTGTGGTCGGACTCAGCTCTGCGTGGAAGCATCATGCAGCCCATCTATTTCTTCAAGCCCCGATGAGCTCAACTTATAATTTGTGGCCTGTGACCTTGATACACCTTATATGGACCGTAGCGAACGAAAGAAAGTCTTCGAGCATCTGTATACCAAGCAGTGACTCAGATCAGCCAGCGCATCTTAGCAGTCTGATTACATATGTTCGCATATATTTGTTGAGCAAATGCCCCGCAATGCAGACAGCAAAGGTTGAAAAGCAGGCATGTGTTGTCTTAGATAAGCACACATGCTAATGGCTAACATTATAATAACACATCCGTAAGGCTAAGTGCTCGTGCGGCTTCGTGCATTTTGCAATATCTTTTTTCTGGTGAAAATTTATATTTTTTTTACTTTTTTACTGCAAACATAGGTTGAATGTGCTCGTTAGGACCGCCTCATAGAGGCGGTCCTAACGAGTGCCCACAACCTATGTCTTGGGGCAGAAATAAAGAAAATAATATATACTCCCGCAAACCCCACTTTTCTCAATATAAAGATGGGTTTAGAGTGGTGTTTATTTCACGGACTTGTTCACGCGATGAATGTGTACACAGATGTTGCTCGGTAACGACGCAGATTGATCAGAGTCTGAACTGTGCACGTATATACAAGTGTTTGGCTGTTGCCCCAAGACATATTTGTGCGGACAGTTAGACTTTCTGAGAACAATGGCTGCCTTCCAAATGTCCGAAAGCCAAGTTTTGCTTATGGGTGTTAATATTTCTTTCGCTGAGCTTTCAACTGGCCTCGGTAGCTCAGTCGGATACGTGTTCGGCTGATGAGCAGAAGGTCACCGTCGCTACAGAATAGAATATATTTCCAATTTTGGGCCATTCCTGGCATACAATCAATATGCATGACGATAACACGCCTCTACAAATACAGTGTAAATTTTAGCGCAGAAGAAACGAAACTTTTAAGATGTAAAACTGGATATTTTTCTTATTTCTGCTCAAAATAAAGATATTTAAGAGCAGAAATAAGAAGAATAAGGTTTACCCCTGTAAACCCCAGTTTTATTATATAAAAGAGGGGTTCAAGGGGGTCAAAATTATATAGGCGTGTTTTCGTGATGTACCTGCCTGATTGTAGAGAACATTGGAGTCTACAGGGGTGTATATTATTTTCCCTATTTTTTGTTAAAAATTAAGATTGTGGGTACTCGTTAGAACCACCGGTTCTAGAGAGCACCAACAATCTATGTTTTGGACTATAAGTGAGACTTAATATAGAAAAATCTGAAAAATGCTAGTTTAAGAGATACAAAAGGTGCCATTTAAGGACATGCATTATGATAACTCACCCGTGGGACATAGTGCTTTTTTCATATCTCCAAAATGGCTACTTTTCTGAGGTAAATACTTGATAGTTTTGTTATAAATGTTCAAACAATAGGTTAAGGGTGCTCATTTGAACCTTCACAGTGAGGCGGTTCAAACAAGTACCCACAACTTATGTATTGGAGAAGAAATAAGAAAAATAGTGTATACTCCGTAAACCCCAGTTTTCTCTATATAACGTGATGTTTAGGGGTTGTCTTCTTTTTACCGACTTGTTCAAGAGATGGATGTTTCGTTTTGAAAGCTTATCATTACGAAAACTCGCCTACACAAATACATTTTATCCTTTATCGCCGAAAAAAGAAAATCTTAAGATGAAAAATAGTGATATTTTCCTTATTTCTGCTCAAAATATAGATTGTGAGTACTCGTTAGGCGGTTCTAACGAGTACCTACAATCTATACAGTGTATTTATGAGCAGAAATAAGAAAAATAAGGTTTACCCTTGTAAACCCAAATTTTACTATATAAAAGTGGGGTTCAAGGGGGTCAAAATAATATAAGCGTGTTTTCCTGATGTGCTTAACTTTGCTACTATTGACCTAAATAAAGTTGATAGGACACTGAATTGCAAAGAAACGAACCTTTCAAAGTTGTTGAACTGCTGTCAGCTTTTCCTAAGAGGTTAGGGTAGTCCTCTTTCATTGCCACTACGTTTTCACTATCAAATAGCAGTGTGTATGTACTCCAGTCGTCCTTCTGAGAATGAGACAAAACAGTAAAGGTTAACCCTTATCTTGCTGTTCGCGACAACCCCTATCTTTGCAAACAGTGTAGATCCAGATCAGATGGCTTCTGAAGAAGCCATCTGATCAGGATCTACACTGTTGGCATTCAGTTTATGAATTTGTAGCAATAAATTACATCAAGTAATTTGATTGGTTGATAGACAGAAATGGGTGTGGCTTAAATGAATATTCAGCAAGATAAGGGTTAAAGTTGAGAAAGTTGTGAAGGAAAAGCGCCGCCAAGTTCATGTCAAGGATTCAGCCTACAGTACTACACAGTTTTTGGTCTAATCAGATGGACTCTTACATATTTTTTAATTTTGCGATAAAGTCCAATTCTGTCACTCAGACTTTAAAAATGTATATAAATGACTTGCCTATTTGTAAAATATCCATATATAGATAAATCCCGTGCAGTCAACGAAGCGTTCAACTGAAAAAGCATTATTCATTGACTATCCTGGGGCCAGTTTCATCAATAAACATCGTACGATTAATCTTTAATTGCTCGTACGCACTTTTAAAAGAACTGCGTACGTCACTTTCATCAAAATATCGCAAAGTGTTCGTACGAGCTAAATTTGCGTTTCACTAAAATAAGTCGTAATTTTGAATATGCGCTTAAACAGGGCCACTAATTGTCTTGAAACAGCCGTGTAAGGTAGATTACACGCTTTAAAATTATTGTTCCTGTGGACCTAGATGAATATTCGGACAACCAACGTTGAATCAACGTTGATTCTATGTTGCTTCAAACTTGTCTTGCCATTTCATTGTCGTAAGATACAGATGTTAATTGTCTGGACCCATTGCCTCTTTACCACTGGCGAGTTGGGCTGTTTGTGGACGTCGTGAGGTCAGATAAGCGTTGATTTAACGTTATAATGAACCTTTCACAAGCACGTTTGTCAGCTAATGCGGGCGGGCCTCTTCCATGAGTGCACGTATATCGTTGAGTTTATAATATTAGTTGAGGAAAAGGAATGACATCACGGTGAGACCTCGCTGAGCATTTTATTACCTTAATAAATCCAGTTATACAAGGGCATGAATACAATATTCAATTTATCTTATGAACTTAAAACACAGTTTACGCACGATTTTAACACAAAAGGTCAAGGCATGACGTTGTTTAACAAAGACGCCGCATATAACAGTAACGTGAAATACATGTACATGGGCTGCATGATGCTTCCACGCAGAGCTGAAACCGACCCGCACACGAGTACTGGTAAACCGCTTCGAGGATCTAATATGTTCTATAAAAGGGTTATCCTTTGGAAGCAAGGAATACACCACATAACTGGAAAATATGGAGTGTCCATGTTTCCTGTGCCAGACTTGCTAGTTTCGGACAATTAAGCCTCATCAGTGACCCTCAAAATATTTTCAAAGGACAAGAAAATATAAACTACACTTTGCTGTTTGGCAGGGAGACTTTTTGTGGCCGCCACACATTCCCACACATCAGCTGTAGTGACGTCAAATATAAAAGGATTATCCTTTGGAGGCAATAATTACACCACAAAACTGGAAACTATGGAGTGTTCATGTTTTCTGGGCCAGACTAGCTAGTGTCGGCCTATCAGGCAACTAAGCCTGCCCAAGCAATGCGATGCGAGTCGGCCCTTCCATGCTTATAAACCCTATTGGTTTCATTGGGTAATAGTCCCACAAAATTGGAAACAACGTCTCCAAAATGAACATTACAATGTTGACGGGGACGTTAAATCTTAAATCAAACAAATCAAAAGCCTCTGAAAGTTTTCGTGTATAACGCATGTCAGTTTTCAGCTCCGGTTTGTTGTGGCAATGGTATTAGCGAATATTATTCATTGATTGCCGTCTGTCAGGCCGTCAAGCGGATTTTGCTTTCAATTAAAAATAAATTCATTTCATTTGCAACACAGATTCTACAACATGACTGATTTCAAATTACAAATAACCTGACTTGCAAAATATCGCCTGCAAAATATAGACGAAATGAAAGTACGCAAGACTATGAGCCCCACCTCGACACGTGCCATCTGCATGATGCCGTGAAGCTTTTTGTACATACGAGTGTACACACATGTACATACGTCCTTCCGTATGGGATGTACGTACGTGATCCTTTGACCTCAGGTTAAGACATTGTACCAGGAAGAACCCGAACTTTTATGAGCTCATATTTTCCAGACTATATGATGGAAATGCGATGATAGGTATAGGCCAATAGGTTTATTCAGCAATACACTTACCCATTCCTATAACCTCTAGGTCAAGGCATATTAGAAAACTTTAAATGTAGAAATTACTTAAGAGCGCATATTTTTAAAACCATATAATGGATTTGGTTCATATTTAGTACGATGATCGATACTCATTAAAAGTTTTATTCAGCATACCCGCGCCCATGCCCATGGCCTCAAGGTTACGGACTCAGAATATTTTAATGTCAACTTTTAAATAGGAGCTCACATTTCCCTATCCATATCATGGATTTCGTTCGTATTTGGTATGATGAAAGATACAGGTCGTTTCTCCGGCTAATCCGTTTAGTTTTCGCCCACATCTGATTAATGATAGGCTCGAAATAAAAGAGGCCTTAAAACAAAAATCAAGGACAATGTCACAGATGTAGTAATTTATTTTTTATGGATTTGGTTCATATTTGGTATGATGATACACACATTTTCAAAGAATCAAACGACATTACCCCCACCTACGCCGATATCCTCAGGGACAGTTTTCCAAGCTAGATATGCTGTCTTTATTTTATTTTATTTATTTATTTATTTATTTATTTATTTATTTATTTATTTATTTATTATTATTATTAGTAGTAGTATTTATTTCCTTGATGAGGATGGTCCCCGGGCGGAGGCATTTGTGTCGTATTGACAATTCTAGTTCGATGTGTCGATTATAGGTACACTAAGTCTTCGTTTTAATCACAAGTCTAATCGCAGATTGTTGGTCGTCGCGTCGGTTATTTTGCTGTTAAGCCCCGTCAACTGTTGGTACATGTATATAGGTCATTTTGGAGACGCTACTTCTGATTTTGCGGGCCTTTTACCACCATGAGATGGAATGGCATCTTAAGCCCCATCGACCAAAGAAACCGCTAGGGTTCAAGGAGCGGTCCCACTCCCACCACTTTTCTTCGCTAGGATGTTACAGTCTAAACGGCAAACCAGTAATCAAATCATCAGGAAATCACGCCTGTATAATTTTAAACCCCTTGAACCCCGCTTTTATATAGTAAAACTGGGGTTTACAGGGGTAAACTTTATTTTGCTTATTTCTGCTCTAAAGTATAGGTCGTGGGTACTCGTTATCACGTCTCAATTGAGCAGAAATAAAAAAATCGTTATCACGTCTCAATTGAGCAGAAATAAAAAAAAATATCACAATTTTTATCTGAAAATTTTCTTTCTTTCGGCGATAAAGGTTACAATGTATTTGTATAGGCATGTTTTCGTTATGCTGGTCAATTAAGCTCTGCGCGGAAGCAATATGCAGGCCAAACCCGATGGGCGAAACCGAACGTCAATTCTAGGTTATACCATGAAATATAGATTGTGGATACTTGTAAGCACAACCACAACGATGCGCTTCTAACGAGTACCCTCATTCTCAATTTTTCATAGAAAAAAAAACACTAAGAAACCCCCACCCAAACCTAAAGCTTATAACAGGGGGGGGGGGGGGGTGTAGTTTCGAGGGATCTTTATTGCGTGGGCTTGTATAAGTAACGGGCGTTATCTGCAAAGGTATAAACAAAATGAAATGTCGCGTACCATCCTTTTAACAATTTAACCTATGCCGCGCGTCATCTTCTTCAGCTATGGCTGTGATAAGACGAAAATTTCAATGTGCGACGTCTAAATATTCATCTCAGAAATACGACAAAATGTGCGAACATCGCAGATTGTGAGCATTTGATGAAACAGGATTTTTGTCATAAGAACTTCGTACGAGCTTTTAAGACGAAAATACATCGCAAATGCTTTGATGAAACTGGCCCCTGTATTGTTCGGAGGTCATCCGTATCAACACTTAGGACAAATATCAATAATCCTGTTTTTTATGGTGTCCATTAATAAAAGTTTCATTAATCCAGTAATTCCGTATTGGCTAAATCACAGATCCTCGGTCAGCTGTATTGGCTTCGGCCTCGGGCCCATCACGAAAACACACCTATACCGTTTCGACTACTTTAAACCCCACTTTTATATAGTACAACTGGGGTTTACACGGGTTAACCTTATTTTTCTTATTTCTGCTCAAAATATAGATTGCGGGTACACGTTAGAACCGCCTCATCGAAATATAGATTGTGGGTACTCGCTAGAACCACCTCGATCTTTATTTTGAGCAGAAAGAAGAAAAGAGCACAGTTTTTAATCTTATTTTTTTCAGTTTTTCGACGGTAAAATTTACAGTGTATTTGTATAGGCGTGTTTTCGTAATGTAAAAAAACATTAGGAAAACATGTCCGTGTGAAATAATGGCGTCCAACATGGTGTCAGAAGTGACAATATTTGTGTAAAAAAAAAAAGTTAACATCTTTCTTATTTCTGCTTTCAACATTGATTATGGGTGCACGTTAGAACCGCCTCGATGAGGCGGTTCTAACGAGTACCCACAATCTATGTTCTGAGCTAAAATAAGGCGGATAACGCATACCCCCCGTAAACCCCATTTTTCTCTATATAATGTGGGGTTTAGAGGGGTCTTCGTTTCGCGGACTTGTTATCGTGATGTAAATGGCTATCCATAATCAGAAATCACCTGAAAACGTATTAGCAAGACTGATTCAGTACACATACTATGGTTTGTTTTTAGCACATTTCATTACGAAAATAACCCTAGACAAACACACTGTAACCTTTATGGTCGAAAAAAAATGAAAATTTTAAGATGAAATATTGCGATATTTTCCTTATATCTGCTCAAAAAATAGATTGTGGATACTCATTAGAACCGCCGCATCGAGGCGGTTCTAATGAGTACCCACAATCTATATTTTTGAGCAGAAATAAGAATTATAAGGTTTACCTCTGCAAACCCGTTTTACTATATAAAAGTGGGGTTCGAGAGTGTCAAAATTATATAGGTGTGTTTTCGTGATAATATACAGCAGACCTCGGACCTGTAACTGGGCCAATACGAAATAACTTGATTAATAACATTATATTACAGTGTAGACAGTAGAAATCATAAAAAACGTAGTTTTAGCCGGCAAACCACTAGTAAAGACAATACATATCATACGCCTATGATCAATGTTGTTCAAGTATTTAACATTGTACAGCGAAAAAGTCATTGCGAGTGTGTTTCTATCTCATTACGCAAACGCGCCTATACAAATTATTGCCACCTTTATCGCCGAAAAAATGAAAATTTTATGATGAAAAATTGTGATATTTATCTTATTTCTGCTCAGAAAATAGATTGTGGGCACTCGTTAGAACCGCCTCAGTCTATATTTTAGAGCAGAAATAAGAAAAAATAAGATTTACCCCTTTAAACCCGAGTTTCACTATATAAAAGTGGGGTTCAAGGGGTCAGAATTATATAGGCGTGTTTTCATAATGTCGAATGTGCACATTATAAAAACCTACAGGATATTGGAATGACCCACATAATGATCCTTCTGTCAAGCACCGAGCAGACGACAAATTGTCAAACCACACCTTCAAGGCGGGAAAAAGGAAACAGAAACTATTGCACAAGTACGGAACCCGGGAAGGAACATGATATTTTTTAATATGTTGTGCGGACAAGATATTGTCTTGTTCGGACAACATATTATATTGTGCGGACAAGATATTATCTTGTTCGGACAACATAATATCTTGTGCACACATGATATTATCTTGTGTGGAGAACATAATATATTGTTTGCACAACATATTATCTTGTGCGCACAAGATATTAAGTTGTGCACACAAGATAATATGTTGTCCGAACAAGATAATATCTTGTCCCCACAACATATTTAAAAAAAATCATATACCTTCCCGGGTTCCGTACTTGTGCGAAATCTTATGCTTCCTTTTGTCCCGCCTTGTTGGTAAGTTCACTATTACAGCTTTGAAAGAATTCTACGGAACCCGGGAAGGGACATGAATTTTTTTTTAATATGTTGGGCGAACAAGATATTAAGTTCTGTGAACAAGATATTATCTTGTGCGGACAACATAATTGATGTTGTGTGGACAACATATTATCTTATGCGCACAAGTTAATATCTTGTTTGCACAACTTAATATCTTGTGCCCACAAGATATTATTTTGTTGGCACAACATATTGTCTTGTTTGCACAACATAGATCTTGGGATGTGCGAACAAGACATTATCTTGTGCGGTCAAGATATTATCTTGTTTGCACAACATATTATATGGTGCGCAAAAATAACTTGTGCGCACAAGATATTAAGTTGTGTGAACAAGATATTATGTTGTCCGCACTTGATAATATCTTGTTTGAACACGATAATATCTTGTCCACACAAGATATTATCTTGTCTGCACAAGATAATATGTTGTTTGAACAAGATAATATCTTGTCCGCTCAAGATATTATCTTGTTCACACAACAAAATAATAAAAAGATCTATATTGTGCGGACAAGATATTATCTTGTTCGCACAACTTAATATCTTGTGTGCAAATATAATATGTTGTGCAAACAAGATATTATGTTGTCCGCACAAGATAATATCTTGTTTGAACAAGATAATATCTTGTCCACACAAGATAATATCTTGTCTGGACAAGATAATATGTTGTTCGAACAAGATAATATCTTGTCCGCTCAATATATTATCTTGTTGTCACAACAAAATAATAATAAAAAAAATCATGTCCCTTCCCGGGTTCCGTAGAATTCATATAATTTGCAACAATGTTTTGGCGTTTTTAAAATTTCTATGGACAAAAAAAAAAAACAAAAAAACTTGAATATTAAGGAACGAGCTATCACTTATTTTGTCGATTTTATCGATGAGAACTCCGGCGAATCGCTCACAAACTTAGCATAAAGCCCGCCGGAGTTTACAGATCGATAAAATCCACTAAAATGAAATTAATTCGTGTAATGAAACTTACATTATATTGTAGCTCTACTACAGACATGTCGTTCTCTGTTCTCCCCGTGAACGTTATCATCGAAGTAACTGGGTCCAATGTCACCTCAAAAGATGGCCCACCAGTTGTTTCAGTTGTTTTGCAATTGCTGACTAGTATCTGTTTTTGATTGTTTCTAGTTGGGAAAGCTGTAAAATAAAAACCGATAAGTAACATAGATTACGAACACAAGCCTATACAAATACACTGTAAACTTTACCGCCGAAAAAACGAAAATTTCAAGACGAAAAATTGTTATATTTTTCTTATTTCTGCTCAAAATATATAGATTGTGGTAACTCGTTAGAACCTCCTCAATAAGGTTTACACCTGTAAACATAGGGTTTACACCTGTAAACCCCAGTTTTACTATATAAAATTGGGCCTCAATAAGGTTATGACCCATCTTCTTTCTTATGAATGTTTTCATTGCTCTTAAAGGAACTCATTTTTGATTTTTACACCTGTAAGCCCCAGTTTTACCCATGCTATAAAAGCACGCCCATGGGTCAGGCCTCAGATTCTATGACGGTTCCAGCGTAAAGGCTTATTGAGAATTCAAGAGATCTAATTCAAGGTAATGTTGGTTGGTGACTGATGCTCCATCTCTGGTCGGGCCCATCGGAGTCTAACTGTTTGGTTTTCTTTTGCTCCAGCATTTCAGTGGTTTCTTCTGTCGAGTCCTCACCGTTGTTTCATCTCTGTGGTTGTTTGATTATTTGTGTTCACGGAGATGTTGCACTGATGAGTTTGAAGGCCTTCATGCGGACTGAACAACTTATTTGTCTAAATCGCGACGTAAGTAAGGGCCAGGCTTGTGGCCACGTAAAATCGATTTAAGAACCCCCACACCCCCCCCCCCACCCCAGTGGAATTCGTTTCCGCTGACAATTCCAAGGCGGTTCTTCTGTCGCGGTTTATCTTTGTTATGGTTTGTCTTTTGGTGTTTGTGTCGCTTATATTGTTATATTTTGGATAGCCTATTTGCCATTTTGTGGGAAAGTAACTGTCCTTTTGGCTTTCTGCTATTGATGTTTTCATTAGGTGTTTCATGTTTGAGTTTCTTTCCCTTTGGTGTCTCTGATGGGAGCTGTTGGTTGATTGTATAAATTTCTGATCATTGCCTCCACTTCTATTCAGTGTTTTCAAAATTATATAGGCTTGTTTTCGTGATGGGCCCTTGGGCCACTTTGCTCACTAGAGCTCAGGTGGGTACTGCCCATTGGCAGCCATGTACTTTAACATGATACTTTTTTAATCTACAAATTATAAAGTCTCCCCAAACGAACCCATATTCCCAAATGAGCACCCAAGTGGACTCTGTATCTGAAATACTAGGCATTTCATGAAGTGGAGGAGGTTGAGCATGGACTCAACAATACCCTGGTTGTTATCACTGAATGAGTCATATAATAAGGAACAAGAATATCATGGTTAAGGGTGGGGATCTGTCACTGAATGTGTCTTATCATAAGGACCAAAAATATATATGGTTTAGGGGTTGGGACCTGAACGGTTTCTGAGATATATGGATTTTTATGAAGTGGAGGATATCCCGCGGGATCTCCAGGTTTGTATCACTGAATGTGTCTTATCATAAGGTTTATGAATAATTATGTGGCTAGGGGGAGGGGCTCTGAACAGTTTCGTAGAAATTTGGCCTTTTGTGAAGTGGAGGGTGGTGTATGGCCCCGTTACAACACGTGAGTCCCCTAAGTTGCTATTTCTGAATGTGTCTTAGCAAAAGGAGCAAGAATATATTATGGTTTAGGGGTGGATATATGAACAGTTTCAGAGGTATATGGCTTATCATGAAGTGGAGGGGTGGGGCATAACCCAGGGCACCCAGGGAGACCCTCATGTTAGTGTCACTGAATGACTCTTATCAAAAGGAACATGAATGTATGTGGTTCAGGGATGGGACTCTGAACAGTTTCTCAGATATATGGCATTTTGTGAAGTGGAGGATGGGACATGGCCCCGGCGCAACACCCACCCCCACCCCGGCAGGCCATCATAAGGAACAAGAATATATGTGGCATAGGGGTGAGGATCTGTAAGGCTTCCGAGATATTGGGCCTTTTTTGAATTGAAGGGGGTAGGAAATTGCCCCGGCGCTTCCCGGAGGACCCCAGGTTGGTATCACTCAATGTGTCTAATCATTAGGAACAAGAATATATATATGGTAAAGGGGTTGGGATCTGAATGGTTTCTGAGATATATCGCCTTTCATGAAGTGGACGGGGTGGGGCACGGCCCAATCACAAACTGGGGGACCCTCAGGTTGGCATAAATGTAAATGGCCACGAGCAGTTTACTCAAGAAACATTTCTTTTAAAACTTTATCAAAATATCTGCAATGACTTGGTTTTTCAATGTCTCCATTTAAACTCCATGGAAACCCAATAACAACCAACATAAAAAGCCAATTGTCACAAAAAACGCAATCTTGCAATCCCCCAGCCCAAGGACGCTTCAGATGAAATTTGACCCAGTGACTTCTGAGGAGATGTCGTTTGAAAATGTTAACGCCAGACGACGAAAGACGCCAGACGACGACGGACAACTGCCTATCCAACAAGTGTCCAGGAGCATTCGGCTCTGGTAAGCTAAACATAGAAGTAAAGACAGTGATCAGGAATCGACACAATTAACCCACAGCTGCCATCAGGGAATGAAACACAAACATGAAATAACTAGACCCTAATAGAAACATCAATAGAGGAAAACCAAAAGGACAGTTACTTTCCCACGAAATGGCCAATTAGCTTTCTAAACAAAAATATATTAGCGATACACACACTCAAAGACAAACCATAACAAAACAAACCGCGACAGAAGAAATACCTTGGAACGGTCAGTGCTGAAAAGAATTTCACTTTGGTGGGGTTTGTAGGATGGGTGTGGGTGCATAAACTGAGCCCCGCCAAGCGAATTTGTGTCTTCGAGCATTCCGTCATGACAAATTTTACTTGCGCATGCCCAGCCATTCAGAGGGGCCAGGGATATGGCTTTATGTCTGAAAGTTCCTCTTGATTCACTGCTTGTATCGGCGAGCAGCGAAAGTTCTGGCGAGACTGCGCGGATGCGCAGGCTCGCCTGAACCTTCGCTGCTCGCATAGGCGATAAGTACCAAAATCGCTTGACGGGGCCCAATTGATTAGCGCGGCCACAATCGTCGCTTTTACTTCCGTCGCGATTTAGACAAATAATTTGTTCAGACCGCATGAAGGCCTCCTTACTCATCAGTGCAATATCTCCGAGAACACACACACAAAAAACAACGGCAGAGATTGAGTTCCCGGCAGCAAGAATCCACTGAAATGCTGGAGCAAAAGAAAACCAACATTTACATTCCGATGGGCTCGACCAGAGACAAAGCATCAGGCACCAACAAACATTACATACAATTAAATTCTAATTCTCAGTAAGCCTTTACGCTGGAACCCTGATAAAATCTGAGGCCTGACCCACCGGTTTGCAGTTAAAGAGGAAACAAAGTTGTCAGCCGTGATTGGGTTAACTACCATGAATGCAATCTGCCGTATAACATTAATGTTGTACCTAGTCTTTTTTTGTCGAAGAAAGATTTTACGAAATTGGGTGCAGAAGTCATTGCAAGTATATACTTTTCTGAATTTATATACTAAGTTGCCATAAAACTCCACTTTATATAGAGAAAACTGGCTTTTTCAGGAGCATTATTCTGTTTCTTATATCAGCTCCAAGATATAGGTTGTGGGTACTCGTTAGAATATGCATCCTCAGCTTTTGCATAACGAAAACACGCCTATACAAATACACTGTAACCTTTATGGTCGAAAAAAAATGAAAATTATAAGAAGAAAAATTGCGATATTTTTCTTATTCCTGCTCAAAAATATATTGTGGATACTCTTTAGAACCGCCTCATCGAGGCGGTTCTAACGAGTACCCACAAGCTATATTTTAGAGCAGCAATAAGAAAAATAAGGTTTACCCCTGTAAACCTCAGTTTTACTATATAAAAGTGAGGTTCAAGGAGGTCAAAATTATATAGGTGTGTTTTCGTAATGTTGCCAGAATGGAGTAAAAATGAGAAAAAATATCCATAATCGTTATGGAGATATGCAATAGTGTACTAAGTCACACGGATCTGTTATCGCAATTTGTTTAACCCATACATAATAATGGAATCTTCCACATGATAAGTTTAGAGTGGTCCATTTCCAATTATTAGGGTGTCAGGTTTCAGCCCTCAATTTCGTAGAATATTTCTTCGATATAAAAAGATAGGGTACAACATAAATGTTATATGACAGATGACATGCATGGTAGTTAACCCAATCACGGCTGACAACTTTGCTTCCCACTTTAATTGCACGCCAGTGGGTCAAGCCTCAGATTCTATGATGGTTCCAGCGAAAAGGCTTACTGAGAATTAGAGAGTATCTAATTTTATGTAATGTAATGTTGGTTGGTGTTTGATTCTCTGTCTCTGGCCGAGCCCATCGGAGTCTAACTGTTGGTCTTCTTTTGCACCAGCATTTCAGTGGTTTCTTGCTGTCGAGTCCTCACCGTTGTTTCATCTCTGTGGTTGTTTGACTTTTTTGTTCACAGAGATGTTGCACTGATGAGTTAGGAGGCCTTCATGCGGACTGAACAAACTATTTGTCTAAATCTCGACGGAAGTAAGGGCGAGGATTGTGTCCGGGTAAAATCGATTTAAGTCCCCCCAGTGGAATTCGTTAAACTGACCATTCCAATGCGGTTCGTCTGTCGCGGTTTATTTTTGTTATGGTTTGTATTTGAGTGTGTATTTTGCAATATATTATTTTGTTCTGGTTAGCCATTTGGCCGTTTTGTGGGAAAGTTACTGTCCTTTTTGCTTTCCGCTATTGATGTTTCATTAGGGTATGTTGTTTCATATTTGAGTTTCTTTTCCTTTGGTGTCTCTGATGGGAGCTGTGGGTTAGTTGTATCGATTCCTGTTCATTGCTTTCACTTCTATTTTGTTTTCGTTTCAAACATGAATGTCCGGAGACCCAAATCAGACGCCGCGTTTTCCGGCGTCTGATCTGGGTCCTAACTGTTTGCCAATGTCCAAGAAAAGGGCCGCTAGGCATATGTGGGTTAATTAAATACCGGTGACATGATTTGTGAATGTCGCTTTATATAAAATACATAAACGACGCGTTTGATTACTGTGTTTCGGTTTAACAACACGTCAAACCTTATGGCTCATTTTTTTCTTGCACATCAGACAAGGAAATCCGTGATTTTACCCTGGGATAGAAATTGATGTTCTGACCCTGGTGTTCCGACCCAGGCAACTACCATAAATGCACTTCAATTCTATTCAACTGCCGGCACTACTTTTATTTTGTAAACAATATACATGCGCGAGCTGTCAAAACTAACCGGAGGTGTTGTGCAAGAAAAAGAATCCAATATGGGGTTCTGTTGTAGATGGGCGTTTCCAACCCTCGGGATGACCTTGCTGAGCGGAACCTCGGCGTAGCCTCGGTTCCGCTCAGCAAGGTCATCCCTCGGGTTGGAAACGCTCATCTACAACAGAACCCCATATAAGATTCTTATAGTGTCGCCTCCTAGAGAGAGGGAGAAAAGAGACAAAAGAGATAGTAGAGGAGATGAAAGTGAAGAGCAAAGTAGAAATAGGACAATGTATGGGAGTGTAGAATATAAGAATCTTATATGGGTGTGAGGGGTGGATAGAAAAATCCGTCCCAATGGTCAAGCCTCGTGATGCGGGACGGTGATCCCGAGGGACGGATTTTTCTATCCACCCCTCGCATCCATATTGGATTCTTTTTTTGCATACCTTCTATTTCTTAGCGCGGAATTTCAAAGCTGTAATCAATTCGGTTAACAACGTCCGCCATATTGTGTTGACACTGCAGGAATGTAAAGTGACGTCACTCATCGTGCATGACGTCAACCTTAACGACGATGCACACAAGGTCGTAATCAACCAGTGCATTTATCAAGCACGCGATTATATTCGATTTGGGGTCGGAACACCAGGGTCAGAACATAAATTTCTATCCAAGGGTAAAATCGCGGATTTCCTTGTCTGGTGTGCAAGATATAAAACTATTCATCCTCTACCCTTATCTGCTGCAAGGACAGCAAGACTTTCATGTACCCAAATGTAAGCCGCCCCATTGTTGTACATCATAAAATATACCTTTGTAATTTTGATCCGCTCGAACCCCACTTTTATACAGTAAATCTGGGATTTATAGTGGTAAAACTTATTTTTCTTATTCCTGCTTTAAAATATACAGTGTTGGTACTGGTTAGGGCCGCCTCCTTATGTTTCGGTTTTCTGCTCTAAAATATAGATTCTAAGTACTCTTTAGTTTGAGGCGGTTCTAACGTGTACCCACTTTCTATATTTGGAGCAGAAAAGAGAAAAAGATATCATAATTTTTCATCTTAAAATTTTCACCTTTCCAGCCATAAAATTTACAATGTGTTTGTATATAGATGAAGATACACGAGAACCATTGTGAAACACGAATGTCCAAACAAAGCGCTCGTCAAAGACACAAAAAAGTCACATATTACAGTCAAGGTCACAGGGTCAAAACAGTGGTACATGTACAAAAAGAGCGATACAAATGCAAAATATGGAAAAAAAACTTTGAAAACTCGAACTCCGATGGCTCATTTGCTATGACGGACTCGAACACGTGTTTGAGTCCCTTTAACATTCTATCGATTTCTGAGATACCAATTATTTAGGGATACTTAAGAGATGGTTGTTTTCACCGTGTGTACCCATTATAATAGCCCTGTCAAAGCGATTTTAATGCGTACATACACCATACTTTTATTTAACAGACATTTGGTAGGATTTATCTCTAGGGGGGTGATTGGGTGAGGCAAAGTTGACTTGTATCTTGCGTCACTCGGGCATACAATGATACTGGCTTCCAGTTGGACAAGAAGGACTGCTGTCCTTGCAGCGGAAAAGGGTAGAGGGGGATGTTATTTCTTCTGTTTCTACACTTCAATTCATATTATTCTTTCTCCTCTGTCCATCACGTTCATCTCCGCTACTATCCCTTCTGTCTCTTATTTATACTCCGAACATAGGTTGTTTGTGCTCTTTAGAACCGCCTCATTAAGGCGGTTCTTAAGAGTACAAACAACCTATGTCTTGGAGCAGATATAAGCAAAATAACGTATACCCCCATAAACCTCAGTTTTCTCTGTAGGGGGTGTTCATTTCACGGACTTACTCACTTGATGTGTGAACCAGAATGCTTTTCTTAACCTGGCTGGCAGAGCACTTGTCAAGTAAAGAAAAACAATTTTAGTGGACGAAAAATTATAACAAGAGGCCCATGGGCCACTATGCTCACCAGAGCTCACCCCATGTATTTTAGCCCTGGGTCTAAAATGTCCCCGCACCCAGGGCTATAACTTGAACAATCTTGGTAGAGGTCCACTAGATGAAGCTTCATACCAAATATCAAGAACCTGTGCCTTCTGGTTTCAGACTAGAAGATTGTTAAAGGTCTTCCCTATATAAGCTTATGTAAATCCCATAGGTCCTGGTGCGCGGGCATTTTTGGCCCCAGGGCTATGATTTGAACAATATTGGTAGAGGTCCACTAGATGAAGATTCATACCAAGTATCAAGGACCTGGGCCTTCTGGTTTCAGACAAGAAGATTTTTAAATGTTTTTTTTTCTATTTTTCCCCTTTTGGTTGCCATGGCAAGCAGAGTTCTGCAAGGAATGGAATTCTTTGAACAAGTTTAAGAGAGGACCACCGAAAGATCATTTCTGCCGAGTTTGGTCGAAATCTGTTGATTGGTTATGGAGGAGATGTCGTTTTTAGAAATTGTCGACGGACAGACGGACGGACGTACGGACGTACGACGACGGACGGTGACCGATCACAATAGCTCCCCGGAGCTTTTGGCTCAGGTGAGCTAAAAATTCGTGTCTAAATCAGAACTGTGCAATTCTAGAATTTTTCAAATAGATTATTAATTGATGTAGACTCAAGGTTTTTGTAAAAAACTAATACTTCTGCCTTTGTAAACCCCGATTAGCTGGCTGAAAAGACATGTCATAGTCCAGTCATACTATTTGCCGGGACTTACCAGTGGTTGGCCAAAAAGCGTCTTTCGCCATTTATCACCATTGCAAACACGATTTTATTTTCTGTAAGTATGTCTTTTATTTGGATTTGAAACAATGATCTTGACCTTTAAACAATAAAAATAAAATATGTCTAAGCTTGTAATCCATGTTTTCTAGAAGAATCAGGACTGGTTATTTACGAAGATTACAAGGTGGGATGGTCTTACTTCTGTTTTAATAAAAATGCGTATATCTAATGATCCAAAGCAGAAAATATATGAATTAGTATTAGAATATAATTTATAGTGTAATTAGATAGATTGTCTGTGATTGTCAACTGAAAAAAACGCGGAGCAGAAGCCCTACTTGCAGAGTTTTTATATGGAGCCAGTCGCTTTTCGCCAACCACGAGAACGATACTCCATGTCAAATTGCAAGGAGAAGTAATTCGTGCATGCGAAATAGTCACGTGTCAAAACCTCGGATCCGTCTATATATATATATATATATATATATATATATATATATATATATATATATATACTTTGCAAAAATTCCAATGCCCTAGTTTTAAAAGTTTGATAATTTCGCTTCTTGTGAAGATATTCTTCCCAAACTTAACATGAAGGTTTCTGACTTTAGTATGCGTCGTTTTACCCTCCTAAATTTTATTGGACTAGTCACGTGACCGCACTGATCACGGAAACGCACTAAACAGGCAAGTTGCACGTGCAGCACGGTGTTCTTGCATTTCTTTTAACATTTGATTGAAATGCAAAGTTAAGTGTTTCACTGATGTAAAAAAAAAACATTAAAAAGTTTCGCCTTACTGTGGAAAAAAGAGCCCGTGCAGTTGGTTAAGTCGAGGGTGATACGTCTGAAAGCCAGGTACGTGCATTGGCAATGTAATAATTGGCATTTTCTTCCTCGTTGTCTGCCTATTTCTTCCCTTAAACTGTCGAGTTGAGCCTTGCAAAGCACTTAAATTGTTTTTTTTTTTTCATTTTTGGGCCGCTATTTTGCCGTACATGCGTTTGTGCGTACGGCTGTTTGTCCATTAGTGTTATACATGGTGTCATGGTGTTAGCTTAAATATCACTTAACAGTTACCGCCCCTAGATTTGTGTTGAAAGTCCCAAAATGTAACTTTTGTCAGATATTCGGGATGAAATTACGAAGCATGACTTTCCATTAATTTGCTGCTTCCTCGATAGCTGTCATGGTGTATGAATGTCATTTGACGTGTCACCAGTAACAATTTTGGTGTCATGAAATGTTTTCACCATAAAATGAATTTGTGGCTTTTTTTGTTCAGGGTATGTTCACCAAAATTGATATTTCAACTGAACCAAACCGTCGATTCAATAAAATTTCAGTATATTATGTCTCAATGATTTATCTATCCATGTTACAAATTTGAAACCTGTCCGATTTGGAATTTTGGTTAAGTATAGTTCGGATTACAATGGTGGCCATTGCAAGGCGTGTGAATTTGGCATAATGGCCAATGTTTTGCCTTAGCTGAGCAACACAGAATCTCTGACCTTTGTTTGTTATTAGGGAATGACAAATCTTAAACATAGCATTAACGTTTTATAACTGGTAGGACTAAAAACTTACGTTTAAATGTTAATTTCATAGTGACCTCTTGGAATGCGTTATGATCATAACGCCAGACTTCCATTCCATTACTACCGTCAAGTGTTGCGTAGTTGTTGCCATTCTTCGACTTGTTCCTGGGCATTTCCCCATAGATAGAGATAAAGCCATCACCGTGGTTATATACGCTACTAATTCTATCTGGATGATCGAAGCGGACATCAATCTCTTTCTTACATTCTGTAAAATGAAAATATTATAATTAGAGTACTGTCAGCAATGGTGGGTCGATTGTCTCAAAGTGTATGCTGGTAAAATATTATTGGACTTTGCACTTGCGAATACACGCCTATACAAATGCAT
This sequence comes from Lucinisca nassula, assembly GCA_963580285.1. NCBI lineage: Eukaryota > Metazoa > Mollusca > Bivalvia > Lucinida > Lucinidae > Lucinisca > Lucinisca nassula. The sequence goes on along the minus strand of OY757025.1, from coordinate 43,759,165 downwards.
TATAAACTTTACAGCCGAAAAAAAAACACACGAAATTTTAAGATGAAAATTTGTGATAGTTGTCTTATTTCTCACCCGGGCGGTTCTAACGAGTACCCACAATCTATAATTTAGAGCAGAAATAAGAAAAATAACTTATACCCTCGTAAACCCAATTTTACTATATAAAAGTGGGGTTCAAGGTGGTGAAAATTATATAGGCGTGTTTCCGTGATGCGCTGCTCTTTTCTCATTAAATTAAACACACATTTATCATATGACGTCGCGTCTGAGAGTGTAATAACGCCATGTGATATTTACGATAATCCACTAGTGGATTAAATATGCAAATTAGCTAAATACTTCCCCTAACGTTACATGTACGACGTCCTTAATGACGTCGCGTTTACTAGCGGCCGAAATGACATTTTTGTAAACAATCGTGAATAAAATGCGATTTAAATGTAATATGATAAATAGAATCTTGCATTCGTGCTCATGTATTATTGAATTTATTAAACGAGTTGAGGAAAAGGGATAAAATGCTCGGCAAAGCCTCGAATTTTATCCCTTTTCCTCAACTCGTTTAATAAATTCAATAATACATGACCACTCATGAAAGATCCTCTATATATGTCAAGCAAAAAACAAAAATATATCTTGTCTAATCAGATACAGTTCCATGTGGGCATTTTCCTTTTCCATTTGCTCATTCATCACTCTGTTACATGTCTTCATGTCAACAAGTAATGAACACACCTCTAAAACCAGCTGATAAGTATATAGAGAAAGATTGGTATACATTATTTTTTTCATTACGCAAACCCGCCTATCCATATACATTGCCACCTTTATCGCCGAAAAAATGAAAATGTAAGATGAAAAATTGTGATACTTTTCTTATTTCTGCTCAAAACATAGATTGTGGGCACTCGTTAGAACCGCCTCATCGAGGCGGTTCTAACGAATACCCACGATCTATTAACGAATACCCACGATCTATATTTTAGAGCAGAAATAAGAAAAATAAGGTATACCCCAAGAAACCCCAGTTTTACTATATAAAATTGGGGTTCAAGGGGGTCAAAATTATATAGGCGTGTTTTCATGATGTATTTCTGCTTCACATCACGAAAACAGGCCTATATAATTTTGACCGCCTTGAACCCCACTTTTATATGGTAAAACTGGGGTTTGCAGGGATAAACCTTATTTTTCTTCTTTCAGCTCTAAAATATAGATTGGGGGTACTCGTTAGAACCGCCTCGATGAGGCGGTTCTAAAGAGTATCCACAATATATTTTTGAGCAGGAATAAGAAAAATATCGCAATTTTTCATCTTATTATTTTCATTTTTTTCGACCATAAAGGATACAATGTATTTGTATAGACATGTTTTCTTAATGAAGATATAGATTGTGGATACTCATTGCCAAAAAGAGGCGGTCCTAGCGAGCACCTGAAGCCTATGTTGGGGTATAAATATGAAAAAAAAATATCACACATTTTCATCTGAAAAGTCACCATTTTAAAGAATGCACTATGTTTCACGAAAGTGTGTCGTCGTAACGTTATGGCATTTTTCCGGATGAAATATTGGCATTACTTTCTTTAACTTTTCTTGAACCATTTTAAAGGTGGCGGTTCCGCAATGTAAGCTTTAAAAAAAAAACGTAAGGTAAAAAAATATTTATTTTTCTCAATACCACTTTTCTAAAATATGAAGTATGTGTATTTAATTTATGGGTTTGTCAATATATTGCGTGGATAACATATCAATGCGGGCTATCTTTCAGTCATCACGAAAACACGCCTATATAATTCTGACCCCCTTGAACACCACTTTTATATAGAAAAACTGGGGTTTTCAGGGGTAAACGTTATTTTTCTTATTTCTGCTCTAAAATAGATTGTGGATACTCGTTAGAACCACCTCGATGAGACTTTCTTACGTATACCTACTTTGTATATTTTGAGCAGATATAAGAAAAATATCATTTTTCATCGTTTGTTTGTTTGATTTGAGGTTTAACCTCCCCTTCAACACTTTCAAGGTCATTTTGGAGACTTTAAATCCAATTTTGTTAGACTTTTACCCAACCTTGAGATGAAATGACATCTCAAGCCCTGCCACCCAATGAGCCAATAGGTTTTATTAACAAAGTATTTGTATAGGCGTGTTTTCCTAATGGGTATACAAATGCTATTTTCAGACCAGTGAACCCGAGGGACAGATTTGCCTACCCCTCACACCCATGTAAGATTCTTTTCCTTGCATTCCATTCATTTCTGAGTGTTTTTTGTTGTTGTTGTTTTAAAATGCAGTCACTTCGATTGCCGACGTCAGCAATATTTCCATGACAATAATGTGGCGTTTTTGACGTCACTGTTTGTGCAGTGAAGTCAAACTTACGACGGCGTGTGTAGCGTCCTTTTCAACCTAAGGCTATCAAACACGCGAAAAATTTTCGATTTTATCCCATGCAGGGTAGGGTAACCTGTGCAGGATAAGAATTTGTATCCCAGGTTTAAGTCCGGGGTTTCCTTACCTGCTGTGCAGGAAATGCAGATATCAAATATTCTTATAAACTCTCATGAGTGTGTAATCCCTGTGCATACCATGTAAGTATGTGAAAATGCGTATGTTCCTCTGCGACAATATGCTGTGTGTATTTGCTAGAATCGCGTTATCAAGGACACGCATTATTAGAATCGCGTTATCAAGGACACACGTTATATGAGCTACATGTACGTCATTTCCTGCATTCTCGTTATCCATGGTATAGTAGTGGACTCTTCCATTGCTATATGTTGGACTAGTCCATTCGTCATTTTAGGGGTTTCAGACCTATTTTTCTGATAGCAAATAGTACAGGCCCTGATCTGACGCCGCAGAATGTGGCGGCTGATCTGGGCCTGAATTGTTTGCGAAGGTACCTCTTAAGGGGTCTCCTGCATTCCATTGGTTAAAGAAGGACAGTCGTCCGCAAATTTTGTATAAGACTGTCCAAGAAATATCTGGTTACGTAAACTTACCTACTCAATTTTATAACCTAAAAAGTTTTAAATGTGCCGCTCAACTACAAAGCTGTAATTAGACAAGAACAAATGTTCAGATCAGCCTGCGCATGTGCGCAGTCTGATCACCAACTTTGCTGCTCGCTACACTGGATACTTTCAGTACATGTTCGTACGGTATTTCTAGTTTCTTTATCTAAAATCGCATGACATTACGAAATCACGCCTGTACAAATACATTGTAAACTTTACCGCCGAATAAAGGAAAGTTTGAAGATGAAAAAAAAACTTGAGTTTTTTTCTAATTTCTGGTAAAAATATAGATTGTGGGTACACGTTAGAACCGCCTCATCAAGGCGATTCTAACGAGTACCCACAATCTATATTTCGGAGCAGAAATAAGAAAAATAAGGTTTACTCTTGAAAACCCCAGTTTTACTATATAAAATTGGGGTTCAAGGGGGGCAGAATTATATAGGCGTGATTTCGTGATGGGATACTTTCTGTACATGTACGTACGGTATTTCTAGTTTCTTTATAGCAAGAAATTACGAAAACACGCCTATTCAAATACATTGTAAACTTTACCGCCGAAAAAAGGAAAGTTTTAAGATGGAAAAATGTTGTATTTTTCATTTTTCTGCTCAAAATATAGATTGTGGGTACACATAAACTATATTTTAGAGAAGAAAAAAGAAAAATAGGGTTTACTATATAAAATTGGGGTTCATGGGGTTCAGATTTATATAGGCGTGTTTTTGTGATGAGATACTTTCAGTACATATGCATACGGTATTTCTAGTCTCTTTATCGCAAGACATTACAAAAACATGGCTACACAAATACAATGTAAACTTGACCGCCGAAAAAAGGAAAGTTTTAAGATGGAAAAATGTGGTATTTTTCATATTTCTGCTCAAAATAAAGATTGTGGGTACACATATTCTATATTTTAGAGCAGAAATAAGAAAAATAGAGTTTACTATATAAAATTGGGGTTCATGGGATTCAGAATTATAAAGGCGTGTTTTTGTGATGAGATACTTTCAGTACATGTACGTACGGTATTTCTAGTCTCTTTATCGCGAGATATTACGAAAACATGGCTACATATATACATTGTAAACTTTACCGCCGAAAAAAATGGAAAGTTATAAGATGAAAAAATATTATATTTTTCTTATTTCTGCTCCAAATATAGAGTGTGAGTACCCATAATCTATATTTTAGAGCAGAAATAAGACATATAAGGTTTACCCGTGAAAACCCCAGTTTTACTATATAAAATTGGGGCTCAAGGGGGTCAGAATTATATAGGCGTGATTTCGTGATGGGATACTTTCAGTACATGTACGTACGGTATTTCTAGTTTCTTTATCGCAAGAAATTACGAAAACACCTATGCAAATACATTGTAAACTTTACCGCCGAAAAAAGGAAAGTTTTAAGATGGAAAAATGTGGTATTTTTCATATTTCTGCTCAAAATATAGATTGTTGGTACACATAATCTATATTTTAGAGTAGAAATAACAAATATAGGGTTTACTATATAAAATAGGGGTTCATGGGGTACAGAATTATATAGGCGTGTTTTTGTGATGAGATACTTTCGGTACATGTACGTACGGTATTTCTGGTCTCTTTATCGCAAGACATTACGAAAACATGGCTACACAAATTCATTGTAAACTTTACCGCCGAAAAAATGGAAAGTTATAAGATGAAAGAATATTATACTTTTCTTATTACTGCTCCAAATATAGATTGTGAGTACCCATAATCTATATTTTAGAGCAGAAATTAGAAAAATAAGGTTTACCCTTGAAAACCCCATTTTTACTATATAAAATTGGGGTTCAAGGGGGTCAGAATTATATAGGCGTGTTTTTGTGATGGGATACTTTCAGTTCATGTACGTACGGTATTTCTAGTTTCTTTATCGCAAGAAATCACGAAAACACGCCTATACAAAAACATTGTAAACTTTACCGCCGAAAAAAGGAAAGTTTTAAGATGGAAAAATGTGGTATTTTTCATATTTCTGCTCAAAATATAGATTGTGGGTACACATAATCTATATTTTAGAGTAGAAATAAGAAAACTAGGATTTACTATATAAAATTGGGGTTCATGGGGTTCAAAATTATATAGGCGTGTTTTTGTGATGAGATACTTTCAGTACATGTGCATACGGTATTTCTAGTTTCTTTATCGCAAGAAATTACGAAAACATGGCTACACAAATACATTGTAAACTTTACCGCCGAAAAAATGGAAAGTTATAAGATAAAAAAATATTTTATTTTTTTTATTTCTACTCCAAATATAGATTGTGAGAACCCATAATCTATATTTTAGAGCAGAAATAAGAAAAAATATGGTTTACTTTATAAAATTGGGGTTCATGGGGTTCAGAATTATATAGGTGTGTTTTTGTGATCAGATAATTTCAGTACATGTACGTACGGTATTTCTAGTTTCTTTATCGCAAGAAATTACAAAAACATGGCTACACAAATACATTGTAAAATTTTACCGCCGAAAAAAGTAAAGTTTTAAGATGAAAAAATGTGGTATTTTTCATATTTCTGCTCAAAAATAGATTGTGGGTACACATAATCTGTATTTGAGAGTAGAAATAAGAAAAATAGGGTTTACTATATAAAACTGGGGTTCATGGGGTTCAGAATTATATAGGCGTGATTTTGTGATGCGATACTTTCAGTACATGTTCGTACGGTATTTCTAGTTTCTTTACCTAAAATCGCATGACATTACGAAAACACGCCTTTACATTTACATTGTAAACTTTACCGCTTAATAAAGGAAAGTTTAAATATGAAAAAAAACGTGACTTTTTATAATTTCTGGTAAAAATATAGATTGTGGGTACACGTTAGAACCGCCTCATCAAGGCGGTTCTAACGAGTACCCACAATATATATTTCGGAGCAGAAATAAGAAAAATAAGGTTTACCCTTGAAAACCCCAGTTTTACTATATAAAATTGGGGTTCAAGGGGGTCAGAATTATATAGGCGTGCTTTCGTGATGGGATACTTTCAGTACATGTACGTACAATATTTCTAGTTTCTTTATCGCAAGAAATTACGAAAACATGGCTACACAAATACATTGTAAACTTTACCGCCGAAAAAAGGAAAGTTATAAGATGAAAAAACATTATATTTTTCTTATTTCTGCTCCAAATATAGATTGGAAGTACCCATGATCTATATTTTAGAGCAGAAATAAGAAAAATAAGGTTAACCCTTGAAAACCCCAGTTTGAAATATATAAAATTGGGGTTCAAGGGGGTCAGAGTTATATAGGCGTGTTTTCGTGATAGGATACTTTCAGTTCATGTACGTTCGGTATTTCTAGTTTCTTTGTCGGAAGACATTACGAAAACACGGCTACACAAATTCATTGTAAACTTTACCGCCGAAAAAGGAAAGTTTTAAGATGGAAAAATGTGGTATTTTGCATATTTCTGCACAAAATATAGATTGTGAGTACACATAATCTATATTTTAGAGCAGAAACAAGAAAAATAAGGTTTACTATATAAATTTGGGGTTCATGGGGTTCAGAATTATATAGGCGTGTTTTCGTGACGAGATACTTTCAGTACATGTACGTACGGTATTTCTAGTCTCTTTATCGCAAGACATTACGAAAACATGGCTACACAATACATTGTAAACTTTACCGCCGAAAAATGGAAAGTTATAAGATGAAAAAATATAATAGTTTTCTTATTTCTGCTCCAAATATAGACTGTGAGTACCCATAATCTATATTTTATAAGAAAAATAAGGTTTATCCTTGAAAACCCCAGTTTTACTATATAAAATTGGGGTTCAAGGGGGTCAGAATTATATAGGCGTGTTTTTGTGATGAGATACACTCAGTACATGTACGTACGGTATTTCTAGTCTCTATATCGCAAGACATTACGAAAACATGGCTACATAGATACATTATAAACTTTACCGCCGAAAAAATGGACAGTTATAAGAGGAAAACATTTTATATTTTTCTTATTTCTGCTCCAAATATAGATTGTGAGTACCCATAATCTAGGCGTGTTTTCGTAATGATGTCGTTCTGGTTATTTTTTGGTTGCAAAACCATAAGGACTTATAAATGACAGTGCTCGTATGTAAAATGTACCATCACGTGGACAAGTCCGTGTAATAAAGACCCTCCTAAACCTCACTTTACATAGAGAAAATTGGGGTTTACGGGGGTAAACATTATTTTCCTTATTTCTGCTCCAAGACATAGGTTGTTGGTACTCGTTAGAACCGCCTCAATGAGGCGGTTCTAACGAGCACCAAAAACCTATGTTTGGAGTATAAATACATGTAAGAAAAATGTAACAAATTGTCATCAGAAAAATTACCTTTTTTGTATTTTGAAAAATTCACTATATCACACGGATGTGTTATCGTTATGAATACCCTGCTGTTATTTGCCCTCATAAAGCTCATTTTTTTTTGGTTAAAGCAGTTTAATATTACCTTTTCTTGCGGGCTCCTTGGAAAAATCGCAGGTGCACAGTGACTCGTCAAACACGGTCCCATCAGAACATTCCACGACTATACCAGCATCGTTATCATACATATAATGAGGATTTTCCACCGGCTTGAACCTACATTCTAAAATATAAGATCACATTGATATTCCAGGATACTACGCAGGAAGGCACAAGTTGTCTCCCTTCGGACCTGTGGGAGAAATTATGTATGCTCTCTCCATCCGCTTAAGCATACATGTACATCACGAAAACATGTACATCACGAAAGTCTGACCTTATGAAACCCCTATTGTATAGCCTGAAAAAAATGGGTCTACTCTCAAAGGCAGGCTTCGAAATAAGCTGTAGTAATTACATGTAGGTATCAAATGTGCTACGCGACTACTGTAAAAATGTAAAGGGGGAGTTCCAAATCTGCCCACGCACATATTTTCTTGAAACTTCAGTTGTTGTTTACTTGAGGTCTAACAACTATATATATAACTTTGTTTTGTTTGATAAATTACTATAGGTCTCAGGAGAGGTCCCTGAGGTAATCCCCTGTAGAGGTCATACACACCTGTGAACTTTTCAGTCCTAAATCAATAGGTATGATTATTTTCAAATTTTGTTGCTTTGATTGGCAGCAGAACTCCATAAGGATTAATCTAATCCAAAAAATGTAAATGTGTCTTTGACTTTTAATCTTCCTGATAAATTTATTTACAACATTTCTTCTATTTTTCATGAAAATTTGCAAAGATTAAGATGTTCATCATAAGTATTAGATGTGTTACTGATCTTGTCACCCCAAGATATTGCATATAAAATAGGCCACATATATGCTCTATATAGCAAACAAATTTCAATAAAATCAGAAACCGGTAACAATGTTTTTGAAAGCTAGATATGGGTTCAGGTCAATTTTTGTGCCAAAATCAGTTTCAATACCAGGGGACAAGATTTCCTTAATGTGTATTTTTATTGTGTTTTATGTCAATTTAGGGCCACCTTGTCATACAAAGCTTAGCATAGGCATTTATATAATAAAAACTCCCCCCCCCCCCAAAAAAAAAGAATAAAAAAAAAATAAAAATAAAACAAATACAAAAAAATAAAATAAAAAGTAAATGAGATCATACAGTATCAACGTATACAAGTCAAGTTTTATCCAAAAATTTTAAAGAGAAAAATAAAATGCATTCATGCACTGTCCATGATGAATGTTAGTGTGGCCAATATTGCTGAAAAAATTACATTATGACACAACAGCAATAAGACATGGTGGATCTTTTTACCCTATTTTATTTGGCCTTCTTGTACATTTTAAGCCCTGCAATACAAAGACACTTGATGTCAGTAATACTCAATGACGTATTGAATTTGCTTAATTAATTACTTTCATAATCCTATCTTTTCCTTGATTATTTTTGTTGTTGTCATTTTCTTCTTTAAAATAAAACAGCAGTCAATAATTTGCAAACTTGAAGGGACAGACTGATTTTCTGATTTGTTCTTATGATTGATTGGTCCTTGCATTGTTGATGTTTTCTTACATCATTTGGTCAAAAAGACTCACACTCCGATCCCCCACCAAAAGTTTTGAGAGATCGTGGAAAGAATTTTCTGTATTTTTTCTAGGTTCATTATAACATCTGTAAAAGTGTAAGGTACAATGTTTTAGTCTTCAAAATAAATGCAGAGCTAGTAACACTGGAACTAGTTGTAGAATTGTCATTTGGCATACACTTCCTTAAATGAAATAGATGGAAGGCAAGTTGCTGTAACAAATTTATTTTATAGCTGATATTATATTTAGATGTAGTTATACCATTCACATTTTTAGCCATCTGTATGCAGTACTTGCCACCAATGTTAAGCTTTCTAGCTCTGTATTTATCAATTTTACATATGGCGTGAATCAGCTGTTAGCTGTACTACTAGCATATTTGCGGAGCCAAAATCTGCAGTTGGCTTTATATTTTTTATAGCACTGATAGCAAATATACTGTTGGCTCTTTTCTTCCTCTGAAATCGTTTGAAAGTATGAATAGTCTTCTCTATTATATTAAACCATGTTACTAAAAAATAACTGGTTGTTTTCCAGATCATAATTTAGTATTTCACTTTCTTACACGGATTTTCACAGCAGGCAATATTTGTTACGTTTTAAGCTGACTGTAGCTTAGTTCAGATTTTGAGGGGACATTGTCAGAGTTGCAAAAGAGCCAAAACAACAGCGTTTCCATTTTGTCTACGGTCATCTGTGTATACAGTGGGCAAAAAGTCTATGCTATTATGAACTACATGGCACACCATAATAAAAGCATCATAAATCTTGGCTATTCAAGCAAGCTGTGCCATTCTGGTATGACAGACTTTTCAAACATTTATAGTTGACTGCATCATACTTAAAATACTGCATAATACATACTATTACAGAATCAAGAAAATTGTCTGGTTTACAGAACCATCCATTTTACTTGCCAATTCAACAGTCTTTGTCATAATAAGCTTCGGCAAGCTTTAAGATTACATTAAATACAAAAACTCTGGTTATATAATGAAATATATTTTTATTGAATGTGTTAATGAACGCTCAATATATATTGTGTTATTGGTGTCCCCAGGGTACCATAACTGATACAGCTGCTGATTATATGAGCTCTTACTATACACATCATGGTGTTAACATACATATATTCATGTTTATATATATTATTTGCGAGCAATTTCTCGATTGAAAGTGTTACAACATATCTACAAATGGTTTTAAAAAAAATAAAAATCTGACCATCACTATTCAATGTTAAAATGCAGTATGTTACCGGTCTCAGATTTTCAAGAAAATTTGATAAAATGTTCTACACATATACAGACAATTTTCATATTAAAATTATGAGGTGACAAGAACTGCAACAGTATGAAATCAAAAGTCAAACATACACCAAAAGATTTTATGGTTGTGAAGTCTAGGGTCTCCTCCATAGGAAATTGAACATGGTCTATAGAACTTTACCTGAACAATAGTAAATGTGATACAAAAATAATCTCAAATGACAACAGTGATGCCTGAGAACAAAATAACTCCAAAACAAAAGAAGATGTTGTGTATATGTATACTTGTTTGGGGGCACCCCTATTTTCAGATGCATAAATAAACAAAACATTGTAGATTTATAATGAAAACAGATATGAGAGCGAAATAGCTAAATAATGAATAGTCATTTACCAGGTATTAATTATGCACAATATAATGGAAATCCGTGCGTGGGCAGAACCCTATAGAAATTTACTATAGGCTGGAACTCCCCCTTTCTAACATTTGATTGTCATAATTGAGATTTTATGTCCCCGTAAACACTATTTAGGTCATTTTGGAGCCGTTGCATTATATTTTGTGGGACTTTTATCCGATATTGAGATGACATGATATTTCAAGCCCCACCATCAAAGAAACAGCAATGGGTTCTTGCTATTTCTAGGCAGACTCAGATTTAACCCTTTTTGTCTCCTTATATAGAGCAGGTTGTTTTTTTTTCAAAATTTATTTGGAAAATGGCTTAACTTTTCGCAAACAGTGTAGGCCCTGATCAGACGCCGCATTCTGCGGCGTCTGATCTTGGCCTGTACTGCTTGCCCTGGTACCCGTTTTGGGGTTTCTGGTACTTAATGGGTTGAGCAGCTTACCAGTACACAAGATGGGTGGGTTTCAGCTCTGCGCGGAAGCACCATGCAGCCTAATCTATTTCTCCAAACGCCGATGGGCGGAATATCTAACACAGCTCAGAGCACTGATCAGAGGAAAGAATTCGCTCTAAAAAAATCAGACTTTCTCTGAAGGTGTATTAACCCTTGTCCTGCTGAATATTTAAATATGTCCCACCCACTACTGATTATCAGCCAATCAGATTACTTGATGCAAATTATTGCAACAAATTCATAAACTGGATGGCAAACAATGAAGATCCTGATCAGATGGCTTCTTCAGAAGCCATCTGATCTGGATCTACATTGTTTCAAAGATAAGGGATATCCGGGCTGAGCAGGACAAGGGTTAACTGGTAATCCATAATGATAGCCCAACCGTTATCTTTAGAACAAGAAATATCCAGATGAACTATGGGTATTTTTTTTTCAGTTACCCCTTACATATAGTGTATGGTAAAGCATTGACCTGATAAAGATATGCTATCTCAGGACAAGTGAGCTTTATCACGTCAACGTGACATTGCACTTTTATGAATGAACCGGACTACTGAAAAGATGACAAAATTGTTATTGCTACTGAGAAAAATGGAAGAATTACATGAAACAAAAATATCATAGGAAAAATATGGTCAGCTGATACTAAATATATCGACCACCAGAATGCTGGGACGCACTGAGGACCATCAATAACTGATCGTAAATTGCTAATTTAAGAGTGTTCAAGGGGATAATACCAGATTCGTATCATTTGATATCAAGTTATCAGGCTCTGCTTCGAGAACGCATGTAGAATCGCTCGGCAAGCCTCGCGATTCTACAAGCGTTCTCGAAGCCTTGCCTGATAAACTTGATATCAAAAGACACTCCCCTGGTATTTTCTATTTCTGATTTCTTGTCCAAACATAGCATCCCGTGAACAAGTGCCCGAAATGAACACCCCACTAAACCCCACTCTATACAGAGAAAACTGGGATTTACGGGGATATACCATTACACTAACACACACGTGAAATATAGTGGATTTTTTTCACATCTCCAAAATGGCTACTTTTCTGGTAAAATTCGTCATATTTTTCTTATTTACACTGAAAACATAGGTGGGTGGTACTAACGAGTACCCACAACCAATGCATTGGAGTAGAAATAAGAAAAACAGTGCATACCCCCGTAAACCCCAGTTTTCTCTATACAAAGTGGGGCTTAGGGGGTGTTCATCTCACGGACTTGTTTACGTGATGCATTCTTTTGCTAATTTCTGCTCCAAGACATAGGTTGTAGGTACTCATTAGAACCGCCTCATTGAGGCACCCACAACCTATATTTGCAGTGAAAATAAGATTAATATCACGGATTTTCAACAAAAAAGAAGCTATTTTGAAGACGTGATGCACGTGTGTGCTATCGCAATGGCTTGTTGGTGCGCGTTAGAACCGCCTCATTGATTCATTGGTGAATCATGATGGACTAACAATCCCAAGTAACATGACTTCCAAACTTCTTCGAAGTTGGGGGCATAAAAGCTATGAAAGAATGTATTTTAAGTCCAATTTCGATGTCTCGAACCCCTTTGTGACCATGAAAATTTGATCGAGACAGCGATAGAAACGGAGGGTTTCTAGTGCCATACCAGGAGGCAAAATGGAGATAATTGAGGGATAGCGTTCGATGTTCTTATTTATAAATGTATGTTGTGTGTACTCATTGGAATCGCCCCATGGAGGCGATTCTGTATCACCTCATGGAGGTGATTCTAATGAGTACACTCAGATTCATTTGCAAGATAAAAGACGAAAATCTCCCTACATTATCCCTGTATCGTATTTGGACGAAATCCCTGCGGACTCAAGAACAGGATGGACTCATCCATGGTACACGAGCCATCAGGGTTCGAGTCATTAGGGTAACACTGTACATGTATCAACCGGGTACGTTGTCCTAAGGTACCCAATCATTGCGTTGTACCGACGTTGATTAACGTTGTCCTAGCAACGTGTGCCTGCTGATACCTTCAAAGTATCCGGCCCCCACCTATCGGGGCTTGAAGAAATATATGGACTGCACAATGCTGCCACGCAGAGCTGAAACCTACCCGCACACGACTACTGGTAAACCGCTTAGAGGCTGTAAGCCTGCCCAGGCAAAGCAGTGCGAGTCGGCCCATCCATGCTAATAAACCCTATTGGTTTCATTGGGCGACAGGGTTTGAGATGTCATTTCATCTCATTGTCGGGTAAAAGTCCCACAAAATTGGAAGCAGCGTCTCCAAAATGACATATACAGTGTTGACGGGGACGTTAAACCATTAATCAAACAAACAAACAAACAAACGTTGTCCTTACGATACCTTCAAAGTATCCATCTGGACATATTTCCGCTATGCAGACATCCAGAGGGTCACGAATCCTTTCGCATTCCAAGGTGTGTGTGTTGAAGATGAACCCAGGGCGGCAACAATACGCGATGCTTCCTGTGCCCTTTGGATCACATTTCATGAACGATCGACAGTTGCCGTCTTTAAGGTTAACAGCTGTTATGATCTTTCCATGTTCTCCGACTTTCCCACACAGATCTGATCAGAAATAAAATAAGACATACTACATGCATCATATTATTTACTTACAACAATCATTAGGAAAACATGTCTAAAACTTTACCGCCGAAAAACGAAACTTTTCAGATGAAAAATTGTGATATGTTTCTTATTTCTACTCAAAATATGGATTGTGGGTATTCGTAAGAAACGCCTCGTCGAGGCGGTTCCAACGAGTACCAACAATCTATATGATAGAACAGAAATAAGAAAACTAATGTTTATCCCTGTAAACCCCAGTTTTTTCTGTATAAAAGTGGGGTTCGAGGGGGTCACAATTTCGTGGTGTTTTCGTGATGTGACTCGTGATCAAGCGGTCGCGGGATCGATTCCTGCAACATCCTTTCGGTGAGATTGGTCAAGATGTTTTGTTCTACTGTCATTCTCTCTCTTCCCCTGAATTGCAGTTGTCAGTTTCTGGCGAAAGAATATGCGCTGTACTGGTTAATAGCTTATGTAAAAGCCTGCCCAAGAAGTGTTGTTAGTTTGACCGGCTCGATAGGAACAATAGTGTTGACTGGGCCGTAAGGTCTAAAACAAACCAACAAACAAAAACTACCAGTTTTCTGATTAAAAAAAAAAAAAAAAAAAAAAGTGGGCCATGATGGCCCTGGCTCGCTCACCTGATCCATAAAGTAACAAGTGGGCCCCGGGGAGGGTCATTCTTGACCCTAGGGTTATAATGTGCATAATGTTGAGGGAGGTCTAAAAAGGTGAAGCTTCATACCAAATATCAACAAAGGCTATAATTTTAACAACCTTGGCAAAGGTACACTAGATGAAGCTACACACCAAATATCAAAGACCTTGGCCTTGCGGTTTCAAAGAAGAAGATTTTTTTTAAAGATTTTCCCAATATAAGCCTATGTAAAACCAAATGGCCCCGGGGCGGGGGCATTTTTGGCCCCAGCACTACTTAGGCCTATGTAAAACCAAATGGCCCCTGGGCAGGGGCATTTTTGGCCTCAGGGCTATAATTTAAACAATCTTGAATTAGGTCCACTAGATGAAGCTTCACACCAAATATCAAAGACCTGGGCCTTGCTGTTTCAAAGAAGAAGATTTTTAAAGATTATCTCTATATATAAGTCTATGTAAAACAAAAGGGTCCCGGGGCGGGGGACTTTGTGGCCCGAGGGCTATAATTTGAACAATCTTGATAGAGGTCCACTAGATGAAGCTTCACACCAAATATCAAAGAACTGGGCCTTGTGGTTTCAGAAAAGAAGATTTTCAAAGATTTTCCCTATATAAGTCTGTGTAAAATCAAAGGGCTCAAGGGCGGGGGCATTTTTGGCCCTAGGGCTATAATTTGAACAATCTTGATAGAGGTCCACTAGATGAAGCTTCATACCAAATATCAAAGACCTGGGCCTTGTGGTTTCAGAAAAGAAGATTTTTAAATATTTTCCCTATATAAGTCTATGTAAAACCAAAGGGCTCAAGGGCGGGGGCATTTTTGGCCCTAGGGCTATAATTTGAACAATCTTGATAGAGGTCCACTAGATGAAGCTTCACACCAAATATCAAAGACTTGGGCCTTGCGGTAAAAGGGAAGAAAATTTTAAAGATTTTCCCTATATAAGCATATGTAAAACCAAAGGCCCCCGGGGCGGGGGCATTTTTGGCCCCAGAGCTATACTTTGAACAATCTTGGTAGAGGTCCACTAGTTGAAGCTTCATACCAATTATCAAAGACCTGGGCCTAGTGGTTTCAGAGAAGAAAATTTTTAAAGATTTTCCCTATATAAGCCTATGTAAAACCAAAGCCCTCGAGGCAGGGGCATTTTTGGCCCCAGGGCTATAATTTGAACAATCTTGATAGAGGTCCATTTGATGAAGCTTCACACTAAATATCAAAGACTTGGGCCTTGCGGTTTCAGAGAAGAAGATTTGTAAAGATTTTCCCTATATAAGCCTATGTAAAACCAAAGGCCCCTGGGGCGGGGGCATTTTTGACCCCAGGGCTATAATTTGAACAATCTTGGTAGAGGTCCACTAGATGAAGCTTCATACCAAATATCAAAGACCTTGGCCTTGCGGTTTCAGAGAAGAAGATTTTCAGTAAAAAAAAAATATTTTTAGCCCCTGTGACCATTTGAACAACTTTGAAAGGGGACCTACAAAGGATCATTCCTGTGAAGTTTGGTCAAAATCCGATCAGTGGTTTAGGAGGAGATGTTGTTTGAAGAAAAAGTTTACGGACGGACGCACGCACGCACGACGGACGACGGACAAAAAGTGATCCCAAAAGCTCACCTTGTCACTACATAGCAGGTGAGCTAAAAACAAGAAAAGATATGACACAACGTGCCATATCAGGTGCCTCGATTGTGATTGCGTGACGCGTCGTAGTATTTTGGAAAGGAACAATGATATCTCATTATTAAAACTTCAGTTTTAAACTTATTAACTAGAACTATTTGACTGTGTCGACCAGAACACTGAATTTGTAGTATCAAGTTCAACACGATCGGTTGTCTTATTTTGTTTCATTTTTGTTGAATTCAGGCGATAGATTGAAAACCTAAAGTGGTACTTTGTTCATGTTTGTGGAAAACTGTGTTGAATATAACAGTGTAAAGTTTGACAGAGTTGAATTCGACAATGACTGGTCAGTGAACACAGCGTTAGGTATATTACAAACCCACAAGCGCAATCAGCAGAGATTGGTCCTCTTTTTACTTAGCACCCTCCTTATCAACATCAAGATTAACACGAGTATTTTAAAGCCGTGTATCTATGTTCTGCGCAAAGTGGGAATCGTTGCAATTCCGAAATTGTCCTGCACAAAGTAGAAATTCTCAATTTGCGCAACAATTCCGGAATTGTACCGGTACAATTCTAGAATTGCGCAAGGAATTGGGTGTTAACTTATCGATTATTTGCCACGGTAAATGTCTATGCGCAAAGTATGAATTATTTGGACAAAGTAAGAATCAAATCAGATACGAGTTTTTCTATGAACTCATTGTCCATATTTTTACCCCCTATATTCGGTACAAAAATGAAACAAAAATACGTTGAAATGGATTACACAATATCGACGAGGTTATTGTGTTCTCAACTAATCAGTATGAAACACACCCATTTTAAAGACATCCTTCATGTCTCTAATTTTGAAATCCCTCTAGTAAGCGTTTCTTAAGATTGCAGAAAATCAATTTTTAACTAGAGCTGTCAGAGGATCTGACTATAGCCCCGCTTCAGCGCTGTCAGAGAAGAAAGTTATTTAAGCTGCAGAGAAAACAGTTATGAACAAGAAATAACTGTTGAAAATTTTACATTATCTGGAAAAACTCTAAGAGTTGTGAGCCCTTGTCCCTCATTTCAATGAGCATGATACATTACCAGAATGTCCATGTTTATACTAAATTTCATCTTCCATTTTTCAATGTTCAAAGGGTAATAACTCCTAAAGTAGGCAAATCAGAGTCAGGGTTCCTGCGCTCTGCACATTGTCTCATGGTGCTTTACACTTGTGTGAAGTGTCATGAAAATATCTCAAATGGTTTGTGAGTAATGGAGCCGACACAGTCAAAATTGCCTTTTTAAATGTTCAAAGGGCAATAACTCCTAAAGTAGGCAAACCAGAGTTATGGTTCCTGCACTCTGCACATCATCTCAAGGTGCTTTTCATTTATTTGAAGTTTCATGAAAATATCAGAAACGGTTATGGAGCGGACATAGTTAAAATTGCCATTTTTTAATATTCAAAAGCCTATAACTGAAAAAGTAGACAATCCAGAGTTTGGGTTCCTGCGCTCTGCACACGTAATATGGTGCTTTACATTTGTGTGAAGTTTCATAAAATTATCTCAAACAGTTTTTGAGTTATCGAGCAAAGACGGCTAAAATTGATATTTTTCAATATTCAAAGGGAAATAACTCAAAAATTAGGCAATCCAGAGTTATGGTTCCTGCACTCTGCACACCATCTCATGGTGTTTAATGTTTGTGTGAAGTTTCATGAAAATATGTGAATGGGTTTTAAAGTTATGGAGCGGACATGAAAATTGTTAACAGACACAGACAGACACACAGACAGACACACAGAAAATACGAAAACCAGAGTTATGGTTCTTGCGCTCTGCACATTGTCTCATAGTGCTTAACATTTGTGTGAAGTTTCATGAAATTATCTCAAACGGTTTTCGAGTTATGAAGCGGACACTGTTAAAATTGCCATTTTTCAATGTTCAAAGGGCAATAACTCCAAAAATAAGCAATGCAGAGTTATGGTTCCTGCGCTCTGCACATCGTCTCATAGTGCTTAACATTTGTGTGAAGTTTCCTAAAAATATCTCAAACGGTTTTCGAATTATGAAGCGGACACAATTAAAATTGCCATTTTTCAATGTTCAAAGGGCAATAACTCCAAAAGTAGGCAATCCACAGTTATAATTCCTTCGCTCTGCACATTGTCTTATGGTGTTTAACATTTGTGTGAAGTTTCATGAAAATATGTTAAGCAGATACAAAGTTATGGAGCCAACACAAATTAACGGAATCACGGAATTACGGAATTACGGAAAATGTTCAAAGGGCAATAACTCCAAAAGTAGGCAATCCACAGTTATAATTCCTTCGCTCTGCACATTGTCTTATGGTGTTTAACATTTGTGTGAAGTTTCATGAAAATATGTTAAGCAGATACAAAGTTATGGAGCCAACACACATTAACGGAATCACGGAATGACAGAAGGACATGGCAAATCCAATATAGCCCCACTTTTTCAAAGCGGGGCTATAAAAAAAAAGTTCGTGACAATTTATTCCCACTCCATACGAATTGACGTTAAGAACTGTACACGAAAAAACGGACTTTTAGCCTGCTTATTAAAACTGTTGTAGGGCAAAAGGCTGGGCAAAAGGCTAACATCCACACCCACCCATCCCAATTAATGTTACATTCTTTCGTGTGTCTTTCGTGGCTAAATTCTTGTCTTGTATAGTCTTTCATGGTTCTGGAAAAAGCATTTACAGAAGAAGAGTTGTGATATTTCCATGAAAACGCCACTGACAGGGATGTTAGTATGTAGTCGAACGCTCATACACTCGCACGCACATTGATTAAGATCCGTTCTTTTGTCTATCCCTACTGTTGGGTAAAACGTTGCATTGAACTGTTTTGTTTATAACTATTAAACTTTATTTATCAGATTTATAATGATTTGCGGCTCCATGGCCTAATTAGTACAAGCACTGACTCTCAATCATTAGGTCTCTCATCTGACCACACGTGAGATGCCAAGTTCTGAAACAGAACGTCAGGTAGTTTTTCTCCGGGGACACCGGTTTTCGCCCACCTCTCATTAACGATTGGCTCGAAATGATTGAAATAATCGTAAAAGGGCCCTAAAACCAAAACTAAAAAATAATGATTTGCGTCCCTCTTCCGTATTGCAACATAATTACTCTGTTAACAAATTTATCATTCTAGTTCAATTACTACCAGATTTCTTTACACGAAATATAATCTCAAAATGCATGTCTTTCTGTGTTCAAATTATTTGCATATTTAATAAACTTCTCAAGAATTTATTATTAATAGGATTCTTTATTGCAATAAATCATGTACTAAAACATACCAATTTAATTATTCCTACTTTGTCCCGATTCTCACTATTGCGCAGTAACAATTCCGGAATTGTATTGCCCAAGGTAGGAATTCTCATTTTGCGCAACAAAGTGGGAATTCCTTCTTTGCATAGGACAATTCCGGAATTGTACCGATTCTTACTTTGCGCAGAACTATAGATTGCCCTTATTATTATTATCATTATTATTATTATTGAACGTTCCTTTAAACATTATTGGCAAGTTTAATTGTAAATAAAAACAATAAATATAAAACACACACTACTTGTTGTAGAAGTAACAGTAGCAGAAGATGTAATAGTGGAAGTAGAAGTAAATATATTTATTATAATCCTTGTTTGAATATTGATCATTATTAAAGAAGTAGTAGTTGTTGTGTTACTTCTACTACTAGTAGTAGTAGTCTTGTAGTCTTGTACTACTTGTAGTAGTAGTAGTAGTTGTTGTAGCAGCAGTAGTTGTAGTAGTAGAAGTGCATGATGCTTCCAAGCAGAGCAGAATGCGATAGCAAAGCGCTTAGGACAATTCCGGAATTGTACCGATTCCTACCTTGTGCAGAACTATATATTGCCCTTATTATCATTATCATTATTATTGAACTTTCCTATAAACATTATGGGCAAGTTTAATTGTAAATAAAAACAATAAATACAAAACACACACTTCATGTTGTAGAAGTAACAGTAGCAGTAGATGTAATAGTGGAAATAGAGGTAAATATACATGTATTTATTATAATCTTTGTTTGACTATTGAGCATTAAAGAAGTAGTAGTTGTTGTGCTACTACTACTACTTGTAGTGGTAGTAGTAGTAGTTGAAGTAGTAGTAGTAATTGTAGTAGTAGTAGTAGTAGAAGTGCATGATGCTTCCATGCAGAGCAGAATGCGACAAGTCACGAGTACTGGTAAAGCGCTTAGGACAATTCCGGAATTGTACCGATTCCTACCTTGCGCAGACCTTTATATTGCCTTTATTATTATTATCATTATTATTATTATTGAACTTTCCTATAAACATTATGGGCAAGTTTAATTGTAACAAACAATAAATATAAAACACACACTACTTGTTGTAGAAGTAACAGTAGCAGTAGATGTAATAGTGGAAGTAGAAGTAAATATATTTATTATAATCCTTGTTTGAATATTGACCATTATTAAAAAAGGAGTAGTTGTTGTGCTACTACTAAGCATCATGAACTTCTACTACTACTACTACTACTACTACTACTACTAGTAGTAGTAGTAGTAGTAGTAGTAGTAGTAGAAGTTCATGATGCTTCCATGCAGCGCAGAATGCGATAGCTCGCGAGTACTGGTAAAGCGCTTAGAGGATCTAAGCCTGCCCAGGCAATGCGTTGCAAGTCGGACCGTCCATGCTTATAAACACTATTGGTGTCATTGGGCGACAGGACTTGAAATGTCATTTCATCTCATTGTCGGGTAAAGGAAGTAACGTCTCCAAAATGGCCTATTTAGTGTGGACGGGGATGTTAAACCTCAAATCAAACAAAGTTATAGTAGTGATGGTTGTGGTGCTGGTGGTGCTGGTGGTGGGACTTTTACCCTACATAGAGATGAAATGACAATTCAAGCCCTGCCACTCATTGGCACTAATATATAAATATGGTTAATATGCATAGACGACTCGCACCACTTTGCCTGAGCAGGCTAGGTAACTACTACTATACGTACGTCTGCAACTACTTCTACTGCTGATATTAATATTAATTATGAAAACGATGTTGATAATAATTAAGCTACTACTACTACATGGACCCCTGCTCATAGGGGCTTGGAGAAATATATTGGGCTGCATGGTGATCCACGCAAGGCTGAAACTGACCACTCATGAGTACTGGTCAACCGCTTAAAAGGACCAAGCCTGCGCAGGCAAAGTGAGTAAGTCCAATGCATATAAATTAGCATTTTGGTTTTATTTGGCGGCAGGGCTTGAGATGTTATTTCATCTCAATGTCTGGTATTGGAAGCAACGTCTCCAAAATGAACTAAATAATGTTGACGGGGAATTTAAACCTCAATTCAAACAAACAAAATTATTATAATTGCTTCTATTATCCAAATTATTATCATTATTATAAGCAGAAGTACATGTCTTAGGAGTAGCAGCAGCAGCAACAACAGTAGTAGTAGTAGTAGCAATAGCAGTAGTAGTTTGTTTCGATGAACCCCCAATAACAATATTTAGGTCATTTTGGAGATGTTGCTTCAAATTTTGTGGGACTTTTACTCCACATTGAGATGAAATGACCCAAAGGGTTTATATAAAGGGACTGTCCGACTCGCACCATTTTGCCTAGGCAAGCTTAGAACCACTAAGCGGTTTACCAGTACCCATGTACAGTGCGTAGAAACATAGTGCAGCCCAAATTATTTCTCCAAACCCCGATGGGTATGGGTCCATGTAGTAGTAGTAGTAGTAGTAGTTTAATCATTATTATTATCGTTTTCATTATTAACATCAATATCAGCAGTAGAAGTAGTGTAGAAGTACATGTAGTAGTAGTTGTAGTGATATAGTTATTATTATTGCTATTCTTCTTCTTCTACTTCTTTTTTTTCTTCTTCTTCTTCTTCTTCTTCTTCTTCTTCTTCTTCTTCTTCTTCTTCTTCTTCTTAATATTATGGACATTCCTACAAGCAATAGAGTCTAGTATTTACCCAATTTCATTTTCATCACATAATGCTCTTATACGCCCTCGTAAGTACAATTTTATGTCAAGAAAATACAGGTTTGCATTATTTTGACAAAATTACAACCAGCAACCTACAATTGAATTGCTAGAAAATGCCATTTTTACAGTAAAAACACAGCATTATTATGGGTGCATAACGAAAACACACTTATACAATTTGACCCCCTTATTATTATAGAGATTATATAGGGTAACACATTCAGTAAAACAAGTGCTTATCTTCCATGTTGCCCTCTTTATTTTCCTGGGTAGAAACTTGTACTAAGCAATGTGGATAAAGTTTTCTGCTCAAGGTAACAACACTTGATGTTAGTGGGGATCGAGGTGAAATTACTGCCCGAGGAAAAGGCTGGGGTTTAAGGAGCTTTCCGACTTGCCACACGTTTCTTTGGCAAGCTTTGGTGTAGTTTATATTTTCTTGCGCTTTTGGAATCATTGATTCCATTGTGGAATTTTGAAACTATTTGAGGGTCACTGATGATCCATATTTTCCAGTTCTGTGGTGTATTCCTTGCTTCCAAAGGATAACCTTTTTATAGAACATATTTGACCTTCTGAGCGGAAGCACCATGCAGCCCAATCTATTTCATGCAGCAAGCACTTGTCTGAATAGCATAATGGTCCTAATTGCTGGTGGTCTTAAAGTGGAATTCCAATCTTCCATTATGAAAACACGCCTATACAAATACATTGTAACCTTTACCGCCGAAAAAATGAAAAATGTAAGATGAAAAATTGTGATATTTTTCTAATTTCTGCTCAAAATATAGATTGTGGGTACTCGTTAGAATCGCCTCATCGAGGCGGTTCTAACGAGTACCCACAATCTATATTTCAGAACAGAAATAAGAAAAGTAAGGTTTACCCCCATAAACCCCAGTTTACTATATAAAAGTGGGGTTTAAGGGGGTCAAAATTATATAGGCGTGTTTTCGTGATGATTGTATAGCCATGCTTACCTTCTTTGTACTCTGGCGGGCATTTGGCTGAACAGCCGGATCTTACACACGTCTCTGCTGCCGCATCAAAAGAATGACCGTCCGGGCAGCACACTGGATGAGGGGCGCCGTTTTTACCACAGTCCCAATAGGTGAGACAGTTTCCGTCATAAAACGGCCTCTTCATTTTCTCAATCCCTCTTCCAGCAGAGCATACCTCTAAAATGGGAATAAAAATACAGATACATGTAAAATGCAAGCATACCTCTGAAATGGGAATACAAATGCAGATAAATATTGATGAATGCAAGCAGTAAAATTCCTATATTAAGACCACCTTTGGGACTTTTCAAAAGTGGTTTTTTAGACCACTTTTGAACAGTCCCAAAGGTGGTCTCTGACCAGAGGACACTCTATGCAGAAAACCTAAAGGAAAACTACTGCAGCCTACTATATAAGCTTTTTAAAAGCCGAATTAGTTTTAAGTTTAGGTGGTCTTAATAGCAGAATTTCACTGCGACAGTAAAATAACGGTTATCTTTATTATTAAAAATTGCCAGTGGACTGGTAATATACTAAATGTGCTAAAATGGCTTCTGCCAGTTGACTGTTTCAAACATGTTCACGTTTTTTGGCTGTCACCAATCGATTAGCAATCGCCATTTTAGCATTTGGTTTGGTTGGATATGTGGTTTAACGTCCCCGCCAACACTGTATAGGTCATTTTGGAGATGTTGCTTCCAATTTTGTGCAGCCCGTCTATTTCCTCAAACCCCAATGGGCGTGGCCGCCATTTTAGCGAATTTCGGCTTTTATATAATTCTGACTGCCTAGAATCCCACTTTTATTGGTAAACGTGGTGGTATACGGCATTTTTTTTTCTTATTTCTGCTTAGGAAGCCCAGAAAGTTGTCTCCTTTTGAAAAATGGCGGAAAAAGTGCTAGGTGTGTAAAGGTATGTTGTGTGTGCTCATTAGAATCGCCTCATGCGCACACACAACATACGTTTTGAAGATAGCATTAGAAAAAGTGCTTAAACATAAGCTCCTACACTCGTAGTCCTTCCATATGAAAATTATGAAACATCACGGGAACACGTCCGTGAAATGAAGACCCCCTAAACCCCACTTCTTATAAAAAAAATCTGGGGTCCGGCGTCTGATCTGGGTCTACACTGTCTGCTAATGTCCTAAAAAAGGGCCGCTAGGCATATATGGGTTATTATTAATTGATTATCCTATATTACACAAGGTCAACCAATATTCAAAAATCATAAATCATATTTTTAATTGTGTCAATTAATAAAATTGTCATTAATCAAGTAATTTCGTATTGGCCCAGTTACAGGTCCAAGGTCTGCTGTATTGGCCTCGGCCTTCGGCCTCGTGCCAATACAGCAGACCTTGGACCTGTAACTGGGCCAATACGAAATTACTTGATTAATAACATTATAGTATATGGATGTCCAGAGCTGTGGGACGAATTCTCTAGGAACTCAAAAAAACAAACTGATATTCATAGAGGATCTTACATGAGTGTTCATGTATTATTGAATTTATTAAACGAGTTGAGGAAAAGGGATAAAATGCGAGGCTTTGCCGAGCATTTTCTCCCTTTTCCTCAACGAGTTTAATAAATTCAACAATACATGAGCACGCATGCAAGATTCTATTTATCATATGACATTTAAAATGCATTTTATTCACGATTGTTTACAAAAATGTCAATATTCCGCCATTAGTAAACGCGACGGCGTTAAGGACGTCGTACATGTAACGTTACGGAACGTATCTAGCTTATTTGCATATTTAATCCACTAGTGGATTATCGAAAATAATACATGGCGTTATTACACTCTCAGACGCGACGTCATATGATAAATTACGATAACACACCCGTGCGACCTTGTACATTTTTACATCTCCTAAATGGCTATTTTTGCGATGGAAATCTATGATAATTTTTTTTATTTATACAGCAAACATAGATTGTGAGTGCTCGTTATAACCGCCTCATTGAAGCGGTTCTAATGAGTATCCCCAATCTATGTCTTGGAATAGAAATAAGAAAAATAATGAATACCCCGTAAACCCCAGTTTTCTCTATATAAAGTGGGGTTTAGAGTGGTATTCATTTCACGGACTTGATCATGTGATGATTTAGGCGGTTTAACGAGTACCCATAACCTATGTCTTGGAGCAGAAATAAGAAAATAATGTTTACCCCGTATATCCTAGTTTTCTCATTATAAGTGGGACATTTCGGGACATGTTCACGTAATGAATCACATTAAACGTGTCGTGTCATACGTGTTAAAGAAGTTTTTTGAGACATTCTTTACTTTGAAAGTGCATCAGTTTTAGTTATTTATTCACAGTCCAACCTGTATTAAGCAAGCATCAAAATGTGCCTGCTTTAGACATGTGTTTGCTTGATACAGGTAGGTTTTAATACATTATTCTTTTCTGGGAACCAAACACATACTTGTTTAAGACAGGTTGCTTGCTTCTTAAAGCTGGCCAATAAGACACGTTTTACTGTACCTTGATAAAGAGGACATGGTTCCCGACATTCTTCCAGTGGGTCGTTGACGCAAGTCAGCTGAACTCTGTCAAACCTTTGTCCTGCCGGGCAACAGTGCGGAATCGACCGCCGATTACGTGACATTCCCCCGGCGACGGTTACACATGTCCAGTATGATCGACAGTTGTTGAAGTCTTCATCCGGGTATCGCTGTAAAGATGTGTCTTGACAGGGATCTGGAGAAAAATAAACATGTACATATGAACCAGCGCACGACAAAACCTACAATAAGACATGTGCGACCAGCGAAGACTCGGATCAGCCTGCGCATCCGCGCAGACTGATCAAAGTCTTCGTTTTGCGCTCTAAGGATAGCTTAGGGCCCAATGGTCCTTCATACAGCAAGATTTGTCTCTGGTCAGACTATATGGATGCGCAGGCTGATCTGAGTCTTCGCTGGGCGCACATGTAAGTTGTAGGAAATGCTGTACCCCGGCTCATACGTAACATGTATCGTACATGTAGCAGCAGACACGAACCCAATATCCGAGCAGCAGATAATGTGTTTGATGGTAACGAAAGGATAGTTTTCCTAATTTCTCCATATATGGAGATCCGTCAAGCATTACGATAACACACCCGTACGACATAGTGCATTTTTTCACATCCCCAAAATGACCATTTTTCTGATGAAAATCCGTGATATTTTTCTTATAAATACTGCAAACATAGGTTGTGGGTGCTCGTTAGAGCCGCCTCATTGAGGCGGTTCTTACGAGTACCCACAACCTATGTGTTGGATCAGAAATAAGAAAAATAATGTTCAACCCCTTAAACCCCAGTTTTCTCTGTATAAAGTTGGGTATAGGGGGTCTTCATTTCACGGACTGGTTCACGTGATGTATTACAAAATACCCACCTTATCTTTTTGTGGGGTGTATCGAACGGGCATTCGGCGAGTCGATCACGAAAACAAGCCTATGTAATACTGACCCCATTGAACCCCACTGCGGTTTACAGGAGAAAAACCTTGGTTTTCGTCTTTCTGCTCTACAATATAGGTTGTGGGTACTCGTTAGAACCGCCTCGATGAGGCGGTTGTAACGTGTACCGAAAATGTATATTTTGAGCAGAAATAAGAGTGAGTGAGTGAGTGAGTTTTAGTTTTACGTCCGACCAACAGCTAAGGTCATACGGAGACGGGACCTCGGTTTAAAGACTCATCCGAAAGTCTGGAGAAGCCCGGGATCGATCCTGCGATCCCTGGTTTACAGCAGAAATAAGACAAGAGGGCCATGATGGCCCTAGATCGCTCACCTGATCCATAGAGTAACAAGTGGGACTCGGGGAGGGCCATTATTAACCCCAGGGCTATAATGTGCATAATGTTCAGAGACGTCTAAAAAGGTGAAGCTTCATACCAAATATCAACAAAGGCTATAATTTGAACAATCTTGGCAAAGGTCCACTAGATATGCTACATACCAAATATCAAAGACCTGGGCCTTGCGGTTTCAGAGAAGAAGATTTTTATTGAGGATATTCCCTACATAAGCCTATATAAAACCAAATGGCTCCGGGGCCGGGGCATTTTTGGCCTCAGGGCTATAATTTAAACCATCTTGATAGAGGTCCACTAGAGGAAGCTTCACACCAAATATCAAAGACCATGGCCTTGCTCTTTCAGAAGAAGATTTTTAAGGAATATCTCTATATAAGTCTATGTAAAACCAAAGGGCCCCAGGTCGGGGGCAGTTTTGGCCGTAGCACTATAATTTGAACAATCTTGGTAGGGGTCCACTAGATGAAGCTTCATACCAAATAGCAAAGACCTGGCCCTTGGGGTTTCCGAGAAGAAGATTTTTAAAGATTTTCCCCATATAAGCCAATGTAAAACCATAGGGCCCCGGGGCGGTGGCATTTTTAGCCCAAGCACTATAATTTGAACAATCTTGGTAGGAGTCCACTATATGAAGCTTCATACCAAATAGCAAAGACCTGGGCCTTGCGGTTTCAGAGAAGAAGATTTTTTAAGGATTTTCCCTATATAAGCCCATTTAAAACCAAAGGGCCCCGGAGTGTGTGTGGGGGGGGGGAAGAAGGATCATGGTCTTGTGGGATGAAGCTTCATACCAATATCAAAGACATGGGCCTTACGGTTTCAGAGAAGAAATTTTTTTAAAGATTTTCCCTATATAAGCCCATGTAAAACCAAAGGGCCCCGGAGCGGGGGCATATTTGACCCCAGCACTATAATTTGAACAATCTTGGTAGGGGTTCCCTAGATGAAGCTTCATACCAAATATCAAAGACCTGGGCCTTACGGTTTCAGAGAAGAAGATTTTTAAAGCTCTTCCATATATAAGCCAATGTAAAACCAAAGGGCCCTGGAGCGGGGGCATTTTTGGCCCCAGCACTATAATTTGAACAATCTTGGTAGGGGTCCACTAGATGAAGCTTCATACCAAATATCAAAGACCTGTGCCTTGCGGTTTCATAGAAGAAGATTTTTAAAGATTTTCCCTATATAAGCCCATGTAAAACCAAAGGGCCCCGGAGCGGGGGCATTTTTGGCCCCAGCACTATAATTTGAACAATCTTGGTAGGGGTCCTCTAGATGAAGCTTCATACAAAATATCAAAGACCTGGGCCTTACGGTTTCAGAGAAGAAGATTTTTAAAGATTTTCCCTATACAAGCCAATGTAAAATCAAATGGCCCCGGAGCGGGGGCATTTTTGCCCCCAGCACTATAATTTGAACAATCTTGGTAGGGGTCCACCAGATGAAGCTTCATACCAAATATAAAAGACCTGGGCCTTGTGGTTTCAGAGAAGAAGATTTTTTAAGTTTTTGGTGAAAAAAAAAATCTCTTTTTGGCTCCTATGACCTAGATGTGCAACGGACAGGAACCATTTGAACAACTTTGAAAGGGGACCACCTAAGGATCATTCCTGTGAAGTTTGGTCAAAATCCGATCAGTGGTTTAGGAGGAGATGCCGTTTAAAGAATTGTTTACGGACGGACGCACGCACGGACGGAAGGACGCACGACGGACGACGGACGAAAAGTGATCCCAAATCTCACCTCGTCACTACGTGACGGTGAGCTAAATAATGTCTTCTTTTTTTTCGGCGGTACATGTAATACAATGTATTTGTATAGGCGTGTTTTCGCAATGTTCGTAAATTTCAACTAGATTGACAAGCGGTGTGGAATTAAATTCCACATATGGCCATTTTGCTTCATATTTTCTCCATATAACTCGGAAAAACAGTAGCTTACATGGATAACGTTGAGCTATCACGTGTTCTATTTTGTTTGTTGGTTTGAATTGAGGTTTAACGTCCACGTCAACACTATATGTCATAATGGAGGCGTTGCTTCCAATTTTCTAGGACTTTTACGCGACACGGAGATGAAATGACATCTCAAACCCTGCCGCACAATGAAACCTAAATACTTATAGGCACTGGACAGTTTGACTCGCATCACAGATCTTCGTTTAAGCTACTTTATTTTCGATTTATATGGTTATGTGGTTGGGCTTTGGAAACAGAGGAGATCCAGATCAGACCCCGCAGAACGCGGGGTCTGATCAGGATCTACACTGCTTACTTACAGTACAGACATTAAAGGGTCTTTGCTGCAGAACGCAGTGTCTTATCATGGTCTACACTGTTTGCTTACAGGACAGGAAATTAAAGGTGCATTATTGAGCTATCGATAGAAAATGCTTCCATAAATAAAATCGGAGTGTCTATTGACAAACGTTTATCAATAGCACAAAGTCGGTAAAAATGCTATTGACAAACGTTTGTCAATAGCACAAACTCGGTAAAAATGCTATTGGCAGACGTTTGTCAGTAGCACAAACTCGGTAAAAATGCTATTGGCAGACGTCTTTCAGATTTCAGAGTCGAAATGCGAAAGCTGCTGATAAGTGTGTGTTTCCAAACAAATATTACCTTTCTTATGTATGCATGACAATATATGCTGTGGGTACTCATTAGAAGCGACTCATCAATGCACTTCTAATTAGTACCCACACTGGTCAATTTACCTATCCACAATTTCCCAAGACAGACTTACACGGAAACGGTGAACAAATACATGTCAGCGGATTCATGATCAAGCTCAAATATTACCTTTCTTATGTATGCATGACAACATATGCTGTGGGTACTCATTAGAAGCGAATCATCAATGCACTTCTAATGAGTACCCACATCGTATGTTTTCACATGTCTTATCCGGAGCCTCATGTATGTAATAAAGAGTTAATTTAGCTAGTTCTTATTTTCTGTTTTGTTTGTCTGTATTTGAGTTTACTGCCCAGTCAACACTATTTAAGTCATATCAAGCCAGTCATTATAAGTCATATCAAGCCGGTCAATTTACCTATCCACAATTTCCCAAGACCGACTTACACGGAAGCGGTGAACAAATACATGTCAGCGGATTCATGATCAAGCTCAAATATTACCTTTCTTATGTATGCATGACAACATATGCTGTGGGTACTCATTAGAAGCGATTCATCAATGCACTTCTAATGAGTACCCACATCGTATGTTTTCACATGTCTTATCTGGAGCCTCATGTATGTAATAAAAAGTTAATTTAGCTAGTTCTTATTTTCTGTTGTGTTTGTCTGTATTGGAGTTTACTGCCCAGTCAACACTATTTAAGTCATATCAAGCCGGTCATTATAAGCCATATCAAGCCGGTCAATTTACCTATCCACAATTTCCCAAGACAGACTTACACGGAAGCGGTGAACACATACATATCAGCGGATTCATGATCAAGCTCCGAGCAAGAATGTTGGTGACCCCGGCAGGCATGGAACCCACGACCTCCTGATTAATACTATTTAGGTCATATCGAGCCGGTCACTTTGTCTATCCACAATCACAAGAAAATCTTATACGGAAACGGTTAACACATACATACGCATGCTTTCTATAAAAATTGATAACCGCCCTGCTTGAATCAGTGGATCCATGATCAATCGTTACGCAAGAATGTTGCCGATGCCGCCAGGTTTCGAACCCAAATCCTCCTGATCAACACTATTTAGGTCAATTCTAGCCGGTCAGTTAACCTCCCCGCACTTTTCCCTGACATGTTTATAAATAAGCGGTTAACAAGTACAGAGCACTTTTCCATGGCATAAGTCGACAACTGCTCTTCTAAAATTACAATTATGTACAAAAGAAATATAAAAAGAAAAACAATTTTCGCATTTCGACTCTGAAATCTGAAAGACCTCTGTCAATAAAATTTTTACCAAGTTTGTGCTGTTGACAAACGTCTGTCAATAGCATTTTTACCGAGTTTGTGCTATTGACAAACGTTTGTCAATAGCATTTTTACCGACTTTGTGCTATTGACAAACGTTTGTCAATAGCTTTTTTACCGACTTTGTGCTATTGACAAACGTTTGTCAATAGACTTTTCCAAATAAAATACATATAACCGGTATTTTTCTTTAAAACAATACAAATGAATGCATTTTATGCAAAAACGCGAACAATTATGATGACAGGTAAACGAGTTTGAGAGAGATTCCCTAACTAGGTTTCGAACACTAGTTAGATCTATTTTTAGTTCGTGACAAAAATAGAAGACCCATATATGACGTTATGCGGCATTCATTTTTGGCCTTGTTTGCTTAGGCCATGCCTGAATCGGAAAAAAATATGACACTGAATACCATGCCATAAGTAACGACACTCAGAGACGATACTGTCGCCATGTATGTGTAAAGTGACAGATTTATTTTAGAACAGAAATTCCGAACACATGTTCAGAGCGAAGGGTAAAGACGAATGAAAACGACCATTTTCACAAAGTTCTGAAGTTGTATTTGGCTCCAAAAGTGTACGCATGACAAGGTAGCTCAATAATGCAACTTTAAGGGTTAAAATGATAACGGTCTAAGCCACCGTTCGGGATCATGTTTTCGTGTTTCGGTATCTGCCTTGTATTGTTATGATATTGCGGGAATTCGATGTAAGAATTGCGGTCACTAATCTGTTACTTTAGTCAGGTCGAACTGTATTGAATTTGAGGAAATGTTGTCACATCACGAAAACACGCCTATATACATGCACTTTTGAATCCATTTAATTGCACTTTATATAGTAAAACTGGGGTATACAGGGGTAAACCTTGTTTTTCTTATCTCTGCTCTAAAATAAAGGTTGTGGGTCCTCGATGAGGCGGTTCTAACGAGTACCCACAACCTATATTTTGAGCAATAATAGGAAACAATTCACAATAGTTCATCATTTTCGTGTTGTTGTTTTTTTTTCAGCTTTAAAGTTTGCAGTGTATTTGTATAGCTGTGTTTCCGTAATGAGTTTAGTTTCCACGGGTCAGTCAACGAGGATAGGTTGGTTCGACTATGGTTGACTGGCCCACAGTTTTCCGCGGAGCACTGTCGAACACTAGACATTACGCAAACACGCCTATATAAATACATTGCCCCTTTATTGCCGAAAAAAATGAAGATTTTAAGATGAAAAATTGTGACATTTTCTTATTTCTGCTCAAAATATAGATTGTGGGCACTCGTTAGAACCGCCTCATCGGGCGGTTCTAACGGGTACCCGAAATCTATATTTTAGAGCAGAAATAAGAAAAATAAGGTATACCCCCTGAAACCCCAGTTTTACTATATAAAAGTGGGGTTCAAGGGGGTCAAAATTATATGGGCGTGTTTTCGTGCTGACTAGTAATTTCTTTCGTAGGCAATGATTGGGTCTTAAACTGACATAGGGGTTAGGTGCAATAAAAGTAACAGCAACCAAACTGAACTAAATTTGATCGAAATTCCGCATTATCATCACGTGAACAGGTCCCTGAAATGAAGACCCCTAAACGTCACTTTATACTGAGAAAACTGGGGTTTAAGGGGGTATACATTATTTTTCCTATTTTTGCTCCAAGATATAGGTTTTGGGTACTCATTAGAACCGCCTCAATGAGGCGGATCTAACGAGCACCCACAACCTATGTTTGTAGTATTTATACGAAAAATATCACGGATTTTCATCAGAAAAGTAGCCAATTTGGGGATGTGAAAAATTGCACTATGTCACACATGTGTGTTATCGTAATGTTACACATCAATAACTACAACCAACAGCACAACATAGAGGATCTTACATGCGTGCTCATGTATTATTGAATTTATTAAACTCGTTGAGGAAAATGGATAAAATGCGAGGCTATGCCGAGCATTTTATCCCTTTTCCTGAACGAGTTGCCCGCGTTTTATCCCTTTACCTCAACTCGTTTAATAAATTCAATAATACATGAACACGAATGTAAGATTCTATTTATCATAGGACTTTTAAAACGCATTTTATTCACGGTAACAAAAAATCTCACTGTTCCGCCATTAGTAAACGCGACGTCGTTTAGGACGTCGTACATGTAACGTTACGGGGCGTATCTAACTAATTTGCATATTTAATTCAGTAGTGGATTAGTCGAACTTATTATATGACGTTATTACATTCTCAGACGCGACGTCATATGATAAAATAACATCTAAAGGTTTCAAACTCACCATTTGGACAGTCAATTTTATGTACGTTTTTCTCATCAAACTTTTCGCAGGTCCAAATATTGGACTGTGTCCAGTACGTCCCAAAAGCGCATCGCATTCGTGTTGCTACGTATGTACCCATGGCAGTCCGTTGGCAAACAATATAACTCTTGCAGTCATTGGGATCTGGAACGTAGCATGACGCCATATTGCATTTGTAGTGTCTGCAGGGTGCTGAAATACATGAGTAAGATCAACCATAAAGTTAACAAGCTTATGTACGGATATATACATCACCTGAACAAGTCTGTTAAATGATCACCCCCAACTTATATAGAGAAAAGTGGCGTTTACGGGCATACATACATTATTATTTATGTTTTTTTTTCAATTTCTGCTCCAAGAAATAGGTAGCCTCGATAACTCTGTGATAAGCGCGTTCGAAGGTTTATGGGTTCGAATCCGGCCACCGGTAGCGAGGTATATCCTTGGGCACGTAATGCCACTGTTCTACTTCATCCAGTTGTGAATGGATAGTAGTGGTGTAAAAGTCACTACCTTATATTATTGCCGACCCCGGCAGGTATCGAACCAGCGTCCTCCTGAACACCAGTCAGACACGCATCCGACTGAGCTACCGAGGCCGGCGAAAGAAGTAAAGTCAAATTTAAAGAAGGCTCATGGCCAAACGCAATGATTATAAATACATGGAGTAGTTTGAGCATGGCAGGTTGAGTTGGGGTTGGGTGGGATGCATAGGTAGGGATATGGTAGGGTGGTGTGGGGTCAGGTGAGGTAGGGTGTGCGGGGTTACTTTCAAAAGGACAAACTTTGAGCGGGAAATTAAATCCCCGACACATCGTCTGCACTGCCAGGACTGATCGGAGGTCAAATCCCGGCGTTTAAGCCCCGCTATGTCCCCGTTATCCGCCGGGGATACAAATGACTGGTGCGTGTGTGTGTGTGAATTCGGGTTTAACGTCGCTTTATACAATTTTTCAGTCATATCATGACGGTGTCTGGTTGCGACAGGGAGCTCAATGCTCACTTTTATAGTGCTGCCTCACTGAGGTATCATGTCCCAGACACATTACATGATACCACCAGTCACGGTATTTGGGAAAACCGAAAACAAACTTTTACCGGAAATAACCGAAAACAAATTATCATAACCGAAAACAAACTATTTCACCAATTAAACCATGATTTTTGTACATTTAGACATATACATGTTTAAATGACATGTAAATAGATAATGTGGCCAAGTTTGAGAGAATAATTTGAAATAAAAACGATTTTATTGCCCTTTTTAAATACAATTTTCACAGATGGAGGGATCTACACTGCTTGCATGACTAACTGTTTGTCTTGTAGTTTGTGATCTAAATGAATATATTATACCTAGTAACTTGATCGTTTGATAGTCAGAAATGTTTTTGACTAAAACAATTTATTTAGCAGGAATCTGCTTAAGAAATTTAGTCAAAATCAGTCAACTGGCTGGTCATCAGGTGGTCCCAGGTTAGCTAACTGCACAACCAGTAACCTCAGGATCAGCAGAGTACGGGTTTAGAAATTTTGTATAATACGAAAAAAAATCATATATCATAACCAATAAAAGTAGCCCCCACCCATCGGGGCTTGAAGAAATAGATGGGCTACATGATGCTTCCACGCAGAGTTGAAACCGACCTGCACACGAGAACTGGTAAAGCGGTTAGAGGATCTAAGCCTACGCAGACAATAATGCGTGAGTCACTCCGTCCATGCTTATAAACCCTATTGGTTTCATTGGCCGCCTGGGCTTGAGATGCCATTTCATCTCAATGTCGGGTAAAAGTCCCACAGAATTGGAAGCAACGTCTCCAAAATGACCTTTACAGTGTTGACGGGACGTTAAACCTCAAATCAAACAAAAAAAAAAACAAACAATAACCATTAAAATGCACTCTATTTCACTGATGTGTTACTTAAAATTTAAAAGGCCTGTCAACACTATTTAGGTCATATCAAGGAAGTCAATTACTGAATCACATTTCCTGGATAGGCTTAGCAACATACACTGTAAATTAGTCCAGTGCAGATTCTTTCGTTATATAACTGATAAACTGCCCTTCTTGGGCAGTGAGACGCGCATCCGAAGGATATACTCGACGTATTTTTATATACAAAATTTCTAAAGCCGTATCCTACTGAATAAATTAAATTAGTCACACCCATTACTGACTGTCAAAGTACAAGCTATAATATATTCATTTAAAAAAAAACAACATGGAAAGCAGTAAGTACAATCAGTGTAGATCCTGATGTTACTGGCTTGGCATTTACCTAACCTGGGACTACCTGATGACCAGCCAGTTAAACCATTTTTGACTAAATTTCTTAAGCAGAATCCTGCTAAATAAAATGTTTTAGTCACAAACATTTCTGACTTTCAAACAATCCAGTTACTAAGTATAATGTATTCATTTAAATCACAAACAACAAGGCAAACAGTTAGTACAAGCAATGTAGATCCCGGTCCATCTACCTAAATTATATAAAAATGCAATAAAAATGTTACTATTTCAAATTATTCTCCCAAACTTGGCCATATTATCTGTTTACATAGCATTTAAACATGTATATATCTAAATGTACAATAATCATGGTATAATTGGTGATATAGTTTGTTTTCGGTTATGAGAATTTGTTTTCGGTTATTTCCGGTAAAAGTTTGTTTTCGGTTTTCCCAAATACCCCACCAGTCACATTATCTTAACGCTGGGTCGACCAGTCCTAGCTCTACCCCGTAAATCTGAGTGCCAAGCGAGGAGCAGCTAGTACCATTTTTAACGACTTTGGTATGTCGCGGCCCGGGATCGAACCCGTGACCTCCCGTTCCCCGGAGCGGACACTCTACCAACTGAGCTATCGGGGCCGGTAAATCACTGGTGCATAACATCTAACAAGAATATCGGTGGAACCGATGGATGCTCCCCGAAGGTGCAATAGTCGAAACAGGAAACATTATCCTAGTTAAAGAGCGGTATACTGTGTATACTCATTGTACTTCAAAATGGAGTGTAACAAAACCTGTCGGTGGACAGATTAGCTTGCCTGATGGCACTGTCATACAAACACCAGCAACACCAAAGTGGGAATAAATGAAAGGAAGTGTCTTCAGGAACGATACCATACCCCAAGATCCTGGGTGGTAGTTTAGCTATATTAATTGAGTAAAACTGTTTAATACAAATTATTGAAACTTACTCTCGTACACAAAGGCAAACCTCATAGGACTGTCTCCAGGTATGGTTCCGTATTGGGTGCCTTTACATGCATATAAAATATCAGACGGGTTCGAAAATCATATTAAAATCCATCAGCAAATGTAGACGCTAGAGCGATGACAAAGTTTTTCTAAAAATAGCCGCAGTCACCTAGACCTTGAGCCTAGGATCCTGAAAGGCAAACTTGCTCGAGATATTATCATACCCAACATTTGTGTGAAATTATATTAAAATGCATCAGCAAATGACGACGCTAGAGCGATGACAAAGTTTTTTTTTTCTAAAAATAGCCGCAGTAACATTGACCTTGAGCCCAGGACCCTGTAAGTCAAACTTGCTCGAGATATTATCATACCCAGCATTTGTGTGAAATTATATTAAAATTCATCAATAAATGTAGGCACTAGAGAGATGACAAAGTTTTTTTCTAAAAATAGCCAAAGTGACCTTTACCTTGAGCCCAGGATCCTGAAAGTCGAACTCGCTCGAGATATTATTATACCAAACATTTGAGTGAAGTTATATTAAAATCCATCAGCAAATAACGACGCTAGAACGATGACAAAGTTGTTTTTTTTTTTCTAAAAAATGCCGCAGTGACCTTGACCTTGTGTCCAGGACCCTGAAAGTCAAACTTGCTCGAGATATTATCATACCCAACATTTGTGTGAACTTATATTAAAAGTCATCAATAATTGTAGGCACTAGAGCGATGACAATTTTTTTTTTTCTTAAAATAACCACAGTGACCTTGAGCTTGACCCCAGGATCCTGAAAGTTGAACTTGCTCGAGATATTATTATACCCAACATTTGTGTGAAGTTATATTAAAATCCATCAGCAAATAACGACGCTAGAACGATGACAAAGTTGTTTTTTTTTTTTCTAAAAAATGCCGCAGTGACCTTGACCTTGAGCCCAGGACCCTGAAAGTCGAACATGCTCATGATATTATCATACCCAACATTTGTGTGAAGTTGTTTTTTTTTTAAATCCATCAATAAATGTAGGCACCAGAGTGAAGACAAAGCTTTTCTAATAATAGCTACAGTGACCTTACACTGCAGCTTTAAACAAGGTACCATAACCTTGTGCCAAATCATCTAACCAGATAGCACGGATAATATGCGCATCCCCTATTACTGCTTAAGATTCCATTGAAGTTTCGTTGAATTTCTGCAAGTAGTTTCTGAGATTTCGCGTGGACACGAACAGTACCCTATATATTCATGCAGAATTAATTATAGGGCCATAACTGTTGGAAAAATCAAAACACGAACCAAAACACGTAGGTGATATGCGCATTCACCTTCGATACTTAATATGCCCATGAAGTTTCATTGAAATCCGACCAGTAGGTTCTGAGAATTCGCGTGGACAAGAGCGGGACGGACGCATGGACGCACGGACGCACGGACGCTGGGACGACTATGTGCTCCCCCGAAATTATTCGGGGAGAACAACTGAACATTTACCTCATCCCATTTTATACGAGAAACCCAAGCCCAAAACGGATCATCGGCAAACAGCCTTAAGTTAACTGTTTGCAGAAGTTCAGCCGTTCTCTGAATGAATTTCTGAAAATAACTGGGGCCAGTTGTTCAAAGCATCGTTAGCTTAACGAGCTCGTTAGTGGTCATATTGTTAACTGTTCTACCAAGTAGAATATCGAAAATTTTGGTATTTTTGCTGAAAAAATGTGAGCAGCTTTTGCATCCGCAAAAGCTGCTCACATTTTTTCAGCAAAAATTTCAGCATATTTGCCATATTTAATGATCAAAGTTTTAACGATTTGTTAACTAACGACGTCGTTAGCTTTGAACAACTGGGCCCTGGACCTGAAAATCCAAAGTTTTGACTCGGAAATGGACTCTTTCCTGCTGTTAACATCACGCAAAGACGCCTATAAACTTTGGAGTCCTAAAACCCCACTTTTATATAGTAAAGCTGGGGTTAATAGAGGTACACATTTTTGTCTTATTTTGGTCCAAAAACATTGATTGGTGGTACTCGTTAGAACCGCTTAGTACCCACACTTTATGTTTCGAGCAGAAATATGAAAACCATCAGATTTTTTATGAGAAAATTTTCAATTTTTGGTAGCAAATGTTTTCAATTTATTTGAAGTTATATGTATTTGCGTGGTTCCTTAATGCTTATAAGGAACGGGGTAATCAATTCAGTACAAAATGGATTAAGGAAATAAGCGAACTTTGGATATTTCTGGCATTGATTCCAATACGGAATGTCGAAAATACCTGATGCTCAATGATGAGGCCTTATTGCCCGAAACTACATTTAGCTGGTCTGGCCAAATAACAAATTTATACACTCCACGATTTCCGTTCTGAGTTATAGTTCTTGCTTCCAAAGGATTCCTTTTTTCAGAACATTTGCAGGGGAGATAGTTTTGTGTTCCTATCACGAAAACACGCCTAAAGCATACAATTCTGATCCCTTTGAACCCCACTTTATGTAGTAAAACTGGGGTTTACAGGGTGTACATTATTTTCCTTATTTCTGCTCCAAGACATAGGTTGTGGGTACTCGTTAGAACCGCCCCAGTGAGGCGGTTCTAACGAGCATCCACAACCTATGTTTGGAGTAAAAATAACGAAAATATCACAATTTTTCCTCTTAAAAAACTTTCTTTTTTCAGCGATAAAATTTACAATGTATTTATATAGGCGTATTTTCGTAGTGCTCTGTAAGTTTCCTGTAACCTTATCCACACGGAAACGGCCCCGCCCATCGGGCTTGAAGAAATATATGGGCTGCATGATGCTTCCACGCAGAGCTGAATCCGGCCTGCACACAATTACTGGTAAACCGCTTAGAGGATCTAAGCATGCCCAGGCAAAGCGGTGCGCATGAGTCGGACCGTCCATGCTTATAAACCCTGTTGGTTTCATTGGACGACAGGGCTTGAGATGTCATTTCATCTCAATGTCGGGTAAACGTCCCACAAAATTGGAAGCAACGTCTCCAAAATGACCTTTACAGTGTTGTCGGGGACGTAAAACCTCAAATCAAACAAACAAACAAAAAATCCATGGAAAATGAGGCCTACTCTACACATAAAAGAGACCGCACATATTTGAAGATTTGTCTCTTTTTGAAAATGTGTTTGTTTGGTTTGTTTGATTTGAGGTTTAACGTCCCCGTCAACACTATAAAGGCCATTTTGGAGAAGTTGCTTCCAATTTTGTAGGACTTTTACCCGACATGGAGATGAAATGGCGTCTCCAGCCCTGCCGCCCAATGAAACCAATAGGGTTTATAAGCATGGACGGGCCGACTCGCACCGCTCTGCTTGGGAAGGCTTAGATCCTCTAAGCGGTTTACCAAGCAGTACTCGTGTGCGGGTCGGTTTCAGCTCTGCGTGGAGGCATCATGGATGTGCGGGGGTGGGGGTGGCGATGAAGACTTGTTTTCTTTTGAAATCTTTTAAGGCAGTTATTTTTCTTGTAAGTTAAAGATAAATAATTACCTGGATCTACTCTGTGTCTGAACCATTCTGGCACGGCTCCTGCAATTACAAAAAAAAATCCGCTGTTAAGATGGGCTAAAATTAATACAACACGTATTGAAAATGTTTTAGTTTTTTATGCTTTGCATTTTCTACAGTAAGAGACCACCTTTGGGCTTGTTCAAAAGTAGGGCTGGCTAATCGGAGCTGAAAAGATAATCGATTATCAGTCATGTCATTGCGATCGATAATCGATTAGTAATTGCTAAGATTTTTTGTCATTATTTTACCTGTCTGGCTATCTGTCTGAGCATGACTCTTACCATATTTTGCACTTCACCATATGTATATTTGAACAGAAAGGCCTGAGCAAACAGTGAAGACCCAGATGAGACGCCGCATAATGCGGCGTCTCATCAGGGTCTGCACTGTTTGCCACTCATCCAGCTATTTTAGGCATAACTTTGGGTAGTAAATTGTATATGTCAACTAATCGATCAAGAGCAAATCAGAAATGATAATCATTTTTGTGGAATTTATCGATCGATTAATCGATTATACGATTAATCGTGGCAGCCTTATTAAAAAATGGCCTTAAAGACAAAGTAGAGTTACATTAACAACACCAAAAGTGGTCTTATAGGGAAATTTTAGTGTGTTGACATGTAAAAACTTATCATGTATCATTAACGCTTCAATCCATGCGTGTCTGAAGTGGACTCTTCTGAGGTGGATGCTTTTTTCGTTTTGGTGTTACGGCCATTAAAGATTATTTCACTTACATCGAGCAATAATGATTTAGATGAAGAGAAAACTGGATTGGCGAGGAGACAAACCAGCGGACCTTCCCATGCAGAACCTGTTTTCTTGCACACCGGACAAGCAAATCCATGATTTTACTCTGGGACAGAAATTTATGTTCTGACCCTGGTGTTCCGACCCAAAATCGAATATAATCGCGTATTTGATAAATGCACTGGTTGATTACGACCTTGTATGCGCCGTCGTTAAGGTTGACGTCATGTACGTTACGTGACGTCACTAAACAATCCAGCAGTGTCAACACAATATGGCGGACGTTGGTAAGCATTAGAAATCCGCGCTAAGAAATTGAAGGTATGCAAGAAAAAGAATCCAATATGGGTGTGAGGGGTGGAGAGAAAAATCCGTCTCCCGGTTTCACTGTCCGGCATCACTCGTCAAGCCTCGTGATGCCGGACAGTGTCCCTCGGGATGGATTTTTCCATCCACCTCTCACACCCATATAAGATTCTTATAATCTCGCATGTGATCTGAGCGAGGCTGGTATCCGCAGCGGTGAGAGATTTAATGATTACGTCAGTTTTTGAGCAGAAATACGAAAAAGAATGTTTATCCCTGAAACCCCAGTTTTACTATATAAAAGTGGGGTTCAATCGGGAGGGGGTAAAAACAAATACGCATGATTTCTTGATGAGCACAGGAATGCATGGGTTAAATGAAATAGAGAAAATTGGTGTTTAAGGGGGTATCCATTATTTTTCTTATTTCTGCAGCAAGACATAGGTCATGGGTACTCGTTAGAACCGCCTCAAGGAAGCGGTT
The DNA here is from genome assembly GCA_963580285.1 of Lucinisca nassula. Taxonomy (NCBI): domain Eukaryota; kingdom Metazoa; phylum Mollusca; class Bivalvia; order Lucinida; family Lucinidae; genus Lucinisca; species Lucinisca nassula. The sequence goes on along the minus strand of OY757025.1, from coordinate 43,717,680 downwards.
CTAACGAGCACCCACAACCTATGTTTGCAGTATAAATAAGAACATTATCACATTTTGTTTGTTTGATTTGAGGTTAAACGTCCCCGTCAACACTGTAAAGGTCATTTTGAAGACGTTGCTTCCAATTTTGTGGGACTTTTAACCGACATTGAGCTGAAATGACATCTCAAGCCTGTCGCCCAATGAAACCAATAGGGTTTATTAGCATGGACGGTCGGCCTCGCACCGCGGTTCCTGGACTGGCTTAGATCCTCTAAGCGGTTTACCAGTACTAGTGTGCGGGCCGGATTCATCTCTGCGTGGAAGCATCATGCAGCCCATATATTTCTTCAAGCCCCTATGGGCGGGGGCCTAAACATTATCACATATTTTCATCAGGAACAGTAGCATGCAGTTTGGATGAGTTATCGAAATGGTACAAGAAGGAATGTGTCCAGCCCTAAAAGTTGGCTGCGCATGCGCGTTTAGAGAACTAAAACTGATGTATGTTAAACAATCGACCCAAAGTTACTAAGCAGAACAGCGTTTCGCTTTAAGCTGCTGATGTTCACGTGACTATTACTGAGTTGTACAAAATCTAGGTAACTGTTATTTATTGCAACACATTTCTTGTTGTGACGTCAGAGTAATGTGTAAAGAAGGTCATCTGTTTAACATTTACTCGGTTGGTTGCTGGGACATGGTCTAACAGTGTAGAACCGTATCGGACGTCATAGAATGGGCCACCTGATCAGGGTATACAATATTTTCATAAAATACAGACATATAAGGTTTACTCGCATTACGATAACACACCCGTGCGACATAGCATATTTTATCACATCTCCAAAATGGATACAATTCTTATGCAAATCTATGATTTTTTCCTATTTATACTGGAAACATAGGTCATGGGTTCTCTTGAGAACCGCATCATTGATGCGGTTCTAACGAGTACCAACAACCTATGTCTTGGAGCATAAATAAGAAAAACAATGAATACCCCTGTAAACTTTAGTTTCCCTATATAAAGTGGGTTTAAGGGGTGTTCATTTCACGGGCCTGTTCGCGTAATGGAAACAGTCTATTTCTCCGTGCAAGACCATTTTACCAGCTCAGAGACGATCGACCCACCAGTCGTGTCAGTGCTTTGATTGTCATTAGTCGGTTGAATAAATTACATTCGATAAAGACCGAATTCATATCAATAGAAACCCTATCTTACCTTCATAATTCCAAGTTTCAGACCACTCGCCTTGCCTCACCGTCCTGCCTTCAAGACTGAGCGCCGCACCACTTCCCACTCCTGTTCTCCTTCCTCCAGTTGCAAAATCACCGCTTCTCCCGCCGACGCCTGTTGTGCCTGATACTTGTCCAGATATCGATCTGTCCCTTGATCCTTCCAATGAAACTGATCCATCTTTCCTTGTCCCTGCGAAAGATATAGTTCCCGATCTATCTAAAGATGCAGAAGCTTCTCCTTGGCCTACAACACCTCGGGACCTTGCTCCCTCCAATGACACCAATGAATCTGCTCTTTTCCCTGTGCCAGATGTTACCCCAGATCTTTCAAACGTCGCTGGCCCTTCTCCTAGGCCAACTACATCTACGGAAAGGTCTCCTTGTCTTTTAGCTCCACCTGACCAGTCAAATGATCCAGAATCTGCTGTGCGTGGTTTGCTTATTCTTGAACCTGTATCGCTTCTTGGAAAATCACTGAATCCTCTGTCTGTATCAACAACATTTGCCCCCAAACCCAGAGATCCACCCCCTCTCATATCAGCTCCTGTGGAAGTAAAATCCCCACCAGTACCCCACAATTCTCCAGATATCGTTGCTAAGGCATCAGTGACTCTTGGGTCCACTTCAGCAGCGGCCCCAGCCCCGGGCCTGGCAGTATCTCCTCCCACACTACCGAAGTCTAATGTCCTTGAACCATCGAATCCTACTCCAGCTTCACCTGTAGCTCTTGTTGAAGCAACACCTGAAATTCTTGAATCAGGAAGCACAACACCCCCGTCTACTCTCCTTCCTCCAGTGAAACCTGTGTCACCTGTGCTAACCACATTGACACCCATATCAGAAGCAGTTCCTGCACCTCTCTCGCCTGAAATATGTGTTCCTCTTTTCCCAGCAACTTTTATATCAGCTCTTCCACCGTCAGGCCCTGCTGCACTAATGTCAATGACACCAGCACCTGATTTATCGATGCCAAATGCTGCTGAGTCAACAGGACCTCGTCTTTCGCCTTGGAAGCCTGCGTCTGTCCTGCCGATACCATCAGTAGATATGCCTGCCTCACGTCTGCCTGTACCGGAGAGAACGACATTAGCTCCTCCTTCACCTGCGAATCTTGCATCAGCAGCACCAGTCATAGCTTCAGACCCCCCTAAACCGAACCCCCTGCCGCCTGTTACGGAACTGTCACGTGCTCCTGTAACCCTCAGATTTGCACCGCCTTCTTGTCCTGGTACAGTGATATCAACCGCTCCTCGATCTCCGATTCGCGTTTCAGGAAGATTAACACCCGCTTGTCCGCCCCACTCACCCATAAAACCTCTGTCCTTTCCGCCCACAATATTAATATCCATACCGGCCCCAGTATCACCAGTAATACTTGTGTCACGCCTGCCAGCACCCACAACATCAACAGTGGCTCCACCCTCACCAACGAAGCTTAAATCAGTACCACCAGATCTTGTCCTGCTACCCTCAAATGTGGTTCTTCTGCCACCGGGTACGGCCCCCATGTCACCCGAAATGCTTATATCACGTCTGCCAGCACCCGCAACATCAACAGTGGCTCCACCCGGACCTGCGAAGCTTAAATCAGCACCACCAGACCTTGTTCTACTACCCTCAAACGTGGTTTCTGTGCCACCTGGTACGGCCCCCATGTCACCCGAAATGCTTATGTCACGTCTGCCAGCACCCGCAGCATCAACGGTAGCTCCCCGCTCACCGGCAAAACGTAAATCAGCAGCTCCTTTGACCGTTCTAGTGCCCTCCAATCCGGTAGAATCACGTGCACCTGTAACCCACAGATCTGAACCACCCTGTCCTGGTTCAGTGATATCAACCACACCCGCACCTCTGTCTCCTATTCGTGTTTCAGGAAGAATTACACCCGCTTGTCCGCCCCTCTCACCCATAAAACCTCTGTCCTTTCCGCCCACAACATTAATATCCATTCCTGCCCCGGTTTCACCAGTTATACTTGTGTCACGTCTCCTAGCTCCCGAAACATCAAGGGTAGCTCCTCCCTGACCTTCAAAGCTTAAATCAGCACCACCGGATCTTGTCCTGCTACCCTCAAATGTGGTTCTTCTGCCACCGGGTACGGCTCCCATGTCACCCGAAATGCTTATATCACGTCTGCCAGCACCCGCAACATCAACAGTGGCTCCACCCGGACCTGCGAAGCTTAAATCAGCTCCACCAGCCATTGTTCTACTACCCTCAAATGTGGTTTCTGCGCCGCCTGGTACGGCCCCCATGTCACCCGAAATGCTTATGTCACGTCTGCCAGAACCCGCAGCATCAACGGTAGCTCCCCGCTCACCGGCAAAACGTAAATCAGCAGTTCCTTTGATCGTTCTAGTACCCTCCAATCCGGTAGAATCACGTGCACCTGTAACCCACAGATCTGAACCACCCTGTCCTGGTTCATTAATATCAATCACACCCGCACCTCTGCCTCCTATTCGTGTTTCAGGAAGAATTACACCCGCTTGTCCGCCCCTCTCACCCATAAAACCTCTGTCCTTTCCGCCCACAACATTAATATCCATTCCTGCCCCGGTTTCACCAGTTATACTTGTGTCACGTCTCCTAGCTCCCGAAACGTCAAGGGTAGCTCCTCCCTGACCTGCAAAGCTTAAATCAGCACCACCAGATCTTGTCCTGCTACCCTCAAATGTGGTTCTTCTGTCACCGGGTACGGCTCCCATGTCACCCGAAATGCTTATATCACGTCTGCCAGCACCCGCAACATCAACAGTGGCTCCACCCGGACCTGCGAAGCTTAAATCAGCACCACCGGACCTTGTTCTACTACCCTCAAACGTGGTTTCTGCGCCGCCTGGTACGACCCCCATGTCACCCGAAATGCTTATGTCACGTCTGCCAGCACCCGCAGCATCAACGGTAGCTCCCCGCTCACCGGCAAAACGTAAATCAGCAGCTCCTTTGATCGTTCTAGTACCCTCCAATCCGGTAGAATCACGTGCACCTGTAACCCACAGATCTGAACCACCCTGTCCTGGTTCATTGATATCAACCACACCCGCACCTCTGTCTCCTATTCGTGTTTCAGGAAGAATTACACCCGCTTGTCCGCCCCTCTCACCCATAAAACCTCTGTCCTTTCCGCCCACAACATTAATATCCATTCCTGCCCCGGTTTCACCAGTTATACTTGTGTCACGTCTCCTAGCTCCCGAAACATCAAGGGTAGCTCCTCCCTGACCTTCAAAGCTTAAATCAGCACCACCTGACATTGTTCCTCTACCCTCAAAATTGGTTGCTGCGTCACCGTGTACCGCTCCCATGTCACCTGAAACGCTTGTGTCACGTCTACCACCACCCGTAAGATCAATGGTAGCTCCACCCTCACCTGCGAAGCTTAAATCACCAGCACCAGCCTTTGTTCCGGTGCCGTCAAATCCGAGCCCAACGTCGCCACTAACAGTCGAATCACGTTTGCCAGCGGCCTTAAGTTCTGTGGTTCCTTTTGGACCGGTAGCTGCGATGTCGACTGCACCAACCATTTTGTCTGTAATGCTTTTGTCCGCACCACTTACAGCATCAATGCCCGTGCTTAATCCCATGTCACCCGACAAGCTTGTGTCACGCCTAAGACCGCCTGAAACGTCAAAACTCCCGCCTCCTTGACCCTCTAAGCTTAAATCTGCTGCCCCAACAACACTTCGTGCACCGTCAATTCCACCACCCACCTCACCACCAAGTGCTGCGTCGCGTTTACCTGCCGCTGTGAAATCAACACTGCCACCCTTCGGTCCCGTGACATTTACATCAACCACACCAGCTCCAGATTTCTTCGCAGATCCTGACCCGGCGCTTATGTCTCCTGAAACGGAAGCATCTCGTTGTCCGGCAGCTTTAATCTCAGCACTTGCACCTCCCGGGCCATCTATGGTTATATCAACAGCACCCGCACCTGACTTGCCCACACTGCTTTCTCCGGCAGCAGAAACACTACCGTCCAGCGTTCTAGCTCCTTTGACATCTGCACTAGCACCTAATCCCGCATCAACACTACCAGCTGCTACTTTATCAGCACCGGCCATACCAACGTCTGTAACACTTTGATCGACAGCTGTTGCTGCAGCCCCTTCACCTGGGAAGTCCGGCATACCTCTACCAGAGTCTACGGCATTGGAACCTGTAAAATACGAAATGGCATATAATTTGGTATGGATTACAGAAGTTCTAGAAAATATGTCATAAACACGACAATTTCAGACTATAAGACTCTTTTCACGAATATGGGTTCGATTTAAAAGTTTCCAAAACGAGGGGTGACCGGATCGAAGTCAACCGAGGCTATGTGCGTGGTTGTCAATAGGTGATAAAAATTGACTCCGTGCACATAACTGTACATAACAAAAAAAAAAAAAAAACAATTGCCCCCTTTACTTTGTCCCAAACCATAAAATAAGGAACTGTTAAAGAACTTTGAATTTCTGGGACTTTCACTGGGACTAACATGGATTGTGTCAAATATAAAACGAGAAGCCTCGATAGCTCAGTGGTTAGCGCGTTCGACTCATGTGGTGAAAATATTTTGTCGTTTTAGAATGAGGGCTTATAATGGAAAAGAAAAATGAATGAATATTTATTTATTGCGGTACTTGAATTAATTTCGCTTTCATTTCTCATCAATTTTGCAGCTAAAAATAGAACAAAAATATCGAAAATGTGCTTAAAAGGCGAACTCCTCCTTAACCCTTGGGCCAATTTGATATAGTTTTCACAGGAATTTTGCCTTGGTGGCTCTTTATCCAAATAGTAGCCACCAGAGCTAAAACATCTTTAAATGACAAACCCTAAACCCTTGTGCTAATTTCATTCAAACATATAGCCTGACCAAAGACTTCTCTTGCTGAATGAAGAACCATTGGGTCTTCAGCTATCCGTAGAGCGCATAACGAAGACTGATCAGAATGCGCGGATGCGCAAGCTGATCTGAGTCCCCGCTGGGCGCACATGTAAATTATAGTGCGTATCGCTTATATTATTTTGTTTTGGATTGCCAATTGGCCATTTTGCGGGAAAGTGTGTGTGTGTGTGTGTGTGTGTGTGTGTGTGTGTGTGTGTGTGTGTGTGTGTGAATTCGGGTTTAACGTCGCTTTCAACAATTTTTCAGTCATATCACGACGGTGTCTGGTTGCGGCAGGGAGCTCAATGCTCACTTTTATAGTGCTGCCTCACTGAAGTATCATGTCCCAGACACATTACATGATACCACACCCAGTCACATTATCCTGACACTGGTTCGACCAGTCCTAGCTCTACCCCGTAAATCTGAGTGCCAAGCGAGGGGCAGCTAGTACCATTTTCAACGACTTTGGTATGTCGCGGCCCGGGATCGAACCCGTGACCTGCCGTTCCCCGGAGCGGACACTCTACCAACTGAGCTATCGGGGCCGGTTTGCGGGAAAGTAACTGTCCATTGGTCTAGTTGTTTCATGTTTGTGTTTCTTTCCCTTTGGTGTCTCTGATGGGAGCTGTGGGTTAATTGTATCGATTCTTGATCATTGCCTTCTGTTCTATTTAACAAGGATAAACCCTATTATTCTTATTTCTGCTATAAAATATAGATTGTGGGCACGTTAGAACCGCCTCGATGCGGCGGTTCTAACGTGTACCCACAATCTATATTTTGAGCAGATATAAGAAAAATATCGAATTGTTTAATCTGAAAATTTCCGCATCCGCGCAGTCTGATCAGAGTCTTCGCTATGCGCTCTAAGGTTAGATAAGGGCCCAATGCTCCTTCATACAGCTAGAGAAGTCTCTGGTCAGACTATATGGATGCGCACGCTGATCAGATTGTTCGCTAGGCGCACGTGTAAGTTGTAGGAGATGCTGTGCCCCGGCTCATATAAAATATCTGTATAAAGAAAGTTATCTCCAATGCTTACCTGCAACAACAGGGTTCAGGTCTACAAAGCTGCTTCCTGGAAAGAAATTATAGACAGATGATTACATTATGATAACACACCCGTGCGACCATAACGAGAACTCGCCTATATAAGTTTGACCCCCTCATACCCCCCTTTTATATAGTAAAACTGGGGTTTAAGAGGGTATACATTATTTTTCTTATTTCTGCTCAAAAACATAGATAGTGGGTACTCGATAGAACCGCCTCGTCGAGGCGGTTCTAACGAGTACCCACATACCCACAATCTATATTTTAGAATTAAGAAAAAATAGGGTTAACCGCTGTACAATAGAAGGCGGTACTATCGGGTCCACACAATCTATGTTTTGAGCAGAAATAAGAAAAATATCACAATTTTTCATCATAAAATTTTCATTTTTTCGGCGACAAAAGTGGCAATGTATTTGTATAGGCATGTTTGCGTAATGATAGTGCATTTTTTCACATCTCTAAAATGGCAACTTATCTGCAGAACATCCTTGATAGTTTTTCTTATTGATACTGAAGTACTGGTTAGAATGAGGCGGTTATAACGAGTGCCCACGACATATCGTCTGCTTGGTGCAATAACGGTGTGACTGACATTATGCCGTAATATCAGTTACACCATTATTGCACCAAGCAGACGATATGCTTGTTTTTTTTGTTTTTGTTTTTTTTTGTGTGTGTGTGTGTGTTTTTTTGTTTTTTTTTTTTTTTTGGGGGGGGGGGGGGGTTGTACGGCCCTTTCAAGATTATTTCACTCAAATCGAGCCGATCGTTAATCAGAGGTGAGCGAAAACCGGAGTACCCGGAGAAAAACCACCTGACCTAACGTTGTAGAACTTGGTGTCTCACATGTGACCCGAGCCAGGCACCAACCACAGCGACGAGAGACCTTATGATTAAGAGTCAGTGCTCTTATCCACTAGGCCACGGAGGCGCCACCTATGTCTTAGAGCAGAAATAAGAAAAATAATGTAAAACCCCGTAAACCCCAGTTTCCTCTATATAAAGTGGATTTAGGGCGGTGTTCATTTCACGGACTTGTTCAAGTGACGACACATAACAACTTTGGATAAGAGTTCAAGTGCATCCTATTTGGAAGACTTCCTAAATTAGACTTCCATACAGCCGATCATCTATTGGCTGATTTAAGCCTTAATTTGGTGTTATTAGAAAACGACGTGGTTCATGTAACGTTACGGGGCGTATCTAACTAATTTGCATATTTAACCCACTAGAGTGAGTGAGTGTCTTTCAGTTTTACGTCCCACCAACAGCTAAGGTCACACGGAGACGGGACCTCGGTTTAAATACTCATTCGAAAGTCTAAAGAAGCCCGGGATCGATCCTGTAATCCCTGGTTTATCAGGCGAGTAGCATAACCCCTACACTACAGAGGCTTCCAGCCCACCAGAGGATTATCGAGGATCTTACATGAGTGTTCATGTATTATTGGATTTATTAAACGAGTTGAGGAAAAGGGATAAAATGCGAGGCTGTGCCGAGCATTTTATCCCTTTTCTTCAACGAGTTTAATAAATTTTATTATACATGAGCACGGATGCAAGATTCTAGTTATCATATGACATTTAAAACGCATTTTATTCACGATTGTTGAATAAACATGTTAAAATTCCGCTTTAGTAAGCATGACGTCGTTAAGGACGTCGTACATGTAACGTTACGGGGCGTATCTGACTAATTTGCATATTTAATCCACTAGTGGATTATCGAATATATTACATGGCGTTATTACACTCCCAGACGCGACGTCATGTGATAAACTGCGTTATAACATTATAAGACGTGGCGTCATAAGATATATAAATGAGCCTGTTGTTGCCTTTTGCGAACAATAAACATCAAAATCAGCATGTTGGTTGCTTGATTTGAGGTTTAACGTCCCCGTCAACTCTGTAAAGGTCATTTTGGAGGCGTTGCTTCCAATTTTGTGGGACTTTTACCCGAAATTGAGATGAAATGACTTCTCAAGCCCTGTCGCCCAATTTAACCAATAGGGCATGTGGAATCTGTTCAGCGCAAATAGGACATTTTTCTGGTGTTATGGGAATGTGTGATGTGGCGGCCGTAAAATGTCTCCCCGCCCTTCATCAAAGTGTAATTTATACATTGTATTTTCTTGTGCTTTGAGGTCATTGATTCTATTGTAGAGTTTTGAAAATATTTAAGAGTCATTGATGAGGCCTTATTGACCGAAACTAGCCAGTCTGGCCTAGCAAAACGTGGACACTCCATTCTGCGGTGTATTCCTTGCTTCCAAAAGATAACTTTTTCACAGAACAGACATGTATCCACAGCTTAGATTGTACATTTAGTTTCTGTATCTAAATTGTTCATCAGCTTCACAGGTCCATGTAATAAACACCCGTCTAAACCCCATTTTATATAGAGAAAACGGGGGTGTGCAGGGGTATACATTACTTTGTTTATTTCTGCTCCAAGACATAGGGGAACGGGCCTCCGTGGCCTAGTGGTTAAGAGCGCTGACTCTTGATCATTAGGTCTCTCACCGCTCTGGTTCGAGCCTCGCTCGGATCACATGTGAGACGCCAAGTTCTGCAACGGAAGGTAAGGTGGTTTTTCTCCGGGTACTCCGGTTTTCGCCCACCTCTGATTGACGATCTGCTCGATATGAGTAAAATAATCTTGAAAGGGCCGTAAAACCAAAACCAAACCAAGACATGGGTTGTTTTCTGGTGAAAGAATGTGTACTGTACTGGATAACCGCTTAAGTATAAGCGTGAATAGGTAAACTGATCAACTAAAATGACCAAAATTGTGTTGACTGGGCCGTTGAACCTAAAGAAAAGACATAGGTTGTGGGTACTCTTTAGAACCGCCTCGATTAGGCGGTTCTATCGAGCACCCACAACCTATGTGGGTACTCGTTAGAACCGCCTCGATAAGGCGGTTCTAACGAGCACCCACAACCTATGTTTGGAGTATAAATAAGAAAGATATCACAAATTCGCATCGAAGAAGTAGCCATTTGGAGATATGAAAGAATTCCGTATGTCAAACAAATATCGTAATGTTTCATCTGGTCACAAACACCGAAGGCCGATTTTCTCTGGACGGGGCACATTACGAAAACACGCCTATACAAATACATTGCCAATTTTTGGCCAAAAATTAGAAATCTTAAGATGAAAAATTGTCATATTTTCCTTATTTCTGCTCAAAACATAGATTGTGGGGACTCGATAGAACCGCCTCGACGAGGCGGTTCTATCGAGTACCCACAATCTATATTTTTGAGCAGAAATAAGAAAAATAATGTATACCCCCTTAAACCCCAGTTTTACTATTTAAAAGTGGGGTGTGAAGGGGTCAAAAGTATATAGGCGTGTTTTCGTGATTACATGTCTTAGTTTGGGCTTTCCTTGTTTGGTGAATACAACAGCGACCGACAAACCAACGTGGCGGCTAGTTCAGAAGGCTGTTTACAATGCCGTTGTTACGCAATGACCCTCTGATGTCATAATAATATTCTAAAATGTTACGTTCAGGGCACTAACGTTACGTCGCTCAACGTAACGTAAACAAAGCAATGCCAATTTTGTGATATTAAAAACTAAAAATCCATGTTCAAACTGCACGCGAATTTCATGATTTGAACATGAAGACCGGGCTTCTGGTCCATTTAAGTCAAGCTTAAAACAGCTATGTTCATAGGATTTAGAAGCTATGTTTGATTGTCTGTTTGAACTGATGTTTAACCTCCCCGTCAACACTATTTAGGTCATTTTTGAGACGAAGCTTCCAATTTTGTGGGACTTTTACCCAAAACAATGATATCCCAAGCCCTGCCGTCGAATGAAACCAATAAAGTTTGCACTTGGACGGTCCGACTCGTACATGTACCACTTTGCCTGAGCAGGCTTAGACTTTCCAAGCAGTTTACCAGTACCCATTTTTTACGTTCGGTTTCAGCTCTGCCTAGAAGCACCATGCTGCACAATCTGTTTTATCAAGCCCCGAAAGGCGGGCTTCAACAGTTTATGATGTTAGACTTTACTTTGGGCTAATTGTTCGAAGACCCATTACTGCTTTATGCGGCCCATATACTGAAACTTTTGCTCTATATCGATAAAATGTCACGAAAATTATTGCTTTCATGCAATCATTGCTTTTGAAATGATATTTTTCTTTGAGTCTTCCCCGATAGCGTTTTGAGAGGTGGAGTAGGGTTGTATATATACCTGGTAGACATTTAGCATTTGTTTTTCCTAATACTGTTGCATTTAACAGCAGCAGCAACAACAAAACAACATCAAAAACAAAAGCAACACAACAACAACAACAGAAAAAAGTACATTTTGGGTATGCATGTTGTTTATATGTTTTAAATTTCAGAATGACTTTTTATATTGCGCTAACTAACCATGTGGTATACATTTAATGACATGTTCATGTCCAGAACCAGCAGTTTGCATGTGATTTCTTCGTTTTACTTCAAACATATGTACCTTGTGGATGCTCGTTGAACCGCCCCATTTAGGCTGAGTTAAGGAGCATCTAGTCTATGGAATTCAGTAAAGAAAACCAAAGCACTGTCAGCACCAGTGGGTCGACTGTCTCTGAGTGTACATTGTAGCATCACGAAAACACGCCTATATAATTTTGACACCCCCACCCCCAAACCCCACTTTTATAAAGTAAAACTTGGGTTTACAAGGGTAAACCTTATTTTTCTTATTTCTCTCTAAAATATAGATTGTGGGTACTCGTTAGAACCGCATCGATGAGGCGGTTCTAACGAGTACCCACAATCTATATTTTGAGCAGAAATAAGAAATATATCACACTTTTTCAGCTTAAAACTTTTTTTTTCGGCGGTAAGATTTACAATGTATTTGTATAGACGTGTTTTCGTAATGTACAGATAACTATAACTATAACCTAGATTTACGAGTATAATAATGTCAAACACATACCTGCAGATTCTCCCGGACCAGGACCGGATGATGAAAAGGATTCGAATGAAGATTCACCGGACACGCTAAAACTTGATTTTTCCTCCGTTACGGTACGGACAACGCCACCTCCTTCCGCTGGCCTGGTATCAGCCACAATCGGTTGTGCGACACTGGTGTCACCGGGTGGTCCAGCGAACATTGAATGATGTTCAACAGCTCCAGGGGCAGTCGGTTCCGTCTTTGCATCAAAACCTGATGAGAATAAAAGAATTTTCAGCACTGACGGGTCCATTGTTTCTGAGTGTAGACTGGGAACATGGCTTTGAGACTTAGGCTGTTTTGTTTTACCCTTTAAGTATTGTACTATTAGCAAACATGGAAGACCCTGATCAGACGCCGCTACAGTGTTTGCCAAATCCAACACATGATTCCAGCTCGAAAAGGCAATCGTGGAACTATTAGTTTCTTTTTGTTCAAAACATGCGTTGCAGCTACTCATTAAAAACGCCTCATTGAGGCAGCTCTTGCGAGTAACTATAATCCATGTTTGTAGCAAATATTTGAAACTTTATCACAAATTTTTGTCAGCTTATCTCATTTTTGAATCATGAAAGAAACATTAAATCACATTAGATCTACTATGTTATCCAACATTGTAGAAAGGCCGGCCTCGGTAGTTCAGTCGGATGCGCGTCTGACTTGTGATCAGGAGGACGCGGGTTCGATTCCTGCCGGGGTCGGTAACATTCTGTCCTAGAGATTGAGCATGAAATCTTTTCTGCGCTCATTCTCTCCCTTTCGCTGATTCAAGAAGGGCAGCTGTCAGTTTCTGGCGAAAGAATGTGCACTGTACTGGTTAACCGGTTTCGATAAGCCTGCCCAAAGAAAAGTGTGGATAGGTAAACTGACCGGCTCAAAAGTGACCTAAAATAGTGTTGACTGGGCCTTTAAACTTTGTAGAAATGTAACTTAAACGTGATACACTTACTCAACGACTAAACATAATGGGGTGTATGACCATTTTCAAGTTCAGACTGATCATCGAGCTTTATACATAATAGTCAAACCGTTAACATAGTTAACAGAAAAATATCATTACGAAAACTCACCCGTACGTCATAGTGCATTTTTCACATCTCCAAAACTGCCACTTTTCTGATGAAAATCCTTGATATTTTTCTTACAAATGCTCATAATATAGGTTGTGTGTGCTCTTTAAAACCGCCTCATTGAGGCGGTTCTAACGAGTACCCACAACCTATGTCTTGGAGCAGAAATGAGAAAAATAATGAATACCCCCGTACACCCCAGTTTTCTCTATATAAAGTGGGGTTTAGGGGGGTCTTCCTTTCACGGACTTGTTCACGTGATGCCCTTAGTTATGTGAAAGAAGGCGTAGTGTCTCACGAAAGTGTTTTTGTAATGTCATTTGAATAACAAACTTATGTGAGAAAATTACATCTAACATATTTCTAAAAGAGACCTTTTTGACAATATGTCACGATGACAACTTTAATTATTTTAGTTTTTTTTTATATTAGGTTGTTGTAGCTCGTTAGAACCGCCTCAAACCGCCTCAATGAGGCGGTTCTAAATGAGGCGGTTCTATCGGGCACCAACAGTCTATGTTCCGAGTAAAATTGAGAACATAATATTTACCCTTGGAAAACCAACTTTCTCATTGTGAGGATATTTACTTCGCGTGTTTTACGTAATGAATATACTTTTCTAAAATATGTGTGTTCAAAAACAGCTTTTAAATGTGCATTTGGACACGAAGTACACACTACTGTCAGAAAATGGGCAAACGGGTTCGCTTCAAGCATTAATTAGAAACGCATTTTAAAAGTCCATTGCCAAGATCATAACCCATTTTGTACCGGGAACCCCAAAACGGATACCCTAGGAAACAGTGCAGGCCCAGATCAGACGCCGCAGAACGCGGCGTCTGATCAGGGCCCACACTGTTTGTAAAAAAATAAGCCTTTTTCAAAATCAATTTTGAAGAAAACACAATCTGACACCCCTAAATTTTGAAATGGACATGTTCTATATATAAGGAGGAAGATTCCATTTGGTACAAAAAGGGTTATTTTATTTACTCAGCCAGCCAACGCCGGGCCGATAGCGACAACGTCGTATCGCTATCGTCCCAACGTTGGCCCGCTGTTTAGATCTATGCTTTTGAGCAGAAATAAGAAAAATGATTACCCCTGTAAAAACCAGTTTTAACTATATGAAAGTTGGATTGAAGGTGGTCAAAATTTTATAGGCATGTTATCGTGATCTATTTCTACAATCCCCGGTGGACGGGGGCTTACAAATCTTGTAAATAAAAATCAAAAATAAGTTCCTTTAAGAGCAATGAAAACATTCATAAGAAAGAAGATGGGTCATACTACGTAGTTTCGGCTAATAAAGCCTCATCAGTGACCCTGTAATTATCCGACAACGAAAGCCAGAGGAAACATACTGTAATTTTGCGAATTTCGAATAGGCAGTCGATTCAAAGACTGATATAAATCAAAATGGGGTCCAAATAATTAAAAACCTGTCTAGAACATGAGTCTAAACCAATAATTTATTTCTGATTTCTCAGAATATTCACGCTGATCTCAAAGGACTAAAAGTAAAATATAAACTGCACCTATTGCTTTTTTACATCTTTTACCCTCTGTAGGAAGCCAGCTCCATGCAGGAGCTTCTGGTAGTATTTGTTGAAAATTAACTATTTCGTTAGTTAACAAATCGTTAAAACTTTGATCAAATTACGATAACACACTCGAGCGACAAAGTGCATTTTTCACATCTCCAAGATGTCCGATTGTCAGATGAAAATCCGTGTAATTGTTCTAATTAATGCGGAAAACATAAATTGTGGGTGCTCGTTAGAGCCGCCCCATTGAGACGGTTGTACCGAGTACACACACTCTATGTCTTAAAGCAGAAATAAGAAAAATAATGTATACCCCGTAAACCCAGTTTTCTCAATATAAAGAGGGGTTTAGTGGGTGTTCATTTCACGGGCTTGTTAACGCGATGGTATAATGCGGCAAACATGGCAAGATTTTTGCTGAGAAATGTGAGTAGCAAAAGCTACTCACATTCAGAGTATTGAACTATGATTGACAGTTTGCCACTAAAGCGCCCTCTAAGCTAAGAATGCTTTGAACAGCTAGGCCGCGGTTAACTGTCCAAAAACCTGAGCCCACCACCTAAACACGTTCGTGAAATGAACACCCCATAAACCCCACATTATATAGTGTAAAGTGGGGTGTACAGGGATATACGTTATTTTTCATATTTCTGCTCCAAGACATAGGTTGTTGGTACTCGTTAGAACCGCCTCAACGAGGCGGTTCCAACGAGCACTCACAACCTGTGTTTGCAGTATAAATAAGAAAAATATTATGGATTTTCATCAGAAAAGTAGCCATTTTGGAGATGTTGAAAAATGCACTATGTCGCACGGTTGTGTTATCCTAATGCACTCGAAAAATATTTTAAATAAATGTTCTGTGGAGAAGAAGATCTGTAGACCACTTTTGATAAGGTGGAGATTATATTTTTGAAAGCTTTATGTCACCTGTAAACATGCGTGACTTGACGACAAAACTATTTTTTTATATTATTACAGTAGAACTTCGATGGCTCGAACACCGATGGCTCGATTACCATGGATGTGTCGAACCCATTCTTGAGCCCCTAGCGAAATCCTCTACATAAGAAATAGTGGGGGATAATTAAGGTTATTTCATTCTTTTATCTTGCAAATGTATGTTGTGTGTACTCATTAGAATCGCCTCGATGAGGCGATTCTAATGAGTACACACAGCATACATTTTCATTATAGAATACCGAAAAGATGTGTAAAAGTATCTCGTTATGCCTCCTGACAGTAACCTCAGTGGCTCGAACTACCCCTGTCTCGAACATATTTTCGAGGTCCCAAAGGTGTTCGAGCCATTGAAGTTCGACTGTATTTCTTTTAAATTACCTGATGTCTCTTTCATTAGACTCCTCAGCAAAGTAGCTGCCTCATTGGCCTCTCTCCTACCAGGCTCCTGTGGTCCTACATCCCCGGACACAGCGGCGTCCGCAGTAGCGCCACCTTGCCCAGATAGAGTGCCACCCATCCCTCCAGACATAGTGAGATCTTGTCCACTAGCACTTAGACCATCAGCACCCATGCCGATGTCCATACCCACGCCCGAGTCTATCTTGCTGCTGCCAGGCTGGTCGAATGGAAAGCCAAATGTATTTGAGTCCATAGACCCAAGCCCAGCGTCAGCACCCATACCCGCATCCCTTCTACCAACCCCTTCCATATCAAAGACATTTCCTGCCATACTGGAGTCTAACCCGCTAGTATCTTGGGCTCCAGCCCCCATACCCATGTCCATACCCATGCCTGAATCCATAACATTGCCTCCCTGTGTATCAAATCCCATAGCTGCCCCTCCTTGCGATTCAAAACCCATGTCTGCCATTCCCGCTGCGCTAGCATCCACTGTTGCAGACCCCTGCTTCCCAGCGGCCATGCCCATATTAGAATCAAGTCGTCGCTTTCCAAAACCTTGATTTGACGCACCAGCCATCCCCGCAACACTAGCGTCTACTGCTGCAGACCCCTGCCTCTCAGCGCCCATGCCCATATTAGAATCAAGCCTTCGCTTTCCAAACCCTTGATCTGACGCACCAGCCATTCCCGCAACACTAGCGTCTACTGTTGCAGACCCCTGCCTCCCAGCGCCCATGCCCATATTAGAATCAAGCCTTCGCCTTCCAAACCCTTGATTTGACGCGGAGGTACCAGCTATGCCGGCACCTTGTGAGTCGAATCCCATTCCTGCGCTTGCATCCATATTGGAGCCCATGTCACCGCCGCCCAGCATATCTGCTCCCATTCCCATACCAGCATCCCCTGTCATAAAGGCATCTCCTGTTGCGCCGCCTTGACCGCCAAAGTCCATTCCGGTCCCACCTTGCATACTTGTGTCACCGAAACCCATTTCTCCAGACATACTATCGGCTGGAAATCCAGTATCCACTCTTCCTCCTAGCAAATTGGAATCTACCACGTTCCCCGCCCCAGGTCCTCTACCAAACTCAAATCCAGGTAGACCACCAGAAGTGTCAGCCATGCTCCCCGCACCAGCACTTCTCATTATTGCTCTCGGATCAATCTCCACGCTTGCGTCCATAGACCCAGAACCAGATGCTCCGACGTCCACATTCGTCGCCGTCGACATGTCACCCTTTCCTACTCCGCCTTGTCCGCCGATGGGATTTAAGAAACCGGCCCTCGACATACTGGCCATCGCTGCCAGGGACAACAACACAAGCTGCGTCCGCATCCTTTTACGCTGGCTGCCTGCTCTGCAAAATAGTATTCTATAGTAAAAAGTCACCAACATCACGCTATGTCGCAAGGGTTTGTTATCGTGATCCCAGAGACGTTCGAGCTTCTGCAGTTTTGACTGAATCATGTGACCTTTCAAATCACGTTAAAAAACCCACGAAATGAATACCCCGTAAACCCCACTTTATATAGAGAAAACTAGGGTTTATGGTGTATACATGTACATTATTTTTCTTATTTCTGCTCCAAGACATGGGTTGTGGGTACTCGTTAGAACCGCCTCAATAAGGCGGTTCTAACGAGCACCCACAACCAATGTTTGCAGTATAAATAAGGAAAATATCAAGGATTTTCATCAGAAAAGTAATCAATTTTGAGATGTGAAAAATGCACATAGTCGCTGGGGTGTATTACGACCATAAACAATTGCCTCAGATAGCATCACGAAAACATGCCTATATTCTGTCCCCCATTAACCCCACGTTTATATAATAAAACAGGGGTTTACAGGGGTAGCCCTTACTTTTCTGATTTTTGCTCTAAAATATAGATTGTGGGTACGCGTTAGTACCGCCTCGATGAGGCGGTTCTAACGCGTACACACAATCTTTATTTTGTGCAGAAATAAGAAAAAAAATCACAATCTTTCATTTGGAAATTGTCGTTTATCGGCGGTACAGTTTACAATGTATTTGTATAAGCGTGTTTTGTAATGGTTTGAACAGCTGAGGGTCAATCAAAGCACCTGGTCGTGAGGTGAAGAGGGGGATGATCTGGGGATATCAAACTACGAACTTCGGGTAGGCTGTGTATACACATTAGAATCGCCCCGTCGAGGCGGTTCTAATGTGTACACACAGCATACATGTTTAAGACTAAATGGGAAAGATCTTGCTAACTATCAAAAATTTATATGGGACGCCTTTGTTTTAATGTTTAAAGTCCCCGTCAACACTATCTGGGTCATTTTGGAGACGTAGCTTTCAATTTCATCCATGGTAAACCGCTTAGAGGATCTAAGCTTGTCCAGGCAAAGCGGTGCGAGTCAGACCGTCCATGCTTATAAACCCTATTGGTTTCATTGGGCGACAGGGCTTCAGATGTCATTTCATCTCAATGTCGGGTAAACGTCCCACAAAATTGGAAGCAACATCTCCAAAATGCCCTTTACAGTGTTGACGGAGACAATAAACCTCTAATCAAAAAAATCCATGGGAAACTAGAAACCAATGTTCCAGTTATTGAAGTTTCACAGTGTTATAAATGGTACGATTGCTAATAAACCCTATTGGTTTTCTTGGGCGACAGGGCTTGAGATGTCATTTCATCTCAATGTCGGGTAAAAGTCCCACAAAATGACCTTTACAGTGTTGACGGGGACGTTAAACCTCAAATCAAACAAACAAAAATTTCTTACACCAATATTCCGGGACACTGGCTGGATTTTATCTGAGGCTTCGATCACAAGTTTAAAAGTTTGTTGGTTGCTATATATGTTTTGTCAAGTGCTTGAAAGACGTCCGTCGACCCAGTGAAACCTGAATTAAACAAGAGGGCCATAATGGCCCTGGAACGCTCACCTGATCCGAATTGTACAGCTAAAGGCAATATAGTTAGGAGTGGATGGTTTGAGCCATTTTGGTTGAGAGTGACCAAAGGAACATTTCTATGAAATTATTTCAAAATCAGTCAACCTATATAGTAGTACATCACGTGAACAAGTCCGTGAAATGAAGACCCCTCTAAACCCCACTTCATATAGAGAACACTGGGGTTACGGGGTGGGGGTATACATTATTTTTCGTATTTCTGCTCAAACACCTAGGTTGTGGGTACTCGTTAGAATCGCCTCATTAAGGCTATAATTTACACAGCATAGTAGAGGACAACCAGATAAAGCATCACACCAAATATCAAAGACCTGGGCCTTCTGGTTTCAGACAAGAAGCTTTTTAAAGGTTTTTCATATGAAAGGCAAACTAAAACCAGTGGGCCCAAGGGTACGGCCATTTTTTATCCAAGGGTTATAATTTGAACAATCTTGGTCGAGGTCTGCTAGATGAATTTTCACACCAAATATCAAAGACCTGGGCCTTGCGTTTTCAGAGAAGTTTTTAAGATTTCCCCTGTATATCTCAATGTAAGGCCAAAGGGCACCCCGGGGGGCAATTTTGGCACAAGGACTATTATTTGAAAATCTTGATATAGGTCCACAAGACGAAGCTACATACCAAATATCAAAAATCTGAGATCTGAGGCTTATGGTTTCAGACAAGAAGATTTTTGAAGATTTTCCCGCGAGATGTCTATGTAAAACCAGTAGGCTACAGGGCGGGGGCATTTTTGGTCACTGGGCTATAGTTCTAACAATCTTGATAGAGGTCCACTAGACGCAGCTTCATATCAAATACCAAATACCTCAGCCTCCTTGTTTTTGACTTTTGACAAGAAGATTTTTTCAAAGGGTTTCCCTATATAAGTCAATGTAAAACCAAAGGGCCCCGGGGCGGGGGCATTTTTGGCCCCAGGGCTATAATTTGAAGTCGGAAAGCCCATTGGTCTCATTGTGTGGAAAGGCTTTATTTGAGTTCATTTAGAATCATTTTGAAAATAGAGTTCTGCTTGGTGCTAGGGGGCGTGGCCGGTGTAGCACATTTCAGTACTGGTCATGAACAGACTCGAAAAAAACCGAGTCTGCTATTTTCGTTTATTTGGTGTGTTCTTTGCTTCCAAAGGATGTAGCTATTCAGAACTTATTTAAATGCTATTTCATCACAATGTTAGGTAAGAGTCCGACGAAATTCGAAGCACGTCTATACTGTTTTGTTTATTTGTTTAATTTAAGGTTTAACGCCCCGTCAACACTTTATAGGTCATTTTGGAGACGTCGCTTCCAATTTTGTCGGACTTTTACCCGACATTGAGATGAAATGGCAACTCAGCCTCTGCCGCACAATGCAACCAATAGAGTTTATATGCATGGATGGTCCAACTCGCACCACTTTTCCTGGGCAGGCTTAGTACTGGTCCTACATCATAGTGTAGATTATATTTTCTTATCCTTTGGGATCATTGATTCCATTGTGGATTTTTGAAAATATCTGAGGGTCACTGATGAGGCCTAATTGGCTGAAACTAGCTAGTCTGGCCCAGAAAACATGCACACTCCATATTTTTCAGTTCTGTGGTGTAATCTTTGCTTCCAAAGGATAACCCTTTTATAGAACATATTTAACTTCACTACAGCTGGTGTGTGGGAATGTGTGGCGGCGGTAAAACGTCTCCCTGCCCTACATCATAGTATAGATTATATTTTCGTGTCTTTTGGGATCATTGATTCCATTGTGGATTTTTGAAAATATCTGAGGGTCATTGATGAGGCCTAATTGGTCGACACTAGCTAGTCTGGCCCAGAAAACATGTACACTCCATATTTTTCAGTTCTGTGGTGTATTCTTTGCTTCCAAAGGATAACCGTTTTATAGAACATATTTAGAATCGGAACCTTTAAGCTGTCTACCAGTACACATGTTCCATCGATTTCAGCTCTGCGTGGAAGCATCATGCAGCCCAATCTGTTTTCTCAAGCCCCGGTGGACGGGGCCGTTATACAGTCTTGACGGGGACGTTAAACGTCAAATCAAACAAATCAAATACACCTCAGTAAAAAAGGGAAATATTCAGATCCAGAAGAAATGGAAATAAAATCTGATATTTTCTGACCTCGAATCAAAAAAAAAAAAAAAAACAAGCACCCACCGCCCGGAATAAATATGTATTACCCCGTTCTATAAACGTTAAGATTAAGGAGTTTAAGTTCCGCCCCCGCCAATCGGGGCTTGAAGAAATAGATGGGCTGCATGATGCTTCCACGCAGAGCTGACACCGTCCGCACACGAGTACTGGTAAACCGCTTAGAGGATCTAAGCCTGCCAAAGCAAAGCGGTGCGCACGAGTCGGACCGTCCATGCTTATAAACCCTATTGGTTTCATTGGGCTAAAGGGCTAGAGATGTCATTTTATCTCAGTGACGGGGATGTTTAACCTCAAATCAAACACACGCAACAGTGAAGCTAGGTAACTTCGCTCTATCTGCCCCCGCCCATAGGGGCTTGTAGAAATATATGGGCTGCATGACGCTTCCACGCAGAGCTAAATCCGGCCCGCACACTAGTACATGTACATGTACTGGTAAACCGCTTAGAGGATCTAAGGCTGTCCAGGAACCGCGGTGCGAGGCGGACCGTCCATGCTAATAAACCCTATTGGTTGAGGCGGTTCTAACGAGTGCCCACAATCTATATTTTGAGCAGAAATAAGAAAAAAATCACATTTTTTCATCATAAAATTTTCAAAGGTGGTAATGTGTTTGTATAGGCGTGTTTTGGTAATGGTAAATAAAAGGAAGCTGGTAACGCATTGTTAGTACTGCTAACAAGGATGTTCTGTCAAAGACACGTATAGTACAGGTCCATAAACAACGAAACGTTGCGAAAACAAACAAGACCGACGTGGCATGACGGACTTTTTAACGATCGCTAATTGATGTCAAGAAGTGTGAAAAAATAAAATAAGATAAAAAGTGATTGAGTGAGCTGAGATACTGTCTCGTTGTCATATGTTGTCAATTATAACGTTCAGTTAAAACCGAACTTGGCTTGTACTGATTTGCACGCAAACGTATAAGCGGTCTGAATTATATAGTTTGTATCAACAAGTAACGGCACGAGCGTACCGATACAAACAGTATAAGTCTAGAAGGACAGCGCATTGTTACAACGCATAATGTAGTAATGTAGTAATTTCTTCATTTTGAAATTTTTACTACATTATGCGTTGGCATAGTCGACGCGAAATGAAATAAAATGTCGTTTTTACTTCATTATGCGTCGATACTAAGAGGTTTGAGCAAAATGAAAGAATTATTTCATTTTGCGGCGATGGGTGGCATACTTAATTTTACTTCATTATGCGTCAACAGTTTGTTTGTTTGATTTGAGGTTTAACGTTCCCGTCAAGACTATTTAGGTCATTTTGGAGACATTGCTTCAAATTTTATGGGACTTTTACCCGATATTGAAATGAAATGACATCTCAATCGCTGCCGTCCAATTAAAAGCAATAGGGTTTATATGCATGGATGGGCCGACTCGCAGCAGTTTTCCTGGACAGGCTTAGATCTTCTAAGCAGATTACGAGGACTCATGTACGGGCGGTATCAGCTCTGCGTGGAAGCATCGTGCAGCCCATCTATTTATACCCCCGGCATCCAAGTATGCAAGGGGGTATATAGATTTTGTCCATTCTGTCTGTCTGTCTGTCTGTCTGTCTGCCTGTCTGTCTTTTGTTTGATTTGTTTGATTTGAGGTTTAACGTCCCCGTCAACACTATTTAGGTCATTTTGGAGACGTTGCTTCCAATTTCATGGGACTTTTACCCGACATTGAGATGCCGCCCAATAAACCTTTTTCTTTGTGATTTTGACCTTCAGTGTGCTTTTGTGGAAGACCGTCTTTTGGACTGTTCAACTGTGGTCTTAAAGACCACTTTTGAACCGTCTCAAATGTGGTCTAAATTGTAGGAATTTAACTGTATTACTTCCTAAGTCTTTTCGAAGACAGCTATGTTCTACCATCATTACTTCATTATGCGTCGATATGGTGCATATCAACGCGAAATGAAATAATTTTTTTACTTCATTTCGCGTCGACTATGCCAACGCATAATGTAGTAAAAAAAATCAAAATGTAGTAATTACTACATTACTACATTATGCGTTGTAACAGCGCATAATGAGCCGCCTCATTAGAATTGAAAAAAAAAAATAGAATTGAAGGCGATGATCAGGAATCGATACAATTAACCCACAGCTCCCATTAGAGTGAGTGAGTGAGTTTTAGTTTTACGTCCCACCAACAGTTAAGGTCATACGGAGACGGGCCCTCGGTTTAAAGACTCATCCGAAAGTCTGGAGAAGCCCGGGATCGATCCTGCAATCCCTGGTTTACAAGGCGAGTAGCATAACCACTGCACCACGGAGGCTTCTGAGCTCCCATTAGAGAACCCAAAGGGGGAGAAACACAAAAATCAATAACTAGACCCTAAGGAAACACCAATAGCGAAAAGCCAAAAGGACAGTCACATTCCGACAAAATCTACCCAAAACAAAAATGTATAAGCGATACACACACTCTAAGACAAATAATAGCAAAAATGCACCGCAACAGAAGAACCGCATTGGAACGGTCAGTAAAACGAATTCCACTTGGGATATCATTACGGTAACTCACCTGTACGATATAGTGCATTTTTCACATCTCAAAAAATGGCTACTTTTCTGATGAAAATCCTTGATATTTTTCTTATAAATGCTCAAAACATAGGTTGTGGGCGCTCGTTAGAACCGCCACATTGAGGCGGTTCTAACGAGTACCCACAACCTGTGTCTTGGAGTAGAAATAACAAAAATAATATATACCCCGTAAACCCCAGTTTCCTCTATATAAAGTGGGGTTTAGGGGGTCTTCATTTCACGGACTTGTTCACGTGATGGGGGTGGGGGGCGGGGCTTAAATCGCAAAACTTTATATAGAGGAAACTGGGGTATAGGGGGTCTTCATTTCACGGACTTGTTCACGTGATGGGGGGGGGGGGGGCGGGGCTTAAATCGCAATCCTCGCCCTTACTTCCATCGCGATTAATTTGTTCAGGCCGCATGAAGGCCTCCTAAAGCATCAGTGCAACATCTCTGAGAATACATGTACAAACATCAAACAACCATAGAGATGAAACAACGGTGAGGACTCGACCGTAAGAAACCACTGAAACTCTGGCGCTAAAGAAAAAAACAACAGTTAGACTCCGATGGGCCCGACCAGAGTCAGAGCATCAGGCACCAACCAACATTACGTAATTATAAAATCTCTCTAATTCTCAGTAAGCCTTACGCCAGCAAAGATTGTTGCTACACCCCTTAGATCCCTATGGGCAATACGGGATGTATCGAAATTCAAATTGGAAGAATGTACCGCCATATTACGATAACATATCATCTTTCGTGGAGTTTGATCATGAAATCTTTTATATGGTCATTCTCTCCCTTCTGCTGATTCAAGAAGGGCAGTTGTCAGTTTCTGGCGAAAGAATGTGCACTGTACTGGTTAACTGCTTACGTATAAGCTTGCCCAGGAAAAGTGTGGATAGGTAAGCTGGCCGGCTCAAAAGTGATCTAAATAGTGTTGACTGGGCCGTTGAGCTCCAATACAAACAAACAAAAACAAACAAACGATAACACATCCGTGAGACAAAGTGAAATACTTCATATCTGATTATAATGGTTATTTTTATGATGCTCACGAAAACACGCCTATATAATTTTGACCCCCTTAAACCCCACTTTTATATAGTAAAACTGGGGTATCCGGGGGTATACCTTATTTTTCTTATTTATTTGTATAGGCGTGTTTGCGTAATGTAAAAATCGGTGAATATCTTCCTTATTTATATTCTAAACATAGGCTGTAGGTACTCGTTAGAGCCGCCTCATCGAGGCCATTTTGGAGGTGTGAATGTTTGCACCGCCTCATTGAGGCGGTTCTGACGAGCACCCACAACCTATGTTTGCAGGTGTCACGGATTTTCATCAGAAATGTAGCCATTTTGGAGGTGTGAAAAAAATCAACTATTTCGCACGGTTATGTTATCGCTATGCATCATCGGGGCCCACAACTAATATTGGCTTACATTGGGACTATAGGTTTGCTTTACTTCCAGTAGGTGAAGAAAGAGGAGAATTGTTTTCTTTATTCTGTTTCGTCACTTTCATTCATTTTTTACTTGGTCCCCTGTCTTCCTTTTTTATCTCCTCTACTATCTCCCCATCACGAAAACACGCCTTTATAATTTTGACCGCCTTGAACCCAACTTTTATATAGTAAAACTTGGGTTTACAGGGGTAAACCTTATTTTTTCGTATTTCTGCTCCAAAATATAATTTGTGGGTACTCGTAAGAACCGCCTCATTGAGGCAGTTCTAGCGTGTACCCACAATCTGTATTTTGAGCAGATATAAGAAAAATAACATGATTTTTTATCTCAAAATCTTCGCTTTTTCAGCGGTTTAATTTACAATGTATTCGTATAGGCCAGTTTTTGTAATGCATGAAACAATGCACTTTATCACCGATGCAATGTGGAAGTCTTTCAGCCATCGTTTAAGACGTAAAATTCTAATGGTTGTCATTAAACTGGTTTCTTAATCTGTGTAAATAATGTTCCTCATCCATTGAAGCCTCTGTATGGTGTAGTGGTTATGCTACTCGACTGACAAAACAGGGATTGCAGGATCGATCCCGGGAGCTTCTCCAGACTTTTGGATGAGTCTTTAAACCGAGGTCCCATCTCCGTATGACTTTAGTTGTTGGTGGGACGTAAATCTGAAACACATTCACGCTCTCACTCAATCCTCATCCACACGATATATCGCGTAGCAACATAAACATGCACAAAATTAGAAATTCAAAAGGTTTTCACTAATTAATGAAACAAATCAAAATAGAATATGGGTGTACATGTAGTTGAACTGGTGGAAACAGAATGTAACACATTTCTACGTCTCTGAGACTGACGAAAACGGCAATGATATACATGTAAAACGAATGTATCATCTTGTCAAATACAAACCGAACCAATTGCATGCTATTAAAAAATATTAGGTTTTGAAAACTTCAACGTAAAACTTAGATGTCTTACACCCGCCGGGAATGGTCCAGTTGTCCAGAGGTATATAAACAGCATCTTCACCTACCTGTACAACAAATGGGTCAGCTCGGTTGGTGGGTGAATATCCTTCAATTTGTTGACATCGGAGAAAACTTTCTTCAAAGAAAAGCGGAACAAGATGCCGCTTTTCCCTTCTAGTCTGTTACGCAACTGGCACGCATCGGAGATCGAGCCCTTATATAGTCGAACTTCAGTCAGTGGGACGCCGGCAGGAAAACTTGATTTCCTGTTAGGCAGCGGCCGGGCGACGGCGGGATCTTGGACGATTACTGCCCGATTATCGTATTGGTCGGGGTCCGCCTTCGACCAGCGGATGCCAGCCGATGCCATCGACATCGTTCCGGCGTCGGTACGAGCTCTGGTCGACTTTTATTCGACCTAAAAGTCGGTGAGAATTTTAAGTGCGAGTTAAAATTTCACCGGGCCCCTCCCGACCACCACCGACGCCTCAACATCCGGAGGGACGCCGACCGGACTCCAGCCCGATTTCACTCCAAATCAGTCGCCAACTAGTCGGGCGGGGATCGAATAGTGAATCGTGACCGTGGCATAAGTTTTTATTATGATGAAGTTGTTCTTTCCCTTTGGTGATTCGGATGGGAGGTGTGAGGTAATTGTATCGATCCCTGATTATTGCCTTCATCTATGTTTTTCCTATTATTACATAAAGCAAACACACCTATATTATTTTAACTCCCTCGAACCTCACTTTTATACAGTAAAACGGGGGTTTACGGGGGGTAAACCTTATTTTTCTTATTTCTGCCTTAAAATATAGATTGGGGATACTCGTTAGAACCGCCTCGATTAGGCGGTTCTAACGAGTACCCACAGTCCTTATTTTGAGTAGAAATAAGAAAAGAACTAGTATAATTTTTCATCTTAAAATTTTAGAAGCCTCCGTGGTGTAGTGGTTATGCTACTCGCCTTGTAATCCAGGGGTCGCAGGTTCGATCCCGGGCTTCTCCAGACTTTCGGATGAGTCCTTAAACCAAGGTCCCGTCTCCGTATGACCTTAGCTGTTGGTGGGTAGTAAAATGAAACTCACTCACTCATCTTAAAATGTTCGTTTTATTCGACGGTAAAGTTTACAATGTATTTGTATAGGCGTGTTTTCGTAATGAACGAAAAAATACCGTTGGCGTCATAACATCAGCATCGTCCGATCACATTGGAGGTAACCATTGTTTATTTTGACGTCACTCAACGAATCTATTCGTATAGGTACCTTATGAACAACATTGCGTTCCAGTAGTTCATTATTAAGGTACATCTAAATGCACTGATAATGAAAATAATACGTATCATTCCTAGCAAAAAAAATAAAAATAAAAAAAATAAAAATCCATCATGTGGCTTGAAAAATATGCGGTCTTGACCGTTCCAAGGCGGTTCTTCTATCGCGGTTTATTTTTGTTGTGGTTTGTCTTTGAGTGTGTGTATTGCTTATATTTTTGTTTTGAATAGCCATGGTCATTTTAACTGTCCTTTTGGCTTTCCGCTATTGATGTGTCCATTAGGGTCTAGTTATTTCATGTTTGTATTTCTTTCCCTTTGGTGTCTCGGATGGGAGCTGTGGGTTAATTGTATCGATTCCTGATCATTGCCTTTATTTCTATTTTGGAAACTTATCACTAAATTTTAACATTGTGTTGTCACCCACACCGGCGCCGTGGGTAGTTCAAATGCTCTTCGTAGTCTTCGTCCAAAGAGTAAATTGTTTTAAACAACTAAATGTTAGCTTGCTAAACGCAAGTGATTGATCAATTCCCGTGTCAATATGTCAACTTAAAGAACATTTCAGCAAATAAAATACCGAAAACCCGTACACAGTCTCATCTGAAAAACATGTCCATGTAAAATAATGGCTTCCAACATGGTGTCAGAAATGACAAGTATTGGGTAAAAATGTAACATCTTTCTTATTTATGCTTTCAAAATAGATGTGGCGGTTCTAACGAGTACCCGAATTCTCTGTTTTTGAGAAAAAAATAAGACAGAGGCGGTTCTCACGAGTACACGAATTCCCTGTTTTTGAGAAAAAATAAGGCAGATAATATATACCATTTAAACCCCACTTTTCTCTTGATAAAGTGGAGTTTAAAGGTACTTATTTCATGGTTTTGTTGAATGACATGGTGAATGACATGCTAGCGTTATAGCCTATAGGCGTATCAACGTATGGTAAAATTGCCATTTAAACTTACCTATTCATAATTATTCAAGAACTACAGGTGTTATGACGGATGAATTTGACATCAATTAAGCATTGATATCTCCAGACGAAGGTAATCACGACAAAGATAAAGCATGCGTTGAGAAAAGAGGTGGATCAGCCGTCGTATTCAAACAGTCTCTTAATATTACTAATTGAAAAATAGAAGTGGAGGCAATGATCAGGAATCGATACAATTAACCCACAGCTCCCATCAGAGACACCAAAGGGAAAGAAACACAAGCACGAAACAACCGACCCTAATAAAAAACATCAATAGCGAAAAGCCAAAAGGACGGTTACTTTCCCACAAAATGGCCAAAAGGCTATCCCAAATGAAATAATATAAGCGACACAAACACCCAACGACAAACCATAACAAAATAAACCGCGACAGAAGAACCGCCTTGGAACGGTCAGCGGAAACGAATTCCACTGGTGGCTTAAATCGATTTTACGTGGCCATAATCCTCGCCCTTACTTCCGTCGCGATTAAGACAAATTATGTGTTCAGTCCGCATGAAGGCCTCCTTACTCATCAGTGCAACATCTCCGTGAACAAAAAAATCAAACAACCACAGAAATGAAACGACGGTGAGGAATCGACAGTAAGAAACCACTGAAATGCTGGAGCAAATGAAAACCAACAGTTAGACTCCGAAGGGCCCGAAATCTGATTTGTGTAGCTTTCATAACTTAATTCGTACTAGCAACACATGAGGTCAGACTGCGAGGTGGAATAAATTAGCATGAATGATGAGTTACTACCGCAGGCATACCTTCAGGTTTGTGACTCAAGGCTAGGGTGTGTGAATTTCTTTACGATGTTTTTAAAATATCAATCATTTTATGTTTAAATTAATGCGTAACTATACCAAATTTAGTGACACAGAGGCCTTTCTGATGTTTAATCTTCATCAGTGTGTCTAAACCCCAAAGTTTTGAAACCGAAACGGATGATGGACAAGACCCGGTAAACACAGCACATCCCCGTCCGCGCAAACACCGACCGACGTAGCTCATGAGACAGGTTAACTGGAGGCATCAGGCAAGAGACGCCTACCGGACACTATTATTTCAGCTTATCATTTCTGAAATGACAGTTATATTCCACTACGTGTAAAAGTCCGTAAAATGAACATTCTAAATCACTTGCATATGTAACGCGACGTTTAAAGATTGGATTCCTCCGAAATACTGTCGGAAACCCGACGCTTTTCATTTGGTAACAATTGATATTACGCAACTGGCTGCGCTTGAATCGCATCGTTTTTTTTTATAAAACTACTGAATAAGTGCATTGTAACGGGAATAACTGTATTGAAAACTGACATTTGGGGAGGTTAAGCGTCGGTTTTACAGTAGCAAATTTTGTTTTACGGCTCCACTAGCGCTTCGGCATAAAACGAAAATTCTGACCTTAAAACCGCCGATTTACCTTTCCCAAATGACAATTGTGAAAGCAGTTATCCTCTATAGATGCAAAAGGGCAGTGTAATTCAGTGACCTTGACCCAATGGCACTACGATTGAACGTCCGTCAACAATCCAAAGGCCTTTTCTGAAACGGCTGGGCCGATTCCTTTTTAATTTTAAAGAGAACTACCGACAATGGAACAACAACGTGTCTTTCGAATGCCCCAGGTCACATTACCAAAAAGCCGACTTGCCAATAAGTGAAAAAACTTTTTATCCAGCTCTGCTTTGCCAATTGACCTGAAGAATGAGGGATACCTACTTTCATATCATGTATTTCAGCTGTTTAAGAAAATGCTTAGCTTTATCCTTTTCCCAGTCAAAAGCCCAACTTTGACCTTGCCGTAAAACTGATCAAGGTCAATCTAGGATTATTATTTGAACAAACCGTGTATAACCTTTTAAGTCTGTTACCGTATATAAGCACGGTTGCCATATTGATAATGCGCCAAAACAATTCAAACAAAGTTACGTTACTCGACTGCCAGGAGGCTGCATATGAAATATGGCTGCGTATGATATATGACCATCCTTTGTTTAGGTTTCCATTTTGGTCTGGTCGCTTCATGTTTGTATTTCTTTCCTTTGGTGTCTTTGGTGGGTGGATTTAGTTAATTGTATCGATTGCTGATCTTTGTTTTACTTCTACTTTGGACCGGTCTAGCGATTTGAGAAAAGTCCTTTGAAATCTGACGATGGATCCCTGTTCTATGTGTATAAGCTAACCCCCGAGCCTTCGGCTCAGGAGAGGTATCGCACTCAATATCTGAACAAAATATCTTTGTCACTTCCATATTATTTCGTAGACGATGGGCACTCCATTTCATTTCAATATCCATTTCGTAGACGAGGGCGTATGTCAATTAGGGGATTATTGTCATCAATTTTGTCATTTGGGGAGGTAAAACGGCGGTTTTACGGCCGGAAATTTCATTTTACAGTGACACCAGCGGAGCCGTAAAACGTCAAATAACGACCGTAAAATCGCTGGTGTTCCCCATCCACAAAACAATGACAAATTTAATACAGGTTTACCCATTCTAATGCATTTATTCGGTTGTTTTATTTAAATTAAGTATTTAATGCAACTGCGAGCTGCAAAGAAATTGCGAGATATTCATAATCTTTTGGGATTTGTTTTATCTGTTTATCGGTAATGGGATTAATATTTATATGCCTAGCGTCCCTTAAGTGGGGCATACTTTGTAGACCAAGGTCAGGTGCGATCAAAGTCTGTACTGTTTCTTTAAATTTTGGAAATATTTATAAAGCATGGAGTTATTCTAACATTACTAAGATTAGAAATGGGCCTTTCCTGGGCTAATGGGTGGAATAATGTTATGGCTTATTTGGGTACAGTGTATATTCTGTGAGTGTTTTAAAGATATTTATACAAGCACACAACGTTTGTAGCTAGAAAGAGAATCCCTCTATTCATACAATCTTTGGGACAGCCAAATATTTGTCTAAAAGGGCGACTTTGGGTAGTCATATTTGTTTTTTTTTTCTCACTAATGGGCACCCGGTGAAAGAAAGAACATTGAACTATTTTGCTTTAGAAACAAAGTAACATTAATTTCAGCTAAACAAAACTGGTGACAAATTCGTGAACCCTATCTACATAGCATACCATAGTTTGGACATTGCATACAGTGTGGACCAACGTATAGTCTTTCAAATCGGAAGCTGTTGTCACTGTAGGCTTAAAATCAGATAGCTACTACACAACCCGAAGTAAAATCCTCTTTGTATTGAAGTTTATTTTCAAATCAAGTATTGGGAAATCTGTTATCTCTGAGATCTTTTCTTATTTGCCTCGATTTGGAACCGCAAACTAGCGATCTCTCCACAGGAATACAGAATCCGATGTCAAATTACTTATGTTTTTCCTTAAAGCTTGCCTGGAACGTTAAATGTTTGCCTGTCATCTTTCTTTATAGAACTTAACCTCTTTTCTAACTAAGCGCAATTATAAACCAGTTATCACCATTTCCCAATTCTCATCTGATAATTTAATATTTCCCTTATCGAAATAATAGCTATAATAATTGCTACTGTCCGTTATACGATAACACACCCTGCGACATAGCGCATATTTCTTATCTCCAAAATGGCTACGTTTCTGATGAAAATCCCTGATATTATTCTTATAAATTCTGCAAACATAGGTCGTGAGTGCTCGTTAGAACCACCTCATCGTAACGAGAACCCACAAACTATGTCTTGGAGTAAAAATAAGAAAAGTATTGTATACCCCCGTAAACCCCCTTTTTCTCTTTATAAAGTGGGGTATATTAAGGGGTCTTCATTTCACAGACTGTTTCACATGATTGATCAGCTAACATCAAGAAAACATGCCTTTATAATTTGACCCCCTTGAACCCCACTTTTATAGATTAAAACTGGGGTTTGCAGGGGTAAACCTTATTTTTCTTATTTTTTCTCTAAAATATAGATTTTGGGTACTCGTAAAGAACCACCTCGTGTACCCACAATCTATTTTGGAGCAGAGATAAGAAAAATATCACACTTTTTCATCTTAAAATTGTCCTTTTCCGGCGATAAAATTTACAATATATTTGTATAGGCGTGTTTTCGAAATGAGCGTAATTTATTTTTATTTGTCTGAAAATTATGTTCAAGCATGGGTTATTGTTTCAGATATGAGTTATGCTTTGAACATTTGACTTACGAAAATTATTTTCTCTCTATATGTAAACCTAACTCGACATCTAGTGAGTCAGAGAACTAGAACTTGACCATTGCAAACTGGAGTCTGATTGAAATAAATGTTGATTTTTAGCAATATGGTAGTTTACCTGGGGCCCCAGGGAGTGTTCCTTCGAGAATACAAGATACACACGTACAAGTTTTTTTTTTTATTTAACACCGGTCTCATTACAGTATATAGCATTAGCGACATGAGCTATTTTCTGACAAAATGATAGTATAAGGCAATACATAAAAACAAGCTGAAAGAAAAGTGATCTTAAGCGCATAGAAGAAATAAAAAAGTAAAAAATTAGAGCCCCAGTTTAGCCCGGCATTTCCGACCCCTGCTGCAAGAACTGACATTTACAAAGGATCCGTCTTTCCCTGAGATCATTAGAGATTGGAATGCAATTCCGGATTCGATCATGTCCTCAGCTGAAGATGCAGAGAATAGTGTATCTTTTTTGGGAGAGCTAGGGACTAACTTCCAATATCAAAGGTCCTGGTGAATGAAAACCTTGGATGTGTCACCAGTACAATTTCTTATTCTGATTCTGATTGACCCAAAGATTGATAGTCATACGTATAAAGACGACCGAGACGTTATAAATATGAAAACGCAAACAGATGTTGTGGAACAATCTTGTCCGATCGATCAATAGCTGACTCTGGTTGCAAGGCTATCAATAGAATCTTTCGAATGTTGCTCTGAATCTGATACCAGCGAGTATTGATAAGTATGCACATCTGTGCAGTATGATGCTACTCTTTGCAGATGAGACGAGCCGAAACTACCAATGCCATGACGAACCGGCCGTAACAAGTCGGGGCCGAAACGTACCTGATTCGGGACAGTCAGTCGGACAAAAAGACATACGGATCTAACACATCGAACCCCTCCACAGCTCATGCTACCAAATGCAACCCAGATGCCTTACACTTCCCAAAATAAAAGTGAAGGCAATGATCAGGAATCGATACTATCACCTCACACCATCTAGCAGAGGCACCAAAGGGAAGGAAACACGACCATGAAGTAACAAAAAATGAAAACATCACTAGCGGATAGCCGAAAGGACACTCACTTTCCCACTAAGTGGTCGACGTAGCCCGTGAGACATCTGGCAGGAGGCATCTGGCAGGAGACGCCCACCCGCGGACTTATAGGCGTCCCCCACCGAGCCAACATCAGCAAATATGGCCCACACTCCACGGAAGTCCCGGGCATCAGGAAGGAGATGAAGCGAGACTTGCAAAATTTAAAATATAACAAGAAGTGGCAGCCAAAACCGCTAAGATACATGTCTTACGTGACAAGTCAGTTTTAGTTTTAGAAAAATTAGAATTTTATACTGCAAAAGGTAAGATGTAATAAAGTTATTTAAATCAGTACCTGAGTAATGACGTCAATACCACAGTATCAACCTCAGCACTAAGGAATTGATAGTGAGCTGATGATACCCTCGGGGACGAAATAATCATCCACCACCAGAGATACCGACCCAGTGGATGCAATTAAGGCGTAACTATACCAAATTTAGAGACACAGGGGCCTTACTGATATTAAATCTTCATCAGTATGTCTCAAGCCCAAAGTTCTAAAACCAAAACGGATGATGGACAAGACCCGGCAAACACAGCACGCCCCCTCCGAGCACACACCGACCGACGTAGCCCGTTAGACAGGTCAACTGGAGGCATCAGTCAAGAAACGTCCACCCGCGGACTTATAGGCGTCCCCCACCGAGCCAACATCAGCAAACACGGCCCACACGCCACGGAAGTCCCGGGCATCAGGAAGGAGATGTCCAAAGTAGCGAGACTTGCAAAATTTAAAATATAACAAAAAGTGGCAACAAAATCCGCTAAGATACATGTCTCACCTGACAAGTCAGTCTTAGTTTTAGAAAAAAAATAGAATTTTATTCTGCAATAGTTAAAGATATAATATAGTTGACTGACGTCAACACCGCAGTATTTCTAACTTAGTATTTCTAGCCACAGGAATTACTTCGAGGACAGTGAATGGCAAACCATAACAAAAATAAACCGCGACAGAAGAACCACCTTGGAACGGTCAGTGAAAGAATTCCACTGGTACTCAAAAAACGTTTGGCAATTATTGCGCGTTGGCTGTGTTTAGTGGCCCGGATCTTATTGCTAACCTTTCTGACGGGCTCAAAATAATGGTTACAGGTTTCATCACCTGTGACGGCATTGGCAAACTGCTTTGGGTCATATTTCGGAAACATTAAAATCAGCTTTTTCGCCACTTTAACCCGTTGTCTCTTTTCCTCATCAGTCAACAGATGTGGCTACCAATTAGCAAAAATCTTTCTGACTTTCAAATGCTTCTTCAAAATAAGGTGAACCGTTGAGGCCTACCTTTCGTGCAAATTCACGAACTGTAAATCTAGAATCTCCTTCAATGATTTCCTTTATTTTGGAAACAATTTCTTTACGAGATGCAGATTTTGGCCTACACGATTTCGGTGCATTTTGATGGACTCTGCACAAGACTCAAACTTCTTTTTCCATCGCCGAACTGTGTCATAAGACACACAATAAGGTCCGTAAGCAGTAGAAATTTCAGTCATCAGCTGCTTCAAAGAACAACCAAGTTTTGAGCGAGCTTTGATGTAAGCCCGTATTTCATCTTTCTTGTCGACGCTTCTACCAACCATTTTTACTGTAGTGGTCAACGATTGCGTGCATTCAAAAGCCAAAGTTTAGGTCTTACACTCAGTGTAACATGTACATTAATGCACCGTTGTGTAGGTATTGAATAATCCTTTAATGTTTGTATTGGTTGTTATCGTGCCCCACGTGGATATCAAGCTAGAGGACAATAAGCAATTCATTTCGAACATCCCTCGTAAGATATATATTTGTTATATTTTTCTTGATTTGGAACCACAAACTAGCGATGTCTCCACAAAAATACAAACAAATACTGATTGTTTTTTTCTCTTCACATATCCCTGGAAAGGTATCTTATGCATATTTCTTTTCTTAAGATTATTTTAACTAATTTCTGACCTAGTGCAATGATAAAGCAATTATTAATTACCACTTGTCAATTTGCATCGAAATTATTCATGTATTGATCAGGAACTACATGTATCAAGAGCCTGACTGGACGGGTAGCTGCATCTGTACGCAAGCACTAGCTGCACACCTAAAAACATATTTCTACTCTTAGCTGCATTGTAAACAAGAGTATAGGATGCTGAGATTGACTTAACCTGAAAGATGTAAAAGTATTATTCTAAAATTCGTCTTCCATTACAATGAACGGTTGACAGAACAGAACCTCGACAGAACTAAGGGCGTCACTTGGATCTGCCATTCATCAGTACCTTATTTACTGTGCCCAAATCAGCGTACCGTGACGCCTTTAAGAAGAGGCTACATCGGCTTAAACTTTGCATTTCTAGCCACAGGCAGTACTTCGAGGGCATGGAATGAGCACTGTTAGGGCTAACTTGAAATTTGAAGTTTCCAGATAGAAATAAGCAATTCATTTCGATCATCCCTTCAAATGACAGATTGTCAAATAATCAGAAAATAGACTTAAATTTCTAAGAGGGTTTTTACTCCAGTTTGAATAGCAGCTAACTGACTTTGAGCGGACAGTCACAGTGGAACTGTACGCTGGTCCACTGAGATACAGTATGGTAACAGATCAGACGTCGCTGCACGCGGCGTCTGATCTGTATCAACACTGTTTGCTTGAAGATCATAAAATTGTAAAACGCATTACAAACGAAACAAACCTGACACCTTTGTAATTCGAAATGAACCATCCCAATCTGATTAGGTGGAAGGTTTCATTGTCATGCATAGTTAAATTGAGCTTGCGCACATAGAAATGAGCAAACGTGCATACGTAGAAAGTTTTGTTTGTTTGATTTGAGGTTTAACATCCCCTCAACACTGTATAGGTCATTTGCTACCGATTTTGTGGGTCTTTTACCCGACATTGAGATGAAATGACATCTCAAGCCCTGTCGCCAAATGAAACCAATAATGTTTATAAGCATGGACGGGCCGACTCGCAACGCTTTGCGTTGGCAGGCTTAGATCCTCTAAGCGGTTTTCCAGTACTCGTGTGCGGTCGATTTCAGCTCTGCGTGGAAGCATCATGCAGCCCATTTATTGTTTAAGCCCCGATGGACGGGGAGCGACACGTAGAGAGTGAATACTTAGATCAGAATACACATCCGCGCAGTCTAAGTATACGCATCCGTGCAGTATAATTAGATACTTATCAATTATAAAAAGGCATCCGTGGATCCTTACGCATTAAATGAACGGCAAATGAAGATACTGACTACATTGTTACATATATAGGGGATCTTACATGAGTGTTCAGTATTATTGAATTCATTAAACGAGTTGAGGAAAAGCGATATGCTTTGCCGAGCATTTTATTCCTTTTTCCTCAACGAGTTTAATAAATTCAACAATACACGAACACTAATGCAAGATTATATTTATCATATGACATTTAAAACGCATTTTATTAACGATTTTTAACACAAAAACGTCGATATTCCGCCATTAGTAAACGCGACGTCGTTAAGGACGTCGTAAATTTAACGTTACGGGGACGTATCTAGCTAATTTGCATATTTAATCCACTAGTAGATTATTGAAAATATTATATGGCGTTATAACATTCTCAGACGCGACGTCTTATGATAAACTTATTTCACTGTTTACTTGCCTCACAAGGTAGGTTGTACTTTATGTTTAAATGTTAGTTAAAAATATGACATTTATAGCAACGTGGAAGCATAAAAATTGCCACACTATCATTTTCCTTGACAAACAGCGGACTCTATGGAGATTTACCAAATGAAAATTAAAAAATATACCTGCAATTTAATGAGCGATAAAATGGCCAAACGGCTATTCAAAATAATAATAAACAAGATATAAACAATATATACATGCAAGGACTAACTATAACAAAAATAAGACAAACGTTGATTAGGCCTTCGAAGAGCATCGAGAGATATCGAGCAAATCATAGCACTGGCACTCACTCTTTGGACTTCTGAGGCATTCAATAATTTGCTAACTCTTGTTTATGAAAACTTAGCGTAATGTATTCTAGATAGTTCAAGACATGTTTGAAACTCGACATCTAAATACTAAATTATATTTGATATATAAACAAACTACTTTATCAGCAAATCATTCAAGCGAATCCGGAAAGTCTCATTGACTGGTGTAGCATTTTAAATTTTTGATCTGTATTATCTTTACTATTGGTTTGCCGACCAAAACCACGTATTTCAGGTTTTTGACCGTATACACTTTAATGGTTTGTACATCCTATGAGTTGAATGCTTCGTTGGCTTTACGGTTTTATCCATACATAGATGAAGGCCAGTCTTTTTTTTTTTTTTTTTTTTTTTTTTACATTTCGATGGCTCGATCGACAGAATTGGATTTATCTTTTATCGAAACATTCAAAAATTAAAAAAAAAAAATCCACCTGATTAGAGCAAATTATACATTTCCGTTGGATGCGTCGTTGGCTGCACAGAAATATCCATATATAGATAAAGGCCAGCCATTTGCTTACATTTCCATAGTGGATTTATTGTTATCGAAACATTCAAAAATTAAAAAAAATCCATCTGATTAGAGCAAAAATTATACAATTCTGGCGGCTGTCTTCTTCATGAGCAATGGGCGAAACTTCTCCACAACTTTCTCGCTGGGTGCGTCGATAAAAAGTCAAAAATTAAAGGTTACCGCAAAAAAACGCGGCAAAGGAGATAAACAAAATCGACGTGTTTTAATGTATATGTAGTAAGGTGTCTCAAGTGATTAGAGCATATGATAACAAAAGTGTCCTATCATTTTTTCACATTCCAGCAGATACTCAGCATTGAGTCAACGATGTGTGTCTGAAGAAATATTCTTGCAGTTTCGAGTTATCCGGGCCGACTGTATAGTTTTCAACGCAATGCAAGACACTTTTACCGTTCTACAACGATCAAAGGTGTATAAATTCAGAATGTAATTGTGAAGGCCTGTTTTCGTAATGTTGAACAAGTTGGATTTGATCATTTTGGTCTGGTCCCTTCATGTTTATGTTTCTTTCCCTTTGGTGTCTTTAATGGGTGGAGTAAGTTAATTGTATCGATTCCTGATCTTTGTTTTACTTCTACTTAACCCCAATGGTAGTGTCCAAGAAATGGGGCATTGGCAAACAGTGTGATAAACAGTGTAGACTTCAAAGAATGCGATATCGGATTAGAGTTTAAATATAGGAAACGGTCTAAATCCAGGTTAAGCACCAGTTGTCAAGCCTACAGTAGTACATACTCTACCGGCAGCGCCCGGAGTACACTGAACTATCATTTGTAAAGACCAGTTGTCTGTTTCACTTTAAGCATGCCAATCGGGGTGTCAGGATAGAAATTAAGGTGTTTCTGGCTTTAAGCAAGGAAAACGAATGCCTGTGTATGTGATATAAATCAAAAATGAGTAAGCATACAATTAAGAAACGGATATATTGTTTTATCTTTCATTGAAACATGAATAGCATCGGCTCACGAGCAAAGTATCTTGACTCCTTCGGTGCTTACGTACATACTTCAGTGAAAGTTAAATAAATAACCTTTATTACAAGTTTTACATTTTTCCCAGCCATTATGTGACGAAAAACTGTAGTTTGAGGGCTAAAATTGAACAAGAAAACAATTGCACTCATTTTTCCTTTGAACAGCTGAACAGCTCCATTGAGAATTAAAAAAGAAACGATCAGGAGCTGATATAATTCTCCCCACAGTATCACTAGGGAAATAATCCCTGGCATGAATGTGTGATCTGATACCAAGCTGTCCTCCCCAAATCTAAATATGCAGAAAACAGAAGGTTGAGGTAAATTAAAAGGCAGTCAGTGATAAACGTCACCATCGTCCAATCATACTGGAGAGAACCATGATTTAATTTGACGTCACCTAGTAACCATGTGATGTTGTGTGAGCCAATGTATTCATTGAGGCATTTACAATATTGTGTCTCATTAGTTGACTGAAGGGTTTTCTGTAAAGCACTGAGAATATAAATATACAAGCTTGCAATTTACGACATAGTTCAGACATAGCACCAATAATCCGGCTGCAACGACAGCTTCGGTTATGAATGCTTGAGATAATGGTATTGCACACAAATGATAAAAGACGGAATTTATCGCTAACTGCATGGTAATTTACCTCAACCTACTGTATTCTGCCTATTAAGATTCGCGTAGGACAACTGTTTATCTGAGCACCATTTGCGATCCCATTACGAAAAAACGCATATACAAATACATTGTAAACATTACCGCCCAAAAAAAAAACACACGAAAATTTAAGATTCATAATGTAGATTGTGGGTACTCGTAAGAGGTGGGTCTTACACCGAGGCGGTTCTTACGAGTACCCACAGTCTTAAGTTTAAAGCAAAATAAGAAAACTTAGGTTTACCCTTGTAAATCCCAGTTTTACTAATAAAAGTGGTTCAAGACGGTCAAAATTGTATTGGCGTGTTGGATGCATTCTTTCGCATCTCTAAAACGTTTTTTGTGTGTGTTTGTATTCTGTTTTTTTTTTTGTTTTTTTTTTCTGATGAAACTGTGATATGTCTCTTATTTATACTCCAAATATGCACAGCCTCGCAATCGTTTGAGAAAACACTTGTAACGTGTAGCTTTACAAACTGTTCTTAGTTTATACTAATTTATTTTAGTTCGATTGCCATGAAAACTCCAAGCTTATTGAATCGCTCCGGATGTTATAACAGGTTTACCAGAGTATGTACTTTTCTGAATTTTTCTTTTAGTAATAGACTGTTGCGACCGGTTCGAACCTCTGTAGTGCGACTGTTCGCTTCCTACAAGCACTGACATTCTATATATAGATTATAAAAAATAGATGCGAAGTCAATGATCAGGAATCGATACAATTACCTCACACCTCCCATCCAAGACA
This sequence comes from Lucinisca nassula, assembly GCA_963580285.1. NCBI lineage: Eukaryota > Metazoa > Mollusca > Bivalvia > Lucinida > Lucinidae > Lucinisca > Lucinisca nassula. Next base: position 43,677,045 of record OY757025.1, on the reverse strand, counting down.
CCAAAGGGAACGAAATACGAACATAAAAAAACTTCACTATAATGAAACTTAACAAGTGGAAACTTTCCCACAAAAGTCTATGTCAAAATATTTATCAGAAATTCTTGAGAGCTGTGAAAGCACGCGTTACATCACATGACCTGACTTTTACACATGAGAATGCTGTCCTAATAGAAACTACAAAACACCTCCAATTATCCTACACACGTAAAATAGGAAGCTATATATAGTATAACTACACACTTTGAATAGTAAAGGAAACATTAATTGCATAATACCAAAGTACATAGTTTAAGGTTATCGGAATGTGTTTAATTAATGAGAAAAATAAGCGATGTCCTTACCAACGTTAAACCACTTTAGATGTTTGGTTCGAAAAATATTCCAGTGGTTGTCGAGAACACCCTATTCATATATCCACTTTCAATTCTGTCAAATAAAACTTTTGTCTTTTCTTTTATATAGGACTAATTACTCAAGATGATGTAGCTGCTGACTGATTATTTATTTGGCCTCGGGCAACTATAATTGTTAAGATGAGAAGGTGGCTAGGCGTGAATAACGTATTGAGCGTTTAGAATACTGCAACAATAAACAAAAAATGAAATGACTTCAGACTTAGATGAATGAACGCGCAATTAAAGGACAGTTGCATAATCGTATATGTCATTGTACTGGGTCGTACGATATGCCATATAAACCCTTATTGTACCAAATGGAATTGTCCTCCTTATATATAGCAGGAGTTCATTTCAAAATTTAGGGGTGACAGGTTGTGTTTTCATCAATTTTTGTTTTGGAAAATGACAGAAATTTTAGCAAACAATGGAGGCCCTGATCAGGATGCACTGTTTGCCAGGGAACCCTTATTGGGATTTCTGGTACTAAATGGGTAAAACACAAGAGAGAAATGTGGAAAAGAGGATTTAACTCTTATTGCAACGAACCGTATTTATCATTGGAAGTTAAGCGAGTACTGTGAAATTCAAACATGGTCAATGATCTATGACTTATCAATGTGCAAAACTATGTAATTATGATAAACGCATTTCAATATTTTAAATAAACCAGTTGAAGAAGATTAGTGTTCTTTCCCGTATGCCTCCTTTACCCACCTTACGAAAACACGCCTATTCAAATACATTGCCAATTTTTTGGCCAAAAATTAGAAATTTTAGTTGAAAAATCGTCATTTTTTTCTTATTTCTGCTCAAAACATAGATTGTAGGGACTCGATACGAGGCGGTTCTATCGAGTCCCCACAATTTATGTTTTGAGCAGAAATAAGAAAAATATTGTATACCCCCTTAAACCCCAGTTTTACTATATAAAAGTGGGGCATGAGGGGGTCAAAAGTATAAAGGCGTGTTTTCGTGATGAGATATTAGAAAACAAAAAGGACCATCTAAAACTCAAATTTAATACAGCCATGAATTTCAAGCGGTTTGCCAGTACTCGTGTGTGTGTGTCGGTTTCAGCTCTGCGTGAAAGCATCATGCAGCCCATCTATTTCTTCAAGCCCCGATGGGCGGGGGCCGTATGTTTCAATTAGGGTCTGGTTATTTCATGTCTGTGTTTCTTTCCATTTTGTGTCGTGATGGGAGCTGTGGGTTGATTGTATCGATTCCCGAGCATTGCCTTCTCTTCTGTTTTTCAATTCCGTGAACTTGTTGTTAACAGGCCAGCTCTTCACCCCTAAACTAAATTTCTGTTTTGTGTATCCTTAACAAAAATACACCATTTGATTTGGTTTTGAGAGCTTAAGTATTGTAACTGTTGCGTCTAATTCAGCATTGATTAAACTGACCGGTCAAGGGCGGTTGTGGTTCCTCATTTTCATTGCTTGTCTTTGCATGTATACCCTGATAAAATTTCTATTTTGGATAGGCCGTTAGCCATTGTTAAATTATAAGGACGATCACGTAAACAAGTCAATGAAATGAACACCCCCTAAACCCCACTTTGTATAGAGAAAACTGGGTTTTAGGGGCTATACATCATCTGCCTTATTTTTGCTTAAAAACATATATTGCGGGTACTCGTTAGAACCGCCTCATCGAGGCGGTTCTAACGAGCATCCACAAGCTATGTTGAAAGCAGTAATAAAAAAAAATAGATTAGCAGCATGATTTATCTTACGGCATGTAAGTTGCTTTAGGCAACCTAAACCGATTGGGTACAGCGTTTGACCTGGATATTCAAAGACAATTATAGGGATGAAATAGCAGATATCAGATGAGCCAGCGCATGGCAAAACCTACAATAAGACATGTGCGCCCAACGAAGACTCAGATCAGCCTGCGCATCCGCGTAGTCTGATAAGAGTCTTCGTTGTGCGATCTAAGAAAATCTAAGCGCCCAATGCTCCTTCATGCAGCAAGGGAGGTCTCTGGTTAGACTATATGGATGCGCAGGCTGATCTGAGTCTTCGATGGGCGCACGTCTTATTGCAGGTTTTGTCGTGCGCTGGCTCATTTATAAGAAACAGCAGAAGGAAACAAATGGGGGATCTCACCGTTCATTTGATGTGTCAAAGTGTTATTATTATTATTATTATCATTACTACTACTACTTCTACTACTACTACTACTACTACTACTACTTCTTCTACTACTACCAGCTCGAATCCCACTGTACGGAACTTTCCTGTGCTATATTACCGTGAATCACGAAAACATGCCTATATAATTTTGACCCCATCGCACCCCATTTTTATATAGTAAAACTGGGGTTTACAGGGGTAAACCTTATTTTTCTTATTTCTGCTCTAAAATATAAATTGTGGGTACTCGTTACAACCGCCTCGATAATATCACAAATTTTCATCTTAAAATTTTCGTTTATTCGGAGGCATAGATTACAATGTATTTGTATAGGCGTGTTTGCGTAATGTCTGAAATGTTCAGCTGGTTGATGGAAACCGTTTCATTTACTATTATATGAATATGGACGCGCTATAAATACAATCTGAATAGTTGGATCCTTTGGAAGCAAAGAATACACCAAATAAACGAAGATAGCAGACTTGGTTTCAGTGTGTCTGTTCATGACGAGTACTGAAATGTGCAAGACCGGTCACGCCCTCTAGCACCGGCTTGGCAGTCTAATTGTTTGGTTTCTTTTGCTCCAGCATTTCAGTGGTTTCCTGCTGTCGAGTCCTCACCGTTTCATATCTATGGTTGTTTAATTTTTGTGTTATAGGAGATGTTGCACTAATGAGTTAAGAGGCCTTTATGAGGACTTAAAAAAGTATTTGTCTAAATCGCGACGGAAGTAAGGGCGAGGATTGCAGCTGTGTAAAATCGATTTAAGCCCTCAAAGTGGAATTCGTTTCACTGACCGTTCCAAGGCGGTTCTTCTTTCGCGGTCTATTTTTGTTATGATTTGTTTTTAAGTGTGTGTATCGCTTATATCATTTTGTTTTGGATAGTCAATTGGTCATTTTGTGGGAAGGTACCTGTCCTTTTGGCTTTCCGCTATTGATGTATCCGTTAGGGTCTAGTTATTTCATGTTTGTGTTTCGTTCCCTTTGGTGTCACTGATGGGGGCTGTGGGAAAATTATATCGATTCCTGGTCATTGCCTTCACTTCTTTTTAAAGCAGAACTCTATTTTCAAAATGATTCAAAATAAATGAGTCAATGATCCCAAAGGACCAGAAAATATGATCTGCACTATGATGATGTACGGGGAAACTTTTTTACGACCGCCTTACGGCATAATACCGGCTGCAGTGAAGATAAATAAGTTCCAAATATTTGGATCCTTTTGAAGCAAAGAATACATCAAATAAACGAAAATAGCAGGCTCGGTTGTATTGAGTCTGTTCATGACCAGTAATGAAATATGCAACACCGGCCACGCCTTCTAGCACCGGCTTAAGCAGAACTCTATTTTCAAAATGATTCTAAATGAATTCAATGGTCCCAAAGTACCAGATAATATAATCTGCACTATGATGATGTACGGGGAGACTTGTTACGGCCGCCATACGACAAAACACCAGCTGCAGTGAAGATAAATAAGTTCCGAATAGTTGGATCCTTTATAAGTGTGTGTGAATTCCGGTTTAACGTCGCTTTCAACAATTTTTCAGTCATATCACGACGGTGTCTGGTTGCGACAGGTAGCTCAATGCTTACTTTTATAGTGCGGCCTCACTGAAGTATCATGTCCCAGACACATTACATGATACCACACCCAGTCACATTATCCTTACACTGGGTCGACCAGTCCTAGCTCTACCCCGTAAATCTGAGTGCCAAGCGAGGAGCAGCTAGTACCATTTTTAACGACTTTGGTATGTCGCGGCCCGGGGTCAAACCCGTGACCTCCCGTTCCCCGGAGCGGACACTCTACCAACTGAGCTATCGGGGTCGGTAGGATCCTTTGTTAGCAAAGAATACACCTAATAAACAAAAAAAAAAGCACACGGTTTTATTGAGTCTGTTTTTGACCAGTATTGAAATGTGGAACACCGGCCACGCCTCTAGCACCGGCTTAACACTGCTCTCTTATCTTTAGCACAAGCTTTTGCGAACTTGTTGCTGACCCAAAGTAGGCCATATTATACCAGCTGCATATCTACCTTCATCAGAATACTTTGACACTGTCACTTAGTGTCAGAAATGTCCATTTGTTTGTTTGGTTGATTCTGGGTTTAACGTCTCCATCAACACTGTAAAGGTCATTTTGGAGACGTTGCTTCCAATTTTGTGGGACTTTTACCCGATATTAAGATGTAATCACGTCTCAAGTTCTGCCGCCCAAAGAAACCAATAGGTTTATAAGCAGGGACGTTCCGACTCGCACCACTTTGCATGGGCAGACTTAGATCCTCAAAGCGCTTTACCAGTACTCGTGTGCGGTCGGTTTCAGCTCTGCGTGGAAGCATCATGTAGCCCATCTATTTCTTCAAGCTTCGATGGGCGGTGCCGATCAGAAATGTTCAGTCGTCATAAAAATGATAAAAATAGAACTGAAAGCAATGATCATAAATCTATACTATTACCTCACACCTTCCATCACGGACATTAAAGGGAAATAAACACAAACATGAAATAACTTCACCATAATTAAATCTTAACAAGCGGAAAGTCAAAGGGACAGTTACTGTCCATTACGATAACAGATCCGTGTGATGTAGTGCATTTTTTCATACCCCCAAAAAGGTACGAATTTTTCTGATTCCAAACATAGGTTTAGGGTGCTCGTTAGAACCGCCTCATTGAGGCGGTTCTAACGAGTACCCACAACCTATGTATTGGAGCAGAAAAAGGAAAATGATGTTTGACCCCTTAAACACAAATTTTCTCTATATAAAGTGGGGTTTAGGGGTGTCTTTATTTCGCGGACTTGTTCACGTGATGCCCACAAACTGTTCAAAAGAACACCAAAATAATAATAATAATAATACACACATGCAAAGTCGAACTATAACAATAATAAACCACAATAGAAGAAGCGTGTTGGAAGTGTCAGTTGTTGGTGGTGGTGGTGTGTGGGGCTGGGGGTGGGGGGGCGCAATTGACTTAATTTGACCCTAAATTCCGCCCTTGGTTATGTTGTGGTTTAGACAAATAATTTGTTCAGTCCGCATGGAGGATTTCTACATTATGATAACACACCCGTGCGACAAAGTGCATTTCTCACTTCTCGAAAATAGCTACTTTTCCGAGGAAAATCCGTGATATTTTTCTTATATATACTCCTAACATAGGCTGTGGATGCGCGTCAGAACCTCCTCACTGGACAATATTGGTTCATTCATCATAAAATTTGCTTAGAATTTGTATCTTAACAATATCTAGGTCAAGGTCGAATGTTAGTCATGTCGAATCAAAAAGTAGATCAGCAGGTCATTTTCTCGTCACTTTTGAGCCGTTTGAGATAGAGACTTCGTATATTTCATGTAGGTTCCTTGTGACAAGGGCCTCCCACCCATACAAAACATCATGACTTGTGAGCGATCCAGGGCCATCATGTCCCTCTTGTTTTATATATGTGAGGTACACTGCAAAAATGTTCAAAACCAGTATTCGGTGTCAAATTAGACTGCCGTGCTCTAGCACAAACGTCGCGCATAATCACTTATAAAAACAAAGTACAAGGACGTTAATTATGCCGCATTTGCTTTTTGACCACGAATGCACAGACGAGTGTTTTATCAATGAATTCATTAGCACTTGTAAACATGACGGATCTTTCTGCGTTTAAAGTGATATATGTGTCTGAAGCTCAGATTTGATCATTCAAGTTTGCAATTGTTTCTTTGTTTATGATTCTACAGTTGGTTTTCTTGAAATAAAAGATTCCTTGTTATCGAAGATTAATGAATACGTACGCATTAACCATTGTAGAACGTAGAGACATTTCCACCTAATTGCAATGCACAAATTGATTTCCATATTGTTGCCTGTGCAATTTAATTTAAATGTCTTATATTGAAAGTTAAACAACCAACCCTGTACTTTAAGCAAACACTGAAGAAATTGGTCTGACGCCGTGTATCTCGGCATCTAATCTAGGTCTTCACTGTTTGTCGAATCCCCTTCTGTGGCTAATGACATTGATGAAAGCAGAAACCATATACATGCTGATGGTCAACTTACAGCTGAGTGCTAAGTGATCTTAAGTGCTAGCTGATTACTTTTGCTGTATAAATTTGTGTCAAATTTCGTTTCTAAATGTTTAATTAAACACTGAAGTTTATATGAAGAACAAAACGTCAACGCTCTTTTCTAATCCGGTCTGAGATGTCAGTATATTATGTGGACAAAAACGAATGGGCAGATTCAGATCAAATGTGCAAAAGGATTATATTATTGTTACGGCCCGCAACTCCTACCTTCGATTCTTTACTTTGGTAGATTTTTTTATTTTGATTTGAGTGTTGAGGTTTAATGTCCCCGTCAACACTGTATAATTTATTTTGGAGACGTTGCTCCAATTTCATGGGACTTTTACCCGAAATTGAGATGAAATGTCATCTCAAGCCCTGTCGCCCAATGAAATCAAAAGGGTTTATACGAATGGACGGTCCGACTCGCACCGCTTTGCCTGGGCAGCCTTAGATCCTCTAAACGGTATCCCAGGACTCGTGTGTTTCAGTTCTGCGTGGAGGCAGCATGCTTCCCATCTATCTCTTCAAGCCCCGATGGGCAGGGCCGTGTACCTTTGTAGAATCTTCATAACTTCATGTAATAGGATATAACCAATCTCTGGCGATAGACTGTTTGAGTATTGGACTTTCACCCATCTCGCCCTGTTCGATAAATGGAAAGAGAAGCTGTCAGGAACTGACACAACCAGATCCCAAATTCTCCCCACAATATCACTAGTGAAAGAAGTCGAAACATGGAGCGACGACAATAAACAAAACTGACAACTGGTAAACCGAGTCAGCAGCTCTTACCCCAACAGGTTGTGACTCAGAATATCCAAACGTAACTAGAAAGGAACAACGTACATAATTAGGGAAAGAATTAGAATCACCAACATGACAAGCGTCAAACAGAAAGGGCAAACTAAACGTAACTGAAAGAGGAAAAGAATTAGTATCACCAACAAAACAACATTCATAATAATTACAATGCATGCTGACTGTTGAATAGCATTTATGTTGTATCCAAAGCATCTGTAAAGCTAAATAATTTTGTGAAATTGTTCCGAAAAAATGAGCTGTGCATTTATTTTTTTTAATTTATTATAATGTCTATTTAATCCAGCCATCAAAGTGTAGTTTATATTTTCTTGTCCTTTGGGATCATTGATTCCGTTGTGGATTTTTTAAAATATTTGAGGGTCACCGATGAGGCCGAAACTAGTAAGTCTGGCCCAGAAAATATGTACACTCCATATTTTCCAGTTCTGTGGTGTATTCCTGGCTTCCAAAGGATAACCCTTTTATAGAACATATTTAAATTTAGAAATTAATTCATAGTGTCGCGATAAAACTTAGAGAATGCTTTCCGAAGTTTATGATATCGATATCCCTGATGAGGCAGTTTATCAATTAAACTTTTATGTCGAGTGTTAAAAATCAGGGACATGACTTGACGTTCTTGCCAACTTAACTATATTAAAATCGCGCTTATCGAAACATGTAGATAAAAAATACATTTTGAAGGTTCAAATGCAAATCCAAAAACGGGGCTTCCATATCAGAATTATTGGCTTTGTTTAACCGTAGGTCTGATGGATAAATAAGATTACCATTTCTTCAAAGTAAATGATTTAAAGATATTTTAAAGATCAACTAAATATCTTGAGGTTGAGTAAAAGGCTTCAAATTATTTGTCTAAATTGCCACGGAATCAAGGGCGCGGATTACTACCGCGTAAAATCGATATAAGCACCCACCACCCAGTGAAATTCTTTTCTGTGACCGTTCGAAGGTGGTTCTTCTGTGGCGGTTTATTTTTGTTATGGTTTGTATTTGAGTGTGTGTATCGCTTATATTGTTTTTTTTTTTTGTTTTGGATAGCTTATTGGACATTTTGTTGGACAGTAACTGTCCGTTTGGCTTTCCGCTATTGATGTTTCCATTAGGTTCTAGTTATTTAATGTTTGTGTTTCTTGACCTATCACTAATGGGAGGTCGATTCCTAATCATTGCCTTCACTTCTACAATTTCATTGTCAGCTTGATTTTGCTTAGAAAGTAATATCATTAAATCTCGTTCATAACAAAACAATATACATGTAAATCAGTTACAATGGCAGCCCAGTTTGCATCCATTGGAATACCTACGAACTGTCTACGTAACTTTGTACCAAATCTAATGTAAATATAAGTATTTTCTAAAGGATGAGATAAAGCGTCACACAGAGTTTGACAAGATCAAAAGTGATACTTTTCATAGGTTTTTGTATCTAATGAAATGTCATTGCATGCAAGGAAAGTAGCGCCTCTCTTTGAAAAGTATTTTCAATAAAACTATAAGTGTTTCCTTTATCGAGTTTTGAAGTACAGTAGTGTATAGAGGGGAAAGTCATATGTAGACAAACAAGACGCTCGAAAACCTCTGAACTTTAATTGAATTAGTTCTTCACTCGAATTCTTTCTAGGCCAAACCATTTTTTTCCTGACAGTTTCACAATATCTAATATCATAATTCTGAATAGCGGTGAGACACGAAGGTAATAATTTAGAAAATTCAGTAGTTGTGCAAGAGCTGAAAGTAGCCATAAAGAGGGTTTTGTTTGGATATGTATGACGCTTCTGTAACCAATACATCGTAGGAAGCTTTTACTGGCGTTCTTTAATATTCACAGAAAACCTTATGGGTAGTTTGTAGCTGTGGCCATCAACAACTGAGTTTTCGGCTAATTGTGACTGTTCGGGGGCCATGGTGCCATTTAGTTCTTGTTTTAAAGTGTTTTAAAGTGTTAATATCACGCAACCGTCAAACAAAGACGACATTATTACATACATATTTACGTAGTAGTCTTATCCGATAGGACCAAAACGTACTTCCCGCGATATGTTTGGATACAAATGAAGGAAAGTAGATTTAGGTTAAGGCGGTAGCAGATTAGTATTTTGGGAATAAAATTCAATACATTTATCAATTACCTTAACAATGTTAGATTTCCATTCTTTTAAAGCGGTATACTCAACATCGCCTCGATTACACCAACGATCGCCGAAAGTGTTCAAAGCCTTCCTGACATCTATTTAAATCAATACAAGATGGAAATCTGTATTTACGACCTTTAGGAACTATATTTCGAATTCGTTTGTCAGATATAAGTTTAAGATATCCCGTTTTGATATGACCAGCGGCAGAATAATAAATTTGGCATTTTGACAGTCTCGTGTACCGGGAGTGTTAATATCATGAATGTCACTATCTGATACAAGTTGATTAAAGTTGAATTTAGTATATCTTATATTTGTTTCAGGTTTCTTATATTTATAAACAAAATAATATTGGATCATTTATAGTTAAAATAAACAGGTAATATAAAAGTTACAGGTTTGTCCCTAAATATACTAGGTAAATCAATAAACTGAATTCCCTTGTTTATAAAAGATACTTTTATAAAATAACGTTAACTTTGTGATTCAGAATCGATTGTTGGGCGAAAAAGATGATGAATAAAGTATCCAGCTAAAAGTGCTGCATAGTAAAATTGATGAGCTTCACCAAGGAATCTATTAGCCTCTTCATCTAATTTCCCTCTGACTGGAACAGGAATATAACTTAAAAATGACATTAAATCGTGAAGACCACGGGTCTTTAATATTTCAGCCAAAATATAAGTGAATTCAATGCTCAGGAATCGCTACAATTAAGTTGAATTAACCTACACCTTCTTACAGAGACACCAAAGGGAAAGAAACATAAAAATGAAATAAATATACCCTTATGGAAACATCAATAGCAGAAAGCCAAAATGACAGTTACTTTCCCACAAAATGGCCAACTGGCTATCCAAAACAAAAATACATAAGCGATAAACATGTTCAAAGACGAACTGTAACAAAAATAAACCGCGACAGAAGAACCGCCTTGGAACGGTCAGTGAAACCTATTTCATAGGGGCGGGTGTGCTTAAATCGATAACTTTAAGAAAGATATTCATTTTCCTTATCGAAAGACATTTCCGTTTAAAATTTCCATGTTCCCTTAAACCATGTGATCTATACTTAACACTACGTTTTCCAAAAAGTTTAAAAACATGATCGATACCCACCGCAGTCCGATTTGTTTCACCTAAGTTTGATTGCTTTTTATGGCCTTCATGTCGCAAGATGAGAAATGGGATCTATCTTAGTCGTCAAAAAGGACTTCGTGTAATCATAAATGATGGGGAAGCGTCATTATCTACCTTGATAATTTATTCATAGCTAATAAGTCTAGTCTATGCGCTACGTACAAGGCCATTTGGATCAGTGGTTAAGGCACTGGACTTCCACCTGAGCGATACAGTGCGAAAACCATCGTTGGCCGGGGTGATTTTCAGCTAAGCCTCATCCTTGTATATCTACGAATAATATTTTTTGTTCTCTATTTTGTTTTTCTTTTTGTTTATTCAAATTTTCTGGTTTATTGAGAATTGATCAACAGTATGTACTTTTATTGGTCCGCGTCTTACAAGATGTGTGCTCTCAGCGATTGCTTCGTGCAGCCGGCTCAAAGCGCGATATGAAATATATGGACAGTACAATTTTATGAGGCTATCAGAGAAGGCCGTCTTGCGCAGGTAAATGTTTAAGTAGCTGTTCTTTTGGCTTTCCACTATTGATGTTTCCATTAGGGTTTGTTGTTTCGTGTTTGTGTTTCTTTCCCTTTGGTGTCTCTGATGGGAGCTGTGGGTTAATTGTATCAATTCCTGATCATTGCCTTCACTTCTATTTTGAAAGCACGATTATTGTCGGGCAATTTAAAATTCTTCGAGACAGGATTAGTTTGAACCTCTAAGAGTTACTCATAGCTCCAGGTAACGATGCACACGGATGAATAAGAGATACTTCCCCGATCTTTTTCATAAAAGGAATAGTGTGTGATCTCATTAAAACCGCCCTTATGAGGCTATTCCTACGCGGGCTATTCCAATGTGTGCATAGAACATACCTTTTCAAGATGATTCAACATCAAAAAACAAAACACGTCCTTTATAAGCCTTAATATATGTATGTCTGGAGCTATGGAAATAGAAGAGCGTAATAGCTCAGTGTGCACTTGCCCCTGATGCTAGAGGTCCCGGTTTCGATCCCCGGAAGCGGTGATAAAATTTCGGTGTTCAGATACTCTCCACTGGCATTATTTGAAAATAAAGTGCACCGTCCTTCGGATCGGGACGTTAACTGGAGACGTTATCCGGGTGACATAGTGCATTTTTTCATAACTTCAAAATGACTACAAAATGATAACAATTTGACTGACTGCATGCATGGTAGTTAACCCAATCACGGTTGGCAACTTTGCTTCCCTCTTTAATTGCACGCCGGTGGGACAGGCCTCAGATTCTATGACGGTTCCAACGTAAATGCTTATTGAGAATTAGAGAGATCTAATTCAAGATAATGTTGGTTGGTGCCTGATGTTCTGTCTCTGGTTGGGCCCATCGGAGTCTAACTGTTGGTTTTCTTTTGCACCAGCATTTCAGTGGTTTCTTGCTGTCGAGTCCTCACCGTTGTCTCAACTCTGTGGTTCTTTGATTATTTGTGTTCACGGAGATGTTGCACTGATGAGTTGAGAGGCCTTCATGCGGACTGAACAAATTATTTGTCTAAATCGCGACGGAAGTAAGGGCGAGGATTGTGGCCACATAAAATCGATTTAAGCCCCCCAGTGGAAATCTTTCCACTGACCGTTCCAAGGCGGTTCTTCTGTGGCTATTTATTCATGTTGTTGTTTGTTGCTTACTGTGTGTATCACTTGTGTCTTTTTATTTTTGATGGCCATATGGCCATTTTGTGGGAAAGTAACTGTCCTTATGGCCTTCCTTTGTTTAGGTTTCCATTATGGTCTGGTCGCTTAATGTTTGTGTTTCTTTCCCTTTGGTGTCTTTGATGGGTGGAGTAAGTTAATTGTATCGATTCCTGATCTTTGTTTTACTTCCACTTTGAAATTTGTTGCTATTTATATTCGAAATATAGATTGAGGGTGCTTGTTAGTACTACCACAATGAGGCTCACTGTGCACTTGCCTCTGATACTAAAGGTCCGGGGTTCGATCCCCGGAAGCGGATATAAAAGTTCGGTGTCCGGACACTCTCCACTGGCATTATTTGAAGAGAAGAATGCAATAAAGTGCACCGTCCTTTGGATCGAGATAACTGGAGACGTTATCCGTGTGACAGTGTGGGACGTTAACTGGAGACGTTATCCGTGAGACATAGTGGAACGTTAACTGCAGGCGTTATCCCTGTTACCCTGTGCAGGGAGAACCATCCCCTGTGCAGGTTAACATTACGAAAACACGCCTATACAAACACATTGACACATTCATCGCCGAAAAAATGAAATTGTGATATTTTTCTTATTTCTGCTCAAAATATAGAATGTGGGTACTCGTTAGAACCGCCTCGATGAGGCGGTTCTAACGAGTACCCACAATCTATAACTTAGAGCAGAAATAAGAAAAATAAGGTTTACCCCTGCAAACTCCAGTTTTACTATATAAACGTGTGGTTCGAGGGGGTCAAAGTTATATAGGCGTGTTTACGTGATGAAAGACCCCTACTGTAATCACATGGTTACTGGTTAGGCTTTCATCCTGCAAATCTGGAGTGTAGGTAATGTACTCATGCCGAATATCCCCGCGAGGGCGTAGGCAGTAATCGAAGATAGATTGATAAATAGATAATACTCTGTGGACAAGATAACGCACGGATAATTAATGTGAAAGAGAAATCATTCTTCGAGTTATTGACTTGTCATTGCATTGTATTACTGTGCGCAAATACAACTTTTTCGCTAAACGCGACACAGTACGCCAACTAAGTTTACTAGTACAAGGATGGCACCATCCTAAATTTTCACATTGCGGTTGCTACTAGTGTGTCTAGTTCATTATGCATACCACTCTTTGAACCTTCGGGTCCTGTTTGTTTCCAGTATACTATGCTTAAGACACAGAAGTAGATATAACCCTTCACCATTTCAGCTAAAACTATCACGAGCTTGGTGTAAAATGGTTACCTACAAGTTTAATATTGTTTGTCTGCATCGGATAGTCACAAAAGAGCATTGTTTCTTGTCGATGGGAAACCACATGTTGATGCAAAAAATACTGTTACGAGTAATTTGATTTGAAAAGAAACGTGTTTATTCCTACAAGTACAGGTAATGTATGACCCTGCACTCAATTATCTATATGCTAATTACATTTAAATATGGTTTCAGGGCGTTACCTCTTCGATCTTAAACAAGTCACGACGTAATAAAGTATAACTGAAACTACAGTTTATACATTTCATTTATGATTGGTGAATTTGGTAGTTTTATTTTCCGCACAAGTGTATAACAAATTCATTTGAAACAACCGAAACCTAAGAATCTAAGCAATATTAACTAAGGTCAAAAATCAATAAATTAAATCATGATGTTTTAATTGTGTCAATTAATAAAATTGCCATTAATCAAGTAATTTCGTATTGGCCCAGTTACAGGTCCGAAGTCTGCGGCATTGACCTGATTATTGATTTTTGACCTTAGTTAATATTGCTTGACCTGGTGTTAATACGGATGACCCCTTATCAATACAGGATAGTCAATTAATAATTTCCTATACAAAGTGTGATATTTTTCTATTTATACTCGAAAGATAGATTGAGGGTGCTCGTAAGTACTACCATAATCAGGCGGTATTCATGAGTATCCACAACCTATGTCTTGGAGCAGAAAAATGCAAAATAATGTTTTACTCTGTAAACCCAAGTTTTCTCTTTATAGAGTGGGGTTTAGAGGGATGTTCGTTTTACGGATTTGATAATTTCGGTCAGCTGCATTAGCCCTCGGCCTTCGACCTCGGGCCAATGCAGCAGACCTCGGACCTGTACCTGGGTCAATACGAAATTACTTTATTTAGTAACATTATAGTAGTTATTTTGAAGATATGAAAAATGCACTATGCCATACGGATGTATTGTCCTGATGTTGAGAATACCGAAATTGTCTTAAGTATTTGGAAAGATAGGCCTGAAGGAGCAGTCTGATCAGGGTCTACACTGTTTGCCATTCTGTCTTCCGCTTTTGCACTCCTTTCTGGATCAGGAAACAAATTTGTTAAAATTTTAGGAGATTTACAGCAAGTCCGCAAGGTGTCCAAATTTTTAGGATTTTTACGTTATAGGAAACTGCAAAAGAACTACAGCTTTGGGACTTTGAACGGAACAAAATCTACAGTAGAGGAAGTCTAAATCTATAAATATTGAACCTTTGCTCTCCCTTTTCAAGAAATAGATATCAAGAACATTATAAAATATTTAGTCTATTCAGAAATAATGTATAGGGTCTTCAAGGACGGTGAGTAAATTCATACTGATCTGCTTTCCCCGACAGTACTAGTATCGTGATAGTATATCTGGCGTAGTATTCAACGTACCGTATATGTAACACTTTTGCACTAGGGTAATGTATACTAATACTAAATATCACAATTTTATGTCTGGACTCTTGAACTTGTGAATTCACTATAATGATCAGTATAAGGCACATGCATAGGACAGTGCATCGAAAAGGAAAACAAATGAGACACGTTAAAAAAATAATATTCACAAAACAAAAATAAACAACCTTTTGTCGACTATAAAGACGTTCTAATTAAGACACATTATAATAAATGTTCAAGGAAAGCATACATTACAAAACCATTAACAACGGATAATAATACAGGTCTCTTTCAAAAAGTGTTTTGTTTTCGCTACTTAAATTTAAAGTAACGCTTTCAATAAAACATATATTTGTTTAAACGAAGTTAGAAAACGATAACTTTTACGAGCCAAGCGATGCAGAAAGAAAAAGCAGACAACATGCATGTTTAGATAAAGTAACAAAAATTATTTACAAACTATTTTAACTTATTGTTTTTACTGAAATAGGTTATAAAAGAAACAAACACTCAGCTCTGTTCTTAAATATCCTTGAGATTATTTTGTCTGATCCTACTAAGTCTTAAATATATAATAATCCACACGTTATTAACACAGAATTTAGAATGGAATATTTCTTATAATAAAAAGCTAACAGGTTGCCTTTGGAAACAAAGAACACATAAAAGAACGAAAATCGGAAACTCGGTTTTATTTAGTCTCTTCATACACGGCGATATAGTTTGCAAAATAGAAGCGGAGGCAATGATCAGGAATCGATACAATTAACCCACATCTCCCATCAGAGACACCAAAGAACGTGCCTCCGTGGCCTAGTGGTTCAGAGCGCTGACTCTTGATCATTAGGTCTCTCACTGCTGTGGTTCGAGCCTCGCTCGGGTCCCATGTGAGACGCCAAGTTCTGCAACGGAACGTCAGGTGGTTTTTCTCCGGGTACTCCGGTTTTCGCCCACCTCTGATTAACGATCGGCTCGATACGAGTGAAATAATCTTGAAAGGGCCGTACACCCCCCCCCCCCCAAAAAAAAAGAGACACCAAAGGGAAAGAAACACAAACATGAAACAAAACACCCCAACGGAAACACCAACAGCGGAAAGCCAAAATGACACTTACTTTCCCACAAAATGGTCAATAGGCCATCCAAAATAAAATAATACAAGCGACACAAACACCCAAAGACAAAATTAACCGCGACAGAAGAACCGCATTGGAACTGTTAGCGGAAACGAATTCCAAGGGGGGGGGGGGCTTAAATCGATTTTACGTGGCCACAATCCTCGCCCTTACTTCCATCGCGATTAGGATAAATAATTTGTTCAGTCCGCATGAAGGCCTCCTAACTCATCATCACACATAAAAATAGGAGTGGAGGCAATGATCAGGAATCGATACAATCAACCCACAGCTCCCATCAGAGACACCAATGGGAAATACACACAAACATGAAACAACAGACCCTAATGGAAACACCAACAGCGGAAAGCCAAAAGGACAGTTACTTTCCCGCATTACGTTACTGCATGCATGGTAGTTAACCCAATCACGGTTGGCAACTTTGCTTCCCTCTTTAATTGCACGCCGGTGGGACAGGCCTCAGATTCTATGACGGTTCCAACGTAAATGCTTATTGAGAATTAGAGAGATCTAATTCAAGATAATGTTGGTTGGTGCCTGATGTTCTGTCTCTGGTTGGGCCCATCGGAGTCTAACTATTGGTTTTCTTTTGCACCAGCATTTCAGTGGTTTCTTGCTGTCGAGTCCTCACCGTTGTCTCAACTCTGTGGTTCTTTGATTATTTGTGTTCACGGAGATGTTGCACTGATGAGTTGAGAGGCCTTCATGCGGACTGAACAAATTATTTGTCTAAATCGCGACGGAAGTAAGGGCGAGGATTGTGGCCACATAAAATCGATTTAAGCCCCCCAGTGGAAATCTTTCCACTGACCGTTCCAAGGCGGTTCTTCTGTGGCTATTTATTCATGTTGTTGTTTGTTGCTTACTGTGTGTATCACTTGTGTCTTTTTATTTTTGATGGCCATATGGCCATTTTGTGGGAAAGTAACTGTCCTTATGGCCTTCCTTTGTTTAGGTTTCCATTATGGTCTGGTCGCTTAATGTTTGTGTTTCTTTCCCTTTGGTGTCTTTGATGGGTGGAGTAAGTTAATTGTATCGATTCCTGATCTTTGTTTTACTTCCACTTTGAAATTTGTTGCTATTTATATTCGAAATATAGATTGAGGGTGCTTGTTAGTACTACCACAATGAGGCTCACTGTGCACTTGCCTCTGATACTAAAGGTCCGGGGTTCGATCCCCGGAAGCGGATATAAAAGTTCGGTGTCCGGACACTCTCCACTGGCATTATTTGAAGAGAAGAATGCAATAAAGTGCACCGTCCTTTGGATCGAGATAACTGGAGACGTTATCCGTGTGACAGTGTGGGACGTTAACTGGAGACGTTATCCGTGAGACATAGTGGAACGTTAACTGCAGGCGTTATCCCTGTTACCCTGTGCAGGGAGAACCATCCCCTGTGCAGGTTAACATTACGAAAACACGCCTATACAAACACATTGACACATTCATCGCCGAAAAAATGAAATTGTGATATTTTTCTTATTTCTGCTCAAAATATAGAATGTGGGTACTCGTTAGAACCGCCTCGATGAGGCGGTTCTAACGAGTACCCACAATCTATAACTTAGAGCAGAAATAAGAAAAATAAGGTTTACCCCTGCAAACTCCAGTTTTACTATATAAACGTGTGGTTCGAGGGGGTCAAAGTTATATAGGCGTGTTTACGTGATGAAAGACCCCTACTGTAATCACATGGTTACTGGTTAGGCTTTCATCCTGCAAATCTGGAGTGTAGGTAATGTACTCATGCCGAATATCCCCGCGAGGGCGTAGGCAGTAATCGAAGATAGATTGATAAATAGATAATACTCTGTGGACAAGATAACGCACGGATAATTAATGTGAAAGAGAAATCATTCTTCGAGTTATTGACTTGTCATTGCATTGTATTACTGTGCGCAAATACAACTTTTTCGCTAAACGCGACACAGTACGCCAACTAAGTTTACTAGTACAAGGATGGCACCATCCTAAATTTTCACATTGCGGTTGCTACTAGTGTGTCTAGTTCATTATGCATACCACTCTTTGAACCTTCGGGTCCTGTTTGTTTCCAGTATACTATGCTTAAGACACAGAAGTAGATATAACCCTTCACCATTTCAGCTAAAACTATCACGAGCTTGGTGTAAAATGGTTACCTACAAGTTTAATATTGTTTGTCTGCATCGGATAGTCACAAAAGAGCATTGTTTCTTGTCGATGGGAAACCACATGTTGATGCAAAAAATACTGTTACGAGTAATTTGATTTGAAAAGAAACGTGTTTATTCCTACAAGTACAGGTAATGTATGACCCTGCACTCAATTATCTATATGCTAATTACATTTAAATATGGTTTCAGGGCGTTACCTCTTCGATCTTAAACAAGTCACGACGTAATAAAGTATAACTGAAACTACAGTTTATACATTTCATTTATGATTGGTGAATTTGGTAGTTTTATTTTCCGCACAAGTGTATAACAAATTCATTTGAAACAACCGAAACCTAAGAATCTAAGCAATATTAACTAAGGTCAAAAATCAATAAATTAAATCATGATGTTTTAATTGTGTCAATTAATAAAATTGCCATTAATCAAGTAATTTCGTATTGGCCCAGTTACAGGTCCGAAGTCTGCGGCATTGACCTGATTATTGATTTTTGACCTTAGTTAATATTGCTTGACCTGGTGTTAATACGGATGACCCCTTATCAATACAGGATAGTCAATTAATAATTTCCTATACAAAGTGTGATATTTTTCTATTTATACTCGAAAGATAGATTGAGGGTGCTCGTAAGTACTACCATAATCAGGCGGTATTCATGAGTATCCACAACCTATGTCTTGGAGCAGAAAAATGCAAAATAATGTTTTACTCTGTAAACCCAAGTTTTCTCTTTATAGAGTGGGGTTTAGAGGGATGTTCGTTTTACGGATTTGATAATTTCGGTCAGCTGCATTAGCCCTCGGCCTTCGACCTCGGGCCAATGCAGCAGACCTCGGACCTGTACCTGGGTCAATACGAAATTACTTTATTTAGTAACATTATAGTAGTTATTTTGAAGATATGAAAAATGCACTATGCCATACGGATGTATTGTCCTGATGTTGAGAATACCGAAATTGTCTTAAGTATTTGGAAAGATACAGTACCATTCAGACGAATCTTTACACCAAGTTAACTAGGAGTTGACTACATTCAGACTACATTTGGACCCTAGAGTTGACTACAAGTTCACTCCCTAGTTAACTATAGTTCACTAGGGAGTTAACATGGAGTTAACTAATCCTTTGTCCTGTCATCAAACTCTTATCTGAGATTTGATTTGCATATAATTTCATAACTGAAAATTAAGATATGCATGGTTTCTACTATCAAATGAGTAATTTATTAAATGTACATCTAATTTGCTATATTAAGACCACATTTTTGGCTGACCAGATGTGGTCTTAATAAAAGATTGTCTTAATAACAGATAAAAAATATCTAAAAATGTTTTGGAGCAAGAATGTGAAACCTTTCAGAAATTTCACAAGATGAAATACAAATCATTTTAAAAAAAAAAAAATCAGTTGATTTATATTTCATGTGCATGTTTTTTATAAAGCGAATTCCTTTTACTTTGCTTTCTTTTTAATACATTTACACATCTAGTTTGTTATCTATCTATTTCTCTATAATAGGTCAAGCATTTTTCCGGTTACTCCAGATTTCGTCCACCTCTAATTAACAATTAAAATAAAACATCTGTATGACATATAGGTTGTGGGTGCTTGTTAGAACTGCCTCAGGAAAACCCACAACATGTCTTGGAGCAGAAATAAAAAACAGTATAACCTCTCTAAAGCCCAGTTTTCTGCATATAAAGTGGAGTTTATGGGGTGTTCACTTGTTAACATAATGAATCGCCTAGAAATAAGTGAAATCATCTTGAGGGGGCCCTAACCTTAAAACAATAGTTGGCATTGATGAATGCCATGAATTAACTCTTAAGATGCCAAGAAATGTTTAAAAAAAATGTTGTCTCTTTATGTTGTCTGCTGCACCTTCTTGCAGGCAAAACAGAGTGGACCCTGATCATACAGCTCCTGGAGGAGCAGTCTGATCTGGGTCCACATTGTTTGCAAAAATGAATGTCAAAGTTAACAGCAGACGACAAAGCAGACGATAATTGTTGTGATTGGCGTCTTATGTGTTAATCCTGTTAAATCAACAGGTAAGTGTACCGTTAAGTGTTTATTGTTAAACTAACATGGGACATGTGCTGCATATTAACATCTTATTAATAAATTGCCTTGAGTAATATTACTCTGGTGTTTTATTACAACGAAGGGCATATTGAATCAGTTTACCCGGTGTATACAGAATCTGATTTACTGTGCTTGAAAACAAAATTCTGATACATTACGATAACACATCAGTGCGTCATAGTACAATCTTTTATATCTTCAAAATGGCTACTTTTCTGGTGAAAATCAGTGATATTTTTTCTTATTTATACTGCGAACATAGGTTGTAGGTACTCGTTTAAACCGGTTCTAATGAGTACCCACAACATATCTCGTGGAACAGAAATAAGAAAAAATAATGTATACCCCCGTAAACCCCAAATTTCTCTATATAAAGTGGAATTTAGGGGTGTTCATTTCAGGTGATGAATTCAGGAGATATAAAACCCACAATACCTACACACTGTAATTAAAGTTCATATCCCATTACAAAAGAAAATGCCTTTATAATTCTGACCCCTCAAACCCCACTTTTAAAACTGGGTTTTACGTTGATAAACCAATTGTTTTCATATTTCTGCTTAAAAACATAGATTGTGGGTACTCGTTACAACCCCCTTAATGAGGCGGTTCTGTCGAGTACCCACAATCTATATTTTGTGCAGAAATAAGACAAATATCTTTTGTTTTATCTGAAAACATTCTTTTTTTTTTTCGTGGGTAAACTTTACAAAGTATTTGAACAGGCGTGTTTTTGTAATGATTCTATATTTTATCATCCATCTTTTCTATATTTCTTTTGAGTTCAGGATTTCTCCACATTGGTTGAAACTGTGTATCTGTTTTCTAGAATATCTAAAATATTTTCAGAGCCAAATTTTCTAATGTAAATAAAGAAGGACTAAGCATGCCCAGGTAAAGTGTCATTTCATCTGAATGTCTGGTAATAGCCCCATAAAATTGGAAGCAGCGTCTCCAAAATGACATAGTGTTGACAGGGACGTTAGATCTCAAGTAAAACAAACAAACAAAAAAAAAAAAAAAAAAAAACACCGTGATCTGATTCTTCACTGTCCACGCATAAGTTTCTACAGTATTAAGTTGTATTAAGTTACATGTATGTGCCCAAGCTTGTGATATTCGATATTACCTTTCTTTAACCCATATATGACAGTGGAATCTTCTACTTTATAAGTTTGGAGTGGTCCATTTCAAAATGACATAAATAGTGTTGACGGGGCATCCGATCTGAGTCTAAACTTTTTACCGCTGTCCCACAAATGGGCGCTTGGCATATATGGGTTAAATGTGGAAATGAGAAATGAAACGCAACAACATTTACTATAAGATGTTTATTGGCCCCTTATATGGGAATAGACAATGTCTGTAGGATCCCTGTCATTTAATTAATATTTACTCTGCTAAACATGAAACAATGTAAATCCAGATCTGGATCTACACTGTCATTCAGTTTGCGAATTTTAAATGAATGCAATATGTGAAGTAATTTGTGTGGACTCTAATCAGTCTGATCAGGTCCCACATTGTTTGCAAAATTGACTTTCAAAGTTACAAGCAGACGACAAAGCAGACACAATTGCTGTGATTGACATCTTATGGGTTAATTATTCAGCAGGATAATGAAAAACTGCATCTGAAATTGTCATTTGTTTATGTTGTCTGCTGCTCTTCTGGTAAACTTTTCAAAACATATTTTCAAACTTTTCAAACATATTTATGCGTATAGTCAATCAGTGTGGACCCTGATCGGACTTCTCCAAGAGGAGCAGTCTGATTAGGTTCCATATTGTTTGAAAAATTGAAAATTTGACTTCTAAAATTACCAGCAGATGGTTCAAAACAGGTTGTGGGTACTCGTTAGAACTGACTCAATGAGGCGGTTCTTTCAAATTCCCACTTCCTTTTTCAGAAGCCGAAATAAAAAAAAAATATATGTGATAATTGCCAGTTTAAAGTTATGAGCAGGTTGTGGATGCTTATTAGAGCTGTCTCAATGAGGCGATTCTAATAAGTTCCCACTTAATAATGTTTGAAGCAGAAATAAAAAAGAACAACTAGTCAACAGCCAATAGCCATGTTAAAGCCATGAACAGGTTATGGGTACTCATTAGAACTGTCTCAATGAGGCGATTCTAACTAGTTCCCGCATTCATTTTTCTTTATTTTTTCGCCCAAAAACATAGATTGTGGGTACGCGTTAGAACCGCCTCACTGACGCGGTTATAACGAGTTCCCACAATGTATGTTTTGGCCAGAAATATAAAAATAAAAATCAGATTTATTATCTGATTTTTTGTCTTTTATTAGGTGGTAAAATGTTCAATATATTTGAATAGGTGTGTTTTCTTAGTGATGTACTGTAATGATAAAAAATATTTTCTATGGCAAACGAAGATTCTAAGTTCATCTGCTTTGCTAGATCTCAATCAAAATGATAATACTCCAGGATATCATATATCACAAACCATTTCTCTTATCACCTACCAATAAATGACCACTTGAACCTCAGGGGATTATGGCTGTTAAGGTGATGGTATTCATCTGATAAAATCAGATAATGACTTCTGATAAGAAGGGTTTAATCATTATAATCCACTTATGGATTACTTATGAATTTTGTTATTGGCCCTTTAACATATTACTACATAGTATATTTTGTTCTTGAAAAAACAAAATAAATAAATAAATAAATGTCAATGTCACATCTACTACTTCCACCACTACTACTAATAGCAATAGTCACATAAAGATTTCTACTCAATTGAGATAAACATAAAAAATAACAAAACATTATTACCACTACTACTACTAATATTAATAATAATAACAATAAATAAACCTGTGAATATTACTGCTACTACTACTATTACTTATAATAATAATAATAATAATAATAATAATAATAATAATAATAACAACAATAACAATAACTAATAACAATAGTAACATAAATATTTCTACTTCATTGAAATAAATAATGAAATAAAAACTACTACAATTACGAATTACAGCCAAGCATGCTAGAGGTTTAAAATTAGACAGTGCAGTACCAGACTGAAATGTTTATCCTAGTAAAGGTATACGCATCTGTTCATTTTGTACCAGAAACCCCAAAACGGGCAGTTGGCAAACAGTGCAGGCCCAGATCAGACGCCACAGAAAGGGGCGTCTGTTCAGGGTCTACACTGTTTTCAAAAAGTTAAGCCATTTTGCGAATGGAGTTTGAAGGGGCACAACCTGTCACCCTTGAACTTTGAGGTGGACTCGGGCTATATGTAGGGAGAAAGATTCATTTGGTACGAACCTTTTTTGTACCAAATGGAATCTTCCTCCTTATATGTACCAGGGCTCCATTTCAAGGTTTAAGGGTGTCGGGGTGTGTTTTCATCAAGGTATATTTGGGGAATGACTGAACTTTTAGCAAACAGTGGAGGCCCTGATCAGACGCCCCATTCTGCGGCGTCTGATCTGGGCCTGCACTGTTTGCAAAAGTGAAATTTTCATGAATGAATATTCAGTTGCCATATGCTTAGGCAATTAGTGAGGCTTATCAGTGTGAACCTGAGATGTATTGAAGTTCATTTTAACAAATGAAAATAAACAGAGCTGTTGTTCTGGAGAGGCTAAAATGTCCATACCTGGATTTTCGGGGCACTTAAATCCAGGAGTATAACCTGAAATTCATTAACCCTTATCCCGCTGAACATGACAAATCCTAACTTTGCAAACAGCATAGATCCTGATCAGATGGTTAATGATTGTTTGATTTGAGGTTTAACGTCCCCGTCAACACTGTAAAGGTCATTTTGGAGACGTTGCTTCCAATTTTGTGGGACTTTTACCCGACATTGAGATGAAATGACATCTCAAGCCCTGACGCCCAATGAAACCAATAGGGTTTATTAGCATGGACGGTCCGCCTCGCACCACAGTTCCTGTACAGGCTTAGATCCTCTAAGCAGTTTACCAGTACTAGTGTGCGGGCCGGATTCAGCTCTGCGTGGAAACATCATGCAGCCCATATATTTCTTCAAGCCCCTATGGGCGGGGGCTGTTTCATCTGGTCAGGATCTACACTGTTTTTCATCCAATTTGTGAATTGAATGAATACATAACCTTTAACGATTTGAATGGTTGATATCCAGAAATGGGTATGGTAAAATTAATTTATTCAGCGGGATAAGGGCTAACAATGATCATTTTGAAATTATGGGATATAACCTGTCATTCTTCATTTTTTTTTTGCCATGCCATTTGCATCAGCATGATGAAAATAAATAAATAAATAAAAAAAACAAACAAAAAAAAACAGATAACAAATTAAGTAACATATTCATTCACCTGTTCTAATCCATATATGTACTACTGTATAACTGTTAAGACTTCTAGTCAACTAGAAGTTAACTAAAGTTAACTCCCTAGTTAACAAAAGCGGGAAATGGAGCTGACTAGGAGTTAACTCCATGTCTGAATGTAGTTGACTTGGAGTCAACTAGGGTGTCAAGAATCGTCTGAATGGTACTGTAGGCCTGAAGGAGCAGTCTGATCAGGGTCTACACTGTTTGCCATTCTGTCTTCCGCTTTTGCACTCCTTTCTGGATCAGGAAACAAATTTGTTAAAATTTTAGGAGATTTACAGCAAGTCCGCAAGGTGTCCAAATTTTTAGGATTTTTACGGTATAGGAAACTGCAAAAGAACTACAGCTTTGGGACTTTGAACGGAACAAAATCTACAGTAGAGGAAGTCTAAATCTATAAATATTGAACCTTTGCTCTCCTTTTTCAAGAAATAGATATCAAGAACATTATAAAATATTTAGTCTATTCAGAAATAATGTATAGGGTCTTCAAGGACGGTGAGTAAATTCATACTGATCTGCTTTCCCCGACAGTACTAGTATCGTGATAGTATATCTGGCGTAGTATTCAACGTACCGTATATGTAACACTTTTGCACTAGGGTAATGTATACTAATACTAAATATCACAATTTTATGTCTGGACTCTTGAACTTGTGAATTCACTATAATGATCAGTATAAGGCACATGCATAGGACAGTGCATCGAAAAGGAAAACAAATGAGACACGTTAAAAAAATAATATTCACAAAACAAAAATAAACAACCTTTTGTCGACTATAAAGACGTTCTAATTAAGACACATTATAATAAATGTTCAAGGAAAGCATACATTACAAAACCATTAACAACGGATAATAATACAGGTCTCTTTCAAAAAGTGTTTTGTTTTCGCTACTTAAATTTAAAGTAACGCTTTCAATAAAACATATATTTGTTTAAACGAAGTTAGAAAACGATAACTTTTACGAGCCAAGCGATGCAGAAAGAAAAAGCAGACAACATGCATGTTTAGATAAAGTAACAAAAAATATTTACAAACTATTTTAACTTATTGTTTTTACTGAAATAGGTTATAAAAGAAACAAACACTCAGCTCTGTTCTTAAATATCCTTGAGATTATTTTGTCTGATCCTACTAAGTCTTAAATATATAATAATCCACACGTTATTAACACAGAATTTAGAATGGAATATTTCTTATAATAAAAAGCTAACAGGTTGCCTTTGGAAACAAAGAACACATAAAAGAACGAAAATCGGAAACTCGGTTTTATTTAGTCTCTTCATACACGGCGATATAGTTTGCAAAATAGAAGCGGAGGCAATGATCAGGAATCGATACAATTAACCCACATCTCCCATCAGAGACACCAAAGAACGTGCCTCCGTGGCCTAGTGGTTCAGAGCGCTGACTCTTGATCATTAGGTCTCTCACTGCTGTGGTTCGAGCCTCGCTCGGGTCCCATGTGAGACGCCAAGTTCTGCAACGGAACGTCAGGTGGTTTTTCTCCGGGTACTCCGGTTTTCGCCCACCTCTGATTAACGATCGGCTCGATACGAGTGAAATAATCTTGAAAGGGCCGTACACCCCCCCCCCAAAAAAAAAGAGACACCAAAGGGAAAGAAACACAAACATGAAACAAAACACCCCAACGGAAACACCAACAGCGGAAAGCCAAAATGACACTTACTTTCCCACAAAATGGTCAATAGGCCATCCAAAATAAAATAATAATACAAGCGACACAAACACCCAAAGACAAAATTAACCGCGACAGAAGAACCGCATTGGAACTGTTAGCGGAAACGAATTCCAAGGGGGGGGGGGGGGGCTTAAATCGATTTTACGTGGCCACAATCCTCGCCCTTACTTCCATCGCGATTAAGATAAATAATTTGTTCAGTCCGCATGAAGGCCTCCTAACTCATCATCACACATAAAAATAGGAGTGGAGGCAATGATCAGGAATCGATACAATCAACCCACAGCTCCCATCAGAGACACCAATGGGAAATACACACAAACATGAAACAACAGACCCTAATGGAAACACCAACAGCGGAAAGCCAAAAGGACAGTTACTTTCCCACAAAATGGCCAATAGGCTATCCAAAATAAAATAACATAAGCGACACAAACACCCAAAAACAAGCCATAACAAAAATTAACCGCGACAGAAGAACCGCCTTGGAACGGTCCGCGGAAACGAATTCTACTGGGGGCGTGGGGGGGGGGGGGGCTTAAATCGATTTTACGTGGCCACATTCCTCGCCCTTACTTCCGTCGCGATTTAGACAAATAATTTGTTCAGTCCGCACGAAGGCCTCCTAACTCATCAGTGCAACATCTCCGTGAACACAAATAATCAAACAACCACAGAGGTGAGACAACGATGAGGACTCGACAGCAAGAAACCACTGAAATGCTGGAGCAAAAGAAAACCAACAGTTAGACTCCGATGGGCCCGACCAGAGACAGAGCATCAGGCACCAACCAAAAACCCAGTTGGGTGAATGTGAGAATTTAAAACAGCTTATACATAACAATAACCCTTATTTATTTATTGAAGTCTGTACCAAGTTTGGCTGTGAGAATGCACTCCTGAAAATGATGTTAATGAAGTTAAGTATTTATGAAACTTGGACCTCTGGCATCAGAGACCATTGCCCATTGCACTTATCACTGACCTAATATGCTCCACATTGGGTGATACACACATACGTCGAAAACTCAAAATTTAAACGATTTCCAAAATATACCGAAGATTCGGATCCAACAGTCCGACATCCGGGAAAGGATAAATAGTTAATATTCAGTATACGAAGAAGTGAATCATATATCAATTAATGGAATGTACGAGGGGTGTTCTCGAAGTTCGCGGAAGTAGTCTGTACCCTGTATGAATACGATGTAATGCGACATTCGATTTCATTTTCAACGGTAGCTGAATGCTACGATATCTTGCCTGTATATTGAAAAGTTTATTTTAAGCAATCTCTTAAAAATATCACGAACTACTGACCGGAGCACGCCAAAGTGAAAAACGACGTCAAAATCACGTGGCTACGTCAAACTTTGGTTCGCGGTTCACTTTTTCGACATAGTCGCCATGCGTGGCCACACATTTCCTGTGCCTATAAACACACTTTTGATGAATGCCATCATACCAGTCACTGCTGTAATTTGATAAGATTTTCTGAGTCTCAGTCTTTAAGTCCAATGAGGTGTCAAAATGTTTTCCGCGTAACTTTGGCAGTGTTAGATACCAAAGCCACAGAAAGCCTCCCCGCTCTTCCGTCGTCGTCTACCGAATTTCGTCCATTCCTAAAGCGTTCATGCCACATATACACAAAGGTCTTTCCACAGGAAGGCAGCGTGCTCGAATCCTTAATCATGTTTTACGTTTCGGCCGGCGCCTTTCCAAGACCCACACAAAACTTCACCACACTCCGCAATTCTGTATCACCTGTCGACGTCATTTCCTAAGTTTTCGATTTTCCAGATAATAGTAATAACATCATATTTTGGGAAAATGACGTCGAGACGTCATGTTATCACCATGTAGATTTACGCCAATTTTGATGGCGTCATAATGATAAAGCTTATTTATATCTACCGCTGCGTATTTACCATTATTTATTTATTTTGGCATGCTCCGCCCTCGCAGCCCGTCGTTGCCATTGATACATACGATCCAAATATTATTTGGAGAAATAATATTTTCACGTTGCAGCAGAATTAGAAATAGATCGGATTCTCCTATCAGAGACTTTAAGCCTAAAACCTTTATAATAAATGAATAACAGCCACATTCCGAGAACTTCGAGAACAACCCTCGTATACCGTTTTGGAAACGTTTAATGACATATAATGACGTTTATTCGGTCCACAGATTTTGTTATTCATTTTTTATTGTTTCAAGTCATTTCTTTACAAAGTAAGTCTTAAAGAAACGTGAATGAACGCTTTTCTGACCTCGCAATAGTCTGTGCCGAGAGAGAAAAAATGGAACGACATTCAACATGTTAGACATGTTTAAATTTTGAATACAGATTGACTTAAAATAATCATCACGAAAAAACGGCTATATAATTTTGACCCCCTTTAACCCCACTGTTATATAGTAAAACTGGGGTTTCCAGGGGTTGACCTTTTTTCTTAGTTCTGCTCTAAAATATAGATTGTGGGTACTCATTAGAACCGCCTCAATGAGGCGATTCTAACGCGTACCAAATCTATATTTAGAGCAGCAATTAGAAAAACATCACACTTTTTCACCTTTTTTCATTTTTTTTTCGGCGGTTAAGATTACTCACTATTTGTAGAGGCGTGTTTTCGTACTGTTACTCTTGCAATATCAAAGTATGAGATATATCCAGACTTGTGAGATATATCCAGACCCGTTCTAAGGCAGTTCTTCTGTCGCGGTTTATTTTTGTTATGTTTGTCTTTGAGTGTGTGTATCGCTTATAAAGGTATTACTTTGTTTTGGATAGCCAAGTGGCCATTTTGTGGGAAAGTAACTGTCATTTTGGCTTTCCGCTATTGCTGTTTCAATTTGGTTCTAGTTGTTTCATGTTTGTGCTTCCTTCCCTTTGGTGTCTCTGATGGGAACTGTGGGTCAATTGTATCGATTCCTGATCATTGCTTTCACTTCTTTTTGACATGTATACTCCATATGTTACACTTCTGTAGTGTATTCCTTCCTTCCAAAGGAAAACCCTTTTATGCGGGAATATGTGGCGGCCGTAAAATTTCTCCCTACCCTTCATCATTTTGTAGTTTATATTTTCTTGTCCTTTGGAATCATTGCTTCCATTCTGGAATTTTGAAAATATTTGCGGGTCACTGATGAAGCCTAATTGGTCGAAACTAGCTAGATTGGCACAGAAAAACATGTACACTCCATATTTTCCAGTTCTTTAGTGTATTCCTTGCTTCCAAAGGATAACCCCTTTATAGAACACATTTGAGATAGTAAGCTGGTCGCTTGTTGCAGGAAGGTTGATAATTTGGTACAAATAATGCTTACATTTCTAAGTACAATACCAATTTCTGCACTACGTATTCTGGACACCGAGTCGAATAAATTCTACGATAGTTCTAATCAGTTATATAATGCTGCTCTTTTACCTAGAGGTTATACTCAGCATACACTTCGTCCTTTCAACGATTCTAAAGATAATTACAAACGTCATTATATAGAAATATCTTTCATAAATAATGGTTTGGAATTTATAGATTTGCCTGTTATCTTTTGGGACAGTTCCGTGATTTCATTCATTCCTGCTTATTTTCTTCAAAATACAGGAGCACCCATAATTTGCAATTACGATAAAAGACCCGTGCGACATAGTGGATTCTTCATATCTCTAGAATGGCATTTTTTCTGGTGAAAATTCGTGATTTTTGTCTTATTTATACTTCAAACATTGGTTGCCGGTGGTCGTTAGAATCGCCTCATTGAGACAGTTTTAACGAATACCAACAACCTATGTCTTTGAGCAGAAATCAGTAAAATAATTTTAACCCTCGTGAACCCCAGTTTTCTCTATATAAAATGGGGTTGGGGGTATCATTATTTCACGGACTTGTTCACGTGATGGCTATGAATAGAATTAACCTGTTAGATTTCATTAAACCTGTTTCAGATCTTGATATTGATACTAACACTCCTGATACCTGAGTTTGGATAAACTTAGTGTATTGCTATTCTGCTGCTGATAATATAATTACTGTAAATTAAAAAACTTATTCCTGATCCTAGAATACGAAATATAATTTCTAAAGTACCTAAATATCAAATTCCGTTCAAAAGTGATTTCAATAAGTGTAGAGAAGATACCGCTGCTGCCTTAATGAATTTGGTAATCAATGGTGAAAACGAAAGTATGTTGAGCATAAAGCCCCTAAAGATTGGAAACTTAGCATTCTAAACTAGTGAACAAACGCATTTCTTCAATATAACACGTCTTTACGTCACCTTAAACTAAGTATTCAAGAATTTCATAAGAAGTTTGTTTTGGCTCCAGAAGGCAAGGCCGTTGACAGTGTCGTTGCTTGACGCCCCCCCCCCCCCCCCCCCCCCCCCTATGTTAACACTCATCAGCAACAGCTTGTTGGTCATAATGTCTATGAACTGCGGCATTTGGTTAAAGAGAGGGCTGTTGTTGATGACCACATTTGGCATACAGCCACCAAGTTTGCTGTATGTGTTACAGAAGGCCAAGACAAGCTTCCTATCGTTTACCTAAACTTCATAAAAGAACATACAAAACACGGTTTATTGCAAATTCAAGCTCTTGTTCCACCACTGAGCTTTCCAAATGGTTAACTTCATGTTTGACTGCCATAAAAAACGTGATTAAATATTGCAACAAAGTCTTTGAAAGATTAGGAAGACATCTGTTTTAGTCAATAAAACTTGTAATGAAGTTTAAAATAATGTAAAATCCAGACGTTTTCGTGCTTAAATATGTTCTAGAGAGGGTTATCCTTTGGAAGCAAGGAATACACCACAGAACTGGAAAGTATGGAGTGTACATGTTTTCTGGGCCAGACTAGCTAGTTTCGGACATTTAGGCCTCATCAGTGACCCTCAAATATTAAAGTCTGTCTACTTATGGTTTTTCCGCCCTTTACATTACACTTTCTCATAATCTTATAAAAGAACAACTTACGTAATGATTTGATTGAATGGACATTCCATAGGGAAGATTCCATCTATCTTGCATGTAATGTAAGAATTTTTTGACCTCTTCTAAAGAGCATAAAAATTATACTTTATGGTCATGTCAGAAAATGTGTGCTTGACAATACTTGCAGGAGATGTGGTACTAAGTTATTTCAAAGAGACTTCATGAAGTCCCTTTCCGTTACAAACCAATCTGAAATTAGTGAAGCTTTTAGCTCGGCTCCCAGATATTTGGATGACTTATTAAAATTGACAATACTTATTTCGATGGCTTGATCAGTCACCTTTTACCCCCCCCCCCCCCCCCCCTCTCTCTCCCCATACATAAATTCAGTTATACATGTATAAAACTAGTTCATCTGATACCATGGTCCCGTTCTATCTATTGTAGATTGGGTTTGTTTCTTATAAAATTTATGATAAACGCGATAAAAATATTGATTCAGAGATTGTAATTTTTTCCTTTCTTGGACGGTGATGTTCCTCATGCGATATCCTATGGCGTTTATATTTAGCAATTAGTCGACATGTAACTTATTCCTACAAATTCACAGACTGGGTGACAAATAATGAAGATCCTGATCAGATGGTAATTGTTTGCAGACTTAAGGTAACGGTTGTCAATTCAAATCAAATGAAAATATACAGAAAACTGGGGTTTACAGGGGTATATATTATTTTTGATTTTTTCTGCTCCTAGACATAGTGTGTGTGTACGAGGGTAGGCTGAATGAGCCTGATCAAGGTCCAATGGTTTTTCCATGCTGAAAGTGCCTTATTTTTCAACATAGTCTCCCTTCCTGTCCACAAACTTCCTCCAGCGATGCTGGAGTCCTTGGATCCCAGTGGTATAGAAGGTCTCATCTCATCTTGGTCCCTAAAAAACTCCTCCACAGCAGCTATCACCTCCTCGTTTGACCGATAATGGTGCCCAGCCAAGTGCTTTTTCATGTTTGGAAACAGGAAATAATCTGATGGAGCTAGATCAGGTGAATACCGAGGGTGATCGACAAGTGTGAAGCCACAGTCATGCACAGTAGCCATTGCGACAACCGATTTATGAGCAGGTACATTGTCCTGATGGAACAAGACCCCTTTTGTCAATTTTCCGGGTCGTTTAGCCTTAATTGCTTTTCACAATTGTTTTAGCAGATCTGCAAAATACTCCCCATTAATTGTTCAGCCCTTTTGAAGGTAATCTATGAATATTATACCATTGGCATCCCAGAACACTGATGCCATCACCTTCCCTGCAGAGGAGATGACCTTTGCCTTCTTTGGAGGGGGTGAGCCAGGGTGCTTCCATTGCATGGATTGTCTTTTGGTCTGTGGCTCAAAGTGATGAACCTAACACTCATCCTGAGTGACAAAACGGTCACGAAAACCATCTTGGTCTGCTTCAAAAATAGCCAAATTGGCTTGTGACAGGTTCAGTCTGGTCAACTTTTGGTCAGGCATCAAAAGCCATGGCACCCATCTGGCTGAAACCTTGGACATTCCTAACTCACTGTGTAGAATGTTCTCTACTCGTTCATGGGAGATGCCAACTGTGTTAGCTAACTGATTCACAGTTAAACGCCTGCTATCCATCATGGCCCTGTGCACTTGGCTGATGGTTTCCTCAGTTGTTGCCGTTGTGGGTCGTCCACACAAGTCATCATCTTCAAGGCTGTCCTTGCCCATCTTAAAATTTGCTGCCCACCTTTTCACGGTTGCATACGAAGGAGCATCATCCCCTTATACAGCAACCACATCGGCATGAATGTCCTTAGGAGCTAACCCCTTTTTATGGAGGTACTTGATGACACCACGATACCAGATTTTGTCCATTTTCTCAACGTGCTAGTATCAATTTTCAAAGTCTAGAATTTCTACGTTATTGCAGGTAAACTTGAACTAATTTGAGTCAAATCAAGTAATAAAGGTTTGGATTTAATGAATACAAAATTTCATGGCTGGTCCATGCCTGCTTCTTGGTCAGGCTCAGAACTTTTCAGCCTACTATCGTACTCATAAGAACCGCCCCATTGGACCGATCTAACGAGCACCCACAACCTCTGTTTGAAGTATAAATAAGAAACATATCACAAAGTTTTCATCGGAAAAAGCAGTTATTTTGAGACATGAAAGTATGCACTATGCAACACTGGTGTGTTCGGCCGCCGCCCATCGGGGCTTGAAGAAATAGATTTGGCTGCATGGTGCTTCCACGCACAGCTAAAACTGACTACACATGAGTTCTGGTTAACCGCTTAGAAGGACTACGTCTACCCAAGCAAAGTGATGTGAGTCAGACCGTCCCGTGCACATAAGCTTTTTGGTTTCATTGAGCGGCAGGGCTTGGGATTTGTTTTCATCTCAATGTTGGATGTCGGGTAAAAGTCCCACGAAAGTGGAAGCAACGTCCCAAAAAATAACCTAAATAGTGTTGACGTGGAGGTAAACTTCAATTCAAATCAAATTAAAATACACAGAAAACTGGGGTTTTCAGGGGTATACATTATTTGCTTTTTTCTGCTCATAGACATAGGTTGTTGGTACTCGTTAGAACCGCCTCATTGAGGCTTCTCTAACGAGCACTCACAACCTATATTTAAAGTATAAATAAGAAATATGAAATATCACACGATTAACATCGCAAAAGTAGACATTTGGAGACATGAAATAATGCAGTACAGTGATTTGTTTGTTTGATTTGTGGTTTAATGTCCCCGTTAACACTGTATAGGTCATTTTGAAGACGTTGCTTCCAATTTTGTGGGACTTTTACCCGACATTGAGATGAAATGACATCTCAAGCCCTGTCGCCCAATGAAACCAATTGGGTTTATAAGCATGGAAGGTCCGACTCGCACTGCTTTGCCTGGACAGGCTTAGATCCTCTAGGCGGTTTACCAGTACACGTTTGCGGTCATTTTCAGCTCTGCGTGGAAGCATCGTGCAGCCCATTTCGTTCTTCAAACCCCAATGGGCGGGGGCCGACAGTACAGTGAAATTCCGCTATTAAAACCACATAAAACTAATACTGATTCTAATTATTAGAAGCATTTTCCTGCATACTATGTCCTCTAGTCAGGGACCACCTTTGGGACTGTTCAAAAGTGGTCTTAAAGACCACTTTTGAACAGTCCCAAAGGTGGTCTTAATTTAGAAATTTTACTGTATGTTATCATAATACTCTTGGGACTGTTCCTAGGTATCTGTGTCTATACAGTCGAACTTCGATAGCTCGAACCCCTTTGGGACCATGAAAAATTATTCGAGACTGCCAAGAGGCATAATGAGATACTTTCGAACATCTTTCGATGTTATATAATGAAAATGTTTGCTGTGTGTATTCATTAGAATCGCCTCACCGAGGCGATTCTAATGAGTACAAACAGCATACATTTGTAACATAAAAGACTAAAATCTCCTTAATCATCCCCCCCACCATTTCTTATCTTGAGGATTTCCCTAGGAACTCAAGTACGAGTTCGACACAACCATGGTAAACGAGCCATCGGTGTTCGAGCCATCGAAGTTCTACTGTATTTTGTCTTAGACCGGTGCATTTGCCAGTTTTAAGCTTTTTTTATTTCATCTTATTCACGTGACCTATCAAGTTTCATGAAGGACAGTTACTTTGCAAATATAGAAGATGACTGTAATCATAAAAAAGTAAATTTGACGTTTATTATGATGAAACGTAAACTGTGTAATTTATTGCTCTTTCTAGACTAGAACATCATAAATTATATGTAGTTTGACAAAGTGTTGAAATTATAATAAATGCACTGAAGACTAATACTTTGTTTATCATTCTTTAAGGCGATGTAATCGGAAGTTCTTGTGAAATATCCGCC
Organism: Lucinisca nassula; assembly: GCA_963580285.1. NCBI lineage: Eukaryota > Metazoa > Mollusca > Bivalvia > Lucinida > Lucinidae > Lucinisca > Lucinisca nassula. The sequence continues at coordinate 43,641,701 of OY757025.1, read as the reverse complement.
CTTCCACCTACGACATTTTTAACATAGAAGTGCATTGAAGGCAATGACCGGGAATCGACACAATTTACCATCACCTCCCATCAGATACTTCAAAGGAAAAGAAATAAAAAAAAACATGAAATAACTAGACCCTAATGGAAACATCAATAGCCGAAAACCAAAAGGAGAGTTATTTTCCCCCAAAATGGCCAAAATGGTTATCGAAAACAAAAACAAATGAAAAATATAAGCGATATACACCCAAAGACATACCATAACCAAAACCAGTGCTTCAGCTGAAGTGAACGACCCGCCGGATGCTTTTAGCTTTATGAGTGTTACCATATATGGGTATGGCGGCCATTTTGGTCATGTGACATGGACCTAAAACGGTTCCCCCAATAAATGCACTTTATCGTAAGGAGCAAAAATATATCTTATACTTTAGTACTGTATTCTGAATCGTTTGCAGGATAAAATGCATTCCCACTTTTCCAATACAAAAGCATATGTATCAAAGTTTGACCTAGGCACAAAGAAGGTCAAGGTCAACCCAGGGTCACCATTTTAGCAATTTATGATGGGCCTAAGTCCCAGATGCTATTTATCAAGTTTCGTGGAAATCTGCCCAGTTGTTCTGGAGAAGACTATTTTTGAAGGGTTTTTACCATATATGGCATGGCGGCCATTTTAGTAATGTGACCTGGACCCCATGAGCAAATTTTGATTTCCCGCATCCCATTGAGGCTCCATATGAAATTTGACTTCAATCGGCCCAACGGTTTCCGAGGAGAAGCAGTTCGAAAATTTTCACATTTTTCGCCTCGGCGAGGCTATACTAAATGGAATGTAATATTTTGCAAATTCATTGGTAAGATCTCACTGGTATCTATCAGTATGCCAAAAATTGTTTAAATATTCCAAGCGTTAAAGTCACTATCACCAATTTTCACAAACGGGTTACGGACGGACAGACAGACAGCCCATATATGGCTTGGCGGCCATTTTGGTCATGTGACCTGGACCCCATGAGCAAATTTTGATTTCCCCCATCCCATAGAGGCTTCATATGAAATTTGATTTCAATCGGCCCAACGGTTTCCGAGGAGAAGCAGTTCGAAAATTTTCACATTTTTCGCCTCGTTGAGGCTATACTAAATGGAAGTTCATTGGTTAGATCTCATTGATATCTATCAGTATGCCAAAAAATGTTTAAATATTCCAAGCGGTTAAGTCACTATCACCAATTTTCACAAACGGGTTACGGAAGGACTCAAAGAAGGTCAATCAACCCAGGGTCACCATTTTAGCAATTTATGATGGGCCTACGTCCCAGATGCTATTTATCAAATTTCGTGGAAATCTGCCCGGTGGTTCTGGAGAAGACTATTTTTGGAGGGTTTTTACCATATATGGCATGGCGGCCATGTTGGTCATGTAACCTGGACCCCATGAGCAAATATTGATTTCCCTATCCCATAGAGGCTCCATATGAAATATGACTTCAATCGGCCCAACGGTTTCCGAGGAGAAGCAGTTCGAAAATTTTCACATTTTTCGCCTCAGCGAGGCTATACTAAATGGAATGTAATATTTCGCAAGTTCATTGGTTAGATCCCATTGATATCTATCAATATCCCAAAAATTGTTTAAATATTCCAAGCGGTTAAGTCACCAATTTTCACAAAGTGGTTACGGACGGACAGACAGACAGACCATATATGGCTTGGCGGCCATTTTGGTCATGTGACCTGGACCCATGAGCAAATTTTGATTTCCCCCATCCCATAGAGGCTCCATATGAAATTTGACTTCAATCGGCCCAACGGTTTCCGAGGAGAAGCAGTTCGAAAATTTTCACATTTTTCGCCTCGGCGAGGCTATACTAAATGAAATGTAATATTTCGCTTTTATTGGTTAGATCTCATTGATATCTATCAGTATGCCAAAAATTGTTTAAATATTCCAAGCGGTTAAGTCACTATCACCAATTTTCACAAACGGGTTACGGACGGACAGACAGACAGACCATATATGGCTTGGCGGCCATTTTGGTCATGTGACCTGGACCCCATGAGCAAATTTTGGTTTCCCCCATCCCATAGAGGCTCCATATGAAATTTGACTTCAATCGGCCCAACGGTTTCCGAGGAGAAGCAGTTCGAAAATTTTCACATTTTTCGCCTCGGCGAGGCTATACTAAATGGAATGTAATATTTCGCAAGTTCATTGGTTAGATCTCATTGATATCTATCAGTATGCAAAAAATTGTTTAAATATTCCAAGCGGTTAAGTCACTATCACCAATTTTCACAAACGTGTTACGGACGGACAGACTGACAGACTGACAGAATGACAGAATGACCGATTGACCGAATGACCGAATGACACGGTGATTTTAGGGCACTCTTAGAAATCAACTGACTTCAGGCGGTTGCTTTTTCTGCGGGTCGTGCAATAAACCGTGACAGAAGAACCGCATCGGAACAACCAGCGAAACGAATTCCACTGGGGGTGGCTTAAATCGATTTTAAGTGGCCACAATCCTCGCCCTTACTTCCGTCGCGATTTAGACAAGTACTTTGTTCAGCCCGTATGCAGGCCTCCTCACTCATCAGTGCAACATCTGCGAGAACACACAAAAAAACAAACATGTAAGCCCATAATTCAAACTGAAGACCTTGTACAATCACAATTTTCAGTTATGTGTTTTATTCCGTGCTTCAAAGGATTGCCGTTTTGAAGAACAATTAGTTGCAGTTTGCGTTGCAGACATCTTAACTACATGTATGAAGATTCATTTTGTTCTATTGTTATACGATTTTATTTGGCAGCATAAAGTGCAGGCTTAAAGCATATCTATCACATTGATTTTTAACTATCGAGACGCTGCACTACTCTATAGCAATAGTTTCCCTCAAATTATAATGATAGTGTGTTTTTAATCCTACAGATTTTTGTTTTAAAAGACACTTTTTTCATTCTAGTGAGGAAAGCTTGTCATAATAGTCCCCAATAATCAGTTCTTCGGAGCATAGTGCACAACAAATAGTCTGCCTTGAAAGAAGGGACTACAACGCAGGTAACCTCCGCCCATCGGGGCTTGAAGAAATGAAATGGACTGCGCGATGCTTTCACGCTGTGCTGAAACCAGTCGTACATGAGTACTGGTAAACCGCTCAGAGCTCTAAGCCTGCTCAGGCATAGTGGTGCAAGTCCATGCATATTAACCATTTTGGTTTGTTTGGGCGGCAGGAATTGAGATGTCATATGAACTCAGTGTCGGGTAAAAGTCCCACAAAATTGTAAGCAACATGGATTAATGCATGCAAGCTTGTGTTTTCGTGCATGTGTGTATGTGCATGCATCCGTGAGTGTGCGTGCATGTATGCATGTGTACATTTATGGTTGAGTGTATGTTTTGCATGCATGCATACATGCGTAAGTCTGTATGCATGCATGAGTGTGTGTGTGTGAGTGTGCACGCATGCATGCGTGTTTGCGTAAGTGCTTGTATGTATGTATGTATGTATGTATGTATGTATGTATGTATGTATGTATGTATGTATGTATGTATGTATGTAAATGCAGGACAAGTGCAATATGCGGGCATAATAACTGTTTATGTGCGTTTATGAAGAAAAAAAGAGAAGAAGAAAACAAAATCCAGTCCTCCACCGAGGTTTGAACTCACGACCCTCAGATTAACTGTCCATAATCTGATTCATAGTCCAGCTCTCTATGCACTACACAGGCATACGGCTCAAAAGATCTGCTTTTCACAATGTACTAGGTTAACACTGTACAAATACCCAAAGTGACAAAATGCCATGACTGATGAAGTGTTTTTCGGAATTTAGTCAAAAGTTAATCAGGCCATCTACTCATCACCACCAATCTATTCACCAACCTTCAAAACTCAAGCTCTTCCAGTTTTTGGGATATTTTGCTGAAAATACTTTATCAGAAAAAAATTCAAAAGGCAATAACTCTTGAACAATCCGGATGAGAAAAATATACGCATCTCCTAATTTTCCATGAGGAATCCGTATATGAAATTTCAAAACCCTATGATATACGGTTCTAAAATTATGCTATGCTTCACAAAGTATATAGAGGTACAATGTAAAAATACACAAAAGGACAAAGGGCCATAACGCATTAAGTATTTTTCAGAATATAGTCAAAAGTTAATCAGGTCATCTACTCATCCCCTCCAATTTATTCACCAACTTTCAAGGCTCTAGCTCTTACAGTTTTTAAGATATTTTGCTGACACCATTTTATTTAAAACAAATCAAAGGGCAATAATTCTTGAAAGGGGCATAAACCGGATTAGAAAAAATACGCGTCCCGTGATTTTCCATGAGGAACCCATATATGAAATTTCAAAACCCTAGCATACACGGTTCTAAAGTTATACTATGCATCACAAAGCATATAGAGGTACAACGTAAAAATACCCACTGAAAGTGACAAAGGGCCATAACTCATTAAGTATGTGTTTCGGAATTTAGTCAAAAGTTAATAAGGTCATCTACTCATCACGACCTATTTATTCCCCAACTTTCAAGACTCTAGCTCTTACAGTTTTCAAGATCTTTTGCTGACAAGATTTTATAAAAATAAATCAAAGGAAAATAAGTCTTGAAAGGGGCCCAATCCGGATGAGAAAAAAATGCGTCCCCTAATTATCCACGAGGAATCCATATATGAAATTTCAAACACATAGCATACACAGTTCTTAAAGTATGCTATGCATCAAAAGCGTCGCGGACGGAAGAACGGACGAACGAAGCAGAAGCAATATGCCCCTCCAACTTCTTCGAAGTTGGGGGCATAATACAAACAATAACATCCATTGTTTCGTAAACTTAATTCAAGGTAATGTTGGTTGGTGCCTGATGCTCTGTCTCTGGTCGGCCCCATCGGAGTCTAACTGTTGGTTTTCTTTTGCTCCAGCATTTCAGTGGTTTCTTGCTGTCGAGTCCTCACCGTTGTCTCACCTCTGTGGTTCTTTGATTACTTGTGTTCACGGAGATATTGCACTGATGAGTTAGGAGGCCTTCATGCGGACTGAACAAAGTATTTGTCTAAATCGAGATGGAAGTAAGGGCGAGAATTGTGGCCACGTAAAATCGATTTAAGCCCCCCAGTAGAAATCTTTCCACTGACCGTTCCAAGGCGGTTCTTCTGTGGCGATTTATTTATGTTGTTGTTTGTTACTTACTGTGTGTATCACTTGTGTCTTTTTATTTTTGGATGGCCATATGGCCATTTTGTTGGAAAGTAACTGTCCTTATGGCCTTCCTTTGTTTAGGTTTCCATTATGGTCTGGTCGCTTAATGTTTGTGTTTCTTTCCCTTTGGTGTCTTTGATGGATGGAGTAAGTTAATTGTATCGATTCCTGGTCTTTGTTTTACTTCTATTTTAAATTTAAAATGTAAAAGAAATAAACAAACAACATAAAATAATTTATAAACAATTTACCTATATTTATTTATTTTGTTTTAGTAAATAATTACATACACGTGTACACACAATATAATGAGCTTTGTTTTAGACAAATCATGTCAGAAAAGAAAAAAAAAAACAAGTAAATGTATACAGTACTCCAGTTCATTGGGTTTCTTTTCAGAAAGCAGTTTCAATTATTTGAAAAGCGTGCCATATAAAAACTTTGCGGTACTTACACCGTTTTTGAATTCTCTGCCCGTGTTTTACAATCTGTCACCTAACGTTTGTTTTTATAAGCAGTCAAATAATTGAAATCGCTTCTCTGAGGCAATGCTATATTTTCCAGGAGAAATAAGAAATAAAAAAAAAAATCAGATACCCTCTCTTATCTAGACCTGTATCTATAAAAATAATTATGACAATAATTATCATAAAGAAAATAAATGTTGTTGCTTCTCTCTGGGACATAGTAAACAAGTAATACAATATGACTTGTCATTCCTAGGTAATTGATTGCCTTCTCTTGGAACTGTACCTGTTTGGCAGCCAGAAAACCCAAAATCTGCTTAATTCATTAATGCTGTCATTTGGGTGCTGTTTCTTTAAAAGGGAACTATTAAAAACTGACTGACATCTTAGTTGCCCAGTATATCATAGTGTATGCGGTAGAAATAGTAGGAGGCAACATGTACAACATAAAAACGCTCAAATCAGCTTGCACAGGGACCCCGTATAGCGATGGTTTGCATATGTACTTTGGATAGTTCTCAGGCCGTTTCTTAAACACCAGACAAGGAAATCCGTGATTTTACCCTGGGACAGAAATTTATGTTCTGATCCTGGTGTTCCGACCCCAAATCGAATATAATCGCGTGTTTGATAAATGCACTGGTTGATTACGACCTCGTATGCGCCGTAGTTAAAGTTGACGTCACAGCACGTTACGTGACGTCACTAAACATTCCTGCACTGTCATCACAATATGGCGAACGTCGATAACCGAAGTGACTGCGTCATTAAAAATCCGCACTAAAAATGGAAGGTATGCAAGAAAAAGAACCCTCTATGGGTGGGAGAGGTGGATTAAAAATGCGTCCCTCGGGATCACTGTCCGACATCACGAGGCTTGCTGTCCAGCATCACTAGGCAAGCCTCGTGATGCCGGACAGTGATCCTCGGGACGGATTTTTCCAGCCACCCCTCACACCAATATAAGATTCTTATAACCTGCGCCATCCATTACGCAAACATGCCTATACAAATAAAATGCCACCTTTATCGCCGAAAAAATGAAAATTTTATTATGAATAATTGTGATATTTTTCTTATTGTGCTCAAAATATAGATTGTGGGCTCTTGTTAGATGCGCCTCATCGAGGCGGTTCTAAGGAGTACCCACAATCTATATTTTAGAGCAGAAATAAGAAAAATAAGGTATACCCCTAGAAACCCAAGTTTTACTATATAAAATAGGGGTTCAAGGGGGTCAAAATTGTATAGGCGTGTTTTCGTGATGAATATAGAAACAGATGACCAGGATAAGACACAATCGAAGATTACAGCCTACCTTTAGCACCAAGAGGAAGAGTAACTAACAATGAGGAAAATATAAACAGCAACAATTTTTTTAACAAGAGGGCCATGATGTCCCTGGATCGCTCACGTGATCCATAGTGTAACAAGTGGTCCCCAGGGAGGGCCATTATTGGCCCAAGGGCTTTAATGTGCATAATGTTGAGAGAGGTCTTAAAGGTGAAGCTTAATACCAAACCAAACAAAAACAAAGGCTATAGTTTGAACAATCTTGGCAAAGGTCTACTAGATGAAGCTACACACCAAATATCAAGACCTTGGCCTTGCGGTTTCAGAGAAGAAGATTTTTATAAAAATATTCCCTACATAAGCCTATGCACCAGGGCTATATAGGTCTATGTAAAACCAAAGAGCCCCGGGGTAGGGGCATTTGAGGCCCAAGAGCTATAATTTGAACAATCTTGGAAGTGGTCCACTAGATGAAGCTCCATACCAAATATCAAAGACCTGGGCCTTGCAGTTTCAGAGAAGAAGATTTTTAAAAATTTCCCTTTATAAGTCTATGTAAAACCAAAGGGTCTCTGGGCGGCGACAATGTTGGCCCCAGGGGTATAATTAGGGCCCCGCACTGAAAGTGTGGGTGCCTTATAGTAATCATTCTGTCCGTCCGTCTGTCTGTCTGTCTGTCCGTCTGTCCGTCCACAAATTTCTGATAGCGCTGCCGGGACCCTAGTCAGTTTCACTGACAGCTCTAGTTTGAACAATCTTGGTAGAGGTCCACTAGATGACGCTTCATACCAAATATCAAAGACCTGGGCCTTCTGGTTTCAGACGAGTAGATTTTGAAAGGTTTTCCCTATAAAAGCCTATGTAAAACCTGTGGGCCCTGGCGCGGGGGGGGGGGGGGGCATTTTTGGCCCCAGGGCTATAATTTGAACAATCTTGATAGCGGTCCACTTGACGAAGCTACTTACCAAACATCAAAGACCTGGGCCTTCTGGTTTCAGACAACAAGATTTTTAAAGGTTTTCCCAATATAAGCCAATGTAAAACCAGTGAGCCCTGGGGCGGGGCCCGTTTTGGCCCCAGGGCTATAATTTGAACAATCTTGGTAGAGGTCCACTAGATTAAGCTTCATACCAAATATCAAAGCTCTGGGCCTTCTGGTTTCAGACAAGAAGTTTTTTAAAGGTTTTCCATTTCCATATATAAGCCTATGTAAAACCAGTGGGCCCCGGGGCAGGCTGTTTTTGGCACTAGGGCTATAACTTGAACAATCTTGGTAGCGGTCCACTAGATGAAGCTTCATACCAAATATCAAAGAACTGGGCCTTCTGGTTTCAGACAAGAAGATTTTTTAAGGTTTTCCCTATATAAACCTATGTAAAACCAGTGGGTCCCGGGGCGGGACGGTTTTTGGCCCCAGGGCTATTAATCCATCCACTGGTTAAGCAGGAGAAGCTCTGGTGGCCATTTTGTTCACCCGAGCGGAACAGTTTGAGCAATTTTGGTAGAGGGACACCAAACGAACATTCCTGTGAAATAATTTCAAAATCCATCCACTGGTTAAGGAGAAGAAATCGTTTAAAGGTTTTTCTATTTTTAGCTCTGGTGGCCATTTTTTTCACCCGAGCGGAACGGTATGAGCAATTTTGGTAGAGATTCACCAAAGGAACATTCCTGTGAAATAATTATAAAATCCATCCACTGGTTAAGGAGAAGAAGTCGTTAAAAGGTTTTTTTTCTATTTTAGCTCTGGTGGCCATTTTGTTCACCCGAGCGGAATGGTTTGAGCAATTTTGGTAGAGGGTCACCCAAGGAAGTTTCCAGTGAAATAATTTCATAATCCATCCACTGGTTAAGACGAAAAAGTCGTTTAAAGGTTATTCTATTTTTAGCTCTGGCGGCCATTTTGTTCACCCGAGCGGAAGGGTTTGAGCAATTTCGATAGAGGGTCACCCAAGGAACATTCCTGTGAAGTAATTTAAAAATCCATCCACTAGTTAAGGAGAAGAAGTCCTTTAAAGTTTTTTTTTCTATTTTTAGCTCTGGCGGCCATCTTGTTCACCCAAGCGGAACGGTTTGAGCAAATTTGGTAGAGGGTCACCCAAGGAACATTCCTGTGAAGTAATTTCTAAATCCATCCACTGGTTAAGGAGAATAAGTCCTTTACAGGTTTTTCTATTTTTAGCTCTGGCGGCCATTTTGTTCACCCGAGCGGAGCGGTTTGAGCAATTTTAGTAGAGGGGCACCCAAGGAACATTCCCGTGCAATAATTTTAAAATCCATCCACTGGTTAAGGAGAAGAAGTCGTTTAAAGGTTGTTCTATTTTTAGCTCTGGCGGCCAATTTGTTCAACCGAGCAGAACAGTTTGAGCAATTTTGGTAGAAGGTCATCCAAGGAACATTCCTGTGAAATTATTTTTAAATCCATCCACTGGTTAAGCAGGAGAAGTCGTTTAAAGGTTGTTCTATTTTTAGCTCTGTCGGCCATCTTGTTCACCAGAGCGGAACAGTTTGTGCAATTTTGGTAGAGGATCACCCAACGAGCATTCCTGCGAAATCAGATCAAAATCTGTCCTGCAGTTTTGGAGAAGAAGTTGTTTAAAGCAAAAGTTGAATACGGACGCACGGACGACGGACAAAGTAGAAGTAAAACAAAGATCAGGAATTGATACAATTAACTTACTCCATCCATAAACGACACCAAAGGGAAAGAAATACAAACATTAAGCGACCAGACCATAATGGAAACCTAAACAAAGGAAGAAAGACCGATCCCAAAAGCTCACCTTGAGCACTTCGTGCTCAGGTGTGCTAATAAAAAAAAAGAAAAAACAAAAACAAAAAATAACACAGCAACCAACTCTTTCGATGTGATGAAGGTGCAACAGACACAATTAATGACAATTAATTCAATAATAATAATAATAATAATAATAATAATAATAATACACAACAATAAGCACATACAACATGAAGAGGCCCTTTTGAAAATCCAGCAAAACTTCGTTAAAATAAACAGCATTTGAATTAAGGTGTAAATATACTAAATTTAGTGACACAGAGGGCTTTCTGATATTAATCTTAATCAGTGTGTCTCAAACCCAAAGTTCTGAAACCGAAACGGATGATGGGCAAGACCCGGCAAACACAGCACGTCCCCCTCCGAGCACACACCGACCGACGTAGCCCATGAGACAGGTCAACTGGAGGCATCAGGCAAGAGACGCCTACCCTAGGTCTTATAGGCGTCCCCCACCGAGCCAACATCATGAAACATGGCCCACACTCCACGGAAGTCCCGGGCAACAGGAAGGAAATGTCCAAAATAGCGAGACTTGCAGAATTTAAAATATATCAAAAAGTGGCAACCAAATCCGCTAAGATACATGTCTCACCTGACAAGTCGGTCTTAGTTTTAGAAACATTAGAATTTTATACTGCAAAAATTAAAGATATAATATAATTATTTAAAACAGTACTCGCGTACTGACGTCAAAACCGCAGTATCAACCTCAGCACTAATGCACTGATACTGAGCTGATAATACCCTCGGGGACGAACGAATCATCCACCAGCAGAGATACCGACCCAGTGGTTGCAATTAAGGTGTAACTATACCTAATTTAGTGACACAGAGGCCTTTCTGATGTTTAATCTTCATCAGTGTGTCTCAAAACCAAAGTTCTGAAACCGAAACGGATGATGGACAAGACCCGGCAAACACAGCACCCCCCCCCCTCCGAGCATACACCGACCGACGCAGCCCGCCTTAGGACGGTCAGTAGCTTGAACCACTGGTTTAATTGCCCCACTTTCACTCTAGGCTCTTGTATTATTTACAAAACAAATCTGAATGTATTTAACACAAACAAGAGAACATCACAAAATAACATACAAATTAGAGCAAACTGAAATTCAAATCAAACTGAATAACTGTGATAGTTTAAACTGTGAGGTGCAATTTCTGAATATTAGAATAATAACGACACTAAATGTGTGTTCGGGGACGGCTTGTGTTGTGTGTTGGTTTATTTTCCGTTATTAACGATATGAAATATAGTTTTTTTTTATTTATGACATGCCTTCATCAGGTATAAGAATGTTGTTATATTTAAAGACTGTCTATAAATTTAAAGATTGTCTGTAAATTTAAAGACTTTTTAGTCTGTAGATTTAAAGACTAACCAAAGGAATTTACCAAGGAAATCATGAAAATAATGAAACACGAAAAAATCGCATTCTCTTTATCCCATTTCAAAACGTGGGTTGCTAAAGTCTACATGTATATTATTGTCTGTAAATATCGTTTTAATGATAGAAATAATTAAAAAATAAAACAACACAGTTCCTTCCCTTAGACCACAAATGCCGTGAAACTCCACAGAAAGGGAGGAAATATCTGTCAAAGGTCGAATATAAGATGCGTTTCGCACTGACGTCATTTCGTTTTCGTACATTTTAGTTTTGTAGTCAGTTCGAAACATTTATCAATTTTAGTCGTCACAAAAGCTGTCTGTCGATGCGAGTGGTCGGTATATTGACAAAATTATAAAAACATTATACAAATTCATTCCTTAGCTCATTTTGCATATGAATCTTATTAAAAATATGTTTTTCTGAGAAATCTTCAAGTATGGTTGAAGGAATTTGATTAGATAAAGATAACTTTGCATTTACACATTATAAAATACGAGAGATAACGGCCAAATGACTATAAATAGCAAAATGCGATTTTTCCGTTTTACACAATTTTCATAAATTTGTGTGTCAATCTTTAAATTTACAGACTAAAAATTCTTTACATTTACAGACAGTCTTTAAATTTATAGACAGTCTTTAAATATAACAACTTTCTTATACCTGTTCATGTTACAAATTTCTTCCATTTTTTGTCTGTGCTTGAAAACGGCTGGTCGTGTTTTCTCGTGGCCTCTACTCAGTAACGCTGTATTTCTGTTTTGATAACGGACTTTTTTGTATCTGCATGCTTTACATTTTGATTTTAAATCGTTTTCTAGCTAAAAAAATCATGTACGCAGTGACCAGATACTCATTTTACAAGCATAAGAAATCAATAGTCTGTGAAAGGTATGTACAGTGAAATTCCGCTATTAAGACCACCTAAAATTGCACAAAGTAGAAGTAAAACAAAGATCAGGAATCGACACAATTTACTTACTCCACCCATCAAAGACACCAAAGGGAACTAAACACAAACATGAAGCGACCATACCATAATGGAAACCTAAACAAAGGAAGGCCATAAGGACAGTTACTTTCCGATAAAATGGCCAAATGGCCATCCAATGTAAAAAGACACAAGCGATACACACAGTAAGTAACAAACAACAACATAAATAAACCGCCACAGAAGAACCGCCTTGGAACGGTCAGTGGAAAGAATTCCACTGGGAGGGGGGCGGGGCTTAAATCGTTTTGTACATGGCCATAATCCTCGCCCTTACCTCTGTTACGGTATACACTAATTTTGTTTAGTACGCATGAAGGCTTCCATATATATACAAAAAAGAGAAATGACATCACACGGAAAACACAGTAAATAATATTATTCCCAACCGGTTTCGTTTATAACTCATCAGGGGAATAGTACAATAACAAAATGGCGTTACTAAACTAAAACATACAATACATTTTTGACAGTGCAGTTCATGTTTTCTTTAACGTGAAATATTTTGTTATTTAACTGTAAGGAAGATCCTTCAATAATGAAATTACAAAGTCCGCATCGTGGCTCATTGCATTTAGTAACAGATGGGGTAGTATTTGTTTCACTGAATTGAGATTTTATTAACATACGTTTTAAATTTGGGAGTTGCCGCTTGCATTTTATGACCTTGGTGTTGCTTATTATTCTATCCATTGTTTTATCAGAGTTTAAAATTCTCATGTTATTTTTCAAAATGCCAAACATTTCTTTATGTTTTGGATTGTGTGTTGAAATAAAAGGAGTTATATTTTCCTCTACTTTTTCCTTTACATTCAGCAATTTTTTTTCGTGGTATTTCTAAGGCTTTATTTATTCCAGATTTTATTATTGGCAGTGGATAGTGTCGTTTGGTTAAAGTGGTGGCAAGTTCTTTTAAACGGTAACTAAGTATATTTTTATCAGAAACAATGGTGCAGATTCTTCGAGCTAAGGAAAATGGTATATTGGTTTTTGTGTGTTTTGGGTGACAAGATTTGAAATTTAGGTATTGTTTAGAATCAGTGACCTTAAAGTATATGTCTGTTGAAATGGAAGTTCCAGTTTTAATGACTAATATGTCCAGGAAGGGTAGTTGTACGGGGTTAACCTCAATTTTAAATTTGATATCTTTATGAAGAGAGTAAAGTATATTTTCCATTAAATTTAAATCTTTCTGTGATCTTTGCCAAAGTATGAAACAATCGTCTAAATATCTTTTCCATTGATTTTCTACATACTGTCCAAACTGTTCACCCATTTCTTGCTTGATTTTTTCATATAAAGTTTCTTCTAAAAAGCCTAAAACTAATGTTGCATATGTTGGTGCTACTTTGGTGCCCATGGCTGTGCCTTTTGATTGGTTAAAATATAAACCATTAAAAGAAAAATTGTTGTTTTCTAAAATTAATTTTAAACCCTCAAGAATAAAATCTTTTGAAAATCTTTCTGAAATTAATTCTGGGTGTTTTTCCAACCAATATGATACAGCTTCTAGGCCTAATTCATGTGGTATATTTGAATATAAGCTGACAATATCAAAAGAAACCAATAATGTGTTTTCTGGGATATTTTTAGGTAAAAAATTAAGAAAATCTATATCATCCCGTAAATAACTTTTTACATGTTTCAAAAATGGTTTTAGTAAAATATCCAGAAGGGAACTTAAGCGGCTCGTTTCACATCTTGGGCCTGCAACAATTGGTCGAAATTGTAAATCTTCAGGATCTAGTACTTCAATATATTCGGAATTCAATATGTTGCATGCGTTCTGTATAAGTTTGCTTTTGTGTATTTTCGGTAAACCATAAAAAGTACTTGTTTTGTAATCAAAATTAAGTAAAAATTCTGCCTCCTGGATTGTTATATCTTTATACAAATTTATCAGTTCTTTTAATTTAGCAAATACTTCTTTTTCATTGCTGTCTGGAATAGATGTATAGTATGATTCATCCATTAACATTTCTAGAATTTTTCTCTTGTAAAATTGAACATTCATTATCACAATACCACCACCTTTGTCTGCTTCCTTGATTACTATGGATTTGTCTTCTGACAGAGATTTTATTGCTTTTCTTTGCTCTAAAGTAACATTATGTTGTATGTTTTTATTTTCTTTAAGAATATTATCACATATCGTTTTGGTTGTTGTTATGTAAGTTTCAAGGTTTAAATTACGCCCACTGGGAGGGGTAAAACTTGATTTATTTCTCACTAATGAAATATCTGTTTGTTCTTTGCCATCAAAATACTCTTGCAATCTTATTTTTCGAAAGAATTCATTTAAATCATCATCAAGTTCAGAACTATTACTTTTTTCAGGTGTGGGAGTAAATTTGAGACCCATCAACAAGACACTTTTTTCTATATCATTAAGTTTACGGTTAGAAAGATTATATATTTTAGTAAATGTTTTGTCTGATGTTTCAGCAAGGTTACCTCTAATTAAATCCGGCTGTTCCAGTTGTGGTCCGCCTGAAGAAAAGAATCTACAGGTTCTTCTATTTGTCCATCGTTTTCTTTCATCGAATTGTTGGACCTGTTTTCCCACGTTGGGCGCCAGTAACGCCATTTTGTTATTGTACTATTCCCCTGATGAGTTATAAACGAAACCGGTTGGGAATAATATTATTTACTGTGTTTCCCGTGTGATGTCATTTCTCTTTTTTGTATAATTCACTTGCCTCGGTTTTTCTACGTTTTTATTGATATATATATATATATATATATATATATATATATATATATATATATATATATATATATATATATATATATATATATATATATATATATATATATATAACTAATCAGTGTAACATCTCCGAGAACATACAGATAAAAAAACTGCAAAGATGAAACAAGGTTGATGACTCGACAACATACAACAACAGAATTGCAGGAGCAAAAGAAAACAACAATTGGACTCCGAGGGTCCCGACCAAAGACGGAGCATTTTCGGAGCTGAAAAGTCATGTACGCAGTGACCAGATACTCATTTGAAATTCTGATTTAAAAATCTTATTAACAATGGTGCAGTTATTCTTTCTTCGTGAATTCTGCACAAAATGCCCATTGGTTAGTGACCACCTTTGGGACTGTTCAAAGGTGGTCTTACAGACCACTTTTGAACAGTCCCAAAGGTGGTCTTAATATAGGAATTTTACTGTATATGTATTTTATCTGATGTACAAAATGCCCATTGGTTAGTGACCACCTTTGGGACTGTTCAAAAGTGGTCTTAAAGACCACTTTTGAACAGTCCCAAAGGTGGTCTTAATATAGGAATTTTACTGTATATGTATTTTATCTGATGTTTTCCCCAAATAAGTATCTGAAAGAAGTAATCTTTCATTCAGCTTATCTTGCAGCTAGATTGGTAATAATCATTTGTTTGACATGTTGTTGATGAGAAAATAGTGGCATTCTTGTCATTAATGGCCAAAGATTGCACAAATGTATTATTGCATGAATCGTTAGCCTTCGTAGACTCGTAAATGAACACATCGCGAAAACACGCCTATATAAATCTGCCCCCCCCCCCTTATATAATACAGCGGGTTTTGATAGGGGTAACCCGTCTTTTTCTTATTTCTGCTCCAAAATGTAGATTGTGGATGAGGTGGTGCTAACGTGTATTCACAATCTATATGTTGATTACGAAAATACGCCTAGACAAATGCATTGTAAACTTTACCGCGGGGGAAACGAACTTTTTAAAATGAAACATTGTGATATTTTTCCTTATTTCTGCTCAAAATATAGCTTGTGCGTACTCGTTAGAGCCGCCTCGTTCCTTATTTCTGCTCAAAATATAGCGTGTGCGTACTCGTTAGAGTACAATCTATATTTTGGAGCAGAAATAAGGAAAAAAGGTTAACCCCTGTAAACCCACAGTTTTTCTATATAAAAGTGGGGTTCAATGGTTCAAAAATTATATAGGCCTTTTTTCGTAATGTTGAGCAGAAATAAGAAAAATATCACAATTTATCATCTTAAAATGTTCGTTTTTACTGTTCATTACATTCTTTAGATACAATTTATTCTGGTTATTGCGCGGTCCTGGCGCCTTAACACCCGGTAGCCTATCTTTTTTATTGCATATTTCGAGAAGTTGTTTAAAGTTTTTTTTTCTGTTTTTTTTTTTTTTTTTTTTTTTAGCTCTAGCCGAGCGGAACGATTAGAGGGTCACACAAGGAACATCTCTGTGAAATAATTTGAAAATCCATCCACTGGTCAAGTAGAAGAAGTCGTTTAAAGGTGTGTTGATCTATTTTTAGCACTGGTTCACCCGAGTGGAACGGTTTGAGCAATTTTGGTAGAGGGTCACCCTGAAATAATTTCAAAATCCTGCCACTGGATAAGAAGTCGTTTAATGGTTTTCTATTTTAAGCTCTGGTGGCCATCTTGTTCACCCGAGCGGAACGGTTTCTGCAATTTTGGTAGATATTCACCCAAGGAACATTCCAGTGAAATTAGTTGAAAATCCGTCCAGCAGTTTTTAAGAAGAAGCCGTTTAAAACAAAAGTTGGCGACGGACTTAAAACCACTTTTGAACAGTCCTAAAGGTTGTCTTAATATAGGATTTTTACTGTATATGTATTTACCTGATGTTTTCCCAAAATAAGTATCTGAAGGAAGTAATTCTTCATTCAGTTTATCTTGCAGCTGGATTTGAACGATTTCTTAAGACATAGCAAACAGGTAAAAGCAGTCCTTATAGAAATAAGCGTGTGGATGAGGTGGTGCTAACGTGTATTCACAATCAAACAATCCCACGGTGGGCGCCAAATGTAACAGGTGAAAAAATGCAATCACCTTTACCCGGATGGGGATGGAACCCGGGTAGCCGGATTGGTAAGCAAACAGTCTACCACGTCGCTATACGATGAAACATTGTGATATTTTTCTTATTTCTGGTCAAAATATAGCTTGTGCGTGCTTGTTAGAACCGCCTCATCGATGCGGTTCTAACGAGTACCCACAGTCTATAGTTTAGAGCAGAAATAAGAAAAATAAGGTTTACTCCTGTAAACCCCAGTTTTCCTATATAAAAGTGGGGTTGGAGGGGGACCGAATTATATAGGCGTGTTTTCGTGATGACATCGCGAAAACACGCCTATATACATGTAATTCCTGCCCCCTTATATAATAAAACGGGGTGTGATAGGGGTAACCCTTCTTTTTCTTATTTCTGCTCCAAAATGTAGATTGTGGATGAGGTGGTGCTAACGTGTATTCACAATCTATATGTTGATTACGAAAATACGCCTAGACAAATGCATTGTAAACTTTACCGCGGGGGAAACGAACTTTTTAAAATGAAACATTGTGATAGTTTTCCTTATTTCTGCTCAAAATATAGCTTGTGCGTACTCGTTAGAGCCGCCTCGTTCCTTATTTCTGCTCAAAATATAGCGTGTGCGTACTCGTTAGAGCCGCCTCATCGAGGCGGTTCTAACGAGTACCCACAATCTATATTTTGGAGCAGAAATAAGGAAAAAAGGTTAACCCCTGTAAACCCAAAAATTATATAGGCCTGTTTTCGAAATGTTGATCAGAAATAAGAAAAATATCACAATTTTTCATCTTAAAATGTTCGTTTTTACTGTTCATTACATTCTTTAGATACAATTTATTCTGGTTATTGCGTGGTCCTGGCGCCTTAACGCCCGGTAGCCTATCTTTTTAATTGCATATTTCGAGAAGTTGTTTAAAGTTTTTTTTCTGTTTTTTTTTTAGCTCTAGCCGAGCGGAACGATTAGAGGGTCACACAAGGAACATCCCTGTGAAATAATTTGAAAATCCATCCACTGGTTAAGTAGAAGAAGTCGTTTAAAGGTTTGTTGATCTATTTTTAGCACTGGTTCACCCGAGTGGAACGGTTTGAGCAATTTTGGTAGAGGGTCACCCTGAAATAATTTCAAAATCCTTCCACTGGATAAGAAGTCGTTTAATGGTTTTCTATTTTAAGCTCTGGCGGCCATCTTGTTCACCCGAGCGGAACGGTTTCTGCAATTTCGGTAGATGTTCACCCAAGGAACATTCCAGTGAAATTAGTTGAAAATCCGTCCAGCAGTTTATAAGAAGAAGCCGTTTAAAGCAAAAGTTGGCGACGGACTTAAAACCACTTTTGAACAGTCCTAAAGGTTGTCTTAATATAGGATTTTTACTGTATATGTATTTACCTGATGTTTTCTCAAAATAAGTATCTGAAGGAAGTAATTCTTCATTCAGTTTATCTTGCAGCTGGATTTGAGCGATTTCTTAAGACATAACAAACAGGTAAAAGCAGTCCTTATAGAAATAAGCGTGAAATCCGTAATTGATGATAAACATTTGTTTGATATGATGTTAATGAGAAAATAATGACAGTCTTTTCATTAATCGCCAAAGATTGCACAAATGTATTATTGCATGAATTGTCATCATGAAAACACGTCTCATTACGAGAACACACCTATATAATTTTGACCCCCTCATATCCCACTTTTATATAGTAAAACTTGGGTTTAAGGGGGTACACATTATTTTTCTTATGTCTGCTCAAAACATAGATTGTGGGTACTCGATAGAACCGCCGCCTCGAGGCGGTTCTATCGGGTCCACGCAATCTATGTTTTTGAGCAGAAATAAGAAAAATATCACCATTTTTCATCTTAGAATTTCTATTTTTTTATATTTTTTCCAAAAAAAAATGGCAATATATTTGTATAGGCGTGTTTTCGTAATGTGTTCAAGCCCGATCACCCTTGTATAGTCTAGCCTGGTTTGATAGGGGATAACCTTCTTTTTTCTTATTTCTGCTACAAATCTAGTCTGTGGACGAGGTGCCTTTCGATAACACAACCATGAGACACAGTGGATTTTTTTTTCACATCTCCAAAATGGCTACTTTTCTGATGAACATTCGTGATATTTTTAGCTCGCCTTACGAAAGTAAGGGGGAGCTATTGCCATACCCCCGGGCGTCCGGCGTCAGCGTCGGCGTCGGCGTCAGCGTCGGCTTCGGCGTCGGCGTCAGCGTCGGCGTCCGCATTTGGTTAAAGTTTACCTGCAAGCTATTATATGTGATGTTTTACAAGTTTATTTTGAATATATAATTAACAATTGGGAAAAAAAATTATTTAACATTATCATTGTACTTCATTTTTCAGGTTTTTTGGCTTAAATTGTACTTTTTTAGAAGTTAATATTTTCCTCTGTATTACCTCCCTTGAAATCCTGTGTTAAAGTTTACCTGCAAGCTGCGTGAGTTCAAATCCCGGGGATGGCATGTTTTTTTTTTTGTTTTTTTTTTCTATTTTTTATTTTTTTTTTTAAAACATAGTGGGTCTGGGGCTCAAGGTCAAGGTCACTGTGGCTATTTTTAGAAAAACATTGTCATCCCTCTTGTGCCTTCATTTATTGATTGATTTTAATATAACTTGAGTATAATGATATCTCGAGTGACTTTGACTTTCAGGGACCGGGGCTTAAGGTCAAGGTCACTACTTTCAGGGTCACGGGGTCAAGGTCACTGTGTCTATTTTTAGAAAAATATTTTCATCGCTCTTGCACCTTAATTTATTGATGGATTTTAATATAACTTCACACAAATGTTGGGTATGATGATTTCTCTAGCAAGTTCGACTTTCAGGGTCTGGGGCTGAAGGTCAAGGTCATTGTGGCTATTTTTCAAAAAAACTTTGTGATCGCTCTAGTGCCTACATTTATGGATGGATTTTAATATAACTTCACACTAATGTTGGGTATGTTGATATCTCGAGCCGATAAGACTTTCAGGGTCTGGGGCTAAAGGTCAAGGTCACTGTGGCTATTTTTAGAAAATCTTTTTCATCGCTCTTGCGCCTTTATTTATGGATGGATTTTAATATAACTTCACACAAATATTGGGTATGATGATATCTCGAGTGACTTTTACTTTCAGGTTCCGGGGCTGATGGTCAAGGTCACTGTGGCTATTTTTAGAAAAACACTTTGTGATCATTCTAGTGCCTACATTTATGGATGGATTTTAATACAACTTTACACAAATGTTAAGAACGATAATATCTCGAGGGAGTTCGACTTTCAGGGTCAGGGGCTGAAGGTCAAGGTCACTGTGGCTATTTTTTTTAAATCTTTGTGATCGCTCTAGTGCCTACATTTATGGATGGATTTTAATATAACTTTACACAAATGTTTGGTATGATGATATCTGGAGTGAGATCGACTTTCAGGGTCTGGGGCTGAAGGTCAAGGTCACTGTGGCTATTTTTAGAAAAACTTTGTCATCGCTCTTGCACCTTCATTTATTGATGGATTTTAATATAAATTGACACAAATGTTTGGTATGATGATATCTTGAGTGACTTTGAGTTTCCGGGTCAGGGGCTGAAGGTCAAGGTCACTGTGGCTGTTTTTTAGAAACTTGCCCTCATCCATCATAGGCCCCCAAAGGCGAGCTATGTTGTCTTCTGACAACTCTTGTTCATATTTCTACTGCAATCATAGGTTGTGGGTGTTCGTTAGAACTGCCTCATTGAGGCACTTCTAACGAGTATCCACAACCTATGTCTTGGAACAAAAATAAGAAAAATAATGTATACCCCCGTAAACCCCAGTTTTCGCTATACAAAGTGTGGTTTAGGGGGTGTTTTGTTCACGGACTTGTTCACATGATGGTTCTCACTCATCACGTGAACAAGTCCGTGAAATGAACACCCCTCTAAACCCCACATTATATAGAGAAAATTGGGGTTTATGGGGGTATTCATTATTTTTTTTTATTTCTGCTCCAAGACAAAGGTTGTGGGTACTCGTTAGAACCGCCTCAATGAGGCGGTTCTAACGAGCACCCATAACCTATTTTTGCAGTTTTATTAAGCAAAATATCACGGATTATCATAACAAAAGTAGCCATTTTGGTGATGTGAAAACATGCACTATGTTGCACGGGTGTGGTATCGTAATTTGTACCAACAATCCACATTTTGAGCAGAAATAAGAAAAATATCACAATTTTTTTATCTTAAAATGTTCGTGTTCACTGCCTATTACTTTCTATTGATACAATTTATTCTGGTTTTTACACGGTCTCCGTGCCTTAACGCCCGATAGCCTATCTTTTTTTCATATTTTGATACAGAATGTGGAGATGTTTTCGCAGGCCAGGTAAAGTTGGCAGAACAGCAGAACCAGCAGAAGAAAAGGTAAAGTTGGCAGAACAGCAGAACCAGCAGAAGAAATGGTAAAGCTGGAAGAACAGCAGAACCAGCAGAACAAATGGTAAAGTTGGCAGAACAGCAGAACCAGCAGAACAAATGGTAAAGGTAGCAGAACAGCAGAACCAGCAGAAGAAATGGTAAAGTTGGCAGAACAACAGAGCGCCTTTCGTTCGCATTTATTTGCAGCCAGGTCAAGTTAGCAGAACAGCAGAACGAGCAGAACGAAATGGTCAAGTTAGCAGAACGACAGAAGGAGCAGAAAGGATTGGTCAAGTTAGCAGAACAGCAAAACAGCAGAACGAGCAGAACGAACTGGTCAAATTAACATTAGAGCAGAACGAGTAGAAAATGGTCATATTAGCAAAACAACTAAACCAACAGAAGAAATGGTCAAGTTAGCAGACGACAGAACAAGAAAAAAAAAAAAAAAAAAACAAGACTACATACAAAGTCTCTTCAAAAGATGATGTATGCGGTTTACTGCGCGTTTCTATCGCATATATTAGCTCAGATATTGAGAAAAACATCTTTTTTTTCTTCTGCTGGAAATCCGAGAACATTTTTTGTCTACGAATTTCGGATTTTTTCTCTCTATACTTAGTCGCTATAAAAATGATGAAGATTGCCGTTTACCGCGCCTTCCTATCGCATCTATTAGCTGAGATATTGAGAAAAACATCATTTTTTTCTTCTGCTGGGAAGATCGAGAAAAATGTTTTGTCTGCGAATTTCGGATTTTTTCTCTCTATACTTAGTCGCTATAAAAATTATGAAGACTGCCGTTTACCGCGCCTTCCTATCGCATTTATTACCTGAGATATTGAGAAAAACATCATTCTTTTCTTCTGCTGGGAAGATCGAGAAAATGTTTTGTTTCCGAATTTCGGATTATTTCTCTCTATACTTAGTCGCTATAAAATGATGAAGACTGCCGTTTACCGCGCCTTCCTATCGCATTTATTAGCTGAGATATTGAGAAAAACATCATTTTTTTCTTCTGCTGGGAAGATCGAGAAAAATTTCTGTCTCCGAATTTCGGATTTTTTCTCTCTGTACTTAGTCGCTATAAAAATGATGAATACTGCCGTTTACCGCGCCTTCCTATCGCATTTATTACCTGAGATATTGAGAAAAACATCATTCTTTTCTTCTGCTGGGAAGATCGAGAAAATGTTTTGTCTGCGAATTTCGGATTTTTTCTCTCTATACTTAGTCGCTATAAAAATGATGAACACTGCCGTTTGCCGCGCCTTCCTATCGCATTTATTAGCTGAGATATTGAGAAAAACATCATGTTTTTCTTCTGCTGGGAAGATCGAGAAAAAAATTTGTCTCCGAATTTCGGATTTTTTCTCTCTATACTTAGTCGCTATAAAAATTATGAAGACTGCCGTTTACCGCGCCTTCCTACCGCATTTATTAGCCGAGATATTGAGAAAAACATCATTTTTTCTACTGCTGGGAAGATCAAGAAAAAATTTGTTTCTCCGAATTTCGGATTTTTTCTCTCTATACTTGTCGCTGTAAAAATGATGAACACTGCCGTTTTTAACGCGCCTTCCTATCGCATTTATTTGATGAGATATTGAGAAAAACATCATTTTTTTTTCTTCTGCATGAAGAATCGAGAAAAATTTTTGTCTCCGAATTTCGGATTTTTCTCTCGATACTAAGTCGCTATAAAAATGATGAAGACTGTCGTTTACCGCGCCTTCCTATCGCATTTATTAGCTGAGATATTGAGAAAAACATCATTTTTTTCTTCTGCTGGGAAGATCGAGAAAAATTTTTGTCTCCAAATTTCGGATTTTTTTCTCTCTGTACTTAGTCGCTATAAAATGATGAAGACTGCCGTTTACCGCGCCTTCCTATCGCATTAATTAGCTTAGATATTGAGATAAACATCATTTTTTTCTTCTGCTGGGAAGATCGAGAAAAAGTTTTCTCTCCGAATTTCGGATTTTTTCTCTCTGTACATAGTCGCTATTAAAATGATGAAGACTGCCGTTTACCGCGCCTTCCTATCGCATTTATTAGCTGAGATATTGAGAAAAACATTTTTTTTTCTTCTGCTGGGAAGATCGAGAAAAATTTTTGTCTCCGAATTTCGGATTTTTTCTCTCTATACTTAGTCGCTATAAAAATTATGAAGACTGCCGTTTACCGCGCCTTCCTTTCGCATTTATTAGCCGAGATAATGAGAAAAACATCATTTTTTCTTCTGCTGGGAAGATTGAGAAAAATTTTTGTCTCCGAATTTCGGATTTTTTCTCTCTATACTTAGTCGCTATAAAAATGATGAAGACTGCCGATTACCGCGCCTTCCTATCGCATTTATTAGCTGAGATATTGAGAAAAACATCATTTTTTCTTCTGCTGGGAAGATCGAGAAAAATGTTTTGTCTGCGAATTTCGGATTTTTTCTGTCTATACTTAGTCGCTATAAAAATGATGAACACTGCCGTTTACCGCGCCTTCCTATCGCATTTATTAGCTGAGATATTGAGGAAAAACATCATGTTTTTCTTCTGCTGGGAAGATCGAGAAAAATTTTTGTCTCCGAATTTCGGATTTTTTTTCTCTCTATACTTAGTCGCTATAAAAATTATGAAGACTGCCGTATACCGCGCCTTCCTATCGCATTTATTAGCCGAGATATTGAGAAAAACATCATTTTTTCTACTGCTGGGAAGATCGAGAAAAAATTTGTTTCTCCGAATTTCGGATTTTTTCTCTCTATACTTGTCGCTGTAAAAATGATGAAGACTGCCGTTTACCGCGCCTTCATATCGCATTTATTAGCTGCGATATTGAGAAAAACATCATTTTTTTTCTTCTGCTGGGAAGATCGAGAAAAATTTTTGTCTCCGAATTTCGGATTTTTCTCTCGATACAAAGTCGCTATAAAAATGATGAAGACTGCCGTTTACCGCGCCTTCCTATCGCATTTATTAGCTGAGATATTGAGAAAAAACATTTTTTTTCTTCTGCTGGGAAGATCGAGAAACATTTTTGTCTCCGAATTTCGGATTTTTTCTCTCTATACTTAGTCGCTATAAAAATTATGAAGACTGCCGTTTACCGCGCCTTCCTATCGCATTTATTAGCAGAGATATTGAGAAAAACATCATTTTTTCTTCTGCTGGGAAGATCGAGAAAAATTTTTGTCTCCGAATTTCGTTTTTTTTTTCTCTCTATACTTAGTCGCTATAGAAATGATGAAGACTGCCGATTACCGCGCCTTCCTATCGCATTTATTAGCTGAGATATTGAGACAAACATCATTTTTTCTTCTGCTCTATACATAGTCGCTATAAAAATGATGAAGACTGCCGTTTACCGCGCCTTCCTATCGCATTTATTAGCTGAGATATTGAGAAAAACATCATTTTTTTCTTCTGCTGTGAAGATCGAGAAAAATTTTTGTCTCCGAATTTCGGATTTTTTCTCTCTATACTTAGTCGCTATAAAAATGATGACGACTTCTGTTTACCGCGCATTCCTATCGCGTTTATTAGCTGAGACATTGAGAAAAACATCATTTTTTTTCTTCTGCTGGGAAGATCGAGAAAATTTTTTGTCTCCGAATTTCGGATTTTTCGCTCTATACTTAGTCGCTATAAAAATGATGAAGACTGCCGTTTACCGCGCCTTCCTGTCGCATTTATTAGCTGAGATATTGAGAAAAACATCATTTTTTCTTCTGCTGGGAAGATCGAGAAAAATTTTTGTCTCCGAATTTCGGATTTTTTCTCTCGATACTAAGTCGCTATAAAAATGATGAAGACTGCCGTTTACCGCGCCTTCCTATCGCATTTATTAGCTGAGATATTGAGAAAAAAACATCATTTGTTTCTTCTGCTGGGAAGATCGAGAAAAATTTTTGTCTCCGAATTTCGGATTTTTTCTCTCTATACTTAGTCGCTATAAAATTGATGACGACTTCTGTTTACCGCGCATTCCTATCGCGTTTATTAGCTGAGATATTGAGAAAAACATCATTTTTTTTCTTCTGCTGGGAAGATCGAGAAAAATTTTTGTCTCCGAATTTCGGATTTTTCGCTCTATACTTAGTCGCTATAAAATGATGAAGACTGCCGTTTACCGCGCCTTCCTGTCGCATTTATTAGCTGAGATATTGAGAAAAACATCATTTTTTCTTCTGCTGGGAAGATCGAGAAAAATTTTTGTCTCCGAATTTCGGATTTTTTCTCTCGATACTAAGTCGCTATAAAAATGATGAAGACTGCCGTTTACCGCGCCTTCCTATCGCATTTATTAGCTGAGATATTGAGAAAAAACATCATTTGTTTCTTCTGCTGGGAAGATCGAGAAAAATTTTTGTCTCCGAATTTCGGATTTTTTCGCTCTATACTTAGTCGCTATAAAAATGATGAAGACTGCCGTTTACGGCGCCTTCCTATCGCATTTATTAGCTGAGATATTGAGAAAAACATCATTTTTTTTCTTCTGCTGGGAAGATCGAAAAAAAGTTTTGTCTCCGAATTTCGGATTTTTTCTCTCTGTACTTAGTCGCTATAAAAATGATGAAGACTGCCGTTTACCGCGCCTTCCTATCGCATTTATTAGCTGAGATATTGAGGTAAACATCATTTTTTTCTTCTGCTGGGAAGATCGAGAAAAAATTTTGTCTCCGAATTTCGGATTTTTTCTCATTATACATAGTCGCTATAAAAATGATGAAGACTGCCGTTTACCGCGCCTTCCTATCGCATTTATTAGCTGAGATATTGAGAAAAAACATTTTTTATCTTCTGCTGGGAAGATCGAGAAACATTTTTGTCTCCGACTTTCGGATTTTTTCTCTCTATACTTAGTCGCTATAAAAATTATGAAGACTGCCGTTTACCGCGCCTTCCTATCGCATTTATTAGCAGAGATATTGAGAAAAACATCATTTTTTCTTCTGCTGGGAAGATCGAGAAAAAATTTTGTCTCCGAATTTCGTTTTTTTTTTTTTCTCTATACTTAGTCGCTATAGAAATGATGAAGACTGCCGATTACCGCGCCTTCCTATCGCATTTATTAGCTGAGATATTGAGAAAAACATCATTTTTTCTTCTGCTGGGAAGATCGAGGAAAATTTTTGTCTCCGAATTCCGGATTTTTTTCTCTCTATACTTAGTCGCTATAAAAATGATGAACACTGCCGTTTACCGCGCCTTCCTATCGCATTTATTAGCTGAGATATTGAGAAAAACATCATTTTTTTCTTCTGCTGGGAAGATCGAGAAAAATTTTTGTCTCCGAATTTCGGATTTTTTCTCTGTATACTTAGTCGCTATAAAAATTATGAAGACTGTCGTTTACCGCGCCTTCCTTTCGCATTTATTAGCCGAGATATTGAGAAAAACATCATTTTTTCTTCTGCTGGGAAGCTCGAGAAAAATTTTTGTCTCCGAATTTCGGATCTTTTCTCTCTATACTTAGTCGCTATAAAAATGATGAAGACTGCCGATTACCGCGCCTTCCTATCGCATTTATTAGCTGAGATATTGAGAAAAACATCATTTTTTCTTCTGCTGGGAAGATCGAGAAAAATGTTTTGTCAGCGAATTTCGGATTTTTTCTCTCTATACTTAGTCGCTATAAAAATGATGAACACTGCCGTTTACCGCGCCTTCCTATCGCATTTATTACCTGAGATATTGAGAAAAACATCATGTTTTTCTTCTGCTGGGAAAATCGAGAAAAATTTTTGTCTCCGAATTTCGGATTTTTTTTCTCGCTATACTTAGTTGCTATAAAAATTATGAAGACTGCCGTATACCGCGCCTTCCTATCGCATTTATTTGCCGAGATATTGAGAAAAACATCATTTTTTCTACTGCTGGGAAGATCGAGAAAAAATTTGTTTCTCCGAATTTCGGATTTTTTCTCTCTATACTTGTCGCTGTAAAAATGATGAAGACTGCCGTTTACCTCGCCTTCCTATCGCATTTATTAGCTGCGATATTGAGAAAAACATCATTTTTTTTTCTTCTGCTGGGAAGATCGAGAAAAAAATTTGTCTCCGAATTTCGGATATTTCTCTCGATACAAAGTCGCTATAAAAATGATGAAGACTGCCGTTTACCGCGCCTTCCTATCGCATTTATTAGCTTAGATATTGAGAAAAACATCATTTTTTTCTTCTGCTGGGAAGATCGAGAAAAATTTTTGTCTCCGAATTTCGGATTTTTTCTCTCTATACTTAGTCGCTATAAAAATGATGACGACATCTGTTTACCGCGCATTCCTATCGCGTTTATTAGCTTAGATATTGAGAAAAACATCATTTTTTTTCTTCTGCTGGGAAGATCGAGAAAAATTTTTGTCTCCGAATTTCGGATTTTTCGCTCTATACTTATTCGCTATAAAAATGATGAACACTGCCGTTTACCGCGCCTTCCTGTCGCATTTATTAGCTGAGATATTGAGAAAACCATCATTTTTTCTTCTGCTGGGAAGATCGAGAAAAATTTTTCTCTCCGAATTTCGGATTTTTTCTCTCGATACTAAGTCGCTATAAAAATGATGAAGACTGCCGTTTACCGCGCCTTCCTATCGCATTTATTAGCTGAGATATTGAGATAAACATCATTTTTTTCTTTTGCTGGGAAGATCGAGAAAAATTTTTGTCTCCGAATTTCGGATTTTTTCTCTCTATACATGGTCGCCATAAAAATGATGAAGACTGCCGTTTACCGCGCCTTCCTATCGCATTTATTAGCTGAGATATTGAGAAAAACATTTTTTTTCTTCTGCTGGGAAGATCGAGAAACATTTTTGTCTCCGAATTTCGGATTTTTTCTCTCTATACTTAGTCGCTATAAAAAGTATGAAGACTGCCGTTTACCGCGCCTTCCTATCGCATTTATTAGCAGAGATATTGAGAAAAACATATTTTTTTCTTCTGCTGGGAAGATCGAGAAAAATTTTTGTCTCCGAATTTCGTTTTTTTTTTCTCTATACTTAGTCGCTATAAAAATGATGAAGACTGCCGATTACCGCGCCTTCCTATCGCATTTATTAGCTGAGATTAAAGAGATTAGGGTTTAATCTTGTTTTAAAGGATGAGCGGTGTGTGCCCCTTTATTTGCATGGTTATCTCCCTTGGTCTTGTTTAACTTTTCCCCTTCCTTAACCTCACAGTATCACGTGAGGGAAGGGGTGCTTATTTATAAGTTCCCTCAATTGATCGGTTCCATATACCCCTCTCGGGTACTATTGGTCTGGTCCCGCACTTCTGTAATTGGCGCCAATTGTTGCGCATGTCTGGTAGTAGTCACATGACCCAGTGACCCTCCTGGCAACTCAGTCCACCAATCACATTCTCTTATCAATTATAAAGGACCAATGAATTTATCTTGATAAGCCCAGCGCTTTGAATCCATATCCCAGCGTCAGTTTTCAGGCAATGCTGCTGGTGCTAACACGTGTTTCGCTACTCTTCTTTCGCATTTATTAGCTGAGATATTGAGAAAAACATCATTTTTTCTTCTGCTGGGAAGATCGATAAAAATGTTTTGTCTGCGAATTTCGGATTTTTCTCTCTATACTTATTCGCTATAAAAAAGATGAACACTGCCGTTTACCGCGCCTTCCTATCGCATTTATTAGCTGAGATATTGAGAAAAACATCATTTTTTTCTTCTGCTGGGAAGATCGAGAAAAATTTTTGTCTCCGAATTTCGGATTTTTTCTCTGTATACTTAGTCGCTATAAAAATTATGAAGACTGCCGTTTACCGCGCCTTCCTTTCGCATTTATTAGCCGAGATATTGAGAAAAACATCATTTTTTCTTCTGCTGGGAAGCTCGAGAAAAATTTTTGTCTCCGAATTTCGGATTTTTTCTCTCTATACTAAGTCGCTATAAAAATGATGAAGACTGCCGATTACCGCGCCTTCCTATCGCATTTATTAGCTGAGATATTGAGAAAATCATCATTTTTTCTTCTGCTGGGAAGATCGAGAAAAATGTTTTGTCTGCGAATTTCGGATTTTTTTCTCTCTATACTTAGTCGCTATAAAAATGATGAACACTGCCGTTTACCGCGCCTTCCTATCGCATTTATTAGCTGAGATATTGAGAAAAACATCATGTTTTTCTTCTGCTGGGAAGATCGAGAAAAATTTTTGTCTCCGAATTTCGGATTTTTGTTCTCTCTATACTTAGTCGCTATAAAAATGATGAACACTGCCGTTTACCGCGCCTTCCTATCGCATTTATTAGCTGAGATATTGAGAAAAACATCATGTTTTTCTTCTGCTGGGAAGATCGAGACAAATTTTTGTCTCCGAATTTCGGATTTTTTCTCTCTATACATAGTCGCTATAAAAATGATGAAGACTGCCGTTTACCGCGCCTTCCTATCGCATTTATTAGCTGAGATATTGAGAAAAACATCATTTTTTCTTCTGCTGGGAAGATCGAGAAACATTTTTGTCTCCGAATTTCGGATTTTTTCTCTCTATACTTAGTCGCTATAAAAAGTATGAAGACTGCCGTTTACCGCGCCTTCCTATCGCTTTTATTAGCAGAGATATTGAGAAAAACATATTTTTTTCTTCTGCTGGGAAGATCGAGAAAAATTTTTGTCTCCGAATTTCGTTTTTTTTTTCTCTATACTTAGTCGCTATAAAAATGATGAAGACTGCCGATTACCGCGCCTTCCTATCGCATTTATTAGCTGAGATATTGAGAAAATCATCATTTTTTCTTCTGCTGGGAAGATCGAGAAAAATGTTTTGTCTGCGAATTTCGGATTTTTTCTCTCTATACTTAGTCGCTATAAAAATGATGAACACTGCCGTTTACCGCGCCTTCCTATCGCATTTATTAGCTGAGATATTGAGAAAAACATCATGTTTTTCTTCTGCTGGGAAGATCGAGAAAAATTTTTGTCTCCGAATTTCGGATTTTTGTTCTCTCTATACTTAGTCGCTATAAAAATGATGAACACTGCCGTTTACCGCGCCTTCCTATCGCATTTATTAGCTGAGATATTGAGAAAAACATCATGTTTTTCTTCTGCTGGGAAGATCGAGACAAATTTTTGTCTCCGAATTTCGGATTTTTTCTCTCTATACATAGTCGCTATAAAAATGATGAAGACTGCCGTTTACCGCGCCTTCCTATCGCATTTATTAGCTGAGATATTGAGAAAAACATCATTTTTTCTTCTGCTGGGAAGATCGAGAAACATTTTTGTCTCCGAATTTCGGATTTTTTCTCTCTATACTTAGTCGCTATAAAAAGTATGAAGACTGCCGTTTACCGCGCCTTCCTATCGCATTTATTAGCAGAGATATTGAGAAAAACATATTTTTTTCTTCTGCTGGGAAGATCGAGAAAAATTTTTGTCTCCGAATTTCGTTTTTTTTTTCTCTATACTTAGTCGCTATAAAAATGATGAAGACTGCCGATTACCGCGCCTTCCTATCGCATTTATTAGCTGAGATATTGAGAAAAACATCATTTTTTCTTCTGCTGGGAAGATCGATAAAAATGTTTTGTCTGCGAATTTTGGATTTTTCTCTCTATACTTATTCGCTATAAAAAAGATGAACACTGCCGTTTACCGCGCCTTCCTATCGCATTTATTAGCTGAGATATTGAGAAAAACATCATTTTTTTCTTCTGCTGGGAAGATCGAGAAATATTTTTGTCTCCGAATTTCGGATTTTTTCTCTGTATACTTAGTCGCTATAAAAATTATGAAGACTGCCGTTTACCGCGCCTTCCTTTCGCATTTATTAGCCGAGATATTGAGAAAAACATCATTTTTTCTTCTGCTGGGAAGCTCGAGAAAAATTTTTGTCTCCGAATTTCGGATTTTTTCTCTCTATACTAAGTCGCTATAAAAATGATGAAGACTGCCGATTACCGCGCCTTCCTATCGCATTTATTAGCTGAGATATTGAGAAAATCATCATTTTTTCTTCTGCTGGGAAGATCGAGAAAAATGTTTTGTCTGCGAATTTCGGATTTTTTCTCTCTTTACTTAGTCGCTATAAAAATGATGAACACTGCCGTTTACCGCGCCTTCCTATCGCATTTATTAGCTGAGATATTGAGAAAAACATCATGTTTATCTTCTGCTGGGAAGATCGAGAAAAATTTTTGTCTCCGAATTTCGGATTTTTGTTCTCTCTATACTTAGTCGCTATAAAAATTATGAAGACTGCCGTTTACCGCGCCTTCCTATCGCATTTATTAGCCGAGATATTGAGAAAAACATCATTTTTTCTACTGCTGGGAAGATCGAGAAAAAATTTGTTTCTCCGAATTTCGGATTTTTTCTCTCTATACTTGTCGCTGTAAAAATGATGAAGACTGCCGTTTACCGGGCCTTCCTATCGCATTTATTAGCTGCGATATTGAGAAAAACATCATTTTTTTTTCTTCTGCTGGGAAGATCGAGAAAAAATTTTGTCTCCGAATTTCGGATATTTCTCTCGATACAAAGTCGCTATAAAAATGATGAAGACTGCCGTTTACCGCGCCTTCCTATCGCATTTATTAGCTGAGATATTGAGAAAAACATCATTTTTTTCTTCTGCTGGGAAGATCGAGAAAAATTTTTCTCTCCGAATTTCGGATTTTTTCTCTCTATACTTAGTCGCTATAAAAATGATGACGACATCTGTTTACCGCGCATTCCTATCGCGTTTATTAGCTGAGATATTGAGATAAACATCATTTTTTTCTTCTGCTGGGAAGATCGAGAAAAAATTTTGTCTCCGAATTTCAGATTTTTCGCTCTATACTTAGTCGCTATAAAAATGATGAAGACTGCCGTTTACCGCGCCTTCCTGTCGCATTTATTAGCTGAGATATTGAGAAAAACATCATTTTTTCTTCTGCTGGGAAGATCGAGAAAAATTTTTGTCTCCGAATTTCGGATTTTTTCTCTCGATACTAAGTCGCTATAAAAATGATGAAGACTGCCGTTTACCGCGCCTTCCTATCGCATTAATTAGCTGAGATATTGAGAAAAAACATCATTTGTTTCTTCTGCTGGGAAGATCGAGAAAAATTTTTGTCTCCGAATTTCGGATTTTTTCTCTCTATACTTAGTCGCTATAAAAATGATGAAGACTGCCGTTTACGGCGCCTTCCTATCGCATTTATTAGTTGAGATATTGAGAAAAACATCATTTTTTCTTCTGCTGGGAAGATCGAAAAAAATTTTGTCTCCGAATTTCGGATTTTTTCTCTCGATACTAAGTCGCTATAAAAATGATGAAGACTGCCGTTTACCTCGCCTTCCTATCGCATTTATTAGCTGAGATATTGAGATAAACATCATTTTTTTCTTCTGCTGGGAAGATCGAGAAAAAATTTTGTCTCCGAATTTCGGATTTTTTCTCTCTATACATAGTCGCTATAAAAATGATGAAGACTGCCGTTTACCGCGCCTTCCTATCGCATTTATTAGCTGAGATATTGAGAAAAAACATTATTTTTTTCTTCTGCTGGGAAGATCGAGAAACAATTTTGTCTCCGAATTTCGGATTTTTTCTCTCTATACTCAGTCGCTATAAAAATTATGAAGACTGCCGTTTACGGCGCCTTCCTATCGCATTTATTAGCTGAGATATTGAGAAAAACATCATTTTTTCTTCTGCTGGGAAGATCGAGAAAAATTTTTGTCTCCGAATTTCGGATTTTTTCTCTCGATACTAAGTCGCTATAAAAATGATGAAGACTGCCGTTTACCGCGCCTTCCTATCGCATTTATTAGCTGAGATATTGAGAAAAAACATCATTTGTTTCTTCTGCTGGGAAGATCGAGAAAAATTTTTGTCTCCGAATTTCGGATTTTTTCTCTCTATACTTAGTCGCTATAAAAATGATGAAGACTGCCGTTTACGGCGCCTTCCTATCGCATTTATTAGCTGAGATATTGAGAAAAACATCATTTTTTTTCTTCTGCTGGGAAGATCGAAAAAAAGTTTTGTCTCCGAATTTCGGATTTTTTCTCTCTGTACTTAGTCGCTATAAAAATGATGAAGACTGCCGTTTACCGCGCCTTCCTATCGCATTTATTAGCTGAGATATTGAGGTAAACATCATTTTTTTCTTCTGCTGGGAAGATCGAGAAAAAATTTTGTCTCCGAATTTCGGATTTTTTCTCTCCATACTTGTCGCTGTAAAAATGATGAAGACTGCCGTTTACCGCGCCTTCCTATCGCATTTATTAGCTGCGATATTGAGAAAAACATCATTTTTTTTTTCTGCTGGGAAGATCGAGAAAAAATTTTGTCTCCGAATTTCGGATATTTCTCTCGATACAAAGTCGCTATAAAAATGATGAAGACTGCCGTTTACCGCGCCTTCCTATCGCATTTATTAGCTGAGATATTGAGAAAAACATCATTTTTTTTTTCTGCTGGGAAGATCGAGAAAAATTTTTGTCTCCGAATTTCGGGTTTTTTCTCTCTATACTTAGTCGCTATAAAAATGATGACGACATCTGTTTACCGCGCATTCCTATCGCGTTTATTAGCTGAGATATTGAGAAAAACATCATTTTTTTTCTTCTGCTGGGAAGATCGAGAAAAATTTTTGTCTCCGAAATTCGGATTTTTCACTCTATACTTAGTCGCTATAAAAATGATGAAGACTGCCGTTTACCGCGCCTTCCTGTCGCATTTATTAGCTGAGATATTGAGAAAAACATCATTTTTTCTTCTGCTGGGAAGATCGAGAAAAAAATTTGTCTCCGAATTTCGGATTTTTTCTCTCGATACTAAGTCGCTATAAAAATGATGAAGACTGCCGTTTACCGCGCCTTCCTATCGCATTTATTAGCTGAGATATTGAGAAAAAACATCATTTGTTTCTTCTGCTGGGAAGATCGAGAAAAATTTTTGTATCCGAATTTCGGATTTTTTCTCTCTATACTTAGTCGCTATAAAAATGATGAAGACTGCCGTTTACGGCGCCTTCCTATCGCATTTATTAGCTGAGATATAGAGAAAAACATCATTTTTTCTTCTGCTGGGAAGATCGAAAAAAAGTTTTGTCTCCGAATTTCGGATTTTTTCTCTCTGTACTTAGTCGCTATAAAAATGATGAAGACTGCCGTTTACCGCGCCTTCCTATCGCATTTATTAGCTGAGATATTGAGATAAACATCATTTTTTTCTTCTGCTGGGAAGATCGAAAAAAAATTTTGTCTCCGAATTTCGGGTTTTTTCTCTCTATACATAGTCGCTATAAAAATGATGAAGACTGCCGTTTACCGCGCCTTCCTATCGCATTTATTAGCTGAGATATTGAGAAAAACATTTTTTTTTTCTTCTGCTGGGAAGATCGAGAAACATTTTTGTCTCCGAATTTCGGATTTTTTCTCTCTATACTTAGTCGCTATAAAAATTATGAAGACTGCCGTTTACCGCGCCTTCCTATCGCATTTATTAGCAGAGATATTGAGAAAAACATCATTTTTTCTTCTGCTGGGAAGATCGAGAAAAATTTTTGTCTCCGAATTTCGTTTTTTTTTTTTCTCTCTATACTTAGTCGCTATAGAAATGATGAAGACTGCCGATTACCGCGCCTTCCTATCGCATTTATTAGCTGAGATATTGAGAAAAACATCATTTTTTCTTCTGCTGGGAAGATCGAGAAAAATTTTTGTCTCCGAATTTCGGATTTTTTCTCTCTATACTTAGTCGCTATAAAAATGATGAACACTGCCGTTTACCGCGCCTTCCTATCGCATTTATTAGCTGAGATATTGAGAAAAACATCATTTTTTTCTTCTACTGGGAAGATCGAGAAAAAATTTTGTCTCCGAATTTTGGATTTTTTCTCTCTATACTAAGTCGCTATAAAAATGATCAAGACTGCCGTTTACCGCGCCTTCCTATCGCATTTATTAGCTGAGATATTGAGAAGAACAGCATTTTTTTCTTCTGCTGGTAAGATCGAGAAAAATTTTTGTCTCCGAATTTCGGATTTTTTCTATCTATACTTAGTCGCTATAAAAAATGATGAAGACTTCCGTTTACCGCGCCTTCCTAGCGCATCTAGTAGCTGAGATATTGAGAAAAGTATAGGGAGAAAAAATATCTCAGCTAATAAATGCGATAGGAAGGCGCGGTAATCGGCAGTCTTCATCATTTCTATAGCGACTAAGTATAGAGAGAAAAAAAAAAAAAACGAAATTCGGATCTTCCCAGCAGAAGAAAAAAAATGATGTTTTTCTCAATATCGCAGCTAATAAATGCGATAGGAAGGCGCGGTAAACGACAGTCTTCATCATTTTGATAGCGACTAAGTATAGAGAGAACAAATCCGAAATTCCGAGACAAAACTTTTTTTCGATCTTCCCAGCAGAAGAAAAAAAAAGATGTTTTTTCTCAATATCTCAGCTAATAATTGCGATAGGAAGGCGCAGTAAACGGCAGACTTAATCATTTTTATAGCGACTAAGTGTAGAAGGAAAATGATCCGAAATTTGGAGACAAAAAATTTTCTCGGATTTTCCAGCAGAAGAAAAAAATGATGTTTTTCTCAATATCTAAGCTAATATATGCGATAGAAAAGCGCAGTTAACCGCATACATCATCTTTTGAAAAGACTTTGTATGTAGTCTTGTTTTTTTTTTTTTTTTTTTTTTTTTCTTGTTCTGTTGTTCTGCTAACTTGACCAATCTTCTGTCGGTTTAGTTGTTTTGCTAATATGACCATTTTATACTCGTTCTGCTCTAATGTTAATTTGACCAGTTCGTTCTGCTCGTTCTGCTGTTCTGCTAACTTGACCAATCCGTTCTGCTCGTTCTGCTGTTCTGCTAACTTGACCAATCCGTTCTGCTCGTTCTGCTGTTCTGCTAACTTGACCATTTCGTTCTGCTCGTTCTGCTGTTCTGCTAACTTGACCTGGCTTGTTTTCGCATGCAAAATGTTTAAAACAAATCCATGGGAGAGCATATTTACGTATTCTTAACCTTAATTATAAATCTGCATTTCATCACGAAAACACGCTTATATAATTTTCACCCCCTTGAACCCCACATTTATATATTAAAACTGGGGTTTCCGGGGGTACACCTTATTTTTCTTATTTTTGCTCTAAAATATAGATTGTGGGTACTCGTTGGAACAGCCTCGATGAGGCGGTTCTAACGAGTGCCCATAATCTATATTTTGAGCAGAAATAAGAAAAATATCACAAATTTTCATCATAAAATTTTCATTTTTTCAGCGATAAAGGTGGCAATGTATTTGAATAGGCGTGTTTGCGTAATGTGAAGTGAGGGTGCGATTTGCACAATCATAAACCCAGTGGTTGAACACACACATACCACCAGCTCAACCTTACGGGTTGTTTCTGCTGACCGTCCGAAGACGGTCGTATTGAATGTTTATTTGACATGTTTTTGTTTCTTTCCTTTTCTATTTTTTCTATATTTCGTATTTCGTGTATGTGTCTTCATGTGTCAATACATTACGATAACACCCGTGTGACATTGTTCATTTTTCACATATCCAAAATGGCTACTCTTTTCTGATGAAAATCATTGATATTTTTCTGACAAACACCGCAAACATAGGTTTTGGGTACTCGATAGAACCGCCTCTAACGAGTACCCGCAACCTATGTATTGGAGCAGAAATAAGAAAAATAATGGATTCCCCCGTACACCCCAGTTTTCTCTTTATAAGATGGGGTATAAGGGGGTCTTTATTTCACGGACGTGTTCACATGATGGCTATTTCGCTCCAATGGCTCATTCCGCTTTGTACTTGTCGGGTGTTACATGTATCGTATCAGGAGCTGAAATGATTAAAATAACAAATAAAAGTGAAAAGTTTGTCAGCCCGAAGACTCGCCTATGTTTTAGGATTGTCATACGAAGTCGCCTTGTGTTTACTCGTTTTCCATGGTTTAGTTAGTCACTATTACGAAAAAACGCCTATACAAATACATTGTAAACGTTACCGCCGAAAAAGCGAGCATTTTGAGAGGAAAAATTGTACTATTTTTCTCATTTCTGCACAAAATATAGATTGTAGGTACTCGTTAGAACCGCCTCGATGAGCGGTTCTAACGAGTACCCACAATCTATATTTTAGAGCAGAAATAAGAAAAATAAGGTATACCCCCTGAAACCCCAGTTTTACTATATAAAAATGGAGTTCATAGGGGTCAAAATTATATAGGCGTGTTTTCGTGATGAAAAATCGCGCTTACGTCCACATTTGGGATGACTTAGGGAGTGTTTGTACTGAATTTAAGATAGGTAAAACTTATCAGTTACGATTATGTCTCCAGACATTACGCTATGATCAACTCCCAGCGTTCGAACTACACGTATAATCGCCCCCGGCCATCAGGGCTTGGCGAAGAAGATTGGGCTGAATGGTGGTTCCACGCAGAGCCGATCCACACATGCGTAATGGTGTCTAAATAGAAGTGAATGCAATGATCGAGAACCCATAAATAAACCCACACCTCCCAGCAGAGACACCAAAGGGAAAGAAACACAAACTTGAAATAACTAGACCCGAATGGAAACATCAGTAGCGGAAATCCAAAACGACAGTTACTTTCCCACAAAAAGGCCACTTGGCTATCCAAAACAAAAAGATACACACACTCAAAGATAAACCATAACAAAAATAAACCGCGACAGAAGCTAAGCCTGTCCAGGCAAATAATGTGCGTCAGACCGCCCAATGCATATGTCATAGGTCAGGATACGCTGTTCTATTTGCAGTTTCAAAGATGCCTTTTCTCACGTCTTCCTACGTTTAAGACCCTCTTCCCATGTACGTAGCCATCGACAATAGCATTACGAATTACGGTATTGTGCGCGCATTAACTTGCATGATTAACTGCATGCTCTGTTGCACTCTGCCACTAGCGTTTAGTCAGTAAAGTTGTATACTTTATCTGTTGACTTCTTCCATGCTATTGCTGGTGTTAAAAACATGTTTTATAATATGTTTCAGGTAGGTGAAGATTGTTATTATTTTTATGTTGATCAAGATGTCATTAATTAAATTAGTGATGTTAGTAGGGCATCTTATTTGATTAAGATCATCAGCTATGAAACTGCAAGATATGCCTTTTGGGGACATCTTATATTAGATGGAATGCCTTAAGGCTCTGTCTAATATAGGATGCTGTTGATTTTCTGTGTATTGAAATGCTTCATAGTTTGATTATGTTTGATTGAAAGTGTAAAATTTTGCTGTGGCACTCTGCCACTAGCGTTTAGTCAGTAAAGTTGTATACTTTATCTGTTGACTTCTTCCATGCTATTGCTGGTGTTAAAAACATGTTTTATAATATGTTTCTATGTAGTGTGCCAGACCAGGATCCTGACCAGATTTATTAAAATAATCATCATTGTAAACATGTTGTCGTTTATGTTGAACTCCCGGGTACACAATCCAATGCGTACATAGAGAACCGTTCGGTTACAATTGGTGGCCAGTGTGGACATTGGATCAACGTGAGTTCATAACGGTATCGTAGACACAAGATCGACGACTTAAGTGTATTGGATATATTTAAATGATGACGTGACTGGTGCACCTCATTAATATTCATGAGAATTCGGTGACGTATGGATGCTAGCAGTGCGCGATCCAATCAGATCATGGGACTCTGACTGTCGGAGCTCTATTTATCAACATCCTGTTTATCCTTAACACGTGTGAATTCTTGAATGAAATGGGCCCTAGGAACTGTATAGTATTCAGCGGATTCGAGTTTTCGGAGATAACTTGGAATTCCGGAAGAGATACAGAGGTGATTCAACACGGAGTTATGGTGATAAACTAGACTGCTCATTTTATGTGAACATCTTGTCAGTCTGAATGACTGACGTCAGTAGTGTGTGTGTGTGCAATGTATTGTGTGCTTGATGGACATATAATGGATAGTATTTGATTAGGTAAGATTTTCAAGTATCTTGCAGTTTCATATCATTTTTCAGAAACTATTGCCATTTTGTTATATTTAGCTATAGCTACTGATTCCATTTTGTTCATAGTATCTAGACTGTATGACCTACAATCTTCATATTAGCATAGTCTATATGCTTGCTTGTCGTCGATACATGCAAAGTTCTGCAGGTTTTCTCCGGGTGCTCCGCTTCTTGCCCATCTCAAAGATAACTGGAATAATTTGAAAAGGGCCGTAAGAAAAATAAACATCAATACACAATAGGCTTGGTGTTTTGACTTGTCATGATTTAATATATCTTGGAAACCACAGCAATATAGAGAAGCATATTTTCAAGCCTTGCCTGTTGTGTATTGCATTGATTATGCGTGATTTTGACAGTTACACTCAGATATTTTGCATGGACTAGTTAGTTATTTATAGTGTGTATTGGCCGGCCTGGTTTATGCATGCCTTGCAGTTCACGTTATACTAGCATGTTTGTTTACTAACACTAAAGCGCAGCGTAATGACCATTATCTCTTTCCCTTCTCGGTCCAGCCCAAACACGCCCCAAACCCGCCTTGCCCAGCCTAAATCTGCCGTGCCCAGAACCTACGTTCTCCTGCTCCCATTCAATTTACTTTGAGGTTTAAACGAACACAGAACTCAGGTTTTTCGTAATGTTATCATAAGGTTGGAAGATACTATATTCCGGTCCTGAAAATCGTTCTCTGTTTTTTTTTTGTTTTTTTTTGAAAAGAAGAAATAACTTAGTTTTTTTTTTTTTTTCTTTTCAGGAAAATTGTATATCTATTTGCCTAATGTACCTTCCCATTTACCGCTGCGAAAAGGTGTGATAATTATATACGTTATAGTGCGCGTTGTTTGTATCGTTCCCGATAGCTCAGTCAGTAAGATATAGGACTGAGAAACCGAGGTTAAGTTGAGCAGTGGTTCGCGCCCACCAGGTGACATTTTCTTTTTTCTTTTTTTTTAAGATTTTTTTTTCTTCTGACTTATACTCGCAAGGTAAAACCACAGGTTTGTTAGTGGTTGTACGCGAATGGTTGTTTTTGATTCCTGTTTTGTGTTCATTTTGCTCTGTCTACATTTTGCGTTTACCTTGAATGAGTATTTGTGATTTGTATGTGTGTCATAATGCCATTTTCTCTAATGTTGATTCGAATATCCCATAGCCCGAGAAAAATATCTAAGAATTCCTAATAGCCATCCTCATTTAAACCCCACCTCATACCCCAGCTAACAACGTATACCCCACCAACGCCCCCCCCCCCCCCAAAAAAAAAAAAAAAAATATTGGTTTGCTGGTTTGGTGTCTATTATCGCAAAATGCTTATGCGAGTTGTGTCCCTTAGACCAGTTTGATTTTTTTCAGCTGTTCACAGATGTAGAAATTTAAGATGGTAAGTATATTTGTTTAAAATTGAAAAAAATCATTGTGTTGTATTAGTATATTCAACTAAGTTTTGTGTTCCATGTTACTGAAATACAGGTTACGTGTAATAGCTTTAATGCTAATAATGAATCGACTCGTGTAAAAGTGTGTTTAAACAAAGCCGGCTCAGTTCGAGCAAGCGCGTAACAGTGAAATTGGCCAATTCGTGTATTAATCTTTGCAAGTAGAGTTTTGTGTTGTAAGATTAACAGAAGAACAAGTAGGCACTGGAGAGCCAAGAAAAAGTGTAACAGTGAAGTGCCATTTGTCCTAAAGCAGATTAAGTAGGCACTAGAGAGCCAAGAAAAAAAGTGTAACAGTGAAGTGCCATTAGTCCTAAAACAGATTAAGTAGGCACTAGAGGGCCAAGAAAATAGTGTAACAGTGAAGTGCCATTTGTCCTTAAGCAGATTAAGTAGGCACTAGAGGGCCATGAAAATAGTGTAACAGTGAAGTGCTAAGTAGTGTAAGAGTGTTGAAGTGCCATTTGTCCTTATGCAGATTAAGAAGGCACTAGAGAGTCAAGAAAATAGTGTAACAGTGAAGTGCTTTTTGTCCTAAAGCAGATTAAGTAGGCACTAGAGGGCCAAGAAAATAGTGTAACAGTGAAGTGCTATTTGTCCTAAAGCAGATTAAGTAGGCACTAGAGGGCCAAGAAAATAGTGTAACAGTGAAGTGCCATTTGTCCTAAAGCAGATTAAGTAGGCACTAGAGGGCCAAGAAAATAGTGTAACAGTAAAGTGCCATTTGTACTTAAGCAGATAAAGTAGGCACTAGAGGGTCATGAAAATAGTGTAACAGTGAAGTGTTAAATAGT
Organism: Lucinisca nassula; assembly: GCA_963580285.1. Taxonomy (NCBI): domain Eukaryota; kingdom Metazoa; phylum Mollusca; class Bivalvia; order Lucinida; family Lucinidae; genus Lucinisca; species Lucinisca nassula. The sequence goes on along the minus strand of OY757025.1, from coordinate 43,600,129 downwards.
GTAAGAGTGAAAAACCATTGGTGTTAGAGCAGATAAAGTAGGCACAAGAGTGCCATGAAAATAGTGTGACAGTGAAGTGCTAAGTAGTGTAAGAGTGTTGAAGTGCCATTTGTCCTTATGCAGATTAAGTAGGCACTAGAGAGTCAAGAAAATAGTGTAGCAGTGAAGTGCTTTTTGTCCTAAAGCAGATTAAGTAGGCACTAGAGGGCCAAGAAAATAGTGTTACAGTGAAGTGCTATTTGTCCTAAAGCAGATTAAGTAGGCACTAGAGGGCCAAGAAAATAGTGTAACAGTGAAGTGCCATTTGTCCTTAAGCAGATTAAGTAGGCACTAGAGGGCCATGAAACTAGTGTAACAGTGAAGTGCTAAGTAGTGTAAGAGTGTTGAAGTGCCATTTGTCCTTATGCAGATTAAGTAGGCACTAGAGAGTCAAGAAAATAGTGTAACAGTGAAGTGCCATTTGTCCTTAAGCAGATTAAGTAGGCACTAGAGGGCCAAGAAAATAGTGTAACAGTGAAGTGCTAAGTAGTGTAAGAGTGTTGAAGTGCCATTTGTCCTTATGCAGATTAAGTAGGCACTAGAGAGTCAAGAAAATAGTGTAACAGTGAAGTGCCTTTTGTCCTAAAGCAGATTAAGTAGGCACTAGAGGGCCAAGAAAATAGTGTAACAGTGAAGTGCTATTTGTCCTAAAGCAGATTAAGTAGGCACTAGAGGGCCAAGAAAATAGTGTAACAGTGAAGTGCCATTTGTCCTAAAGCAGATTAAGTAGGCACTAGAGGGCCAAGAAAATAGTGTAACAGTGAAGTGCCATTTGTCCTTAAGCAGATTAAGTAGGCACTAGAGGGTCATGAAAATAGTGTAACAGTGAAGTGTTAAGTAGTGTAAGAGTGAAAAACCATTGGTGTTAGAGCAGATAAAGTAGGCACAAGAGTGCCATGAAAATAGTGTGACAGTGAAGTGCTAAGTAGTGTAAGAACTAAGTGCCATTTGTCCTATAGCAGCTTAGGTAGGCTAATTGGGGCCAAGAAATTAATGTTAGAGTTGAGTCTTATTAGTGCTTGAGAAATAGAGAAAGAAAGTACTGTGAGAGCAATGTGAAATTAGTGTTATATTAGTGTAGATAGCTACCAAAGACTCAAGAAAGCGTTTTTGGAGAACAGTGTTAATTAGCACTTTAGTAGTGTGATTAGGAAATAGGGGCAAAGAAAATCGCATTGGAGAAATTTTCTGAAACAAAGAGGAAAGTGCAAGAATATAGTGAAAGTGGGAACCATTCTTATCAAATGGAATCACAGGCCATAAGAGAAAGGGAAGACAGGTTGCGCAGACGCACAGAATTAAGGGCTAGAGAGGAAAGAGAAAGTAAGCAAAGAGAAGAAGAAAGAGGACGGCAACTTGAATTAGACATATTAAGACTTCAACGTCAGGAGATTGTCTATCAACGTGAACTTCAAAGAGCACGTCTTCAGACACCAAGGCAGATTGATGAGCAGGAAAATATGAGAGAGACTCAACACCCAAGTGAAAAAGATGATATAATTAAGCAGTTAAGAGATAATGAAGGACTGTCTACACAAAGTGAGCCAGCCCAAAGCACACGGCTAGATACATATAAACCTGATCATTACGCGAGTCATAGTCAGACTAAATTAGAAGGACTGGATATAAAAACACCTTTATCCCCCCTTAAGAGTACAGTTTACGAGGAGCAGGGTTTAGATAGAAATACAGGTCATAAATTTGATAGGCTAGGTGTAACAAATTTGGAGCAATTGGACATGGACTTGGATTTTTCTACGCGATACCAGCGGACATATGATAATATAAGGTTAGGCACTAGCCGTGAGCTAAATCCTGTGATCGTCGACCGAGATGGAAATGCAGCTTATCGAAGAGATACTGTGTTGAACAGAGACCCATGTGCAGAACAGCTTGGGCAGATTCCAAGTGCTAAACAGATGCACAGCACACCAAAACCTGAATCGATTTCTTCGCTGGATAGAGATCTGCAGGAAATAGACCGTCGGTATGCTTTGCCGAGGCCCGGTTCCATACTGAAGGATCAGACAAAGAGAAAGGAATTTATTGATGAAGGGCATACAAAACGGAGAATTCAGTTTGATATTGCAACAGATTGTGGCAAATCTGATTCAGATTATCAATAAGCAGATATTCAGAGTGACCCTGCAGTGAGCAGATCAGCAGCACCGAAAAGTGAATGTAAGAAAGAAGGAGATACTGTGATAGTTGATTCTGGTAATACTCGACAAAACCGGGTATATAATACATACAGAAATTTCCCTGAAGAAGCGAATAGTGAATTGCGGCAGCATGGAAGTGTAACTTCTGAAAATCAGGATTATTTCTGTCAATCCAGGTTACAACTAAATCCTACAGAACTTAACAAACCGGTTTATCGGAATGAGGCATCGCAAATGCCAAGGCAACAACAACCCGGATATTTTGTGTTCGTACCTTATTCAAATAGTAAGGACGAATATATAGCAGCAGAAAACATTCAGATGGAAAGGGCTTCTGCCGTAAGAGAGAATTCCGCTGAGGTGGAGAGAGAAACGAGATTGAAACTTGAACAGGGAATACTTGATTATACCTATGATAGCAAAGGTGATATTTCAGGTGAGGATCAGTCTGATGAAAGGCGAACCAAAGTAAAAGAGGAAGTAAATGAGGGCTCATTCCGTAAATCAGAGTTCGAAATGGATAGAAAAAGACGTGAAATTGAATTGATGAGGAGAGAAGAGGAAGCCAAGAAACGGGAGAAAGAATTTCATGAGCGACTAAGTCGGCTGAAATGTCAGGAAGAGAAGAAAAAGGAAAATGCTTCAATAGATTTTGAAGCGAGAATGAGAAGGCGCGAAGAAGAATTACAAGAAAGATTAAGGGTACTAGAGGAGCAAGAAGCAGAATTGACAAAGCGTGAAGAAGCTTTAAAAGATAGTGAGTATCACAGTTCTGAGGCACATGAAAGGCTTCAACAGTTGGAGAAGATGGAAACTGAAATGGGTAAAAGAGCTGAAATGCTACAATCCAAGTTGGCAAATCTCGAAGCTGCTGAACAAGAAAAGAGACCACAGGACATGGTCCAAGATACTTTGATAGTACCAGGTAAAGAAGGACAGGGTAAAGGAAAGCAAGAGAAAGAAATCTCTGGTAGAGGAAGTGATCAGACTTGCTTTGGAAATAAATTTCCATTTCCAAAATTTACATCGTTTTCTGGAGAAGAGCCAAGACCAAAAACAGAAGCCAGTTATGAGGAGTGGCGGTTTGAAGTGAACTGTCTCATAGAAGAAGGGGAATATCCTGAGCATGTTATTGCACAAGCAATAAGAAAATCCTTACGTGGCTGGGCTAAGAGAGAGCTGGCATCATTAGGAACCTCACCAACCGTGAAAATGATGCTGAACCGCCTTGAAAATGCTTTTGGCAATGTTGCATCAGGACAGAGTTTACTACAGGAGTTTTACTCAACCAGTCAGAAACAAGATGAATCAGCAGTCGCTTGGGGTTTGCGATTGGAAGAAATATTACAGAAAGCGTCTGATAAAGGTCTTGTGAGGGCTGAAGACAAAGATGATATGCTCAGGAACAAGTTTTGGCGTTCGCTGAGAAGTGAAAGATTGAAAAATAAGACAATGGTGCAGTTTCATAAAGGCTTAGATTTTGTCTCATTACGAAAAGCTGTGAGAGAAGAAGAGCACGAGATGAAAATAGCCACAGGCATTCAGCAACAGGTTCTTAACACTTCAGAAGTAAAAAATTCAGAAGAGATGACAGTACAATTGAAAAAGCTGCTGGAAGAAATGGAGATATTTAGAAAAGAGATAAAGGAGGTGAAACAGGCTAACAGAACAGAGCCTCGTCCATATTATGGCGGATGGAATAGACAAAGACAAAGGCAGAATCAAGGCAGACAACAACAGGAAACACGAGATAGCGATAAAACAGAAAAGAATGCGGAAAACTAATAGGCGTCTCCGTCGAGGGGCGGACCGGGGACGAACGCCAAAAAAGCCCTTTTCTTGATAATCTATTCAAAAGACTCGTGGGATCACCAAATGAAACAGCTGTGGCTATCAATGGTGCTGAAACAACTGCTCTTGTTGACAGTGGATCAATGATTACCACTATTTCTGAAGAATTTTACAAGACACTGTCACCATTACCGAAATTATATTCAGTAGAACTGGAAATTCAAGGAGCTGGTGGTCATGCCATACCACACTTGGGTTGTATGGAATGTTTTATTGAACTTCCTTTTTTGCCAGGCAAAGAAATTTGTGTAGCCGCTGTTGTCGTACCAACAACACACTACAGTTTGAAAGTTCCGGTGATAATAGGGACAAATGCTATTGAACGGTGCAGAGAAAAGTGCAGTGAAAATGTGCAAGTTCCGAAAGAGTGGAGTAGTGCTTTTATGTTCTTGCAGCAGAGCCGTGTAGGAGTAGTGAAATCGACGAACAAAGCCGATATAGTTATTCAACCGATGGAAACTCAAACTATATCAGGATTTGTTAGGAAGGCTAGAAATGTAGAAGCTGCTGTTACGGAACACACGGAAGGGGTTTCAAGTAGGCTTGGCGTTTGTCCTCGGGTCGTGTCACTTGAGAAAGCTGGAAATTATCAGAGAGTGCCGGTAAGAGTATTTAACATGTCAGCGAAGGTCATGAAAATAAAACCTAACTCAAGCATATGTGAACTACATGATGTTAAAGTTATTAGAACAGCGGACCCTTTCTTCAGTGAAACAGAAAAAGCTAATGTTAATCAGATGGCAGTAGGGAAAGATGAACAACCGACATTACCACCGGGAGTCAATATTGATGAATGTGCTATCAATGATTCGCAAAAGGAGCGACTAAGTCAATTTCTATCAAGATGGAAAGGAGTGTTTTCATCTGGAATTACAGATCTTGGTGATTGTGATTTAGTACAACATGATTTCAAACTTCAAAATGATGAGCCATTCAAAGAGCCATATAGGAGAATTCCACCCGCTCTATTTCAAGAAGTACGAGAACATCTTCAGGAAATGATAGAAGCTGGGGCCATAAGACCAAGTCATAGTGCATATTCGTCTAATGTTGTCTTAGTTAGAAAGAAGGACGGGTCACTGAGATTCTGTGTGGACTTCCGCAAGCTGAATAACAGAACCATAAAGGACGCATATGCCATTCCTAGAGTGGAAGATTCACTTCATCTGCTTGCTGGAGCCAAATATTTCACTAAATTAGACCTGAGAAGTGGCTACTGGCAAGTAGAGATAAAAGAAGAGGATAAAAGTAAAACAGCGTTCCAGGTAGGCACGCTGGGGTTTTACGAATTCAATAGAATGCCATTTGGACTATGTAACGCCCCTGCTACCTTCCAGAGACTTATGGAGAGATGTATGGGGTCTCTCAATTTGCGCGACTGCCTGATCTATCTCGACGATGTGATCATATTCTCGATGTCTTTCGAAGAGCATCTGGATCGTTTAGAGGCAGCTTTTTCGCGTTTACAACAGCACAATTTAAAGTTAAAAGGGTCCAAATGTGAATTCTTCCAGTCTGAAGTAACCTACCTGGGTCACGTTGTCTGTCAAGAAGGAATCCGTACAGATCCAGAAAAGACAAAAGCAATACGAACATGGCCAGGTCCGAAAAATGTGAAAGATGTACGAGCTTTCCTAGGTTTTACAGGGTATTATCGTCGTTTTCTCAGAAATTACGCAAGAATAGCCCGACCAATCAACGACCTTTTAGTGGGACATTGTACATCTAGCAAGAAGAAGAAAGGTAAACTCAAGAAAGAGAGAAGGACTCCCTTTGAATGGAAAGATGCTCAACAAGAGGCATTCGATACACTGAAAGAAAAATTGACGCAACCTCCAGTGCTAGCTTACGCTGACTACAGCATTCCATTTAAACTGCACACGGATGCAAGTACTACAGGACTTGGTGCAGTTTTATATCAGAACCAGGATGGCATCGACAAGGTGGTATCATACGCAAGCCGTAGTTTAAGTCAAACGGAAAGGAATCATCCTGCTCATAAATTAGAATTTCTCGCATTGAAATGGGCAATCACCGAGAAATTTCATGATTACTTGTATGGTGCTGACTTCCAGGTGGTTACCGATAACAACCCGTTAACATACGTCTTCACTACAGCAAAGCTGGATGCCACTGGTCAACGATGGCTGGCAGAACTATCAAATTACAACTGTACCATTACCTACAGAAGTGGCAAACAAAACGGTGATGCTGATGGTTTATCGAGGATTCAAGAGGAATCTACCACAAGAACAGTATTTCCAGATGTTCTTAAAGCCATCTGTCACGCAATGTCAGCGGAAGAAGAGTTCCAACCATGCATAAACATGTTGACGAATTCAGATAAGGACGAGACAACTGATACTGATGAAGCCGCACTTGTATCAGAGGAACAATTGCAAGATACAGCACTTTCAGCGTATGACTGGAGAGGAGCACAGTCAAAAGACGCTTGTATAAAGTTCGTTATCGACTGTCTTCTAGAGGGGAGAAAACCAAAAGCAGACGAAGCAGAGAATATGATGGTGGACAGAAGATATGTTTCAGATTGGGAGCAATATAAGTTGATCGACGGTGTCCTTTACAAGAAAAGAGTGGCAAAGAAAGAGGAGGTAAATCGCTTGTGTCTGCCTAAAGCCCTACAGGAGGATATCTTCAAGGCTTATCATGATGATCTTGGTCACCAGGGCAGAGATAGAACACTTTCATTACTCAAGAGGCGGTTCTTTCTTCCTGGTTTAGATCAGTTTGTGAAAATAGAGAACAAAGATGCAGCAATTGTATCAGAAGAAAAACAGCCCCAGTTAAGGCGGCAGAGCTAGTGAATATAACATCTACAGCGCCAATGGAACTCATATGTATAGATTATCTGTCACTAGAAAGATCGAAAGGGGGATACGAGAAAGTCTTAGTTATCACAGACCATTTTACAAGATACGCGCAGGCCATCCCGACGCGAAATGAAACAGCACAGACTACAGCTAAAGCTCTTTATGAGAACTTCTTTATCCACTATGGCTTTCCGTCGAAGATACATAGTGACAAAGGCGCAAGTTTTGAGTCGAAGACCATCAGAAAACTCTGTGAAATAGCAGGGATAAAGAAAACAAGGACAACACCATACCATCCCATGGGAAATGGGATGGTGGAGCGATTTAATAAGACCCTTCTGAATATGCTTGGAACGCTGCCAAAAGACAAGAAGAGTGACTGGAAGTCCCATGTGTCCACCCTCACACATGCATACAACGCTGCAGTGCATGATAGTACAGGTTATTCCCCGTATTATCTAATGTACGGACGCCACCCAAGACTAGCAATCGATGCTTTTCTTGGGTTAAAGTCCAGTGATGAGGTTCCTGCTTCTCGCAAGGATTATAGTGAGAAGCTGAAGGACAGACTGGAGTATGCCTACAAGTGCGCTAGTGAGGAAGCAAAGGCAGCAGGAAAGAAGTATAAGAAATATTATGATGGAAAAGTCAGAAACGTCATCCTTCAGCCAGGAGATCGGGTACTTATCCGAAACGTTGGGTTGAAAGGCTGTCATAAAATTGCAGACAGGTGGCAAAGACAGCCTTATACGGTAGTTAGTCAACCGGTGCCAGACATTCCTATATACAGGGTTAGGAAGGAGAACAGCAACTCTCCAGCCAAGCTGCTTCACAGGAATATGCTGTTGCCGTTTATGGGCTTACCATCACCTGACGACGAAGCAGAATCTACACCAAAGATGACAAGTTCTCGACGTTACACGGAAGTAGCCGCAGATGATGTTTCTGAAGCTCGCGTATCACCATCGAGTTCCGATGAGTCCAGTGAGGCTGAATATGATAGGGAACCAGATGTGGATTTAAGACCGCCAAGATACAAACTCCCAGTCAGACACACACGGAATAGAGGAGGCATATCTAGGAGTCCTAACATAGACGATAGACGACAACAGCCAGGACAGAGACAGGGAAGAAGAGAGCGTCGACCTCCACAGTGGATGCAGACCGGAGATTGGGATTTAGGATCCAGAGAGTATGTGATTACGGTAGATCCCAGCCAGATGGTATATTGTTGAAGGTAACCTGTTAAGAGTCGGTAAGTATGTTTTACTTACTAGAGAACCAACAGAAGACTGTCTTAAAGTTATTTAAAAATGCCCCCTTCTGCTATTTATTTTATTGCACTACATTTCCTTCGCTGGCATTGATCTTCATCCAATTGACTCAATATTCCAATAGCCATGATGCTGTCATTGTATCATTCATTGTATGGATCATAGAATGTATGTTTCTTATTGAAAGTGTGTGAGTGAACTGCTAATACCACGTGATTAGTGGAAGATCTATTTGCGACATCTAATGCGTTTGAACCGCGTATGAAAGAATTAATGTCTCATGTCTTGTTTTTTTTAAGTCGTGCCCGTGAGTCAATTCCGCATTCATTGTATTTTGTATACAGTTGCCTCTATTTCAAACTTCAGGAGTTTGGTTTTAAATAACGAGCGTTTGGAATATATTGAATACACGAGCGAGCTTAAGCGGAAGCGCTGAAGGTTTGTGGCTTAGGCGGTGGTTTAGGAAATCATTGTCAACTGTTTTTGTTTTATTATTCATGGGTGAATTTCAATTTTTGCGTTTGGTAAACACACTTCTGCATCACTACATTTACTATGTTTTATAATGTCGAGGACGACATTTCCCAAAGTGGGGGAATAATGTCATAGGTCAGGATACGCTGTTCTATTTGCAGTTTCAAAGATGCCTTTTCTCACGTCTTCCTACGTTTAAGACCCTCTTCCCATGTACGTAGCCATCGACAATAGCATTACGAATTACGGTATTGTGCGCGCATTAACTTGCATGATTAACTGCATGCTCTGTTGCACTCTGCCACTAGCGTTTAGTCAGTAAAGTTGTATACTTTATCTGTTGACTTCTTCCATGCTATTGCTGGTGTTAAAACATGTTTTATAATATGTTTCAGGTAGGTGAAGATTGTTATTATTTTTATGTTGATCAAGATGTCATTAATTAAATTAGTGATGTTAGTAGGGCATCTTATTTGATTAAGATCATCAGCTATGAAACTGCAAGATATGCCTTTTGGGGACATCTTATATTAGATGGAATGCCTTAAGGCTCTGTCTAATATAGGATGCTGTTGATTTTCTGTGTATTGAAATGCTTCATAGTTTGATTATGTTTGATTGAAAGTGTAAAATTTTGCTGTGGCACTCTGCCACTAGCGTTTAGTCAGTAAAGTTGTATACTTTATCTGTTGACTTCTTCCATGCTATTGCTGGTGTTAAAAACATGTTTTATAATATGTTTCTATGTAGTGTGCCAGACCAGGATCCTGACCAGATTTATTAAAATAATCATCATTGTAAACATGTTGTCGTTTATGTTGAACTCCCGGGTACACAATCCAATGCGTACATAGAGAACCGTTCGGTTACACATATTAGCCTTTTGGTTTCGTTGGGCGGCAAGACATGGGATGTCATGTCGGGTAAAAGCCCACAAAATTGGAAGCAACATCTCTAAAATGACCTAAATAGTGTTGACGGGGACGAATAGGTATCTCTACCATTAGCATGATTGAGCCAAGGACGTTTGTCTGTACCAGTAACAAATATCACTCTTCCAATCAGGATTCGCGGCTTGTCGACAGTAAGCGTGAAATGAAGTAAGTACAACAGTTTATAACCCTCTTTGTACCAAATGGAATCTTCCTCCTTGTCTGTAGCAGGAGTCTATTTCGAAATTTCGGGATGTAAGGTTGTGTTTTCTTCAAAATTTGTTTGAAAAATGGCTTAACATTTTGCAAACGTTGTAGGCCCGGATCAGACGCCGCGTTCTGCGGCGTCTGATCTGGGCCTGCACTGTTTGCCAGGGTACCGTTCTCGGGTTTCTGGTACAAAATGGGTTAATGATGTAACGGTATTCATTGTCTTCATCGAAACAACATACCATCAAATTTACGTCATAAGTATGTGTAAATGATCGATATTGGTCCACAGTTTCATTGTTATATACTACTCAAAGTTTGAAAGGGATCACTATTTTATTGCAAAATAATTTTTGGATAAATTAATCAGCTGAAACCAAATTTGGTACATAATGATAGAAAACATATCCTTCATAAAGACTAGTGATTATTGTTGTCAACTGGCACTGAATTCAAGCGTGACAACAACAACCGTCTAGGCACCCACAAAATGTGCCGTAACACGCAGGGATTTGGAGAATTGATTTTTTCCAAGTCTCCAAATTTGTTTAGACAAACGTGCCTAATAAAGTGTATGACATCCACGGGCATCAATTACAGATCGACATCGCCTGCGCATGCTCGTAATCAGAACCTGTATCCGGTTTTGTGGAATCAGCCTGCATTCAGCATTCAATGCATCTTTGAGCCCCTGTAAAGTCCTCGGCTGCATAGTTCGGACTGAAACAGCACGCTTTAGCATGTCCCACACATGCTCAATCGGATTTAAGTCCGGTGATCGAGCAGGCCAGTCCATACGAACGATTGTATCACGTTCCAGATAGGCATCAGTGACATGGGCACGGTGGGGACGGGCATTATCGTCCATCAGAATAAAGTCCGGGCCGATAGCATCGGCATATGGTCTCACAAACTGATCAAGAATCTCATTACAGTACCTCACTGCCGTTAACGATCCGTTTTCAACGACGTATAAGTCCGTGTTACCGGTTACGCTAATCCCATCCCAAACCATGGCTGATCATTTTCCATAGCGATCATGCTCTACCACATTCAAGCCATCGAATCGCTCTTTAGACATTTGACACACTGACTGACATTTATCAATGAAGTCTGACAGAATCTGGACTCATCAGTAAACAGTACTGGCGTACAGGAACAAACCGCCAACCTGACGTGAGTTCTGGCAAAGTCCAACCGGTCTTGAACGTGCTGTCTCGTCAACGGAACACGTACAGCAGGCCTTCTGACATTAAGTCCGAATTCGTGGAGCCCGCTTCTGACAGTTTGTGTAGCAATTCGTGCTCCAGTTCCGTTCCTAAGGTCGTTATGCAAAAACGTAGCGTTCAGGAGCCGTTGACGTCGAGACTGAATCAACCAAAAAATGCTGACGTTGATTTGTAGCCCTTTCTCGACCACCGCCATGTCAGTGTGGAGGATGTCCGTGGGTAGGATGCCGCCTCCACATTCGGAAAACCACGCTCTGAGACACATTCAAAATCCCAGCAACACGACGTTGAGAGACGCCAGGTTCCAACATTCCGACGCCGCGATTCATTTCTTCGGGGGCCAGACGGTTTCTTAGTTGTCCCCTAGGCATTTTATAGTTTCACAAATCAAATGAAATTCGTTTCACGCTCAGTAAAGGAACACGGATAAGTTTAATTTTTCTGTTGGAATGCAGTGTTAGGCAAGAAGTTTGGGGTGCATGAATTCATTTTCGAAGTGTGAGAAGTGTGCACTTTCATGAGTACTGAATTGCACATGATTTTCTGATTAAGATATTAATCAATATACCAAGTACAAATTCTGTCAAGAAATTTTTAATTTTCAGTGCAAAATTTGGTATATAAAATGTGATCCCTATCAAACTTTGAGTAGTATATTTCTTACCTGTGATAAATAAACATTGTTTAATTTTTATTCTTACCGTCCAATAAAGAGAACATTGGCGGACAGCGCAGACTAGACGACGCAGAACGCGGCATCGGACCGGCGGACAGGATTCTTTTGTTGTTTTAAAACTTGCAGTAACTAAATAAAAACAGTATTGTTATAAAAGGACTTGTTCGGACACAAATGTGTTAAAAAGAATATAATCAGAGTAATTGTTATTTTTCATTTAAGATCAGGATAACTATTTTTGTTTGTGATTTTTTCGCCTTTTTTCTTATTTTTACTCAAAACATAGGTTAGGGTGTTCGTTAGAACAGCCTTATTGACGCGGTTCTAGCGAGTACCAACAACCTGTGCTTTAGAGTAGAATTAAAGACAATAATATATACCACGTAAACCCCCACTTTTCGCTATATAAATTGGGGTTTACAGGGTATTGATTACATGGGCTTGTTAACATAATGGTGTGTGTGTGTGTGTGTGTGTGTGTGTGTGTGTGTGTGTGTGTGTGTTTTATGTCCCACCAACAACTAAGGTCAATGAGGCGGTTCTAACGAGCACTCACAACCTATGTATGTAGTATTTATAAGAAAAATATCACAGATTTTCATCAGAAAAGTAGCCATTTTGGAGATGTGATAAAATGCACAATGCCATACGGGTGTGCGAAAACACGCCTATATAATTTTGACCCCCTTGAACCCCACTTTTATATAGTAAAACTGGGGTTTACAGGGGTAAACCTTATTTTCCTTATTTTGCTTGAATAGCATTATTAATTCTATACTTGACTTTGGAACTTTGAATCACATTCCCCACTTGAAAGAGATATCTTGCCCTTGTCGAACTTCTTTCATTATTGTCGGGGAACCAAACTAACAACTGTTTTTATTAACGCAAGAGTATTACTTGTACATGTAACAACGTATGTTTCATTTCGTTCCAAATACAATAATAATAATAATTATAATAACAATAATAATAATAATAATTATATATATACATATATTTTGATGGGGATCATGGGATCACATTTCCGGCCTGAGAGCGATATTTGCTGTTACACGTAGGCTAGGCGGAGTCAAGCAAGGCTGTGTGTTAGCCCCACACTGTTCAGCATGATGTGTTCTGCCATGCTCACAGATGCTTTCCAGGATGGTGAGAATGGCATACCTTTTCAATCTCAGAAGGCGGCAAGCCAAATCCAAGGTGCAGACAGAGGTGCTAGATGGGTTCCTCTTTGCTGATGACATGACAAAATGGTGTTCCTACAGAAGAGAAGATGCAAAAAAGGTATAGATCAAGTATCCGACTCCTGTGATAGCTTTGATCTCAAAATCAGCATAAAAAAGACTGAAGTAGTCGATCAGCCAGCACCTGGTAAGCCTTACAAAGAACCCACCATTATATTGAAAGGTCAAAGACAAGTTCACCTACTGTGGGAGCACACTGTAAAGAGCCGTCCACATTGATGACGAAGTCAATGCCAGGTTTGCCAAAGCTTGTACAGAATTTGGCCGACTACGTGGTAGTCTCTGGGATCGAAGTGGAATCAGATTTGACACAAAACTGAAAGTCTACAGAGCTGTGGTGCTGCCAACACTATTGTATGCATGTGAAACATGGACAGTTTACCAACGGCACGCCAAAATACTAAATCATTCCCATACTAGCTGTCTTAGAAAACTCTTAAAGATTAAGTGGCAAGACAGGATTCCAGACACTGAAGTCCTGAACTGGGCAGGGATGCAAAGTGTGCATACTCTTCAGAAACTAGCTCAGTTAAGATGGACAGGCCGTGTTACAAGAATGCCTGAGGAACGTTTGCCAAAGAAAATTCCCTATGGAGAACTAGAAATGGGCAAACGCTCCCAAGGCAATCAGAAGTAGCGCTACAAGGACACCCTCAAAGCCTCCCTTTAGGACTTCAACATTCCAACAGAGTCGCGGGAACAAATTGTACAGGACAGTGCAAGGTAGCGAGGTATCATCGAAAGGGATGCCAATGAATATGAGACAAAAAGGATCACTGAAACGCGTACAGCGCAAAGCCAGAGCTAAGGCATCACAAACAGAGCAAGTCTATTTGCAACAGACAGTTCAGAGCTAGAATCAGTCCCATCAGCCATCTAAGAACACATAAATAGTAACATTTCTTAAATATGATTAAGACTGGTCATTGTCAGTAATGACAGACGAACTGCTATTAGATATCTATCACAATGAATTGATTGTTCGATTTTTTTGGCTTGGTTTAAACATATTTTATTTCAAATAATGTCATAAACATATTTTTTCACAAATACAAAAACTTACAAAGGGATTCAGAAAGAAGCCAATAGGCTTATATAAATCTGTCTCCCATCTAACTTGCATATTACAAATACAACCGGTGAAATGAATAACACAAAGACAATCATAGAACTATTTAAACCAAATCTAAGCCATATAAATGTGAAGCTGAGAGATCAAAGATAGGGTAGAAAAAGAAGAAACTATCACTAACAAACGCTAGTTCAAGTAGAGAGAGAGAGAGAGAGAGAGAGAGAGAGAGAGAGTTCTCACTGTCTGAAGCGCTTACTGTCAATGATAAATTTTTGTACAGCAAGGAAAATCTCACAGTTTTGATTGTATGTTAACTCAATGTGGTCAAACAAAAGAGTGTTAGTGGTTGGTTGACAGTGCTCTGTAGCCTTGGCCATCATTTCGATTCGTATTCTGTTGTATTTCTGGTACTCAAATAAGTAATGTTTTGTTGTTTCAGCAGTTCCACAAGTACAGTTAGGGTCATTAACAATGTTTTTTGAGAAGAGATGATGATTGAGGGAACTGCAAGAAGTTCTCAGCCGAGCATGTTGAATCTGAGCAGATCTTTCACCTATATAATAATATTTAGGAGGTTTTGCTTGATTTTCATTTATACGAGTTTTGAAAATTTCCACTGAATTTACATCTCTGACGTCAGGACTCAGTTCATTCCAGGCTCTGATACTGGATGGTAAAAAGGAGTTGTAATAAAGCTGGGTTCTGGACATTGTTTGTCTAATATTCGTTGAATTTCGAAGCCCATAGACGGTGGTATTTTCAACTAATGGAGGTACTAAGGTGGAAAGATAAGTTGGGGTTACATTATTATTCATTTTGTGAAATAAATAAAGTTTATTATTTCTACGTCTACATTGTAAAGTTTCCCAGCCGGTTTCTCTATAGAGCATTTCCAAGGATGCCAACTTGGTAGCACCTGTTACAATTCGTGCTGCTTCAACTTGTATTTTCTCTAGGGCATTTACTTCGTACCTGGTGCAGTTATCCCATACGACGTCCGCGTACTCTAACAGGGGTCTGATAAATGAAACATATATCTTTTCAAGGGCTTGTCTATCAAGAGTAAATTTAAACTTGCGCATAACGTTTATTCTAGTCCAAGCTTTTAAAGTTATATAACTAATATGCTCATGCCAGGTCCCGTCACTAGAAAGATAGATTCCGAGATGCTTATGACAAGATACCTCGTGAATAGGTTCGTTATTCATCAAAAGTGGCGGATGGAGGGGTTTATTTATTTTCCTAGAAAGCAATTAGGCCTCAGACTTTGCAGGGTTAAATTTGACAAGCCAGCGTTCTGCCCAAACATGTTTTTTTATCTAAATCTGAATTTAACTGTCTGGCAGCATCATTAGGGTCATCGACGATCAAATATAAGGTTGTATCGTCGGCAAAAAGACGAACAGAAGAATCTATATTGTCTACGATATCATTTATGTAAATCAAGAAAAGAAGCGGGCCTAATATAGAACCCTGAGGTACACCTGCTTTAATGAAAAGCCAATCAGAAACCCCACCTGGTATAACTACCCTCTGCTTTCTGTTTGAAAGATAACTAGCAAGCCATTGTAGAAGAGTTGAATTTATACCTACTTCATTTAATTTGTGCAGCAAGCCTCTATGCCAGACTCTATCAAAAGCCTTGCTTATATCGCAAAATACCGCCCTCACCTCTTTTCTATCATCTAAAGCTTTGCAGAAAGTGTTATAAATGTCAACAAGTTGATTTACCGTTGAATCTCCGGGAGAAAATCCCGATTGTAAACATGTGATTATGTTGTGCTCTTTGAAAAAATTGAATAGATGCTTATGAACTATCTTTTCCATGACTTTTCCAATAGTACTAAGAAGAGATATTGGTCTGTAATTACTGATAAGCGATGGGTCGTCCTTTTTGAACAAAGGAAAAACATAAGCTTCCTTCCACTTGTTGGGAAAGTCACATTTGGATAGAGAATAATTGAAGAGGTCACTTAACGGATTTGACAGGGGTTCGGCAAGTTCTTTTAGAATCCTGTTATTTATGTTATCTGGGCCTGATGCCTTACCTAATTTTAAACTTTTTAGAGTATCTTCGACTTCTTTTGGTTGAAATTGTATGGTACTTAGTTTCGGGGTGTTATGATTAATAGTACAAGCTAACGTTGCAGACTGGTCATCAATCAATGTTTGTTCAACAAAATAACTGTTTAGGAGATTTGCCTTTTCCGAATCATCTGAAATATATACATTGTCTTTAACAAGAGGAGGAATACTTGAGTTTTGCGATGGTTTAATAAATGATTTAAGTGTTTTCCAGTAATCTTGTACTGACAAATTGTTTGTTTTTAGTTTATTTGCAAGAGAAGCTAAGTAATTTTGCTTAGACTTACGGAGCAGACTGATAACATCGTTTCTTGCTTGTTTAAATCTACTATATGTGTTTATACTATGGTTACGTTTATATTTTCTAAATAGCCTATTTCGTTTTCTCATAGATTTGCGAATCTTTGAGTTTATCCAAGGTAAATCTCGAGGTCTTATAGTGACGGTTTTATAAGGTATACAGTGCTCTGCCAAAGTTAATAAATTATCTGTAAATGATTCCGCATATGTGTTTACATCATCATTTCGTATTGCATTCCACTCAAAATCTGATACCTGTTGACGAAGTTCTGCGTAATTACCTCGATCATATAACCAAATTTTACGAGTAAATGATTGTGGATCATGTTTCTTAAAATTAAAAATGCAAAAAGTGGGACAGTGATACCTAATATCTTGCATTAAGAAAGGTTCGCCAACTCCGGAAAGATTTACAGAATGCATGTTACTAACCATAATTAAATCAATAATAGTTGATGAATATTCAGTATAATTTGTAGGTTCATTTATAAGTTGATTAAGGTTATATTGCTGACATAAATCAGAAATTTTCCTTTCAGATTGCGTATTTAAGATGTTCAAATTAAAATCACCTAGTACAATAATATCCGCTTTGCCCGTGTCTACAGCTAAACCAATAGAATTTTCAATTTCATTTAAAACAAGAGGTATAGAGTTCGGCGGTCTATAAAAGGTTCCAACCAAAATTTTCCTATTTCTAATATTCACTTCTATCCACATGCATTCTATGTTTATCAATTCTAGGTCACCCCTACGTTTACATTGAATACCAGTTTTTACGTACACTGCTATACCACCATGACTATCCCCAATTCTGTCACGCCGAAATGGAACTTGAAAACTATTAAATGCAATATCTTGATTCGTAATTGTATCATTTAGCCATGTTTCAGTGAGAGAAATAAGGTCGAAGTTGGACAATTCCGGCTCAACTATATCTACCTTATGTAAGAGACTTTGTACGTTGTAGTGAACCAATGAAAAATTGCCTTCAAAAATTGGAAAAGCGGACGAGGAAGATTCACTTGAAATGTCGCTTTGTGGTCCCGGATTTTTTTCTACGTCACCAGATAAATATAAAATCATAGCCAGAAATACAAAGAATTCGAATAAATTAAAACGTTTAACTCCCTTTAGTCTGAGTAATCTACAGTAATGCAAACCTATACGTGCCCTATAGACATTCAAATCAATAGGCATCTAAGAGATACAGTCAACCAGTGCATGAAAAATGTTTGTGGGCACGTAAAGATTACCACTACACATCAACAGAGGCAATGTATAGACATAAAGCGCTGCAAATACTTGTGGATATGAGTAATTTGAGACAGAAAGATAGAAAGCAAAAGTCTGAAAGAACAGTAAATTGTAGAAAATAAATGAAGACATTATAAAATGGAGAAAAAAGAATCATTTTCAATAATGTGAAATTTACTAGGAGTCGCAATTTTTGTAGATAGTCTAGCGCCCTGGGTAGCAAAAATCATTGAAAACTGACAATTAAGGGGACTGTATACGCCTCCTGGTGAGGCAACACCTGCAAAAATATTTGAGTCTCCCATGTCAATAGGGCTCAACTCTTGAAGGAAAGAATTTGCTCCTATGGAGCAATTTCTTTCCTTTAAGAGTAGACCCCTTTTTCAATGTGACAGGGCTTATAGAAAAGTGACAAAGTCCTGAAAATTTTATCCCATTGAAAATGGCGGAAAAATCTACCAGGTGTTCCCATTTCCCTTAAGTCTAATGAGAAAAAGAGCTAGCACACGAGAAGAGGGTATTTATCTGTGAAATGGCCATTCAATGTGGTGCGCATGCGTAGCTGTAACAGAATACCCGCTGCCCGAAGGCATGCAAGGGAGATCCGAGATAGCTTCAAATAAAGAGCCATGTACTCTTCCTTCACACGCCAATTTGAAGAATTCTAAGGACTCTCTTCCCATGTGTCGGCTCAATATATAACACAAGGACGCATAATGTGCATTATCATATGACGTCATCGATAAGCAGTGAATAACGTCGTGTAATAAAAAGCGTATGACCACACGTGTAATAACACTTTGGCGGGATTAAGTAACGTCATGACGACGTCCATGTCAACAATACATTATTTGTGGCAAAATTCTCAAATTCAAAAGCGATAAAATCCAATTTAAAGTGGTCAAATGATAAACAGAATCTTACACTCGTGGTCATTTCATATGATATTTATGAATCTCGCCGAAGGCTCGTTTCATAAATATAACATGAAATGACCACTCGTGTAAGATCCTCTATTTATTGGCGTTAAATATATTACGTAACATAATACGTATCCGACGATATTATCAAACATATATTGTTCATAATGAGAGAACAGCACTATAGGCAGGCAAAATAATTATTCCACAAAACAAATGTTGATTACAAAACATTAAATAGTGATCAACAAGTAAATATGTGCCGAGTAAAATTTGAAAGAGAAAGAAGAGGAAAAAAAAAAAATTTTTTTTACCTTATGACTTGCTATAAACTGTTTCTGTTTTGCTCTTTAAAACTGCCATTACAGAGATACATGTATATCACCTCAGCCAGTCATATCAAATCTCGCTACTTCACAAAGATCATGTTTTAATAATAATAATAATAATAATAATAATAATAATAATAATAATAATAATAATAATGGCAACAACAATCATATTAACGACAATGCTGACGACAGTAATAACAACAACAGCAGTTACAACAATTAAAACGATGCAACAACAGAAGTAATAGTTTATCAACTAAACATCGTAATCATCATCGCTATCCCTACCTCAACTACCACCGTCGCAATCATAAATTATTATCACCATCATCGCCATCATCACCACCACCACCATCATCATCACTATCGGCAGCAGCAGCAACAAAAAAAAAAAAAAAACACAAAACCAAAAACAATAGCAATGACATCATCATTAATTGAATCTGTATATACATGGTATGTTTAGAATACTGTAACAATAACATCGCTTACAAAGTTCTTACCACAATAAAATGCAAATGGCTGCTCCAATTCATCCAGTGTTGTCATTAGTAGTATCGTAAAAACTAAAACCCATTCACACTGCTGTTCCATTCAATTCATATCGCTTATCACGTGATCACTTAGCCGATACACGGCCACGTAGATCATGCGATGCACGTGGTTACTCCAAATTTGCTTAGCCAGTGGCGACCACAATACACAGAATATGCGAATGGAATTTTTCATAAAAAAGTGAGTATAAGCATTTCTTAATAAATAACATTAACTTTTGCTTATACACAAAGAAGTAAATACAATTTAAACAATTACCTTTAACCATATATACATATGACCTCGAAAATGGGACATCGGCAAACAGTAATACCAGATAAGTGAAACTGCCATTATGTTTCAAGTAAATGAATTGTTGTATTAAACTCTTAGTAAAATGTCGGCCCCCGCCCATCGGGGCTTGAAGAAATAGATGGCTTAACGACACGTCACTGTGGCTTTTGTGTCGTATTCCGGAAAAAAGTGAGAAAAGAGACATAAGTTATAGAAGAGGACAAAGAGGAAAAAGAATGGAAGTGTAGAAACAGAAGAAATAGTAACATAGTAACATTCCTCATATATAGCACGCTTTGTTCAATAGATGGACGCAAAATACATGCCACTTTTGCCTCAGCCAACCACTTATCGTAAAGTAGACAAGAAATGCATGAACAGAGTCCTTGCTGCTCAAAAAGACTTGAATTCGGTAATCGATGGTGTAAGCGAGAGTATGTTGAGTATAAAGCCCTAAAGGACTGGAAACTTAGCATTTTAAGACTAGTGAATAAACGCATTTCTTTCTATTCTCAAAATACTAACTTATTACCTCCTAGGCCCAAGACGTCTTTACGTCATCTTAAACTAGGTATTCAAGAATTTCATAAGTTTGTTTTGGCCCCTGCAGACAAGGCCGCTAACAACGTCGTCGTTGTGTGACGGCTCCACTATGTTAACACGCTTAAGCAGGAGCTTGGTGGTACTAAGGCCTATGAACTTCAGCCTTTAGCTGAAGAGAGAGCTATAGTAGATAAACATGTTTGTCTTACAGCCACCAAGTTTGCTGTGTGTGTTAACGAAGGCCAAGACAAGCTTCCTACGCTATACTGGTTACCAAAACTTCATAAAAAACCTTACAAAGCACGGTTTATTGCAAATTCTAGTTCTTACACTACCACTGAACTTTCTAAATTACAAACTTCATGTCTTACTGCTATTAAAACGCATGTAATTAAATATTGTGATAAAGTCTTTGAAAGATCAGGAAGAAATCTGTTTTGGTCTATAAAAAATTCGAATGAGGTTTTAAATAAATTGAAATCTAGACAGTTTCGTGCTTCTAGTCTGTCTACCTACGAATTTTCCACTCTTTACACTACACTTCCTCATAATCTTATAAAAGAAAAGCTTAATGATTTAATTGAATGGGCTTTTCACAGAGAAGATTCTCTCTATCTTGCATGTAATGTCAGAAATGCATTTTTCACTTCTAAAGAGCATAAGAATTATACACTTTGGTCATGTCAGAAAGTGTGTGATGCCCTCACCTTTCTACTTGACAATATTTATATTAGATTCGGTACTAAGTTATTTAGACAAATTGTGGGTATTCCGATGGGTACTAATTGCGGACCTCTTGTGGCTGATCTGTTCTTGTATTGTTATGAAAGAGACTTCATTTTGTCGCTTTCCATTGATAACCAATCTGAAATTATTGAAGCTTTTAGCTCTACTTCTAGATATTTAGATGATTTATTAAATATTGATAATACCTATTTTGATGGTTTGATCAGTCAGATTTACCACCTAGAACTTCAGTTAAATAAAGCAAATTCTTCTGATACCGAGGCCCCGTTTTTGGATTTACATCTATCTATTGTAGATGGATTTGTTTCGTGCAAAATTTATTTTAAACGCGATGACTTTGATTTTGAGATTGTAAATTTTCCTTTTTTGGATGGTGATCTTCCTCGTGCGCCATCCTATGGCGTTTATATTTCGCAATTAATTCGATTTGCTAGAGTGTGTAGTCATGTAATTGACTTCAACACTCGTAATAAATTATTAACGGCTAAACTCCTTAATCAGGGTTATCGGTACCATAAACTACGCAAAGCCTTTTCAAAATTTTATAGACGCCATTCTGATTTAATTTCAAAATTCAATATTGGACTTAAATCTCTTCTGCAACAAGGTCTATCGGAACCCGAATTTTATGGTGACTTAGCATATAAATTCAGAAAAATATATAACCGCAATGACTTCAGCACCCAATTTCGTAAAATCATTCTTCGATATAAAAAGATTGGGTACAACATGGATATTATACGACAGACTGCATGCATGGTAGTTAACCCAATCACGGTTGGCAACTTTGCTTCCCTCTTTAATTGCACGCCGGTGGGTCAGGCCTCAGATTCTATGACGGCTCCAACGTAAAGGCTTATTGAAAATTAGAGAGATAATGTCGGTTGGTGCCTGATGCTCTGTCTCTGGTCGGGCTCATCGGAGTCTAACTGTTGGTTTTCTTTTGCTCCAGCATTTCAGTGGTTTCTTGCTGTCGAGTCCTCACCGTTGTCTCACCTCTGTGGTTCTTTGATTTTTGTGTTCACGGAGATGTTGCACTGATGAGTTAGGAGGCCTTCATGCGGACTGAACAAATTATTTGTCTAAATCGCGACGGAAGTAAGGGCGAGGATTGTGGCCACGTAAAATCGATTTAAGCCCCCCAGTGGAAATCTTCCACTGACCGTTCCAAGGCGGCTCTTCTGTGGCGATTTAATTATGTTGTTGTTTGTTGCTTGCTGTGTGTGTCGCTTGTGTTTTTTGGTTTTGGATGGCCGTATGGCCATTTTGTGGGAAAGTAACTGTCCTTATGGCCTTCCTTTGTTTAGGTTTCCATTATGGTCTGGTCGCTTAATGTTTGTATTTCTTTCCCTTTGGTGTCTTTTATGGGTGGAGTAAGTTAATTGTATCAATTCCTGATCTTTGTTTTACTTCTACTTTGCTGCTCAAAAAGACAAGTAGAAGAGGAATTCATCAGGTTAACAAGTCCTAGAAATGAACACCCACTTAAATCTATTATTATATAGGGAAAATTGGGTTAAAAGGGGTGTATATTATTTTTGTTATTTCTTCACTAATATGCAGGTTGTGGGTAATCGTTAAATCCGCCGCAATGAGGTGGTTCTAACGAGCACCGGCAATCTATGTTCGAAGTTTAGATAAGAAAACTATTATAATTTTTCATCAGAAAAAATATGGAGATACGAAGAAAAATACACTTTCATACGGGTGTAATATGTAGAGGATCTTCCATGAGTGTTCATGCATTATTGAATTTATTAAATGAGTTGAGAAAAAGGGAACAAATGTGAGACTTCGCCGAGCATTTTATCCATTTTCCTGGACGTGTTTAATAAATTCAGTAATACATGAGCACGAATGCAAGATTCTATTTATCATGCGTTTTATTAGGGACTTTTAACAAAAATTTCAATATTTCACCATTAGTAAACGCGACGTCGTTAAGGACGTCGCACATGTAACGTTATGGGCGTATCTAACTAATTTGCATACTGAAACCACTAGTGGATTACCTGATTTATCATATGACGTCGTTGATAAGCAGTGGATAACGTCATGTAATAAAAATCGTATGACCACAGGCGTAATAAAACTTTGGCGGGATTAAATGATGTCATGACGACGTCCATGTCAACCATGCTTTTTTGTAGATAAAATTGTCAAATTTAAAGGCGATAAAATCCAATTTAAAGTGGTCAAATGATAAACAGAATCTTACACTCGTGTTCATTTTATATGAAATTCATGAAACTCGCCAAAGACTCGTTTCATAAATTTCGTATGAAAAGACCACTCGTGTAAAATCCCATATTTATTACATGGCGTTATAACATTCTCAGACGCGACGTCATATGATAAATAATCGTATGTAGATGGCGTCATAAAAGACATCACGCACCTTTCAGTTGGCTATGCACGGGCATTTGAAGAATACTTTGGTCTCCTTTTCTCAGAGTTGTCGGCTAACATGTTACCTTTGGGGCTTGGAGAAATAGATAGGGCTGCATGGTGCTTCCAGCAGAGCTGAAACCGGCCGAAAATGAGCACTGTTAAGCCGATGCCCAGCCAAAGTGGTGCGAGTCGGACTGTCCATGCATATAAACCTTGTTTGTTTGTTTGTTTGTTTGTTTTTTCGGGGGGGGGGGGTCGACGGGGCTTGAGAGATGTCATTTCATCTCAAAGATTGGTAACAGTCCCACAAAATTTGACGCGACGTCTTCAAAAGGACGTAAATAGAGATGACGTGGACGTTAAACCTAACAAACAAAACCTCAGGCTACGGAAATAGTCACTGAGGATTCATTAATAAAAATCGAATCAGATGCTTGATGACTCTTTTGTTCTGGTACGAACGCAATGCATTATGATTAAACACCTTTATAGAATACCTGTTTCACCAGCATTGTTTTAATATTTGCATGTATATAGTTTTTGTGCCCGTTGTAAAAACTGCCTTGGCAGATACCGAAATATTTCCTTGTTGTTCACGATCCGATATGATAGATTACTTTCTACCGTATAATACATCTTGCATTGTTAGACATACAGTTCCTCGAATTGCCATGATTAAGATTCTGTCAGTATTATGCATGTGCATTATTTCAGTTTGTAGAACATTGATGTGTATCTTGTTATGTTTTCTGCATTATATTTCCTGTAGTGTTTAAACCCTTACCCTGTGGGTACTCGTTAGAACCGCCTCAATGAGACGGTTCTAACGAGCACTACAATCTATATTTTGAGTATAAAAAGGTACAAATCTCAAAATTGTCGCCATATGAAATAATGTACCCCAAAAGAATCTCTAACCAGTAACAAGCAAGTGACTGAATATTGATAGTATCAACAATTTGGAATAGCAATAATGAACAAGTAGTATATGCAAAGAATTAATCTTGTACATTTTGATAATGAAATAAATTTGAGTGAACGGAGTATGAGAAAATGCCCCAAACACCCCATTCATTTGAAGAAGTATGTAGAATCTATAGATGCAATGTTTATTTTCTTCACTCTTGAAATTCCGATAGGCATTTAGTCAAATGTTTCAAAAATACCTGCAGGCAATTTTTCTTGACACAAAAATGATAGCAGAATTGCCCAACCTAAGATGAACGGAGTAATAGGTTTCCAGGCTATATGAAGCGACACAAGCAGCGTTCGATTTAAAGTTTGAGAACAGTTCAAAAAGTAAATGTTAGAAGTCAAATTTACTGAATTTAAATTCTTGACGTTGTTTATTTATTTATTATTTTGGGGCCTTTTTTTTTTCAAAGATGCCAGTTTTTAATCGAATAATCATTCCGCCGTGGCCGTTGGTAAGTTCATTCTAACGCTTCAGAAAGTATTCCTACAAATTTACCATTTTGGTGGCATTGTTCACATATCCCTGGCAACTTTGGAATTATAAGGAATGAATTATCTTTTTTTATCGATTTGTAAATCATTCGGCGAATCATTCAATGCTGAAACCGACCGCGCACGAGTACTGGTAAACCGCCTAGAGAATCTAAGGCAAAGCGGTGCAAGTCGGACCACACATGCTTATAAACCCTATTGGTTTCATTGGACGACAGGGCTTGAGATGTCATTTCATCTCAATGTTGGGTAAAAGTCCCACATAAATGGAAGTAGCTTCTCCAAAATGACCTATACAGTGTTGACGGGGACGTTAAACCTCAAATCAATCAAACAAACAAACATAAAGCCCTTTAGACTTCATGCAGTTTGTGAGTGATTTGCCCGAGTTTCCACTTCGGTAGAATCCACAAACATGAAACTCTTTCTATAGTATAGGAAATAAAATTAACGACATGCCATCGAACAGGACTTAACATAAAAACATCCCAGATTGAATACCCTTGGTTTAAATAATGTTCCTCCAGCTGTCGGGTTTTAGAACTTAAAAGCATGATGACATTGTGCATCCTTTCATATCTCCAAAATGGTTACTTTTCAGATGAAAGTTTGTGATATTTTATCGTTTTTATTTCAAACATAGGTTGTGGGTGATCGTTTGCGGGGGCTCCAAAGGGTACTAAAAGTAGAAAACTAAAAAAATAATGTATACCCCCGTAAACCCCAATTTTATTCTATATAAAGTGGGATTTCGAAGGTTGTTAACTTCACGGACTTGTTTTTTTTTTTTTTTTTTTTTTTTTTTGGAAGAGTCTATTGCCAGACGTCTGTCAATAGCATAAAATAGCAAAAAATCGGGAAATGTGCTATTGCCAGACGTCCGCACAGATCACCACATAAAACTCAGGCGTCTGTCAATAGCGATTTTGCCGAGTTTCTGCCATAGCCAGACGTCTGTCAATAGCACTTTTACCGAGTTTCTGCTATTGCCAGACGTCTGTCAAT
Source organism: Lucinisca nassula (assembly GCA_963580285.1). NCBI lineage: Eukaryota > Metazoa > Mollusca > Bivalvia > Lucinida > Lucinidae > Lucinisca > Lucinisca nassula. The sequence goes on along the minus strand of OY757025.1, from coordinate 43,574,260 downwards.
AGCAGTTTTATTGAGTTTCTGCTATTGCCAGACGTCTGGCAATAGACACCCCGTTTTTGTTTACCAAAGTTCTGTGACGTTTTCCTTGTTCCGGTGCATTGTACATAGAATGCGGTTCTTTCGAGAGGCGTCAATCTGTCAACAACACGGTTTCATACCCTTGTTATCCCGAACCCTCCCCCACAGACCCATCACCACCTTTTTACCACGAGTGTAAGCGTCAGCTATCATAAAACTTAATTGCCGGAAAAATTCAAAAGAGTTTCCATGTAAAACAAAGCGTTGATTGACGGCATACCCTTCTAAACCCCATGTTATATAAAGAAAAGTTGGGTATAAGGGGCTATTCCATATTTTACTTTTTTCTTTTGCCCGAAACATAGATAGAGGGTACTCAAAAAGGCGGTTCTACTGAGTACCAGCAATCTACATCAGAACTAGATATTAGACCACTATAGAAGATTCTCATCTAAAAAATGCATGTTCTGCAGATACGAAGAAGCGCTATATTAGGTCGTAACGGGGTCTGTTATATACATTTTTCTAGGAGATAACACCGAGGTCGAATTTGTCATGATAATTCGTTGTTGGAGCCATTGAAGTATCACCGTATTATATTGTTTCATATTCACGATGCATCTAGTATTTTCTATCGGTGAGCGTCAATATTCCAACCTTCTTTTTTTGTAGAAATGCTTTCATAGCGTTAGAATACAAATGTTCCATCATGTAAGTAAATTGCATATTTTCTGCATCGTGGGTTCTGATATTGGTGCATAGTTTGTCTTGATTTTAAACAGGCAGCGGACATCCCGCAATTTACAAAAAAACATTACGATAACATACCCGTGCGACATAGTGCATTTTTTGCACCTCCAAAATGGCCATGGACGGAAAACCGGGCGCCTATATCGCGCCATGCTAATAGCAGGCGCGACATAGGCGCCCGGTTTTCCGTCCATTCGTTCGTCCGTTCGTTCGTCCGTCCGTTTGTCAAGGCGTCAACATTTGCGACCACCCTAGCGTTCACCCTGAGGTTCAAGTTTATTTCTCAAGAACTATAGAGCTTCATGAATGATACTTGGTACAAACTTGTATCTGGGGATGACAACTTATTTGCAAGCATCCATATTTGACCTTGACCTACATTTCATGGTTCACTGACTTTGTAAAATATTGCGACCACCCTAGCGTTTACCCTGAGGTTCAAGTTTTTTTCTCAAGAACTATAAGAGCTTCATTAATGATACTTGGTACAAACTTGTATCTGGGGATGACAAGTTACATACAAGCATCCATATTTGACCTTGACCTACATTTCATGACTCACTGACTTTGTAAAATATTGCGACCACCCTAGCGTTCACCCGAATGGTCAAGTTTATTTCTCAAGAACTATAAGAGCTTTATTAATGATACTTGGTACAAACTTGTATCTGGGTATGGTAACTTTAATGCAAGCATCCATATTTGACCTTGACCTATATTTCATGGTTCACTGACTTTGTAAAATATTGCGACCACCCTAGCGTTCACCCGAATGGTCAAGTTTATTTCTCAAGAATTATTAGAGCTTAATGATACTTGGTACAAACTTGTATCTGGGTATGGTTACTTTAATGCAAGCATCCATATTTGACCTTGACCTACATTTCATGGTTCACTGACTTTGTAAAATATTGCGACCACCCTAGCGTTCACCCTAATGGTCAAGTTTATTTCTCAAGAACTATAAGAGCTTTATTAATGATACTTGGTACAAATTTGTATCTATGGATGGCAACTTAAATGCAAGCATCCATATTTGACCTTGACCTACATTTCATGGTTCACCGACATTGTAAAATATTTCGACCACCCTAGCGTTCACCCTAATGGTTAAGTTCATTTCTCAAGAATTATTAGATTTTAATGATACTTAGTACAAGCTTGCATGTTAGAATGAAATATTTTGTGCAAGCATCTATGTTTGACCTTGACCTACATATCATGGTTGGGTGACTTTGCGCCCCCACAGGCGCGACATAGCCTTCGGCGGAATTCTTGTTCTGATGAAAATCCGTGATATTTTTCTTATAAATACTGCAGACATATGTTGTGGGTGCTCGTTAGAACCGCCACAACCAATGTCTTGGAGCAAAAATAAGAAAAATAATGTTTACCCCCCGTAAACCCCAGTTCTCTCTATATAAAGTGGGCAAAGGGGGTCTTCATTTCACGGACTTGTTCACGCAAGCCTATTCAAATGTATTGAAAATATATTGAAAATACTGAAACCACCAAAAAATGAACATTTTCTGATAAAAAAAATTCGATTTTTTTCTCATATGTGGTCAAAAGATAGCTTGTGAGAACCCGTAAGAACCGCTACAACGTGGCGGTTATAGATTGTGGGAACCCGTTAGAACCGCTTTGACGAGGCGGTTCTAACGAGTACACACAATCTATGTTTTTGAGCAGAAATAAGAAAGTAATGTACAGCCCTGCAAACCCCAGTTTCACTATATAAAGGTGGGGTTTAAGTTGGTCAAAAGTATATAGGCGTGTATTCTGATGACTTTGCAAAAAGAATTAACCTCATCTGTCATTATGAAATCGAAGTGCCACAAGACTCCTCTGTGGCATTTGAATCGACTTTGATTGATGCAATTCTTCATTTTAAAATGCGTGATATTTCGGATGTCCTTAATCCATTCAATACCAGAAACACCTAAAGAGGTACCTTGGCAAACAGTGCAGTCCCAGATCAGACGCCGCAAAACGCGGCGTCTGATCAGGGCCTACACTATTTGTTTAAAATTCAGCCATTTTCCAATTCAGTTTTGAAGAAGACACAACCTGACACTCCTAAATTTTGAAATGGACTCCTGCTATATATAAGGTGGTACAAAAAGGGTTAATAACTGTGATTATCATGCACCGCATAAACACCAATCAATTACCAGGAAGAAGTTATGCAGAATATGCATCGAATTAAAGATTTGAATGAATATTTGAATGAATATTCTATTTGACATGTTTAAAATCCAAGGTCTTAAATATATTTATAGACACGCGCTGTATGGGAGAATCGCATTTGGTCATAACAAAACAAACTAAAGTAATAAGTAAATGACAACCCATTACGCAAACACGCCTATACAAACACATTGCCACCTTTATCGCCGAAAAATGAAAATTTTAAGATGAAAATCTGTGATATTTTTCTTATTTCTGCTCCAAATATAGATTGTGGGCACGCGTTAGAACCGCCTCATCGAGGCGGTTCTAACGAGTACTCACAATCTATATTTTAGGGCAGAAATAAGATAAATAAGGTATACCCCCGGAAACCCCAGTTTTACTTTATAAAAGTTTGGTTCAAGGGGGTCAAAATTATATAGGCGTGTTAGCGTGATGCGATTATTACTGGTCAACCCGCAAATCATTAGTGTGTTCACCACGGAAGAGTCAATGGGCTCAAGTATCGCGCTGAAATACATTATAATTCCTGTCAGCAAAAATCCTAATTCGTTTATTTCATATGAAAAAAAGAGAGAGAAAATCAACAGTAACATTTTTATAGTACAAAAAGCGCTTACGTTTAGAATTGTCCCAATAAGTTAGACAGGTTTAAAGAGCACAACAATAAGAGGACAAGTCAATAAGTCACCAGCCTATCCCATTTCCAATTGACCGAGATAACTAAGATTTTCATGCCTTGTTTCAATACATATTTGAGGCATGCGGGCAAAATTGCACACTTATCGTATCATTCACTCATAAGCTATTCAACGCAAGACATGGTTAGCGATGCAAAGAAAGTTTTGTAATTCGGTACTTTTATTTGAAAGACGAAACGGGGCAGGAAATACATCGCGACTTGTCCAATGTTTATGGGTCGTATGCACAAGGTAAAATCTGGGTTGGGGAATTCAAACGCGGTAGGGGTCTTTAGAAGCCGAAACCAGGCAAATGGCAACCAGAACATCAGTATGCAGCGCATTGTTGATGCGGTTTAGGTCAAAGGAATATGTTGTTTTTTTTTCACGTCTGGTAACTGTAGATGAGACCGGAGTCCATTTATTGAGCCGGAGAATAAAACTCAAAGTCGTCAGTGGGTTGGGCCGGGGTCTCCGAGACCAAAGAAGTTAAAAACGCAACCCTGTGCTGGAAAGGTGATGGCAACTGTATTTTGGAATGCACACAGCGTTATTATGTTGGACTTTCTAGCAAAGAAAAGTACAATGACAGGTGCGTAATATGCGAATTTTCTCGACCAGCTGAGACCTGCGATCCGTGAAAAAAACGCTGAGGTAAAATAGAAGTGAAGGCAATGATCAGGAATCGATACAATTAACCCACAGCTCCCATCAGGGACTCCAAAGGGAAAGAAACACAAACATGAAACAACAGATCCTAATGGAAACATCAATAGCGGAAAGCCAAAAGGACAGTTACTTTCCCACAAAATGGCCAATAGGCTATCCAAAATAAAACAGGACAATGCAAGAGTCCGCACCTACAAAATTGCACTGGATGCTGTTGAGCAGAATCGGTACGAGCTAATGCCGCACCCCGTCTATTCTTCGGACTTAGCCTAGTGACTATTTCCTATTCCCAAACTTGAAAAAGATATCCGTGGACGTCATTTAAGGTCCCACGAAGAAGTCGTGGCGGCAGTTGAGGAGTTGGTCAGAGACAAGGACCCTGGCTTCTTCAGGTCTTGGCTAATGGCACTGGAACAGCGTTGGTCCAAGTGTATCATTCTAGAGGGCAAGTACATCGAAAAGGAAGAGTTTGATCTCACCCAGAAATAAGTTAGGCTGGTTTTTATTGACTTGCCCTCGTATGTAGAGATGTGGAAACAATAAATATGTTTTAAAATTCACCTTTAATACCTGTGAAGAACAACGTAAAACATCATTTCCCATACGTCAAACATTTTAGCTCTTTTCGTGCGTTTCTGTCCAACTCGGAAGAAGTTTCATAACACCCGGGTAGTCAATATATTTTATGTAAGGAAATTCTGTTTCATTTCCAGATTCTGGTTTGAAAAAACAATATACTTACATACATTTTAGTGGTGTGTATTATATCTTGACTGTAAATACACATGGGTCTATGAGTTTGTTTTTTTTTTTCGCAGTAACCCATTGACCCAAGATTCTTTTGGCGTTTAAAAGGTTGCTCAATTACAATAACACACCCGTGCATGTTTTCACGTCTCCAAAATGGTTACCTTTCTGATGAAAATCTGTGATATCTACTTATTTATACTGCAAACATAGAACCGCCACATCGATGCGGTTCTAACGGGTACCCACAACCTATGTATTGGAGCAGAAATAAGAAACATATTGTATACACCAGTAAACGAAGTGTTTGCTATATAAAGTGTGTTTTAGAGGGCCGTTCCTAACACGAATGTAGATCAAATATTCGATTTAAACTCCCCAGTCGTTCTCACTATAGTCGTTCAAAACGCAGTGAGACGTGACTGCACTTTTAATTTTGGACTAGTCCTCGTTTTAGGTAAATCGCCTTCAGTTGGGATTTTATATTGGGCGATATAGTTTTACTGAGGATCGTACTGCATCACATTTACCACTTGGCCATGACTTCTGCATAATGGCATTATCAAAAAAAAAACTTATTTATAATTCTAAAATATTGTGAAAAAGGAAATCCGAAAGCTGCTTCCCCTAAAACTTGGAATAGTCTTGTCACGCTTGAACGTTGAACTCTCAAAGGCCGTTGATAAACTATACTGGCCGCCCTAAGGCGGTGGTTCTGATGTTGCTTATTTATTTATTTATTTATTTATTTATTTATCGCTGTGACTGATGCATTGTGATCACCTCCTGTACATGTCGGGAAGAGGGAGGTGGTTGCCATGTTATTTGTGTTGTTTTTTTCCAGTTTTGTTTTCTCCATTTTTAGTTACTCTTCCTCTTGTTGCCATTTGTAGGCTGTAATCTTTGATCGTGGCTTTCCTGGGCATCGACTACAATATGTTTGTTAGCACAATGCTTAGCAGTTAAGTAGGCTGCTATAAAAATGGAAAGAAAAGGCTGCACAGGTAAAGCCGCGATCGTAGACAAAAATATAGCATGAAACGGGAAGAAAAGCACGACTTAACATGAAGGCACATAAAAAACATCACAGCAATGCCAACTAACATACAACCGGATAAGAAAGACCACATTGAGAAAACAGAAAAAGGCTACTTAGAGTGTTTGTAAGGAGAACTAAGAGCGAGGGTGGTGGCCATGTAAAATCGATTTTAGCTCCCCAGTCCCCGGTAAAATATATACTGATCATTTCAAGGCGGTGTTTCTGTTGTGATTTATTATTGCTGTTATATTAAAGGGGCGTCGTTTAATCATTCAGTGGGAAAACATTTACGAGTACCCACAATCTATATTTTAGAGCAAAATAAGACAAAACGTTTATCCCTGTAAACCCCATATTATATAACAGTGGGGTTCGAGGGGGTTAAAATTATATAGGCGTGTTTTCACGGTGGCTTGTTTCCTTTTGGTGTCAAGGGTAGAATGTAGATGTAGCTATATGCCCGATCAGCGCCTCAACTCTATTATACTCTAGAGAGACATACAAACTAGCAATGACAGATTAACCCGCATTGTGGAATGTTGGGTCAATAGTGAGTCGCGTCAGCAGCACACTGGGTAAAGTACTGATATGATCTGAATAGCTGATGCACGAACTTTTTTTTCACTCTTGGATTATGATAAGTGCATTTATTTACAACTGTGAGATTTCTGGTTTATGACAACCGTCCCTCGAGGCAAACTATTACTTACGTATTTGTTTTACATGACTTCCAGTTGCTTATAAATGCTCATGAGTCTGTTTTCATCAAGTCTTCGAAACCAGCATGACGACTGATGTGATAGTCCGCCATGTTTGTTTACAAAACTTGATGACGTACTGTTGCATTATGGGTCGGTTGCCAAGACAGTTGTAAACAACGTTCGTCTGTCAAAACACAAATTCTGAATTTCAATGCAGATTTCACCGTCCTGTGGGCATATGATTTTGAAGAAATGTAATAGTCATCATATTTAATCATTATCCCACACGCTAATGTCCATGTTTAGTGCAATTCACCTTTGTCATCTTTGTAGTGTTTTTCACCGAGCACCCTCCTTACTTGATGACCGGCTAGCGACTGTTGGTAGGGGAATGTGCAGTCCACACACAGAATTCGTGTGTGAAGCGCGAGCTCCTTGCATTGTTTTGTTGTGTGTCATCAAACAAGTAGATCTGTGTGGTGACGTATTCTGGATGAGTATATATAAGGAGAGAGCAAAAGATGTTCGGGACTTCTGTCACTTTCGGCCATATAGAGCAGTCATGGAAATCGACGCTCTGTTGTAGCAACAACAGCACGTCTAAACCTAATTTCATGCTTGTTTATGCTTCTAAATAACTGAGAAAGGATACACGAGGTAGAATTTGTGCTCCTTTCCATATTTTCAAAAGAATTGTATTAATTTTAACTTAAAATATTTATCTATTGTCAACTTCACGACGCATTAAAGTAGAAGTAAAACAAAGATTAGGAATTGATACAATTAACTTACTCCACCCATAAAAGACACCAAAGGGAAAGAAATACAAACATTAAGCGACCAGACCATAATGGAAACTTAAACAAAGGAAGGCCATAATGACAGTTACTTTCCCACGAAATTGCCAAATGGCCATCCAAAATAAAAAGACACAAGTGATACACACAGTAAGTAACAAACAACAACATAAATAAATCACCACAGAAGAGCCGCCTTGGAACGGTCAGTGGAAGATTTCCACTAGGGGGCTTAAATCGATTTTACGTGGCCACAATCCTCGCCCTTACTTCTGTCGCGATTTAGACAAATAATTTGTTCAGTCCGCATGAAGGCCTCCTAACTCATCAGTGCAACATCTCCGTGAACACAAAAATCAAAGAACCACAGAGGTGAGACAACGGTGAGGACTCGACAGCAAGAAACCACTGAAATGCTGGAGCAAAAGAAAACCAACAGTTAGACTCCGATGAGCCCGACCAGAGACAGAGCATCAGGCACCAACCAGCATTATCTCTCTAATTCTCAATAAGCCTTTACGTTGGAGCCGTCATAGAATCTGAGGCCTGACCCACCGGCGTGCAATTAAAGAGGGAAGCAAAGTTGCCAACCGTGATTGGGTTAACTACCATGCATGCAGTCTGTCGTATAATATCCATGTTGTACCCAATCTTTTTATATCGAAGACTGATTTTACGAAATTGGGTGCTGAAGTCATTGCGGTTATATATTTTTCTGAATTTATATACTAAGTCACCATAAAATTCGGGTTCCGATAGACCTTGTTGCAGAAGAGATTTAAGTCCAATATTGAATTTTGAAATTAAATCAGAATGGCGTCTATAAAATTTTGAAAAGGCTTTGCGTAGTTTATGGTACCGATAACCCAGGCTGCACTTGTTAATATCTATAAAAACCATCCAGGCTACCGCATTCATGTTTTTGTAGCACGCAACTGATTACTAGAGACTTCTTACCAAAACCTCAGCTTCCTAAAACTAGATCTAGGATCGTTTTGAGTGTGTCTGTGCTCATCCTAGTGCCGTGGAGGAGATAAGTAAAAACAATTTATTCACTTAACCTTTAATCAAAGTGTCTCGTTTCTTTCTTGTTCCCTACACACAAATACGACTAAAACCAAGTAGCACTGGTATTTAAAAGGCAAACATCACAGAATTCGCCAAGACGACAACATCTTGGTTGATACGTCTTTCTAAGTTGGGAAGTCTCAAGCAGTCAGCAGCAGCCTAGCGTCACTGACTGCTGGAGCCGAACCAATGATATCATACTGTCTTGTCTTAAGAGGCAAAACTAGCTACCGTCAGAAAAGCCATTCTGGTCAAAAAGGAGTCCCCTCGGGCCTCAGAACTGCGGCTCGTAACAGTACCAATGCATGCATCATGACAATCATGCGTCATAAACGAAGTTTCATAGAAATTTACTACAGCCCCCCTTAATGCGCCTATATTTAGCGAAAACATTTGCAGATGTTAGTGAGTGACATACTTGCTTACATAGTGTTTTAAGTTTTGAATCAATTGGTTCGTTTTCTTAGGCATTTAAAAATATCTTATCAAGATATGAAGTTGTATACTTCGGATAATGTATGACGATTTTATTTATCTTTGAAATGTTTATTGTTTGTACTCATTAGAATCTTTTCAGTTAGGATATTCTAATTAAGGCGTAACTATACCTAATTTAGTGACACATAGGCCTTTCTGATATTTAATCTTCATCAGTATTCCTTTGTTTTATAGACGACGGAAAAGAGATTCTTAAGTCATTCCATTATATCCCATGGCCTGACGCTATGATCATCCCTCAGCAGTTTAAACCACCTCATCTCGAATAAAATGCGATGGACCAACGGGTGGTTAAGCTATTAAAATTCGACTCCATATACATTACATTCCCTAGACTTGTGAATGACATTTTATTGTCTACGTCCATAGGCGTAGACGTTATAGACATTGGCTTTAACACGAAAGTAGAGTCAATAATTACCCATAATGCAGGCTGACCTTTATATTTATGCAACATCAAGTACAAGCTTTTGCAACAAGAAAAAAACGGCCCATAACAAGTATAAGCTTTAAAATAAAAGAGGCCCACGGGCAAAGCTCTGGCACAGACTTGCTTTCACATTTGTACAAGCCCATATTTGCTGTCATATTTGAACAGGCTAATACACAATTTACATCTACAAACTCTCGACCACGACAGACAACTGCCTATCCTATAAGCTTCTCAGGAGCCTACGGCTCTGGTGAGATAAAAACTCGCCGTTAGCAGACTTTTGGGGTTAATATTCAAGTAGTCTTCTATAAAGTGTCGGAAACTTTCTACTGAACGTCTACAACATTGTATAAGCATTCCAGTTGATAAGATGCTACAAGCATATTGAAGTTGCATATGTGCCTATTTAAAGATGAAATAAAATTTTTGGACAAAATTACAGCATTTGCAGCTTTGATATATCATACATTATACTTAAGTCGGCATGATCTTGGGGTTAGAATATTGCCAACGATAGTTAATTGTATCAAATACATTTCTGGGATATAACTCTAGACATGCACATTTAGTATGTGCTCAGCGTAGACCTAGCTTTCTGTAAAAGCTATACTTGTAACTTTATATGTTATGAGATACTCAGATTTATGCTCCGCATGCCAAACACAACAACAACAACAAAAATAACAACAAAAAAGGGGGGTTCTGAGCAACACCTACAAAATATTTTTCACAGCAATGAGGATCAATGAAAACAGTGTCGCCCATTTCTCTCCACATAAATATGTTCCATGAAAAAGTCGTATATTCAGTATTCATTCCTCGAGCTTGTTTAGTGCCACTGACTTAAAAGTGAGTTACATGACTTAATTGGCAGCACTAGAAGTACATCGTCTAGTTTTATGTTACGATTTCTTGATGCAGGAGCCAATTTCCCGTATTATATGGACACGTGTCTCTTGTTTGATGTATGCGGTTATGTAATTGTAACTTTTAATTTTGCACAGAATGTGGTACATATTGTTTCCAGGGCGCTGAGGATTAACTGGACTTGCAACATTTTGGAATGAAGTTCAAAGTGAAATGCGTATCTTTGTCCAGTGTTCGGCGCTCTTATACATGATTTATACATTTATCTGACGATTTTTAAAATCAATGAGCTATGGATTCCAAACATTTCGGTTACGTATGTGTATGTAAGTGGTGTATTCCTTGCTTCCAAAGCATAGCCCTTTCTAGGACATATTTAAACATATTAAATGTTCCCGGAAACTAATCAATCAACAGGTAAAAGTACTTTCCTCTATTTGCCTTCTTACGCCCAATACGGTTAGCTATTTATCTACTGGCTGCTGTCTATATTAATGTCTCTTTAATTTTCTGTATTTTGTTTACATTTTCCACTGTTGGTTCTCCCTTGTGCCTTCTTACAATTATATATTTCTTGCTCTTGTTTGCTCAAGCCAACAATTTACTCCCTCTACGTTCTTATGTCTATCTTCTGTATGTTCACACTGATGTTCGTTGCCGTCTGACGTCACAATATAGTTAAAAGGACCAGTCTTAATTAGTAAGAATCGACAATAATGTTATCATTGAATGTTTTCGAACTTTCACTGCTCGGGAAATGTTTAATGCCTTCAGGTGCAATCTTACAATTGACAGGCCATTTACAACTTTAAGAATATAGACAACAGAAGTGAAGGCAATGACCAGGAATCGATACAATTAACCCACATCTCCCATCAGAGACACCAAAGAGAAAGAAACACAAACACGAAACAACAGACCTTAATGGAAACATCAATAGCGGAAAGTTTGTTTGTTTTTGTTTGATTTGAGGTTTAACGTCCCCGTCAACACTGTAAAGGTCATTTTGGAGACGTAGCTTCCAAGTTTGTGGGACTTTTACCCGACATTGAGATGAAATGACATCTCAAGCCCTGCCGCCCAATGAAGCAAATAGGGCTTATGAGCATGGACGGTCCGACACTCGCACCGCTTTGCTTGGGCAGGCTTAGATCCTCTAAGCGATGGTTTACCAGTAGTCGTGTACGGATTGGTTTCAGCTCTGCGTGGAAGCATCATGCAGCCCAAACATTCCTTCACTCCCCGATGGGCGGGGGCCGTTCAAAAGCGGAAGGCCAAAAGGACAGTTACTTTCCCACAAAATGGCCAATTGGCTACCCGAAACAAAATAATATAAGCGATACAAACACTCAAAGACAAACCATAACAAAAATAAACCGCGACAAAAGGACCGCCTTGGAACGGTCAGTAAAAACGAATTCCAATGCGGGGGGGGGGGCTTAAATCGATTTAACGTGGCCACAATCCTCGCCCTTACCTTTGTCGCGATTTAGACAAATAATTTGTTCAGTCCGCATGAAGGCCTCCTAACTCATCAGTGCAACATCTACGTGAATACACAAAAATCAAACAACCACAGAGATGAAACAACGATGAGGACAGAAAGAAGCCACTGAAATTCTGGAGCAAACAAAAACTAACAGTTAGACTCCGATGGGACCGACCAGGGGGAGAGCATTAGGCACCAACCAACATCACATAGTTCTCAGGAAGCTTTTACGCTGGAACCGTCATAGAACCTGAGGCCTGACCCACCCGCGTACAATTAAAGAGGGAAGCAAAGTTGTAAACCGTGCGTGACAGGGTTAACTACCATGCATGCAGTCCGTCGTATAACATTTATGTTGTACTCAATCTTTTTATATCGAAGAATGATTATTTACGAATTTGGGTGCTAAGACATTTCGGTTATATATTTTTCTGAATTTATATACTAAGTCACCATAAAATTCGTGTTCCGGTAGACCTTGTTGCAGAAGAGATTTAAGTCCAATATTGAATTTTTAAAGTAAAAAAAGTCTATAAAATTTTGAAAAGTCATTGCGTAGTTTATGGTGCCGATAGCCCTGATTAAGAAGTTAAGCAGTTAACAATTTATTACGAGTGTTGAAGTCAGTTACTTGACTACACACTCTAGCAAATCGAATTAATTGCGAAATACTCGTATAAACGCCATAGGATGGCGCATGAGGAACATCGTCATCCACAAAGGAAAATTTACAATCTCAAAATTAAAATCATCGGGTTTATCGTGAATTCTTCAGGAAACAAACCCATCTACAATAGATAGATGTAAATCCAAAAACGGGGCCTCGGAATCAGAAGAATTTGCCTTATTCAACTGAAGTTCTTGGGGATAATTTTGACTGATCAAACGATCGAAATAGGTATTGTCAATATGTATTAAATAAATCATCCAAATATCTAAAAGTCGAGCTAAAAGCTTCAATGATTTCAGATTGGTTTTTCGCAGAAAGGGACATCATGAAGTCGCTCTTTTAACAAAACAAAAACAGATCAGCCACACGGGTTGCACAATTAGTAACCATCGGAATACCCACAACTTGTCTAAATAACTTAGTACCAAATCTTATGTAAATATTGTCAAGTAGAAAGGTAAGAGCTTCACACGCTTTCTGACATGATCATAAAGTATAATTTTTATGCTCTTCGGAAGTGACAAAAGCAGTTCTTACATTTACATGCAAGATAGAGGGAGTCTTCCCTATGAAATGTCCATTCAATTAAATCAGTAAGTTTTTCGTTTATAAGATTACGAAGAAGTGTAGTGTAAAGGGTGGAAAAGTCATAAGTAGACAGACTTGAAACACAAAAACTTCTGGATTTTAATTTATCTAAAACTTCATTAGAATTTTTGATATTTATAGAAGCCCAAAAAATAAGAGCTTTCCATAAAGCAAATTCCTGATTGGTCTAATTGGCCCAGTTGCAAAATGTCTGGGCAATTATGCAATCCGGGGTGGAAGCCCTCGAACAGATTTGATAATTACTGTCTCCAGTATGCCATTTCAGATCAGTGTCTCTTAGTCAGGTTGGTGTGCGTACTATTTTCGACTTTGTTCCGTTTAAAATAGTTTCTGTTAATTACAGGGGTGGATTTTGATTTTCAGTATGCCTTTTATTTAATAACCTTTTCCTTAACACTCCCATTAATCGCTATAAAGACAAGTAGTCGATAAATCTCTATAGTATGCACACAACTTCATAAGGTCATTACCTCCCCTTTAAAATTACAGAGAGTAGCAAATCACTGTGGATACCATCGTGGAAATGTCTAACGATTGCTATGAACTTGGTTGGACATTTATACTTCACCATGATCTTCCAAAAGGCCCTCACGACTGACAGTGTCAAATGCTTTGGTGAGGTCAACAAAGGTCATGCATAGATCCATGTTCTGTTCCTGGCATTTTTCTTGCAGCTGCATTGCTGTGAAGATCATAAGTGTTCCTCTGTCCTTCCTAAACCCACACTGGCTTTCTAGTAGAAGCCCTGAAAGTTCAAGATGTTCATTTAGTCGGTTAAGTAGGACTCTTGCAAGGACTTTCCCAGCAATTGACAATAAAGAGATGCCACGGTGATTCTCTGACACCTGAGGGTTCCCTTTCCGTTTAAATAGGTGGATAATTGACGCATCCTTGAATTCTGGGGGGATGGTTTCTTTTGTCAACATAATGTGAAATAATTCTGTCACTTCTTTGCAACTGGAGTACCTCCTGCTTTGTAAATCTCAGCAGGTATTGCATCTGGACCTGGAGCCTTGCCAGGTGCCAGAAGTTTTATTGCTTTCACTGTTTCAGTAACGGTTGGGAACTTGTCAAGCAGCAAATTACATTCAACCTGTGGTAGTCGGTTGATTGCATCATCATTGATTAAAAACTATCAAAGTGCTCGGCCCATCTATTCAAGATAGCCTCTTTGTCAGTCAGAAGACTAGTTCCATCTGTACTGAGAAGAGGAGTGGTTCCTGAGCTCTGGGGACCATAAACAGTCTTTAGTGCATCAAAGAACTTCTTCATATCCTTTGTGTCTGCAAAGGACTGGATTTCGTCAGCCTTGTTGCTGAGCCAGGAGTCTTGCATGTCTCTGAGTCTTGTTTGAACTGTCTTGCATATATCTGAATAGGCCGCCTTGTTAGATACTGAGCTGGTATCACTGAGGCATGCCCTGTGTTTTTGAAGCTTCTCTAATGGAAACATTAATAGCGGGAAGCCAAAATGACTTTCCCAAAAAACGACCAATTGACTAGCCAAAACAAAAAGACATAAGCGATGCACACAGCCCGTAACAAAAATAAACCGTGACAGAAGAACCGCCTTGGAGCAGTCAGTGACAATAAATTAACTTGGGGGCTTAAATCGATTTTACGCGGCCGCAATCCTCGCCCTTGATTCCGTCGCTGTTTAGACAAATAAGTTGTTCAATCTGAATGAAGGCTTCCTAACACATTAGTGCAACATCTCCGAGAACACAAAAAACAACCACAGAGATGAACCAACGGTGAGGATTAGATAGGAAAAAAACACTGAAATGCAGGAGCAAAAGAAAACCAATAGTTAGACTCCAAAGGGGCCCAACCAGAGACAGAGCATCGGGTACCAACCAACATTGCATATCTCAAATAGAAGTGACGGCAATGATCAGGAATCGATACAATTAACCCACAGCTCCCAGCAGTGACACCGAAGGAAAAGAAACACAAACATGAAACAACTAGACCCTAATGCAAAATAGCGATAAGCCAAAGGGCAATTACAGTTTACCACAAAATGGCCACCTGGCTCCAAAACAAAATATTATAAGCGAAATACACACTCTAAGACCAAACATAACAAAATAAAACCGCGACAAAAAAACCGCCTTGGAACGGTCAGTGGAACGAATTTCACTGGGGGGGGGGGCGTGCTTTAATCGATTTTACGCAGCTGCAATCCTCGCCCTTACTTCCATCGCGATTTAGACAAATATTTAGTTCAGTTCGCATGAAAGGTCGTGGTTTTCTAATTGATATAGTTCCTCTTTGCATGTGTGTATTGCTTATATCTTTTTTTTTCTTTTATTTTAAGCCTTTACGCTGGAACCGTTATATAATCTTAGGCCTAACCCACCGACGTGCAATTAAAGAGGGAAACAATGTTATCAACCGTGATTGTGTTGACTACCAGTTGACGCATGGGATGGTTCGTCTCCTTTGACAGATATTTGCTCCTTTATGAAAAAAAGATGTCACAATTTTGATAGGTGTCACAGGTAAAAAAGGTTTCGCGGAGTGAATTTATCTTCTGTTATTGGTATATGCTGTCCTTGTTGTGTTATGAGCTCTCCTGGAGCAAAGTTCCGGGTAAGGTTATGTCATTGCCTTTTGTCTGTCATCCGTCCGTCTCCAGTCCGCCGTAAGCTTTTCACATTTTCGACATCTGCTCCAAAACCATACATCAGATCGAGCTGATACTTGTTGGAAGGTATTGGGACAACATGAATATTCAGATTTGCTAAATGGTTATATTTTGACATCCGGCTATCTTGAAATTCTTGAAATTACATCCCCTCCAGAACCGAAGGTCAGATGATAGGTGGCATCGGGTTGACATTGTTCAAACGACATCTCCTTCTGACGCTGAAACTTGATGGGAACCATCGGGACGACTTTGAGATTCCGATTTACCATGAGCGAGCATAATGGCCTAGAAAATTCGTTTTAATCCCCCTTCCCCATTGAAATAATTTTTACTCACCCTTCCAAGGCGGATCTTCTGTCGTGGTTTTCGAA
Organism: Lucinisca nassula; assembly: GCA_963580285.1. Taxonomy (NCBI): domain Eukaryota; kingdom Metazoa; phylum Mollusca; class Bivalvia; order Lucinida; family Lucinidae; genus Lucinisca; species Lucinisca nassula. Next base: position 43,558,009 of record OY757025.1, on the reverse strand, counting down.
GTGTTATAGTTCGTCTTTGCATGTGTGTTTTGCTTATTTTTTTTTTCTCTTTTATTTTGGTTGCATCTGGCCAGTATATGTGAAAGTATCTGTCCTTTAGGCATTCCGCTTGTGATGTTTGCATTAGGGTTTAGTTATTTCATGTTCGTGTTGCTTTCCCTTTTGTGTATCTTATGAGAAATCAGGGTAATTGTAACGATTTCTGATCATTGCCTTCACTTCTGTTTTGCTAAAATCGTTTCATTCCGATATTCCATGGGGGACATCTTAAGATCCTTCAAACGACACCATCTCCCAGCCAAAGGTCAGATTGAACTGAAACTTGATAAAAGGCATTGGGACGACATGGAGATTCAGAAAACCGTGCCACTCCATTGTCCAAGATGGACACCATGGCGTCCCTCATGAAATTTCTAAAAAAACACAAGTCTTCCTGAACTGATAGTCGGATTGAGTCGAAACTTGATCAGAGGCATTTTGGTGACCCGGAGATACAGATTTGATAGGATTGTGCCATTTAGATAAATTATCTGAGATGACCGCCATGGTGGCCTTCTTGAAACTCGTTAAACTTCATCTTCCAAACTTAAGTTCGGATTGAACTGAAACTTGACGGGAAGCATTGGGGCGACACTGAGTGTCACAACTGTTAAACCATTCTGATCACACTGCAAAGACGGCCACCATAGTGGCCAACTTGCAATCCTTTAAATGGCATCTCCTCCCATACAAAAACCGGATTGATTTGAAACTTTAGGAGAGCCGTCAGGGCGACTTGATGATTCAAAATTACTATATACATTCAGTTCCGATCGTAAAATTCTTCCGGCAACATCTTACGAACGGAACGTTGGATTAGGCTGAAACTCAGTGGGAGTTATTTGGGTGATGTTTACATTCAGAAATGCTAAAATTATTCCGCTCTGATATTCAAGATGGCGTGTTGGTTGCCATCTTGAAAATCTTCAAGCCACACCAAGTCGAATTGGGCCGAAACTTGTTGGCATTGGAGGGAAATGGCGATTCAGAATTGTTAGAACCAGCCTGTTTTGATATTCCAACTGGCTGTCATGGTGACCATCTTGAAAATCTTCAAACCACATCTGCTCCCGAATGGTCAGTCCAATCGGGTCGAAATGTGCTGGGAAGCATTTGGGTGACATTTAGATTCAGAGTTGCTAAAATCGTTGCATCATTGCAATACGAGTAGTTTACTGTAGCTCTTCTGCAAGATGGCTGCCATGGTGGTCATCCTGAAATCTCCTCCCATACCAAACGTCTGATTGAGCTGAAACTTAACGGGAGGTATCAGTGCAACATGGAGATTCAGATTTGCTAAAATTGTTTCGTTCTATTATACAAGATGGCTACCATGGTGGCCATTTTGAAATTCTTCAAACGACATCTCCCTAGTAAAGAGGCTTCAAGCTAAAATTTGATGAGAGGCATCGGAGCGACTTGGAGGTGTAGAATTGTTTAAATAGTTCCATCTTCTTGAACTCCTTCATTTAAAATTAACATGATTACCACGCCTTTCCTGGTCAGTGACTCACATTCTAGGCGGGAAACCAGAACTCCGCACACATTTGTTGGGCTGCATTTGACAACGACCTCTTTCAATCAGCTGACAGAAAGAATGATCGTAGAGAGTATTTGGTGAGCAAGTTCTGTAATCTGTGGATATTCTGTAGAGTTATGTGTGGATATTCTGTAGAGTTATGGATTGACACTAATACAAGTAAAGGGTAAGCAGGATAAGCCATAAACAGAAACGTTTCGAATTAATGAAGCATGGACATGGGCATGATTATCATAGCAAATAAAAATCTACATATTCATCTATTATGTATCAGCTACACAGACTTAACATTACAAACATACTTTCAAAAAGTGTAATCTTAATATTGAGATATATATTTCTGTGTGGCATATTAATAGTGTTGAATACAAATACTACCGTTACTATAAACTAATCTGGTACAAATTTTGAATTGTTTCAATTTATTCACTTCTGTAGTAATATTTATTGAATTCCTCCTGAGTATGTGATACAACATTACGAAAACACGCGTATTGAAATGTTTTGCACGTTTTACCATCAAAAATGACAATTTTTAGATAAAAAATTATAATATTTTTCATATTTTTGCTCAAAACATAGATTGTATGGCCTCGTTAGAAATGCCTTCCCGAGGCGGTTCTAACGAGCACGAACAATCTATGTTTTTGGGAACTTGATAGAACCACCATAGGACCGCTGCAGTGAGGCGGTTCTAACGAGTACCCATAACCTATGTTTTTGAGTAGAAATAAAAAAAATAATGTACATCCCTGTAAAGCCCAGTTCTACGATATAATAGTAAATATATATGCATTTCAGTTTAAGTAAAAAAATTAAAGTTCATATGCCATCTGGGATATTAATCTATTTATTGTAACAAAAACTTTTCTCAAATCAAAATAGTGATGATCGAATTTGAACAGCCATAACACCTAGACGAAATGGATTTTTAGTCCGGTTTTCAACACATTGGTCAGCGGTTTTATACCTAAATATATAACATATACATATAAGTTTCATTTCCGTTGACCTTTAAGTGGGTCAGAATTGTGTAAGCGTATTTTCTTAACGCATTGAATTCCTCCTCAGCAACTAATACAAGAAGAAAAGTGACACTTCAATGACTCCAATATCACGGACCCACTGGGTACGAGCCAATATTGATGAATAGTTCACCATGCATATTTCAGAGCCAGTGTTGATTCCATACATTATGATAAGAAACCCATGTGACACAGCGCATTCTTTCATTCCCCAAAAATGGCTAATTTTCAGATGAAAATATAAGACAGTTTTCTTATTTTTACTCCAAACATAGGTTGCGGGTGCTCGTTAGAACCGCCTGCTAGCGGATACCCATAACCTATGTCGAGGAGCAGCAATAAGCAAAATATTATGAACCCCTGTAAAGCCTAGTTTTCTCTGTAGACAGTTGGGTTTAGAGGGTAAGTCATTTCACGGACATGTTAACACGATGACAACTCCAGATATTTGGAACTATTTAAGGAGAATTTTCTTATATTACAAGTTAATAAGTCCGTTTAATGAACATCCCTTAAAGCCCTCTTTATATAGAGAAAAACTACACCCAAAATATATTTTCTGAGTATAAAATAGAAAAAATGACTGTGAGAGATATGGGAGATGTGCACTATGTTACATGGATGTGTCATCAAGCACACAGGCCTATATAATTTTGACCCCCCTTGAACCCCTCTTTTATATAGTAAAACTGGGGTTTCCGGGGGTATACCTTATTTTTCTTATTTCGCCTCTAAAATATAGATTGTTGGTACTCGTTAGAACCGCCTCGATGAGGCGGTTCTAACGAGTTCCCACAATCTATATTTGGAGCAGAAATAAGAAAAATATCACAATTTTTCATCATAAAATTTTCATTTTTTCGACGATAAAGGTGGCAATGTATTTGTATAGGCGTGATTGCGTAATGTTATTGTAATTGTATGCTGTGCTTAACCATTAAACTCGCTTGATAAAGCTATTCTGATTACGATAACACACCCGTGCGATATAGTGCATTTTTTCACATCACCAAAATGACTATTTTTCTGATGAAAATCCGTGATATTTTTCTTATGAATACTGCAAACATAGGTTGTATGTGCTCGTTAGAACCGCCTCATTGAGGCGGTTCTAATGAGTACCCACAACCTATGACTAGGATCAAACATAAGAAAAATAATGTATACCCCAGTAAACCGCAGTTTTTTTCTATATAAAGTGGGGTTGAGGGGGTATTCATTTCACAGACTTGTTCACGTGATGTCAGAGTACACATAGCATACCATAAATTTATATCATATCCCTATCTGTGTGGCATAGTGCATTTTTTCATATCTCCAAATCTATGATGTGTTTTTTTTTCTTGTTTATACTCGAAACATTGGTTGTGAGTGCTCTTTAGAACCGCCTGACGGATACCAACCTATGTCTTCGAGCAAAAACGTACAACCATGTAAACTCCAGTTTTCACTGTATTTGTTGGGTTTTACAGGGGTATTACATGAACTTGATATCATGATGTGCCTTCTCATTTTGATTAACTCTTAGCGGTTTGTATGACCCTAATATCGAACAAAAGTTTATGGTCAGACAGGTTTTTGAGACTGTGAATTTCGACTGTGGTATTTATTAATCAATAGCTTAGATAGGGGGTTAGTCTTCTATTTATTCTTCCACTCAAACGGCACCATTACCAGGTTTATTGGTAATGTGTGTCATAGGTACGTAAGTAATATTATGTTTCTTTTGCCTAGTTGTCTCTTGGCGACCACGCGATTGGTCCACAGAATACGTCGTTGCGTATGAAGCATAACCAGGCTTCAGTACATGAAATCTGGCAACAGCAGTCTTAAGGCAGGTGTGAACCTGAAAGTATACGAAGTATTTTTTAAAAAAAAAATATTAGTTATACAAAATGCACGTGTTTATGAATTCATAAATATCCCATGTGTGCATCTTTCTGACATTATTTCAAGTTTTCGCATGTTGAAGATGACACATTTGGCGGCCCCCGCCCATAGGGGCTTGAAGAAATATATGGGCTGCATGATGCGTCCACGCAGAGCTGAAGTCGGTCCGCACACTAGTGCTGGTAAACCGCTTAGAGTATCTAAGCCTGTCCAGGAACAGCGGTGCGAGGCGGTCCGTCCATGCTAATAAACCCTATTGGTTTCATTGGGCGACAGGGCTTGAGATGTTATTTCATCTCAATGTCGGGTAAAAGTCCAACAAAATTGGAAGCAACGTCTTCAAAATGACCTTTACAGTGTTGACGGGGCTTTAAACCTGAAATCAAACAAACAAAAGACACATTTGGAAGTACATATTTGCACAATAAGCATCTACATGTATATCAACTAATATTGATTTAGGGTTATCAAGCAGCTGATAACATCACGAAAACAAGCCTATATAATTTTGACCCCCTTGAACCCCACTTTTATATAGAAAAACTGGGGTTTCCAAAGGTATACCTTATTTTTCTTATTTTTGCTCTAAAATATAGATTATGGGTACTCGTTAGAACCGCCTCATCGAGGCGGTTCTAACGAGTACCCACAATCTATATTTTGAGCAGATATAAGAAAAATATCCAAATTTTTCATCTGAAAATTTTCATTTTTTCGTCGATAAATGTGTCAATGTATTTGTATAGGCGAGGTTTCGTAATGAGTACAGTATGTAATATTTACATTCTCAGTGCAATTACAGAAAAATACTATAGTTAACTATAGAGAGACTCTGATTTCATACACCAATGAAGACATTGACTCACGCGACGTCACATGATCACTATGACATGTCAAAATACACAAATGGTTTCTCAGGTAGTACTGAAAGATCACGGCGTTACATGACGCCATCGAATCTCTTCCGCTGTTGACATGGGAGGTCACGGGTTCGATCCCGGGCCGCGACATACCAAAGTCGTTAAAAACGGTACTAGCTGCTCCTCGCTTGGCACTCACATTTACGGGGTAGAGCTAGGACTGGTCGACCCAATGTCAGGATAATGTGACTGGGTGTGGTATCATGTAATGTGTCTGGGACATGATACTTCAGTGAGGCAGCACTATTAAAGTGAGCATTGAGCTCCCTGTCGCAACCAGACACCGTCGTAATATGACTGAAAAATTGTTGAAAGCGACGTTAAACCCGAGTTCACGCACGCACGCACGCACGCACGCACTCCGCTGTTGACATAAAAACTTGCATGCAGTTGTTTTCTAGTTTCAGTGTTAGTTCTCAAATTTGAATGTTGCGTCATTTTGCTCGAAGAGCCGTAGAATCAAACCCAAAACCAAAATGCCCAATAAATATTTCTTTTGAGCGTCAATGTGTGGTCTTCGCTCTGCGAAAGAATGTAGCTATTTTACGTGTGCAATACCATGCTTTAAATAGACCTCTATTATGTTAAACAATAAGGCATACTTACTTCTCCATTGCAATAACATAAAACAGTTGCTATGATGCCTCCCTGAAAGCGAAAATGTGTACTTAAACATTTGCATATAATTATATATACGACACAACAAATTTTACTTTCATTACGATAAAACACGCGTGCAACATAGTGCATTTTTACACTCCAAAATGGTTAATTTGCTGGTGAAAATCTGTTATATTTTTCTTATTTATACTGCAGGCACACGTTATGGGTTCCTATCGAGGGCCCAAAACCTATGCTTTTGGGGCAGAAATGAGTTAAAATGATGTACACCGCCAGTTTTCTTTATATAGAGTGGGTTTTAGTGGGTATTTATTTCACGGACTTGTTCTCGTGATGGTTAAACAGCTCCTATCATCACGTGAACAATTCCGTGAAATGAACACCCCCTTACACCCCACTTTGTATAGAGAAAACTGGGGTTTACGGGGGTAAAAAATATTTTTATTATCTTAACTCCAAGACATAGGTTGTGGGTACTCGTTAGAACCGCCTCATTAAGGCGGTTCTAACGAGCACCAACAATCTATGTTGAAAGCAGAAATAATAAAGATGATGTAATTTTTACCTTATGTTTATCATTTTCTGACACCATGTTGGACGCCATTATTTCATACGGACATGTTTTCCTAATAATTTCACGGACTTGTTCTCGTGATGGTTAAACAGCTCCTATGCATCGGACTTGGTTAAGCTATATGCCCCGTTGTGAACAGTTCGTGTGATAAACATTCCTGTAATATAAGAATCTTATATGGATGTGAGGGGTGGATGGCAAAATCCGTCCCGAGGGACACTGTCCAGCATCACGAGGCTTGCCGAGTGATGCCGGACAGTGATCCCGAGGGACGGATTTTTCTATCCACCCCTCACACCCATATTGGATTCTTTTTTCTTGCACACCTTCCATTTCTTAAAGCGGATTTTAATGCTGCAGTCACTTCGGTTACCAACGTCCGCCATGTTGTGTTGACACTGCATGAATGTTTAGTGACGTTTCTGTGACGTCAACCTTAACGACGGCGCATACGAGGTCGTAATCAACCAGTGCATTTATCAAACACGCGATTATATTCGATTTTGGGTCGGAACACCAGGGTCAGAACATAAATTTCTATCCCAGGGTAAAATCGCGGATTTCCTTGTCTGGTGTGCAAGAACAGTAGATACAGAATGGTTACCGAGACCAATACCGTTTTTAGCGGAGATGACTGTTTGTATAAAGAAATCTGGGACTTTCGGTAAGTGATGTTTTCATATGGGTTTAGTTAGTTCATGTTCTTGTTTTGTACCCTTTGGTGTCTCTGATTTGGACGTGTGAGGTAATTGTATCGATTCCTGATCATTGCCTCCACTTATTTATGTACAATTTTTTTCTTATTCTTGCTCCAAGAAATAGGTTGTAGGTACTTTTTAGAACCGCCTCAATGACACAACATATGTTTGGAATTTAAATAAGGAAAACATCACACGTTTTCATAAAAAAACAATAACCATTTATGAAATATTTAAGAATGCACTAAGTCACTCACAAGGACTTGATATCATATTGATGACTCCATTCTGCCAACACCACGTGTTAGACAAAGTAAATACGGGGCTGCTACGAGATGGATAATGTTGAAGTCTATCTTGTGCTCCAGCGCAACTAAATTGTTTTAGAAAATATATGGTAAAAACAGCGCGACTAAAGTATTTTAGATGATATATGGTACGGTCAAATACTTTAAATCATCCGTTTATCGTATGGCAATAGTACAATGTATTAATAAGCAGTATGTAAGGTTGTTATTCGCTGTTCAGTAGCGGCTATATGTCTGTTTTTCATGTATTTTGCAAACAAAGGCGCCTGTCGTCAAATAGTGCCGGACATATTTTCGCGCGGAAAAAGTGTTATTCGTAGTGATTTTACACTGACATGTTATACCATGGGTTTCTATGGTATTGTGGCCAGTCTCCTTCAAGTGAAACCCATTTTAGTAGAGATCCCTGTTCTGCTTAATGTTAATGCATGGCTATGATTTGGGTCTGTATCTATATTCAGTTCACTTTTATCATGCAAGCATGTGAGTGCATGATTTCCATGTTCCGCCGTTAGCTATAAATATTCCAAACATTATTGGGATGTCAGCAGTAGTGGAATTGGATACACATGATACATGTCAGTACCGCGAACATGAAATGTCGAGAACAGAAGCTAAGGCCCTGACGGTATGGGAAATCTATGTTTATTTTTCGCATGTATACATACTTTTAGCGTTTGTTTGTGGGATTTTCGCGTGTTAGTATATTCCACTTTTCTTAAGCATGTTCTGTATCGATTCAGTTACATGCTAAGTAACCACGGGTGGCGTGTTCGATCCAGGGCATTTGACTTTCATTTGTTGGAAAACCGAAGTCCCGTCTCTATATGACCTTAGGTGTTGAGGGGAAGTAAATCTTTAAAAGAAGGGTATATCCAAATTTTTATTCTTATTGCGAAGTCTAAGACTAAGGCCTAACGAGTTACCTTTGACGATGAAATGGTTCATGGTGTCAGTAGGAAGTAAAATTCCTATATTAAACCACCTTTTGGACTGTTCAAAAGTGGTCCTTGTGGTCTTTGAGATCACTTTGAGCAATCCCAAATGTGGTCTCTTATTATGAGATATGGGGTGTAGAAAACACAAAGACAGAACAACTGAAACAACTTTAAAAAGCAGTTTCAGTCTTAATTTAAGTGGTCTTAATAGTGGAAATATACTTATCAAGGGTTCATTGTAACGATTTCATTAATGTTTCGAAATCTACTGAAACATGCATTGTCGTAAATGGTGTGTTTTTTATTATTGCACGCACCGAAATAAGGAAAATTTAATATGTACATGCAGTTAAGATTGCGATAAACTTGTCCATTTACGCGTAGTGTCCGCGTGACACACGCGCATTGCGTGCGTGTGAAATTATCGCGTTTCAACGCGCGGTTCATCGCGTTCATACGCGATTTCAACGCGTTAAATATCAGCCAATAAAAGTGATCATTCGAAACGCGTTAGATAAAATTCAATACGCGTTTCTGTGCGAGAGAATTTCAACCAATAATAATAAAACAGGTATGTGACGATAAAACGAGTGATTGCGACAGAACACGGGCCAATCAAAATCCTCATTGCTTGTATGTTTACCCTTATGTGTGTGTTTTTTTTTTTTTTTTTAATTCGATTTTGAATTAATGGCAGTATATAAATTGGTCTTTCTTATCAGTTGTGATTCTTTCGGATACACAAACATACCTAGGTTTTGGATCGCATAACACCTTTAGAGATAAAACTCACTTGGGGGTATTCTGAAGAATGTCATATAGGTAGTGGACCAGGTGAGGGTAATTATTTACCCTGGGATATGTTATTTACAAGCCACCGCTATTTACTGGTTATTGGCGGCTCATCAGAACCGCCTTTCATGGTGATGATTGGCTGTTTCTAACTAGTACCCACAATCTATTTTTGGAGCAGAAATAGGAAAAATATTGTAGACGCCTGAAAAACACATTAATTTTTTAAACCCATATGACAATGTAATCTTCTACCTTACACGTTTGGAGTGGTTCAATTTCAATTATAAGGGTGTCATGTATTAGCTGTTTGATGTAAATTGTACCAAAATGTATGTTCTTTGAGTAAACAGTGTAGACTCAGATCAGACGCCACGTTCGAGACGTCTTATCTGGGCTTACACTGTTTGTCAATGTCCCAAAAAGGGCCGCTAGGAATATATGGGTGAACGCACACTTGTCATACTTATTTAGTATATAATGTTATCCATAGCACCAGCCACTTCGGCCAGGCCCTTAGGTGTGTATGTGTGGTGGTGGGGTGGGAGAGGGGGGGAGGGCAATAGTTAGGTCACACTAAAAGTTTTGCAACGAAATTCCTTAATTTCCACTGGCCAGTACTCGAAAATTCTTAACAAAGTAAGTTGTTTTTTTCTATGTTTTTGTTTTTAAATTACCTTTCAGGATTTTTTCCTTTTTTTCGGGCCGATCGTTATTGAGAGGAGTAGTACCCTGAGAAAAAAATATACCTGACTCGTTGTTGCAGTTCACATGTGGTCCGATTGATTTTGTTCAGTTTCTATAAAACTGTGTGTGTGAGAGTTACTTTTACGTCCCACCAGCAACTGAGGTCATATGGAGACGGGACCTCGGTGTAAATACTCATTTGAAAGTCTGGAGAAGCCGGGAATCGTTTCAACGACCCTTGCTTTGCGAGGCATTATAAATCTGGGACATTGCACCTGAATAAATATGGAAATTAACTCGCATATGCTGGCATCACATTGAGGGCTGTCATCAGAATGTTCCATCAGACTGCATAGCTCGACTGGAAAAGTGTCATTTAGATCATGCGCGTGGACGGGCATCACAGAAGCACGCCTATTCAGATATAGTGAAGTTTCTTAAATTTAAAAAAAAAAAAAAAAAATGAAAATTTTCAGTTCAAGAATCTTACATTTTTCATATCTATGCTCAAAACAAATATTTGGGTACTCGTTATAACCGCCTCGACGTTCGGTTCGGTTCTAACCAGTATCAAAACTCTATGTTTTGAGCAAAAATAAGAAAAAATACACATACCTGGTAAGCCCCAGTTCTGCGATATAAAAGTGGGGTTAACATCACGAAAACATGCCTATATAGTTTTGACCCCTTAAACCCCAACTTTATGTAGAAAAACTGGGGTTTACTGGGGTATATCTTATTTTTCTTATTTCTGCTCTAAATATAGATTGTGGGTACTCGTTAGAACCGCCTCGATGAGGCGGTTCTAACGAGTAACAACAATCTATATTTTGCGCACTCGAGGTGGTTCTAACGAGTACCCACAATCTATTTTTTGAGTAGAAATAAGAAAACTATCACAATTTTTCATCTTAAAATTTTCGTGTTTCCGGTGGTAAAGTTTACAATGTTTTTGCATTTTGTATAGGCGGGGTTTCGTACATGGACGTGTTTCCGTGTTTCCGTGTTCAATACCCCGTAAACCCAACTTTTCTCTAAATAAAGTGGGGTTTAGAGGGTGTTCATAATAGGCTTATTGACCAGATGGAAAATAAATTAAGAAAAAGGCAATAAATAAATTAATTACAATAAATAAATAAATAAACAAACAAATAAATAAATAAATAAATGAGCCCTTCTGTGAGTGAGTGAGTGAATGAAAAATGTTTACTTCTGGTCTTTATATCTTGAATAAGTGAAGATAATGAGGTGTTATTTTAACCCATTGTATGCGGGAAGCCACTAAATGGGTACCTTGGCAAACAGTGCAGGCCCAGACCAGACTCCACAGAACGCGGCGTCTGATCAGGGCCTGCGCAATTTGCTAACAGAATTTTCCATCAAAAAATGAATGAAAACGTAAACTGGGCCTAACACCCCTGATATCAAAAATGGAATTGTCCAACATATAGCAATGGAAGAGTCCACTAGCATACAATGGGTTAAATAACTAGCTTTATAGCTCCCAGGTGCACCTGAGTGTCATAAAATTGTTGATCAATAAATATCCTGCATTTTGGCAGTCAACTTCGTCAACTTCAATCACTATGCCGTACCTATATTTTACCATTTACCCCGAGGCAAATTGCACAGTTTTACTGCAACTGAATAAATGTCTTGTCCATTTACCTTTATTTTCTCTGTTTCAATTTATTCTATTTCTGGTTTTGGAAGTAATCAGATAATAATAATAAAAAAACCTTAAACAACCTAAATTGGAAGAAAAGATAATGCCGAAATAGTTACGCGGTATTGATTGGTTGCTTTGGACACACAGAGAAGGTTGTATCTGCGTTATCGACACGCAGGCCTGATTGGCTGATCGGCAATCGCGATTTATGCGCAGTATCGCGTTTTTCATGAAGAAAATTCATTGGCTAAAATGTAATTCGCAGATCAAACGCGGGAACTGAGCGCGCGTATCTCACACGTTACAAACGCGAGACAAGTGAGTGTGCGCTGACAAGATAATCGCAAGCGTATCGGTAGATTGGCAAGTTTGGGTATTTGGTCGTCACGGTTGGAACGGTCGAAGGGGCGTAAATGACGTATTGAAGTCGCAAAGTCAGTTCTAACTTTACGGCTACCGAATATGAAAGTTGTATATTATGGTCATTTTATTCAAACAGTGCTGGCCGGCTCAATGGTAGAATTGCGGATTGTAGTGTGCGGTAAATATCTTTCTGTTTTCGGTTACTATGTGTTGCCGAATTTAATGTATTTATGAACAGAGAGAGGTGTGTATGAGATTGAGCTGCTTGAATTTATGAACAGTGAGAGGTGTGTATGAGCTTGAACTTGAATTTAGGAAGTTATTTATGAGCTTTGTCGCAGAGAAGGGTCTGGAATTGAACTTGGTTCTGTAATTGGTGAATGATTAGAAAGCGCTAAGGGGCAGTCTGACCAATTGCCTTTTGCTTGTGCGGTTGCGATTGGCACGAATATGATTCTTTTGCTCAGTTACAGTGAAATAGAAGTGAATGCAACGATCAGGAATCGATGCAATTAACCCACAGGTCCCATCAGAGACACCAAAGGGAAAGAACACAAACATGTGTCTTCCCTCTGAAACGTCCATTCAATTAAATCATTAAGTTTTCGATGGGAGCTGTGGGTTGATTGTATCGATTCCTGATCCTTGCCTCTACTTGTATTTCTTTTATAAGAATATGAGGAAGTGTAGTGTAAAGGGTGGAAAATCATAAGTAGGCAGACTTGCATGCATGGTAGTTAACCCAATCACGGTTGGCAACTTTGCTTCCCTCTTTAATTGCACGCCGGTGGGTCAGGCCTCAGATTCTATGACGGTTCCAACGTAAAGGCTTATTGAGAATAAGAGAGATCTAATTCAAGGTAATGTTGGTTGGTGCCCGATGCTCTGTCTCTGGTCGGGTCCATCGGAGTCTAACTGTTGGTTTTCTTTTGCTCCAGCATTTCAGTGTTTTTTTTTGCTGTCGAGCCCTCACCGTTGTCTCATCTCTGTGGTACTTTGGTTATTTGTGTTCACGGAGATGTTGCACTGATGAGTTAGGAGGCCTTCATGCGGACTGAACAAATTATTTGTCTAAATCGCGACGGAAGTAAGGTAAGGGCGAGGATTGTGGCCACGTAAAATCGATTTAAGCCCCCCCCCCCCAAGTGGAATTCTTTCCACTGACCGTTCCAAGGCGGTTCTTCTGTGGCGGTTTATTAATGTTGTTGTTTGTTACTACTCACTGTGTGTATCACTTGTGTCTTTTTATTTTGGATGGCCATTTGGCCATTTTGTGGGAAAGTAACTGTCCTTATGGCCATCCTTTGTTTAGGTTTCCATTATGGTCGTCAACATTTTCAAACAACATCTCTTCTGAAACTACTCGGCCAATAGAAGCCAAATTACATGTGGAGCCTCTGTGGGAGGGGGGAACGAAAGTTTGTTCATGAGGACTGGGTCACGTGACCAATATGGCCGCCATGTCCATATACCGTAAAAACCTTTAAAAATATTCTCCTCAAGAACCGAATGGCCGATGATGTTGAAACTTTGAATGCGGCATCGGGGATTCGGGCCCTACCAAGTTTGTTCAAATCATGACGTTTGGTTGACCTTGACCTGTTTTACGTCAAGGTCAAATATGGTCACTTAGACATTTGTATGGAAAAAAGGCAAAACCATGGATTTTTCTGATCGCATGGTAGCTAGTGGCATCAGAAATGATATTTGCACTCACCTGAATGGAAGTTTATCAGTTTCAAAGGTCAAGGTCATTTACAGACCTTTGTCCAGGTTGGTTAAGATTCAGTACTTTTATCTTCTTCTTCACTTAAACTTTTTGACTAATTGAAACAAAATTACATGTGGAGCCTCCTTGGGGAGGGGGAACGAAAGTTTTTTCGCGAGGACTGGGTCACATGTCCAATATGGCTGTCATGCCCATATATGGTAAAAACCTTTAACAATCTTATTCTCAATAACCGAACAGCCGATCTTCTTGAAACTTTGTATGCAGCATCGGGGACTCGGGCCCTACCAAGTTTGTTCAAATGATGACCTTTGTTTGACCTTGACCTGTTTTACGTCAAGGTCAAATTTGGTCACTAAGACATTTGTATAGAAAAAAGGCAAAACCATGGATTATTTTTTTTTGATTGCATGGTAGCTGGTGGCATAAGAAATGATCTTTGCACTAAGCTGAATGGACGTTTATCATTTCCGAAGGTCAAGGTCATTTACCGACCTTCGTCAAGGTTGGCTCAGATTCAGTATTTTTATTTTCTTCTTCACTTACTTCACAACTACTTGACCAATTGAAACCAAACTACTTGTGAAGCCTCTGTGGGAAGGGGGAACGAAAGTTTGTTTGTGAGGACTGTGTCACATGACCAATATGGCCGCCATGCCCATATATGGTAAAAACCTTTTAAAATCTTCTTCTCAAGAACCGAAAGACCGATGTTCTTGAAACTTGGTATGCAGCATCAGGGACTCGGGCCCTACCAAGTTTGTCCAAATGATGACCTTTGGTTGACCTTGACCTGTTTGACGTCAAGGTCAAATATGGTCACTTAGACATTTTTTCGAAAAAAGGCAAAACAGTGGATTTTTTCTGATTGCATGGTAGCTAGTGGCATCAGAAACAATATTTGTACTCAGCTGAATGGAGTTTTGTCAGTTTTGAAGGTAAAGGTCATTTACTGACCTTTGTCCGGAAAGGCTCAGATTCAGTACTTTTATCTTCTTCTCAACTTAAACTGCTGGGTCGATTGAAACCAAATTATATGTGGAGCGTCCGTGGGAAGGGGGAACGAAAGTTTGTTTGTAAGGACTGGGTCACATGACCAATAAGGCCGCCATGCCCATATATGGTAAAAACCTACAAAAATCTTTTTCTCAGGAACCAAATGGCCGATGACCTTGAAGCTTGGTATGCAGCATCGGTGACTCAGGCCCTACTAAGTTTGTTCAAATGATGACCTTTGATTGACCTTGACCTATTTTACGTCAAGGTCAAATATGGTTTTATAGACATATGTATGGAAAAAGGGCAAAACAGTGGATTTTTTTATTGCATGGCAACTTGTGGCATCAGAAATGATATTTGCAATAAGCTGACTGGAAGTTTTCCAACTCCAAAGGTCAGGGTCATTTGCTGACCTTTGTCCTGGATGGCTCAGATTCAGTATTTTAATCTTCTTCTCTACTCAAACTGCTTGGTTGATTGAAACCAAATTACATGTGGAGCTTCGATGGAAAGGGGGAATGGAAGTTTGTTCGTAAAGACTGGGTCACATGACCAATATGGCTACCATGCCCATATATGGTAAAAACCTTAAAAAAATCTTCTTCTCAGGAACCAAATGGCTGATGACCTTGAAACATGGTATGCAGCATCGGGGGCTCGGACCCTACCAATCTGTTCAAATGATGACCTTTGGTTGACCTTCACCTGTTTTTTCGTCATGGTCAAATTTGGTCATATTGTATAGAAAAAAGACAAGACAGTGGATTTTACTGATTGCATGATGGCCTTTTGTTGTCACATGACCAAGATGGGCATCATGCCTGTATATGGTATAAACCACATGACCTCTGGTGAGCGTAGTGGCCCATGGGCCTCTTGTTTATAGACCCAAACAGTGAGTATTAAATTGATTTCAGTAGTACTCAGTGAGGGAACATACATTTTGTGTAGTCTTGTTTCAAGCACAGTTCGTTGATATTTACCGCTTAGTCAAGCTGAGTTCTGCTGCGCTGGTTATTGTCGAATTGGTGAGCCAGCCTGCTTGTCTGGTTAGCGCATGCGCAATAACGATATAGGCATGCTGACTAATTCAGCGTTTTCTGGACATGGGTTGTATTGTGGTGAATTGTTTTTTGTGTACATTAGGAAAACACGCCTATACAAATGTACTGGAAGATTTCACCACCCAAAAATGAAAATTTCCGGATAAAAAATCTGATATTTTTTCTTACTTTTGCTCAAAACATAGATTGCGGGGACTCGATAGAACCGCCTCGATGAGGCGGTTCTATCGAGTACCCACAATCTATGTTTTTGAGCAGAAATAAGAAAAATAATGTTTACCCCTGAAAACCCCAGTTTTACTATATAAAAGCGGGGTTAAGAGGGGTCCAAATTATATAGGCGTTTTCGTGATGAACCGTATTGAAGATGTTCGTTACTATTTCTAGGCATTGTGGTGTAGACTGATTTTATGGGAGGTCGTGAATGAGATGATGACTGCTGGTCTGTGGGTTGACCCAGAAAAATGGTCCACCGTTCAGTTTTCGAGTCTGTTCCGAAGCCCTTGCTTGCAAAGGACTACCCTGTTATAGAACAGTTTATACAGACAATAGCGGTTTCTTTCGATTCTTGGTGCCAGGTGCTAAGGTGGGCACGGTACAACTTTTAATACAGGCCTTTCGTTGGGTTCCTATCAACGGAAGGCTTTCGGTAAGACACGCAATGTGCATATTTGTTGTGGACTGCCATATCCACCTGAAGTGGACAGTGACCAACATGGGTACCTTAAATGCACAAATTTAAGTTTCAAGTTGGCATTTGCTTCCTTCTCATAAGCTGTTAATAAATGCGTTTTACTTGTATATGTTTTTCATGTCGCTGACCCTAGTACAAAACCTTTTTGTTTATTTTCGAGCCAGAGCCGTAGAATAATATAGAAACAAATATTCTTACAAATAATTATTAATTAAAATGCGCTATAAAATATGAAATCTTCCTTGTGACGTGTCCAATATTTGGTCATTTACATCACGAAATTACGTCTATATAATTTTAACCCCCTTGAACCCCAATTTTATATAGTAAAACTGGGGTTTCCGAGGGGGAAACCTTATTTTTCTAATTTCTGCTCTAAAATATAGATGGTGAGTATTCGTTAGAACCGCCTCGACGACTCGATGAGGCGGTTCAAACGAGTGCCCACAATCTATATTTTGAGCAGAAATAAGAAAATCATCACAATTTTTCATCATAAAATTTTCATTTTTTCGGCGATAAAGGTGGCAATGTATTTGTATAGGCATGTTTTCGTAATGGCATGTTGGAGGTCGCCCTCTGTTATCCTGTCAGCGTGTGGGTTTACGAGACGCCGTAACCCTAGATGTAACAGAGGTTAGTTCTGTTAAGACTCTTCATTACGGTAACTCATGATATATATACCACTTCTACATGCTTGCTGTAGGAGCAGGCTCTTTTGGCGACGCGTAGAACGGTTGGCTTATTCATGACGTTAAGCAAGGGAGATAGCGCTAACGCTAAAATACGTTTGCATTGCTCCTCCCAATGAAATGAGATAAATGGCATGGTTTGTCTTTTCATACAGTTAAATCCTTTCGATTTATTCAATATTTATTTATTTGAATTACTTATTTAGTAATTCATTAAAATTGCAAGCTAGCTTATCCGTTAGCAGTAAACTGCTAATTAGCTTCTACTTCTTTGATATTTTCTACTGAACAGGTTGTACGGGCCTCCGTGGCTTTGGGAATAAGAGCGCTGACTCTTAATCATTAGGTCTCTCACCGCACTGGGTTCGAGCCTCGCTCGATATGGGTGGAATAATCTTGTGACGCAAATACAGGGTTTGTATTTGCAACTTTACGTTACCAACTGCAAAATCTATGAAGATGAACAATGCGTATTTTTGGATGAAGACTATAGGTAAGTAATTACATAAAAATGATATATTTTAACCATAAATGATATTACCATTTTGGATAATTATCTTGTTTAGTTTAGCAAATTACAAATTTGAATCTCGCATGTTACCCAAGCGAGGCTACTACCGCAGCGGTTAGATCCATTTTGATTAAGAGTCAGCTCTCTTACCCACTAGGCCATGGAGGCCCGAAGTTATTTATTTATCCATTACATTTTAACTAGATCAGAAGCACACTCTGTGAAACAATGCTGTCTTTCGCTTCTCTAAAATAGTATTTATAAAAAGAAGATGTGTGGCATTGTTCTTCTGCCTAAAAATGGCTTTAAAGTGTAAGTTAGAACTGCCTTGGCGACTTCTGAAAATTAAAGGAAAACTAAATCACATTGTCATATTTCTTTGCAGAAGATATCAGACAAGCAACTGACAAGCAACACCTACCTGTGAATCAATAATAATTGTAGCAATTACTTCATACAGACCCTGTACCTCTTCGCCAATCGGTCTATAGATTACAAGGAAGAGCTGGAGACCAAATAATGGTATCAGTACAAATGTGGCTTTTAGTGCTCTCCTGTCAAAAGAAATGGGATATACATTAGTATCATATTAGTATCATACTTGCTACTTTCATTTGATGATAATTCAATTATAAGGAGAGTGTGGCACAGTGTATCTTATCATTGCACCAAAATGGTGTACGAGGACTGTTCAAATATGAATGCAACTAAGCACATAAAAAATGATTCCGTGATAGATTTCGATGAAAAATTTATTTTGTCCCCTCACAGTATTCCCCTTTAATAGATATACAAACTTCCAGTCTTCTGATCCAATCATTGAATGCATTTTGGTAGTCTTTTCGAGGTATACTATGAAGACACTGGAATATTGCAGAACCGAGATGTTTGCGCTGTACAAATTTTCGGCCAGAAAGGTATTTTGTAAGCCGCGGGAACAAACAAAAGTCACACTGGGCAAGGTCAGGGGAATACGGGGGGGGGGGGGGGTGAGGGAGTTCAACAACCTTTTCCTGCTTCAGATAGTCTTGCACAATGAACGCCTTGTGCGATGACGCATTGTCATGTAGCAATCTGACATTGGCCAAACCAGTTGCGGGTCTTCGTTCTTTGAAATATTTCTTCAATTTTCGAAGAACTTTATTCTTGTAAAACTTCGCATTTACAGATTTGCCTTTAGGCACAGCAACCTGAATAGCAGGGCCCTGATTTGAAAAGAATATGGCATGCATTACCTTCTTGACGCTCATGGTCCGCTTTGCAATGCATGGTCTTTTGCAATACTTTGTTGCCCATATTTGGTTCTGAATCTTTCGTTTTGGCACAAAAAAGTGAACCCATGTCTCGTCACCTGTGACGACATTAGCGAAAGACCGTGCATTGTAATTTGGAAACTTTTTAAGCAACTTCTTGGCGCACTGAACGCGTGTCTTTTTCTGCTCATCTGTTAACAGATGGGGAATCCATCTAGCACAGATCTTTCTCATTTTCAAATCCCGTTTCAGAATTGTATGAGCTGCTCCTAATGAGATGCCAACCATACTAGCTATTTGCCTAGTGGTATATCGTGCATCGGTAGCAACTATTTCTTTCACTCTAGCAACCATCTTGGCAGATGTTGCTCTTTTCGGCGGACGATCATGTGGTGCATCTTCTGTTGAGCCTAGAATTTCTTACACCAACGAAAAACTGTCGGAAAAGACATTTCATTATGCCCATAAACCGAACATATTTCACCAAAAATGTCTTTGCACCGTATACCAAGAATACAACGATTCTTAATATAGGACCGTATTTCAACGGCGTACTCTGACCTTCTTCAAACCATGTTTTGTATTAGTATACAAGAGTAGACAGTGTTTATCGAACGATATGCATGGCTAAAGTGTACGGATTTTAACAGGTTTGGTTTGAATGTATAGGTAAAATGTTTTTCTACGCTGTGATATTTATTTCCAGGTGATTTTCGCATTAGTGAATGAGAAAACGTTCTACTTGCATTCATATTTGAACAGTCCTCGTATTGTGTAATTTTCCTATTTCTGTTGCGAAAAAGGGTTGCTTTTGGCTCTTCGTAGACTTTTGTTATACATTTTTGTGCTTGTACGAACCTCATCAGTATGCGATCCTTAAGTGTACGAAAATTGTAAACTTAGGGGTCTTCAATGCCTTCAACATTTCGTACTTTATCCATTTGTCTTTGCTAAGGTATTTTGTATACAATTGATCTTGATAATAAACCCAAATAAAAACAAACAATTGTTGTCTTTTTTGAAGAAAACAAATGGTATTTTGTACCGATTGAAGCAGAAAAAGGTCTAATTGGAAGTGCAAGTTTGAATCAATTTTGGTATTTCAGCTTCTGAAACCAGTAACATTGAACTATCCAAGCAGCGAAAAGAAAGGCGCTGGTAAAATATAAGTGGTGGCAATGATCAGGAATCGATAAAATCAACCCACAGCTCCCATCAGAGACACCAATGGGAAAGACAAACAAACATGAAACAACATACCCTTATGGAAACACAAACAGCGGATAGCCAAAAGGACAGTTACTTTCCCACAAAATGGCCAATAGGCTATCCAAAATAAAATGATATAAGCGACACAAACACCCAAAGACAAACCATAACAAAAATAAACCGCGACAGAACCGCCTTGGAACGGTCAGCAGAAACGAATTCCACTGGGGGGCTTTAATCGATTTCACATGACCACAATCCTCGCCCTTACTTCCGTCGCGATTTAGACAAATAATTTTTTCAGTTCGCGTGAAGGCCTCCTAACTCACCAGTGCAACATCTCCGTGAACACAAATAATCAAACAACCACAGAGATGAAACAACGGTGAGGACTCGACAGCAAGAAACCACTGAAATGCTGGAGCAAAAGAAAACCAACAGTTAGACTCCGATGGGCCCGACCAGAGACAGAGCATCAGGCACCAACCAACATTACCTTGAATTAGATCTCTCTAATTCTCAATAAGCCTTTACGTTGAAACCGTCATAGAATCAGAGGCCTGACCCACCGGGGTGCATTTGTAAGACTGCGTAAATTCAAAGGCTTATCTGCTCCTCAGTTGTTCATAAATTTTATATTAAACGGTTTCTGCTGACGCGGCTCTTTTATGAATCCATCGGAACCACCACACTAAACCAATTTTCTTTAAGGTACGTTTACCTGAATAGTACCGATACAACCTTTTCCCGACGTCAATCTTTCCAACTTTGTAGACCAACACAGGTGCCGACTGGTGCAACTAGCGCATGTCCAGATTATAAATAGCTGCCGAGTCGAATAAGGAGCTACACTTTCCCCTAGTTTGTTAATTATTATGAATAAAAACCCTAATTGCATGAATGAACATTCAAATTCTAAAACGGAAGTGTCCATTTCAGAAACTCAGAAATGTACAGAATAAACGCTTGACTGGAACCTCTTACCTGTAATTACTTGGTTCATTCGGATGCTGGTGTAGCTGTGTCAATAATATTCTCAAAATACACAGGAGAAATACAAAATTGATCTGAAATGTAAAACAAGCTGATTTTCTAAAGTTCCATTGTTGACAAGAAATACCAAAAGCTTTATCACATTTACACAAGAAAGTCTCCGTTGCAACCACTGGGTCGGTATCTCTGCTGGTGGATGATTCGTTCGTCCCCGAGGGTGTCATCAGCTCAGTATCAGTTCCTTAGTGCTGAGGTTTATACTGCGGTGTTGACGTCAGTACTTAGGTACTGATTTAAATAACTATATTATATCTTTAATTTTTGCAGTATAAATTTCTATTTTTTCTAAAACTAAGACTGACTTATCAGATGGGACATGTATCTTAGCGGATTTGGTTGCCACTTTTTGTAATATTATAAATTTTGCAAATCAATGCATATCTGAAACAAATAAAAGGGACAGTTTCTCACAGTGAAAAGATATGATGTTGCTTTCACAGTAGCAGCCCGGACTACTTTTTTAGTTAAAAAAGAACATCAAAAATATACCTTTTTTCGATAAATACGTGTTTTGTTATTCACCTAAAAAGGTAATTACCATCTCTGTATACATAATGTTATTTGAACCGCGTCAGGCGAGGGGTTATTGTATGGTTGAAGTGAACATCCCGTTCAATACTATTTATGTTATTTTGGAGACGTTGCTTCCACGTATGTGGGACTTTTACCCGACACTGAGATGAAATTACATCGTAATCTCTACCATTCAAACAAACCAAAAGGGTTTATATGTAGGGACGAACCGATTCGCACCGCTTTGCCTTGGCAGGCTTAGTTCCTCTAAACGGTTTGCGGTCGCGTGCGGTCGAGTTCAGCTCTGCATGGAAGCATCCTGCAGCCCAGTATATTTCTCCAATCCCCGATGGGCGGGGTTGCTAAGCGAGGAGGAGTATTCGCGAGTGTACGCACTTGGACTAATGAAGTCAGTCTGCGTTGATACAGCCGTCAAAGTTAGTAGGCCAAAGGACATCAGTTTAACGTATCATGAAACCTCAGACCACAAATGGGACCTCATTACGCAAACACGCCTCTACAAATACATTGCCACCTTTATCGCCGAAAAAATGAAAAAATTTAAGATGAAAAAAAATGTTATATTTTTCTTATTTCTGCTCAAAATATAGATTGTGGGTACTTCCAATAAAAAAGAGTGACTGCCTTGTGATGGCCATTACTCCAATACCCTTTAAGATATATTGATGATACCTGGCACAGTTGTCCACAAGGCAGAGACGGACGGCGTGTCATGCACAAGAACCACCACTCTGGGCGCCATGGTTGTTTAGTTATCTCCCCTTCCATTAAAATAGAATCACTTCCTTGTGATGGCGTCATCTCCAATACTCTTTGAGATAAATTGATCGAACTTGGTACAGTTGTCCATGAGGATAAGCAGGTGTGTCACGTGCAAAAACCACGACCCTGGTTGCTCTCGTTTTTGAATTATCTCCCCTGACAATATAACCTTGTGATGGCCATAACTCCAATACCCTTTGAGATATAGTGATGGTACTTGGCACAATTGTATACAAGGCTGAGACGGCGCTTCATGCCTAAGAACCACAACTCTGGGTGATATGGTATTTGAGTTATCTCCCCTTCCAATATAACAGTATGACCACCTTGTGATCACCGTACCTCCAATACCCTTTGAGACATATCGGTGGTCCTTCATGCAAATGTACATGAGATTAAGCAGGTGTGTCATACTCAAAATTACAACTCTGGGTGCACTGGTTTTTGAGTTATCTCCCTGACAATATAACCTTGTGATATACATAACTCCATCACCCTTTGAGATATATTGAAGGAACTTGGCGCATTTGTATACAAGGTACAGAAGGGGTGTCATGTGCAAGAACCACAGCTGTTGGTGCTGTGGAATTTGAGTTTTGGACTCTTCCAATATAACAGTATGACCAGCTTGTGATCAACATATCTCCAATACCCTTTGAGACATATTGATGGTACTTCATACAGAAATACCTGAGCTTAAGCAGGCTTGTCATGCGCAAAAATCACAATTCTGAGTGCCCTGGTTTTATAGTTATCTCCCCTGACAGTATAATCTTGTGATGGCCATAACTGCAATACTTTTGTGATATATTGCTGGTTTAATTCTGGTGCACTTTCTATTGGCGAACAATCTTATGAAGGCCAAATTTGCTTTTGGTCGGGGGATTTGCCATCACTTCCGATGGCTATTTTTTGTTTTGGATAGCCAGTTGGCCATTTTGTGGGAAGGTAACTGTCCTTTGCCTTTCAGCTATTGATGTTTCCAATAGGGTCTAGTTGTTTCATGTTTATGCTTCTTTACCTTTGGTTTCTCTGATGGGAGCTGTGGGTTAATTGTATCGATTCCTGATCATAACCTTCACTTCTATTTAACCTCCCCTAATAACAATTCTGTATACAAATATCACCCATTCTAACACAGCGCGCCTATATAGGCAATGGAAAATATCTGTGTTTTATTCTGCAATGAATCACAGCTCGGAAGAGCTTTTCGTGTGACGTCATTAAAAACTGTAAATTTATGACGCCACTAGTCGATTTCATTTACGTTAGTCGGTGTAACGTCATTTTCTCGCATCGAAAACGTTAGAAAAGGATATAAATGCATGTGTTTCAGTCGATAATTTTAGCGGGATTTTTTCTAAAAATGGCGAAAAGTTGTGAGATTTTGAAGGAAACAACAATATTTTTGCCATTTTCAGCGTGTTAGAATCGAAAAAGATCAGCGCTAGTTTTTTTTCTACTTTACAACTGACCTCCAAACTGTTATTTATAACTCAACAAATCACAGCTAGGGCTGATCTATTTCTTAATTCTAATGCATTTATTCTGTCGGCAAACATTGTAAGCTGCGCAAACTAAAAAGCTAATGAAAAGCGACGCCAGGTCACGCAAATATCTGATGTTATCCATCAAACGTTGCGTTACATATACAAGTGCATTAGAAATAGAGGATCTTACACGAGTGGTCATTTCATATGATATTTATGAAACGAGCCTTCGGCGAGTTTCATAAATTTCATATGAAATGACCAAGCGTGTAAGATTTTGTTTATCATATGACCAGTTTAAATTGGATTTTATCGCCTTTAAAGTTGACAAAATTTTCCACAAAAACTGCATGGTTGATATGGACGTCGTCATGACGTGACTTAATCCCGCCAAAGCGTTATTACACGTGTGGTCATACGATTGTTATTACACGACGTTATCCACGGCTTATCAACGACGTCATATGAAAATCATGGTTATTACACCCAGTATAGGGGACCTATGTAAATTAGTTAACAAGACCGGACGAAAAAACGAACTTTGATTTTAAACTACAAAGGAAATAAAATGGCTAATGGAACTGCATTCTTCATATATGGATTTTGATAAGATGTTAATTCGATGTTACCACTAAATTAAATGTTGCAATAGAAAATAGAAGAACGTAATTAACATATTTTAAAAAGGCTTCTTTTAGTGTGTGTATCGCTTATATTATTTAGTTTTGGATAGCCAATTGGTCATTTTGTGGGTAAGTTACTGTCTTTTTATCTTTTCGCTATTGATGTTTCCATTCGGGTCTAGTTGTTTCTTGTTTGTGCTTCTTTCCTTTGGGTGTCTCTTATGGGAGCTGTGGGTTAATTGTATCGATTTCTGATCATTGCCTTCTCTTCTATTTTTCATATCAATGTTTTGATTAGATGTTTATTCGATGTTACCACTTCATTAAATGTTAAAATAGAAAACAGAAAAAAGGAATTAACATGTTTTCAAAAGGCTTGAGGGATACTTACGAGTATACATAGCATATTGGGAGTGTATAGTATCCATTCGTATCCACCAGCATTGAGAATCCAGCAGCTGAAGTTGTAATGAAGCATTATATTAGATCACGTGAACAAGTCGGTGAAATGTGCACCACCCTAAACCCCACTTTATATAGAGAAAACTGGGGTTTACGGCGGTATACCTTATTTTTTCTTATTTCTGCTCCAAGACATAAGGTGTGGGTACTCGTTAGAACCGACTCAATGAGGCGGTTCTAACGAGCACCCACAATCTACGTTTGCCATATAAATAAGAAAAATATCACGGATTTTCTTCAGAAAAGTAGCCATTTTGGAGATGTGAAAAAATGCACTATGTCGCACGGGTGTGTTTTCGTAATGGATAAAACAGATCTATTGCTTTTCTTTGCGAGCAAGGTGTTGGGTCACAAGTTTTCTCAGCATTTGTTTCGACCATTCCCCAACAGCGTAGAAACAGAATATTAAACACGTCATTAACTTGAGATATGAATACGGATGATAAAACAAAGTCGGAGGATTTAATAGCGTGACAGGCTGGCTTGGAGTGGTTACACTTATACTTAGAATTTTGTTTCATTTTGCATTTACGTGTCGATAGATGCTATTTACGCCAATCGGTCGGGGGGGGGGGGGGGGTTGATAAACAGTTAAACAGATGCAAAATTGTTGTCTTCTGTGAGAAGGCCTCGATTTTCAAATACATGTATATGAGAGGATAAAAGCACCATCAGCTGCCTCTATCGGGATGTAGGAATACACATGTCGATTGCTATGCTTTTTGTGTACGAAAGTATACTTGAGAGCGCCTATTTACATATAAGTAAACATATTTCTGTAAGAATTCCACACAAACCGACATTGCATATACATAGAAATCATATGCATTTAATACACCATTCATATGGTGTGGTTTTCTATCTACGGTTATCAGTTTTACGTTTCATTCTATTTTCAGCAGCTGAAACGTGCTAAGACATGTCGCGTATTCCAATAAAATACTACCATCAAACTGTATCTGCTTCCATGTACTTAACTGTGGCCAAAATTACCGAACTCTGAGATATGCAGCTCTCTCGTCAAGTATTAAATATTATCAGTTACCCCCAATTTTTATTACATTGTAACGCACTGACCTGATAAAGATATGCTATCTCAGGACAAGAGAGCTTTATCACGTCAACGTGACAGTGGACTGTTACGAATGAACCGGACTACTGGAAAATGACAAAAACTGTTATTGTTACTGGGAAAAATGGCAATATTACTTGAAAAAAAAATAGATCATGGGAAAAACATGGTCAGCTGATACTAACTATATCGACCACCAGAATGCGTGGACGCACGGAGGACTATCAATAACTGACCGTAAATTGCTAATTTAATAGTGTACAAGGGGATAAACTGATAAATAGAATACCAGATTCGTGTCATTTGATATCAAGTTTATCAGGCTCGGCTTCGAGAACGCATGTAGAATCGCTCGGCTTTGTCGAGCGATTCTACATGCGTTCTCGAAGCCTTGCCTGATAAACTTGATATCAAAAGACACTCACCTGGTATTCTCTATAAACCGATCCGTTCGCTGGCATCGCGTAAACACGCCTTTATAATTCTGACCCCCTCGAACCCCACTTTTATATTGTAAAACCGGGGTTTACAGGGGTAAAAAAACTTATTTTCTTATTTCTGCTCTAAAATATAGATAAATGGGTACTCGTTAGAACCGCCTCGATGAGGAGGTTCTAACGTGTACCCAAAATCTATAATTTCAGCAAAAATAAGAAAAATATCACATTTTTCAACTTAAAATTTCATTTTTTTTCGGCGGTAAAAATCATAATGTATTTGTATAGGCATGTTTTCGTAATGGCGTGGTTAGCTTCATAAAAGTAGACAATCACAACATAACATACTAAAAATAAAACTTATTCTACAATAACCCTGGAAGACACGGATTTTAATTCATGATGTGGCGATATCGTCATTGACACAAAGGGTAAGGCATCAGCTCTTCCAATAGTTTCATACACACGAGGTGAATATTTTAGATAGCTGAAAGAAAACATCGAAGTTAAAATCCGTAAATCATCCTACACGGGAATCCTTTCAAACACACTTTGTGTACCATAGCAATAGGGGTTTAATTTTAGAGGACAGAATCTGCACCTGAAGAGTATAATTTTATTTTGTTTTTATTATATTTTCCTTTAAAGGGATTCGTTACCCCTTCAGGGGAGGCAACTCCTGCAAAAGTTGTTTTGTCTCCCGTGTTAACAGAGGTCCAATCCTTAAGGGAAGAGTTTGCCCCTTGCAAACATATACTTTCATTCAAGAGTAGACACTTTTTAGAGTGCTTAAGGTTAGAATAGGCAAGTACACAGGAAGTGAAAATAAATGTGTCCCTTTGCGAAAGTGGCCGAAAAATATAATATATGTATCCAGTCTACTTTAGAAAATATACTCACGTATCATCTGCATACACCAGTCTGACCGCTGAATAAATAGCAACGGGCAGTAATGGTAAGCCTGCAAATACAAATATTTATCAGTTACGTGTATCCCCTGCATTAATTGCATTGCAACACCTTGACCTGATAAAGTTATGCTATCTCAGGACAAGTGAGCTTTATCAGGTCAGCATGATTGTGCTCTTATATGAATGAACCGGACTACTGAAAAAATGGAAAAATATTAATGTAACTGGAAAAATCGGAATATTACATGACAAAAATATCATAGGAAAATTACGGTCAGGTGATACAAATATATGGACCGATTATTGCACTCCGGAATCTTTGAACGCACTGAGGACATTTGATAACTGACCCGTTTATTGCATATTTTATGAGTGTACAAGAGATTAACTGATTCCTAGAAACCCAGATTCGTGTAATTTTTATATCAAACTAGTAAGAAAAGGTCACTCAGGAAAGGCCACAATCTAAGAACGCAGCCGTCTCAAGTCACCTATAGAAAGTGTCACGGAGGCACACACAAAGACAGATGTAACATCAACCAACGACACAAAGCAAAATAACAAATAAGACACTACAAAGGGACGGTCAGTAGTAAAACTAATGTGGGGCTTCAACTCCGGAGTTGAGTAACTGATTGAGTTGTTTTAAGAATCAGATGTTAAAGTTCTCTCTTCATCCTTTTCGATTATAACAACACCCACTTCCATTAGAATGACACACCCGTGTGACATTATGCATTTTTTCATGACATCAAAACTGAATTTTGTTTTTTTTTTTAAGATGGGTACTCTTAATAGATAGTAGGTGCTCGTTGGAGCCATCTCACTGAGGCGGTTCTGACAAGCGCCCAAAGTTTGTGTTCGAGCAATATAGGAAACTAATATACACTTTACTTTTGTAAACCCCATTCTCTCTATATGCAGTGAAATCTACAGGGGTGTTCATTACACGGACTTGCTAACGTGATGGTTCATGATCTTCTTTAAGCTTATACAACACATTACGATTACACACCCGTGTGGCTCAGTGCATTCTTTCATATCTCCAAACTGATTACTTTTCTGATGAATGTTTGTGATATGTTCTTATTTATACTGCAAACATAGGTTGTGTGTGCTTGTTAGAACCGCCTCATTGAGGCGGTTCTAACGAGTACCCACAACCTTTGTCTTGGGACAGGAATAAAAATAATAATGTATACCCATGTAAACCCCAGTTTTCTCTATATAAAGTGATGTTTAGAGGGGTGTTCATTACCCGGACGTGTTAATGTGATGAGTTGTATTCTTTGCGGCAATAAACCAGGCCGTAAAGGGTGTACGTTCTGACATAATTCATAGTTGATTAATAAGTAAATTACATGTAGCAAATATAAAACAAGTGGAATTCGTGTAAACTACCTCTGGTCGGGTCTCTGGTCGGGACCATCGGAGTCTAACTGTTGGTTTTCTCTTGCTCCAGCATTTCAGTGGTTTCTTGCTGTCGAGTTCTCATCGTTGTTTCATCTCTGTGGTTGTTTGATTATTTGTGTTCACGGAGGCGTGCACTGATGAGTTAGGAGGCCTTCATGCGGACTGACCAAATTATTTGTCAAAATCGCGACGGAAGTAAGGGCGAGGATTGTTGCTACGTAAAATCGATTTAAGTCCCCCCCCCCCTCCCAGTGGAGTTCGTTTCCGCTGACAGTTCAAAGGCGGTTTTTCTGTCGCGGTTTATTTTGTTATGGTTTGTCTTTGGGTGTTTGTGTCGCTTGTGTTATTTTATTTTGGATAGCCTATTGGCCATTTTGTGGGAAAGTGACTGTCCGTTTGGCTTTCCGCTGTTGGTGTTTCCATTGGGGTCTGTAGTTTCGTGTTTGTGTGTCTTTCCCTTTGGTGTCTCTGATGGGAGCTGTGGGTTGATTGTATCGATTCCTGATCATTGCCTCCACTTCTATTTTTAATATATATACTTACACCAGCCTATATAAAAATATACTTTTATAGACTTCGGAAACGTGAAAGCCTGTGCCAAAAGTCTGTAAAGATAAATGCCTTCGCAGGACATCCAGAAATAGTTGGTACTTCTAGCGTAGCGGAGTAATATGTAAATAGTCCGACAAATAGTCTGAAAAGAGAGTATCACAGATTGAGTTTGTTATATGAAAAGTATTAAAAGAGAGTATGGTGTTTTGTGATTATTAAATGTAAAGAGTCGGATGGGGCGATTGAAAATAGAGTATCATATCTAATAATCGTTCCAATTGAAAGTTTGAAAAGTTTGTTTGTTTGTGTTAAGGTGATATGTCCCCATCAACATTATATAGTTCATTTTTTGAGACATTGCTTCCGAGTTTGTGGGACTTTTACCCGAAATTGAGATGAAATAACATCTCAAGCCCTGCTGCCCAAAGCAAGCGCTACTAAGGTTTAAGGAGCGATCTGACTCGTGCCACTTTTCTTGGGCAGGCTTAGACCTTTTCAAGCGGTTTACCAGTGCTCAAGTTAGGTCAGTTTCAGCTCTGCGCGGAAGCACCATACAGCCCAAACTATTTCTCCAAGCCCCGATGGTCGGGACGTCAAGTTTGAAAAGAGTATTAAATAGAAGTGAAGGCACCGAAGTCCATTCAGATCATCTGAATCATCGATGTTTTCGTTTCTACATTTTAATACACAATTTGGCCCATACATCACTATGTGTAAGCTTTAGCCCTGACCCTCCGCCGACTTCTCCAGTAAGTCGCATGCCTCTGCGTCTGTCCGAAAAGGCTGTGATTATTTGAAGAAAATTGCTTAACAACTAAATGAGACCACATTGTACTATAAGTCCATTTGACGATGATTGCCAGGTGAAATAATAAATATTTATACCCATGTGACGCACTATATAAATAGGTATTCAATTACGACACACCTTACATTCGAATGGCTAGATAGAGGCTCACTAGGAACGGGGAGCCTCTAGCAAGGTAAATTCTTCTTTATACGTTTTCTTAGTCCTTTCTTCTGCCAGCCCATAGGTCAGGTGGTAAAATAATTTGAAACTCATCTTGTCCGAAACCTAACTACACTTGGTATGTAGCATTAAAGGCTGTGCCCCTGCATAGAGATAAGTTTTCAAATGAAGATCCTGGACTTATCAAACACCTGTTTTCACAGAGGTTACGTGAGAGCTTGTGTCGGTGTGGCATGGATGGATGGATGGTTAGATTGATGGATGGTAAATAGGATGGATGGATGGACGGATATGTATGTATGTATGTATGTATGTATGTATGTATGTATGTATGTATGTATGTATGTATGTATGTAAGTTTAACAGCCCAGTCAGCACTATGTTAGGTCATTTTTGAGCCGGTCAGTTTACCTGTCCACACTTTTCCTGGGCAGGCTAATACGTAAGCGGTTAACCAGTACAGTGCACATTCTTTCGCCAGAAACTGACAACTGCCTTTCTTGATTCGGCGGATGGGAGAGAATGACCGTAGAAAAGTATCGCATACGACCAATATCGTTTGTATTTTTGGGTGGATTTGGAAATTAATTGG
Source organism: Lucinisca nassula (assembly GCA_963580285.1). Lineage (NCBI taxonomy): Eukaryota > Metazoa > Mollusca > Bivalvia > Lucinida > Lucinidae > Lucinisca > Lucinisca nassula. The sequence goes on along the minus strand of OY757025.1, from coordinate 43,526,923 downwards.
CAGAAATATTTACCGTTATGAGACGATGTGTCGCGCGCAAGGTCCATGACAATTACTTCAAGTTCAAGGCCATACGTGGAGGTCAAAGGTCAAAAAAGGTGTTTTCCATGTCAATTACTTTTCTTATTTCTGTAGGGACTTTATAAAATTACTTGGCAGAAATGTTAACCATCATGATACGAGGTGTCGCGCGACACTCCCAAGTTGGTCATACTTAGAGGTCAAATTTCTAAAAAAAAATGCGGCTTTTGATTTTATTTATGAGAAATGTTAACCATCCTCAGCAGATTTGTGGCGTACTAGATCCAGATGGATGCCACCAAACTCAAGGCCATCTTTAGAGGTCAGATGTCAAAAAAAGTCTTTTGTTAGTCATGTTAATAACTTTCGTATTCCTGCATCGATTTTGAAATCACCTGGCCAAAATGTTAATCATCATCAGATGAATTCCCATGCATAAAACTGCTCAAAGGTGAGGTCAAAAATGTTGCCCTCACAAGTCTATACATAACTAATTTCTGTGTTCCATGTCATATGGTGGGGCCATCCGTATCCTTTGAACGCAATTCTAATTTCTTTCTTCTTTTCCTCTATTCCATCTTCCCTTCTTTTGATGGTACCTTTCTCAGGAGACGACTTGAGTCGGACGGCTGCTTGTGGACTCGGCCGTTGCCCACCGGTTGTTGTCAGATATTGTCGAGGGGAGGATCTCATTAAGTACTTGTAACTGGCCGGCCCGGCGTAGCCTTAACTGTTGGCTTGGATGTAAAACCACAAGGCATACCACAACAGTGGAATCATTTACTGTCTTAGACAAATTCATTTCGTACCTATTGTAATATGTAAATTTATATTAACCTTATGTGAATGGCTGATGAATTGAACACCCTCTCGGAAACACATTGATGGTTCATCATAAAAGAAACGAAAGAATACGCAAATAGGATGTTAACAGAGAGAGAGAGAGAGAGAGAGAGAGAAAGAGAGAGAGAGAGAGTGATGCATCATTAGACGAATATAAAGGGTTCGCAGACATGTGATTTCTTGTGCAATTTATTCCCAGGCCGAAAAGAGACATTGTAAATGATTATCATCCCCTTTGAATCTGAGACGAAAGTTGCACTTGTGTATACATAAGTCTGTTGATAGAATTCCTGCAGCTCATACGCCAGTCTGTGGCAGTCCTTAAAGGTTAAACTATAAAATGCGATGCGCTGTCAACAGTGGTCAAAATGACTTATACCGATATCAGACGTGGTGTCACAGCTAATGGTTTTCCATGGAGTGGTCGTGCAAATAAAACATATACGCCCTTGTAATTTACAAGAGCAGTAACCACTGGAACCTCTCAGGATGTCTTAGTCTGTCTAAAAATAACTTTGCCTGGCTGTCTCATAGGCATACGACTTGCTCGAGAAATCGGCAGGGGTCGGGCCTAAAACTTTCCCATAGTGACGGTAAGTGCTAAAGTGAGTATTAAAAGCGAGGAACGAAAAAATCGATGATTAAAAAATTCTGAACGGTGTTTAATATTTGTTTAATATCACATGTACATGGAAATAGTCGGACATTATTATTATACACGTATAAACAGCAACATACGAGGGTTGTTCTCAAAGTTCGCGGAATGTGGCTGTTATTATTTTATTTATTAAGATTTTAGGCTGAAAGTCTCTGATAAGAGGATCCGATCGATTTCTAATTCAGCTGCAACATAAAAATGTTATTTCTCCTAATAATATTTGAATCGTATGTATCTATGGCAACGAAGGGCTGCGTAGGGGGAGCACGCCAAAATAAGTAAATAATGGTAAATACGTAGCGGTAGATATAACTAAGCTTTATCATTATGACGCTATCAAAATTGGCGCAAATCTACATGATTATAGCATGACATCTCGGCGTCATTTTCCCTACATATGACGTTATTACCATTACGTGTTTATCTGGAAAATCGCAAAATGTAGACTCTTTCAAAAACGGATCTCAGGAAATGACGTCGACTGGTAATACAGAAGTGCGGAGTGTGGTAAAGTTTTGTGTGGGTCTCGGAAAGTCGCCGGACGAAACGTTAAATATGATTTAGGATTCCAGCACGCTGCCTTCCTGTGGAAAGACATTTGTGTTTAAGTGGCATGAACGCTTAAGGAATGGACGAAACTCGGTAGAGGATGATAAAAGAGCGAGGCGGCCGTCTGTGGCTTTGGTATCTAACACGGACAAAGTTGGGGACACTTGGACACCAACAGACGAATTACGGTACGAGCTATAGCGGATAAACTTGGGATATCGGCTTCTCTGGCGCATCGCATAGTAGTAACAGAACTCGGCATGTCCAAAGTAATGCAAGATGGGTCCAGCGTCTTTTGAAGGAAGACGAAAAACAGCGTAGGATTATCTGTTCGGCAGAATTCTTAAGACGGTATGATGCAGAAGGAGACAATTTCTTGAACGGAATTATAACCGCTGATGTGACTTGGTTACACTGTTTTGACTCCGAAACAAAAACGCAGTCCTCTGTATGGAAAAACACCCTCAACACCTCTTCCTACGAAGGCCAGAGTCCAAAAGAGCTGCGGGAAAGAGATGTTCATATTCTTTATGGACAGACGGTTCATTATCCGGACATATCGGGTTAGAGACGGCTGCACTGTCAATGCAAACTATTACTCAAAGGTATGTTAAATGTTCTACACTGAAATACCTTCAAAACTTGATATAATCTTAATCAAAGTGGGTTTATAGGCACAGGAAATGTGTGGCCACGCATGGCGACTATGTCGAGAAAGTGAACCGCGAACTCAAGTTTGACGTCGCCGCGTAATGTTGATGTAGTTTGTCACTTTGACGCGCTCCGGCCAGCAGTTAGTGGTATGTTTAAGAGATTTCTTAAAATAAACTTTTCAATATACAGGCATGATATCGTAGCATTTAGTTACCATTGAATTATAAATTCTATAAATTAAATCGATTTTCGCAAAACAGCGTATTCATAAAAGTTATAGACTAATTCCGTTAACTTCGAGAACACCCCTCGTACATTGTTGGAACCAGTTTGAACAGTCACAGTTGGCGCTTGTTAAAAAGTTCATTAGGTGACGACCCCTATTGACCCAATTTATTAAGAGATGATTGGCGTTTAAAGAGGAATACATTATTTCATACGTTGCTGCGAAAAACGTACTGTCTGTGTTCTTTAAAACCACCTCATTGAGATGGGTCTGACGAGAACCCACAATATATGATTGAAGGAGACATAAAATGTCATTTTTACACCAATGAAAAAATAGGTGTTTTGACCCAATAGAATCCACACGGTCTATTTTTGGGTAAGCAGAAATAAAGTACACCCGGATAAAACCAACTTATTTCTCCTTATGAAAACATGTCCTATTTTTTACCATATTTTTCACATTTTTATGTATAGTCCTGTTTAACCGAATTGAAGGCAATGTTCAGGAATCGATGCAATTAACCCACAGCTCCCATCAGAGAAACCAATGGGAAAAGTAACACAAACACGAAACAACCAGGGAAATGGAACCATCAATAGCGGAAAGCCAAAAGGTCAGTTACTTTCCCCCAAAAAATGGCCAATTGTCTATACAAAAACAAAAACCTGTTTTACTTTTTAATATAAAAAAGTGTGGTTCAATGGGTAAAGTTGTCAAAATTATATAGGTGTGTTTTCGTGCTGTATATTAAGTCGGTATACATGTACAAGGACATTTACCGCCCCCACCCATCAGGGTTTGAAGCAAAAGATGGGCTGCATGATGCTTTCACGCAGAGTTGAAACCGACACGCACACGAGTACTGGTAAACTGCTTAGAGGATCTAATCCTGCTCAGGCAAAGCGATGCAAGTCGGACCGTCCATGCTTATAAACATTATTGGTTTTATTTGGGTGGCAGGGCTTGAGATGTCATTTCATCTCATTGTCCGGTAAAAGTCCCACAAACTTGGAAGCAACGATCCAAAATGATCTTTACAGTGTTGACGCGGACGTTAAATCTCAAATCAAACGAACCAAACAAGGATATGACCTATACAGTGTTGACAGGGACGTTAAACCTGTAACAAAACATACAAACAAATTATGGATGGAGTTGTTAACGTTGTGGAATACAAGTAGTCTGAGATTAAGTTTGGCTGTTTTAATAGCCATTTTGAATCGTATAATTTCAAGACAAACAACAAGATCACTGCAACCGCAGCTGACAACAGTTTTATTACTTTTAATTACAAAAACGTCAAAATTTTCAATATAAACTGTCTGCCTAGAGACAAAATCTTGACATTCCATATAAATAGGCGGCGGTCAATCAAACAGCGGACTGTTTGCTGACAGAAATGTGAAACAAAGTGTTGCATTTTAAGGGTTAACATGACTAATAAATAGTACCGAAGCCCTTTTAATACCGATGGCGTTAATACTATTCCATCGGAAGTGTTTTCTGTCCAATAATTTATCCAGACGCGTTACTAATTTCCTTAATGCGGAATGCCTAAATTGATAAAACAGAAAGTATTGCACTTGGGAATAGGCTCTTGGCTGTTTCCTCGAATAATGAAAGAGCAATTTGCAGTTAAATATTTGAAAATTAAATGCTAATGGAACTTGAAATGAAATGAAAACAGGCTTTTCATTACGAAATCACGCCTATACAAATACATTGTAAACTTTATCGCCGCAAAAACGTAAATTTTAAGAAGAAAAATTGTGCTAATTTTCTTATTTCTGCTCAAAATATAGATTATTGGTACTCGTTAGAACTGCCTCATCGAGGCGGTTCTAACGAGTACCCTCAATCTATATTTTAGAGCAGAATTAAGAAAAATAATGTTTACCCCTGTAAACCCCAGTTTTTCTATATACAAGTGGGGTTCGATTGGGTCAAATCTCTATAGGCGCGTTTTCGTGATGTAAACAGGCGTTTTTAGAAAGGCATTCCCTTTTGTGTAATTCAGATGCCACTGATCATCAAACGTTTTTGCTGCTCTTCAAGTAGCCTAGTCCGTGTAGTAAACACCCCTCTAAAGCCCAGTTAATATGTATATATAGAAAACTAGAGTTTATGGGGGTGTACATTATTTTTCTTATCATTTTCTGCTCCAAGACATAGATTGGGGTACTCGTTAGAACTGCCTCATTGAGGCGGTTCTAACGATCACCGACATATGTTTGCAGTAGAAATAAGAAAAAATTCACGATTTTCATCAGAAAAGTACCAATTTTGGAGATGTGAAAAATGCACTTTGTCGTACAGGTATGCCATCGTAATTAAATACCCCTCTAAAGCGATTTTTTATGAACATTATCTTTTTCATTTCTGCTCCAAGACAAAGGATGTGGGTACTCGTTAAAACCGCCTCAATGAGGCGGTTCTAACGAGCACCAACAACATATGTTTGCAGTATTAATAAGAAGACTATCGCGGATTGTCATCAGAAAAGAGGCTATTTTGGAGATTTGAAAATGCAAAATGTCACACGAGCATGTTATCGCGATGAATAGAAATGAAAGCATAGAAGCAGTTGAGGTGGATATTTTGTGATAATTGAAGGGTGTTGTAACGGCGTCTGGCTATTCTCTGTTATTCTATGTACAAATGTTCTCATTGTTGTTTAGATTCATTTATATGTGTTTTAACAAAATGTACATACCGATCTTCGGTCCGAAATAGCCGTAGCCGATGCAAACCATGTGCCAACTTTGTCGAGTATATCCTGTGTAAAACAGCCATGCCATCTCCCTTTGCATATATAACCATGAATATCTAGTGTTTATTTTATTATCCATATTCTTTTTATGCTCACACTTTCGTATATGAAACAGTATTTTCCATCAAATGTTTGTTTACTTTTTGCTCAGCTGTTCGAACTCACTGCGCACTGAACATACCATAAAGACCGAACGTTCCGTATGCTTGGTAGCATGGTTAGGAATGTGACGTCATCTACAATCGACGTCATCCTGCGCGAGCCTGGAGGGTATATAAGGAGCGTTTCGGTGGAATTTCAGAGTTGCTGATTGTTGCGAGCAACCTGCTGTGGCTTTTGCCAAAACAAGTTGAGGCACCTAGGTCGTGTTTCGGCTTCATATAGCTGAAACGCGACTAGGTTCGCCTAGATTGGAAGTATGGTGTGGCTTAGACTGTCTATGCCTGAGTCTGAATTATGTTTGCTTGTTTGTTGACCCGGCACTCCCATCCTGGCGAATGTTTTGCCTATCTAGGCGAAACATGCGTCCATCTGTGAGGAGCATTTAGTTAGTTATTTATTTACTTTTAGGCGACGTTGGCACAGGTTATCAATACATCTATATAAATTAATTATAAATTAATGGCTTTTCATAAGCAGTCATAACTTTGAATACTCTCTTTGTTAATAAGTTTGGCTAAGGTCGAGCTTTGCGCCGAGCTAGGCATAGTCCTTGTTACGCTGCGCCGAGGTGGGCGAAGCCGAGGTGGGCGAATATTTAAAACATAGACTGTTTTGGCTGTTGCAGGGTATACTTCGCTTCTGACAGCGTGGTGTAGCAACTTCTAAGCTGTCTATGAGCTTGTAACTTAATATCGTGCATTTAAAGCAAGATTCGTTTATGCCTAACTCGGAGGAATCTGCCTGGCTCGGATAAAGTAAAATCGACTTTGGATGGTTAGTTCGCCTAATTAAGAATGTTTCACCTAGCTAGGCTGAATGAGTCCTTGCCAGGATGGGTGGAAGGTACTTCATTAACGGTCTACCTAGTTGCTGTTTGTGGCGTTTGTCAAAGCATGTTGTAGCAACTTGTAGAGTGTTATGAATTAGTAACTCCGATTTCTATACGTTTCAAGGGAACTGTACTTGCACCTATCTGGGATGAATTCCGCCTGGCTTGGAAAGGGCGTTCTATCAGTATCAAGTAAGGACTTAATATTGCACATTGTTAGTGACTATTTTTCTGATTGTTAAAGGAGATTCCTCTTTGGTATGCCCTTAGTAATTCAATCACACAAGGTCCGGATTTGCACCTTGTAAACATTGTTTAGTGACATAAATTGTTAACATAATGGCTGTGTTAAAACGCAAACTATCTTGTTTGTTGGAAATTTTATTCAAAGTATAAGTTCGCCTAGCTAGGTGGATTTCGCCTATTTAGGCGTGTTTTGCGCCTACCTAGGCGTGACATTGCACCTATCTAGGTGAGGTTTGCGCCTATCTAGGTGAGGTTTGCGCCTATCTAGGTGTGGTTTAGGTGGAGCCGATGCAGTGTTGGTATCTTGTCAAATGGTGTTAGTAGTAACGTGTGAATCTAGATGTTGCATGATCACACGTGAATGACAAGTATGATCTGGTAAAGGTTGTTAGTGTCTTCCACTTATATAGGAAAGCTTCCACCTAGCTAGGCGTGGCTATTATAATTAAATTGCAGTGGGACTAAATTTGCACCTTGTAGAATACCTCTTAACTGATTTTAATTGTTAACACAAGGTCAACTGTAAAGAATTTCTTCTTAGATGACAAACTGAATATTCTTTAAGAGACTGCGTTGTATAACGGCAACGGTTAGGGAAAGATTCATTAGTCAATCATAGGAGAATGGGTTATACAACTATTTGCGATCACATACGTAAAGCCTGTCTTTGTTCTGGCTGAGCGTATTTAATAATATCACCTTCTATCCCCTATGGTTTTATAAACACCTTATAAAGGAATATAGATCCAATACTTGCTCTGTAAACATTCTAATAACCCGAGGCCGATTAGTACACCTTGATAGGGTAACCTCCTTCGTGGGCGCTGATTGTAAACAATACCAACCCAGTTTGTTACAGTGTTGTGGGCTTTACAGAAGTGATTGTTAGTAACACCTGGGTTGTAATTGACTTGGATTTGGCTGTACTATAATAAGGGTGAATTGTTTGGTGCGTCCATTTGGGAGCGCCCATTTAGGTGAAATTGTTATTGCGCCCATTTAGGTGAATTGTTTAATGTACCTATTTGGGTGGAATCCAATCTCTTGAATTGGTGTGACTCTCAACGTTCAATGAATTGGTGCAATGTCATGCGCAATGATAGAATGTTATGTTTACGCACATCTTGAAGAAAACCTTTCTAGGTTAATGTCAACATTTAAGGCCGTTAGTGAATGTATGCTCTGAGTCGTTCTATTAAATTAGGTGTTATAATGTGCGACTGCAGTAATTTGTTTTTATTGTTCTGTTCATCTATGCCATAAATATAATTTAGCCTTATAAGATAGCTTACTATAGACTGCACACACGATTGTCAGGGGTAACAAAATAAATTTAAGAAACTGAAGCAATGGCTGGCTGTGTATTCTCTTCCCGGTAGTTTAGTGTACGACCCAGGTCGAACCCACATATATTTATTGTAACAGCACCATCACATCCTGACCATATCAATAGCTGTACCGCTTGACCAGGTGGTGTTCCGTTACAATTTGGTGTCAGAAGTGGGATCCTATTAAAAGATTGTTGGATTAGATCAGTTCCTCACAGGAACTGAAATTAACATCGTCATATATGTTTTGGATAAATTTCATTGTTAGCTACAGGGGCAGTCTGGCTTATGGTTGACTGGCTGGTACGCTTGTATGATTGTTTGAGCCTTTAGTCCTCTGTAGTTGGCAACCTGGAAAATAATTTGCTGAAATCCTGGTGTTTGGACTATTCTACTTGGGAAGTGAATGCTACTACTAAAACTGATTGTAATAATAACACAATCTTAATAAGGCAAGTGCAAACAGTTTATTTAAATCAAATGATGAGACACACATCAACACGCCCTCTACCCTACAACAAAATACAAATAACGAGATGTATGATGAGAACAGAGCTTGCTGATATTTTACCGCAGTTCGAGAATACCAGTGAGATTTATGGTTGCCAGTACAGAGAAATATCTCTGTAACTGAGAAGTTGTTTGACGGATGATACCCGCTCTCTTGTAAGTGAGCTTGGCTATGATCATAGACGTGATTAAAACACTCTTGTTGAGAAGCTTGCACACAGATTATGTTCAGTGAACAAGTCTGTTTACAAGACGCTGTGTGGGTCGCGAGCTCGAAGCAAGGGTGACCATCCCAGAGCTGGCGCAAGCTACAAAGAAATTGGTACGACTAAGAAAGAACTATTAGCTGTGTTATAGCAGTGAAACATCATTATTTGATGGATTAACAGTTCCAAGTACAACCGATCAATAGCATGGGATTAAAACATTATTAGATGAGACCTTAAAAGCATGCACCTTTAATGTAGTGCACCATGCGGGTTGAGTGCACAACAATGCTATATTGATGCCACGTAGACCGTGTCATATGGATAAACGAATATACTGTGATCGTTGTGAAAGAAGATATTCTCCGGAGAAGATAGCTGACTGTAATAAATGCAGGGAAATTTAGTGCTGTGTTGAGAGTCGCCTTAGTAGAAGGCAATATCAGGGTTGACAAAGTTGTTGGAAGAAGACAATATCGGGAATGACGAAGAAGTCACCCTGCCCTGCATGTGGAGTGTTCTTCATGATGTTGCTTGCCCTAATGATGGGGGTGACCATGTTGCCACTCTATTTAGTGATGGTACCATCCAGAAACACAAAGTGTTTCTTTTGTTGAACAGGACAAGGATCCTATGTTTAATGGGCCCAGTATTGCTGACGACGATTTCCGTGGTAGTGAGGCGCACACTTCCATTAGTTTAGGACCTGGAGCAGCAGAGGTGCTCTCTTCGGAGATGTTACATGGAATGACCCAGTTCGGGGTTCCTCACTTCACGCATGCAACGATTAATTCTGTATGCGATGGGGTGGATGCAGAAGCTCACTAAATTCTCAAAAGTCGTCATGCATATTATTGTATATTATTATTATTATTATTATATGGAAGACTGGTTGAATCATTTTGAAGATGGGACACTGTTTGGGAGTTTGTTTGAGACTGGGGATTATCCCGTTGAGTTGAATGTTGCTCATGCTGGCGTGACAACAACAGATGAGGCTCGTTATGACACTGCAGGGTCATTACGAGAATATGATTGGTACAGGCACTTAAAACTCCGTCAGTCTTCAATCTGATCGGGAATGTAAACACAGCACATGTCGATTATGTTTAAGTGTTAGTCAGCAAACTTGTGGATCTGGCCAATCCACTTCTTCCTGTGGTAAGACATTGGAACATTATGGTATTACACAGGAATATATTAGTTCAAAACAGGAAGATGATGATGTTTAGAGAAATGTGTTACAATGGAAAAGAGATGCTTTATACCTCGCCTGTCTGCTTATTTAAAGTAAAATTGAACGCAATGATAGCCTAGTGGCATGAAAAAAAAAATGAGAATTAACATATGAGAAACGATCACAGATGTTGGAAATGATGCTGAATAGCTGTTTTTCGATAAGAAGTCTTTCACCGGTCATATGAAAATATTCCTGGTGGACACTAAGGCAGACGTAAAACTTATATAATAAAATCAGAAAGAGGTTCAAATGCTGGTGCAATATGCACAGAGATGTATCGTATTGGTGTAGAATGTGCTTAACCTGTGGGTCCAGAAAAGTGTCCCACAGGAATGCAAATGCACCTTTTATTGGAATACAATGTTGGATATCCAATGGACGCATTGGATACACGTGATCCAGTCATAAAATAAATATATATCTTATGGTTGTTTCCTGCTATTTCACAAAATTGGTTGATGCAATACCATTGAAGACACAAGAGGCAAAATATGTTGCTTCGAAATAAGTGAAAAGATTTATATCTACATTTGGTGTGCTTCTGAAATGGCATACTGACTGAGGGTAGAATTTCGAGTCCAAAGTTTTCCAGGAGGTATGCAATTTCCTGTGTATAGACAAGACCAGAATTAATGTAGGACCTCAGTTTGATAGCATGAGTGAGCTCTATACAAAACATGATCTCATCATATACCTCTGACCCTCAAAAGTGCTCGAATGAAGATTCTAGCATACAAGTAATCTATTCACGAAACCTCAGCGATGAACCGTGGATTGTTTGTTCATCATGGCAAACTAAAGCCTAATTTGGGGGCAGAGTGATTTAATAATAAGACAACAAAACACGAACATATATATCAATGTAATTAATGAAAAACAGTCATTTTCTTATACATACAAGCAGAATTTAATATACCCTATTGATAGTGTAAGACCGTCAACTATTACATTAACCTGTGCCAACAAGCTGGTTGTCTTAATTTATATTCAAGCAATTACTTCTTACTTTAAGCCAACACGATATAGAAAACCAAAAAAAAAAAAAAAAAAAAAAAAAAATATACAAAAATGCACCATTTCACATACGCAGCATGTGTGTCTGTGATTGTCAGTCCACTGTTGGTTTAGTGGAGCTTGTATCTGAAGACATGCATTTTAAAGATCACAAACTTTATTACAAAGCTAACTGAGAGCTACGTAAGATGTTCTAAATGCATTCCATTCTATGCATAATCATTTGTTTTTGACTATATTTGTGTTCATATCCTTACTGTTTGACTGAGATAGAGATGTCGCTGTATTTATGACCTGTTTGCACTGAATGTTGTTTGCACACACTGCAAGCTGTATTTATAACCAGTTTGTGCTGAATGCTGTTTATGCACACGACAGGTTGGATTGATAGCCCGTTTGCACTGAATGTTGTTTGCATACAATGCAAGCTGTATTTATAATCAGTTTGTGCTGAATGGTGTGCAAAAGTTTGTGCTGAATGTTGTTGCACACACTGCATGTTGCTGAAGCTGACCACTGTCTGTGCTTGTACCCTCGGTTGTCTCGGCTGACGATAACATGCAGAAGAAACATCCGAGTTGCTGAAGGTGAATGCTTCATCTTGTCTAACCTTAAAAAGAAGGCATATATTTAAATTATACTTACGTACCCAAGCATAGAAAATAGAATATAGAAAAATAAAGCAACAACATCATAATTTTAACAATCGATAATTTTACATTTGCTGGTGACGGCTGTGATCAGACTGTTGTTCTGGCTTACATATTTGTTGTTGGTATTTAGTGCTGTGATGACCACGAATGTTGGAATTGTTGTTCACCGGACTGCCGATGGTTATGTGTTTGCTGATGTACACCATGTCAATGGTGGCAAAGAAATTAACCACTTTTTGAGAATTTTCTCACCTTCTCTTGCATGCTGTATGTCAAGTATAGGCGCTGTTCATGCTTTTAACAGCGCAAATGTCAACTTGTCGTATCGCCTATGCGTGGGTGTGTGCCTTCATTTCACCTACTGTACTATCGCTGGTTTGAGATGGGTGTAAAATTGGACTGTGACTTTTCATGCATACGCTTTTGTTATGACAGAGAGTGTTTGCATCTTAATTTTAAATGTTGGAGGAGAAAGATTTGAGACTAGAATGCTTACATCAACGAAGGACCCTGAGTCAGTGATGGCTAAGTTATTGCACAGAAATGTCTGGTTCCGCAAGGAAACAGCGTCTTCTTAGACAGGGAAGCTCCACATTATAAAATTATGAACTATTTCAAGTATTGTGGCAATTTCAACCAGGCGATGTTGCCAAGAATGAGAAAGTACAACTTGGAACTTCTGAAAGAACGTGAATATTTCAGAATCAATGGTCTCCAGTAGCTAGTTAGAAGACGCATATAGCACTTTGCTGAGTTGTATGGGGCAGACTATGGTTGTTAGTCTGCATCACTGTATGTTGCCAGTTCATATACACATATGAACTGAATGATGCTGGTTCATATTGGAGTATGAACCGTTGGAAGATGGTATACCCGGGAAGATGACGCAGAATGGAGTCAACTATACAAGACAAAAGAAATCGCGTTTAAGCTAGTTTTTCAGATCAATTGAAATTAAATTATAATTAGGTATAATTCGCGTTTAAATATATACACTTTAAATTAAAGCAATTGGACAAAAATGGAGGAAATACTGAAGAAAATAAACATAAACCCTCATTACTATTTATAGAGAGACATTATAATAACGCGAAACCAACTGAAAGAAGACCATGGAATTAGATTCGCTAAGTTAGAAATTTAAGCATAGTTAGTTTATTTTCATGGAATTATATAGAACCATAGTCGTCTGTCTGTGGAGATAACATTACTTAAAATGAGAGATCTGGTTACCAAATTTTATCATAATGATAATTTATAAATACTTGTCAATTGCAGTACATTCTTTACGTCAAAATTTTCGAAGTTAACATGATTTGTTTGAAGAGTCTTGAGGTATTCTTCACATATCATGATAATCTTCCAAGAATGTTTCCTCTACAGACATTTGCTAGATGTTGTTAGATAGTTTAATCAACTGGTTGTAACTTTAACAATTATCTTTTCTCCAGGATATTTCTGTGCAAGAAATTTATAATGTAATGAAGTTCTTGTACGGAAAACGTTTTGGGAAAGCTTTATTAAAAACAATACAAAAATAAATAAGGGAGTTGCGTGGAAACAGTTGTAAAATGTCCCCATGACTTCAGATATATCCTGACTGCATTTAGCATTTGATCACTTTGGCTAATGTTATTAGTTTTTAATCTTAGATGGATGTAAAATATGTAATGCCTTTTCGCATTGTTACCACAGTTTGAAAATGGCTGCTCTGAGACACAAGTACTTCTGTAAGGGATTCGCTAACCTTCATTTTGAGTGGCTGCTCAAATGTCAATCAAAATCTGGTTCGTGAGTCTGAAGGAGGCAGTTGAGTTTCTGGCTTTATGTTCATGGTGTTTTCATGGCTGCATGGCAATTTATGTGACTGCAAGACCTGTTCTGTATGAGTGTATGCAAGACTGTATGTTGGAATTATTTTGTTGAGATTTAAGATCATATTTTGACATGATACTTTACTTTACTTGACCGCTAATTGACATGAACCGTGTAGATTTTTGGCGCCATATTGCTATTCATGAATTTTGTATACTTCAGACAGCCTCATCTTTGTCTGGATTGCAGTCTGTTTTTTTTAACCTTTGAAAGCATTGGTCAGATACATAGATCTGTATACTAAATGTCTTTCTGGGTGGTGCATGCATAAAACGAGTTAATGCTATTCAGTGAGTTATTTAAGATGTTAATTGGACTTATCGGTCAGACTGCCTTACAGATTTACTAACATTGGATTCACTTTTAATTCATTTAAGTTAATTCCAAGGCTTGGTAAATCTTGCATTGAATTGTAAGCTCTTAGTTTTTCCATGTATGTATGTAATTTGAATTTCACACGCCACAAACTGTGTTAACGGTCATAGAACACAACTTACAGTGAGATCCTTGTATTGTTAGGTCTCTTGCTTTAGTATACAAAAAAAAAAACACTTTTAGAGTTTCTAAAAAAATATATAATCATAAAATCAAATCATCATTGTTTTCTGTGCACTGTGGACTATATGTTGAAATACCTTAATGCTAACTTGTGCAAAAGTTAGAAGTATTTGGAGGCCGGACACATGACTAAATGGATGTTATTCAGAGTGTGTTGATGCCTAGTATGCATGTTCAGCAGGCAATAACAGTCGTTGTCTGATGTAGATGAGTACTAGCATTTTGTAATGCAAATGTGTCCTTTAACTAGCGATGTAAAACTCATGGCTATTAAGGTATATCACGAATTCAAGACATTGTCCGATGTTAGAGACTTATGTATATGTATTTTCTTTCTCTTACAAATATGAGGTGTGATCCGTATCACTCTTTGTTTTGATATTGGATTGAAAGAGTTGGCTTTTGTTTGGTTCATATATAGCACTTACATGACTACAATAGCTTTTATTTGATACGAGATGTTGTGGTATTGCACTTATTGCATAGACAAAACAGTATCTTGAGATTTGCCACGATTTCTGCTCATATGCAGCTAATCTTCCATATCTTTCTATCCAGTTGCTTTAAAAGAGGGATAAAAAGTGTATGTATGAAAGTGTTATTGCTATGTCCATGTAAATTTGTATTTTCCTGTCAGTGTTATCTAAATAATTAGCTCTTTTCGGCTGTGTGTTAACCAGCAGTTTAGTGTTCATTTTAGGCAATGTTTACCATAATTTAAGCTTAAATTGTTCTTACACGATTACCTGCCTCGATTTTGAATGAGCCTAAGAGGTCCACTTTTGAGATCATTCGTCATCCAGGTAGGTGAATCCGACTTCGTAACCGGACACAAGCAAGTTGCTTGTAATGGTTACAATTCGGAAGGTAACCTTCAGAAGAAAAATTGAAACAGAAATTTTGTGGGTGAACTTGTGTGTGAACTGATTCGTAAGTTAAGTGTCAACAATATGGATAACTTTATAGACAAAAATTAAGTTGTACTAGTATTAATTTGTGTAAAATTAATATTAACGGATGAATAATGATAATAGCCAGTTGCCTCCTTCATTGTTTTATGTATTGCAGAAATGCAACTGCCACTTTCCAAGCTGTATACTTACATAACATTCCACATGGGGTCCATGCCTTTTCAAGATAGGGGGCTGTTGTAACGGCGTCTGGCTATTCTCTGTTATTCTATGTACAAATGTTCTCATTGTTGTTTAGATTCATTTATATGTGTTTTAACAAAATGTACATACCGATCTTCGGTCCGAAATAGCCGTAGCCGATGCAAACCATGTGCCAACTTTGTCGAGTATATCCTGTGTAAAACAGCCATGCAATCTCCCTTTGCATATATAACCATGAATATCTAGTGTTTATTTTATTATCCATATTCTTTTTATGCTCACACTTTCGTATATGAAACAGTATTTTCCATCAAATGTTTGTTTACTTTTTGCTCAGCTGTTCGAACTCACTGCGCACTGAACATACCATAAAGACCGAACGTTCCGTATGCTTGGTAGCATGGTTAGGAATGTGACGTCATCTACAATCGACGTCATCCTGCGCGAGCCTGGAGGGTATATAAGGAGCGTTTCGGTGGAATTTCAGAGTTGCTGATTGTTGCGAGCAACCTGCTGTGGCTTTTGCCAAAACAAGTTGAGGCACCTAGGTCGTGTTTCGGCTTCATATAGCTGAAACGCGACTAGGTTCGCCTAGATTGGAAGTATGGTGTGGCTTAGACTGTCTATGCCTGAGTCTGAATTATGTTTGCTTGTTTGTTGACCCGGCACTCCCATCCTGGCGAATGTTTTGCCTATCTAGGCGAAACATGCGTCCATCTGTGAGGAGCATTTAGTTAGTTATTTATTTACTTTTAGGCGACGTTGGCACAGGTTATCAATACATCTATATAAATTAATTATAAATTAATGGCTTTTCATAAGCAGTCATAACTTTGAATACTCTCTTTGTTAATAAGTTTGGCTAAGGTCGAGCTTTGCGCCGAGCTAGGCATAGTCCTTGTTACGCTGCGCCGAGGTGGGCGAAGCCGAGGTGGGCGAATATTTAAAACATAGACTGTTTTGGCTGTTGCAGGGTATACTTCGCTTCTGACAGCGTGGTGTAGCAACTTCTAAGCTGTCTATGAGCTTGTAACTTAATATCGTGCATTTAAAGCAAGATTCGTTTATGCCTAACTCGGAGGAATCTGCCTGGCTCGGATAAAGTAAAATCGACTTTTGATGGTTAGTTCGCCTAATTAAGAATGTTTCACCTAGCTAGGCTGAATGAGTCCTTGCCAGGATGGGTGGAAGGTACTTCATTAACGGTCTACCTAGTTGCTGTTTGTGGCGTTTATCAAAGCATGTTGTAGCAACTTGTAGAGTGTTATGAATTAGTAACTCCGATTTCTATACGTTTCAAGGGAACTGTACTTGCACCTATCTGGGATGAATTCCGCCTGGCTTGGAAAGGGCGTTCTATCAGTATCAAGTAAGGACTTAATATTGCACATTGTTAGTGACTATTTTTCTGATTGTTAAAGGAGATTCCTCTTTGGTATGCCCTTAGTAATTCAATCACACAAGGTCCGGATTTGCACCTTGTAAACATTGTTTAGTGACATAAATTGTTAACATAATGGCTGTGTTAAAACGCAAACTATCTTGTTTGTTGGAAATTTTATTCAAAGTATAAGTTCGCCTAGCTAGGTGGATTTCGCCTATTTAGGCGTGTTTTGCGCCTACCTAGGCGTGACATTGCACCTATTTAGGTGAGGTTTGCGCCTATCTAGGTGAGGTTTGCGCCTATCTAGGTGTGGTTTAGGTGGAGCCGATGCAGTGTTGGTATCTTGTCAAATGGTGTTAGTAGTAACGTGTGAATCTAGATGTTGCATGATCACACGTGAATGACAAGTATGATCTGGTAAAGGTTGTTAGTGTCTTCCACTTATATAGGAAAGCTTCCACCTAGCTAGGCGTGGCTATTATAATTAAATTGCAGTGGGACTAAATTTGCACCTTGTAGAATACCTCTTAACTGATTTTAATTGTTAACACAAGGTCAACTGTAAAGAATTTCTTCTTAGATGACAAACTGAATATTCTTTAAGAGACTGCGTTGTATAACGGCAACGGTTAGGGAAAGATTCATTAGTCAATCATAGGAGAATGGGTTATACAACTATTTGCGATCACATACGTAAAGCCTGTCTTTGTTCTGGCTGAGCGTATTTAATAATATCACCTTCTATCCCCTATGGTTTTATAAACACCTTATAAAGGAATATAGATCCAATACTTGCTCTGTAAACATTCTAATAACCCGAGGCCGATTAGTACACCTTGATAGGGTAACCTCCTTCGTGGGCGCTGATTGTAAACAATACCAACCCAGTTTGTTACAGTGTTGTGGGCTTTACAGAAGTGATTGTTAGTAACACCTGGGTTGTAATTGACTTGGATTTGGCTGTACTATAATAAGGGTGAATTGTTTGGTGCGTCCATTTGGGAGCGCCCATTTAGGTGAAATTGTTATTGCGCCCATTTAGGTGAATTGTTTAATGTACCTATTTGGGTGGAATCCAATCTCTTGAATTGGTGTGACTCTCAACGTTCAATGAATTGGTGCAATGTCATGCGCAATGATAGAATGTTATGTTTACGCACATCTTGAAGAAAACCTTTCTAGGTTAATGTCAACATTTAAGGCCGTTAGTGAATGTTTGCTCTGAGTCGTTCTATTAAATTAGGTGTTATAATGTGCGACTGCAGTAATTTGTTTTTATTGTTCTGTTCATCTATGCCATAAATATAATTTAGCCTTATAAGATAGCTTACTATAGACTGCACACACGATTGTCAGGGGTAACAAAATAAATTTAAGAAACTGAAGCAATGGCTGGCTGTGTATTCTCTTCCCGGTAGTTTAGTGTACGACCCAGGTCGAACCCACATATATTTATTGTAACAGCACCATCACATCCTGACCATATCAATAGCTGTACCGCTTGACCAGGTGGTGTTCCGTTACAATATGTTGTGTCAATTCTCCATAAAATACCATCGAGGCGGTTCTATTGGTTACTCCCAATATATGTTTTATATGTAGAAATAAGTTTTCATTCAGTTATCAACAGCTGGGCTTCTTATCTGTAGCAACATCACGAAAACACGCCTATATAATTATAACCCCCTTTGAAACCCACTTTAATATAGTACAACTGGGGTTTACAGGGAAAAACATTACTTTTTTCTTATTTCTGCTCAACAACAAAGAAAGACTGTGCTCGTTAGAACCGCCTCGCCTCGTCGGGAGCATTTTTCGAAATGTCCACTCGTATATTTCGTATTTATACTCCAAACATAGGTTTGAATGCTCATTTGAAACACTTAAATGATCATTTACTCTAAGCGAAGTAGCTTGAACTATAAGGAACACGATAAATTGTTCATGGCCAGAGAGCTGTAAGAGCCACTGACGTTAGACTGTACCTACTTGCAATAAATAACCTGGCATTAAATCTTCTTGAAATAGCATTAAGCTTAGAAAAGAAAAGAGTCGTACAAAAGACTTATAGGAGATATGAGAGAGGAAAGGTTAAGCAGGAACAAACAAACACAGCCATCGGTAGCCATCGAAAACATATAACGTCTCAAGGATTTGTTGCATAATAAAACAAAGTTCCTTCCCATTGCCTATAAACGTGTAGGCGCGCTGTGTTAGAATTCGTATAGAATTCTAACACAGCGCGCCTATATGTTAATAGGCAATGGGAAGGAAACGAATTCTAACACAGCGCGCCTACATGTTTATAGGCAATGAGAAGGAACTGTGTTTTATTATGCAACAAATCATAGGATTGAAGAGCGTGACAGTTGTCGTCATAAAAAGGTCATTCATAGATTTCTTGACGTTAGATGGTGTAACGTCAATTTTTCGCATCAAAAACCCTACAAAAGGACACAAATGAATGTGAAGCATTCAAGAATCGTTACGAGATTTCTATCAGTGGCGAAAGGTTGAGAGAATTTGAAGGAAACAATAACATATCTGCCGATTTTCAGCGTGTTAGAATAAAAACAGATCAGCTCTAGTCTGTGATTTGTTGACTAATAAATCACAGTTTTGGAGGTCAGTTGTAAGTAGACAAATCACATGCGATATACGCGCTCGTGATTTTATCTACTTTACAACTGACCGCCAAAATATGATTTATTGCTCAACAAATCACAGCTAGAGCGTATCGTTTTTTCTTAAAGTATGTGTGCACCAACCAAGGTAAGGAATAATCAAAATGACCAGCGCATATCTGTAAGAGGAGATTATTTCGCAAAGTGGCCAAGTTTACAAATCATTAAAAGTAAGACAAACATTGCGGAGAAACAAAACACAAACACTGGCAAACCATCATTTGATATACAAAAAGCAAAGTTTCAAAACGATAGACGCAAGGGTATATGAGCAGTTGAGTTCACAATGAGCCCACCATAAATAGCTAAAGACTGACGGAGTGCGTCACCTAGCATGAAGTTTATCTTTGAATGATACTAGTATGTAATGAAACTGTTTCTGGAATCATCGAAGGCTTCAAACATGGAAAAATGGTGTCTCGATTTTTATTAAGACTGTGTATAAGATGTACTAGATTTTGCTGAACTACTTTTTTTTCTCTGATGAGTATACCCGTTAGCCCAACTCCTTATTCTATTTTATTTGATTTATGATTCCTAATTTATGCAACATCCGAAACAGACCGACACCATTTCGGGTTGTGTTATTAATTAAAATACTACCGTATCAGTTGTGTGACAGATGACTTCCTCAGATGATAACAATGTAGCTGTGGCTGTAACCTACGTCATAAGCGACGTTATATAATTAAAATCACATATCTTTGAATCTCTCCTTTTCTTTCAAATTATAGTTATTTTATAAAGCTTGGCAGTTGCAACGAGTTAGTATAGCTATTTGTTCCTTTGAAGAGTTAGTTTAAAATGATATATGCGGTCAAAGAGAAACACAACAATTAATCTTCATCATGTCATTAACGTCTCTGATTCGTTTCATTCTATATCCATTTATCTTCTCCATACAGCTATCATGTCTTCGTATGGTCTGCAGCAATACCGCGTTTACTTTGATGACATCACGACAACTTTTTAGCATCTTATGTTTGTTTCTAGTAACAGACATTGGTCTGTTTCCTCTCTTGGCATCTTAAATTGCCTCTTGGCATTTTCTGTTGCCTCGCATGGCATTTTCTATTGTCTCTTGGCATCTTCTATTGTCTCCCTTTGCAGTTTCTCTTGCCTCTCTTGGTATCTTCCTTTGCCTCTTGGCAACTTCTGTTGCCTCTTTATGTCTTCTGTTGTCTCTTTTTGAATTTTGTAATGCATCTTGGCATCCGTGCCTCTTTTGGCATCTTCAGTTGCCTCGTTGCATCCTCAGTTGCCTCGTGGCATCTTCTGTTGCATTTTATTATTACATCTTACATTGCATCTTGACATTTTCTGGTGCCTCTTTTAGCATCTTGTATTCCTTATTAGCACCTTCAGTTTCAACTTTTGGCATCTTGTATTGCATATTGGTACCTTTAATTGCGTCTTATGCCTCTTGGCATCTTCTGTGGTCATTCTTGTCCGTTGATTATCCCCATCCAATTATGGGCGCTGTATCTGCTACTTGCCCGTGCCAAGCGCCGTAGCTAGTATGATCTGGACAATTTTTAGATTTTCCTCTGTTAACTTATCAATGCATACATATGTTGTTATTTTTCTGTATGCCTTTACAAGGGCACAGCAGTTCCTACTATTTACATGTGCGCCCAGCGAAGAATCAGATCAGCCTGCTCATCCATATAGTCTGACCAGAGACTTCTCTTGCTGCACGAAGAGGCATTGGGACCCTAGCTATCCTTAATGCGCGCAACAAAGACTGATCAGTCTGCGTGGGTGCGCAGGCGGATCTGAGTCTTTGTTGTGTGCATATGTAAATTATAGGAAATGATGTGCCCCGACTCAGCTGCATTTCTGTATAACAGTCCCATTGTTATGCCTATCTTACTTACATGTACAATGTCTTGATTTCACATTGCTCAACTGTAAATTAATTTGTTAGTCTATCATTAGTCTTGGTTAAACAACATACCTCCTATCTTCACAAATACTTCTGTCTGCATCTTTCATCAGCAGTCTATGTTTTTCTCCCTTCTATTTGTTCTTAATTTTCTACTGAGTATATTTTTCGCAGGCTGGATGCCTATCTCTCTAATATTTTTATCTTCAGTATCTCTTTCGCGGCTTAATAGAAGTGGGGGCAATGATCAGGAATCGATAGAATTAACCCACGGCTCCCATCAGAGACACAACAGGGAAAGAAACACAAACATGAAACAATAGACCCTAATAGAAACATCAATAGCGGAAAGCCAACAGGAGAGTAACTTTCCCCCAAAAAAACGGCCAATAGGCGATCCAAAATAAAATAATATAAGCGACACAAACACCTAAAGACAAACCATCACAAAAAAAACCGCGACAGAAGAACCGCCTTGGTACGGTCAGCGGAAATGAATTCCACTGGGGGGGGGGGCGGGGTGCTTAAATCGATTTTACGTGGTCACAAAACCCGCCCTTACTTCCGTCGCGTTTAAGGCAAATAATTTGTTAAGTCCGCTTGAAGGCCTCCTATTTCATCAGTGCAACATCTCCGTGAACACAACTATCAAACAACCACATATGACTCCTACCTCCTATTCCTGTTATCGTCGTCCGAAACGGAACGTAACCCTTTCGGGTTTTTGATCGAAAAAAAAATTTTTTAGATCTATTCAGATGATAACAGTGTAACCATTTAACATAACTAACGCAACGTAACTCACATCGCAGATATATTAACATGCACCAATGAAAGGCTGATCACAGGATATTAACATGCCAATTCGAATATTTGTTTCCAATGACAGCAGTTATTGTTTACTGTTTTGAAAGTAAATAAGTATCAGGAAAAAGTATGTCGTTTTAAAGGAATTTCATCCATTGAAATAGCCGCTATAAAAAATAATACAATATAATATCAGGTGGGTAATTAAACATAAGAACTATAAACAATGTAGTATTTTATCTCCAAAATATATTCAATATGTTCAATAAGACTTTTTGGGGTTTTTTACGGCCCCTTTAAGATTATTTCACACATATCGAGCCGATCGTTAATCAGAGGTGGACGAAAATCGGTGTACCCGGAGAAAAACTACCTGACCTTCCGTTGCAGAACTAGGCGTCTCACTATTGACCCGAGCCAGGCTCGAACCCGCAGCGGTGAGAGACCTAATGATTAAGATTCAGCGCTCGTATCCACTAGGCCACGGCGGCCCATATGTTCAATAAGATGAAAAACTAGCAGATAGTTATAAAAGTGAAATGACGTATCCTATACCTTATGATAACACTTCCCTGTGACAAAATTCACTCTTTCATATCTCCAAAATGGTTACTTTCTGATGATCGCCCCCGCCTATCGGGGCTTGAAGAAATATATGAGCCCCGGCAAGCGATTTTGGGTCTTCGAGCATTCCGTCACGACAAATTTTAACTGCGCATGCCCAGCCATTCAGAGAAGCCAGGGATATGGCTTTCTGTCTGAAGGTTCCTCTTGATTCACTGCTTGTATGAGCGAGCAGCGAAGGTTCTGGCGAGACTGCGCGGATGCGCAGGCTCGCCTGAACCTTCGCTGCTCGCATAGGCGGTAAGTACCAAAATCGCTTGACGCGGCCCATATGAGCTGCATGATGCTTCCACGGAGAGCTGAAACCGACCGCACACGAGTACTGATAAACCGCTTAAAGGATCTAAGCCTGTCCAATCAAAGCGGTGCAAGTCAGACCGTTCATGCTTGTAAACCATATCGGTTTCATTGGATGACAGGGCTTGAGATGTCATTTCATCTCAATGTCGGGTGAAAGTCCCACAAAATTGGAAGCAACGTCTCCAAAAGGACGTATACAGTGTTGACGGGGGCGTTTAACCTCAAATCAAACAAACAAACAAAACTTTTCTGATGAAAATTTGCGATAGTTTTCTCATTTTTACTCCAAACATAGCTTGTGAGTTCTCGTTAGAACCGCCCCATTGAACACACCCCTTTAAACCCCAGTTTTCTCTTTATAAAGTGAATTGTAGCTTATATTTTCTTGTCCTTTGAGATCATTGATTCCATTGTGGAATTCTGAAAATATCTGAGGGTCACTGATGAGGCCTGATTGGCCGAAACTAGCTAGTCTGGCCCAGAAAACATGTACACTCCATATATTTCGGTTCTGTGGTGTATACCTTGCTTCCAAAGGATAACCCTTTTATAGAACGTATTTAATTTCTATACAGCTGGTGTGTGGGAATGTGTTGCGGCGGTAAAACGTCTCCCTGCCCTACATCATAGTGTAGATTATATTTTCTTGTCCTTTGGGATCATTGATTCCATTGTGGAATTCTGAAAATATCTCCATATATTTCGGTTCTGTGGTGTATTCCTTGCTTTCAAAGGATAGCCCTTTTATAGAACGTATTTAGAGGGGTGTTCATTTACGGACCTGTAAGCATGATGCGAGAAGCTGTGTAGATGTAGAAGGAAAATAACCGCGCATACACAGTAACAAATTGATCTCGAAGTCAAATAGAGAATTCTTTAAGAGGAGTAGTGTGTATGGTATGCAATTACGTGTACGATAGATACATAGTTTGTCCTTAGATACATTCACCCGGCATGATATCTAGATCTCAACGTATAAGTATCTAGTCTACTATATGTTGATATACGAGTAATAATAGACAGTAGTTCATTGGTAAAACAAGAGTTGTGGTGTGTAGATTAAGGATTTGGCAACGTTAAATAATTGCGAAAAAGTTCACCTTTTGCAGTGATAAATTGTGTAATAAATCACAGTTCAGCTGTAAAGTGGATCAAATCACGAGCACGTTGTTATTTGTCTGCTTACAACTGACCCAAAACTGTGATTTATTGCTCAATAAATCGCAAGAGCTGATCTTTTTTATTCTTAAACTGACAATCGACACTAATTTTGTTGTTTCCTTCAGAGCGTCCCAAATGTTTTGACATAGTTTGAACAAGAAATACCTTTAAAAAAGATATGCGGCATTGGTTATAATCGGAAGGTTGTTTTGAAATCTGAAATATAAGCTACGAGAGTGATTTAGCAATGATTGATTGTTTTGGGTTTAACGACACTTCAACCCTTGTGGATCGTTTTGTGTTGTCTCCCACAGAAAGGGAGAAAAGAGGGAGAAGAAATAGTAGATGAGAGAAAGAGGAAAATAAATGCTTTACACCTGTGGACATAAAAGCGTTCAAACTCTGAAGAAGTACCTTTCGATGAATCTCTTTGCAACAAGTTAGTTTGACAAGCAAATGTCATTCATCAAAGTTGTCTAAAACTGGACTCAATAATATACATTGAATGGTTTTATTGTGGCAAGCACTTTTTTCCATTTTTAGATCTGATTGACATTCGAGATGTATTCTGATTGGACAGTGCAAAGTCTACAATGAAATGTACAACACTTTGTGTTTTGAATTTATTCCTGACTGACAGGATGTAAGGAAATATTGAATGAAACATCAGATCAAAATGAAATGAAGCTCATCAAAGTTTGAACGGATTTGTGTCCACAGGTGTAAGTATAGCAGGTCTTGCCCAACTGTCGGCCAATATCAGTTGGATGCCCCACTGATGCAAGATACACGTCACCTTTGCCTTACTCAACCACCCCATTCTAAGAGTATATACTGTATATGCATGCAACAAATTAAACATCTGTCAATGTGTTAACAATTTACAATAGTACTGTGCAAAAATTTATATCACCTTAATTTTGCGACACCTAAAATGTTATTATAATCAATCCAAAAAATGGCATATAGTTCTTTCACTACATCAATATGTCCAAAGCATTAAGATTGAATGACAAAACGTAATCCTTGATCAAACTGCTCTTCTAACGTTCGTCCGTTCGTTCGTTCAGGTTTGGGCTTTCTATGTCTGCCATGGACAAGCGGACAGAACTCAATAGCTCCACAACAAGCCATAAGTTAAGTGTTTTGGGGCTGCAAATCGTGGCAGTTTGTCCAACAAGAGCAAATATTTGGCGTCGGACTGACGGTGTCCCACCGTAGAAAGGGAAGCGCTGCCTATTTTTGTTTTTAAATTTAGAAGTCCAGCCGAAAAATGAGCTGAAAATGAAGGCCAGACGAACAATGACCTGTAAATGTAGAGCAATCCGTGCCAATACGGCTGCAAATCGTGATGTTTATGCTTTGCCCAAGAGCGATGAATGATTCAACAGTGCTCCTTCTTTGGGTCGCATGATAATGGCCATTTGACCGAGGCTGCAAATTGAGCATGCCTATGCAGATGGCCATGCAAGAACAGGTGTGGCTAAAGTTTCAGAGGAAGAAAACTGATCGCAAGTCTTACTTCCAACCTGAGGCAACATATGATATAAGTAAGAAAACATTAATAATAATTATGATAAAATAAGAGTAATAATAATAATAATAATAATAATAATAATCATAATTATGGGATAATGATAGCTGAACAGACAAAACAGTGCAGTTGTTGCTATTATTGTTTTAGATTCTTAAAATGAGAGTAAAATATATTAAAATCGAATAAATAGAATAAAAAATAAATATGATTATTATAATAATGATTAAAGCAATGGAAACCTTTAAGTTTCTAAAATGTAAACAGTTTAATGTAGATTGGTAGATTCTTGACATAATATTAACATGCTTGAAAGAAGGTGAATATTATACAGAAACAAGACAGGATTTATGTATAGTGTCAGAGGACAGATTCGAAGAGAAAGAGGATACCCTTAATTTGTTTTTCTTTTTCTTCCTCTTCAAATCCAGCTTTGACGTGTGCTTTTTCAAGTTGTTTTTGGACATGATGTAATTAATTTGGAACCAAAGACCAAATTACTTTTCAGACAAACAAACAAATAACCAAACAATATTATTATTCATGAATAATGGTTTTGTCTTCAGTCAGCTGTTATAATTGATGTGAAAACTGTTGATCTTTGATTGGTTTGAAGTTAAGCTAATTACCAACATTGTATTGATATGTGTAAACAAATCGTTAAAAAGTTTCATTGGACAAAAGTCCTAAATTGTTTTGTACATATTGCTTACAAACAAGCTGCTTATGCAAGCGGGTAATTAATAAATTTCTCCATTGAAAAATGCAAACAAAATATCTTAAAACACAAAAGGATGCATTAAACTCCTAAATAGATAGGTTATTGAAAAAAACATGTTTGATTGCCTCTGTTGTGTGGCAGAACTGTTAATAGCATAATTGCTTTTAACACTTTATTGATAAATAGTTCCTGGTTTACAGAGGAAAATGAAAAAATAAATGCACACACAAACAAAAAGTGATAATAACTTTCAAACCATTTAAGCAATCATACTGTCGGCACTAACCATCAAACAAACAAACACTCATATTTATTCAATGACATCAAATACACCAAATATGGACATTTATGTACATATATACAGTGTCACTGATTATTTAGAGAATTGCTCTTCGAAAGCTTTTTGGAAGTTGACTGTATCAAATTAAATATTATAATTAAATGGTGTTAACAATTAAAAAGGGTGACAACAAAAGCTTTAAATAGGTCAATGTCACTAGGCGCTTGCAATGCGTTCAGATATATATGGAAACCGAAAGTAGAAACTTTGATGGTCTTTTCACCATAATATATACGTAATTGTTTCCGCTTCTTCATTCAAATAAAGGTAGATTAAAATACTAGAAAATTAATAAGGTACTGATCTGTCTCTGTTACACACATAAAATGAAACATTTCCTAGGTTAAATTGAAAAGGATGGACACTTCGGTAAACTGTCGTTGTTGTTGAATGGAACTATTTAATATGCAAATCATTGACCAATGAAATGGTCATCACCTCGAATGTGTGGTTTTATAGACCAATGTAAAAACGGAAAATGTTGGGCAAAACCCAAAACATAACGGCTACCCCCCCCCCCCCCCCTCAACCCCCAAACATCCCGCCAACATAACTGATTGCAATTACACATGTTTTTCCTTTTGTAATGTTTTTGATGCAAGAAAATACGGTTTCACCGTCTAACGTCAAGACATCTACAAGCGACTTTATAAAATGTGGCTTTTTATGACGCCACTCGTGTCGCTCTTCCGCCAGTGATGTTTCATAGTTTCTTCCCCATTGCCTAAATGGGTACTATGTGTAAGAATTCAAAATGTTACACATGTAAAGGAACACATCATGGCCTGTTTTCAGAAGTGCCTTTTATAATTTGTACAAACTTCAGCTCTTCGAAATAAGCCTTCAAATTGTTCTTACCTCATGTTTGACCATAAATGTCTGATGCCAAGGATTATGTATTCTGTCATCATACACCAGCAGATCCCAAAGTATTGTTAGAGCACAAGTAAGCACGAATGACAGAAAAAGACAGATGTGTAGTTGTATCCTCTGTTGACTTCGTAGCTGTCTGAAAAGCATTTAATATCCAGATAAGCAAACATTTAAAGTTGGTCTTTGTGTAGTCTGGTATGAATTCTAATGTCGTAATGCATCAAACATTTCATATTAGCAAAACTGTCATCGTTGCGCTTTTGTACGTTCAAAAAGCACAACGAAAACACGCCTATATAATTTTGACCCCCTTGAACCCCAATTTTATATTATAGAACTGGGTTTATCAGGGGCAAACCTTATTTTTTATTGGCCTAGAATATAGATTATGGGTACTCGCTAGAACCGCCTCATCGAGGCGGTTCTAACATGTACCCTAAATCTATATTTTGAGCAGAAATAAGAAAATTATTACAATTTTTATCATAAAATTTTCATTTTTTCGGCGGTAAATTTTTTCAATGTATTAGTATAGGTGTGTTTTCGTAATGTTTGGAAGCAAGGACTATAGCACAGAATTAAAGAACGTGGAGTGAACAAGTTTTAGCTAATATCGGCCAGTTATCTGTCATCCCAAATTTGGAAAATATGTATGTTTAAACAAATCGACTTTACCACCCAATTTCGTAAAATCATTCTTCGATATAAAAATATTGGGTACAACATATATGTTATACGACAGACTGCATGCATGGTAGTTAACCCAATCACGGTTGGCAACTTTGCTTCCCTCTTAAATTGTACGCATGTGGATCAGGCCTCAGATTATATGACGGTTCCAGCGTAAAAGCTTACTGAGAATTAGAGAGATCTAATTTTTTGTAATGTTGGTTGGTGCCTGATGGTCTGTCTCTGGTCGGACCCATCGGAGTCTAACTGTTAGTCTCCTTTTGCTCCAGCATTTCAGTGGTTTCTTGCTGTCGAGTCGTCGCCGTTGTTTCATCTTTGATTTTTTGTGTTTTCGGAGATGTTGCACCGATGTGTTAGGAGGCCTTCATGCGGACTGAACAAATTATTTGTTTAAATCGCGACGGAAGTAAGGGCGAGGATTGTGGCCACGTGAAATCGATTTAAGCCCCCAGTGGAATTCGTTTCACTGACCGTTCAAAGGCGGTTTTTCTGTCGAGGTTTATTTTTGTTCTGGTTTGTCTTTGAGTGTTTGTGTCGCTTATATATTTTTTTGTTTTGGATAGCAAATTGGCCATTTTGTGGGAAAGTAACTGTCCTTTTGGCTTTCCGCAATTGGTGTTTCCATTAGGGTCTGTTGTTTCATGTATGTGTTTCTTCTCTTTGGTGTCTCTGATGGGAGCTGTGGGTTTATTGTATCGATTGCTGATCATTGCCTACACGTCTATTCGGAATCACAATCAGCCGCCAACTGACTTAATACTCATTTAAGAGAGCTCTTACACATTCTTCTGCACAGTGGAATATGAAACGAAAAAGCGATTTTTCAGCACCCACCAGACATTGAGATGAATGCTTATTAGAGCGTGTTATTAATTGCAAAATGGTGCAGACTGTTGTGGTTTAATAATTCCAGCTCTCCATCATCTTATACATCTCGAGCGATTTGGTTGGTTGAAATAAAGTTTTATACTTCGATAAATGCCATGAGAAAGAATCTCAGAAGTAATCACACAGCGACGGGTAGTAATATAACGGTACGTCAAAGAGCACGTTTAGAACCCGTGCGTTACGTCATTGTATACAGCGTTCGATTAAAACCTGGAAAACTTTTGAAAACGTGAGAGTTAGAAAACAAAACTGAATTTATAGACTTGACGTTTTGTTCGCTTGTGTTTCTTTCAAAGATGGCAGCTTGGAATTATAAGGAATGTGGCTTTTATCGATGTGTAAACTTAGCATGAAGCCCTGGCGTTTGTGAGTGATTCGCCGGAGTCTACACCGAAGGGTTTCATGCTAAGTTTGTGGGTAATGCGCCGAAGTTTACACATCGATAAAATCCACAAAAATGAAATACATTCCTATATTAACATCATTGTTTGTATTTGCATGTATGTACTGCAAATGCATGTTATTCACAATAACCGGTAGGTCATTTTTAGAGAAAACTGTCCTTTTGCTTCCTACTGTCATGTTTTAATTACGATATCGCTGTGTTACGTTTTTGCTTTGTTTGTACTGGAGCATATCGGCCCAGTCAACACTATTTTAGATTATTTTTTGAGCCGATCACTTACCTATCCACACTTTTCCTGGGCAGGAACTGACAACTGCCCTTCTTGAATCAGCGGAAGGGAGAGAACTGTCGTAGAAAAGATTTCATGATCAATCTCCACGAAAGAATGTTGCCGACCCAAGCAGGTATTGAACCCGCGTCCTTCTGATCACCAGTCAGACGCGCATCCGTCAGAGCTACAGAGGCAGGCTTAGGTTTTTGTTTCTCCCCCTTTGGTTTGCAAGGTATTTGTATCGAGTCCTGATCGCTGCCTTCACTTAGTTTTTATCAGACAAACATAGGACACCATGTCTAAGCCCCGACCATCGGTGCTTGGAGAAATGTATAGATCGGTACTTCCCCGTAGAGCTGAAACCGACCGACCTTAGTACTGGTAAACCGTTTAGAGGGACTAAGATTGGCCAGGAAAAGTGCTGCGATTGGGACCACTCCTTAAACCCTGGCATTTTCTTTGTGCAGTAGGGCTTGAGATACCACAAAATCGGAATCAACGTCTCAAAAAAAGACCTTAATAATGTTTGACGGGGACGTAAAACCTCAACTCAGTCGATAACCATGGAGACATTGTTAGGTTATGCATTCGTAAGAACTATCCAGTCCAGTTTTACGCTGTTTGTTCAGGCACTACAGTTTAAAACACATATAACGATACAAGTGTAGCTTATATACCTAAAGGTAGTAAAAAGAAGGCATGCCGGAATTAGTAGAACTATACTGAGCAGACTTGAGACAACCCCCGCATATACAACACCATAGAAACTCTGAAATTAAAAAAAAGAAAAACATACAGAAGAAACACTTCTTAATATATCGAGATGGATAATATAAGTACTAGACAAAAAGTTATTCGGCGATAACTTCTTTATTTTTGATTTTTGATCAACACACATCCAGCGAGATAGTTGCGGAGGAACTCCGCCAAGTTCTCGTTAAGCACTCAGCCTCCTGAATGGTTTACTTTAGCTCTAATCAGATAGACGTTTTACAATTTCTGAATTTTTCGATAAAACTAATGCCAATTCTGTCACTCACACTATCGAAATGTAAACAAATGACTTGACAATATCTATAAATTCCGTGCAGCCTACGAAACGTCCAACTCAATGGACGTTGTACAAATCATTAGAAAATGTAGACGGTCAAACACATGAAATACGTGGTTTTAGTTGGCAAACTATTTGTCAAGACAAAACAGATCATGCACCTTTGAGCTATATTGTTATTTTTCTCAATACTACTCCAGTCACTTCACTCTCGAATCTGCACATTGTTTACATGTTGGAATGATCCACATAATTATCTGTCAGTCAAGCACTGAGCAGACGACAAATCGTCAAACCACGCCGTCGATGCGGGACCGGTGGAAACAGAAAATGTCTCGAAAGCTTGAAATTTCAGAAATCTCCATCTGATTACCGCTCTGCACATATAAATTAGGGGCAAGGAACCTTTTTGAGGAGTTGGTTGAGCTTCTCCTCTACAACTTAACAACTAGATGTGTTGATAAAATAAAAAAAAATAAGAGTTATCACCGAAAAAGCGGCAAAATGATAAAAAAAATCGAATTTAGGTTCCTGCAGTTAATGATATATACCACTTCTACAGCCGTGTTGTTGGGACCGGCTCCTTTATCTACGTGGGTAGACTGGTTGACTTTTACACGAAAATAAGCAACGGAGAGTGCGATGGGTGACCGCGTTGCTTCACTTCGTGAACGACACGACAAACGCTACAATTGGTGGCAGTGGTGGGATGGAACAGTGCCGCTGGTCTGGTGCATATAATCTGCCCTCGGGTGTATCTAGTGTGGCTTGTGTGACTTCGGTACGAAGTCAAGAGAAGAGAGGGAGAACAGTTATTGACATATACCACTTCTACAGCCTTGCTGTGGGAGCCAGCTCTTTTAGCGATGCAGGTAGAGTAGCTGGCTTTTTTACAAACTTAAACAACAGAGAATGTGGGCTTCTTAAGCTTCGTTTAGGGCTTTTAGTGGCACCTAGTCCCAAACTCAGAAGAAAGGTTAGCTTACAAATCAGCTCATTCAGTTGCAAAGGGGAGTCAAGACATGCACAACACTTTCAGTATTTAATCCTTATCCCACCGAATAATCAATTAAGCCACACCAATTTCTGTCGTTCAACCAATCAGATTACTTAATGAAATTTATTCTTACATGTTCATAAATCCAATGTCAAACAATTTAGATCCTGACGTTTAGATGGCTTCTTCAGAGGTCATCTGATCTTGATTTACACTGTTTGCATGACCCAATTTGTGCTGACGGGAAAGTAAAACCTTAATTCAACATACATGTGCAACACGACATACATTGGTAGTGGTTGTTGAACTCAGCGGGATAAGAGTTAAACCGATTTAAGCCCCCAAGTGGAAATCTTTCCACTGACCGTTCCAAGGCGGTTCTTCTGTGGCGGTTTATTTATGTTATTGTTTGTTACTTACTGTGTGTATCACTTGTGTCTTTTTATTTTGGATGGCCATATGGCCGTTTTGTGGGAAAGTAACTGTTCTTATGGCCTTCCTTTGTTTAGGTTTCCATTGTGGTCTGATCGCTTAATGTTTGTGGTTCTTTCCCTTTGGTGTCTTTGATGGGTGGAGTAAGTTAATTGTATCGATTCCTAATCTTTGTTTTACTTCTACTTTATAAATTCTGAATACTTCTTATTGTCTGCGATTATTCCTCTAGATAAACATTTTAGCCCACACATCACTGTGGGAATGTTTTAGAGAACTAACCATTCCACAGCTTCTCCAGCAAGTCGATATCCAAAAAAAAACCCTGATTATATAGAGAAAATGGCATTTTTTTTCAGCGCCTGACACATTTTAAGAGAAAAAAGGGTGTTACACGTTATTTTTCATATTTCTGCTACAAGACATTGGTTGTGGGTACACGTTAAAACCGCCTCAATGAGGTGGTTCTAACGAGACCCCACAACCTATGTTTGTAGTATAAAAAGAAAACTAAAAAGGATTTTCATCAGCAAAATATCCATTTTGGAGAGGTACATGTACATGATAAAAATGCACTATGTCGCACGTCTGGTCTGTACATTTACGTGGTTACAACTTGTGTAAACACTAAAGCATGGGAGTCGAAATGCAGTATGACCAAATACCGTGACCCCACGCCCCATATCGTTAAGGCAAACGATGTGATCATCTGATCAGGGTCCTCATTGTTTGCAAATATCCCGTTTCGGGTCCTAGGCATGATATATACAGCGGAATGGAAACGAAGGACACGCAAGGACAGTGTTTGAGTATTGAACTGGTATGACAAGTGAGCGAGTGTTTGAGTTTTACGTCCCACCAACAGCAAAGGTCATACGGAGACGGGACCTCGGTTTAAAGACTCATCCGAAAGTCTGGAACTGGTAAGACAAAACAGTCAGAGTCTACGTTCGGGCCCATTTCCCAGACTGTACTCAGAGACAATCGATAATCAATGTTGATAAAGGCTTTGATTTTTAAATTGTATCGTGTAAACTGGCGAGGGATCTTGATCTTGCGGCCCAGACCTCAAAAATAAACCATCGTTTCCCCATCCAGCTGCAGTTTCGCCTCAGTCGACAAATTGACGTCAAAGCTGACAAAAAGAAATGGCTGACAACCGACGACAGACGCAAACCTTTAATCAAGTAAGCAGACGAAATGAAATAAAACTGAAAACAAAGACAAAGTTTACTTTCCAATAACCTTTAATGCAATTAAGCGAGGTCTTTAAACAGTCCGTGTCGTCTGTATTGGTTCCATCAGCGATAACAAGCAATCTGGCGTTCTGAAAAGTCTCGTAAGAATAAGACACACGTGCAATAGAGTGCATTTTTTCACATCTCGAAAACTGCTATTTTTCTGATGAAAATCCGTGATTTGTTTCAGATTTATACTGAAAACATAGGTTGCGGTTCTAACGAGTACCCACAAACTATGCCTTTGAGCAGAAAAATGAAAATAATGTATACCCATGTAAACCCAAGTTTAACTATATGTATGTTGGATTTGAGAGGGTCAAATTTATATACCGGTAGATGTGCTTTCGTGATGTGTATTGTTCACATCAGCGATTACAAGCAATCTGGCGTACTGAAAAGCCCATACAATATTTGCATTTTTGTTTGTTTGAGGTTTAACGTCCCCGTCAACTCTGTATATGTCATTTTGGAGACGTTGCTTCCAATTTTGTTGGACTTTTACCCGACTTTGGGATGAAATGACATCTCAATCCCTGTCGCCAAATGAATAGGTTTTACAAGCACCAGATAAAGGTTGTGGGGTGCTCGTTAGAACAGCCTCACGATTATCCAAAATAGAAATGAAGAAAATGATCAGGAATCGATGCAATTAACCCACAGCTCCCATCAGAGACACCAAACGGACGCAAACATGAAACAACTAGACACTAATGGAAACAGCAATAATCATCTAGACCCTAATGGAAACATCAATAGTCCAGGTTTTGGAGCAGAAATAGTTACATTAATATGTGCTTTAATGTGTCGCGCGACAATACATCAGTACAAAATAGAAGTGGAGGCAATGACCAGGAATCGATACAATCAACCCACAGCTCCCCTCAGAGACAACAAAGGCAAAGAAACACAAACATGAAACAACAGACCCAATAGAAACACCAATAGCGGAAAGCCAAAAGGACAGTTACTTTCCCATAAAATGGCCAACATGCTATCCAAAATTAAATAATACAAGCGACACAAAACTCAAAGACAAAAATAACAAAAATAAACCGCGACAGAAGAACCGCCTTGAAACGGTCAGCGGAAACGAATTCCACTGGTGGGGGGAGGGGGGGTTTAAATCGATTTTACGTGCCCACAATCCTCACTCTTACTTCCGTCGCGATTAAGAAACTTCTTTGGGAAACTACTCTCTCAATTATTTCAGATACCATTCTTTATAATGCCATCCTGGACTATTTCTGAGGTGCAACCTTTCATGTTACACCCATTACGATACGCAACCAGTGCTTCAGAAGAAGTGCACGACCCGCCGGATGCTTTTAGCTTTATGAGTGTTACCATATATGGGTATGGCGGCCATTTTGGTCATGTAACCTGGACCTAAAACGGTTCCCCCAATGCGCCTTATCGTAAGGAGCAAAAATATATCTTATACTTTAGTACTGTATTCTGAATCGTTTGCAGGATAAAATGCATTCTCACTTTTCCAATACAAAAGCATATGTGTCAAAGTTTGACCTAGGCACAAAGAAGGTCAAGGTCAACCCAGGGTCACCATTTTAGCAATTTATAATGGGCCTACGTCCCAGATGCTATTTATCAAGTTTCGTCGAAATCCGCCCAGTGGTTCTTGAGAAGACTATTTTTGAAGGGTTTTTACCATATATGGCTTGGCGGCCATTTTCGTCATGTGACCTGGACCCCTTGAGCAAATTTTGGTTTCCCCTATCCCATAGAGTCTCCATATGAAATTTGACTTCAATCGGCCCAACGGTTTCCGAGAAGAAGCAGTTAGAAAATTTTCACATTTTTCGCCTCGGCGAGGCTACACTAAATGGAATGTTATATTTCGCAATTTCGCAAGTTCGTTGGTTAGATCTCATTGATATCTATCAGTATGCCAAAAATTGTTTAAATATTCCAAGCGGTTAAGTCACAATCACCAATTTTCACAAACGGGTTACGGACGGACAGACAGACAGACCATATATGGCTTGGCGGGCATTTTGATCATGTGACCTGGACCCCATGAGCAAATTTTGGTTTCCCCCATCCCATAGAGGCTCCATATGAAATTTGATTTCAATCGACACAACGGTTTTCGAGGAGAAGCAGTTCGAAAATTTTCACATTTTCGCCTCTGCGAGGCTATACTAAATGGAATGTAATACTTCGCAAGTTCATTGGTTAGATCTCATTGATATCTATCAGTATGCCAAAAATTGTTTAAATATTCCAAGCGGTTAAGTCACTATCACCAATTTTCACAAACGGGTTACGGACGGACAGACAGACTGACAGACTGACAGAATGACACGGTGATTTCAGGGCACTCTTAGAAAATCAACCGACTTCAGTCGGTCGCTTTTTATACGGGTCGTGCAATAAACACGTTGGACACCACTAAATTGATGGGAAACGACCAGCAACAAAGTTAGTTTTCTCCGAAAGTGAGTAACGCGATTGGTGAAGCTAATATTGCCGTTTTGAAGTATGTAATAAATTTTGTAAGGTCAAATTTAATTTCACTAAAGGAACACCAAATCTGGTATTTTCACTCGTGGATTTTCACTCGTGGTTACCCAATCGTGAAAATACTGCAACTATCCTCTGTGTGTTTACTTTATATCTGTATTTTTTTTTTTTTCATATTCAATATTTGCTATGTTTGTTTTATTGATATTTGTTCTAATCAAATCTGATGCCACTTGAAATGAGCAAGGAGTAATACATCTCAAATCTTGTTATGCGGAAAATATATGAAAGTTCAAAGACATGTACTCTGAGCAGAGAGACACAACGAAAAAAAAAAACAAGAACACAAATGCAGCCAGCAAAGACACAGATCAGTCTGCGCATTCACATAGCCTGATTAGAGTCTTCTCTGATCCCTTGGGCCTTCTACATGTAAGATAGCTGAACTATCCAAGGCCGAAAATATGCGAGAACTAAGGTGCAAGCTGTACTTGGTGTTGTCCTAAAATTTCACATCCACCAGCTGGTCTTTCTACAAATTGTGCTTTACCTCTATGTTGATCTAGAAGTTTCCGTGGTGTAGTGGTTACGCTACTCGCCTTGCAAACCAGGGGTCGCAGGATCGATCCCGGGCTTCTCCAAACTTTCGGATGAGTCTTTAATCCGAGGTTCCGTCTCCGTATGACCTTAGCTGTTGGTGGGACATAAAACTCAAACACTCACTCACTTACCTCTATGTTGACACATTTGCTGTAGTCAGTCCACTCTCTGTCGTGTTCAGGATGCTTCTCCCACGTGCCGTTCGTGGTGCAGTATTTTGTCACATAACCTGAGAATATAGGAAACAAAGTGTATTATTAATTGACTGTCCTGTATTGTTCGGAAGTCATGCATATTAACCCTTATCTTGCTGAATATTCGTTTTAAGGCATTTATTCTTGATTATTGGGGATTATCATTTCATTACATAATATTATGTAGCCCTCAGTGCTTACTAAAGAGAAGTCCTCTGTCTGCAACAGGTATTGGGCCTCCTTTGGGAAAATCAATAATTGACTAACTATTAACTAGAGTGTACCTTATTGATTATCCCGATTAGTGCCTCAGTCAGGGGATTCAACAGGAGCTACTAACCACTCTATTAAAGGCCGCCTTTGATCTGCTATAGACAGTATATCACAGGGGGCAATAAAACAATTATGAACACACGGTGTGTCCTACTGTCTAAGAATAAATGCCTTTAAGCCACACCGGGTCACCCATTCCTGTCTATCAGCCAATCAAAGTACTTGATGTAATTCATTGCTACCAATTCATAAACTGAATGCCAAACAGTGTAGATTCTGATCAGAAGCCATCTGATCTGGATCTACACTAATTGCAAAGATAGGGGTTGTCGTGAACAGCAAGATAAGGGTAAACACCAGGTCAACAAACCTTAGGTCAAGTGATATTAGGCTGAGGTCAAAATTCAATAATCATGTTTTTTAATTGTGTCAATTAATAAAATTGCCACTAATAAAGTGATTTCGCATTGGCCCAGTTACAGGTCCTCGGTCAGCTGTAATGGACCTCGGCCTTTGGCCTCGGCACAATACAGCAGATCTCGGACCTGTAGGTAGGCCAGTATGAATTTACTTGATTAATAACATCATATTATGATTATCATGTCTGAGTAGCACGTGGTCTTGAGACCATCAGGCGTTTCTTTAATCAAAGGCCTCCGTGGAGCAATGGGTGAATACTTGCTTCAAACACCAGGCGTCGGGATGCTCCAGATATACGGGTGAGTCTTTTTGTATGGAGCTCTTGTCTCCCTATGACCTAAGTTGCTGGTGGGACGTAAAGCTTAAATGCATGCACATGCCATGATTCCAGATAAATAAGTTCGGTATAATTAAGGGAATGGGAACACCTGGCAGATTTTCCGCCATTTTTCAAAGGGAAGCAACTTTCGGGACTCCCTGTTCGCTTTTTTATAAGCCCTGTCCTACTTAAAAAGGGGTCTACTCTTAAAGGAAAGAATTTGCTCCTAAGGAGCAAATTCTTTCCTTAAATAGTTGACCCCTATTGACATGAGACACAAAAACACTTTTGCAGGAGTTGCCTCCCCTGAAGGTGTACCCATTCTCCTTAAGGCGTACGTTTTTATTTTTTCATTAAAATGTATGTTGTGAGCATTTAATAGAATCGCTATGAGGCGAGCCTTATGAGCACATACAACATACCTTTATTATAAAGGTCGTCAGAAACGTTCCTTAGTTAGTCGGTTAATGCCTCTTTCCCTGGCGTAGTAATGTACCCTCAATGGCTGACATTACGATATCTCACCCGTACGACATAGTGTATTTTAATGGCTTCTTTTTCTGATAAAAATCCTTGATATTTTCCCTATAAATGCTCAAAACATAGGTTCTGTGTGTTCGTTAGAACCGCCTCAATGAGGCGGTTCTAACGAGTACCCACAACCTATGTCCTGGAGCGAAAATAAGAAAAATAAAGAAAATCCCCGTAAATCCCAGTTTTCTCTATATAAAGTGGGCTTTAGGGGGTGGGGGAGGGGGTCTTCATATTACGGACTTAATCACGTGGTGAAACTACCCCTCTTTCCAACATGTTCAAAATGAGGTCTAGACACTGAAATTCGACTGCAATGCATTTTAGCCAAAAACGACACTTAAAATCTTCCATCCATTTGGTTGGGACATGTCCATTGTCATTTTCAGGGAAGACAAAATTGTTTTCTTTGCTGCAAAGTGCTCAAAATGTGATATGATTTAACCAAACATTGTAGACATGGACCAGACGCCGCGAAGTGCGCTGTCTGATCTTGGTTTGAATTGTTTTCAAATGTCCATTTTCGGGATGCTAGGCTTATATGGGTGACGGACATACAGTTGTCCGTGACAACATAAAATGGAGTTTGAGCATGTGTGCGCAGGAGGCGCTTAAATAAACCAGCGCTTCGAATTTGTTGTGGCCAATGCCTGTCTATATAAGGTACATGCTTGAAGATGATGCATTTTCACATGTTGTTGCCCATTTATATACTACCCACAAAAAGAGAAGGACATTAAGACAATGTCGCTTAGACAGGCGGTAATATTCATTTGGAGAGTGGGTGCTCAGCGAGGTATCAGATCAGAGATCAGCCTGCGTACATATAGCAATTCAGGATATGGCATTTCCCCGCTGACTGCAAGAATAATCTCTAGGTCTGCGGCATCCAAAAGGTTCGAAAGAGTACTCTGATCAGACTACGCATATGCATTATTGATATATAAACACATCACGAAATTACGCCTATATAATTTTGAACCCCCGCATTACGATAACACACCCGTGCGATATAGTGCATTTTTTACAACTCCAAAATGGCTACTTTTCGGATGAAAATCCATGATATATTTCTTATTTGTACTGAAAACATAGGTTATGGGTGCTCGTTAGAGGCGGTTCTAACGAGTACCCACAACCTATGTCTTGGAGTAAAAATAAGAAAAATAATGTTTACCCCCGTAAACCTCAGTTTCCTCTATACAAAGTGCGGTGTAAGAGGGTGTTCATTTCACGGCCTTGTTCACGTGATTGGAACCCCACTTTTATATAGTTAAACCCGGGATCACAGGGGTAAACCTTATTTTTCCTATTTCTGCGCTAAAATATAGATTGTGGGTATTCGTTAGAACCGCCTCCACGAGGCGGTTCTAACTTGTACCCCCATTCTATATTTTAGGCAGAAATAAGAAAAAATTCACTGTTTTCATCTGAACAGCGGTAAACTTTACAATGTATTAGTACAGGCGTGTTTTCGTAATAAGTATATCGGTTGCGACCCCTGCGTGACCGCTATC
Source organism: Lucinisca nassula (assembly GCA_963580285.1). NCBI lineage: Eukaryota > Metazoa > Mollusca > Bivalvia > Lucinida > Lucinidae > Lucinisca > Lucinisca nassula. The sequence goes on along the minus strand of OY757025.1, from coordinate 43,486,839 downwards.
TGTTTGCAATAAATGTGGTAAGGTAGCATCCATCACACGTCTGATATGAGCTTTGTGGTGTTGACTTGGCGGTTAAACAGATAAGTCAATCAAACAGCGGTACATGTAGCCTGCCAATATTACAATTTATCATATGACGTCGCGTCTGAGAGAGTAATAACGCCATGTATTATTTTCGATAATCCGCTAGTGGATTAAATATGTAAATTAGCTAGATACGTCCCGTAACGTTACATGTACGACGTCCTTAACGACGTCGGGTTTACTAATGGCGGAATATTGACATTTTTGTAAAACAATCGTGAATAAAATGCATTTTAAATGTCATATGATAAATAGAATCTTGCATTCGTGCTCATGTATTATTGAATTTATTAAACTCGTTGAGGAAAAGGGATAAAATGCTCGGCAAAGCCTCGCATTTTATCCATTTTCCTAAACTCGTTTAATAAATCCAATAATACATGAACACTCGTGTAAGATCCTCTATATTCTCGCCGCATGAAGGTTGTAAGAAGAAACACTTTGAAATGTTATTTTAAGTTCTTGGTAATGCTTCAAACAGTGCTGCATTTTAAATTATTGTAATGTATCACGTCACATGAAACCGCTCAACAGAATTACTGTGATGAAATAATATTGATTACTTCACTTAATGCAAATATCTCACACGGCATGTCAAAATGGAATGGTAAAACATACTCAGGCTGGAAGCAAACAATCGCACAGACCAGAAAGCCTTTGCCATATAAACATTACGTGATTTATTTGTTTACTTTGATGTTTAACGTCCCCGTCAACACTGTAAAGGTCATTTTGGAGACGTTGCTTCCAATTTTGGGGGCCTTTTCCCGACATTGAGATGAAATGACATCTCAAGCCCTGCCCCCCCAATGAAACCAAATGGGTTTATAACCATGGAGGGTCCGACTCGCACCGCTTTACCTGGGAAAGCTCAGATCCTTAAAACGCTTTACCAGTACTCGTGTGCGGGTCGGTTTCAGCTCTGTGTGGAAGCACCAATCTGTTTCTTTAAGCCCCGACGGGCGGGGCGGGGGCCGAACATTACGTGAACACGACTATACTAATATATTGTAAAATTTACCGCCGAAAAAACGAAAATTTTCAAATGAAAAATTGTGGTATGTTTCTCATTTCTGCTCAAAATGTAGATCATGGGTACACGTCAGAACCGCCTCATCGAGGCGGTTCTAACGTGTACCCACAATCTATATTTTAGAGCCGAAATAAGAAAACGATGATGCCGTTCTGACGTGTACCCACAATCTACATTTTGAGAAGAAATAAGAAAAATAAGGTTTACCGCTGTAAACCCCAGTTTTATTATATGAAATTGGGGCTTAAGGGGCTCAAAATCATATAGGCGTGTTTTCGTGATAAAAAAGTCCATGTGATGAACTCCCCAGTAAACCATACGTTGTAGGCTTATAGGGGTAAACATTGATTTTCTTTGCTTTGCTCAAAGGCATTGTACTTGCTACTCATTAGAACTGTCTCAATGATCCATGAGACGAGCATCCACAATTAATATTTGATGTATGTGTAAGAAACACACGTATCAGAATTCGGAGGTACAGTACACCCGCCGCAAACCTTATTGAACCCGCGAAACCCTGCGCTGAGCGGGCCATGACCAAAAGGACAAAATCTGTGGCGACCACCGCGGCGATCGTGGGCGGTGGGGGGTGGGGAATCCCTGGTAATCGCGGTGTTTCAGCGGCGTGATAAAAGTATACCATTGATTGTCCGCGTTACCTTATACTTTCAACCTGGTATATAAGCGAAACGCCGCGTCATTGCGATAGCTTGCAGCGGGGCGTACCGAGGGGTCATGCGCGGAAACGCGGCGGACCAAAACAATTAGACCGTGGGGTTGCGCGGATTCAAAAAGCATTGCGGCGGGTGTACTGTATGGACGAACGCACATTGTAATACGGCTAAGAAATTTTAGGCCAATGACTGAACACACAAAGGCAAATTTTTAACCATATAACCCTTCTGCAAAAGTGTAAAATCGAATGCCCTCTCGCGGTCTCTTTTTATGAATTGCGATGTTCGCCATCTTGTGGATTTACTGCATAATTGACGAGAAATAAAAGCAAACATGTGTCATGAACTACAATAAAGTTCAGCTAAAATAAATAAATAGATAAAAAGCTTTGATTTTATTTCAATTCGGTACTTTATTTCATTGTATTCCGTTACAAAACACGCATCTAACATGACGAAAACGTTTTCCCAGGCTGAGCACCGCGATTGAAGATGTGCGTGCAGAAAAATGCATTTGATGACGTCGCAGGTGTAGGTTGTGCAATACTGGTTGGTATAAACCGCTCATCATGCAAACGTCTTGTAGACAGATGTTACATTTATGTTCGTTGTGGCACAATTGATATGAATAGATAAGGATAATTCTAACTCTAATTGACTGGTCCCCGCCCATCGGGGCTTAAAGAAATATTTTGGCTGCATGATGCCTGCACGCAGAGCTGAAACCGAACACACAGTAGTACTGGTAAACCGCTTAGAGGATCTAAGGCTGTCCAGTTAAAACGGTGCGAGTCGGACCGACCGTGCTTATAAACCCTATTGGTTTCAATGGGAGACAGGGCTTGAGATGTCATTTAATCTCAATGTCGGGTAAAAGTCCCACAAAAGTAGAAGCAACGTCTCCAAAATGACCTATACAGTGTTGACGGGGACGTAAAATCTCAAATCAATCTAAAACACAGACTCTAATTGACAGCTTTTGGCGGGCATCCAAATATTTGTTGTTAGCTTAATAGCGAGGCATGTCAGCATTATGCAGCCTGTATGGGCTACGGCACATTAAATCAAGAGTCTAACTGTTTTTCTTTTTTTGCTACAGCATTCAGTTATTTCTTGCTGTCGAGGCCTCACCGTTGTTCATCTCTGTAGTCGTTTGATTTTTGTGTTTCAGGAGATATTGCGCTGATGAGTAAGGAAAGTAGAAATGAAGGCAATGATCAGGAATCGATACAATTAACAGCTCCCATTAGAGACACAGTGCAAAGAAACACAAACATTAATCAACTAGACCCTAATGGAAAGGTCACTTGCGGTAAGGAAGCCTTCACCTTAATAATAATAATAATAATAATAACAATAACTATATTTCAAGAGGACAACATATTTGGCACGAGTGCCAATCTCACATATGGTACTCGTTGTAACATTTACATGAGCATTAAGCATTGTTCGTCCCCCGCCCCGCCCATCGGTGCTTGAAGAAATAGATGACCTGCATGATGCTTCCACGAAGGGCTGAAACCGACCGCACACGAGTGATTTCCGGGAAGTGGATATTTAAAAGAGTTTTACCATGACGGACATCTTGGTCATGTGACCGAAACCACATGAACGAATTATTGTTCCTCCTATTGAAATCTAGCTCAAATCTGCATAGCTGTTTTCAACAAAAAGTTTACTTTGATATCTAAGTGACCCTGGACCGAGGTTTGCAGCTTCATAAACTTATTTGCCATTTAAGTTCACAGACAATAACAGTTCTCGAAAAATTACTAATTTCCACTTATTTTCCATTCAAAAGCATAAGTGACCCATCCTAAATGTTTTGACTTCAAGAGGGGTAGAGCCTGATATTGCCTGGGTTCGACTCTCCGTGATTGCCCCCGCCCAACGGGGCTTGGAGAAATAGATGGGTTGCATGGTGCTTCCACGCAGAGCTGAAACCGACCGCACACGAGTACTGGTAAACTGCTTAGAAGAACTAAGCCTGCCCAGGTAAAGCGGTACGAGTCGGACGGTCCATGCTTCTAAACCCTATTGGTTTCGTTGGGTGACAGGGCTTGAGATGTCATTTCATCTCCATTTCGGGTAAAAGTCTCACAAAATAGGAAGCAACGTCTCCAAAATGACCTATATAGTGTTGATGGGGACGTTAAACCTAAAATCAAACGAAAACGACCCTCCGTGATCTGACTGGTGGTTTTCTTCTGCCCTGAAGCCGGATTGTTGTTTAGTCCAAACTCAGGTTGATGATTGTATTGATCGATATATGATCGTTTAACTGTGTATTCTATTATGACTCACTGCTAAGCTAGGAAGTCGCCATGCGGATCAATTTGTTATTGTTGTTACATGCATGTTTGATACTGCACTGAAACTGAGGGCGAGCGTTGAAATTTCATAAACTCTGGCGTTGCAACCCTCAGTAGTTTTACTACTGACCGTTCCAAGGCCGTCTGTCTTATGCAGTGTCTTATTTGTTAATTGGTTTCGTGCCGTCGGTTCATTTTTGTGTGTGCCTCCATGCCGCTTACTTTCTTTAGGTGACTTTAGACGGCGGCGTTCTTTGATTGTGGACTATCATGAATGACTTCTTCTTATTGGTTCGACATTGGTGTAAAATCGGTCACGGTCAACTCAAACTCATCATTTGAATAAATTACAAAGGCCGGAGTGCCAAATGCTACATTCGTACTGGTTCCAGATAAAAAAATGAAGATTTTTACCATATATGGTCATAACGGCAATCTTTGTCAGGTAGCCTGGAACAGTTGAAAATATTTTCCTTTTATCCCACAAATGCGTCATTATTATTTTGAAATTCGAGTCCTCGCCGTTGTTTCATCTCTGTGGCTGTTTGATTTTTTTGTTCACGGAGGTGTTGCACTGATGAGTTAGGAGGCCTTCACGCGGACTGAACAAATTATAAGTCTTAATCGCAACGGAAGTAAGGGCGAGTATTGTGGCCGCGTAAAATCGATTTGCACCCCCCCCCCCCCCCGCGGGGTTCGTTTCCACTGACCGTTCCAAGGTGGTTTTTCTGTCGCGGTTTATTTGAAATGGTTTGTCTTAGGGTGTTTGTGTCGCTCATATTATTTTATTTTGAGTAGCATTTTGGCCATTTTGTGGGAAAGTAACTGTCCTTTTGGCTTTCCGCTGTTGGTGTTTCCGTTAGGGTCTGTTGCTTCATGTTTGTGTTTCATTCCCATTGGTGTCACTGATCGGAGATGTGGGTTAATTGTATCGGTTCCTGATCATTGCCTCTACTTCTATTTTTCAAGGGTTCTTGGTCATGTGGCCTGAAACCCACGACCAAACTTTCGGTCACCCATCCAATGTATGCTGAGACAGATCTATTTGAAATTTGATTTTAATTGGGCAAATGGTTTGAGAGGAGAAGATGTTTGAAACTTCTTACAGACAGACAGCAGACAACTGAGCTTTGCCAATCTATAATCTCACCAGTCAGTCCTCGCCGGCTCAGGAAAGCTTCATCACGATAACAAGTCCGTGAAATGGTCACCCCGCTAACCCCAACTCTATATAGGGAAATCTAGGATTTACCGGGGTATACATTATCTGCGTTATTTTTGCTCAAAAAAGTAGATTGTGTGTACTCGTTAGAACCGCCTAACGAGCACACACAATTTATGTTGAAAGCAGAAATGTACAAGATGTTTAACAAAAAATGTGTCTTTTCTGACACCATGTTGGACGCCGTTAATTCACACGGACATGTTTTCCTAATGTAAAAGCGAGTGTGCGTTTTGCTTCCATGTTTTTGTTTTTGTTTGATTTGAGGTTTAACGTCCCCGTCAACACTGTAAAGGTCATTTTGGAGACGCTGCTTCCAATTTTGTGGGAATTTTACCCGACATTGAGATGAAATGACATCTCAAGCCCTGTCGCCCAATGAAACCAATAGGGTTTATTAGCATGGACGGTCCGCCTCGTACCGCGGTTCCTGGACAGGCTTAGATCCTCTAAGCGGTTTACCAGTACTAGTGTGCGGGCTGGATTCAGCTCTGCGTGGAAGCATCGTGCAGCCCATATATTTCTTCAAGCCCCTATGCTTCCATGTGCGTAGATGATAAAACACTTTTTCATTTGACGCGGATCAGCTGGTGAATTTCCATGAGATACAATTCAGTGAAATTTACATTTTTTTCAATTTAGTAACATGTCAGTCTGGCACTGGACACTAAGTAATGAAAGTACGACTGAGTCTGCCAATTAGACTAGAAAGGGTTTTGTTAGAGATGCTGATTGTGCTTCCGCTCAGAAATACATTAATATCACGCTTGAACGGTAAAGTACACCAGGTTTTAAACGGAAGTAAGAAAACAACACCTTGTGAACAAGTCCTTGAAATGAACACCACCTTAACGCCACTTTATATAGAAAAAACTAGGGTTAACGTGGGTATGCATTATTTTTCTTCTTTCTGCTCCAAGACATAGGTAACGGGAATTCGTTAGAACCGCCTCAATTAGGCGGTTCTAACGAGCATCCACGATCTATGTTTGGAGCATTGATAAGAAACATATCAGGGATTTCATTAGAAAAGTAGCCATTTTGGAGAAATGAAAAAAATGCACTATAACGTAAGGGTGTGTGATTGTAATGTATCGTTTATTTATCCTCGCCCATCTGGTGTTATGTACATGTAACTAATCGAAGTAAAGAAATAACTCACTGCCCCACTCCACCCAGGTGTAAATTGGTAGCATTGGTGTAAAAGCCACTGCCTCTCTATCTCGCGCGCGTGTGAAAAAAAAAACCGGAATGTGTGTTCGAGAACGATTCAATAAGCTTGAAAATAAATTAGTATATTATACTAAACTGAACAAATAACTTTACCTGGTTCTGTGTTTGACACTTATTTTATTATTATTTTTCTTTTTTGTTGATAATATGCTGCCGTCACCGTCAACACTATTTAGGTCATTTTGGAGACGTTGCTATGGACTTTTACCCGACATTGAGATGGAGTGACATTTCAAGCCCGATCGCCAAAAGAAACCGCTGGGATTTAAGTGTCGGCCCGATTCGCACCGTCTTTCCTGGGAATAAGCTCTATGTATTGATAAGAAATAAACAACTTGAAAACTATGAAAACTAACAATTAAGCTGTTTCTCAAATAATGACTTTGTTGTCGTGAAATGTATGATATTTTTTCTCATTTATGCAGCAGTTGTAGATTGTGGCGGCTCTAAAGAGTACTCACAGACTCAAAGAAAACATGTATTTTCAAGCAAAAATGAATGAAGGTGAAATATCGTTCGTCAAGTAGAGGCCACTTTTCAATGACAGAATGGGCTCTGTTCAGGGCAGTCCCCATGGTGCTTTTATATTTAATCCCTATAAATTAGTCACACCCAGTTCTGAATTTTAACCAATCAGATTACTTGATGTAATTGATTCCTGCAAATTCACATTCACAAACGGAATGACAAACATTATAGATCCTGATCAAATGGTTCAGAAGCCACCTGATCTGGATCTGCTCTGTTTACAACGGAAAAGTGGTTGTCGTAAACAGCAGAATGTGTCATTATGAAACCATGTCTGTGTGAAATAATGGCGTCCAACATGGTGTCAGAAATAACAAATTTTAGGTAAAAATGATGACATATTTCTTATTTTTGCTTTCAACATAGATTATGGGTGCTCGTTAGAATCGCCTCAATGAGGCGGTTCTAACGAGTACCCTCAACCTTTGTCTTGGAACAGAAATAAGGAAAATAATGATTACCCCCGTAAACCCCAGTTTTTCTATTTAAAATGGGGTTCAGGGGGTTCTTTTTTACACGGACTTGTTGAGGTGATGTGTTAAATGATCCTTTTTATTGCAATTGTTTCATTACACTCATGCGTGCCGTGCGAAAAAAAATGAGCCAGCTACGACAATTGACTCCTCCGACAGAAAGCTATAACCGCGCCTATGCGTAACTCATTAGACGAACAATAGCATGGTATCTGTTAGTGAAAGATAAACACATTCATCTTTTTTCTCTTTTCTTGTACCTGCATGTATCAATTAAAATGAACGCAGGTATAATAACTGTTTGTCTATGTCAGTGCATTCATCGTTACCTAATAAACTATTCGGGTTGGTCAGATTTGGTCAGATGATTTCACGGATGACTCAATTGGAGAGACATTTCAGCATGCCGTTGCTTATTTGATAATATTCGATTAAATGTCATTTATCACGGTTTTGAAATCATTAAGAACTAAAAGCACATTGCTTTAGGTAGGTGGTATCTCAAAACTGGATCAAATTATCTTTATTAGTTTGTGAGATATTTCAATTTGATGTCTGAAATATTTCAAATGGAGAAAACAACTACAAACTGCCTCATTAAGATTTATGAAGTATTCTATGATGTCATAGTTGACTTTAAATTCTTTGAATTTTTTAACATTCAATATATCTGGTGTTTAATAAACATCAGAAATTACCAAGTAGTCACCTGATAGTATAAATGGAATTGATCTCAGTCCAAACTCAAAAGCAATGGCTTCCAATGTCAAACCTAAAGTCTATAAATTAACATTCAAATAATATATTTAAACAATTTAAATTTCAGATTACATGTTTGTATGTAGATCAAATAACATGCAGTGTTAGGTTATCTGTTTGGAAGACATTAAAAAGCAATTTATTAACTTAACTTAAGAATTTATTAATGACCGTTTGTTTTAAACAGTTGAAAATGTCATTTAAAATTTAAATAAACATTTTAATTCAGAAAAGAAATTGCAAATTTATATCCAAAATTATTAATTCGATTCACAGTCAGCAGTGGACATAAGTAGAATGTATAATAAACTTAATAGAAATTGAAAATATGTCAGTTTTAAAGATAATTCAAAAAGTTAAAATCCACTTTGATGTCACACAATATTGCATTGTGGGTATAAATCAACCAACATTCAAGGGAGGTAACGCTAGGTGGAAAATATGTACGCATTAGCTACAAATGAGTATAAGTTTGAAATGAATGGGAATTTTGTCTTGCAGTTATCAGTAAAATGATCCTCTTTATGTATTCTTTCAGTAGACTTATTACTATAAATATGTAAATTTTCGTGATAAATGACCTTTAAGCAATACCGCAATGATGCGTAATGATCCTAAGTATTGGTACAAAGGGACCTAAGCAAACAGTGCTTCTGAACTCCTGGCTGGATCGTGAAACACATCACGTGAACAAGTCCGTGAAATGAAGAACCCCTTTACCTGAGGCGGTTCTAACGAGCACCTTCAACCTATATTTGAGCATTTATAAGAAAAATATCAAGGATTTTCAAAAGAAAAGTAGCCAGTTTGGAGATGTGAAAAATGCACTATATGGCACCGGTGAGTTATTGTAATAAGAGATTATCACATGGGGTTTTGGTTATCGCCCGCAGTATCAACCCGAGACCCCATTAGCTTTAGCTCGAGGGCTGAATATGTTCGAGGGTTGATACTGCGGGCGATAACCAAAACACCATGTTATAATCTGTTATAACACCATGTTATAATCACATCTCGTTTCTATATTTATACGGCGGATCGCATTGGATGGATCCGCCAAAAACGTCGGCATGTGAATTCGGTACTGTGTTTTACCCGTAACCAAGGTCCCAAATGGGGTTTTGGCCCGCAACTGTGAAAATGTTTGACTTTCCGCGTCGTGTCTCTTTAAGAGTTCACATTTTTCAATATGTTCTATAACCGGGTTATCCTTTGGAAGCAAGGAACACACCACAGAAGTGAAAAGTATGGAGTGTAAATGGCCAATTAGGCCTCATCAGTGACCCCAGATATTTTCAAAATTCCACAATGGAATCAATGATCCCACAGGACAAGAAAATATATTCTTTCACACCAGACAAGGAAATCCGTGATTTTACCCTGGGATAGAAATTTATGTTCTGACCCTGGTGTTCCGACCCCAGATCGAATATAATCGCGTGTTTGATAAATGCACTGGTTGATTACAACCTCATGCGCGGCGTCGTCACGCGTGACGTCACTAAACATTCCTGTTGTGTCATCACAAAATGGCGGACGTCGGTAACCGAAGTGACAGCAGCTAGCAGCATTAAAAAATTCGCAATAGAAATGGAAGGTATGCAAGAAAAAGAATCCAATATGGGTGTGAGGGGTGGATAGAAAAATCCGTCCCTCGGAATCACTGTCCGGCATCACTCGGCAAGCCTCGTGATGCCGGACAGTGTCCCTCGGGACGGATTTTTCAATCCACCCCTCACACCCATATAAGATTCTTATAATCTACACTATGATGTAGGGCAGGGAGACGTTTTACCGCCGCCACACATTCCCGCACACCAGCTGTAGTGAAGTTAAATATGTTCTATAAACGGGTTATCCTTTGGAAGCAAGGAATACACCACAGAAGTGAAAAATATGGAGTGTACATGTTTTCTGGACCAGACTAGCTAGTTTCGGCCAATTAGGCCTCATCAGTGACCCTCAGATATTTTCAAAATTCCACAATGGAATCAATGATCCCAAAGAACAAGAACATATAATCTACACTATGATGTAGGGCAGGGAGACGTTTTACCGCCGCCACACAATCCCAAACACCAGCTGCAGTGAAGTTAGATATTTTCTATAAACGGGTTATCCTTTGGAAGCTTTTTGAGAGTTCATTTTGGGGGTAATTGAGGCCGTTTTATCTTGTGTCACTTTTACTTATATTGGCTTAAAGATATGCGGTACTTATGTTTCGGGGGGTTGGGGGGGGGGGGGGGGGTGGAAGTTGCCCTTTCTTCTGTTCTATATATCCATTCATTGTTTTCCGTGTCCCTCATTTCAACTCCTCTTAACTTTCTCTTCTACACTTTTCTCATTTTTTCTGGGAGACGACACGAAACAACACAAAGGTTGACCTGTCGTGAAAACCAACAACAAATCAGTTTTACCGCCAAAAACGTCGGCATGTGTATTCGGTACTATGTTTTACCCGTAACCAAGGTCCCAAATCAACAGTAATCGTCACGTGAACAAAACAACAGATTACGCCAGACTATTTACTTTACGTGATGACGTAGTTGTTAGTGATGACGTAGTTGTTAGCATTGCCTGTGTCACTGATGCTTTTTAAAGTAGGTAAATCGATGTTTACGTTTAAAGGTCTGGACACAGTCTAGAAGTGTATTAGCCGGGCACGATAACCTCGTTTAATGTAAAAATACATTACTTCCGGTTATCAGCCCGGGCGGGCAAAAACTGGTTATCAGGGGCAGTGTCCATAACCTTCGGTATGCTTCGCTGTTATCGCATATGCAAAATTGTGGTTATGGATGTTAATATAGAAACAAGTATGTGATAATGAGAATTATAGCAAGTTCTGAAGGTGTCCAAATTTTTAGGATTTTACGAAAATCCTCAGTGCGTTGGGTTGATGCGGTATATAGAATCGCATTCAAGATTTATTTCAATATATCATACTGCCAGCTTGGTACTTAGTGATGTGTCTAAGATGGTAATTGCTTTGTATAAGTCTGCAGGTCTAGCTGAATAGATCATATATCAGTATTATTGTTCCTCATTAATCTAAAAACAAATGTTTTGGACCACAACACACGAACGCGCTCACTGTATGATTGATTTTGGATTGATTTGAGGTGCCGTCAGCACTGTATATGTCATTTTGGAGACGCTGCTTCCAATTTTGATGGACTTGTACCTGACATTGAGATGAAATGAGATTGTCGCCCAATAAAACCAATAGGGTTTATAAGCATGGTGACTCACAAGGAAACCTAAAATAAATCTGAACAGGGGTACAAGTAATGAAGCGAAACCTTATGTGTATCCTAGTAATCGTCACGTGAACAAGCCCGTGAAATGAACACAAGTTGAACGCCACTTTATATAGAGGAAACTGGAGTTCATTACGAAAACATGTCTATACGAATACATTATCAATTTTCCGGCCAAAAAAATGGAAATTTGAAGATGAAAAACTGTGATATTTTTCTTATTTCTGCACAAAACATAGATTGTGAATCGCTGATATATATATATTTTTAATAGCCAATTGGCCATTTTGTTGGAGAGTAGCTGTCATTTTGGCTTTCCTATAACTAATGTTTCCACCAGGGTCTACATGTAGTTATTTCATGTTTGCGTTTCTTTCCCTATTGCGGGCAGCTTTACCACAACGGAATGTTACGAAATATTATTGACCGTGATATTACTTTATTGCGACGGAAGTAAGGGCGAGGATTGTGGCTACGAAAAATCGATTTAAGCCCCCAATGGAATTCGTTTCACTAACCGTTCCAAGGCGGTTCTTCTGTCGCGGTTTATTTTTTTTTTTTACGGTTTGTCTTTGAGTGTTTTGTATCGCTTATATTATTTTGTTTTGGATAGCAAATTGGCCATTTTGTGAGAAAGTAACTGTCCGTTTGGCTTTCCGCTATGGATGTTTCCATTAGGATCTGTTGTTTCATATTTGTGTTTCTTTCCCTTTGGTGTCTCTGATTGGAGGTATGGGTTAATTGTATCGATTCCTGATCATTGCCTTCACTTCTATTTTTACATCGGGCTTCTCCAGACTTTCGGATGAGTCTTTAAACCGAGGTCCCGTCTCCGTATGACCTTAGCTGTTGGTGGGACGTAAAACTAAAACTCACTCACTCACTCACTCTATTTTTCATACTTAATATGATTAATTAGGCATCATCGAAGGTTTCTCTCTATGGTTTACGAAGCGTCAACGCTTCTGTGCCAACGTGTGTCGCCTTAAAAAGAATTAGAGAAGCACTAAGGACATTAATCCTTCCCTGATGAACCAGTATCTACAATGTTTGGCATTCAGTTAGTTAAATCATAGGAATAAATTACCATAAGTAATCTGATTTGTTGAAAGCAAGGAATTGATTTGACTTAATTAGTTTATTCAGCAAAACAAGAGTTAACAGAGGGCTAAAAGATAATGAGTAACGATTTTCAACCTGCGGCAAGAGCAATTATTATTACGGAAACACATCCGTGTGACAAAGTGCATTTTTTCACATCTCCAAAATGGCTACTTTTCTGGTGAAAATTTGTGATATTTTTCTTATAAATACTGCTAACATAGGTTGTGAGTGCTCGTTAGAACCGCCTCATTGAGGCGGTTCTAACGAGTACCCACAACCTATGTCTTGGAGCATAAATAAGAAAAATAATGTTTACCCCCTTAAACCCCAGTTTTCTCTATATAAAGTGGGGTTTAGAGGGGTGTTTATTTCACGGACTTGTTCACGTGATGATAGTGAGCCGACATCTGTTGGACAAACAATTACGAACACACGCCTATACAAATACACTGTAAATGTTATCACCCAGAAAACGAAAATTTTAAGATGAAAATGAAAAAATTAAGATATTTTTCTAATTTCTGATTATGGGTACTGGTTAGGACCGCCTCGATGATTCTGGGTACTCGTTAGAACCGCCTCATCGAGGCGGTTCTACTGAGGACCCGCAATCTATATTTTAGAGCAGAAATAAGGTTTTACTACAATAAAGCGGGGTTCAAGGGGGACAGAATTACATTACGAAAACACGCCTATTCATATGTATGGAAAATGTTTTTATCAAAAATTGAAAATTTTCAGATACAAAAATCTGCTCGATACATAGATTGTGGGATCTTGTTAGGACCGCCTCGGCGAGGCGCCTCTAACGAGTACCTACAATCAAGATATTTGAGCAGAAACAGGAAACATAATGTACATCCCTGCAAAACCCCGGTTTTACTATATACAAGTTGGGTTTAAGGGGTCAAATTATATAGATGTGTTTTCGTGATGTATAGGCGTGCTTTCGTGATGCAATGCCGAACGATACATGCCAGCAATACTTCGCACACATTTAATGTCTATTTCCGAGCTAATTCGTTTATACCGTTGTGAGTCCTTTTATTTTTAATGCATTAACTTGGCGTATAGATTCATTAAGATTCATTAAATTCACCCGCAACATGTTAAAAGGCCTTATTTATGCACAGTTCATACCAGTATTTTAACTTCGAAGCCGTTGTATCCGTATTAAACACCACAAAGCAATTCGCTTAACAATTCTCGATACAAAATGCAATTCAATTTCATAATATAGACTGACATGTGCATTATTAAATAAAGATAATGTGATTAGGATGCGCTGAATTATTCACAACATTTAGCGGGCTATTGAAATCGTTTCACAAATAAATAACGTTAACTTATCTTACGTAGCTAGGCAGTCCTATAGCCTCGGAAAAAGGACCTCGGGTATCACGTTCATCTAGATCGATCCACACATGAATTTGTTTTAGTTTTCTATTGTAACATGTCATCAGGATGGTGTTTAGGGGGTTAAAATGGTATTCATTACACGCACGCGACAATGTGATTCCTTGCGTTATAATAGCGATAAAGTCCATGATGATCAAAAGCTAGTGTTCAGAAGTGTATTTCTTTTATCAGACATATTCAAGAAAACACGCCTATATAATTTGGACCCCCGTGAACCCACTTTTATATTATAGAACTGGGGTTTACAGGGGTAAACTTTATATTTCTTATTTCTGCTCTAACATATAGATGAGGCGGTTCCCTCACTCTATATTTTGGAGCAAATATAAGAAACATATCACAATTTTTCATCTTAAAAGTTTCCTATTTTCGGCGGTAATTGTACGATGTATTTGTTTAGGCCCGTTTTCTTGATGTACAGAAAAAAATCCTACAATAATCTATTGGGACGTTACATGTATGTTGTTCATAATTCAATGAATATTTTGACTCACGCGACGTCAGTGAATTCAACCGCCTCGTTCTAACGTGTACACACAATCTATATTTTGAGCAGAAATGAGAAACATATCATATTTTTTCATCTTAAAATACTTCATTTTTTTGGCGGTAAAATGTACAATGTATTTGTATTGGGCGTGTTTTCGTAACGGAACATCATCGGATATCGGATGACGAGCAATTTTTCTTTAAAAAGGTAACCATTTTGAAGCAAGGAGAACAATACAGAACTGAAAATTTTGAGTGTATCTGGGCCAAAGTTCATTTATTTTGCTCGTGTTGTTCATACTTCATTAAAAGTTACAAAAATACTTTCATTTCTCAATTGCGTTTATGCAGTATTCTAACTGTACTATGAGCAACATCACGTGAAAATCTTCGGAGACATTACGAAAACTTGCCTATACCAATACATTGTAAGCTTTATCGCCGAAACAATGAAAATTTTAAGATGAAAAATTGTAATATTACAATTTTTCATCTTAAAATTTTACTCAAAATATATATTGTGGGTACTCGTTAGCACCGCCTCATCGAGACGGTGCTAACGAGTACCCACAATCTATATTTAAGAGCAGAAATAAGAAAAAATAAGGTTTACCCCTGTAAACCCCAGTTTCACTATATAAAAGTGGGGTTCGAGGGGGTCAAAATTATATAGGCGTGTTTTCGTGATGGAGTAAGCGGGTAATATACAAAGCAGCCTGATCAGCGTCACAGTGTAGCAAGAATCTTTAAATGTTAGGTTTTCAAACTAAAGGTATTGTACTACCCATTACGTGACCAAGTCCGTGAAATGAACACCCCTCTACCTCCCACTTTATATATAGAAAACTGGGGTTTATCGGGGTATACATTATTTTTCTTATTTCTGCTCCAAGACATAGGTTGTGGGTACTCGTTAGAACCGCCTCAACGAGGCGGTTTTAGCGAGCACCCACAACCCATGTTTACAGTATAAATTAGAAAAATATCATGGATTTTCATCAGAACAGTAGCCATTTTGGTGATGTGAAAAATGCACCAATTCGCACGGGTGTGTTATCGTGATGGGTTTGCAAACTAAAGGTAGTATACTACCATAGGTGCTGTTCGGACTGCACGAGGAATCTGACCTTTACTATTTGCTAATGGCAAGCACAAGTTTTTTCATGATGAAGCTCGTATTATTGTGTAATTTTATACGCCTTTAAACCCACATTTCACCTGATTTGCATAATCTTGCCGCCGCAATTGAAATCGTTAATCTTTGGCATTCAAATTTACGAACGGATTTTTTAGAATAACCTAAATTCGCGATGCCAGTTCAAATCTCCTAGTTGTTGCCTAGTTGCTTAAACAAAATTTCCGCAATGAAGAATTATGCAAATTTCAAACTGTTTTCCTTTCAAACGAATGGCTTTTTCTCAGTCAAGGAGAAAGGAAACACAAAAACACGCCTATATAATTTTGACTCCCTTGAACCCCACTTTTATATAATAAAACTGGGGTTTACAGGGGCAAACCTATTTTTTTCTTATTTCTGCTCTGAAATATAGATTGTGGGTACCAACAGTCTATATTTGGAGCAGTAATAAGAAAAATATCACAATTTTTCTTCTTAAAATTTTCATTTTTTCGGCGGTAAAGTTGACAATGTATTTGTATTGGCGTGTTTTCGTAATTTTGGCATGAACTAGGTCTCCCTGCCTTTCATCATTGTATAGGTTATATTTTCTAGTCCTTTGAGATCATTGTTTCCACTGCGGAATTTTGAAAAAAATATCTGATGGTCACTGATGAGGACTTATTGACCGAATCTAGCTTATCTGGCTCCGAAAATCCTGCCCACTCGACATTTTACACTTTATGATGCATACCATTACTTCTGAACCTTGCAAGCTAGGGTTCTGAAATTTCATACATGGATTACTTATGGAAAATTAGGGAATGGGTATTTTTTCTCATCCTGATTTTGCCCGTTTCAAGAGTTATTGCCCTTTGATTTTTTTTAATCTTGTCAGCAAAATATCTCAAAAACTATTAGAGGCAGAGCCTTGGAACTTGCTGAATAGGTTGATGGCGGTGAGTAGATGACCTAAATGAATTTTGACTAAATTCCGAAAAATACTTCATGAATTATGGCCCTTTGTCACTTTGGGTATTTGTACATTGTACCTCTACATGTATATGCTTTGTGATGCATAGCATAACTTTAGAACCGTGTATGCTAGGGTTTAGAAATTTTAAATATGGGTTCCTAATGGAAAACTAGGGGACGCGTATTTTTTCTCATCCGGATTGTGCCCCTTTCAAGAGTTATTGCCCTTTGAATTTTTTATAAAATCATGTCAGCAAAATATCTCGAAAACTATAAGAGCTAGAGGCTTGAAAGTTAGTGAATAGATTGGTGGTGATGAGTAGATGACCTGATTAAAATAGCCAAAATTCTGAAAAATACTTCATGAGTTATGGCCCTTTGTCACTTTGGGTTTTTGTACATTGTATCTTGTACTTGTAATCTTCTTTTCTTTTCTTTTCATAAACACACATAAACAGTTATTAAGCCCCTCGCACAACAAAGTTGTTAGGGGGTGGGAATATTGCATTTGTCCTGCACGTACATACAAACATACATACACACATACGTACGTACGTACGTACGTACGTACATACATTTATACATACATACATACATACATACATACATACATACATACATACATACATACATACATACATACATACATACATACAAACTATTATGCAAACACGCATGCATGCACACACACACATATGCATGCATGCAGACTTACGCATGTATACATGCATGCAAAACATGCACACATGCACTCATTCAAAAATGCACACATGCATATATGCACACATGCATGTATGCATACGTGCAAGCACACTCATGCATGCATGTACATACACACATGTATGCACACACATGCTTGCATGCATACATGCATGGATGTACACACACATGTATACATGGACACACTGTATGCATGCACACATACATGCATGTACATATGCATGCACAAACATGCTTGCATGCACTCATGCGTGCGTGCTCATACACAAACTTGCATGCACATGCACAAACACTTATGCATTAATACAAACACTCACACATTGCAGGCATGCAAACACATGCATGCACACATACACATGCATGCACATACACATGTATGCATGCATGCAGAAAAAACATACTAATGCAGCCACGCAAGCATACACTCATGCACACATGCATGCGTGCATGCAACTCACATACATGCATGCACATGCATATACATGCACTACTCATGCATACATGCATACACTTATGCATAAATGAACACACTCATGTATGCATGCATAGCAGACATGCATGCACACATACACTCATGCATGCATGCACACACATGCATGCACAAATACATTTATGCAGGTATGCATGCA
This sequence comes from Lucinisca nassula, assembly GCA_963580285.1. NCBI lineage: Eukaryota > Metazoa > Mollusca > Bivalvia > Lucinida > Lucinidae > Lucinisca > Lucinisca nassula. The sequence continues at coordinate 43,468,808 of OY757025.1, read as the reverse complement.
CACATACATGCATGCATTCACACATTCATGCATGAACACACACACATACATGCATGAACACACACACACATGCATTTGGTTATGGCCCTTGGAAAATTGGGCATTTTCGGGCAAGCATATAGTTAGGGGCATTGTGTTTTACAAACACCATTTCCAGTTGATTCTTCTACGGAATTTTGAAAATATCTGAGGGTCACTGATGAGGCCTAAATGGCGAAACCGGTTAGTCTGGCCCAGATTAATCTTGTCCACTTAATATTGGTCAGCTCTGTGTTGTCCTTGCTTTCAAATAATTACTTTTCCACAGAACACATCTGCCTTTACTTCTTTACTTCTGTAAAATATCTGAGGGTCACTGATGAGGCCTCAATGGCAGAAACTAGTTAGTCTGACTCGGATTAATCTTGTCCACTTCAAATTGGTCAGTTCTCTGTTGTCGTCCTTGCTTTCAAAGAATTACTTTTCCACAGTACATATCTAATGGGTGAATATTAGTTTATAGTTTATCTATCTATCTATCTATCTATCTATCTATCTATCTATCTATCTATCTATCTATCTATCTATCTATCTATCTTCTGATACTGCGTCGGTCACATTTGACCATTACCGCAGGTGTATATTACATACACTCCAGGTTTTGCAGGATGAAAGCCTACACAGTAATCATGTAATTACGGTAGGGATCTTTAACCTGCACAGGGGATGGTTCTCCCTGCACAGGGGGCCTCCAGTGAACGTCCCGATCCGAAGGACGGTGCACTTTATGACATTCATCCCTGCAAATGATGCCACTGGAGCGTGTTCGGACACCGAAATTTTATCGCCGCTGCAGGGGATCGAACCCGGGACCTCTAGCATCAGAGGCAAGTGCACTAGCCACTGAGCTTTCACGTTCTGTCTAGAACCTGAAATTGGCGTGTATTACACGTGATAACCGCCTAATTTTAGGGCGAATCAACTGAAATTACGTGTAACTGTTTTAGAGCTATAATAACACCATTATACCACATGTGTATATAGAAGATATTACAGGAGTTTTTATGTATAGTTATTGAATTTATTTAAGGCGTTGAGGAAAGGGGATAAAATGCGAGGCTCATCAGTGAAATAACTCGGTAAACAAAGAAATCACAATTATAGCCAAGTTGACAAAAGGATGAGGACACGACAGTAAAACGCGCTGAGCCATCCGGAGCTAAACACAATGCCACAGGAACACTGGAGCGAAAGAAAACCAGCAGTTGAACACCGTTGGGCAACAGACATAAAAGTTCCGGCTCTGACCAACTTATAAAAAGCTTTAAGTTAACAGGTTAAAGCCATCACGGAGCCTGAACCCCGATCCACCGGCGTGCAAGTAAAGAGGAAAGCATAATGTCTGACCGTGATTGGATCAACCAGAAGCATGTGTGACCGTGATCCTAGAAATAAATCATTGACAATATCTCTGATCTTAATCATATAAAACTCTTGAGATAGGAATTTCAAAGTAATTCGTGACAAAGTCTGACAAATGATGGCCATTTCTAAGTACAATTAAGCTGATTAGTTTACGTCTAATGGTTGTTCTAGAAGACATTATAACGTTATTCGGTTATATTAATGCGAAAGGTCAAGTGGTAATAAACATGTATGTACATATACCAACCCTGTAAAATGTATACTGTTGTCCGTAGATAAGTTGAACGTGACGCCAGCGAATGTTTTTGTTATAAAGAATTGTCGACTGTTGTCAAAAAGTGATGGTAATTATAACGGTATAGTCTGTCTTGCCAGCCAATGATGGGTATGATAGTGATAACGGTGCAACCTGTCACACCTACCTGTGGTGGTATACTCTTTTACGTCACTCTCTACTTATACTCGGACAACAGTACCATTCTAATCTGTTGTCGCTGTTCGGTAGTAAGGAAAGCGGGTTATGCGGACTGAACAAATTATTTGTCTAAATCGCGACGGTAGTAAGGGCAAGGATTCTGGTAACGTAAAATCGATTTAAGCCTCCTAGTGGAATTCGTTTCCGCTGGCCGTTCCAAGGCGGTTCTTCTGTCGCGGTTTATTTTTGTTATGGTTTGTCTTTGCGTGTTTGTGTCGCTTATAGTATTTTATTTTGGATAGCCTATTGCCTCCACTTCTATTTCATACTCATGCACATCATATTCGCTGGTCGGTGGCGTCTGCGTTTATTGAGCCGTCGGTATAGTAGTCGCCGAGTAAGATTGACTAGGCGGAGCTAACCTTTGTACCTGCCTTTGGAATGCTCCATTAACAAAAAGGTAAACCAAGTTACCCGATTGTGTGAATTCAACTGTAACACCAACAAAGCTGTGGCGTATATGGTAATTTGGTCCGCTTGCAGAAAGCACGCGAAAGGCACTCTACCGAATCTTCTGGTGGACTCAGCGAATTTCACATATATTGACAACACCCGAATAGCTCCGCCTAGTCAATTTTATCTGCGACTACTTTTTTATACTATGATAAAATGCGACCATTGCAGATCCGGGTAAGTACGGACGAGGTATGGAAAGTACGGACATAGACTGAAGAAATTCGGACAGTATAAAAACAGACAGGAAAATACGACACCCAGGTGTATCAAGGAATATATCATCGCAGGGGGAAAAGGTGAATGGTATGGGAGACAGTGGGGAAGGAACACAGGCGACGGAGGGCAGGAAGTCGGGGTAAATAAGAAAATAGAGATAAGGGGAGAAAGGAATAATGGAGAAAAATGTATTTAGGTTTTATTAGAGAGGTATTAAAGGAATGGATAGGATATGGAAATAGGGGACAACGATGAACGGAGGGGGAGGGGGTGCAGAGGGGAGACAAGGGAATGAAGAGAGGAGACGAGCATTACCATAGCATATACGTGCGACATAGTGTACTCTTTTCGCTCTCCAAAACGGTCAATTTTCTGATGAATAATTGTAATATGATGCTGAATTTATACTCAGAACATAGGTTGTGGGTGCTCGTTAGAACCGCCTCAAGAGGCGGTTCTAGCGAACACCAACAACCTATGTCTTGGAGCACAAATAAGGAAAATAAACTCTACCCCACTAAACCCTAGTTTTCTCTGTATAAAGTGGGGTTTGAGGGGATGTTCATTTCACGGACTTGTTCACGTGATGGGAATGTAGAGACTAGCAAGGGTATGGAAAAGGAGGAATGCGACAGAAGAGGGTGGTGAAACAAGGCAAAGCGGAAGAGACTTAAAGAAGTAAAGGCAGATAACACAGCTTCAAAGGGGTAGGAAAATGAGAAGAGAAATCAGCTGAATAGATAATGAGGGGGTACAGACATGGAATAACGGAAATGATAGGGGATAATGATGAATTAAAAAGGTGAGACAAAGAGGGGTGGAGATGGTTGAGAGGGGAATGAAGTGAGAGGAAGTGGAATAGGGGGCTTGGGAAAAGTTAAATGGAGGTGAGACATTGTGGCGTGGAGAAAGCGAGATTGGAGAATTTTTATTTAATCCTGGTATGACGGGTACACAAAATGCTTCTGTCAGAAAAATAACGTTTATGTTAGCACTGGGGGAACTCTACCTATCCGTGTTTTTTCCTTATGTAAAACCAAACGATATAATACGGGCAGTTTATAATGTGTTGATACCACTGAAATATGTTTTACATGTAAAAGAATCTTTAGATAAAAATTAGATAGTCCAAGCTATGTTTAAAATTCATTTTATGCATAAGATATGGGTAAAACAACCTTAAATCGGGTGAAGAAATCGTATTTTCAAACGCTCCTGTTTTTGGTAGTTTTCACAAAAAAAAGACTGTAAGGGTGCTCCGAATGGTGTGGGTAAGTAACGTAAATGCAAAGGGATTATAATCGTGTGAAAGCCAAGATTAGAAGAACCAAAGTACAGGTCGATGGGTAAATGGACTATACGCTGTCATCTAACTGACAGACCTACACATGGGCATTCGTATCCATGTGTCCGTATTGTTTACCTCTGTCCGTATTTATCCGAATTTTCCCAAATTATAAAAACTAAATAAAAACTGTTGTTTAGTAGGCTGATCGCCTGTTGTCAATTAATGATCTGGGGCCAGTTGTTCAAAACTAACGACGTCGTAAGATAACGTATTGTTAAACGTTGATCATTTATGATGGCAAATATGCTAATATTTTTTTTGACAAAATGTGAGCAGCTTTTGCGGATGCAAAAGCTGCTCACATTTTGTCAGAAAAAATACCAAAATTTTCGATATTGTACTTGCCAGAACATTTAGCAATTTGACCGCTAACGACGAGCTCGTTAAGCTAACGATGCTTTGAACAACTGGGCCTAGGTTGTATACGCCACCGAATCAAGCAGATATGATGGAATTTGATACAACAATAGCAGCAGTTTGTAACTAGTTGACAGTTGGAATATGATGGTTGATTCATTAACATTAAGTTGATTCATTGAGAAGATATGCTGTATGACAACTGAACAAACTACAATTACATCATGGTAACCGTCATGACCAAATTAAAGTCAGCATTGAATAAAATGGGTTTAAACAAAAGTTGGTTAGTTATTTGTTTTTGATTCAGATTCTCAATACCCGCGGAATTAAGTTATGGTATGTATTGCTTCCGCTTTGTTCGTTACATCTATAATATTAGAATTTAAATTCATTTATTATAGGGATATAGACTTTGTGTTTTGAGATTAGGGTGGGTCGCCATTCAGTGAGTGAGTGATTGAGTGTTTGAGTTTTACGTCCCACCAACAGCTACGTTCATACGGAGACGAGACCTCGGTTTAAAGACTTGTCCGAAAGTCTGGGTCGTCATTCATACAGCTTTATTAAGACGAAGCGTAATTTTTAACAGGGGTACTGCAAACGCATTTCTGTGTCCTTTTACCTTACAGAAGTTAACGGGCATGCATATTACACTGCAAATCGCCTTTTTTGTAATAATGTTTGGAAGTGGTCGGTTCGCACGTCAAGCAAACCCATCCTTTAATAATTTAAGTCAACCGAGCGGATAGGTAATATGTGACAGTTGGAATATAGTGCAATTCTCTGTTGTGCGTTTTTATTCTATTACAGATGTTCTATCCAACAACGTCAGTAGTAAACTTATCGCATGTCAAGACGGTTATCAAGTTCATGTAAAAGGACAGCGTCAATTACAACGTCAGTTGCCGAAGATAGCGTCCCCTGTCTGGCGTAACTTGAAAATTCAGTCGAAAGAAGCTCAGTTTGCTAACCTTATAATCGGCTGAGAGAGATCCTTTAGTTCATTTCATTGCCCGTCAACAGCTGCTTAGCAGTTTGATCGTCTATTGTCGAATTCATGATTTGGATATGTGTCCCACCAAATCACACAGTAGTTATGATGGAATTTTGATACAACAATTACAACAGTTTGTGACTAATTGACAGTTGAAATGTGGTTGTTGATTCATTAAGTTGATTCCTTGAGTTGATATGCTGTGATTGAAACATTCAACTGAGGACGGTTCTAAACAGTTGATGTTGTCATCATAATTAAACAAACTAAATTACATCATAATAACCGTCATGGCCAAATTAAAGTCAACATTGAATTAAATTGGTTTAAACAAAAGTTGGTTTTTTATTTGTTCTTTATTCAGATTCTCAATACTCGCAGGTGGCCCCCGCCTGTCGGGGCTTGAAGAAATAGATTGGCTGCATGATGCTTCCACGCAGAGCTGAAACCGACCGCACAGAAGTACTGGTAAACCGCTAAGAGGATCTAAATATAAGTGGAGGCAATGATCAGGAATCGATACAATCAACCCACAGCTCCCATCAGAGACACCAAAGGGAACGAAACACAAACATGAAATAACATACCTAATGGAACCACCAATAGCGGAAAGCCAAAATGGACAGTTACTTTCCCACAAAATGTCTATCCAAAATAAAAATAAAATAATATAAGCGACACAAACAACCAAAGACAGACCATAACAAAAAACCGCGACAGAAGAACCGCCATGGAATGGTCAGCGGAAACGAATTCCACTGGGTTGGGGGGGGGGAGGTTAAATCGATTTTACGTGGCCACAATCCTCGCCCTTACTTCCGTCGCGATTTAGACAAATAATTTGTTCAGTCCGCATGAAGGCCTCCTAGGCAAAGCGGTGCGAGTCGGTCCCATGCTTATAAACCCTATTGGTTTCATTGGGTGACAGGGCTTGCGATGTCATTTCATCTCAATGTCTGGTAAAAATCCAACCAAATTGGAAGCAACCTCTCCAAAATGACCTAGTCTGTGTTGACGGGGAAGTTAAACCTCAAATCAAACTGAACAAAATCAATACTCGCAGAATTAAGCTTTGCAATTGCTTCCGCTTTGTTCGTTACATCTGTAATAAAATTTTATACGATTTTTAGCCGTTTGGTGTATACAGAACCTGATAATGCTACTAGCAGTATGTTTCAGGTAAGAAAAATGATGTATATCTCCGTAAACCCCAGTTTTCTGTCTATAAAGTGGGGTTAAGTGGGTTGTTCATTTCACTGACTTGTTCGTGTGATGATTTTAGTTGTTAACAGCTTACTGCAATCTGGCGAAGAAAGGCCAAATAAGATTTAATAGCTATTTGTATATTTTGTCAAACACTAATTTCTTTGAAGCAAACTATATTTACAATTTCAACACTGCACTATCAGTTTATATTATTTTAGCAAAATCCTCATTTTGGTTTTATGTAACATTCACATCAGCAAGTGTTTTAGCTGCGGGGAACGCTGGACAAAGTCTTATGCTATAGACGTGCTTGTTATATGCAGTAAATGTACACTCGTAAGAAACAGCAACAAAATGGTTATCAAAGAAGGGGATCTGCTTAAATACTGAATCTTATTGAACAGATAGAGACGTTTGTATCCTTTTGAAACAATACCTTGAAAAAGAGTTAATTTGAAACTTACAATATTATCTAATCCACTTAGGCTACGATTAATTGACGCTATCTGCGCAGAGGTCATTCCTTAATCGATATAAGGCAGTAAAACGTGATCAAAATTGGTTACAATAAGTAAATATGACGATTAATGTCATGCTTTCATGAGTTCAGAACAATTCCAACTACAAAATTAGTACTTCTTGTTAGGCAATTTTCAATAATTATTTTGATAGTATCAGGAACCCATTATTTTATATGACCAGAATAAGTGTTGGATGTGCTTATGATTCGAGCACAATTGCTGTTAATTTGTTAAGGCTGACGGAATATGGACACGATTTACCGAACATTAACAGAATATTCGCAATGCGTGTGTTAAGACATGAAAAAGATACCTATTGTTAGCAATTGGGGCAATAACCATGCCAAGAGGACAAACATTGACAAGGTTGCTCTAATCTATAGTTTTAACTCCGTGAGTTGCTTGTGGTTTCTTCTGTTATGGCGTCTTATGATTGGCGTAATTTGATTACCGTAAAATTCCGCTAGTAAGACCTACCAAAATAATGACTGATTCTGCTATTAAAACATATTTATCATATGACGTCGCATCTGAGAATGTAATAACGTCATACAATAAATTCGAAAATCCACTAGTGGATTAAATATGCAACTTAGTTAGATACGGCGTCCTTAACAACGTCGCGTTTATTAATGGCGGAATATTGACATTTTTGTAAAACAATCATGAGTTAAATGCGGTTTAAATGGCATATGATAAATAGAATCTTACATTCGTGCTCATGTATTATAGAATTCATTAAACTCTTTGAGGAAAAGGGATGAAATGCTCGGCAAACCTCGCATTTTATCACTTTTCATCAACTCGTTTAATAAAGTCAATAATACATGAGCACTCATGAAAGATCCTCTATTAAAGTGTTACATCTGTTCTTTCTTTGTGTTTTCTCATCCTGGTTCCTCTTGTAGGAGATCTTTCGGACTGTTTAAAACTGGTCTCAAAGACCCCTTTTAAACGGCCAAAATGGGGGTCTGAATATAGAAATTAAACGGAATGTGACTCAGTGTTGAGATGGGAGACATTCATGTCAAACTGGAATTGTTATTACTCATGAAAATAAAACGCTTTGGGATACAGAGCGAGTGTTGAAATCACACAAATTCCTGGCCTGAACCCACCGCTCTCTCCGCAATATTAGTTTACACCTGACAGTCATAAAGAAGTCGAACCGTTCGAGTTTCTTGATAATTACTACGATTGAAAGTGTTAGTAGACGTACTGTTTCTGTCGTGTTCTGTTTTGTTTCTGTGTGTGCCCTCTTGTCACAGTCTTTTTCTTTCTTTCGGTGATTTGCAAACTTATGTTCCCTTTTCTCCAAAGTTTGTTGTACTGATGGTTAGAAAACATTCATTCGGACTGAACAAATTATTTTTGTAAAGCACGCAGAACAATTGTAGATGATTGTGACCAGGTCAATTTGTTTGATTTGAGGTTTAACGTCCCCGTCAACACTGTAAAGGTCATTTTGGAGACGTTGCTTCCAATTTTGTGGGACTTTTACCCGACATCGAGATGAAATGACATCTCAAGCCCTGTCGCCCAATGAAACCAATAGGGTTTATTAGCATGGACGGTCCGCCTCGCACCGTGGTTCCTGGACAGGCTTAGATCCTCTAAGCGGTTTACCAGTACTAGTGGGCGGGCCGGATTCAGCTCTGCGTGGAACATCATGCAGCCCATATATTTCTTCAAGCCCCTATGGGCGGGGGCGAAGTGACCAGGTCAAATCGAATTAAACCCCCTCCCTATCCCCCAGTATTTTTATACTGACCGTCCCAAGTGGTGCTTCAGTTGTGGTTTTATAATGCCATTATCAGTACGCTGCGGGCGTCGACTTCTCTGCAAATCCGCTACTGCTCCTGTCCTACAATAGCGAGCCCATAGTCGACTGACAACTAATGTGACGTATTCATAACATCTGCCGTCTGCAACTGCGTACTTCCGGTCTCTCTCCAACGTTGAGCCTCCGTTAGCCGAATAATGGTTCTATTAACGAATTTGTTTATGAAATCGTTTCATACAACACTTCAACAGTAGATACAGGAAGTTTTAGCGAAATATCGCATCAATAAACCGGTCGGGCCCATCGGAGTCTAACTGTTGGTTTTCTTTTGCTCCAGCATTTCAGTGGTTTCTTGCTGTCGCGTCCTCACCGTTGTCTCACCTCTGTGGTTCTTTGATTTTTGTGTTCACGGAGATGTTGCACTGATGAGTTAGGAGGCCTTAATGCGGACTGAACAAATTATTTGTCTAAATCGCGACGGAAGTGAGGGCGAGGATTGTGGCCACGTAAGAAGATTTAAGCCCCCCAGTGGAAATCTTTCCACTGACCGTTCCAAGGCGGTTCTTCTGTGGCGATTTATTTATGTTGTTGTTTGTTACTTACTGTGTGTATCACTTGTGTCTTTTAATTTTGGATGGCCATATGGCCATTTTGTGGGAAAGTAACTGTCCTTATGGCCTTCCTTTGTTTAGATTTCCATTATGGACTGGTCGCTTAATGTTTGTATTTCTTTCCCTTTGGTGTCTTTGGTGGGTGGAGTAAGTTAATTGTATCGATTCCTGATCTTTGTTTTACTTCTACTTTGTCACAAATGTTAAAATTCAAGTGCTACCCTATGTACAATTAATGCCCCCGTGCTACGCCACTTGAGCATATATATCATACTGCTCCACGATAGAAAATACACACATGATATTAAATTGACTTGGTATACCCGATATTTGATTATTCCTAATGTTGAGGCTGATAGATTCGAAGGAACCCGAAAATCACCTACTTTTTGTGAACAGTAAAGTTTGAAATGAATTAATATGAAGAGTAATGTAGGGTCGAAAGTAATGCCTTGAAAATAAAATAATAACGATAAGATACTGACCTTAAGCCCGGGCTACACAACAGAACTTTGATATATAAACCTTGAAAGATGAATCAAGATAAATTGTGTAGCCTGCACTAAAACTTTAATAAATGTATGCAACTGTTTGGAGATGGATACAACACATTTTGGAATAGAACTTGATCCTTTTCATATAGCTTGATAGAACAACTTTTTTCCAAGGTAAGTACCTTCGTCAATGACAATTCGGGTCATGTCGCAGGCTGAAACTGTGATTATTGGAGTATTAGCTGTTACAAAAGGCTTAAGTCTACGCTTAGCACACATTAATCTGTGCAGTACTAAAATGACAAAACTTACCATGCGTATGTTGTTATAATATGCCAGTCAATATGTAAGTGTATAACAGTCACAGATTACAAATACAGATTTCTAAATAATATGACATAAAAACTACATGCCTACATTTATGGTTTCTTTCATTTTAGGTTAACCTCTTTAGTTCACCAGAGCTGTAGACTCCGGGGGAGCTTATAGTATAGGCAGTGGTCCATCGTCCGTAGTCGTCGTCTGAGTCGGCGTCGTCAACATTTTCAAATGACATCTCTTCTAAAACTACTTGGCCAAATTGAAACCAAATTATATTTGAAGCCTCTATGTGAAGGGGGAAAGAAAGTTTGTTCGTGATGACTAGGTCACATGACTAATATGGCCGCCATGCCTTTGCAAACAGTGTAGATCCATCTGACTCCGGATCTAAAGTGTTTGTCATTCAGCTTGTGAATTGAATGAATACATTATATTCAATACTTTGGTTGGCAGATAACCGTTTGTGGCATAATTAATTTATTCAGCAGGACAAGTTTTAATGAAATTTATTTCATCTACATAAGTGATCTGCATTTTGACAGTTTGGCAGGATAATAAGTGCGACTTATGATAAGCACACTCGTGAGGCCTCGGTGGCTCAATCGGATGCTCGTCTGACTGGTGATCAGGAGGACGCGGGTTCGATTCCCACCGGGGTCAGCAACATTCTTTCGTGGAGATTGATCATGAAATCTTTTCTACGGTCATTCTCTGCCTTCCGCTGATTCAAGAAGGGCAGTCGTCAGTTTCTGGCGAAAGAATGTGCACTGTACTGGATAATCGCTTACGTATAAGCCTGCCCTGGAAAAGTGTGGATAGGTAAAGTGACCGGTTCAAAAATGACATAAATAGTGTTAACTGGGCCGTTAAACTTCAAAACAAACAAAAAACACACTCATATTGTATCTATCAAGCTGTGCTGTGTAGCCCTGAGAGTTTTATGAAACAGAAGTTATCTATATAAAGTTATATACATCTTGTTCGGTGTGTATGAATTCGGGTTTAACGTCGCTTTCAACAATTTTTTAGTCATATCACGACGGTGTCTGGTTGCGACAGGGAGCTCAATTCTCACTTTTATAGTGCTGCCTCACTGAAGTATCATGTCCCAGACACATTACATGATACCACACCCAGTCACATTATCCTGAGACTGGGTCGACCAGTCCTAGCTCTACCCCGTAAATCTGAGTGCCAAGCGACGAGCAGCTAGTACCATTCTTAACGACTTTGGTATGTCGAGGCCCGGGATCGAACCCGTGACCTCCCGTTCCCCGGAGCGGACACTCTACACTCTTGTTCTATCGGGTAGCCTGGGTTTTAGGTGACCGTTACACAAACATAATCGCACTCACTCGGGTGGCGTCATATTGTCCCTGGCCATAAGCACCCAATAAGATGGAGTAACAAGAATAATTTACCCTTTTTGTACCAAATGGAATCTTCCTCCTTATATATACCAGGAGTCCATTTCAAAATTTAGGGGTGTCAGGTCAGGTCGTGTTTTCATCAAAATTTATTTGGAATATGACTCAACTTACCGCAAACAGTGGAGGCCCTGATCAGACGCCGCGTTCCGCGGCGTCTGATCTGGGCCTGCACTGTTTGCCAGGGTACCCGTTTTGGGGTTTCTGGTACTAAATGGGTTAAAGGAAAATCATCACAAAGACACGCCTATTCAAATATATTAACAATCTTAAAATTTTCAGTTTAAAAAAAATTTCGTTATATTTTAAATTTTACCGCCAAAGAAATAAAAACAATTAAGTTAAAAAAAAGTGATATTTTTCTTGATTCTGCTCAAAACATAGATTGTGGGTACCCTTTAGAACGGCCTCGGCGAGACGGCTGTAAAGAGTACCCGCATCTTATGTATTTAGAGCAGGAATAAGAAAAATGACGTTACCCCTGCAACACCCCAGTTGTACTAAATAAAAGTTGCGTCTAAGAGGTAAAGGTCAAAATTATATAGGCGTGTTTTCGTGGCATTATTTCTTGTTAAAATATATGTTATGTTTACTTTACAAGGCAATTCTAGCGGTAACCAACAATAATTGATACTCCTAAATACATGGTCACAGTTGACCATCGTACAGTATCTGAAATCGGAAGCTGCTGATACTGTACGCTCAAAAATCGTTAGCTGCTTTACACGCTATTTATTAAAAACGCTAAAAATCAATAAAATTCGGTATTAACACCCGGAAAGGACACATGCTTGGGAAGGTAAGAGTCATCCCTTTTCAAATTTGCTTCGATTTGGAATCATAAGGTACCCTGTTCTGCACAGTAAAACGATTCTGGTGCTGCATCAGTGATTTTTTTCATTATCGCTCGCAGCGACCATTATTTTTTTCACATTTTATCTGTCTTATGCCCAGTTTACACTTATTCTAAATAAGCGTAGACATAAAACAATCATTAACCATCACATCTCAGCACCCATTTGCTATTTCTGCCTGCCTCCCTTCAAAAAACTTACTGCTTTATTCAGGACCTATCATACTAGCCCCTGTACGATTAGCTGCATCTGTACGCAATCATTAGCTGCAAAAGTCGAAAAAAAGACTGTACGCTTAGCTGCAGCATATAAAAAGTGAACGTGTGAAGGGTATTGACATCATGCCATATACACGTTGTGGTCCATCGCTATGCAAGAGAAATTTGGACCATTACAAAGAAAATTTGTACAGACAGATGTTCTGATAGATTCAACGTTTCGCGATGATTGACATAGTTCTAAAATCACTTGTCTATTGTAACAGCTGTCTAGGCAACATGAAAACACGCCTTTATTATTCTGACCCCTTTGGACCCCACTTTTATACAGTAAAACCGGGGTTTACAGGGGTAAACGTTATTTTTATTATTTGTGCGCAAAAATATACGGTCCTACTAAACACTACTGGGACTGACAAGGACTGACAATGACGGACAAGGACATTTAAAATGTTAGAATATAATATAGAAATGCATGTTTTACATTTCGCAAGCATGCCTATACAAATACATTGCCACATTTATCGCCGAAAAAATACAAAAATTTTAAGATGAAAAATTGTGATCTTTTCTTTTATCTGCTCAAAATAAAGACCGTCGAGGCGGTTCTAACGAATACCCACAATCTATATTTTAGAGCAGAAATAAGAAAAATAAGGTATACCCCCAGAAACCCAAGTTTTACTATATAAAAGTTGAGTTCAAGGGGATCAAAATTATATAGGCGTGTTTTCGTGCTGGTATTTTTAACGCAACTATCTCAAAAATATTTTCACTGGGCGAGATATTAACAACATACGCCGATACCGCAAGTGCTGTACAATGACTGCAAGGATACAAGGACACGACGAGCTGGTTGTGATGTTTTGAACAGTAGTTTAATATTTATATTATAAACACCATTTATTTTCTTGATCTGCATTTGCATACGCATGGGTGTTATTACATGGGCTAGTTGGCCACCGCCCTTCGGGGCTTGAAGAAGTATATATGGCTACATTACTCTTCCTCGCAGAACTGAGACCATTGGTAAACTGCTAAGAGGGTTCTACGCCAGCTCAGGAAAGTTGTCCGAGTCGGACCATCTATGCATATAAACCCTATTGGGTTCATTGGGCAGAAGGGCTTGAGATGTCAGCTCAATGTCGCGCACATTACCAAAACACGCCTATTGAAAATTATTGGAAAATATACCACCACAAATGAAAATTTCAGACAAAAAATGAAAGTCTCCATATTTCTGCTAGAAATATACATTGTAGTAACTCCTTAGAACGGCCTCGGCGAGGCGGTTCTAATGAGTATCCACAATCTATGTGTTTGAGCAAACAGGTATTTTGTTACAGCATTGGGGTGGGGGAGAGGCTCTCAATCGGACGGGTTACTGTCTTTGCTACAAAAAAACAGCGAGTTGTTGTTAATGTGAGCTACATTTTTGTCTGGGGTCCCACAAAGGACTGTTCTTGGTTCAGTCTTATTCTCCCTGTACATTAATATTTCCACTGAAACAGACTCAGAAGTACAACTGTGTTTGCTAGCGGGAAATTCAGAATAATATAGATAATACTAGGTTGTTGGGCACGAAAATGGGGATGGGGTATAAGTCCGTTAACTGCAATATTATGCAGATAACTGACTAGGAAGAGCAAATAAAATTGAGGCTTCTTACACCTTAGAGGGTACATTCCTCGAGAGTGTGTCACTGTATCTGGGATCTAATACATATAGGGTGGTTCTTAATGAAGAAAGTTCAGAATTGTAACAATGATTACTGCGTTGAAAGTGAAAGTAGAAATACTATGAATCTCTCCAGAAAACGATAACAGTCAGTTTGCTCGTCCGTTCGTTCGTTTGGTTGTGCGTTTTAGAGAGAGAGAGAGAGAGAGAGAGAGAGAGAGAGAGAGAGAGAGAGAGCCAATTACATTTTACATCCCACCGACAGCTAAGGTCATACGGAGACGGGGCGGGAGAGAGAATCAACCAAAGGCCTGGTTGAAAAAAAAATGGATGAGCGTTATTGCAGTGTCAAAATCAAAAAAAAAAAAAAGAGTGAGAGAGAGGTCATACGGAGACGGGGCCTCGGTTTAAAGACTCATCCGAAATTTTGGAGAAGTCCAGAGAGAGAGAGAGAGAGAGAGAGAGAGAGAGAGAGAGAGAGAGAGTAAAGAAGCCCAGAGAGAGAGAGAGAGAGAGAGAGAGAGAGAGAGAGAGAGAGAGAGAGAGAGAGAGAGAGAGAGAGAGAGAGAGAGAGAGAGATTCAACCTAAGGCCTGGTTGAAAAAAAAATGGATGCGCGATATTGCAGTGTCAAAATCAGATAAAAAGAGTGAGAGGGAGTTAATAACAGTCATAAATCAAAGTACTGAAAGTACTAATAGAAGGTGATGGTAGAAAAATGTTAATTTTTACATTGGGCCATTTCATTTCATTCCATTATCTTTTTTTTTTTTTTTTTTTTAATTTTAAAACAATCAATGGTATAACGCGAGGAGCAGACAAATGAAATGTCAAAAACAAAATTGAGGATCGAACGGTACATGTTGTGAATACATTCTTGTGTCGATGAGAATAATTCAGGAGACAATTACATATATAAGACTCTAGCAAACAAGATAATTTACTCAACACTCTGTACGTGCTAGCAAATGGCTTTCTAACACCAACGCCCACCCCCCCCCCCGCCCATAGGGGCTTGAAGAAATATATGGGCTGCATGATGCTTCCGAGCAGAGCTGAATCCGGCCGCACACTAGTACTGGTAAACAGCTTAGAGGATCTAAACCTGTCAAGGAACCGCGGTGCGGGGCGGACCGTCCATGCAAATAAACCCTATTAGTTTTATTGGGCAACAGGGCTTGGGGTGTCATTTCATCTCAATGTCGGGTAAAAGTCCCACAAAATTGGAAGTAACGTCTCCAAAATGACCTTTACAGTGTTGACGGGGACGTTAAACCTCAAATCAAACAAACAAAAATTTCTTACACCAATATTCCGGGACACTGGCTGGTTTTTATCTGAAGCTTCGATCACAAGTTTAAAAGTTTGTTGGTTGCTATGCTTTGTCAATTGTTTGAAAGACGTCCGTCGACCCAGTGAAACCTGGATTTAAAGATGGCCATAATGGCCCTGGAACGCTCATCTGATCCCAATTGTACAGATAAAGTGGTAAGTAATATAAGGTGGAGTGGATGGTTTGAGCCATTTTAGTTGAGAGTGACCAAAGGAACATTCCTGTGAAAATTATTTCAAAATCAGTCTACCTATTTAGTAGTACATCACGTGAACAAGTCCGTGAAATAAAGACCCCTCTAAACCCCACTTCATATAGAGAACACTGGGGTTACGGGGTGGGGGTATACATTATTTTTCATATTTCTGCTCAAAGACAGGTTGTGGGTACTCGTTAGAACCGCCTCATTAAGGCGGTTCTAACGAGCACCCACAACCTATGTTTTGATCATTGTTAAGAAAAATATCACGGATTTTCATCAGAAAAGTAGCCATTTTGGGGATGTTAAAATGCACTATTTCGCATGGGTGTGTTATCGTAATGAGAAGTCAGTTTAAAGCTTGTTTATTGTTATTGTTTCGTTTGGTGGCTTTTATGTTCAGTGGAGCGAAACTATTTTGAGCAACTTGGTCAGAAGGTTACCCATGGAACATTCCTTCCAAATTATTTTCTTTCTGCATGAGGATTAAGTCTTTTAAAAGTTCCCTTCTAAAGAGCCGACTTGTATGTTACTATCTGGACATTTTCCGGACATTGAGGGTCATGTCCTAGTGCATGGAGATGAATTTGCTCAGCATCACGTGAACAAGTCCGTAAAATGACCCCCCCTAAACCCCCCTTTATATGAAGAAAACTGGGGTTTACGAGGGTATACATTATTTTTCTTATTTCTGCTCCAAGACATTGGTTGTGGGTACTCGTTAGAACCGCCTTACTGAGGCGGTTCTAACGAGCGTCATCAACCTATATATGTTTTGAACATTTATATAAAAAATATCAAGACTTTTCATCAGAAAACTAGCCGTTTTGGAGATGTGACACACGGGATAAGTCACACGGGTGAGTTATCATAATGGTCTAACCTACAATGCCTCGCTGTGACAATTGGCAGGGGCTGGGGGGTGGGCGTGGGGCAAGAATTGTCATAAAATACTAGACATATGAGTCATTGGTTTCCTTTGACAATACAGAGCTAACTTGTATGTCACTATCTGCACATATTGTGGACATTGAGAGTCAGGTCCTAGTGCAACAAAGGGAAATGAAGAGGCTCAGTTTTACTAATAATGTCACATGGTGCCAAAGGGAGGGTGGTTATGTGTCAGTTGTTGCCTTTGACAATACAGAGCTGACTTGCATGTCACTGTCTAGGCATCTTGTGCACATTAAGGGTCAAGTCCTAGTGCACCAGAAGGAGATGAACCAGCTCAGCCTTAACCCTATATAAAACCAGTGGGTTATAATTTGGATAATCTTGGTAGAGGGCAACTACAGGAAGTATCATTCCAAATATCAAAGACTTGGACCTTCTGGTTTCAGACGAGAAGGTATTCAAAGTACGTAAGTCTATGTGAAATCAGTGGGCCCTGAGCCTCAGGGCCATTTTTGACTCCAGGGCTTTGATTTGAATAATCTTGGTAGAGGTCAGCCGCATGAAACTTCTAGCAAAATATCAAAGACCTGGGCCTTGGGTTTTTTAGAAGAACGTTTTAAAGGTTTTCCATATATGGCTAGGTAAAACCGGTGGGGCAATTTTGGCACAAGGACTATAATTTGAAAATCTTGATAAAGGTCCACAAGACGAAGCTACATACCAAATATCAAATATCTGAGGCTTATGGTTTCAGACAAGAAGATTTTTGAAGATTTTTCCAACGAGATGTCTATGTAAAACCAGTGGGCTACAGGGCGGGGGCATTTTTGGTCACAGGGCTATAATTCTAATAATCTTGACAGAGGTCCACTAGACGCAGCTTCATATCAAATATCAAACACCTCAGCCTCCTGGTTTCTGACAAGAAGATTTTCAAAGGGTTTCCCTATATAAGTTAATGTTAAACCAAAGGGCCCCGGGGCGGGGGCATTTTTGCCCCAGGGCTATAATTTGAAGTCGGAAACTCCATTGGTCTCATAGTGTGGCAAGGCTTTAAATGCCATTTCATCACAATGTTTGGTAAGAGTCCAACGAAATTCGAAGCACGTCTATGCAGTTCTGTTTATTTGTTTGATTTGAGGTTAAACGCCCCTTCAACACTTTATATGTCATTTTGGAGACGTCGCTTCCAATTTTGTCGGACTTTTACCCGACATTGAGATGAAATGGCAACTCAGCCTCTGTCGCACAATGCAACCAATAGAGTTTATATGCATGGATGGTCCAACTCGCACCACTTTTCCTGGGCAGGCTTAGAATCGGAACCTTTAAGATGTCTACCAGTACTCATGTTCGGTCGATTTCAGCTCTGCGTAGAAGCAGCCCAATCTGTTTCCTCAAGTCCCGTTGGACGGGGCTGTTATACAGTCTTGACGGGGACGTTAAACGTCAAATCAAACAAATCAAATACACCTCAGTAAAAAAGGGAAATATTCAGATACAGAAGAAGAGGAAACAAAATATGATATTTTCCGACCTCGGTTCTGACCTCGGCTCAAAAAAAAAAAAAAAAAAAAAAACACCGCCTGGAATAAATCTGTATTACCCCGTACTATAAACGTTAAAATTAAGTTATAATGTCATATTTTTACTGATGGTTCACAGAAATATATCCATGCAACAGTGAATCGACCCCCGCCCATCGGGGCTTGAAGACATATATGGGCTGCATGATGCTTCCACGTAGAGCTGATTTCGACCCGCACACGAGTACTGGTAAACGGCTTAGAGGATCTAAGCCTGCCCAAGCTTATAAACCCTATTGGTTTCAGTGGGCGAAAGGGCTGGAGAAGTCGTTTCATCTCAATGTCGGGTAAAAGTCCCACAAAATTGGAAGTAACGTCTCCAAAATGACCTTTACAGTGTTGACGGGGACGTTAAACCTCAAATCAAACAAATGCAACAGTGAAGGTAACTTCGCTCTATCCGCCTCCGCCCATAGGGGCTTATAGAAATATATGGGCTGCATGATGCATCCAGGCAGAGCTGAATCCGGCCCGCTCACTAGTACTGAGGATCTAAGCCTGTCCAGGAACCGCGGTGCGAGGCGGACCGTCCATGCTAATAAACCCTATTGGTTTTATTGGGCGACAGGGCTCGAGATGTCATTTTATCTAACTGTCGGGTAAAAGTCCCACAAAATTGGAAGCAACGTCTCCAACATGACCTTAACAGTGTTGACGGGGAGGTTAAACATCGAATCAAACAAACAAACAAAAATTCGCTCTATCTGTAGTAAAGCAAGTCGTAGTATTTAATTCATACTGTCAACTCATTCATTGAATTATTAATACGCGATCTAGAATTTTGAGCGAGTTCAGTTG
The DNA here is from genome assembly GCA_963580285.1 of Lucinisca nassula. Classification (NCBI taxonomy): domain Eukaryota; kingdom Metazoa; phylum Mollusca; class Bivalvia; order Lucinida; family Lucinidae; genus Lucinisca; species Lucinisca nassula. Next base: position 43,449,634 of record OY757025.1, on the reverse strand, counting down.
ACGTGCTAGAGTTAACAATAGTTGACTTGCCACATAACGCGCCGTGTAGGAATATTAAATTGCGACTGCTAGAGTTAGCTTGGTATGAGAGTTGGAAGCCTTGCCTAGTAGCAACGAATACGGTGGAAGGTGGAAAATTGTAAGTTAAATGCAATCCGAAAATCGATTATTTTCAACTATTTGACATTTTGGCCACGTGTTGGAAAAATCACGTCCAACTTGAAAACATGTTTATACTTTCGATTTACTCGAGGGCAAACGATGACTTTTTCTTGACGTCAGTAGAGTTCTGAATCTGAATCTGAATCGTTACTGGTGAATCGTTAAATGACATTTGAAGCTTCCTGTCGCTTCTAATTGGGGGATCGTGAAGTGAGGCGGGGTCGGGGGGGGGGGGGGGGGATAAAGTCATTGTACAACTTTGTACAAGAGTAAGCCTACTGTCTCCCCAACTTTTCTTGAGTTAACTTTAGTTGCTAAAATGAACTCGCTCAAAGCAAACTAGGTCATGACAAAGCTGCGAGTCGAGACCAATTTGAACCATAGGGTTAATTTTATGGCATTTTACTCTGAAGTTAGTTGTTTGTGTAATTGGCTCCCTCAGTTTGACAATGTGCATATCATTTTCACTTATCAAATGATACATGCGCGTCTATTGATAAATATGTGGAGGCTTATTTTTCTTGAAGCATAGGAGTGATTCGTCATCGAGGGGCTCCAGTGTCGATTGACATAAGAAGGTTAGACCTGAAAGGTCATCACCTTCTAATAAGTTTATATTCATTTCTTAATAAACCTACGATTGTCCCCCCGCCGTCGTGTTTTTGTTCTTGCTAGACAAAACTACCAACTCCCAAAGCAAGCTTGATTGAACTCAAGTTAACTCTAATAGTGCGGCACGAGCCATAACCCCGCGTGTTTTGATGTAACTATAGTTAACTCTAGAAAATCAACCGAACTCGCTTTTAATAACTAGGCCAGGTCAGCTTAGAAACGAGACCAATTTCAAATCTAGATCCATTTTATGACATTTAACTCTGAAGTTCATTGTTTGTGTATTTTGCATCCACAGTTTTGTTCAATCTGCATATTATTTTCACATACCAAATGATACAGGCGCGTCTCTTCACTGATTAATGAGGACCTATTTTTCTTGAAACAGAGGAGTGATGCGGTATCAAGGGAATTCTTTGAAGTGTTTCCATAAGAAGGTGAGACCTGAAAGGTCATCACCTTCTAAAAATCAATTTTATCATTTGAAGTTTACAGATACGCGATCTGAGTGTCACCCGTTTAATCTCTCTCTCTCTCTCTCTCTCTCTCTCTCTCTCTCTCTCTCTCTCTCTCCCTCTCTCTCTCTCTCTCTCTCTCTCTCTCTTATACATTCTCTCTCTCTTATACATACAGCTATACATACATATACATACGCGCAAAACGAGAGAGAGAGGCAGAGACAGCGACAGAGAGAGAGAGAGAGAGAGAGAATGAGAGAGAGATTAGTCAAATGCGGCGGCATTCAATTCAAATGACGTCATTATGCTTTCTTCACAGCAAGCTAACTTTACATGTGTGTGTATATGTACATTCAGTGCACAGGTACTTGGCACGTTGTTTCGCAAAAAAAAAGTGTTTTTGTTTGTTTGTTTGATTTGAGGTTTAACGTCCTCGTCAACACTGTAAAGGTCATTTTGGTGACGTTGCTTCCAATTTTGTTGGACTTTTACCCGCCAATGAAATGAAATGACATCTCCAGCCCTGCCGCCAGATGAAACCAATAGGGTGTATAAGCATGGACGGTCCGACTCGCCCCGCTTTGCCTGGGCAGTTTCTCTGTGGTAGTTTGATTTTTGTGTTCACGGAGATGTTGCACTAATGAGTTAGGATTCTATCTGGTGTCCCACAAGGTTTGGTCCTTGGACCGGTCCTCTTTTTGATATTCATCAATGATCTCCCTGATAACATCAGGTCATCTGTCCGTTTGTTTGCTGATGATTGTGTCCTGTATAGGGACATATATTCTTCTTCGCATTTTACAAGATGACCTGGATCGACTTGCACAATGGGAAGCAGATTGGCAGATGAAGTTCAATGTAGCCAAATGCCATTCAATGAGGGTGTCACGACACCTTCAGGACAAGCAAATTAAGCATGATTACACACTACACCAGCAAACTTTGGAGCAAGTTCATTCCGCCAAATATCTTGGTATCACCATCACTGACGATCTCGATTGGGTTCAACATATCTCTGAAATAACATCTAAAGCAACTAGGACCTTAGGATTCCTTAGACGTAATTTGGCTTTTGCACCTCGGCAGACAAAGGATGTTGCATATAAAACATTGGTTCGTCTTCAGCTTGAATATGCATCACCCATTTGGCATCCATATGTTAAAACTCAGATTCAGCAGGTGGAGAAGGTGCAGAGGACAGCTGCTCGATGGACCTGCAGACGATTGCGAAATAGAAGTAGCGTCGGTGACATGCTTGATGAACTAGAGTGGCCATCCCTGGAGACCCGTCGTGAGCAGTCCTCCTTAACCTTCTTCTACAAGATACATTCTGGTACAGTATCAATTAACAAGGATAGGTATTTGACCCCTGCAACAGTGTCAACCCGGACAAGGGCATCAAGAGCAAATAACTCACAGTATCGTAGGTACCAGTCCTATAGTGATGCCCTGAAAAACTCTTTCTTCCCTAGAACTATTCCTCAGTGGAATAGTTTTCCATCTTCTACGGTGAAAATGCCAAGACTGCAGAGGAGTTCAAAGCCCGCACAGTATAAGATTGAGACTCAGAGGTATGCGTTTTAGGAAACCTCTGTGCTTGGATTGTAAATAGTTTTAAGGACTCATCCAGAGATGATTTTTTTGTGCTAAATTCTAAATTTAGCCACCCACCCAACTGAGGTAATGGCCAAATGTGACCGACTCAGTATAAGAAGATAGCATACAAGTCTGCTATAAAAGTAACAATTCGAAGAATAAAATTCAGATATTCTTATTTTAAAGGAAAATTAAAAAGTATGTCAGCATATAGTTTTGATATAAATAGATTAGGTAAATAATGTTAATGATAACAATAAAATATGAGTGGTAGAGCGTCCGCTTCGGGAATGGGAGGTCGCGGGTTCGATCCCCGGCCGCGCCATACCAAAGGCGTGAAAAATGGTACTAGGTACGGAAGTAAGGGCGAGGTTTGTGGCCAGATAAAATCGATTTAAGCCGCCCAGTCGCGTTTTTTTTTTGTTGTTTATGGTTCATGTGGTTTGTCTTTGAGTGTTTGTGTCGCTTATATTATTTTGTTTTGGATAGCCAGTTAGCCATTTTGTTGGAAAGTAACTGCCCTTTTGGCTTTCCGCTGTTGATGGTTCCATTAGGGTCTGTTGTTCCATGTTTGTTTTTCTTTCCCTTTGGTGTCTCTAATGGGAGCCGATTCCTGACCACTGCCTTCACTTCTATTTTAGATCCTCTAAGCGGTTTACCAGTACTCGTGTGCGGGTCGGTTTCAGCTCTGCGTGGAAGCATCATGCAGCCCATCTATTTCTTCAAGGCCCGATGGACGGGGGCCATCTAAAAATGTGTGAAATACATGTATGTCAAATGACCAAAATCAACAACAACAACAACAATAAAAGTCAGCATTTTTTTAGATTTTTTATTGGTTGTGGTGTTTCGTCTCATATTTTCAATACGCTTCCAAAGGGACATATCTTTAATTACCTCACATAGCTGACAGGCTTGCGGGATTTGATGGTTTGGGGTTTAACGACATATCAACCCTCGTGGGTCATTTTGTGTTTTCTCCCAGAAAAAGTATGAATAGAGACAGAAGAGATAGTAGAGTAGAAGAAAGCAAGGGAGAGAGGAGAAAAATGAACGGAAGTATAGAAACTAGAAGAAGTGACAATATTCCCCTTCTACCCTTACCTGCTGTAATGACGACAGGCCTCGCACAACTGTAAACCAATATCAGTTGGAGATACACATCACCTTTGCCTCGCCCAGAAGAAAAGTAAACAAAAATAAAGCACCTGCTTTGATATCGAGCGACTGGATTAATGAATAATGACGTCAACTTCGAAACGCGATTTCTTAAAAGTTGAATTATGGATCTCCACCCAACTCGTCCCTCCACAATTATAGATTTCAACATGAAAAAAAAAAAAAAAAAAAAAACAACTCCAGCAAAATTAGTTAGTATTATTTGAGTATACACAAATTAGGTGCATGAGGACTGTTAGCTATAGACTGACTATTTTATAAAGACGCAGAAACCAGCCACTGCCTTTTGGCAAACAGACCCATGTGAGATGCTGCAGACTGCCGTCTGATCAGGTCCACACTAGTTGCTTAAATTCTTGGTTAAACGAAATAGTTTAAGTCTCAAGTCGTGTCTATAGGGAGCAGCAGGACGCGGGTTCGAAAACTGTTGCGGTCGACAGCATTCTTAAGTTTCATGAGACTGATCATGAAATCTTCCGGCCCCCGCCCATCGGGGCTTGAAGAAATAGACTAGGCTGCATAATGCTTCGAGGCAGAGTTGAAACCGACTGCACATGAGTACTTGTAAACCGTTAAGATGATATAAGCCTGCCAAGCAGGAAAGGTGGTGTGAGTCCGTGCATATAAACCCTATTGGTTTCTTTTTTTTTTTTTTTTTTGGTTTTGGGTTTTACGGCCCTTTCAAGATTTTTTCACTCATATCGAGCCGATCGTAATCAGAGGTGGGCGAAAAACCACCTGACCTTCCGTTGCAGAACTTGGCGTCCCACACGTGGCCTGAGCGAGGCTCGAACCTACGGCGGTGAGAGACCTAATGACTAAGAGTCAGCGCTCTTATCCACTAGGCCACGGAGGCCCGTCCTATTGGTTTCATTGAGCGGCAGGGCTTGAGAAGTCATTTCATCTCAATATCGGGTAAAAGTCTCACAAAATTGAAAGTTGCCTATACAGTGTTGACGGGGACGTAAACCCTCAATTCAAATAAATTTCCTACGGACATTCTCTCCCTTCCGCTGTTTCAAGAAGGACAGTTGGCAGTTTCAGGTGAAAGTATGTACACTGTACTGGTTTATTATGGGGCGCCGTTTTACTATTTAATACGTATTTATAGATATCCATAATTATTTATGGATATCGATAATGTGAATTATGGATATCCAATATTCAAATTATGGATATCCATTATTATTTATGGATATCCATAATTATTTATGGATATCCATAATTCGAATTATGGATATCCATAAATCAATTTATGGATATCATTAATTTAGATCGAAATATGGATATCCATAAATCGAATTATGGGTATCCTTAATTCGAATTATGGTTATCCATTATTCGGTTGATTTATGGATATCCATAAATCGAATTATGGATATCCATAATTCAACTCTGCAAATAAACCTAATGAATAATGACTGTTCCCTTTGCAAAAAAAATCGACTATTCGCGTCAGGTTCCCGATTTAGATGTGTAATAAAAGCCGGGGTGGGGTGGAGGTAATGTAGGGTAGGCTTAGTGGTGGCCTATGGTGTAATAGAGATATGTTTTGTTTGATTTGAGGTTTAGCATCCCCTTCAATACTATTTAGGTCATTTTGAAGACGTTGCTTCCAGTTATGTTGGGCATTAAGCCTTCATTGAGATGAAAGCTGGCCTCGGTAGCTCAGTCGGATGCGCGTCTGACTGGTGATCAGGAGGACTCGGGTTCGATACCTGCCAGGGTCGGCAACATTCTTTCGTGGAGATTGATCATGAAATGTTTTCTACTGTCATTCTCTCCCTTTCGCTGATTCAAGAAGGGCAGTTGTCAGTTTCTGGCGAAAGAATGTGCACTGTACTGGTTAACTGCTTACGTATAAGCATGCCCAGAAAAAGTGTGGATAGGTAAACCGACCGGCCAAAAAATGACCTAAATAAGTGTTGACTGGGCCGTTAAACTCAAATACAAACAAACGAACGTCACAATCTCTGTCGCCCATTGACTCGCACGACTTTGTTTGGACAGGCTTAGACCCTCTAAACGGTTTACCAGTTCTCTCAGCTCATGCAGCCAAATCTATTTCCCCAAGCCCCAATTGGCCGGAACCAGGAGGTATATCTGAATTTGCCTGGTACTCCATACATCTCAAGTAGAGTATTATATGGATATATGTTAATACTATATACAGTGAAATTCTGCTATTAAGACCATCTAAATTTAAGACTAATTCTGCTTTAAAAAGCTAATTTAGAAAGGTGCAGTTATACTTTCTTCGTGAATTCTGCACACAATGTCCTCTGGTCAGGGACCACCTTTGGAACTGTTCAAAAGTGGTCTTAATATAAGAATTTTACTGTATAACCACCGTGTGCATTTTTTCTCCAGAAAGCATGCACGGATTGCCTGTTTGGATCATTATAATCTTACGTCCGACTTCCAGTGTCATTAGGTGCGCAGTCCTCATAGAGGTGATTCCGAGGGACAGGATGCGTTGGCCGGAATTTCCAGATCTTACGGCTAGTTCTGATATTTAACTGCACACGTGGCGGGCGTTCAGCGTATGGCGTCCGTTGCTTTGGAAGCCTTACGGGCTGAAAGGCAGCACGGCAGAGCGGTCCCTTTGACTGACCATCATCTTCCAGCGATGTTGAAGACCTTGAAGATTTTTACATTAAACAATCACGAGTCTTAGGGAGAAATCATTAAACCAAAAGCATTGGCGGTGATTTATGGATATCCTTAATTCGAATTATGGATATCCAGAAATCGATCTGAATTATGGATATCCATAAATCGAATTATGGATAGCCATAAATCGATCTGAATTAATGATATCAATAAATCGAATTATGGATATCCATAATTCGATTTATGGATATCCATAATTCGAATCACCCATTATTCGGCTGATTTATGGATATCCATAAATCGAATTATGGATATCCATAATTCGATTTATGGATATCTATAAATACGGATTAAATAGTAAAACGGCGCCCTATAGTTTATCCCTTACGGGAAAAGTGTGGAAAATGGCCTAAATTGCGTTGCATCGGCCGTTGAACTCAAATACCTACAAACAAACAAACTCAAGTCAGGGCTTTCTACTGTCAAGTTTGTTTTGTTTTATTTTATGTTTACCGTCCCCTTCAACACTATAAAGGTCATTTTGGAGACGTTGCAACCAATTTTGTGGGACTTTTACCCGACATTGAGATGAAATGACATATCAAGCTCTGTCGCCCAATGAAACCAATAGGGTTTGTAAGCATGGACGGTACAACTCGCACTTCTTTGCCTGGGCAGGCTTAGATCCTCTAAGCGGTTTACCAGTACTCGACAGATTCATGCAGCTCTGCGTGGAAGCATCATGCAGCCCATTTATTTCTTCAAGCCCCAATGGGGGCTGTAAGATGTCAAGTAAAAACAATACTTCACCTGAAATTTCTACGGTTTAGGTCGTCTGCTTCCCATTCTTGCCAACTTTAAACATATTGTATATGTAGGCAAACAATTTGGATCCTGATCAAACTGCTCCTTGAGGAGCAACAATAACTTTAACAGTACCCGACAGACAACACAGCAGACGACAACTGTTGCTGGCATCTTTGTATCGTTTACGGGATACAGACGAAATAAACCGTAGCCCGTTGACGGGCCTTTCCGGCTATCGAACATAAACGCGTAAGACTGAAACACAAAAAGACAAAAAATGTACTGAATATTTTGTACTTATAATATTGCGTTTAAACGAGTACCCACAATCTACGGCCGGCCTCGGTAGCTCAGTCGGATGCACGTCTGGCTGGTGACCAGGAGGACGCGGGTTCGATTCCTGCCGGGGTCAGCAACATTCTTACGAGGAGAATCAAATCTCTCCCTTCCGTTGATTCAAGAAGGACAGTTGTCAGTTTCTGGCGAAAGAATGTGCACTGTACTGGTCAACTACTTACGTATGAGCCTCCCCAGGAAAAGTGTGGATAGGTAAACTGACTGGCTCAAAAATGACCCAAATAGTGTTGACTGGGCCATTAAACTCCAATACAAACAAACAAACAAAACCCGCAATCTACGCTATGGAGCAGAGCTACCAACCGCTAGCTATCAGTCTATCGCATAACCAGTACAAGGCACATTCTTTCACCAGAGAGAGGAGACAGTATGCTAATTCTGTATAACAAAGGTCTAAAGGTTGCTGCAAGCATTCAAACAGATGACCTTGCTCTACCAGCTAGAAGGTGTAGAAATCACCATTCAATGGCGTTCAAGAAATGACATTCACAAAAATCCATTCTTCCCTCGAGCCAGTAGAGATTGGAATGCTCTTCCCGATCCGAACATTTCCACGGCTCAAAGTGGTGGGGATACTGTACATGTAGCTAAGTTTACCTCTTTGGTGAAAATGCTAGGGACTAGCTTCCTGTATCGCGGGTCCTATACATAGTGGTCGTAGTATCACCATTCTGACTCCGATAGCATTATTTACCGTTACTCTGTACAGGCGTGATTCAGTCAAGTTATTAAAATGGGATATATCAAGGCTTAACTGCGTCTCTAATCAAAACATGCAGGCAGTGATAATCGCAGCTGATCGTACAAAGAAAAAAACGAAGCTAGCAGCTAATCGTACAGTCGCCAACATGATAGGCCCTGAACAAAGCAGTTATTATTTCGATGGCAGGAATATAGAACTAGTAAACGGGTATTGAGATATGCTGGTTTATAACCTTATTTGGCTCTCGCTAATTTATTACATGTGTAAACTGACCACATGACAGACAAAATGTAAAATAGTAACGATCGCCGCAACCGAGGATGAGATAAATCACTGATGCGGCATCAGAATCGTTTTCTTGTGAAGAACAGGATGCATTATGGTTGCAAATCGAAGCAAATTTGAAAAGAGACGTCTCTTACCTTCCAAAACATGTGTTCAACAAAAGTCTCATTAATGAATTTTATTGATTTTTTGTGTTATTTATAAATATCATGTAAAGCAGCTAACGATTTTTGGGCGTACAGTATCAGCAGCTTCCGATTTCAGATACTGTACGATGGTCAACTGTGATGGTTATGTGACAAGAACGAAACACTCAGACCCTTATCTGAATCTTGTCTTAAACGGAAGCTCATGCAATGGATAATAAGCACCGTGATATAAGACGATGCCTTAAAATGGATTATGTAAAGGTCAGAAAAAACAATACCATTTTCTGCACAATGTAATGGTATGATGAATTAATCTAATGAAGCTATTTTCCATTCTCTTGGACGGGGACGCGTGCTTTTTTCTAGGGTCTGCAGGAAATATTTTAGATGCAATTTTGTAATTTCCGCTACCAGTGAGAAGGGAACGTGTCTAAGTCAGATGTTATACTTCAAGATAAAGGATCAAGTCAGTCTGCTGACGTCGTCTAGTATGACACACACACACAAAAAAACATGTTGGATTAATCTAACATTCATTGTTTATCTGCTTCCAAGACACTTATTAGAAGAAACATGCACTTCCCTGTATGCCACAAAGCTCGCATCACGTGAACTGATCTCCACCCCACCAAGACCCCCTAACTGGGGCTTACGATGTATACATAATGTTTCGTATTTCTACTCCAAAACATAGGCGGTGGTTACTCGTTAAAACCGCCTCTATGAGCGGTTCTAACGAGCAACCACAACTAATGTTTACTGTATAAATAAAAAAATATCACGTGTTTTCATCAGTAAATTGGTCACTTCTGTGATGTGAAAAATGCACTGTGTTTTAGATACTCAGGACCTGTACGTGCATTTCTTTCTTTGTGATTGTTAACTCATATGTGGCCACTGAAAAACAACCAAAACTAAACATCTTAATGAATGACGTACACGTATTGATCTCTTTCATAATAGAAATAAAGGCATTGATCAGGAATCGATACAATTGCCATATACCTACCATCAGCGACACCAAAAGGAAAGAAACGCTTACATGAAATAACTAAACCATAATAAAAACATCACTAGTAGGAAGCCAAAAGAACAGTTACTTTCCCACAAAATCGCCAAATGGCTATCAAAAATAAAAAGATATAAGCGATACATATATGCAAAGACGAACTATAGCAAAAATAAACCGCCTTAAAAACATCACGAAAGCACGCCTATATAATTTTAACCCCCTCGAACCCCAATTTTATATAGTAAACTTGGGTTTGCAGGGTTGAACCTTATTTTTCTTATTTCTGCTCTCAATTATAGATTGTGGGTACTCGTTAGAATCGCCTCGATGAGGCGGTTCTAACGTGTACCCACAATCTATAAATTAGAGCAGAAATAAGAAAAAAGATCACAATTTTTCATCTTCAAATTGTCATTTTTTCGGCGATAAAGGTTACAATGTATATGTATAGGCGTGTTTTCGTAATGAGGTCTGTAAAAAGTATTTCACTGGGAGCTTAAAAGCCACGATCCTCACCCCTGGCTCTGTCGTGGTTTAGACAAATAATTTGTTCAGTCAGCATGAAGTTTTTCTCACTCATCAGTGCCATCACCGAGAACATAAAAATCAAACGACAACGGTGAGGACTTGACAGCTAAAATGATTGAAATGCTGGAGCAAACGAAAACCAAAATTTAGACTCGTGGGGGCGGGGGTAGCCTTTACTCTTGAACCGTCATTGAATCTGAGGTCTGACCCGCCGTCGTGCAATTAAAGAGGGAAGCAAGGTTATCAACCGTGATTGGGCTAACTACCATTCATGTATTCTGTCGTGTAGCATTTATGTTGTACCCAATGCTTTAACATCTATTTCCGGTATGGGCATCGCGCCCGCGATTCATATCCAATCCTGTATTGAACCATTAAATGTGCCAACTAATTACGTTGTCAAGCGATGACGTGGTATAGTACAGTGTCGTCGGTGCTTCGGTTTTATTCTTTTTTTTTTTTTACTAAAGTTACCACAGTGTTATTGATTGCGGTGTTTCGTGTGTCACGCTAATATTTGGCACAACATATTAAAACTGTCAAGTACAATATAAAATGAAGAATAGCAAAATGTCTCGTAATATCAACCGAATTCGTTATTCCTATATCACCAGACAATATCCATAATCCTTTTGAATGACAAGAACAAAATCTATCAAGTTTAAATGATAGATGTGCCGAGCTTACATGTGAATATGCGCTTTTATAAACTGGAGCCGCCTCGCAAAAAAACTGTTTCTTGCACACCAGATGAGAAGATCCTAGACTTTACGCATGGATGGAAAATCGTATCCTACTCAGGAATAGGATACAATTCAAGGGTTTCCACGTCTTTGATGTGCAATGAATGACTAAGATGTCAAGTGCGCTTTGCGTCACTGCACATACAGTGACGCTAAAAGGCACAGTATTATTAAAATATGGCAACGTCGACAATCGAAATGCCTGCACAAAAATCACCCTCAGAGATGAAAGGTATGCAAGATAAAAAAAAACTCCTACATGGTTGTAAGGGGTAGATAGAAAAATCCGTCCCTCTGGATCAGTTGCAACATCGTGTTGTCAGACAGTATCTTCTGAACAAATTCTTCTATCCCCCCTCACACCCATGTAGGATTCTTATTTTACGCCATGGGCATCTTTGCTGTCTGTATGCTGCTTTTTATTGAAGGCCAACAACAGCTCTACAAACGCACAAGGCTGGTCTTTGTCATCGTTTATCATATTAACAAAACCCCCCACCCCCTGTTATTCCCTCTTTAGTAGCGTTAACAAGGGTATTTATAAGAATCATATATAAGTTTAAGTGGCGGATGACGTAATCTGTCCTAAGGGTCACTGTCCGGCATCAAGAGGCTTGCCGAGTGATGCCGGACAGTGGTCCTGAGGGACAGAGTTTTCTATCCTGGCCCCGCACATCCCTATATGACTATTTTTCTTGCACACCTTCTTTTTCTTAGCGCAGAACTTAATGCTGCAGTCACTTCGGTTACCGAAGTCCGCCATATTGTGATGTCACTACAGGAATGTTTAGTGACGTCACGTAACGTACTTTGACGCCAACCTTAACGACGGCGCATATGAGGTCGTATTCAACCAGTGCATTTATCAAACACGCGAGAATATACGATTTTGGGTAGGAACACCAGGGTTTGAACAGAATTTCTATCCCAAGCTAAAACTATGGATTTCCTAATCTGTTGTGAAAGAAATTCTCGGATAGCAGAGAATGCCGGGTCAAGGTCGAGCTAACAGCGACACATACTACTTCATATAGAGAATGGTAGCGTTAGCAAGGATATAAAGCCCCTCCTCCACCACCACCACCAGTGAAATACATTTCACTGACCGATTTCCAAGGCGGTTCTTCTGTCGCGGTTTATGTTTGTTATAGTTCGTCTTTGTATGATCTTTTTTGTTTTGGATAACCAATTGACCATTTTGTTGGAAAGTAAATGTCCTTTTGGCTTTCCGCTATTGGTGTTTCCATTATGGTCTATGTATTCCATGTTTGCGTTTCTTTCCCTTTGGTTTCTCTGATGGGAGGTGTGGGTTAATTGTATCGATTCCTGGCCATTGCTTTCAATTCAATTCTATTCTATTTTATAAATTGCTATTTATTCATTTTGACTTAAAACATAAAGTTGGGAGCTCATTAGAACCGCCGCTTTAAGGCGGTTCTAATGTGCACGCACAATGTATGTCTTTTTGAACTCATTAGAACCGCCGCTTTAAGGCGGTTCAAATGAGCACGCACAATTATGTATGAAGCAGAAATAAGACAAAAGTCACTAATTTTCATCAGATAAAGTGTCCGTTTTAAAAACTTAAAACAATAATGAAGGTAATGATCAGGAATCGATATAATTACGTTACAGCTCCAATTCAAGGCACCCTAGTGGACATCACGCAAACACCCCTTACAACCCACTTTATAAAGAGAAATCTGGGGTTTACGGGGGTATACATTATTTTCCTTATTTCTGCTCCTAGACATAGGTTGTGGGTACTCGTTAGAACCACCTCAATGAGGCGGTTCTAACGAGTACCCGCAACCTAATTTTGGGCAGAAATAAGAAAGATATCAAATTTTTTCATCGTAAAATTAAAATTTTCATATTTTGACGATAAAGGTTACAATATATTTGTAAAGGCGTGTTTTCGTAATGGTTTTGGAAACATTATACAAAATTGAAGGTAATGATCAGGAATCGATATAATTACCTCACATCGCCCATTCAAGGCCCCAAGTGGACGACCACAAACATAAAACAACTTAACCAGAATGAATTTGTTTGTTTGTTTGATTTGATGTGTAAAGTCCCCGTCAACACCATATAGATCATTTTGGAGACATTGCTTCCAATTGTGTGGGACTTTTACCCGACACCGAGATGTAATGATATCTCAATCCCTGTCGCCCAATGAAACCAATAGGTTTTATAAGCATGGACGGCCCGACTTGCACCGCTTTGCCTGGGCAGGCTTAGATCCTCTAAGCGGTTTACCAGTACTCGTGTGGAGTGGGATTCAGCTCTGCGTGGAAGCATCATGCAGCCCATTTATTTATTCATTACCCGATGGGCGAGGCCGTTAACCAGAAAGAAAACGTCACAAGCGGCAAGCCAAAAGAACAAATGACCGAACGGCTATCCAAAATAAAAATATATCAGCAACACATTCATGCGAAGACGAACTAACAATAATAATCCATAACAGAAGAACAGTCTTGCTCTGTCTCTAGTCGGGCCCATCGGAGTCTAACTGTTGGTTTTCTTTTGCTCCAGCAGTTCCGTGGTTTCTTGCTGTCGAGTCCTCACCGTTGTTTCATGTGTATGGTTGTTTGGTTTTTGTGTTCACGGAGATGTTGCACTGATGAGTTAGGAGGCCTTCATGCGGACTGAACAAATTATTTGTCTTAATCGCGACGGAAGTAAGGGCGAGGATTGTGACCAAAACATAAAATCGATTTAAGCTCCCCCCCCCCCCCAGTGGAATTCGTTGCCGCTGACCGTTCCAATGCGGTTCTTCTGTCGCGGTTTAGTTTTGTTATGGTTTGTCTTTGGGTGTTTATGTCGCTTATATTATTTTATTTTGGATAGCCTATTGGCCATTTTGTGGGAAAGCAATTGCCCTTTTGACTTTCGGCTATTGATGTTTCCATTAGGGTCTGGTGTTTCATGTTTGTGTTTCTTTTCCTTTGGTGTTTCTGATGGGAGCTGTGGGTTAATTGTATCGATTCCTGATCATTGCATCCACTTCTATTTTTGAACTCTCAGTAAAAGCTATTTTGACTGGAGTGGTGGGGTGGGGTGGGTGCGGGCTCAATGCTATATAACATGGTTACAATTCTCGCCCTTGGTTCTTGTACATCCGCGTAATAATAGCCAAATATATGAAAGAAAAGAAGAAAGAAAGAACTATCGTTTAAGATGAACCATAGTGCGCTTCAATATATATGATTGCATGTTGGTTCATATTGACAATGTCAAGACGTCAATAAAAAGTAATATCACAAATTTTGCATCTGCAGATATAAAATACGCCATTATGGTGCTCGGGTGTATTATGGAAATTACTTAATGCACATGTAGGCATATTAAACCTCTTGTCGCGGCCGATCCCGGTCTACACGGGTTAGTGTCCCTTATATTGGACTCTTAGCTAATATGTATTGACACTTTCAGCATAATCGAGGCACCGTTAACACATCCAGTATTTATGACAATCTACTGTCTACGCGGCTTAGTCTAATTAGTGTTTACTTTGTAAGAAAATGTCATGACTGGTCGAATGTTATTTTCTATCGACTGGCCACCATTGTTATTTGTCACAATTATTTAAACCCGGGAATGACCGGAACGCTTTCATTAGTTTAAATGTATCATATATTCGCGTGCCTTATTGTTTCCAAAATAGACATGTCAGTATTCCGAGTTTATCCCGTGCATACGTATAACCGGTGTATACTTATTACCGGTATAGTTCATGTTATCCAAATGACTGTCGCATGCATAATTTGCATTCGGAATTCTTTCATAAAATAACTAGACCTTTATAAAAAACAACAATAGCGGAAAATCAAAAAGACAGCCACTTTCCTACCAAATGACCAACAAAAGATTTAAGCGACACAAACAACAACAAGCCACGTGTGAGACGCCAAGTTCTGCAACGGAAGGTCAGGTGGTTTTTCTCCGGGTACTCCGGTTTTCGCCCACCTCTGATTAACGATCGGCTCGATATGAGTGAAATAATCTTGAAAGGGCCGTAAAACCCAAAACAAAAAAAAAAAAAAACAACAACAAGAATAAACCGCCGCGACAGAAGAACCGCCTTGGAACGGTCAACGTATAGTATTTTGCTGGGGTGGGGGCTTAAATCAATCCTCGCCCTTACTTCCGTCGCGACTTTAGTTTTAAATTAATTGAAATCCAAGGCTCCCTCTCTCTTGCATGTAATGTAAGAAATGCTTTTTTCACTTCTGAAGAGCATAAGAACTATACTTTATGGTCATGTCAGAAAGTGTGTGTAGCTCCAACCTTTCTATTTGATGATATTTACATACGATTTGGTACTAAGTTATTCAGACATGTTGTGGGTATTCCGATGGGCACTAATTGCGCACTCCTTGTGGCTGATCTTTTCTTCTTTTGTTATGAAAGAAACTTTATGATGCCCCTTTCAGTTGAAAACCAATCTGAAATCATTGAAGCCTTCAGCTCGACTTCTGGATATTTAAATGATTTATTAGATATTAACAATACCTATTTCGAAGGTTTGATCAATTAAATTGCCCCCTGAAATTCAGTTAAATAAAGCAAATTCTTCTGATACTGAGACCCCGTTTTTGGATTTACACCTTTCTATTGCAGATGGGTTTGTTTCCTGCAACATTTATGACAAACGCGATGATTTTGAATTTGAGATTGTAAATTTTCCTTTCTTGGATGGTGAAGTTCCTCGTGAGGCATCTTATGGCGTTATATTTCGAATTGTTTTCGAATTGCCAGAGTATCTAGTCATGTAAATGACTTCAACACTCGTAATAAATTGTTAACTGCTAAACATCTTAATCAGGGTTGTCGGTATCAAAAACTACTCAAAGCCTTTCAATATTTTACAGACGTCATTCCGATTTGATTTCAAAATTCAATGTTGGACTTAAATCTCTTCTGCAACAGAGTCTATCGGAACCCGAATTTTATGGCGACTTAGTATATAAATTCAGAAACAAATATAAACGCAATAACTTCAGCACCCAACTCCGTAAAACTAGAGTACTGCATAACTATTATGCGACAGACTGCACGAACGGTAGTTAACCCAATCACCGTTGACAACTTTGCTTCCCTCTTTAATTGCACGCCGGTGGCTCAAGCCTCGGATTCTGTGACGGTTCCAGGGTAAAAGCTTACTGAGAATTACAGAGTATCTCATTTTATGAAATGTTGGTGGATGCTTAATGCTCTGTCTCTGGCCGGTCCCATCGGAGTCTAACTGTGTCTTCGTTTGCTCCAGCATTTCAGTGGTTTCTTCCTGTCGAGTCCTCAGTGTGGTTGTTTGATTTTTGTGTTCTCGGAGATGCTGCACTGATAAGTTGGGAGGCTTTCATGCGGACTGAACAAATCATTTGTCTAAATCGCGACGGAAGCAAAGGCGAGGATTGCGACCGCGTAAAATCTATTTAAGCCCCCCTTCCCCCCCCCCCCCCCCCAGTAGAATTCGTTTCACTAACCTTCCAAGCCGGCACTTCTGTCGCGTTTTATTTTTGTTATGGTTTGTCTTTGTGTGTGGGTCGCTTATGTTTAGTTTTGTTTTGGATAGCCAAGAGGACATACTGTGGGAAAGTAACTGTCATTTTGGCGTTCTGTGTTGATGTTTCCATTGGGGACTAGTTATGTCATACTTGTGTTTCCTTCACTTTGGTGTCTCTGGTGGGAGCTGTTGGTTAATTGTATCGATTGCTGTTTATTGCCTTCACTTCTATTTTAGACAAATAATTTGATCAGTCCTTACTCATCAGTGCAACATCTCCGAGAACACAAATATCACACAACCACAGATATGAAACAACCTTGACAGCAAGAAATAAGCGAAATGCTGGAGCAAAATAGAACAAACAGTAAGACTCAGATGGGCACGACCAGACACAGAGCTTCAGATAACAACCAGCCTTACTTAAATTATATTCTAATTCTAAGTAAGCCTTTACGCTGGAACCGTCATAGAATCTTAGGCCTGACCCGCAGGTGTGTAATTAAACGGGGAAGCAACGTTATCAACCTTGATTGGGTGAAATACCTGCATGTAAAATAGAAGTGAAGGCAATGATCAGGAATCGATTCCAATTAACCCACAGCATCCATCAGCCTGATGTATGACATTTGAGCCAAATCAAAGCAGGTGAAGGAATAAATAAATATAACTCGATTCAGTCTTAGCGGGAGACAAAATAGCGTCGACCAGCTTAGCTTCACTCTTCATCCTTCAGGTTATTAAATGGACCCGATGAAGTATATCGTATAACATTTATGTTGTACCCCATCTTTTATATCGAAGAAAGATTTCACGAAATTGAATACTGAAGTTATTGCAAGTATAAATAGAATTCGGTCTCCGGCAAGACGTTTTTCTCTGTGTTTGTAAAGAACAAAAAAAAAACGACAACAGAAATGGTACTTCTCGGAGTAAGTGACTTACTTCCTTTACTTGTAGCCATAAATCATGATGTAGGGCCACTGGTATTGTATAAAAACATACTATTTTATTTAAAGTAACCGATAAAATGGCTGTTGGAAAAGTGTGTCTGCTCATCGCCCAACTTTTTGACAGCCTGTTCCTGGCATATAGACTCAAAAAGGAAGTGAAACCTTTGCCTTCCTCATAGGTCACATTTTGCACAAGTATGGATGAACTGTGTAGATATAAAAAGCTCCATTTATATTTTACCTTGCTATTTTTCTCCCTTCCTGGTACATTCTCCTGCAGGGTACAGTCCGTATATCACAATATAAACTGTGTAATATGTTTTCGATAATATGAACATCGTTCTGAAGCCATCGCTAACATATAAATCGCAAACAGAACAAAAAATAAATAAAATGAACAATGGTAACAAAAAATATGACACTTGATTTTTAGCTCACCAGAGCCGAAGGCTCCGGGGGAGCTTATAGGATGGATGTGCCAGGGACATGCCCTGTCCCCTCTATTTCATAAAATGTCATTTATCTCAGAAACCATTCAGATCCCCACCCCTAAACAATATATAGTCTTGTTCCTTATGCTAAGATGCATTAAGTGATACCAACCTCGGGGTCCCCCGGGATGTGCCGGGGACATGCCCCACCCCTCCACTTCATAAAATGCCATTTATCTCAGAAACCATTGAGATCCCCACCCCTAAACCATATATATTCTTGTTCCTTATGATAAGATGACTCAGTGACTCCAACCTTCCAACCTGGGAGTCCCCCGGGATGTGCCGGGGCCATGCCCCACCCCCTCCACTTCATAAAAGGCCCAATATCCCAGTAACCTTACAGATCCCCACCCCTAAACCCTATATATTCTCGTTCATTATGATAAGACGCATTCAGTGACACCAACCTGAGGGTCCCAAGGGATGTTCTGGGGCCATGCCCCACCCTCTCCATTTCATAACATCACGATATCTTGGAAACCTTACAGATCCCCACCCCTAAACCATATATATTCTTGTTCCTTATGATAAGACACATTCATTGACACCAACCTGGGGGTCTCCCAGGGCCTTGCCCGACCCCTGCACTTCAGAAAAGGTTTTATATCTCAGAAACTGGTCAGAGCCCCACCCCTAAACCATATATATTCATCTTCCTTATGATAAGACGCATTCAGTGACACCAGCTTGTGAGTCCCTGGGGCATGCCCGGGTCATGCCCACCGCTTGACTTCATTAAAAGCCATATATCTCAGTAATCGTTCAGCTCCCCACCCCTAAACCATATATATTCTTGTTCCTTATGATAATACTCGTTCAGTCACACCAACTTGGGGGTCTCTTTTTGCTGAGTCAATGTGCCCGGCACTTCCACTTTATAAAAGGCCATATATTTCAGAAACCATTCAAATCCCCACCCCATAATCATATATGTTCTTGTTCCTTATTATTAGCACACCTACTGTAGGGGTGTCTGCAGGGGCCTTTCCACTTCATAAAAGGGCCTCATATCTCGGAAACTGTTCAGATTCCCACCCCTAAACCATATATATACTTGGTCCTTATGATAAGACACATTTAGGGACAACAATCTTGGGCTTTCCTGGGATCGAGAGGGCATGCTCCAACCCCTCCACTGTTTAAGAGGTCTTATATATCCAGCCATACAGATCCCCAGTGCTAAACCATCCTAGTGTGATAAGACACACTTAGTGATACCAACCAGGGCTCCATTGGGTCCATGCCCCACCCCTCTACTTCATAAAAGGCCTAATGTTTCATATACTGAATCCACATGGGTGCTCATTTGGATATGGAGGTTCTCTTGGCAGATTAAAATGATATCATGTTAAAATACATGGCTGCAATTGGGCAGTGCCCACCTGAGCTCTGGTGAGCATAGTGGCCCATGGGCCTCTTGTTTAATGTTATGTTCAGAAGTCTGTTCTGTTTAACAATATGTCTAAAACTGTTTCCTTCCTAATTTATGATGATGATGTACAAGTAACTGTTTTCGTAAACTATTGCAATTATTTTATTTCCAGTTACCTACCATTAGGGATATTGTGAAGAAGAAAAGGCAGTACAACCCTCAGCGATCGCATATCGTGACGTCACTTAGAAGGGAGTATCGGTGTACAAAGTAGCACGGGTGTTGGCATACCAGAGAGCATACCACATGACAGAACGCAAGGAATACAACCGGTTGTGGAAGAAATGGAGACTATGCCTCGCCCAGGTCCAGCAGAAACATGAGAAACAGCTGTTAGACCATTTGACCTACATGGCCAGTCTAGGGTATGGCCATTCACGACAGTAGTTTTTGACATTGACAACGAATTTTGCTATTAGTTTTGGGGAAAATCGGACAGTGACCCAATCTGTGCAACACTATGTGTGGTTTACAGGCATGCGGACTGAACAAATTATTTGTCTAAATCGCGACGGAAGTAAGGGCGAGGATTGTGGCCACGTAAAATCGATTTGGGCCCCCCCCCCCCCAGTGGAAATCTTCCACTGACCGGTCCAAGGCGGCTCTTCTGTGGCGATTTATTTATGTTGTTGTTTGTTACTTATTGTGTGTATCACTTGTGTCTTTTAATTTTGGATGGCCATATGGCCATTTTGTGGGAAAGTAACTGTCCTTATGGCCTTCCTTTGTTTAGGTTTCCATTATGGTCTTGTCGCTTAATGTTTGTATTTCTTTCCCTTTGGTGTCTTGTATGGGTGGAGTAAGTTAATTGTATCAATTCCTGATCTTTGTTTTACTTCTACATTTAATCAATACATCCGGGTGTAACCTCAGAAATTATCACTTATTGGAGATAAGCGCACATCCAAGAAGGTGTTAGATAAATACTTTGATGAACTTGAATCCGTGATGTTCAATAGTAAATTGAATGATAAGCCAGCAAATATCTGGAACATCGATGAAACTGGCATTGTGATGGAACATTCTCCAAGCAATGTATTATGTTGAAAGGCTATACCTCACAAACAGTCACAGATAGGTGTAAAACTGTGACGATTATTGCAGCTGGTAATACAGTTTGTACAAGGATTCCACCCCATTACGTTTTCCATGAAAAACGCTTGAATGACGATCTGATGACCGGTTCTTGTCCAAGGTCTTCTAGATATATGACTGAAAGTGGCTGGTTTAATTCAGCTGTTTTATGGACTACCTGGAACGGCATTTTAAGAAACATATGCCTTTTTAATGATTCATCAACACGTGTAATCTTTGATGGTCATAGGTCGCATTCCTTACTTTAAAGGAATTTGGCCTTTCCTGAGTGACCTTTTCTTATTAGTTTACTTTGCAGGAATGGGGCATTGCCAATAATGCAGCACTTTTTGTCACGCACCCCAAACCTCTTCTTGTAATAAGTTGTGTAAAACCATTTTGAAGGCAAAATATATAAATATTTCCTAAACGACCTCATCACACCTCATCACATCTAGGCACTTGTACACAGATAAGTTTCCAGATATTTTGTTTACTTATCACCGGTAATAAGAAACAACGGGCGTTCAAGTAGTCCAATATAAATGGCGTGTTTAGCAGCTTGGAGTTTATTTTGAAAATATATAGTGCTTATTTATGTTGAATGAATGAATTAATAGTTGAACAATACCAAGTTTATTAGAATCTGCAGAATATCGACTGCAACAATTAATACACCGGTAATTAGTAAGGCCAGTATACATGCTGTTGACTTGGTCCCCATAATAAAGTACATCTATTGCTGTTTGTTTCACTTTTCTTAAAGGCATTTATTCTTGATTATTGAGGACAATCATTTTATAACATAATATTATGTAGTCCTCAGAGCTGACTGAAGAGGCGTCCTCTGTCTTCAACAGGTAAAGGACCTCCTTGGGGAAAATCAATAGTTGACTAGAGTGTACATGATTGATTTTTCCCTTAAGTGCCTCAGTCAGGGGATTCAACAAGAGCTACTAATCATCCAATTAAGGGCCGCCTTTGATCTGCTATAGACAGTATATCACAGGGGGAAATAAAACAAAAATGGACACACAATGTGTACTACTGTTACAAGAATAAATGCCTTTAATTAACAAAACGGCGAGCTTGAATGACAATGTTTCTTTCATAAGGTTACTCTACAACGCAAAATGAAAGGAAATTTAAATTTAGGTAGACGAACCTGTTATATTGATGTTTCGTTAGTATACGAATCGTTGTCCTTGACAATGAAAAATTGGTAGTTTTAATTTTATGTGAAATAGTGGTGAACATTTGGAAATCTGTGTCTGTTATACACTTCAATACTTAATAAATAACGTTATACAAAACACGCAGGAAAAGTTGAGTCATTTTACGTTCGAAATTATTACTTGCATACTTATTTCGCTTCACTATAACTGATATTATGTGGTTTGTAGTGGCTTAAGAATATATACCAGACCTTCATCATACTGTTGTGAATTCACAATCTCCCGATATAGCTACTAAGTGTTGATATGGTTTCAGGGCTTACGAAGCACGCTTCGATATTGTAGCTGCGTGTAGACTAGATGCACGTACAGCAGAATATATCCGGAGAAGCTCTCTAAAATCTGAACCTGTCACGATCTTTTTGAAATCATATGTTTCGAAAATATTATAGGAATGATTTTCATTTTTGTGGATTTTGTAGATGTGGCTTCATGCAGTTTGTGAGTGATTCGCCTGAGTTTACACATCGACAAAATAAACAAAAAATGATAATTCATTCCTTATAATTCCAACTAAATCATCGAAATATTAAAATGCCTCCAAAATGGTAATTTTTAGGAATTGTCTCGAAAGCGTTAGAATGAACTTACCAACGGGCCACTGTGGAATGATTATACAATAAGAAGCTGCCATCCATGGAAAGAAACCATAGCGAACAAAACGTCATGTCAATAAACTGTGTTTATTTGTCTCCTTACATTTACGTTTTCAGTAGTTTTCCGTCTTTTAATCGCACGCTGTTGACGTTGTTTATATACAAAGACGCGGACTATAAACGTGCTCTTTGACGTCAAGTTATATTACTACCTATCGCTGTGTGAAATAGCTCTGAGATTCTTGCTCATGGAATTTATCAAATTATCAAACTTTTATTTCAACCAATCAAATCGCTCGAAACGTATAAAATCATGGAGAACTGGAATTATAGTAAGACCAAAGGGCATAGACAGTTAAACTGTAATGTTTTACATTAAGAAAACACGCCTATACAAATACATTGCAACCTTTATTGCCGAAATAATGAAAAATTTAAGATGAAAAATTGTTATATTTTTCTTATTTCTGCTCAAAATATAGATGGTGGGTACTCAATAGAACCGCCTCGATGAGGCGGTTCTAACGAGTACGCACCATCTATATTTTAGAGTAGAAATAAGAAAAATAAGGTTCACCCCTGCAAACCCCAATTTTACCATATAAAAGTGGGGTTCAAGGGGGTCAAAATTATGTAGGCGTGTTTTCGTGATGATTATGGCGTCATTTTCTTTCGTTCACGTTGGTGTCTTGGATGGAAGATGTAAGAACAAAAACACGCCTATACAAATACATTGTAAACTTCACCGCCGAAAAAAGACAAAAGCTGAAAAGATTTTTTTTCTTATTTTTGCAGAAATAAGAAAAATAAGGTTTTCCCCTGTAAACCCCAGTTTTACCATATATTAGTGGGGTTTGAGAGGGTAAAATTATATAAGGGTGTTTTCGTGATGAGTTATTCTATCGATTCCGGATCATTGCCTTCAAATCTATTTCGCAATCATATTTATTCTTTATCAAATGTTTCGACGTATGATGTGTGTTTTATTTCCGAAGACAACTATTATAGCATTAACTTAATTACCGATTGATGATACTCTCGGGGAACAAGCCAGACGAATACTGGTTTCAATGTGGTTGTAGAGACTTGAGCGAATTGCAGAATGGTAATGGTGCAGCACTATTATTATATACTTAATTCCCAAGTCGGACAGGATAATGAATAATTGTAATGATGTCGTAAGGTATTAATTTACAGAAAATATCATCATTTGAGAGACGTCAAATGAAAGTTTCTCTTCGGACGTGTTCGCCCAGCGAAAACTTTGATCCGTCTGCGCGTCCGGATATAATAGTCTTCAATGCTCGTTTTTATTTATGGATACCCACTGACAAAATGTTTCATTGGCGGAGAGGGAAGTCCATGTCCATTGAAAAAGGCTGTACAGGCCAATATGATATTTCTTGCAGACCAGATCAAGAATAAGATAAAAAAAAACGGGTGTTTTCACGTGCTTGATATGCACTGGTTGGATAGGACGTCACGTATGCCGTCGTTAACTTTGACGTAACCGCATATACAGTTACGCCAGATTTCATCAAAATATGCCGGACGTCGTCAATCGAAGTAATTGCATTAAAAAAAATCTACCCACAGAAAACAAAGGTATGGAATCCTACATTGGTGTGAGGGATAGATAGAAAAATTCGACCCTCCAGATCACTGTCCGACATTACTCGGAAAGCCTCATGTTGCCGTAATGTGGCCCTCGGGACGGACTTTTCTATCCGCCCTCACATCCATTAACTATTCTTTTTTCTTTTCACGAACATGCCAAAAGTCACATTTTTGATGAGAGGGGTAGACAGAAAATACGTCCCTCGGGATCACTGTTCGCCATCCCTCGGCAAGTCTCGTGTTGCCGTACAGTGACCCTTTGGGCGGATGTTTCTCATTACCATAACACATCCGTGCGAAAAAGTGCATTTCTCACCTCTCAAAAATGATTATTTTTCTAATAAGAATCCGCGATATTTTTTTCTTATTTATATTGTAAACAAAGGTTGTAGTGCTTGTAAGAACCGCCTCATTGAGGCTAGATTGTGGGTACTTGTTAGAATCGCCTCATTGAGGTGATTCTAACGAGTACCCACAGACTATGTATTTGAGCAGAAATAAGCAAAATAATGTATACCCCTGAAAGTCCCAGTTTTCTCTACCTACAGTGGGGTTTAGGGGGATTTTTGCCACGTACTTGTCATCGTGATGCCTTTTGCAGCCATGACCGAAGACACATTTGCGCTTGGCACTCTGTATGTAGGTTTTATATCCCGCACTTAATTTACATATCAGACAAAGCCTATTATTCATCTAAATGGAAAGATTCTGGAAGATGAGTATGGTATTCATAGATATCATAACCACTTTTATGCTGCAAATGTGATGGAAATCTAGATCAGGACAAACAGGCAACATTTCTCATTCGCCACCTTCTGAATCAACATGGTCTGTATTCATTCATGCCTGAGGATACACACTAATATAATATTATTATTTATAGTCGATCAGCCAACTTAATTGTTTGGCCCCGCCCATCGGTGCTTGAAGAAATAGATTTGGCTGCATTATGCTTCTGCATAGAGCTGTAACTGACCGCACATGAGTTCTGGTGTACTAGAGGATTTAAGCCTGCCAAGGGAAAGTGCGAGTCGGACATGCTTATAAACTGATAAACCCTATTGGTTTCATTAGGCGGAAAGGCTTGAGATGTAATTTCATCTCAACGTCAGGTAAAAGTCCCCAAAATTGGAAGCAACGTCTCCAAAATAACATGTACAGTGTTGACGGGGACGTTAAACCTCAAACTAAATTGTGGGCTGATATGGGGTATGCTATGAAAAGTGGCATATTATAATCTTTTTTTATTTCATGACTGCTAAGATGACATTTCTCCAATGAATGTTTCGTTTTTCCTTTTAAATATGTTGTATAAAAGGGTTATCCTTTGGAAGCAAGGAATACACCACAGAACTGAAAATATTGAGTGTACATGTTTTCTGGGACAGACTAGCTAGTTTCGGCCAATTAGGCCTCATCAGTGACCCTCAGATATTTTCAAAATTCTACGATGGAATCAATGATCCCACAGGACAAGAAAATATAATCAATACTATGATGTAGGGCAGGGAGACGTTTTACCGCCGCCACACATTCCCACACACCAGCTGTAGTGTCTGCGATAAATGTTTACGCCCAACACTTTTCTTAATAGTATATGTATACACCCAACAAAGGTTACCTTTTTTCTGTATTCACACATATTTTGATTTCGCAATACATTCATCTAATCTTTATATAGGCAATTGTAAAATACATTGTGGCTGTCTTTACAGATAAGAAGTCAGTTCAGTATTGAAGCTTTTCTATTCTTCTGTTTTGTGTTTTAGGTCACCTTCTCAGTTTTCTTTCAGATTTAATCGATGTTCCTTTTTTCAACCTTGTTTGCTACACTTGTGAGATGAAATATGTCCGTCTTGTCTAGCAATAACCTATTGTTGAAGCTATGCATAAAATAGCCAATAAAACACTATTTCGATGACTGCATTTCATTATTGTGTTATCTTGCTTTAGATTTTCTTAGTTCAATGGTTAATTTATCACTGTTCTGGATAGGTAGAACATTAAAGTTAAAGCTGTAAATTCTATCAGCCTATAGTTCTTATAGCACACCTTTTTGCTTTTGACTTCAATCATTCACTTTTCGCTTATTCATTAATGACAGATTCCTTCTGTCATTCTTCGTCGTCCTGCATATTTACAATTTTAACGTCCGAACTTCCGGCTTCCACTACTTTTGAAATAAGACTCCGCACAAACACGGATAGTCCGTTGTTTTTGACTTTTCATGCTCGCTATCTCAAAACTAATTTCTCATGGCATTATTTCCGCATTTTGATTACATGTTTTGCTTCATTTGTAATCAAAATACAAAAATGATCTTTCTTAAATTACAAACAAAACGGGAAAAGTTCACTGAATATGCATAAGGAAAGTTCCCATTTTATACGGGCGACCGCATAATGGGTCATTGGCGAATCTTGGAGGCGGCGTCTAACCACGGCCTTCACTGCGGGCTTCACTGTTGTCGAAAGTTAGCCCATTTTTTTTTCTAAATTCATTCCTATATTTCTAGCTAACACCCCTTAATTTTGAACCGGGATTTCGAAAGATAAGTGATAATATTACATTCAGTACAAAATGGGTTATGATTAATTATATTTGTATCAATACGCCATTACAGTACAGTACCATTGTATATTTGGAGAAAAGAAAAAATATGGATAGAGCTACAATCAGTGCACACCATTTAAGTACCTAGATATACTTGAAAAAAATAAAAAATAGAGCGTATAATAAGCTGTATTTAACTTTTGATTGTCGGCTAAGCCGCTTTGTCTGACAAGTCTGTATATCCTGACCCCGCACACAGTACAGACACGACGTCATCACTCGGTCATACGAATTTATGACCAGGATAAATGACTCGTAAATTTTAAAATGCCAACAAAAGTTGACATTTTAATTTTAAAATGCCATTTTAAAATTTATGACCAGCCAACAAAAGCTGGCATTTTAAAATTTATGACCAGGATAAATGACATTCCTTGCTGATCTGAGCAAGAAATGTGCCTCTATCATTTGTATTTTAATATTTATGAGCATTATAAATTTCATGCTCAGCTGAGTTGATCATGAAAAGGGTTTATAACCCCCGGGACTGGTGGCAGTGAGTCTTGTTGTTTTTATAATATCGATCAGGAAATGTGGAATCCAACACACTGAATGCATTTTTTCCTTTCTTCCATCAAAATCATAATCGATGCATTAACATTAATTACCAGAAGAACTTCTTTCCTTCAGTTACGTCATTCGTAGTTTTTATTCATGCCATATAGTATATGTACATACATCGTGATAAATTTTCATCAGACGACATTTTGAAATATTTTCCTGATTTTTTTTCCAGAAAACAGGATTTGACATTTCTTGCAAATTATCTCCTATGAATGCAATTATCATGAGATGTCAAGTCCTGTTTTCTAGGAAAAATAAATGTCAATAGTTTGTCGTCTGTTGAATTAGTGGTGAAGGTTAAAAAGTAAATTTGAAACCTTTTCTTATATGAAGGCCTTAATATTCACGAATTTCTCATGGAATCTGTCATTTCAGTGCCTTTTGGCGCTTTGAGTTTTGTTTTAGTGAACAAGCTAAAGGCTTTCTTTTCTGTAAAGCTGTAAGATAGTTTGGACAGAAAACTGTATGGTTGTTGTGTGAAGGGAGTTGTGTTTGTAAATAACGTTTAAAGGTCGATGTTTCACGCTTATGTAGGAAAATTACATCCTTATATGTGTCATTTCTATAAGAGAACTAATCACATTTTTGGAATTGGCAGTCAATTTAATAAAAAAAAAGTGCTTCAGCTGAAGTGCACGACCCGCCGGATGCTTTTAGCTTTAGGAGTGTTACCATATATGGGTATGGCGGCCATTTTGGTCATGTGACCTGGACCTAAAACGCTTCCCCCAATAAATGTGCCTTATCGTAAGGAGCAAAAATTTATCTTCTACTTTAGAACTGTATTCTGAATCGTTTGCAGGATAAAATGCATACTCACATTTTCCAATACAAAAGCATATGTGTCAAAGTTTGACCTAGGCACAAAGAAGGTCAAGGTCAACGAAGGGTCACCATTTTAGCAATTTATGATGGGCCTACGTCCCAGATGCCATTTATCAAGTTTCGTGGAAATCTGCCGAGTGGTTCTGGAGAAGATGGCTTGGCGGCCATTTTGGTCATGTGACCTGAACCCCATGAGCAAATTTTGGAATTCCCCATCCCAAACAGGCTCCATATGAAATTTGATTTCAATCGGCCCAACGGTTTCCGAGGAGAAGCAGTTCGAAAATTTTCATATTTTTCGCCTCGGCGATGCTATACTAAATGGAATGTGATATTTCGCAAGTTCATTGGTTAGATCTCATTGATATCTATCAGTATGCCAATAATTGTTTAAATATTCCAAGCGGTTAAGTCACTATCACCAATTTTCACAAACGGGTCACGGACGAACAGACAGTCAGACCATATATGGCTTGGCGGCCATTTTGGTCATGTGACCTGATCCCCATGAGCAAATGTTGGTTTTGCCCATCCCATAGAGGCTCCATATGAAATTTGACTTCAATCGGCCTCACGGTTTCTGAGGAGAAGCAGTTCGAAAATTTTCACATTTTTCGCCTCGGCGAGGCCATACTAAATGGAATGTAATATTTCGCAAGTTCATTGGTTAGATCTCATTGATATCTATCAGTATGCCAAAAAATGTTCAAATATTCCACGCGGTTAAGTCACTATCACCAATTTTCTCAAACGGGTTACGGATTTTTCGCCTCGGCGAGGCTATACAAAATTAAATGTAATATTTCGCAAGTTCATTGGTTAGATCTCATTGATATCTATCAGTATGCCAAAAATTGTTTAAATATTCCAAGCGGTTTAGTCACATCACCAATTTTCACAAACAGGTTACGGACTGAGAGACAGACAGACCATATATGTCTTGGCGGCCATTTTGGTCAAGTGACCTGGACCCCATGAGCAAATTTTGGTTTCACCCATCCCATAGAGGCTCCATATGAAATTTGACTTCAATCGGCCCAACGGTTTCCGAGGAGAAGCAGTTGGAAAATTTTCATATTTTTCGCCTCGGCGAGGCTATACTAAATGGAATGTAATATTTCGCAAGTTCATTGGTTAGATCTCATTGATATCTATCAATATGCCAAAAATTGATTAAATATTCCAAGCGGTTAAGTCACTATCACCAATTTTCACAAACGGGTTACGGACGGACGGACAGACAGACAGACCATATATGGCTTGGTGGCCATTTTGGTCATGTGACCTGGACCCCATGAGCAAAGTTTGGTTTCCCCCATCCCATAGAGGCTCCATATGAAATTTGACTTTAATCGGCCGAGAAGCAGTTCGAAAATTTTCGCATTTTTCGCCTTGGCGAGGCTATACTAAATGGAAGTAATATTTCGCAAGTTCATTGATTAGATCTCATTGATATCTATCAGTATGCAAAAAATTGTTTAAATATTCCAAGCGGTTAGGTCACTATCACCAATATTCACAAACGGGTTACGGATTTTTCGCCTCGGCGAGGCTATATTTAATGAAATGTAATATTTCGCAAATTCATTGGTTAGATCTCATTGATATCTATCAGTATGCCAAAAATTGTTTAAATATTCCAAGCGGTTAACTCACTATCACCAATTTTCACAAACGGGTTACGGACGGACAGACAGACAGACCATATATGGCTTGGCGGCCATTTTGGTCATGTGACCTGGACCCCATGAGCAAATTTTGGTTTCCCCCATCCCATAGAGGTTTCATATGAAATTTGTCTTCAATCGGCCCAACGGTTTCCGAGGAGAAGCAGTTCGAAAATTTTCACATTTTTCGCCTCGGCGAGGCTATACTAAATGGAATGTAATATTTCGCAAGTTATAGGTTAGATCTCATTGATATCTATCAGTATGCCAAAATTGTTTAAATATTCCAAGCGGTTAAGTCACTATCACCAATTTTCATAAATGGGTTACGGACGGACAGACAGACTGACAGAATGACCGAATGACAGAATGACACGGTGATTTTAGGCCACTCTTAGAAAATCAACCGACTTCAGTCGGTCGCTTTTTCTGCGGGTCGTGCAATATAACTGTACGGTCAATCGTCTAGTTGTAACTGTTTAGAACAACAGCTCAGTTGTTGTACTTCTGAGTGGAAGGGCAACTAGTGCTATCATGGTTCCACCTCTTGTTTAGAGTGACAGCACATTTAGCTCTTTTCAATTTAGTTACTGACTTTTGTTGAAGCTAAACAGCTTGCTGTATCAAAAGAATTTTGTAAATATATTCCATTGTTGAATTGTTATATATATTGTGATTTGCTATTCGTACTGATCTCACTGTTACTATCCTATCTATTGCTTTGAGCGACAGAGCGTTTCCTGTTGACGTATCTGAAAATAGTTTTTATTGTTGTTTTTTTTGTTCATTCCTATACCTTGTGTAATTATCTTTTTGAAATAGTGTCATTATTTTATGCTTTAGACAGAGAGCCTTACAATTTCGGAACTGCATTTTCGCTTTTGCATTAAATAGTACTTGAGTGCATTTTAGAACTTGAGTGCATTTCTGAATTGCTCCTCATTCTTTTGTGTCTTATTTTTCGTCTCTTGTTCCTTTCACCTTATTACTTGAACAGTTGTAGTTTGAATTATTTTGTATGAATTAATTGCATTGTTTGATACTTGGTCAATGCATATTTCATCACTTAGCATCTTTTGAGAAACTTATTGTGCTCATTGTTGCTATCCCATCTGTCATTTTGAACGACAGGGAATTTAGCTCTTTCCTGCTTAACTTTTTATTAACTGTTTACGAATTGTTAAAGCTGAGCACTACCGTTTTGTTTACTGTGTCGTTGAAGTGTTTATAAATAGTTGTCATTGTTGAATCATTGTACATTTGCATATATTCTATTAATATATTGTTGAAATATTGTCTTCATTTAATGCATTAGATAATACGCAATTGCATTGTCTAGACTGTACTTTCTAACTCTTTAATAGTATACAGTATAGTATTGTGGTACAGTTTAGAAGTTCA
Organism: Lucinisca nassula; assembly: GCA_963580285.1. Classification (NCBI taxonomy): domain Eukaryota; kingdom Metazoa; phylum Mollusca; class Bivalvia; order Lucinida; family Lucinidae; genus Lucinisca; species Lucinisca nassula. Next base: position 43,418,444 of record OY757025.1, on the reverse strand, counting down.
CTTCACTCACCTTTGTTACCGGTACCATACTAAGACCTTATTACTTGACCATTGTAGCATGTATGTTTTGTCTGAATTAACTGCATTGTAAAATTATTGTTCTGCACATATTAATTGTGCTGAAATTTTGTGAAGTTTACTGTTGCTATATTATCTGCTGTTTACCATGACAGTGCATTTAGCACGTTTCTGATGACCTATTTACTGACTATTGTTAGTATTTAACACTTTGTTGCTGTATTGAAGTTTTTTGTTAATCCTTTTTCAGTGTTGAATTCTTGTACATTTGTATACTTTTTATAAGTAGCTTTTTTATTTCAGCTAGGCCTATAGATGTGTGTTTGATTATAACCACATATTTCATATATGAATTAACAAAATATTCAAGTGATGAAATTATTTTAGGCATTTATTTTTTAATTTCCTTTCACGTATTGTATAGTCAGTGTCTTGGTAGTGTTGATAGTAAAATTTCCTTGTAAGTCTTACTGTCCCTCATTAGAATTCAAATCTAGAACAAAATGGCAGATAGATCTGTCGGGGCAAGCCGTTCAACAAAATTTAAAGATGATTCTAAGTCAAAATCTAAATCTGCCAGAAATTTTTGTCTCCACAATATAGTTGGCTGTTCGAGTTACTGAAAATAGGTGGTGTTGACACTTCAAAGCTGTCAGAACTTTCTTCACAGATCTGCTACAAATGCTTCAATTAAGGCGTAACTTTACCTAATTTAGTGACACAGAGGCCTTTCTGGTATCTGATTCTGAAACCGAAACGGATGATGGACAAGACCCGGCAAACACAGCACATCCCCCTCCGAGCATACACCGACCGACGTAGCTCGTGATACACAGGGCAACTGGAGGCATCCGGCAAGAGACGCCCACCCGCGGACTTATAGGCGTCCCCACCGAGCCAACATCAGCAAACATTGCCCACCCTCGTCGGAAGTCCCGGGCATCAGGAAGGAGATGTCCAAAGTAGCGAGATTTGCAAAATTTAAAATATAACAAAAAGTGGCAACCAAATCCGCTAAGATACATGTCTCACCTGACAAGTCAGTCTTAGTTTTAGAAAAATTAGATTTTATACTGCAAAAATTAAAGATATAATATAGTTATTTAAATCAGTACCTGAGTACTGGTCAACACTGCAGTATCAACCTCAGCACTCAGGAACTGATACTGAGCTGATGATACCCTCGTGGACGAACGAATCGTCCACCAGCAGAGAAACCGACCCAGTGGTTGCAATTAAGGCGCAACTATACCTAATTCAAGAAATATGACAGGCGACGAGGAAGTTCGAGATTTGAACCAGATGCTACTGGGGATGATGATAACGGTGTTGGTGACATAACTGAAACTGAAAGCTCTGTAAAAGGCAATATTGATAATGATAGGGTTGTTGCTGATGACATAGAATTAGGAGCTTGTAATCACGATGACACAGAATACGTTGGTACATCTGAGCCAACGTCAAATCAACTGCCACTTATCTCATGAATGACTTGTTTTAGGGATCTGTTTCACACAGAAAGTGTTCGATATTCGGTCAATACTCAGATGCTGGCCTTGTCAAGATTCCAAGTCAAGCAAAGCGCCAGCTTATATTTAATCATAAGCTCTGGTGCCCAGATGAGTTGAAAAGTAGAAGTAAAATAAAGATCAGGAATCGATACAATTAACTTATTCCACCCATCAAAGTCACCAAAGGGAAAGAAACACAAACATTAAGCGACCAGACCATAATGGAAACCTAAACAAAGGAAGGCCATAAGGACAGTTACTTTCCCACAAAATGGCCATATGGCCATCCAAAATAAAAAGACACAAGTGATACACACAGTAAGTAACAAACAACACCATAAATAAACCGCCACAGACGAACCGCCTTGGAACGGTCAGTGGAATGATTTCCACTTGGGGGCTTAAATCGATTTTACGTGGCCACAATCCTCGCCTTTACTTCCGTCGCGATTTAGACAAATAATTTGTTCAGTCCGCATCAAGGCCTCCTAACTCATCAGTGTAACATCTCCGTGAACACAAAAAATTAAAGAACCACAGAGGTGAGACAACGGTGAGGACTCGACAGCAAGAAACCACTGAAATGCTGGAGCGAAAGAAAACCAACATTTAGACTCCGATGGGCCCGACCAGAGACAGAGCATCAGGCACCAACCAACATTACCTTCTGATCACTTGATAGGTAATGACTTGCACCCAGATGTAAGAGTTGACCTATCAACTGCAACTACATTGAAAAAGCGCCTAAAGGAAAGAGCAGATGGTATCATTAATGCTCTGCTCGAAATGGCACACATTTTATCAGAACATGATCCTATTCCTCGCCTCGAGTTTTCACGTCTAAGTGACACTAATTGCAAAGCTTGGACTGGGTGGACTCTTGCACAGCTACCAAGGATTCAAAAACTTTGTAAAGCTCATCTCCCTAAACTGCCCACTGGTTCGACGGAAAATGCATTAATCCTATTCTGGGCAAAACTAAATACAAACATATCAAGGCGGCAACTCAGCTTTCTATGTTGTGTACAAAAAAGTTCTGTGGGAAGTGTATTTCATGCTGTTCGTACAGCTCTGAGTCAGACCATTGAATCAGAATTCCTAAGTGCAATGCATATGACCCGGGAGGAAGGTGTTGCACACAATACCGAGTTCACAAAGTGTTTTTATGCTGATAAGGTCACAGTTATCCTAGATGGCACATACATTTATATCCAGAAAAGCTCTGTTCATTAATTCCAAAGAGCAACCTTTTCTGGACAGAAGAAAAGGAACTTGGTTAAGTTCATGAGTGTGGTATTGCCAGATGGATATGTTCTGGACACTATATGGCCATTGGCCATGTTGGCAATACGAATGATGCTAAAATCACTGCGGCTATCATGGAGAAAGTAGATGAGCTCAAAACTTGGCTCGGGCCATCCGATAATTTTATTGTAAACAGAGGTTTCAGAGATGTGCTTGGGCTCCTCGAAACTTCAGGGTATGAGCCTCACATGCCTTCTTATCTTAAGTCAGGTGAGTCACAACATGACACTATGGCTGCCAATAATGATCGCAGATGTACCAAGACGCGATAGGTAGTTGAATGCTACCATAGACGTCTTAAACAATGGCGCATGTTTAAAGATCAACTAAGCTCCAACTTCTTTATGACTGTCATTGGTGACCTTGTCAGGGCTGTGATTGCCTGTTTAAACGGAATAAGGGGCCAATTTACAGGCAAACGCCAGAACGCATTGCAAGAGACAGCCGGCTTGCAGGTCGTTTGCTCGAGAAAATACCCTGGCGGGGCGAGTACAAGCTGAGCAAAATCTTAGCAGGAGAAGAAAATCAGAATGGCAAAATCTTGATGCTTCCAACATAGTTTTTCCACAGCTTGAATTGAAGTATCTTGAGACAGTTGCATGTGGTACTTGTCAGCTGGGCAAGGCTCCGGGTTATATCAAACAGGGAGACTATGGGATCTGGGTTTACCAGCATTCGGAAAATCTGATAATGGGGTAGATACAGTCCAGACATAAATCTCAAACAAAATATTATGTCTGGATAGAGTATGATGCAGCCGACAAAGGTGATCCTGTAAGGGATTGCTACTGTATTGTGCAGCTGGAAAAAGAACACTCGGCATGTATGCAGACACAGCCAGTATCCTTTATTACTTGGGACACATGACGCATCAGATTACTATAGATCCGCTGCCCAGTGCAAAGAAGTTCAAGTCATCCATATTTAAGTATATATTTCAGATTATGTTTTGGGGTTTAAACGTGTAGAAAACTGCACCTTACAAACACTACGATAGAAATCCATTAAAATTAATTAACAAAATATTGTATCAGTTGTTAGGTCTAAAAAAATAAAAGAATGAATTTTTATTTCAAAGGAGACTGAGATTTCTACTTTCATAGGTGTACCACAGGGTGAAAATGAAAATAGTCTTTCTAAAGATCGTAATTACATGTATCCAGAAAGTTAAGCCTATGCAAATTAAATTCTATATAGCTATATATGAACCCAAGATATGCCAAAATACATTAAGAGCATTGGTTAGAACGTAACCAAGTTGTTTTTGCATATTTGCAAAAATATGGCCTGTCCAAAACCAAGTTGTTACCGGTTCCATATTTTTATGAAATTTCGCGACAATAATTTACACAAGTGTGGCCTATTTTTATATTTAAGTGATAGGTTGACAAGAACTGCAGCTATGAAAAATAAAGTTCAAATGTGCCAAAAAATAAATATGGAGTAGAAATTAGGGGGTAACTTGAAAAACATTTAAAGATACATGTTCCCATAAAAAGCAAATAAATAAATGTGCACAAACACATTTTTTTAATGATGATTGACTGTCTCTATCAGAAAATGTCACATCCAGAATATCCATTTTAGATAGATTTAAAATGCCTTTTTCTGGGGCACCCATACCGTGTTGTCTATTTGTATTGGAAATCCCTTATTTAAGCAAGGGAAACAGATAAAGGGGGAAATGCATCTTTAGTACAAAGGACTTACCCCAGGTTACAACTGTGCATACTATTGTTAGATTCTGTGCGTGGGCAGAGTCCTATGTAATTTTACTATAGGCTAATACTTCGCCTTTAGATTATGGCTGCTTGTTAGAACCGCCTTATTCAGGAGGTTATAATCCATATGCACAATCTACGTTTTTGATCAAAATTTAGGAAACCAATGGAACCCTTATATATGTTCTATAAATGTGTAATCCTTTGGACGCAGAAAATACATGTACATCATAGAGCTTAAACTTGTTATGTTTTTAAGATTTTAGTTTATAATAATTTATTATAGGTCGATTTCGATGATAACGTCAAACTTATTTGATTTGTTCTCGAACACACATTCCGGATGTTATCATGCACGCGCGAGAGAAGCGGTGACTTTTGCACCACTGCTACCCATTTTCACCTGGCTGGAGTGGGACAGAGGCATAACGTGTCTATCCTACGGTGGTCGGATTCGAACCCACAACCTCTCGATCATAAGTCGAATGCGCTAACCATAGAGCTATCGTGGCCGCCGTTTAGATTTTTCCAGTCCAGACCTGTAAGTTTCGGTTAATAAAACCTTGTCAGAGACCGTCATTTTTTTTCAATGATACCCGCTTTTCTGTTTTTAAAGGGGTGTAAAAGGGTACTCACCACACTGTCTTGTGAAGCAATGACCATCACGTTAGGGTTGATTGAGTTGATTTGTTTGGAGATTTAAGGTCCAGTCAACACTATTTATGTCATACCGAAACAGTCAGTTTATCTAACCATAACTTGCCAAGGTAAACTTATACATAAGCGGTTAACCAATACAGTGCACATTCGTTAGCCAGACACTGTCAACTGCCCTTCTTGGATCAGCGGAAGGGAGAGAATGACCGTAGAAAACAAACCATGATCAATCGCCACGCCACAAAAGAATGTAGCCGACCCGGCAGACATAGATATCCATGTAGAAGTGAGCGGCAATGATCAGGGATTGAACCCACGACCCCCCCCCCCATTACAAGTCAGACGTGCATTAGACTGAGATCTCGCTAGAAGCCGTAAGTGATCTTGTAAACAGCAGAACCTCTCATCATGTTAACAGGTCTTTTAATGAGCACCGCCTTAAACCCCTCTTTTCATGTAGAACAAATGAGGTATACGAGATATTCTTATATTCCTATTTTTTCTCAAAAACATAGATTGTGGGTACTCGTTAGAACCGCCTCTGTAAGGCGGTTCTGACACGCACCAACAATCTATATTTGAACCATAAATAAGAAAAAATATCGAATGTTTTCATCTGAAAATATTGCTAGGTCTAGAGGTAAGAAGAACGCCATTACAGCACTCGAATGAGTTACCGTAATGTTATGCCAAGTCCAGTGAATTATACACTCTCATTTTCTTTCAAATGCGATTTGTGTTTTCAATGGAAATCCTTATAAATTTATTAACCCTTTTGTACCAAATGGAAACTTCCACCTATATATAGCTGGAGTCCATTTCAAAATTTAGGGTTGTCAGGTTGTGTTTTCTTTAAAATCTATTTGGAAACTAGCTGAACGTTTTGCAAACAGTACAGACCCTGGTCAGATGCCGCGTTCTGCGGCGTCTGATCTGGGCCTACACTTTTTGTCAACTTCTCGTTTTGGGGCTTCCGGTACAAAATAGTACATATGTGGTACATTAGAAAACTCATTTAATCCGTTTCTTTCAGGACAGAAACGGTTAGGTTGGCAGGCCCGGCAAAAGCTTTCTACGGTAAGGACACGTATTGTATGAAGCATTTTGAAAATGAATTCGCTGATTTGGTTTAATTACGGTGAAATGTAAATGTGACTATTTCAAATGGTCACAGTGCACTCTTTGATTGCACTGCCCGGCTGCATAGTTAATATGGTTTGTTTTGCCAATGGTGGCACTTTTTCATTTGACCTTTGATGCAAAACTTTGTGCTGATTAAATGTCAGAATAAGATGCAAATCCGAGTCGTATCATCGCATGAACGGTTTCCATCTAATCGTGTTTGAAAATAATGACGTTAGCTTACGAGACCTAAGCATGCTATGGTCTATCAGTTGTTGAAATATGTTCTTCAGATCTGTAGATTGCTTAGCAAGCGAATGAGAGTTCGTTCCCATGTTTTTGGAAAGAACATGTCCAGAAGTACCTTCCCATACATTCTGCTAGTATACAATGTTGAGGAAAACTTAAAATAGTACATAACCATGTAAATAAAAAAAATCAAATGCTCAGAAAAAAGCCAGAATCAGAGAGAGAGTACAGTCATCCGATGGAAGATGGAATACCATCACAAAGCACGCCTGTATAAGTTTGACCCCTTGGGGGAGAGAGGGGTGGGGATGCTTAAATCCATTTTCCGCGGCAAACATCCCCGCCCTGGGCTCTGTCGTGGTTTAGACAAATAATTTGTTCAGTCCGCATGGATGATGTCATCAGTGAACATCTCCGAGAACATAAAATCAACGAATACAGAGATGAAACAACGATGGACTCAACAGCATGAAATCACACAAATGCTGGAGCCAAAAAAAAACAAAAAAAAAAAACAAAGAGTTGGACTCCGTCCGGTCGGCCAGACCAGAAACACAAAAGCAGGCACCAACCGATGTTATATAATTTAAATAGTAAAGTAAGTCTTAAGACTGGAGCCGTCATAAAGTATGAGGCCCGACCACCGGCCTGCAATTAAAGAGGGAAGCGAAATTATCAACCGTGATTGAGTTAAATGCCATGTATGCTGTCTATCGTTTAACATTTATGTTGTACCCAGTCTTTGTATATTAAAGAAAGATTTTACGAAATTTTGGTACTTAAATCATTGCAAGCATATATTTTTTTTCTAAATTTATGTACTAAGTCACCATAAAATTCAGGTTCCGATAGCCCTTGTTGCAGAAGAGATTTTGGTCCACACTAAATCGAAATGAGGTCACTAAAGCTTAGAAAAGGCTTCCTGATCTTTGTTTTACTTCTACTTTGCGAAGTTTAAGATACCGATAACCCCGATGTTAATAACTTATTACGATTGTAGAAGTCTGTTACATGATTAGTCACTCTGACAAACCGAATACAATGAATCCGATATATAAACACCATAGGATGTCGCAATGGGGAACATCACCATCCTGTAAAGGAAATTTTACAATATAAAATAAAAAACCAAATTCATCGCGTTTATCATAAATGTTGCATGACACAAACCCATCTAGAACAGATGAAAAGGGGCTTCGGTATCAGAAGAATTTGCTTCATTCAAGTGAAGTTCTATAGGGTAAATTTGACTGCCAAACCGTCGAAGTTAGTATCGTAAATATTTACTACTCATCCAAGTATCTAGACATCGAGCTTAAAGCTTCAATAGCGTCGGATTGCTTTTCAACAGAAATGTCGTCATGAAATCTCTTTCATCCCAATTCCCACGATCTGTCTTAATACCAAATCGTATATAAATATTGTCAAGTAGAAAGGCGAGAGCTTCACACACTTTCTGAAATGTCCATAATGTAAAATGTTTATGGTCTTCAGAAGTGAAAAAAAAAATTCTTACACTTCATGCAGGGAATCTTCTCTATGGTATGTATATTCAATTAAATCATTACGTTTTCCTTTTATACGGTTATGAGGTAGTGGAATGTAATGCGTGGAAAAATCTTACCACAACGAAAACACGCCTATTCAAATATATTGGAAAATTTTACCGCCAAAAAATGAAATTTTGGCGTTAAAAATTCCGATATGTTTCATATTACTGCATCAAACTAGGTTGTGGGAACTCGTTAGAACCGCCTCGGCGAGGCCGCCTCGGCGAGGCGGTTCTAACGAGTTCCCACAATCTATGTTTATGAGCCTAATAAGAAAATTAATGTATATCCCTGTAAACCCCAGTTTTACTATAAAGATGGGGATTAAGAGGGTCAAAATTATATAAGCATGTTTTCGTGCTGGTAGACACTCTAAATGCAAGAAAACGTCTAGTTTATTTAAACCCTCGTTCGAAGTTTGTAATACACCAAAACAGATTTTCCATAGACTTGGTCGTAATATTTATTCACATGTTTTTGATAGCAGTGAGTCATGCAGAAAGATAATAATTTCGAAAGTTCAGTAGTGAATCTGTAATTAACTGTGCTTTGTATGGTCTTTTGTGGTGCAGAAAGGTAACCATTTTAGCGCAGGAAGCCTATCTTAGACTTCTTTAACACATACAACAAACTTGGTGGCCGACTGATAGATATGATCATTAACCACAAAAATCTCTTCAGCCAAAGGCTGCAGTTCATAAGCATTTGGACCAACGAAGTTCTTGCTCAAGGGTGTAAACATAGCGGAGCCGTCAAACAACGACGACATTGTTCGCGGCCGTGTCTGCCGGAGCAAACATAATTCCTATCGAAATTTGAATACCTAGTTCAAAGTGACGTAAAGACGTCTTTGGTTTAGGAGGAGTATATTAGTGTTTTGAGAATAGAAAGAAATGCATTTGTTAACCAGTTTTAAAACGTTAAGTTTCAATTCTTTAAGGGCTTTATGCTCAACATACTCTCGCTTACACCATCGGTACCGAATTCTTTCAAGGCAAAAGCAATTTCTTCCCTACACTTATTGAAACCAACAATAGAAGGAAAACGGTATTTCGGTCTTTAAAACTTATATTTCGCATCCTGGGATAAGGTATTATTTTTATCCCATTTAGTACCAGAAACCCCCAAACGGATACCCGGGCAAACAGTGCAGGCCTAGATCAGACGCCGCAGAACGCGGCGTCTGATCAGGGCCTACACTATTTGCAAACTGTTCAGCCATTTTTCTGATCAATTTTCAAAAACACGGCAGCCCATTTAATATCACCCAACGATGCTGTGAGAACGTGTGTCCTTACCCCTTGCATTTGCTGAGTTGCAATAAATATGATTAAACTAAACTAACAGAGGTAATGTGCAAGACACAGACGAAATTTGACAGATTAAGGCATGAAATAAAGACATGCATTAAGAGAATAATTGTATTTCTGTTTTCAACTTTTTACTTGGAAAGGTAAGTTGTCGGTTTAACGGTCTGAGATATTCTTTTATATTGAAGACTCACCGAAACAATGACATTTTAAAACCGACAAATATCACCCAAAAGTGACAATTTGCATTGTCATGATTATTCTAATTCTATTATAGTTATTGTTTTGTGTTGTTTTTAGTTTTATTCGAGACAGCGGTAGATCGAGTCACGGAGGGTTACTATTAGTCCCATGTCAGGAGGGGGGGGGGGGTTGGGTTTTACGGCCCTTTCAAGATTATTTCACTCATATCGAGCCGATCGTTAATCAGAGGTGGGCGAAAACCGGAGTACCCGGAGAAAAACCACCTGACCTTCCGTTGCAGAACTTGGCGTCTCACACGTGGCCCGAGCGAGGCTCGAACCTACGGCGGTGAGAGACCTAATGACTAAGAGTCAGCGCTCTTATCCACTAGGCCACGGAGGCCCGTCCCATGTCAGGAGGCATAATGGAGATAATTGTGGGATATCGTTTCGGTGTGGTATAATGTATGACATGTATGTTTGTGTTCACTCATCTAATGAGTAAACACAACATACATTTGCAATGTAAAATCTTCCTAAATTATCCCTATTTCGTATTTGGGGGAATTACCTGCGGACTCAAGAACGGATTCGATTCATCCATGGTAAGCGAGCCATCGGAATTCGAGCCACTGAAGTTCTACTGTATTTAAAGGTGAAAAGTGCAGTAAACATTAAATGGTTTATTTTAGTCTCGGCGTTTACTTCATTTATGACTTAAGGGACCACATCAATGAAGCAATCGGTCTGAGATGACGGCTGTGAAAATTAACAGCGTATCATATTATTCCACGGTATGCGGTTTAAGCTGTGAAATGGGATTTCGAAAATTAACAAACATGCATTTCCATATAAATTTCTAACTAATTTTATGCAATCCATTGGAGATAAGGAGTTCTTCATTTAAACCAGTATTGGTTTAAATGACGTTTCAATAAAGAAGAGCATAACGGCAATTACAGTTTTAATGCATTTGGAAGCATCAAATCAACTTTAACAGTACACAAACACGCCAATACAAATACAGTCGAACTGCAATGGCGCGAACACCTTTGGAACCATGAAAATCTATTCGAGACAGGGGTAGTTCGAGCCACAGAGGCTTACTGCCAGGAGGCATAACGAGGTACTTTTTGACATATTTACGGTGTCCTGTAATGAAAATGTATGCTGTGTGTACTCATTAGAATCGCCTCATCGAGGCGATTCTAATGAGTACACACAGCATACGCTTAGAGGATCTAAGCCTGTCCAGGAACCGCGTTGCGAGGCGGACCGTCCATGTTAATAAACCCTATTGGTTTCATTGGGCGACAGGGCTTGAGATGTCATTTCATCTCAATGTCGGGTAAAAGTCCCACAAAATTGGAAGCAACGTCTCCAAAATGACCTTTACAGTGTTGACGGGGACGTTAAACCTCAAATCAAACAAACAAACAAACACACAGCATACATTTGCAAGATAAAAGACGAAAGTCTCCTAAATTATCTCGCACCATTTCTTATGTAGAGGACTTCCCTGGGGACTTAAGAACGGGTTCGACTCAGCCATGGTAAACGAGCCATCGGTGTTCGAGCCATAGAAGTTCTGCTGTACGTTGCAATCTTCCGCTCGGTGAAAACCGAAAGTTTTAAAATGAAAATTCTGATATCTTTCTTCTTTCTGCTCAAAAATACAGATTGTGAGTATTATCCATATTGAGGCGGCTCTAACGTGTACCTGGCTCAGTCGGATGCGCGTCTGACTGGTGATCAAAGGACGCGGGTTCGACTCCCGCCGGGGTCGGCAACATTCTTTCGTGGAGATTGATCATGAAATCTTTTCTACGGTCATTCTCTCCCTTCCGCTGATTCAAGAAGGGCAGTTGTCAGTTTCTGGCGAAAGAATGTGCACTGTACTGGTTAACCGCTTACGTATAAGCCTGCCCAGGAAAGTGTTGATATGTAAACTGACCGGCTCAAAAATGACCTAAATAGTGTTGACTGGGCCGTAAAAACTCCAAAACAAACAAACTAACGTGTACCCAAAATCCATATGTAAGAGCAGAAATTAGAAAAATAAGGATTCTCCTTTTAAACCCCAGTTTTACTGGCGTTAATGGAAGGTGTATCCAATTACTCTTTTGTGTCTCTAATGGCTAGGAAAAACCATAATTTCTAGTATCTATCAAGTATTCATTCAAACTAGTCTTTGTCCATATTCCAAAATCTTTATTTCATATTTGATTTTACTGATTTGATTTGTTAGTGTTATTTTGTTTCATACTGGACTGGTAGTTCCCAAGGCAGTCGTTCTTTTGCAGTGCCTTTACTGTTATTTGGGTTTGTGCCGTTAATTCGTGTTTCGTCTCTCTTTAAACCGAGGTCCCGTCTCCGAATAACCTTAGTTGTTGGTGGGACGTAAAACTAAAACTCACTCATTCGTGTTTCGTCTGTTTTTGCGTGTGCTTTCTATAGGTGACTTGAGACGGCTGCGTTCTTGGGTTGTGGCCTTTTCTGGGAGACCTTTGCTTACAAGTTTACATTATCTAAGGTAATTCATTGGAAAGTATAAAGTTAAGTGCCATTTAAACGTCACGCCAGTAAGTCTTCACGGAGATGTTGCAATGATGAGTTAGGAAGCCTTCATTGGGACTGAACAAATTATTTGTCTAAATCGCGACGGAAGTTAAGGCGAGGATTGCGGCCACGTAAAATCGATTTAAGCCCCCCCCCCCCCCCCCCTCCCCTCCAGCGGAATACGTTTCCCCTGACCGTTCCAAGGCGGTTCTTCTGTCGCGGTTTATTTTTGTTATGGTTTGTCTTTGTGTGTTTGTGTCGCTTATATTATTTCATTTTGGATAGCCTATTGGCAGTTTTGTGGGAAAGTAACTGTAAGTTTGGCTTTCCGCTATTGATGTTTCCATAAGGGCATGTTGTTTCATGTTTGTACTTCTTTCCCTTGGGTGTCTCTGATGGGAGCTGTGGGTTGATTGTATCGATTCCTGAGTATTGCTTTCACTTCGGTCTTACCTGCATTTATTCATACTTAATCTAATTTCTTTGTGGTTGTAGGATGTCAGTCTAGTTTGTTTCATGTTTTTATTTCTTTGCATTTGGTGGGGTGTATGGATTAACTGTATCCATTCCTGACCATTGCCGTCGCTTCTATTTTTATTTTTGATCCGATATTCTTAAACAATCAAGCTCTCCTAGCCATTTTAGATGTGTTTTTCTGTTTTCCATTTTATTGAAATATGATGTTTGACAGACGAAAATATGTGACACTTCTTTTCTTATGTGTGTTTAAGCCAGAATATGTAAAGCATGTTTACCACGGTAAACCGAGCATCCGTATGAGCTAAGTCAGACTATACGCAGCTCCGGCTTACAGACCTTTAAGTTCGTTGGTAGCGGATGCTTTGTGTCTGGGCGGGCCCATCGGAGTCCAACTGTCGGTTTCATTTTGCTTAAATATTTCTGTTATCTCAGATGTCGAGTCTTAGAATTCGTCTGATCTCATTTCTCGGAGATGTTGCACTGATGGGACCCCTAGTGCGGACTTAACAAATTATTTGTCTAAACCAGGACTTTTCCAAGGGTGAGGATTGTGGTCACATAAAATAGATTTATGCCCCCACCCCAACAGTTGTATACTTTTCACTGACCTGGTTTAGTACTGTTTTAGTTCGTCTTTGGATGCATGATTTGCTTACATCTTTTTATTTTGGATAGCCATTTGGTCATTTTATGGAAATGTAACTGTCATTTTGGCTTTCCGCGTGTGATATTTTCATTAGGGTTTATTTTTTTCATGCTCGTGTTCCTTCTCTTTGGTGTCTCTGATGGGGGACGTCGGTAATTGTATATATAGATTCCTGGTCATTGCATTCACTTCTATTTTTAAACCCGCCGGCTATTATTACTGGTCGTCAGAAGGTGGTACTGTTTCGTTATGGTTTAATTTGTTTTATGTTCCGAGCTGTTCAGTTTCATATGTTTTCATTTCGACACATCTGTGTGTCCATGTTATTTAGTTCAGTGAAGGTAACTGACTTATTCGGCTTGTCGCCTGTGATTTTGTGGTTTGTTAAGAAGTGTTTATTCCTTTTCCCTTGACGTTTATGATAGGTTTTGGGTTCTGATTCGACCATTTCCTACAGCATCTTTACTCGTTTAATTAGAACGACATGTACAGTCGAACTTCAATGGCTCGAACACCTTTGGGACCATGAACATCTGTTCGAGACAGGGGTAGTTCGAGCCACTGAGGGCTACGGTCAGGAAGCATAACGACATACTTTAGGACATCTTAAAGGAACTCAATTTTGATTTTTATTTGCCTTCACTGCAGCTGGTGTTGTGCCGTGTGGCGGCCGTAAAACGTCTCCCCGTACATCAACCATAGTGCAGTTTATATTTTACTTTTGGTCCTTTGAGATCAGCGTGAATATTCTGAGAACTCAGAAATAAATTATTGGTTTAGACTCACATTCTAGACAGATTTTTAATTATTTGGACCCCATTTCGATTTATATCAGTCTTTGAATCGACTGCCTATTCGAAATTCGTAAAATTGCAGTATGTTTCCTCTGGCTTTCTTTGCCGGATCATTACAGGGTCACTGATGAGGCTTTATTAGCCGAAACTACGTAGTATGACCCATCTTCTTTCTTATGAATATTTTCATTGCTCTTAAAGGAACTCAATTCTGATTTTTATTTGCCTTCACTGCAGCTGGTGTTGTGCCGTGTGGCGGCCGTAAAACGTCTCCCCGTACATCAACCATAGTGCAGTTTATATTTTACTTTTGGTCCTTTGAGATCAGCGTGAATATTCTGAGAACTCAGAAATAAATTATTGGTTTAGACTCACATTCTAGACAGATTTTTAATTATTTGGACCCCATTTCGATTATATCAGTCTTTGAATCGACTGCCTATTCGAAATTCGTAAAATTGCAGTATGTTTCCTCTGGCTTTCTTTGCCGGATCATTACAGGGTCACTGATGAGGCTTTATTAGCCGAAACTACGTAGTATGACCCATCTTCTTTCTTATGAATGTTTTCATTGCTCTTAAAGGAACTCAATTTTGATTTTTATTCTATACTGAAAATGTATGCTGTTGTACTCCTTAGAATCGCCTCATCGAGGCGATTCTAATGAGTACACACAGCATACATTTGCAAGATAAAAGACGAAAATATCCTAAATTTTACTCTCCCTATTTCTTATGTAGAGAAATTTCATAGGGACTGAAGAATGGGTTCGACTCAGCCATGGTAACGAGCCATCAGTGTTCGAGTCATCGAAGTTCTACTGAAGTAAGAAAAGGTCACCCTGGAAAGGTCACAATCCAAGAACGCAGCCGTCTCAAGTCACCTATAGAAAGTTACACGGAGGCACACACAAAAACAGACGAAACATGGAACAACGACACAAAGACAAATAACAGTTAAGGCACTGCAAAAGTACGACCGCCTTAGGACGGTCAATAGTAAAGATGAAGTGGAGGCAATGATCAGGAATCGATACAATTAACCCACTGCTCCCATCAGAGACACTAAAGGGAAAGAAACACAAACACGAAACAACAGACCCCAATGGAAACACCAATAGCGGAAAGCCAAAAGGACAGTTACAGAAATTTCAACCCTAGCCCTCAGTTCCAGTACAATATCAAACAAAATAACAATAACAAATCGAGCCGCATGGTAGCTTTCTAGCTCATCAGTGAGTCAAGATAAAATGCATGGTAAAATGGTTTATGTATAGATATTAATAACAACAATTCACCATTCACCAGGACTGGACAAATTACTTGTGAAAACCATGGCAGAACACAGGGCGATGGTTGTGGCCACAAAACACCAATTTAACTCCCTCCACTATATTCTTTCGTGCAGATCGATCATGAAATCTTTTCTATGGTCATTCTCACCCTTCCGCTGATTCAAGAAGGGGAGTTGTAAGTTTCTGGCTAAAAAATGTGCACTTTACTGGTTAACCGCTTATGTTTAAGCCTGCCCAGGAAACTTGTGCGGCTCATAAATGGCCTAGAATAATGTAGACTTGGCCATTAAACTCCAATACAAACAAACAAATAAAAACTCCCTCCACTAGTAACATGTTTTTTTTTTCCATTCCAATGTGGTTCTCTGCTGTGGTTTGTTATTATACCCCCGGCATACGAAGTATGCTATGGGGGTATATAGTTTTCGTCCTGCCGTTCGTCCGTCCGTTCGTGTTTCCGTCCTTCCGGCTGTCCGTCCGTGCACCCGTCCGTCCGTTAACATTTGGTTAAAGTTTTGCGTTAAAGTTTCTAAGAGATTGTATCTTCTGAATCCTTTAATAAATTTAGTTGATACTAACACTGAAGTTACATACTGGTCTAAAGATTTCATTGATGCATGTCTTACCTCCCCCCCCCCCCCCACAGTGACCTTGAGCTCAAGGTCACAGACTTAGAAATTTTACATTTTGGTTAAAGGTTTGCGTTAAAGTTTCTAAGAGGTTGTATCTTCTGAACCCTTTGATAGATTTAGTTGATACTTACACTGAATTTACATACTGGTCTACAGATTTCATTGATGCATATCCCAACCCCACAATGATTCTTCTGATACCGAGGTCAAGGTCAGAGACTTAGAAATTTTACATTCAGTTAAAGTTTTATGACAAAGTTTATAGATGCCTGTATGTTCTAAACTCTAAGACAAATTCAATTGATACTTGCATCAATGTTGCATAGCAGTTCAAAGATTTCATTGATGCATACCCCGCCCTGCTTCTTCAGTAACATTGATGCCCCCACCCCTTCAGTAACTTTGATGCTCTCACTTCCTTGGTCCATTTAGAAAGATTATGTTTGGTTTAGATTTTATAAGCACATTATAGATTCTTATAGCTTCTTGACTTCTTCATTCATGTTACATACAAGCTCGAAAGATATATCAGAGGGTGGCACTGGCCGGGGGTATGTGTGACCCACTGGTCACTTTCTCTAGTTATCATTGTTGGCCTTTACAAGGATTGAATGGTAATTTATCTTTCTTTGAATAGCCTTTGGCCATCTTTATGGGCGAAAGATACTGTCATTTTGGCTTTCGGTCAGTAATGCAATAATTAAGGCGTTGTTGCTTCATGTCGGTGCTTATTTCACGTTGGTGTCTTGGATGGAAGGTGTAAGAATATTCATTACAGCGATTCCTGGTCATTGCCTTCACTGCCATTTACTGTTTTCATTACTCGGGCTTTTTAACCCGACGTGTGCTCATGCAAACTTGTTTACGTTTTAGCTTTAACTTTCTAAGAGAAGTGGCGTCCCTGTACATCACAGTTGATACAACTGAATTAGCAACTGCCGAGCACTATGTTAGGAAAAAAACAAACATCATATACGGCATCGACCAACAACATGAAATGCGAGCAATAATAAAACATATGTAGGATCTTATATGAATGTTCCTGTATTATTGAATTTATTAAACGAGTTGAGGAAAACAGATAAAATGTCAGGCTCCGCCGAGCATTTTATCCTATTACTTCAACGGGTTTAATAAACTAAGTTATTTAGAAAAGTTGTGGGTATTCCGATGGGTACTAATTGCGCACCACTTGTGGCTGATATGCTTTTGTTTTGTTATGAGAGAGACTTCATGATATCTATTTCTGCTGATAACCAGTCCGAAATCATTAAAGCTTTTAGCTCCACTTCTAGATATTTGGATGATATATTAAATATTGATAACACCTATTTCGATGGTTTGATCAGTCGCATTCCCCCCCCCCAGAACTTCAGTGAAATAAAGCAAATTCTTCTGATACCGAGGCCCCGTTTTTGGATTTACATCTATCTATCGTAGATGGGTTTGTTTCTTGCACAATTTATGATAAACGCGATGATTATGATTTTGAGGTTGTAAACTGTCCTTTTTTGTGGTGATGTTCCTCATGCGCAATCCTATTGCGTTTATATTTCGCAATTCATTCGATTTGCCAGTGTGTGTAGTCATGTAACTGACTGCAACACTCGTAATAAATTGTTAACGGCTAAACTTCTTAATCAGGGTTATCGGTACCATGAACTATTTTTCACAATTTTATAGACGTCATTCTGATTTAATTTCAAAATTTAATATTGAACTTAAATCTCTTCTGTAACAAGGTCTATCGGAACCCGAATTTTATGGTGACTTAGTACATAAATTCTGAAAAAATTATAACCGCAATGACTTCAGCACCCGATTTCGTAAGCTCATTCTTCGATATAAAAAATATGGGTACAACATAAATGTTATTCGACAGACTGCATTCATGGTAGTTAACCCAATCATGGTTCACAACTTTGCTTCCCTCTTTAATTGCACGCCGATGGTCAGGTCTCAGATTGTATGACGGTTCCAACGTAAAAGCTTATGTTGGTTGGTACCTGATGCTCTGTCTCTGGTCGGGCCCATAGGAGTCTAACTGTTGGTCTTCTTTTGCTCCAGCATTTCAGTTGTTTCTTGCTGTCGAGTCCTCACCGTTGTTTCATACCTGTGGTTGATTGATTTTTGTGTTCAAGGAGATGTTGCACTGATGAGTTAGGAAGCCTTCATGCCGACTGAACCAATTATTAGTCTTGATCGCGACGGAAGTAAGGGCGAGGATTGTGGTAACGTAAATCGATTTAAGCCCACCAGCGGAATTCGTTTCCGCTGACCGTTCCAAGGCGGTTCTTCTGTCGCGTTTATTTTAATCATTGTTTGTCCTTGGGTGTTTGTGTCGCTTGTATTATTTTATTTTAGATAGCCTATTGGCCATTTTGTGTGAAAGTAACTGTCCTGTTGGCTTTCCGCTGTTGGTGTTTCCGTTGGGGTCTGTTGTTTCATGTTTGTGTTTTTTCCCTTTGGGGTCTCTGATGGCAGCTGTGGGTCAATTGTATTGAATCCTGATCATTGCCTCCGCTTCTATTTTTAGTACATTTAAACGTTAATTTACGTTTAAATTTTACCAGTTCATTCATGAATACGAATGCAAGAGTCTATTAATCATAGAACATTTAAAATGCATTTTATACACAATTTCTTTAGCAAAACTCAATATTCCCCAATTAGAAACGTGAATACGTACATGGAACGTTACTGGGCGTATCTAACGTATGTGCATGTTTAACCCAGTAATGGATTACATGACTTTATTACCGGCACCCGCCCATCGGGGCTTGAAGAAATAGATGTGCTGCATGATGCTGCCACGCAGAGCTAAACCAGACCCCACACGAGTACTGGTAATTAAGCGTGCCCAGGCTAAGCGGTGTGATTCGGACCGCCCATGCTTATAAACCCTATCGGTTTCATTGGGCGGCAAGGCTTGAGAAGTCATTTCATCTCAATGTCGGGAAAAAGTCCCAAAAAATTGGAAGCAACGTCTCCAAAATTCCCTTTACTGTGTTGACGGGGACGTTAAACCTCCAATCAAACAAACAAAACAAACATGGCGTTATTACATTCTCTGAAGCGATGTCATATGATGAAACATGATAATTAATCGCAGGGAAGAATGTCACCACATCCCCATTCCTTACAAACAGTAATAATGAATCACTAACCTACGATAATGAAGGACTTACAGACGCAGGCCAGCATATACATATTCGAAGTATCCATTACGATAACAAACCCGTGCGACATAGTGCATTTTTCACATCTCCAAAATTGCTACCTTTCTGAAGAAAATCTGTCATATTTTTGTTATTTTTACTTTAAACATAGGTTTTGGGTGCTCGTTAGAACGAGTACCCAAAACCTATGTCTTGGGGCAGAAATAAGAAAAATAATGTAAACCCCCGTAAACCCCAGTATTCTCAATATAAAGTGGGATGTAGTTTTCTCTATATAAAGTGGGGTTTATGGGGTGTTCATTTCACGGACTTGCTCACGTGATGAATTTTGTTGCATTCAGCAGATGTTGTATCAACTGATAAAAGCTAATTACAATATATTGAAAATGAATCTGACCATCGTGTGTTATATATAGAAACCTTTGCATGTATCGGAACAATAAATGCCTCCCTTTGATTATTTATCAGCAATCCGAATGCAACGTAATACCTAACAGGGTTTCATCTTGTTGATTGAGACTGTTATAAGAATTTAAAATCTAGATAGCTGTAATTGAGTTAAATGGATTCAATACAAAACAGAAACAGGAATAAATGGATATAATTCTTGGATTCAGTCATAGCGGGAGACTAAACAGTGTCGACCAGCTGAGCTTCACTCGTCATCTCTGGTTTTTAAATGGGCTCGATGTTCATAGAGCAACATATTATGGCAGTATAGCAATCAATTCATCAAAGGAGTATTGTTGCAGCTATCTCATGGAATATTATATTTGGAAGGGCGGGTTGAACTGTCAAAAAATGTTACAAATCCAAGTTCAATTGTAAATACAAACAATTTGTCAAACAAAACCATTCATGGTTGTAATGCTTGTATAGTCGCATTTTATTTATCATCTTAATTTTTTAGAACGGACAACAAACTATGGAGGTTTCACGTTATTGTATCGATTCCTGACCATTATCTTCTCTTGTATATACCAGACTGTTTACACAAATAAGCAAAGCTCAACTTTGGATTGGTTAGGTAAATGTCCCACAAAATTAGAAGCAGCGTCTCCACAATGACTTGTATAAGCAACCCCTCGGTGCTTTGGTCCACCTGATGAGTTATTACCCGAGATCATCAGGTGGTCCACAGCACCGAGGCGTTAATAGTTTTGACTGCCTCAATATTAAATGACTTTGTATCTCTTGTTTTATTCTCCTTGGAACCCTTGAATTTGTATATGTTTAAAATAAACACATGGGGTTGGGGTGTAAGCAGTGTTTCTGTCTTATGCTCTGTCTCTGGTCAGACCTACTGAAGTCTAATTGTTGGTTTTCTTGTTCTCCAGTATTTCAATTTATCTAATGCTTTGGAGTTATCATCCCCCGCTTGTCGCATTTTCATTGCGTTGAATATATTTTATATTGGTATTTCTTTCAGGTCTAAGGTAATGGTATCGATTCCTGATCATTGCCTTCACTTCCAAGTTCAAAATCTACAGTCCTGATTTATAAGAGTCTCAAGAAAACCACGACTGTCTCATAGTAAAGAGGTAGTGCTTCGGGGACGCTTGTAGAATCTTGCCTTGCGATTCTACATGCATTCTCGAAGCTGGGTGGCCTGATAAACTTGATATCAAAAGACACGAGTCTGGTAATCTGTTTATCAGTTTATCCCCTTGTAAACTCTTTAAAAAGGCAATTTAGGAACAGTTATCGATTGTCCTCAGTGCATCCCAACATTCCGGCGCGAAATATAATCATTCAGTGTTTTTATTTTCCTTTGATATTTTTAATGTAAAATTTCCATTTTTTCCAGTAAAATAACATTTGGTCATTTTGTGATAAAGCTTACTTGTCCGCAGATCAAGTCAATGTGTTACAATGCAATATAAACAATGTATAGGGTGTAACTGATAAATATGATATATGTTTCCAAATATAACCTTTATATATTACGTAAACACACCTTAGAACATAGTCCATTCTGTCACATCTTCACAATTGTTTATTTGCTGAAGAAAAATTGTGGTATTTTTTCTATAAATGCTTAAAACATAGATGGTGTGTGCTTGTTAGAAACGCTTCATTTAGGTGGCTCTTGCGAGTACCCACCACCTACATGTAGGTCCTGATGCCGAAATAGGAAATAGAAGATACTGTAAATCCAGATTTCCCTATATAAAGAGGTGTTTAGAGGGATGTTCCTTCCACGGACCTGTTAACATGTTGTGCATAGACACCCGTGTTTATCAGTTCAGAATGGCACATGCTGGAGCGTTTGTTTGCTAAAATGATAAGTTGACCTTGTGCACAAGAAATTATTTAATTGGTATGTCCGACCAACGAAGGCTACGACGCAGTCCGACCAGACACCTTGCTTTTCGTTGAAATCACATTTTGAATCTGTCATATTCCGTTACGAAAACAGACCCGTGCGCTAAAATGACGTTTGTCATATCCGTAAAACTAGAACAATTTCAGTGAAAATGGATGATATTGTTTTCTTATTTCTTGTTCAAACATAGAATGTTGGTGCTCGCTAGAACCGCCTTATCGAGGCGGATCTCACAAGTAACAACAATCTATATTTTGAGCAAAAATAACGACAAAAATAAATTGCCCGAAAACCCCAGTTTTCTCTATATAAAGTCGAGTTTAGAGGGACGAATATGATACTGGTTAACCGCTTATGAAAAAGTTAGAGTGTGGATAGGTAAACTTACCGGCTCCAAAACGAAGTAACATAGTGTTGACTGAGCCCTTAAACTCGAATAAAAACAAACAAATCAATTAATCGTCTAAGGTACTTTCACAAACATTTTGAATTGAAATTAGTTAAATATTTACTATAGTCCGGGATTTGAGACCAGATTTCGAAAAATTTAATGCACCCAAAAGTCTCGCGCTTTATTTGTGCCGTTTCATTGAGATAGGAGTCTAACCTATATGACATGTGATTATTTAGCAAATCTGGTGGGGAAAAGGGGTTGAAAATTCTTTAAGTTTACACCCACCCCCATGCGGATGGTAATGTTGGATTGAGTTTAGTTATGTGTAGCTTGCGCTTACATATGAATGTTGATTTATTGCATCAGCCAAAATATTTGTCAATACTCGAAGACACCAAAATTCATGATATGACGTAATTACATCCGGTGTTACCATAAATTTTGACCATTGAAATTTGACCCCAAAAATTTGGTAAATTTTACACTATTTTCGCGCTAAATAACTTTTCGTACTTTTTGAAACAATTTCTTTTTCATCAGTATGAAGGACGGTTATCTTTGCACGTGCATGTGAAACTTGATGACTCTGTTTCAATCCGGGCATGAACAAGGGACTACGATACCTATAGACCATTTCACCACTTTTTCCTGTTGTGTCACAGATCGTGATAAAAATTTATATTAAAACCAACATAAACTACATTATTTTACTGGCTGGCCATAGATGTATTATAACAGGGACCGATAGATATATTTTTGAAAAGTTACTGATGGCCATTTCCTTCCGGTTTATATTTAGTGAGTGGAATATACATCACCAAGCATATTTGTCAGCGGGTGAACTGGCAAGTGATTCTCTAAACTGGTGACTTTAAACAATCAACATTTAACGAATACATTGTATATTTCAAGAATCATTATCCAAAGTTTCCGGTGTGTGGTGAAGGCTCCTTAAGATACGTCGACATTATTATATTTTAAACACGTCAGTGTAACTGGCCACTTGAAATCTTACTGGGTACCTTATTTTCTGTTAAGTCGCACGACTAAAAATAAATTGTACCCGAGGTTTAATGTAACGTAAAGTCATCCCTTAAACATTCTTCTATCTTCCCTTTTCCCAGAGTTGTGGTATAACCTGTAAACGTGCATCTTAAGATGTCACCTGCATTTACTTTCTACCATTTTGTTGGGCAACCTGCCTACAATAGCCTTGTCCCTCTATTCACCATTAACTCTTAGTCATCCTGTGTCTCTTGTTCAACACTGATTAATCTGTTCTTCATCTCCTTTATTACTACTTCCTTTTTCTGACATTTGTCCCATATATTGATTGTTTTGGGTTTAAATGCACGTCACCCCTTGTTGGTCATTTTTGTCCTCTCTCCAGAGAAAGGGAGAAAAGCGACAGAAGAGATAGTAGATCAGATGAAAGTAAGGGGCAGAGGAGAAATGGGAAAATGGAAAAGCATAAACAGAAGAAATAACAGTTTTCCCCCTCTACCCTTAACTGCTGGAAGAACAGCAGATCTTGTCCAGCTGTAAGCCACTATCAGCTGGACGCCCTATTGACGCAAGATACACGTCACCTTTGCCTCACCCAACCACCCCAATTGTCCCATATAGTTTGGTCAAAAAGGCCTTCTATGACAAGCCATCAGGAGTTATCACGTTTGAAAAACAGAGGGTATGCAGTGATCAGGAATCTATACAAAATATCTCGCACCTCCCATTCAAAACACTCAAATGAAAACGTCATGGATGGAAAGCCAGAATGACAGTTATCTCCGCACATGACCGAACGGCTATCCAAAATAAAGAAAGGCATTAGCAATACATACATCTTAAGGACTAACTATGAAAATAATAAAACACAAAAAGGATCGACGACGGGGTCAGTAAGAAGTTTTACGGGGACGAGGTGGGGTTGGAAACTTTAATATATTTAAGATGATCACACGACTAGCCCTTGATTGTCTTGGTTAAAACCGATAAATTGTTCACTCTACATGATGGAATTCTAGCTCATCAGTGCAACACTCCGAGAACAGAACATCAAACGACTAAAGAGATGAAACAACGATGAGGACTCGACAGCATGAAATAACTAGAATTCTGCAGCAAAGGAAACCAAACAGGTAGGCTCCGGTTAACCCTACCAGAGACAGAGCATCAGACACCTACCTGCAGGCGTTCTGGCGGAAATGCGTTCGTACATATGAAAGGACTAGGCGGGCGGGTTAATTTACTTGAGGTTGAAACCTAATATGTCAGATATATTGAACAGTGAACAGGGACGATGTTTGGTATAATAAATGTTACGATTCCTACTTAAATCAAGCTTCTTCTCTTCACCTTTGTCAAGAAGGGTGGGAACATCGGGTTCAACACCGACCCTCGACTGAACTTTTCTGCATCTTCATGTAACTTGGTGACCTCAATTTGCGCATGTTTGCCAAAAGATCGACCAAAACCAGTAATTCAATCAGCAAATAAGCTGCGCAGCTGGAGAATTAGATGCCGATATTTAAATTTAGTAGAGTATCTTTTTTGCAGCAAATTAATGTTAAAAACCAAAATAACAAACCTCTAAAACATTTATGTAAAATCGTTCCACCAAATACTGTATAATGTTTCTTTTTTGTTCGCAGTAAAATTTCGCACACCTTCAGTCAAAAGGAGGCTTGATTGTTCAGAGGCGTACACTCATTAAAACACGACTTACCTTCAATTATGAAATACTGAAGAAAAATCTGCCAACCCTTTGAAAAAACAAAACTGAAATAGAAACGCGCTGTCATCATCACTGAACATTGTCGTCTTCAGAGGTATTGCTATCATGGTAACTTCATACCAAACTACCACTGGTCACCAATTTATTGTTTATGAAGCTAAGCAACAAAAGATAACCAAACAAGCGCAATCAGTAAAGCAGAAAACTGTGGCTGCTGTATCATGACAACGCCAATTAGATATGGTTTACGATTGCCATCAAGTTTACCCGACTTTTCCCTGAACACAAAATTGTAAACAAGCGGCCGATGGGAAATTACTCTCACCAGCGCTCAAGTGGGCATAAATCCCCCACCCACAAACACACCCGTGGTGGCCATTTATTTTAACAGACCATAATGGTTTAGTATAGGGCAATCCCAGGACCATTGATGCCAAATTATTTTGAAATCAACCATTGTTTTCTTTTGTTGACGTCGCATACATTATAGTCAGCTTTGAACCATCTTAGGGCTAGAGTCCAAACTGCTGCATACCAAGGTCTTGTTTTTCTTGAGATGCAGAATTTAAAATCACTTTTGGTCGTGTATTGGTGTGACGATCACACAGATCCCTCTAACAAACTTGGATTTCTCGACCACACTGATGCAGTATATGTAATTTGGTATCAGTTAGCCCAGTAGTTTTAAAAAAATTAAAAACTATTTAATCTTATGGCCCAGGATCATTAAGCTGATTGCAAATATCAACTATGATTTCATAAGCTGCATCAGAACCAGAAAACCCTGGCTTTTCCATACAAAATCCTAAGTGACCGAATGTGACCTTGACGAAAGAAATGTCAAGGTCAACGAAATGTCATCATTTGAACAAAATCGATAGGGCCCGGGTCCCATATATTGTATATCAAGTTTCAAGGTCATCGGTCGATTGGTTCCTGAGAAGGCGATTTTCAAAGGTTTTTACCATATATGAGCATGGCTGCCATTTTGGTCAAGTGACCCAGATATTCAGAATATGTTTTTGTTCTTCCACCTCATGGCGGCTTCACATATAATTTGGTTCCAATTGGCCTTGTAGTTTCAGAGGAGATGTCGTTTGGAATTGTTTGGATGCTTAAATGAGAGAAGTGGGTAGAAACATTTATCTCCCCTTTGTATGTCTTTTTCCCCACTTTTTTGATTTTCTAACTCCATTTTCGAGATGCTGAGAGACCTCTAAATAAATTCGTATCATAGTTAAGTGTGAGAAAGTAAGGTGCATTAAACTCCTTAAATACGCGCCTTACGAATTTCAAATCCCCGACTACTAGTCTTCATGTATCATGAAATTAACAAGGCCGTGTAATGTACATCTCTGTACCACACTTTAAGGGCATTTATTCTTGATTATTGAGGACTATCATTTCATTACATAATATTATGTAGCCCTCAGTGCTGACTAAAGAGAAGCCCTCTGTCTGCAACAGGTAAGGGGCCTCCTTGGGGAAAATCAATAATTGACTTATTGTTAACTAGAGTGTACCTTATTGATTTTGCCCCTTTAGTGCCTCAGTCAGAGGATTATACAGGAGCTACTAATCACCCTATTAAAGGCCGCCTTTGATCTGCTATAGAGAGTATCTCACAGGGGGCAATAAAACAATTATGAACACACGGTGTGTCCGACTGTCTACCAATAATGCCTTTAAGTAGTGAAAAATCAGGTTTACAGGAGTAAACATTCTTTTCCTCATCATTACGAGAACACGCCTATACAAATACATTGTACACTTTACCGCGAAAAATGAAAATTTTAAGTTGAAAAATTGTGATATTTTTTCTTATTTCTGCTCAAAATAAAGATTGTGGGGTACTCGTTAGAGGCGGTTCTAACGAATACCCACAATCTATATTTTAGAGCAGAAATAAGAAAAATAATGTTTACCCCTGTAAACCCTAGTTTTACCATAGAAAATTGGGGTTCAAGTGGGTCAAAATTGCATAGGCGTGTTTTCGCGATGCTTTGCTTAAAAAACGCAGTCAGTTATGCCTAAACATCACGCCCGTGTAACGAACACATGTAAACCCCACTTTAAATAGAGAAAATGGTTTACAGGGGTATACATTATTATTTTATTATTTCTGCTCCAAGACATAGGTTGTGGTAACTTGGTAGAAAAAGGCGGTTCTAACGAGTACCCACAACGTATGTTTGTAGCATTAGTCAGAAAATTGTCACAAATTTTCCTCAGAAAATTGACCCTTTGGAATGCATTATATCACACATGTATGTTCGTAAGGATAAGGCGGTGCAAACGAGGACAAACATTTTTTTATGCTTAGACCAGAAATTCAGATAATACATAAAGTTATCTGAAAACTGCAAGTCCATGAAATATGCATGAAGCCATTTTTATGACACGGCTGTGCTATCGAAATATGTTTCATATCCAACCTCTCATCTTTGAATTAAAATGGAATGAAGAGATGCAAATAAACATGAAATATTTCGTTTCCAATTATGTTTGATAGTGATGGTGTATAGATACGACATCAAAGCGTCTTTGAGTCTGAAATACTTGCAAAACAGATAACGGGCGGAGAACGCAAGTGGAAGTATCATATTCATGACCATTGTCCAAATAACCAAACCCTAATCTAATCTGCAAATCTCTCATACGCATGTAAATTCAATAGAAAGAATTTGCCTGTCAAAGACGGCGGCCACTGAACGTTGAAAATGTAATATGTCTATAGCTATTGGTTTTCAAAGGAAACATTTCTGAAGAGCTGAAATCAGCCGCACTATGAAAAGGCCCCTTAACAGATTCAGATTTATGTTCGCTAAACGCGCATGCGCAATCGACTAATACCGGCTGGGCGCGTGACATCTGGATCTCTCTTACATGTCTGCGAGCAGTAAAAGTTGTGGTGAGACGTCAGGCAGGCCTGTCCCCGAGGTTGTAAAACCTTTTTCATTCTAAACTCAACTGAGCATGAAATTTGTAATGCTCATAAGTATTAAAATACAAAACTAAATCAGACACTTTTCATGCTAACTTCAACCAAGAATGTTGTTTGACCTGCTCTTAAGTTTTAAAATGCCAACAATTTTAAAATTTATGAGCAAGACATATTTCATGTTCAATGTGGTGTTGAGCTGGCTCAAATATGCTTGAAAATGGCAGCTAAGCATGCTGTGTAGGACATAACTGATCCGATAAACACGGCGTGAACAACACTTAGCGTCTTTCAAAATAACTCGTATTTTCTCCGCATTTACAAATTTCTTCCACCGCCAAGCGATGATTATGCATTCAAATCGAAACAAAACAAGTATACCGATCATGATAAATAAATAAATGACTAAATAAATAAATAAAAAAAAATATTATATGACGTGGCGTCCGAAATTATAATAACGCTATGTATTAACTTCGGTAATCCACAAATGGATTAAATATGCAAATTAGTTAGCTACACGTACGTCGTCGTTAATGAAGTCGCGTTTACTAATGGCATAATTTTGACATTTTTGTTTAACAAAATCATGAATTAAAGATACGTGCCCATATGATATGCCCCCCGCCCACCGGGGCTTGAAGAAATAGATCAGGCTGCATGATGCGTCCACGCATAGCTGAAACTGATCGCACATGAATACTGGTAAACCGCCTAGAGGTTTTAAACAGAAGTGAAGGCAATGATCAGGAATCCATGCAATTAACCCACAGCTCCCAGCAGAGACACCAAAGGGAAAGAAACACAAACATGAAACAACTAGACCCAAGGAAATATCAATAGCGGAAAGCCAAAAGGATAGTTACTTTCCCACAAAATGGCCAATTGGCTATCCAAAACAAAATAATATAAGCGATACACACACTCAAAGACAAACCATAACAAAAATAAACCGCGACAGAAGAACCCCATTGGAACGACCAGTTAAACGAATTCTACTGGGTTGCTTAAATCGATTTTACGTCGCCACAATCCTTGCCCTTACTTCCGTCGCGATTTAAACAAATACGTTGTTCAGTCCGCATGAAGTCCTCCTAATTCATCAGTGCAACATCTCCGTGAACCCCAAAACACCTTCCTAGGAAAGTTGGTGCGAGTCGGACCGTCCATGCATATAAACCCTATTGGCTTCTTTTGGCGGCATGGCTTGAAATGTCATTTCATCTCAATGTCGGATAAAAGTCCCACAAAATTGGCAGCTTCGTCTCCAAAATGACCTTTGCAGTGTTAACGGGGACGCTTATCCTCAAATCAAACAAATAAAAAAATGTTGCCATTATTGCTAGCACAGCGCGCCTATATAGGCAATGGAAAATAACTGTGTTTTGTACTACAACAAATCACGGCAAGGAAGAGCGTGACGAGTGACGTCATAAAAAACTGCCAATTTATGACGTCACTAGTCGATTTCCTTGAAGTTGGACGGTGAAACGTCGTTTTCTCGCATCGAAGACGTTAGAAAGGGATATAAATGGATGTGTTTTAGCGGGATTTCTTCTAACAATGCCGAAAAGTTGTGAGATTTTGAAGGAAACAACAGCATTGTTACCGATTTTCAGTCTGTTAGAATCTAAATAGATCAGCTCTAGTTTGTGATTTGTTGAGTTATAAATCACAGTTTATCGGTCAGTTGTAAGAAGACAAATCACGCGCGCTACGCGCTCGGGATTTGATCTACTTTACTACTGACCGACAAACTATTTATTACTCAACAAAACACAAATAGAGCTGATATATTTCTTAATTAAACCGCTTATCACTATATGTATCAGGTACTGTCTACTTCAAACGTGGACGTAACACTACTAGTGATACCGCAACACGTTTTCAAAGACCAATTACAAATTACGGCTTTCGGCAGACTCGGGGCAAGAGATTACCATCACGTGAACAAGTCCGTGAAATGAACACCCCACCTTGTATAGAGAAAACTGGGGTTTACGGGGGTAAACATTATTTTTCTTATTTTTACTCCAAGACATAGGTTGTGGGTACTCGTTAGAACCGCCTAAATGAGGCGGTTCTAACGAGCACACACAACCTATGTTTGCAGTATTAATAAGAAATATATCATGGATTGTCATCCGAAAAGTAGCTATTTTGGAGATGTGAAAAGTGCACTGTGTCCTACGGGTATGTTAACGTAATGCAAGGACGACCATCGAAGATCGACGAACATTTGCTCAAAGTCACCCTGTTACACTAAAATTGCATACTCTGAGGCAGTTGGAATACATGTAGGTTTTTTTGGATACCCGTTCATGGGCTTCCGCTATTAATGTTTACATTAAGGTCTGTTGTTTCATGTTTGTGTTTCTTTCCCCTTGGTGTCTCTGATGGGAGCTGTGGGTTAATTGTATCAATTCCTGATCATTGCCTCCACTTCTATTTTTTCTGTTCATGAATGTTTGGAATCTCTGGTTTCATTTGTGAATTTTAAAATATTTAAGGGCCACTGATGAGGCCTAATTGGCCGAAACTAGCTAGTCATGTGCACCTCATAATTTTCAGTTCTGTGATGCATTCCTTGCTTCCAAAGGATAACATTTTATTAGCATAAAGTTTGTATTAACGGTTTCGTTCGTATAGTTTTGCTTACCATATTTATGCAGTGAATGCCCCCCCCCCCCCCCCGAAAAAAAAAAACTTGCAATATGTAGCTTTATCCCGTGCTATTTATATTCAATCATGCAACTGGGGCTGCAAGTTGCCAATTTAGCGATCTATACGTGGCGCGTATGCCGGCCTCGGTAGCTCAGTCGGATGCGCGTCTGACTGGTGAGCAGGAGGACGCGGGTTCGATACCTGCCGGGGTCGGCAACATTCTTTCGTGGAATCTTTTCTACGGTCATTCTCTCCCTTCCGCTGATTCAAGAAGGGCAGTTGTCAGTTTCTGGCGAAAGAATGTGCACTGTACTGGTTAACCGCTTACGTATAAGCTTGCCCAGGAAGAGTGTGGATAGGTAAACTGACCGGCTCAAAACTGACCTACAATAGTGTTGGCTGGACCGTTAAACTCCACTACAAACAAACTACAATAAGTGGCGCATATTGAGAAATACTGAACAACAAA
The DNA here is from genome assembly GCA_963580285.1 of Lucinisca nassula. Taxonomy (NCBI): domain Eukaryota; kingdom Metazoa; phylum Mollusca; class Bivalvia; order Lucinida; family Lucinidae; genus Lucinisca; species Lucinisca nassula. The sequence goes on along the minus strand of OY757025.1, from coordinate 43,387,707 downwards.
TCTAAGCATACACTGGCAGTTTAAAGCGAGATTTAGTACTGTATACTACCTTTTAAAAGCCTGTTGAATAAAATTTTCCCGTGCAATGAAAAGGGTCTGGGTAAACCAAAGTACCTTATGATAAAAATTAAGTAATACACAAGTATCTGATGCTACACATCAAAGTTCAAGGCAATCGGTCATTTACTTCCAATTAGGGTTTTATAATATATGATTATGCCCATGAAAGAATGTTGTCTTGTACTGACGATGTTTTGATGATTCTACTCTTTTGGGATGATTCTGCTCCTTTTTACTCTGTCGCGTGTTTGGTTGTCGACCCTTTTACAGTGGACAACTTTGCTTCGCTCTTTGGTTGCACGGCAGTGGACCAGATTCCGGACTCTCTTATGGCTGCCCCACCATAAATCCTTTGAACTGGGGAAGGGTGGAGCTGGATATTTCCTGGGTTCGACCTTCCGTGATCTAAATGGCGGTTTTCTTCTGCTCTGATTATTGTGGAGTTCTCAACCCTGATTCATGATAATATTAATCTATATATGAACCCCGCCAAGCGAATATGTGTCTTCGAGCATTCCATCATGAGAAATTTTAATTGCGCATGCCCAGCCATTCAGAGGGGCCAGGGATATGGCTTTCTGTCTGAAGGTTCCTCTTGATTCACTGCTTGTATGAGCGAGCAGCGAAGGTTCTGGCGAGACTGCGCGGATGCGCAGGCTCGCCTGAACCTTCGCTGCTCGCACAGGCGATAAGTACCAAAATCGCTTGACGGGGCCCATACAATCATTTTACCATGTATTTTATCGAGACTCACTGTTGAGCTAGAAAGCCTCCATGCGGATCAATTTGTTATTGTAATTTTGTTTGATATTTACTAGAACTAAGGGCGAGGGTTGAAATTTCATTATCTCCGGAGTTGAAGCCCCCCCCCCACACACACACACACACACCACGCCCCAGTAGTTTTACTACTGACCGTCCAAAGGTAGTCGTTCTTTTACAGTGTCTTAACTATTATTTGGCTTTGTGCCGTAGGTTCATGTTTCGTCTGTTTTTGTGTGTGCCTCCGCGTCACTTTCTTTAAATGACTTGAGACGGCGGCGTTCTTGGGTTGTGGCCTTTCCTGAGTGACCTTTTCTTACTAGTTGTCATGTCAGGGACCAGTTGATATACAGTTTCACTGTGTCACGCAGCAGGATTGCGAAAGACTGATAGGCGGTCGCTTCTAAGTCGGAACTCTTGAGGAGCTGAAAAAGCGCACTCCTTTAAAATGCGTGATAATACCATCTGCCACCCCTGATTTCGGGCTCTAGATGATTCGCACTGTAGTATTATGTGTTAACAGTACCGTGATTAGTTATAATTACAGTGTTTAAATGATTTGTGGGCTGTGTAAATGAATTATTTTTTTAAATGTAATTCATTGTTACGATATATGGTGCATGAGAGGTTTACAGCATGCGCAAAGAAAAACACTTTTAGGAGTAAAATAACTTATAGCACCAGTTTTCGAAGCTAGTTTTGTCTATGTTGCTGAAAATGTGGGAACATTGGAAACGATACTTATGAGGATTCTATAGTTTTAAGAGGTAGCATAAGCATGTTTAAAATCTTATTGCATTACCTTAATTGGGCCCCGTCAAGCGATTTTAGTACTTATCGCCTATGCGAGCAGTGAATCAAGAGGAACCTTCAGACAGAAGGCCATATCTCTGGCCCCTCTGACGGGCTGGGCATGCGCAGTTAACATTTGTCATGACGGAATGCTCGAAGACACAAATTCGCTTGGCGGGGCTCAATTAACAATCTGTGAAAAGACTGCTATAGGAGGAAGGTGCTATAGAAATGAGCCTGATCGTCCTTTATATGAGCCCCGCCAAGCGAATTTGTGATGGTGTTATGTCCGTTTAAGACAAACAAATTTCATTTTCAAAGCTTGACTCGACATATTCCTTTACATTTTTGTTGTGTGTTTATAAACCGTTGCAGTTTTCTTGCTTGATTGAAAAAATTGCATAATCTTCCATTATTAATTTGATACAAGGTTAATACAACGGCATCAAGAGAATAAACTAGGAACAATGTATCAAACAGCTCTAAACATGAAACAAGCCTTTTTGAAAGAACAACACAAGGACTGCCACCTTAATACGGTCAACAGCGATACCCACTAGGGGACAGCGAAACCCATTGGGGTGCAAATCAGTTTCCATCACGAAAACACGCCTTTATAATTTTGATCCACTTCAACCCACTTATATACGAGGGATGTTCGAAAAGAATTCCTTATTCCTATCTGGAGACTTCAAATTTCAAGTTAGCCCAAAAGTGCTCATTTCATGCCCTCGAAGTACTTCCCGTGGCTAGAAAGGCAAAGTTTCGGCCAATGTATCCACTTCTTGAAGGCGTCACGGTGAGCTGAGTTTGGCACAGTAATAAGGTACTAAAGAATGGCAGATCCAAGTGCCTGTCGGGGCAGATATTTCCGCCCAGCAAGGAATGATTTCAATTTCGGCACATGGGGCAAGGCCTGAGAAATACGGGGGGGGGGGGGGGGGGGGAAAGGGGCGAAACAGTTACTTTTTTCTTTCTTCAAAAACGCCGAAACTATTGCGGAGATATGAGTGGTTGTATTGTCATGTACAAGACGGACATGTTTAAAACCAGTAACAGGGCGTCGTTTCTGATAATATTTTTTCAGTTTCCTCAGTACTCCGTCTTTGTCTGTTGTTGTGGTACTTTCCCGTGATGCTTTTGCCCTTTTTCACCGGCCCTTTTATTGTGACTCCTTCACCAGAGAAGAAGATTGCATACAAAATTACTTTGTACTCAAAGAAAGTTTGGCAATTATAGTGCGTTGGCTGTGTTTAGTGGCCCAGATCTTATTGCTACCCTTTCTGACGGGCTCAAAATAATGGACCTAGGTTTCATCACCTGTGGCAACATTGGCAAAATGCTTTTTGTCATATTTTGGAAACATTTGAAGCAGCTTTTCGGCCATTTTAACCCGTTGCCTCTTTTGCTCGTCAGTCAACAGATGTGGCATCCATATAGCAAAAAAAGTTTCTGACTTTCAAATGCTTCTTCAAAATAAGGTGAACCGTTGATAGTGACATGCCTACCTTTCGTGCAATATCACGAACTGTAAATCTGGCAACTCCTTCAATGATTTCCTTTATTTTGGAAACGATTTCTTTATGCAGATTTTGGCCTACTTGATTTCTGTGCTTTTTGATGGCCTCTACACCAGACTCAAATTTCTTTTTCCACCGCCGAACTGTGTCATAAGACCAAAAGCAGTAGAAATTTCAGTCATCAGCTTCTTCAAAGAACAACCAAGTTATGAGCAAACTTTGATGTAAGCCCTTGTTTCAACATTTTAGTCGACGCTTCTACCAACAGTTTTTACTGCAGTGGTCAATGACTGCGTGTATTAAAATGGCAAAGTTTATGTCTTACACTTAGTCTAACATGTACATTTATACACCACTGTGTAGATATTGAATAGTCCTATACAAGTATGTATTGGTTTTGATCGTGCCCCGCGTAGATATCGAGCTAGAAGACAAAAAGCAATTCTTTTCGAACATCCCTCGTATAGTAAAACTGGGGTTTACAGGGGTAAACTTTATTTTTCTTATTTCTGCTCTAAAATATAGATTGTGGGTACTCGTTAGAATCAATCTATATTTCGAGCAGAAGTAAGAAAAATAACACAATCTTTCATGTTAAAATTTTCGGCGATAAATTTGTATAGGCGTGTTTTCGTAATGAACGGCAAAATCTTCATCCCGTTTTCAAAGACATAACGTACGACTCAACCCTATTTGCTTTGAAATAAAGATGAGTGCTTTAAGGGGAATGGGAACACCTGGCACCTCACTTTCAAGACGCCAAAGGGAAAGAAACGCGAACATCATCACGCTAACAAGTCCGTGAAATAAACACCCCCTTACACCCCACTTTATATGGAGAAAACTGGGGTTTACGGGGGTATACATTATTTTCTTTATTTCTGCTCCAAAACATACGTTGTTGGTACTCGTTAGAACCGCCTCAATGAGGCGGTTCTAACGAGTACCCACAAACATAGGTTTTTGGTACTCGTTAGAACCGCCTCAATGAGGCGGTTCTAACGAGTACCCACAACCTATGTTTTTAGTATCAATACGAATAATATCACAAATTTTCTTCAGACAATTGGTCCTTTTGGAGATGTGTAAAAATGCACTATGACGCACGGGTGTGTTATCGTAATGATAATAATTTCACCACAATGAAAACGTCACAGTCAAACGGAAAGCAAAACTGACAGTTACTTTCCGACGAAATGGCCAAACGGCTATCCATAATAAAACAGATATAAGAAATACAAAATGCAAAGACGAACTGTAATAATTATAAACCGCGAAAGGCATTGGGACGGTCAGTAAAGAGCTGACTCGGTTTGCCCGTTGTCCGTTTTGTTTACTGTCGTCGCTCCATGTTTTGACTTTTTTCCCTGGTGATATTGTGGGAAGAATTTGGGATCTGATTGTATCAGTTCCTGGTCGTTTCTCTTTTAAATTGTCACTGGGTGGAGGGGTTTAAATCGATTTTACCTGGCCACAATCTATGTCGTGGTTTAGACATTTTTTTCTGTCCGCATGAAGGATTTCTAGCTCATGAGTGCAACGTCTCCGATAACATAAAAATCAAACGACTTCAGAGATGAAACAGCGATGAGGACTCGACATCATGGAATGACTGAAATGCTGGAGCAAACGAAAACCAAACAGACTCCGGTTGGCCCGATTATGTAAAATTCATACGAACAAAAGGTACTGTTTTCTTGCAAGCCACGTTTTGTTTTTTTTAATTTATTCATTATTATTTATTCAGATAATTATGAAATATATATTTTCGTACACATCAAAATAGAAAATACCAGATTCGTGTCATTTGATACGAAGTTAATCAGACTAGGCGTCTAGAACGCGGTATGAATCGCGCTGCAAGCCTCGCGATTCTATAAGCGTTCTCGAAGCATTGCCTGGTAAACTTGATATCAAAATTCATGAATCTGGTATTTTCTATTTTTGATGTGTAAGTGAATATATATTTCATAATTATCTCAATCATTTCTGATGAATACTGTCACAATGTGAAATATGAACAATTTCATTTTCGAAAAAAAAAATGTATTCAGTCAAAGCCCATCAAAAGATTGGCAGACAGTGAAGAGGCGGATAAAAATCGGCCATATCTACATTGTTCAAACAAGCCGAATAAGAAAATCGTGTTCGTAAGTAGTAACGGTCACATCACGTGAACAAGTCCGTGAAATACCCCCTTACACCCCATTTTGTATCGAGAAAACTGGGGATTATGGGGGTAAATTTTTACTCCAAGACATAGGTTGTGCTTACTCGTTAAAACCGCCTCAATGAGGCGGTTCTAACGGGTACCCACAACCTATGTTTGCAGTATAAATAAGAAAAATATTCAATTTGATTTTATCCGAAAAGTGGCCATTTTGGAGATGTGAAAAATGCACTTTGTCGCATGGGTGTGTTATCGTAATGTAAATCAGCAATGAATGTTGTTTGTACAGCTTATGACTTTTTAAATGGCACTGAGAATGAAATATTTTTTGTAACTTTTGGGCAAGATAATTTAGCCTTTTTGTTACTGTTGTGGGTTTGTAGAAAATGGAATTAGAGTTTGTTCATATAAATGTTTTCTTTGATGTATGTGGTGTTGAGCGTACCTTAAAGGCATTTATTCTTGTAACGGTAGGACACACCGTGTGCTCATAATTGTTTTATTGCCCCCTATGATAGATATACTCTCTGTAGCAGATCAAAAGCAGCCATAATAGGGTGATTAGTAGCATTTGTTGAATCCCCTGACTGAGGCACTTAAGGGGAAATCAATAAGGTACACTCTAGTCAACAGTTAGTTAACTATTGATTTTTCCCCAAGGAGGCTCCATACATGTTAAAGACAGAGGACTTCTCTTCAGTCAGCACTGAGGGCTATATAATGTTATGTAATGAAATTATGTTCCTCAATAATCAAGAATAAATGATTTAAGGCTGGTAAAATATGCTTAAATCATGACAATTTGATTAAATTTAAGAATTCTCATTTCCGTTATATAGCTCCTGCTGACATGATAACAAACGGAAGTGCGACTGAGAGACGCTTTAATCTCATAAATGTTATATGCAATTTTAAAGCATGATTAGATAAAGCAATTTTTATGCATAACGTCAGCTGGAATTTACATATGGGTTTGCCATTTACATTTCGTGTTTTCCATTTCAATGCAGAAAAAAAAAGAAGTAGAAGAATCTACAGATACCAAATTTAAGGGGAATGGGAACACCTTCAGGGAAGGCAACTCCCACAAAAGTTTTTTTGCCTCCCATGTCAATAGGGGTCAACTCTTAAAGAAAAGAATTAGCTCCTGGTGAGCAAATTCTTTCCGTTAAGAGTAGACCCCTTTATCAGTGGGTTGGGGCTTATAGCAAAGCGAACAGGAAGACCCTAAAGTTGTCTCCCTCTGAAAAAAATTGCGAAAAAATCTGCCAGGTGTTCCCATTCCCCTTAAAAGGATTTATTTATGCCATGATTTATGTTCTAATAAAGGGTTGTATCTTAATAGGATCCAAGCAACAATAAGTCTCATATCTTACAGCTCTTGAGATGCAGTATATCAAGAAAATGGATGTTCGTCTATTTTAGAGAAACGTATTTCTTTTAATTAACTAAATTTATAAACAAGTACAGATAGTTATGCAAACTGTGAAAACTAGATTTGAATTCTCAGCGTTAATTTTGTTATTGTGTAGATGATTTTGACTATCCGCATTATACGTCCGTAACAAAGTAATGTTTGTTTGACTGCAACCTCGAAACAATATCAACAGCTCTATATCATAGTCATACTACATATTAGGTTTTAGCACGACCAGATCTGAATTGTAGGATTTAGCCGGAAACAAAATGTTCAAAGGGGTTACCTATATAGATATTTGGTGGACCACTACCTCTAAATATATGCGCTTAAAACAATATATCGAGTTTCAGCTTGATCAAATGTTTACTCTAGGAGGACTAAGCCAGAGACAAAATGTTCACAAAAGTTTCAAAGGTAGATAACTCTGTATTTGGTGGACTGTGACTTGTTTGTTTGTTTGATTTGAGGTTTAACGTCCCCGTCAACACTGTAAAGGTCATTTTGGAGACGTTGCTGCCAATTTTGTGGGACTTTTACCCGACATTGAGATGAAATGACATTTCATGCCCTGTCGTGCAATGAAACCAATAGGGTTTATTAACATGGACGGTCCGCCTCGCACCGCGGTTCCTGGACAGGCTTAGATCCTCTAAGCGGTTTACCAGTACTAGTGTGCGGGCCGGATTCAGCTATGCGTGGAAGCATCATGCAGCTCATATATTTCTTAAAGCCCCTATGGGCGGGGGCCGAGGTGGACTGTCACCCTCATATATCTTCGAAATTCCGTGGCACCAATGATTCCAAAGGTCTAGAAAATATGACTCACACTATGACGTGAAGTTTAGCGTCGAAAACTGTCTAAATTGCGCGTCATGATGAAGTGTCGTGAAAAACACCGTCATTATTGGACGTCATGTTGCTACCAACAGCGTCGCAAGTCATGGTGAAGTTTGATGAGTAACACTGTCTACATAGCGCATAAAATGAAGTTTAACGACTGAAACAGTGTTAATTTCATGTCATAATGACGTTAAGAGATTATCCCTATCTTCATGGTGAAGTTTATGGACAAACACCGTGTTCATCGCATGTCATGACGAAGTTTGTCGGTAACATTTGTCTTCCTTGCGCATCTGGGTGGCGTTTATCGACGACGGAACGAACAGTGTGTTCGTATTATCACGAACTTCGAAAACTAAAACAAAAACTAAACCACACACACACACACAACTTTTTATATCATAACTTACTTTTAGATAATTGCCTGCATTATAATCGACGTTGACCTGTCGACTTTCCGGCGCCGGTCGCTCAGTCGAAAGCGCGTTGACCTGTTATCATGAGGTGGCGGGTTCTATTCCTGGCGGGCCAGCAACATGCTTTCGTTGAGATTGATTTTGAAATCATACGGTCATTGTTTCCGTTCCGCTGATTCAAGAAGACTAGTTGCCAGTTTCTGGAACGCAATCTATCCATGTTTAGTCCAATCTAGTCAAACTGTGGTTTGATAAATTGACAGGCTCGACATTACTTCAATAGTCTTGTCTTGGTCGTTAAACCAAAAACAAAGCCAAAGTCAATTTGGATTAGACATGAGGGTGTTCTATGAACGTCAAATTCTCGCATCGAAAACGTTAGGAAAGGATATAAATGCTTGTGTTTCAGTCGATAATTTTGGCGGGATTTCTTCTAACAATGGCGCAAAGTTGTGAGATTTTGAAGGAAACAACAGCATTATTGCCGATTTTCAGCCTGTTAGAATCGAAATAGATCAGCTCCAGTTTATGATTTGTTGAGTAATAAATCACAGTTTGTTGGTCAGTTGTAAGTAGCCAAATCACGAGACCGTAGAGAGTAATAAATCAGAGTTTGTCGGTCAGTTGTAAGTAGACAAATCACGCGTGCGTGATTTGATCTACTTTACAACTGACCTCCAAACTGTGATTTATTTCTCAACAAAGCACAGTTAGAGCTGATCTATTTCTTAAATATAGAAATTAGTTTTACATTTGTCGGCTGAAAATGGACGATAGAAAGAGCTCAACATTATTATATTGTCACACGGCCTTTAAATTTGCAACATAAATCTTCTTTCACATAAGCATACGGGGTCATCTGTCTGGAAGACATTATGGTTGACTGACAGCTTTTTCTTATGCTTTGTTTCACAGATGTTGAAGTTTCGGCTAGTTAATGGTATTGGATCGTTTTTAATCGTTTTCTTCGATTACCAGTGATACTGCTAGAGATGTACCCCTTGAAAGAGACCGGCCCCGATAGCTCAGTTGGTAGAGTGTCCGCTCCGGGGAACGGGAGGTCACGGGCCGCGACATACCAAAGTCGTTAAAAATGGTACTAGCTGCTCCTCGCTTGGTCGACCCAGTGTCAGGATAATGTGACTGGGTGTGGTATCATGTAATGAGTCTGGGACATGATACTTCAGTGAGGAAGCACTATAAAAGTAAGCATTGAGCTCCCTGTCGCAACCAGACACCGTCGTGTTATGACTGAAAAATTGTTGAAAGCGACGTTTAACCCGAATTCACACACACACACACTACAACGTTGTTGCAAAAATGATAAAAATGTATATAGTTTTCAACACCCTGTTGTGATGATTAACATGGGTGTTTGAGCATGTTGATTAACACTCGGATACGTTAACATTGACAGGTCACTCAGTACACAGATGTAATATGAGCCCAGCCAAGCGAATTTGTGTCTTCGATCATTCCGTCATGACAAATTTTAACTGCGCATCCCCAGCCATTCAGAGGGGCCAGGGATATTGCTTTCTGTCTGAAGGTTCCTCTTGATTCACTGCTTGTATGAGCGAGCAGCGAAGGTTCTGGCGAGACTGCGCGGATGCGCAGGCTCGCCTGAACCTTCGCTGCTCGCCTAGGCGACAAGTACCAAAATCGCTTGACGGGGCCCATATCGTGATGAATAAAATCTGTCCTTTATTTCAACATCTTATACACTTTAAGCAGTAGCTTAAATGGGCATTTGAAGAACATATGGGTTGTATTTACGGTATCATCCAGTTCAAACTAACCCATTTAGTACCAGAGACCCGAAAACGGGTACCCTGGCAAACATTGCAGGCCCAAATCAGACGCCGCAGAGCGCCTACACTGTTTGGAAAAAAATCAACCTTTTTTCCAAATCGACTTTGGAGAAAAAACAAGCTGCAACCCCTTAATTTTAAAATGGACTCCTGTCATATAAAAGAAGGAATACTCCTTTTGGTACAAAAAGTGTTTATATTCCCGCGATCTGGAATCGATGTAATTACCTAACAGCACCAAATGGAAACAAGGACTTCAACAGCGTCAGTCTTGCGTTATGTGTTTATGTACACAATGACAACAGTATGCTGTTGTTAAAAGAAAGATCATTTAAATACATTATCTTATCAAACAAACCTAAAAATGTCTTATGTCCTGCTGGCATTACATATGTAACGTTCACATGTTATTCTTTGCACGGACTAACAGTTTCACGTGAACAAGTACGTGAAATTAACACCTCTATACCCCACTTTATATAGCGCAAACAGGGGTCAACAGGGTTATACATTGTTTTTCTTATTTCTGCTCAAAGGCATAGATTGTGGATACTCGTTTTAACCCCACCCATAACCTACTTGTAGGTTTTGAGTAGAAATAAGAAAAATATCAAACATTTTCATCAGAAAAGTAACCATTTTGGAGATTTGAAAGAAAGCACTGCATCACACGGAAGTGTTATTGCTGAGCATCACGAAATCACGCCTATACAAATACATTGTAGCCTTTATCGCCGAAAAAAATGAAAATTTTAAGATGAAAACTTGTGATATTTTTTCTCGTTTCTGCTCAAAATATAGACTGTGGGTACTCGTTAGAACCGCCTCGTCGAGGCGGTTCTAACGAGTACCCACAGCCAATATTTTAGAGCAGAAATATGAAAACTAGGTTAAGTAGAAGTAAAACAAAGATCAGGAATCGATACAATTAACTCACGCCAAGCGAAAGAAACACAAACATTAAGTGACCATACCATAATTGAAACCTAAACAAAGGAAGGCCATAAGGACAGTTACTTTCCCACAAAATGGCCATATGGCCATCCAAAATAAAAAAGATACAAGTGATACACACAGTAAGTAACAAACAACAACCTAAATAAACCGCCACAGAAGAACCACCTTGGAACGGTCAGTGGAAAGATTTCCACTGGGGGCTTGAATCGATTTTAAGTGGCCACAATCCTCGCCCTTACTTCCGTCGCGATTTAGACAAATAATTTGTTCAGTCCGCATGAAGGCCTCCTAACTCATCAGTGCAACATCTCCGTGAACACAAAAAATCAAAGAACCACAGAGGTGAGACAGCGGTGAGGACTCGACAGCAAGAAACCACTGAAATGCTGGAGCAAAAGAAAACCAACAGTTAGACTCCAATGGGCCCGAACAGAGACAGAGCATTGGGCACCAACCAACATTACCAAGAATTAGATCTCTCTTATTCTCAATAAGCCTTTACGTTGGAGCCGTCATAGAATCTGAGGCCTGACCCACCGGCGTGCAATTAAAGAGGGAAGCAAAGTTGCCAACCGTGATTGGGTTAAGCTTTGTAAACCCCAGTTTTTCTGTATTAAAGTGGGGTTCAAGGGGGTCAATATCTTAAAGGCGTGTTTTCGTGATGATTTATAATCCTTTTGGATCATTTGATTCCTTTTAGGAAACTAATCTAGAGAAGAAAAATAGTTTACACTCAACAGTTTTCAGTTTTGTGGCGTATTCCTTGCTTCCAAGGGAAAACAATTGTTAACTTGATGAAGACAGTATGCCTGCGGAACCGTGCGTGTGATTTTACAATGAAGGATTATTCTGCCCAGACAAGCGCTTTCAACGTGTTTCATTTCTGCGAGGGAGTATTTATAGCATTCCTTTGAACTATGTTTAAACATAACGAGTCCGTACATGTAATAATAGCGTCGGCTGGGAATATTATGTGGAAATACGAATGTTATTAAGATAATTCCCGTCCAGGGCATAATTTATTTGAATGACAGTGTCCCGCTTGGAGTCATCTAAGTCCACACAGTATTATCGAAGCATTTGTTCAAAGCAATGTATGCTATATTTGCATTTAGATTACATTTCATGAAGTTACAAAAATGTTGACTGACATTGCAATGTGGCACGATAAGGGAAAAGGTTTTTTCCAGTATGTGCTAACCATCATGATTACACGTCTGTGAAATGAACACCCTCTAAATCCCATTTTACAGTTGTTTGTTTGTATTTGAGTTTAACGACCCAGTCAACATTATTTTAGGTCATTTTTGAGCCGGTCAGTTTACCTATCCACACTTTCTTGGGCATGCTTATGCGTAAGCGGTTAACCAGTACAGTGTACATTCTTTCGCCAGAAACTGACAACTGTTCTTCTTGAATCAACGGAAGAGAGAGAATGATTGTAGAACAGATTTCATGATAAATCTCCAAGAAAGAATGTTGCCGACCTAGGCAGGTATCGAACCTGCGTCCTCCTGATCACCAGTCAGACGCGCATCCGACTGAGCTTCCGAGGCCGGCCACCCCATTTTACATAAAAACACAAACTGGCGTTTATAGGGGTATACATATCTTTCTTATTTCTGCTCCTACACATAGGTTGTGGGTACTCGTTAGGACCGCCTCAACTAGACAGAGAAATAAATGGTGGGAAATCGTTAGAACCGCCTCAATGAGCCAGAGGCATATGTTATGGGTTCTCGTTGAACCGGCTCTTCTAGGTTCTAACGAGCGCCTAGACATAGGTTGTTGGTACACGTTAGAACCGCATCGACGAGGCGGTTCTGACGAGCACCCACAACCTGTGGCTGGAGTATTATTAAGAAAAATATCACAAATTGTCATCGTAAGAGTATGTGTTGCTAATTTGGGGATAAGCTATGTTATCGTAAATGCAGCAAAGTCAACTTTCGGCCTGTACAGAACCTTCCCTGACCTCATGAATTGTCTTTGTGTCGATGATCAACCTCATCATGTGAAAAAGTCCGTGAAATGAACACCCCCTAATCCCCACTTTATGGGGTTTATGCGGATATAAATTATATTCTTATTACCACTCCACGACATAAGTTGTGGGTACTCGTAAGAACCGCCTCAATGAGGCGGTTCTTAAGAGCACCCACAACCAATGTTTGCAAAATTAATAAGAAAAATACCATGGACTTTTTTCAGAAAAGGGGCCATTTCGGAGATGTGATAAAATGCACTACGTCACATGGGTACATGTACATATGTTATTATGATGTTGTTAATCAAGTAATTTCGTATCGGCCCAGATACAGGTCCGAGGTCTGCTGTTTTATTGGCCCGAGGCCGAAGTCCAATGGCCAATACAGCTGATCGAGGACCTGTAACTGGGCCGACACGAAATTACTTGATTAATGACAATTTTAATAATTGACACAATTAAAAATACATGGTTATTGAATTTTGACCTCAGCCTAAATATCACTTGACCTCCGGTTAATATTGGTTGACCTGGTGTTAATACGCATGACTTTCGATCAATTGATCCCAGAAAACATCCCGTTTACTTTGTACAGATCGGTAAATATTTTCCATATTGTTCGCAGTCAAATGCATAATACCTCAGAAGACAGTTGACATTTTGGGTATATAATATAATAAAACGGTTTTTGACTTTATTGTGTGAAACATTCGGCACTCGTTTAAATGACGGAGACGCATTCGATAGCACGTGCTACTTTCGTTATACGAACTCGTGCTGCCGAATTTTTGACAATAAAAATGAATAACCTATGAATATACATGTAGCACTCAGTGAAGACTCTGATCAGACTGTGCTGATACGTAGGATAATCTAAGTCAACACTTGACTGAAGGCCGCTTTTGTGCTTTAGTGGTATACATGGTAAGATTCTTGTTTTGAGTTCTCTGCCCCGCACATCCACACACAAATCTGATTACTATCGGACAAATAATGTCTAGCGAACAATACATGTATGAACTTAAACGTATATGTAACCTTAATATTTTACCGATTGATAGTGGAATCAACACAGTATTTCTTTAGCCAGATCCAAAGGGCAACGATGAGTTTTTGTATGTTTTTTTTTGGGGGGGGGGGGGTGGGGGTGGGGGGGTGAGGGGGGGGGGTGTTGAATCCAGTAAAGTGCACATTCTTTCGCCAGAAACTGACAACTGCCCTTCTTAAATCATCGGAAAGGAGAGAATGACCGTACACTTTGAGCAGAAATGAGAAAAATATCACACTTTTTGATCTTAAAAGTTTCGTTTTTAACCGTGGTAAAGTTTACAATGTATTTGTAAAGGCGACATTAAATCTGATGTCATCTTTCAGCAATGACGTCAATCGATCATTTTGTTACCTATTCGTATGTTTTCTGATAAAATTCGTCTTTTGAGGCTTAATCTACTGGTAATGTTAAAAACTTTTTGTAGGATTATTCGATATTCCAACGAAAATCAAATATTCAAGCTATTGTCATTTGATATGCCATCGAGGGAAAATATATATCAATAAAAGTGTTATAAGCCTCGTACATTATTGCGGCACTGCACAAGAATTACTGTAGTTTGCAATTAACTCTTATCCCGCAAAATAAATTAGTTTAGCCCACAGGCACTTGGCACGTTGCTTTGCCAAAAATGTGTGAAATATGTGGCTCGCATATGTTTGGTATGAATAAGATTTTCTTTTGTTGGTTTTTTGTTAATTTTTTGTAAGGTGGATCATATTTTATTAATCGAATTTTAACAACGTCATTAAGTTAAGGTTTAATCCCCTTGGAACGTGTCGAGGATTTAGGAACACATTTTTCAGCTGCATGTATCAATTCATCAGTAAAAGCTTGAAGACCAAACCATACATAAAGAAAATCGGGGATTAACAAGGGTACTCTTTTGTCAAGTCTGCTCCAAAACATAGATTGTAGGTACTCGTTAGAACCGCTTCACCTAAAGAGTACTAAAGAGTACCAACAGTCTATGTTTTCAGCAAATATAAAGAAAATAATGTATACCCCCAATAAACCCAAGTTTCACAAAATGAAAATGGGGTTTCTGGATATATAGGCGTGTTTTCTTGATGTTTCACCATTGTATATCTGGAACTAAACCCCACATGATAATCTGAGTGTGTAAATAAATAAATAAATGACAGGAAAGTAAATACAAAACATTTTATTATACTCTTAGTTAAATTTTTAATATATCAAATCAGACTGATTATCCCGTGATTTTTTCAAGGGTGCAATAAACGCTCTTGATTCTCATTAAAATTTGAAATTATTGAGTGTTTACACAGCATGAATTGGACAGGTATATCAAAGACGCCGCAAGAAAGATAAGAACCTTATCCAAAATATGTGGATATGTAAGCGGCATTTTGATTGGATAATTGGAAAATAAGAAATAGCGGTCTACTTGCATTTTACGGGTAGACCTGCATTTACGGGTACACCCCTATTTTTACGGGTATACCCGGATATGTAAGCGGCATTTTGATTGGATAATTGGAAAATAAGAAATAACGGTCTACTTGCATTTTACGGGTAGACCTGCATTTACGGGTACACCCCTATTTTTACGGGTATACCCGCATTTCATTTCAAGATGCGGGTACACCCGTAAATTTAGGGGTGTACCCGCAAATATAGGGGTGTACCCGTAAAATGCAGGTGTACCCGTAAAATGCGGGTAGACCGCTAAATGCGGGTGTACCTGCAAATTTACGGGTACACTCGCATTTGAAATAGGGGTGTACCTGCAAATTTACGGGTGTACCCGCAAATTTACGGGTATACCCGTATATCTAAAATGCGGGTAGACCGGTATCGGTCATTTTGACCCTTTTGGTACACCATATTTATATCAGCTGCTGATTTAAAAACACCAGGTGCTAATTTTTCATGACGTAATTGATTATAGTTCTCCCAATTTGCTTTACTCAAATTCCATCTGGGGTGACGATTTTCATCAGTCGGTTCACATTTTGCAATTATTATCGGAGAATGATAATTCCAACGGAGATCGTCCACAATAGACCAGTCGAAATCTAAATAGATATTTGGAGAGCATATTGAAAAATCTAAAGCAACATAATTTCTTGTAGGAGAATACAGATATGTTGGTTGTTCATCATTAAATGAACATAAATCGTTTTCAGCAATAAATTTTTTCTATGATTTCTCCTTTATCATTTGTATCCGAGCACACCCATACTTTGCTGGGACTATTAAAGTCCCTTAATAATATATAGACTAGGTAACTGGTTAATACTATTTTCTAATTTGTATTTAGAAAAAAATATAGTGTGGTTGAAGTCAGACAGAACAAATAATTATGGATTTAGATAATGTGAAATTTTCAGGAACAACTTGTAAATTACTATTTATATATATCTTTCCATGAGGAACGTTGGATTTCACAAGGACTGATGTACCTCCGGAGTTTCGCCCCCGCCCATAGGGGCTTGAAGAAATATATGGGCTGCATGATGCTTCCACGCAGAGCTGAATCCGGCCCGCACACTAGTACTGGTAAACCGCTTAGAGGAACTAAGCCTGTCCAGGAACTGCGGTGCGAAGCGGACCGTCCATGCAAATAAACCCCTATTGGTTTCATTGGGCGACAGGGCTTGAGATGTCATTTCATCTCAATGTCGGGTAAAAGTCCCACAAAATTGGAAGCAACGTCTCCAAAATGACCTTTACAGTGTTGACGGGGACGTTAAACCTCAAATCAACCAACCAACCAACCTCCGGAGTCGTTCTGATTATCAGTTGTGATATGATTGTATATACTGTAATCTCTAAAACGTTTTTTTAAAAAGTTCTTTGGAGACAAATGACATTCGGAGAAAAAAGTTAAACTTATAAGTTCGTTAAAATTGGCTTGAAATCCTCGACATTTCCACTGAAGAATTGTCTTTTTATCCATGATGAAATGGAGAGATGATTAAAATAAGGAACTTGATCCTTTTATTTTTTGTGGGACTGTGAGAGCATGGGGGAGTCAAGGTTTAACTTCATGCCCTCAAGGGAGGCGAGTTGATTGGCGTCCTTCACTGGATCAGCCGACGCACTTTTACTGTTTGGGTTCGGCCCCTTATGTTTTTCTTTGCCGAAATGGTTTTCCTTCTGAATCTGCTGTTCGTGATTAGGATCGCGATTGCGATCAACTTGTATGTTTTGTATTTGGCTGAGATTGTGTACTGGTTTGTGAAAAAGAAGGTCTTGACTGTGATCTTGATTGTTGAGTAGATGTAAATTTAGGTTTTTCAGCAGCAGTAATGTCTTTAAAATGTGCTTGAATCACAAAATCTTTTCCGTTAAACTGAGCAGAAGATTCCCTTGTTTCAGGTTAGGAGGCCCTTATGCGGACTGAACAAATTATTTGCTCAAATCGCGACGGAAGTAAGAGCGAGGAGTGCAGCTGCGTAAAACCGATTTTAGCCCCCCAAACCCCCACCCAACCTCACCCCACCCCATCTCCCAGTGGAATTCGTTTCACTGACGTTCCAACGCGGTTCTTTTGTCGCGGCTTTATTTTGTTATGGATTGTCTTTTAGTGTGTGTTTCGCTTATATTATTTTGATTTGCAATGCCAGTTGGCCATTTTGCGGAAAGTGTTCTTTTGGCTTTCCGCTGTTAGTGTTTCCATTAGGGTCTAGTCATTTCATGTTTGTATTTCTTGCCCATTGGTGTCTCTGATGGAGGCTTTGGATTAATTGTATCGATTCCTGATCATTGTCTTCACTTCTTTTTTGCTGGTAAGAGAGCAGACAACTTTTGCAAAAGTAGTTTCTGGTTTATTTTCTTGAATTTTCTTTGCTTCCAAATACTCGTATGTTACATTTTTTGTACTTTTGATTTTTATAATTTCATTTTCTTTCTTCCATACTTGTTAGCAAATAATTTGTCCGCAGTTCACGCGCTTGGCCTGGTTCTTGCAGGCACGAGTAGAGTGACCGAATCCAACCATACCGCAATATTCACCAACGGATCCATAAGGGACAATGTAGTCATTTCCATGATGTCAAGCCTCTGACAGGTGAAACACCGCAGGGGATTTAAAATGAAAATTTCAACTGGTATAGTTCTGTTCAATATTTTTAGTGATTTAGGCAAGGAAATGGTGTTGAAAGTTAGAAGTGTGTTTGTGTTTATGAGGTTTCCATCCTTTCTGATTTTGAAGCATTTACAGGCTGTTACTCCTTGATCTCTAAGGTATTCTACGATATTTGCTTTTGTTCCCTGTTTTAACATTATGCCAAGGATGATGCCTTTGCAATACGACTCGTAATTCAATGTTTTAAGCTCCGTGTAAGATACATTTGTGCTTAGAAATTTATTTATTTTTAAAAGATTTTCAGTTTGGCTTTTTCTAATCGTTTCTGCTAAAATGTTCTATTTATTATTTTTTATTTTATTTTTTTTTTGTTACATTTTTCTGAGTGCTAATTTACGATTCGGTCTGCTTTTCAATTATAAAACGGTGATAGATTGGTACTAGCCTTTCCTTCTTTCCATCACTCAAAATTTAGCGAAATGTTCAATGGCTTTGACAGTTAATGCAACCGATTCCTGGTCGTCTTCAGACATGTCCAATAAACACTTTGTCGCGCGTTGGTAGCCATGATGAGAAATTTATTATTCGATAGCTGCAGTGCATGTGACCCACCCTCTTTGGAGCGCTACTAGGGGACGTTTAATTGAAATATATCTCCTATTTCCAACGCCAAGGCTAAATTGCTATTATACTCGGTGACAGGATCAGAGTCATTCTGCTCCACTTCCGGTTCTGCCTCAAAACTATACAACCCGATTTTAAAGCATTACGAAAAGACCCTATACAAATGCATTGTAAGCTTTACAGCCGAAAAACGAATATTTTAAGACGAAAATTGTGATATTTTTCTTATTTCTGCTCAAAATATAGATTGTGGGTACTTGTTAGAACCGCCTCGTCGATGCGGTTCTAACGAGTACGCACAATCTATGTTTTTGAGCAGACATAAGAAAAATAATGTAGACCCCTGTAAACCCCCTTTTTACTGTATAAAAGTGGGGTCCAAGGGGGTCAAAATTATATAGGCGTGTTTTCGTAACGAAAATAATGAACAGTTGGGATTCATCCCCACTCATCACTCCTATTCACACTCTTACAGACATTTCTGCATAATTTCCCAAGTACAAGCTCACCGAAAAATCCATCAACCGCCGCCCATCGAAACACACAAAAAAAGTTAGAGGGATAAGACATTACCATAACACACCCGTGAGACCTAGTGCATTTTTCTCATCTCCAAAATGGCTACTTTTTTGATGAAAATCCGTGATATTTTTCTTATAAATACTGCAAACATAGGTCTTGGGTGCTCGTTAGAACCGCCTCATTAAGGCGGTTCTAACGAGTACCCACAACCTATGTTTTGGAGTAAAAATAAGAAAATAATGTACATCCCGTAAACCCCAGGTTTCTCTGTATAAACTCCCTACATCATAGTGTAGTTTATATCTTCTTGTCCTTTGGGATCATTGATTCCATTGCTGAATTTTGAGAATATTTGAGGGGCACCGATGAGGCCTAATTGGGCGAAACTAGCTAGTCAGGCCCAGAAAACATGTACACTCCATATTTTCCAGTTCTGTGGTGTTTTCCTTGCTTCCAACGGATAACCCTTTTTAGAACATATTTAGGGGGATGTTCATTTCACGGACTTTTTAACGTGATGAAAATACTGTAAACACGTTTGTACATGTACCATGAAGATACGTATTAAAGAAAGAAGGAAGAAAAGAACAAGTTGTACTCAGAGCTCGGCACAACCGAGCCGATTGATTTGAGCAAGACCTGGCCCAAAACCTGTCTATCAGAAATATGGGCCAAGTGGTGTGTTGGACAACTGGAACTTGAATTCCTGGGCTTTTCTCAATCATCAGAATCCCTCCTTCCAGCATACGAGCCGCCACTCACGGCAAACAGGCAGCTCCTGTTTAAACAAGGAATTTGACCCCATCTACAGACAAGGGAGGCCGAAAACATTTGAGAAAATTCAAGTTCATTATTGCCATGTTTAAAATCATTACGAAAATACGCCTATACAAATAGATTGTAAAAATTTTACCACCGAAAAATGACAATTTTCAGATGAAAAATTGTAATATCATTAAGAAAAATAATGTACACCCCAGCAAATCCCGAGTGTGGGGTTTTATGAGGTCAAATTAATATAAGCGTGTTTCGTGATGTGACGATATCCGTGCTGAAGGAAAGATAACTTTTTACGATAATAAACAAACAAGCAGTGTTATGTGATATCTAGGTTTTATAACACATGATTATATGAGCCCGTCCAAGCGAATTTGGGTCTTCGAGCATTCCGTCATGACAAATTTTTACTGCGCATGCCCAGCCATTCAGAGGAGCCAGGGATATGGCTTTCTGTCTGAAGGTTCCTCTTGATTCACTGCTTGTATGAGCGAGCAGCAAAGGTTCTGGCGAGACTGCGCGGATGCGCAGGCTCGCCTGAACCTTCGCTGTTCGCATAGGGGATAAGTACCAAAATCGCTTGACGGGGCCCATATGTATTCGCCTTTTTAACAAAATGTCCAGTTACGTCATATTTATTAAATGCATCTTTAATATCTTAATGTGCAGAGTGCTGGCCCCCGGCCATAGGGGCTTGAACAAATATACGGGCTGCATGATGCTTCCACGCAGAGCTGATTCTGGCCCGCACACTAGTACTGGTAAATCTAAAAAGTAGAAGTAAAACAAAGATCAAGAATTGATACAATTAACTTACTCCATCCATAAAAGACACCAAAGGGAAAGAAATACAAACATTAAGCGACCAGACCATAATGGAAACCTAAACAAAGGAAGGCCACATGGACAGTTACTTTCCCACAAAATGGCCACACGGCCATCCAAAACCAAAAGACACAAGCGATACACACAGCAAGTAACAAACAACAACATAAATAAATCGCCACAGAAGAGCCGCCCCGGAACGGTCAGTGGCAGATTTCCACTGGGGGGCCTAAATCGATTTTACGTGGCCACAATCCTCGCCCTTACTTCTGTCGCGATTTAGACAAATAATTTACGTGGCCACAATCCTCGCCCTTACTTCCGTCGCGATTTAGACAAATAATTTGTTCAGTCCGCATGAAGGCCTCCTAACTCATCAGTGCAACATCTCCGTGAACACAGAAATCAAAGAACCACAGAGGTGAGACAACGGTGAGGACTCGACAGCAAGAAACCACTGAAATGCTGGAGCAAAAGAAAACCAACAATTAGACTCCGATGAGCCCGACCAGAGACAGAGCATCAGGCACCAACCAACATTATCTCTTTAATTTTCAATAAGCCTTTACGTTGGAGCCGTCATAGAATCTGAGGCCTGACCCACCGGCGTGCAATTAAAGAGGGAAGCAAAGTTGCCAACCGTGATTGGGTTAACTACCATGCATGCAGTCTGTCGTATAATATCCATGTTGTACCCAATCTTTTTATATCGAAGAATGATTTTACGAAATTGGGTGCTGAAGTCATTGCGATTATATATTTTTCTGAATTTATATACTAAGTCACCATAAAATTCGGGTTCCGATAGACCTTGTTGCAGAAGAGATTTAAGTCCAATATTGAATTTTGAAATTAAATCAGAATGGCGTCTATAAAATTTTGAAAAGGCTTTGCGTAGTTTATGGTACCGATAACCCTGATTAAGAAGTTTAGCCGTTAATAATTTATTACGAGTGTTGAATAAAAATCAAAAATGAGTTCCTTTAAGAGCAATGAAAACATTCATAAGAAAGAAGATGGGTCATACTACGTAGTTTCGGCTAATAAAGCCTCATCAGTGACCCTGTAATGATCCGGCAAAGAAAGCCAGAGGAAACATACTGCAATTTTGCGAATTTCGAATAGGCAGTCGATTCAAAGACTGATATAAATCAAAACGGGGTCCAAATAATTGAAAACCTGTCTAGAATATGAGTCTAAACCAATAATTTATTTCTGATTTCTTAGAATATTCACGCTGATCTCAAAGGACCAAAAGTAAAATACAGTTACATGACTACACACTCTAGCAAATCGAATTAATTGCGAAATATAAACGCCATAGGATGGCGCACGAGGAACATCACCATCCAAAAAAGGAAAATTTACAATCTCAAAATCAAAGTCATCGCGTTTATCATAAATTTTGCAAGAAACAAATCCATCTACAATAGATAGATGTAAATCCAAAAACGGGGCCTCGGTATCAGAAGAGATTGCTTTATTTAACTGAAGTTCTAGGGGGTAAATCTGACTGATCAAACCATCAAAATAGGTATTATCAATATTTAATAAATCATCTAAATATCTAGAAGTAGAGCTAAAAGCTTCAATAATTTCAGATTGGTTATCAATGGAAAGCGACAAAATGAAGTCTCTTTCATAACAATACAAGAACAGATCAGCCACAAGAGGTGCGCAATTAGTACCCATCGGAATACCCACAAGCCTGTCCAGGAATCGCAGGGCGAGGCCGACCGTCCATGCTAATTGGTTTCATTGGGCGACAGGGCTTGAGATGTCATTTCATGTCAATGTCGGGTAAAAGTCCCACAAAGTTAGAAGCAACGTCTCAAAAAATGACCTTTACAGTGTTGACGGGGACGCTAAACCTCAAATCAAACAAACAAATGTGCAGAGTGCTATAGAATGGAAAAGTGACACAAATACAAAACGAACACAAATGTTAAACACAGATGAGGTTATAATTTTTGTCCCATGAGCGGTCCATAGACGCAAATGATGCACAAACAAACGAAGCCTGGTAGAAACATGATCGCGGAATGAATTTCGTTAATTGTTTTTTCCAATTTAAGATGCATTTGAACAAATTTAGATTTTCCTAATCAGAATTTATACCATTTGAACGGAAAATTGTTCTGTAAGTCGTGGTTATTACCCAACTGCCACAGAGACTGATGGCAGCCACCTATTTCGATGGGGTCTTACCATTCTGCTACAGTTTTCGAAGGCAGGCGACATATTTCTACACCCCCCCCCCCCATCTCACAACCCCTCCCCGCCGCCACTGCCGACACACGGGCAGGCACGAGACACAACACTGTTTGGTGTTTAGATCATGTCGAACTTGTCAATTTGCCTGACTACACATTTCCTGATACCTTACAGGGAATAGCTGGCTGATAAGTGCAGCCAGAAACTGACCTTCTTCAGCGAAAAGTAGGGAACGATCGTAGAAATAATTTCATGATCAATCTCTGCGAAACGAACGCTAAAGACTACGCAGGCATTTCGTTTTCCCTTTTGAACACTGCAAAATCTCACAGGTAACCAATTCAACTTATGTACATCCATTTTATAGCAAATGGAATTTTCTACATAGCCATTTAAAATTTTAGGGTTGTCAGGTTGGTTTTCTTCAAAATTCATTTCGAAAAAGGCTGAACGTTTTGCAAACAGTGCAGGCCCTGAGTCTGATCTGGCCTGTACTGTTCACCAATTACCCCCTTTGGGGTTTCAGGTACGAAATGGGATAATGGAGTGGTCGTCACCGGTAACCGGTTTCCGTTTCTTTACCGCTCCCAATAACATGACAATGATTCTGGAAACCATGGGCGGATACTCCGTTCACTAGTGTTAGTCTCAATTACAAATTATCAAGAGCTTCACACCTAAAACAGTTAGAGATACTCGTTAACATTTTGCTGAAGTCTTATTCGATTTATATTTTAGTTTGTTTTGTCTTGATAATGCTGCATTTATCCGATTGAGCCAGCGCACGCGAAAAGGTCACTTATTGCCTATGACGATTAGCGAATACTCAGACGCTTAATCGCAGTCACGTCTGAGTCTTTACTTTAAGCAGACATGCAGAGAAGACATTTTGGTAGCTGCATGTAAGGCCTCAGTCTCACTGTCACGCATTACGAAAACAGGCCTATATAAATACATTGTAAACTTTACCACTGAAAAAATGAAAATATTAAGATGAAAAATTGTGATATTTTTCTTATTGCAGCATGAAAATACGCCTATATAATTTTGATCCCATTGTACCCCATATTATACAGTAAAACTGGGGCTTACAGGGGTAAACCTTATTTTTCTTATTTCTGCTCTAAAATATAGAGCTCTAATCTATATTTTGAGCAGAAATAAGAAAAATCGAGGC
Organism: Lucinisca nassula; assembly: GCA_963580285.1. NCBI lineage: Eukaryota > Metazoa > Mollusca > Bivalvia > Lucinida > Lucinidae > Lucinisca > Lucinisca nassula. Next base: position 43,363,728 of record OY757025.1, on the reverse strand, counting down.
GGTTCTAACGAGTACCCACAATCTATATTTTAGAGCAGAAATAAGAAAAAAACATCACACTTTTTCATCCCGAAATTTTCATTTTTTCGGCGATAAAGGTTACAATGTATTTGTATAGGGGTTTTCGTAATGTTAAGGGTCTTTTTCTTGTGTATCAGCTCAATTTACACTTACTGAAAACATAGCCGGATATGCAGATATCAGCAGTAGCTTTTAATATCAAAGTCTTTTAACATACTCGATTTTTATTCCTCAGCATCACTTAATTTAGCCATTAAGCACCGGCGTCTACCAAACACCGATACAAATAAAATATTTTACACCAGGCTTCTTACATTTTATTGCATTACATAAAGTCCTAGACAAAGCCCTAAGCAGTCGTATCCCGATATTTGAGTAAAATGTTTATCTCCTAGAAAGCAATTCTTGCCCACTAGTTAAATACAGAAAAAGTCCATGTGTAATTAAAGACATATGGAGTCTGACTCGCACCGCTTTGTCTGGGCAGACTTAGATCCTCTAAGCGCTTTATCAATACTCGTGTGCGGTCGGTTTCTAACGAGTACACGCACTTTATATGAGCCCCGTCAAGCGATTTTGGTTCTTATCGCCTATGCGAGCAGCAAAGGTTCAGGCGAGCCTGCGCATCCGCGCAGTCTCGCCAGAATCTTCGCTGCTCGCTAATACAAGCATTGAATCAAGAGGAACCTTCAGACAGAAAGCCATATCCCTTGCCCCTCTGAATGGCTTGGCATGCGCAGTTAAAATTTGTCATGACGGAATGCTCGAAGACACAAATTCGCTTGGCGGGGCTCACTAAAGACGGAGAAGCCATCCGATCAGGATCTACAAAGTTTGGCATTGTGTTAGTGAATTTGCAGCAATGAAATGACAACTCAAGCCCTGTTGCCCAATGAAACCAAAAGGGTTTTTACGCATGTACGGTCCGATTCGCACCGCTTGGACTGTTCAGACTGTAAACGCTTTATCAGTAGTGGTGGTGGAGCATAAGTGTCTTGCTACATTGTGAAAATGCACCTGTTCAAAAAATAACGAAAACTTTTCCAACAAATAATGAAACTTTCCAGATACACTAAAAAAATCTAATATTTTTCATAACTCTGACCGGGACATGGATTGTGGGAGCTCGTGGGAACCGCCTCTGCAAGGCGGTCCTAGCGGGTACCCGGGGTCTGTGATTTAGACGGGATAGGAGGGATAATGTTTACCCTCGTAAGCCCCAGTTTTACTTTATAAAGGTGGGGTTTTAGTGGGTTAAAATTATATAGGCGTGTCTTCTTGATGTGTGTATCGCTTAGCAAATCACAATGTCATTAAATATTATATACATTTGTACCTGTAATTATCAGATTATTTACAAAGTTTTCCCTGTCTTGGAACGAATGTGTTTCAGATACTCTCCTGTTGATCGGGGTGGACGCGGCGTTATGGCGTTGCACCGACGTCGACCCGACGTTTAAATCCTGAATGACCGCCATTAAGACATTGCTGAACCTAGCAAATGGGACTGTACTCAGTAGCTTGGCCTGATAAGGTTCTCGTTGGAGAGATCAGTGACGCGGGCGAGGGTTGGGCGTCGTCCTCTCTCTTCCGCACTAATCTGGTTTGAGGAAGCGTACGGACATAGGCAGGGCCGCTGGGGACAGCTTCATTTGCTAGTCCTGCCATTACCGATTTTAGCTGAAATTAGGTTGAATATGTATTATTTATCCCATGTTTAGTTATTGTAATAGTAAGTTGTTCACAACATGTAAATCTGGAATTTCTGAATAAACTGAAACTGAAGTTTTCGTATACGTATGCGGTCGGTTTCAGCTCTGCGTGGAAGCGTCATGCAGCCCATCTATTACTTCAAGTCCCGATGGGCAGGGGCCATTCCGATTGGCAGTTTTGGTGATTTGACATAGCTGTATTCCCTCGAAATATCTCTAAAGGTTAACTTCAGACTTGTTTTGATAAATTACACTTTTGAAAAAAAGCCATTTCTAGTCAGCAATGACAAATGAAATGTCACAAATTCCAAATTCATAATGTATAATTGGTAACTGAATAGGCCTTGCAAGCATTAAATATGGGTTTAAAGACCTAAATCTGAAATACTCCAGCAAGTCACGCTAGTTTCAATATTCACATTACGAAAACACGCCTATACAAATACATTGTAAACTTTACCGCTGAAAAACAGAATTTTTTAAGATGAAAAATTGTGATATTTTCTTATTTCTGCTCAAAATATAGATTGTGGATACTCCTTAGAACCGCCTTGATGAGGCGGTTCTAACAAGTACCCACAATTTATATTTTAGAGCAGAAATAAGAAAAATAAGGTTTACCGCTGTAAACCTAGTAACACTATGTAAAAAGGGGGCTCAAGGAGGTCAGAATTATATAGGCGTGTTTTCGGGACGAACTACATCCGCAGCTAGCAAGTTAGTATTCTTGCAAAAACCACTTTATGCTATATTAGGTAAGGGATTGTTAATGAAAAATAAAGGACAGCTCACACGACTTTTGACGCCATGACGTTCCAAACTATCGGATAACGTCGGCTTTCTACATGAGTAACGTTAGCCGGCCTCGGTAGATCAGTGGGATGCGCGTCTGACTGGTGATCAGGAGGACGTGGGTTCGATACCTGCCGGGGTCGGCAACATTTTTCCGTGGAGATTGATCAGATAATCTTTTCTACGGTCATTCTTTCCTTTCCGCTGATTCAAGAAGGGCAGTTGTCAGTTTCTGGCGAAAGAATGTGCATTGTACTGGTTAACCGCTTGCGTATAAACCTGCCCAGGAAAGTGTGGATAGGTAAACTGAAAGGCTCAAAAATGACCTAAATAATGTTGACTTGACCGTGAAACTCCAATTCAAATAAACAAACAACAAACTAACATACAAAACAAACAAAACATGAGTGACGTCAGATGTTGAAACAGAAATTCCGAAGTTCGAACGTTTCAAACTTCGTTATTTCTGAATAGAACCCTAAAGCATGGGTATGCGTTTTCCTAATTAAATCAAAAGAAACATTTTGGTACAAAAATTTCTCGACTTTGCTACAGCCCTTTGTTTAGAATCTTTTTCTTCAGCTTTTCTGAAAAATCGAACCGTACGCGCATCCAATTCCGCGCAGGTGATTGTCGAAATTATCGCTGGATGATAGTATACAGTTATTTCATACCGTCAAACTTTGATTATTGCCCCGAGCCTGATACACTTTTGCCCGAGGCTGAAGGCATTACGCAAACATGCCTATACAAATACATTGCCACCTTTATCGCCGAAAAAATGAAAATTTAAAGATGAAAAGTTGTGATATTTTTCTTATTTTGCTCAAAATATAGATTGGCGGTTCTAACGAGTACCCACAATCTATATTTTAGAGCAGAAAAGTGAAAAATAAGGTATACCCCCGGAAACCCCAGTTTTACTATATTAAAGTGGGGTTCAAGGGGGTCAAAATTATATAGGCGTGTTTTCGTGATGGCAATAGTGCATCAGGTCGTCCACAGTAACGAGTGGCTATAGTTTTGACAATACGCCAAGTTGCCATGGATAACTCTTTTATTACCCAATCCATCGAATGCAGTACATGTATAAGAGACCAACGAGGTTTATTTTTGCGGGGGGGGGGGGGGGGGGAGGGGTTCACATGATTCTTTCATATCTATAAGAAACACAAGACATCACGAAAACACGCCTATATAATTTTGACCCCATTTGTATATATAAAATTGGGGTTTACAGGGGTAAACCTTATTTTCTTATTTCTGCTCTAAAATATTGATTGTTGGTACTCGTTAGAAACGCATCGATGAGGCGGTTCTGACGACTAGCCACAATCTATATTTTCAGCAGAAATAAGAAAAATATTAGAATTTTTCATCTTAAAATTTTCATTTTTTCGGCGATAAAGGTTTCAATGTATTTGTATACGCGTGTTTTCGTAAGTCATAATTATGACTTTAATAATATGTAAACACAACCCATATAAAGAACACGTGAACCGTATTTTCACTTTTTTCTTTGTTATACTGTTTTGAATATACCACCATTCAAAGATGGATTCCGTAAATGCTTATATTATATAGATCAAAGACTGTTCAATAGAACTGTCCAATAGTTGAAAACAATATTGGAGGACGACATAGTTCACTCGAACACGTTAAAACTGGTTTAAACTCACCATGTAGCAAAAACTGCATATAACAATTTACATAGTAGATTGGGTAATAATAAAATTATCACCCTCAGGTCAATGGGAGTTTAATATGGGAAACTCACGTGAGATATAATAATAGAAAACGTTACCTTTATTGGTTAATTACTGAACTTGGCAATTGCAGCGTGAACACAGGATGTCATAGACTTAATGGTTTCCTCCACTTTGCATGAACCAGTTTGCATCAGATGACAATTTATGATTTTTTCCGACCAAAATGCAGATTGTTGTTTTCGACAAAAGGCGGCTTCAAAGTGTGTCCTAAATTAATGTTTCACATCAGGCAGTGCTAATAAGCATAACTGCATTTAAAGCCGGAATAAACACAAAGTGCTTTACTGTATATGTTACTATTATTTTTGCTGTATAAATAGAAGTGGAGGCAATTGTCAGGAATCGATACAATTAACCCGCAGCTCCAATCAGAGACACCAAAGGGAAAGAAACACAAACATGAAACAACAGACCCTAGCGGAAACACCAACAGCGGAAAGCCAAAAAAAGACAGCTATACCCTCCCACAAAGTGGCCAACCGGCTATCAAATATAAAATAATATAAACAACACAAACGCCCAAAGACAAACCATAATAAATTAAACCGCGACAGAAGAACCGCCTTGGTACGGTCAGCGTAAACGAATTCCACTGGGGGGCTTAAATCGATTTTACGTGGCCACAATCCTCGCCCTTACGTCCATCGCGATTAAGACAAATAATTTGTTCAGTCCGCACTAAGGCCTCCTAATTCATCAGTGCAAAGTTGAGTTTACAGGGGTTTGTATATTGCACGGAGTTGTTTAGATGATGGAAGTACTCGATAGCACTGGTGGAGCCTATAAGCTATTTACTCGTAGCACCAAAATCTATTTTAAACAGAAAAGGGTGATATATACAGCATATATCACATAGAATATAACATCAGTGAATTACAACTTTTATCACGAGAACAAGTCCGTGAAATGAACAGCACCCCATCCCCTTCCACCCCTAAAACCCACCTTATATAGAGAAAACTGGGGTTTACGGGGGAATACATTCTTTTTCTTATCCCTGTTCCAAGGCGTAGGTTGTGGGTGCTCGTTAGAACCGCCTCATTGAGGCGGTTCTAACGAGCACCAACAACCTAGGTTTGCAGTATAAACAAGAAATATCACGGATTTTTGCACGGTTGTTGTATCGTAATGTAGGGCCATGTTAATATGGACCGCGTTAGGTTTGCAGTATAAACAAGAAATATCACGAATTTTTGCACGGTTGTTGTATCGTAATGTAGGGCCATGTAAATATGGACCGCATTAGGTTTGCAGTATAAACAAGAAATATCACAGATTTTTGCACGGTAGTTGTATCGTAAAGTAGAGCCATGTAACTATGGACCGCGTTAGGAGAGAACATATTTGCCGTTTAAACAACAAAGATGAAGATCAGTCCGCGCATCCACATTGGCTGATCAGCAGCTTATCGTCCGCTGCTTGGTGAGTACTTTACCTCATCGTAGCGCTTAACCCTTAATCCGCTGTCCAGGAACCGCGGTGCGAGGCGGACCGTCCATGCTAATAAACCCTATTGGTTTCATTGGGCGACAGGGCTTGAGATGTCATTTCATCTCAATGTCGGGTAAAAGTCCCATAAAATTGGAAGCAACGTTTCCAAAATGACCTTTACAGTGTTGACGGGGACGTTAAACCTCAAATCAACAAACAGTACCCTTAACCCGCTGTTCACGACAACCCCTACCTTTGTTAACCGTATAGATCCCTCAGGGACTTCCAATATTCCAACAGAGTCGTGGGAACAATTTGCACAGAACAGAGCAAAATGGCGAGGTCTCATCAAATGGAGTGCCAATGAATATGAGGCAAAAAGAATCAGTGAATCTGAGCAGAAACGTGCACAGCGCAAAGCCAGAGCTAAGGCATCACCAACAGAGCTGTCTTTCTCTAGCCTTTGTTGCTCTATTTGCAACAGCCAATTCAGAGCTAGAATCGGTCTCATCAGCCATCTTAGAACACACAAAAAGGAAAAAATTTTCAAATATGATTAAGATTGGTCATTGTCAGTAATGGCAGGCGAACTATTAGATCAAGAAGCTTCAGAAGCTATCTGGTCAGGATCTAGAATGTTTGACATTCAGTTTGTGAATTTGCCGTCATAAACTGCTAAAATTCGAGCCGGCAAACAAAATGCAAGCGTTGTTCGAATATCTTTTTATAGGGAATGTAAAACACTGCATTGAATCTGGTGAATGATTGTTTGTTAGAAAATTTAGGACACGGTGGAGAAGTTGCTTCTAATTTTGTGGAACTTTTACCCAAAGAAACCGCAGAGTTTAAGGAGCGGTCCTGTACCACTTTTCCCGGACAAGCTTAGACATTCTGAGCTATTGTGCTGTCGGTTTCAGGTCTGCGTGGAGGCATCATGCAGGCAGTCTATTTCTCCAAGCCCCGATGGACGGGTTCCACGTCTGGTGATTGATATTAAACTAATTTATTTGTATAAAAGAGGCACATACAATATTTAAAATGTTTTGCTTTTGTAAGGACCTGTGACAAACTTTAAAGAGACAAATAAACGTTGTCATAACTTTTGTACCGTTTGAGATAGAGCCTTCATGTTTTGCATGTAGGTTCCGTTTGACAAGGGTTTCACGCTCATACAAAAACATGACCTCTGACTTTGACCTTCACCTGTGACCTACTTACAAAAGAAAGATTACAATGGCTATAGATTGTCAACCGTTTGAGGTAGTGACTTCATACTTAGCATGTAGGTACCTTGTGTCAAGGGCTTTCGACTCACACAAAACAATTTGACCTGTGATCTTGACCTACTTTAAAGAAAATTATCATTTGTCGTAGATTTTGAACTATTTGAGATAGAGCCTTCATATTTATCGTGTATTTTCCTTGTGACAAGGACTACCCAATCAAATAAAAACACTTGACCTTTGACCTTGGCTTTGACCAACTTTGAAGAAATAGTTGACCTTGCCCGAGCACATGTTCATGTTCCACAAACACATCTTGTTCACTTAGCATTACGATAACACAACCGTGTGACAAAGTGCATTTTATTTCAGCACCAAAATGGCTACTTTTTTTATGAACTACTGCAAATATAGATGTGGATCCTCGTTAGAACCGCCCCATGACGCAGTTCTAACACATACCCACATCCTATGTCATGAAACAGAAATAAGACAAATGCCTATATCCCCGCAAACCACAGTTTCAGTTTTGCCTACACATGTATTCTTTCCACTACCATAGCGAAATAATGCGTAATTGCTGCCAAAAGCTGTTTGAACGACCCATATTCTTTCGCATATCCAACCATTCTTTCGCTAAGGGCGTATGTGAATACGGTATACCCACAACTGTTGACAGCATGCATATCAACCCTCTAAGAGATACTGGAACAGGACCGGAGGCTTCCAAACCTGGCAAAAGAAGTCGAAAAAATCGCCTCTGAAATAGAAATTCTGCCCCATGTTCTTTGAGACGGCGTGCATGTCTAAATGAAACGAATGCGGCCAAAAGAAAGACATGTCGAGGATAGGTACAAAAGAGTAAAAAGTACATGAGGGAAAAAGAGAGAATGAAAGAGAGAATAAGTGAGGAAAATTAGGTAGAAAAAAAAGAAAAAAGGTCGATGTACATGTTTAAGCATAGCGTGACCCTGTGCCATAACATTTGACGTCATCAGAAAGATTGTTTTCACATACCGAGCAGTACATTTTGACTCCTATTGAAAACGGTCTAGACAAGGCTAACTGGCCCAAAAGATCGGGTTCTGAGGCGAAATGTTCTCCCCTACCCCCATTTCAAAAATGCCAGGCAGTCCTAAGGATATAATGTGGGGTCTTGTTCACGGGATGGTTACTAGTGTCTTACATTCCGTTAAATGGGCCCGCCCATCGGGGTATGCATGATGCTTCCACGCAGAGCTGAAACCGGCCGCACACGAGTACTGGTAAACTGCTTAGGGGTCTAAGCCTGCCCAGACAAAGTGGTGCGAGTCGGACCGTCCCTACATTAATATTAACCTTTTTGGTCTGTTTGTGCGGCAGCGATTGAGATATCATTTCAATGTCGGAAAAAAGGCCCATAAAACTGGAAGCAACGTCTCCAAAATGGTCTAAATAGTGTTGATGGGGACGTTATACCTCAATTCAAACAAACAAACAAACATCCCGTATAAAACAATATACAAACAACGTATGTCCATTACGATAACTCACCCGTGCGATATAGTGCAATTTTTACATCTCCAAAATGGCTACTTTTCTGACGAAAATCTGTGATTTTTTTCTTATTTATACTGCAAACATAGGTTGTGGGTACTCGTTAGAACCGCCTCATCGAGGCGGTTCTAACGAGTACCCACAACCTATGTCTTGGAGCAGAAATAAGAAAAAATATTGTTTACCCCCGTAAACCCCAGTTTTCTCTATATAAAGTGGGGTGTAAGGGGGTGTTCATTTCACGGACTTGTTCACGTGATGTCTTATTTTGTTCAAACAAATTAACAATAGCTGACGTATCACATGCCAGAAAACTGTAATTTAGGAACCATGAAAATAAATATTCTCTTTTTATGGACTTGTTATTGGAATATGACAACTTTATAATACACAGACGTATTTTCTCATAAAACAGCGGATGAAATTGTGACAATGATTACTGGTGTCCTCGATGATGTATTTGAGAACTTTCAGAACCAGGCTCTGACTTGGCTGCATTTTCGTATGAATTTTCCAAATTAGAAATTTAAAGCATTACAATAACATACCCGTGCGAAATAGTGCATTTTTCACATCTCCAAAATGGCTACTCATTGGGAAAACCATGTCCATTTGAAATAATGACGCCCATCATGGTGTAAGGAAAGACATATATTAGGTTAAATTACTTTATTTCTTTCTTATTTCTGAGTACAGCATAGATTGTGGGTGCTAGTTAGAACTGCCTCAGTGAGACGGTTCTAACAAGTACCCACAATCTACGCGTATATATCGAGCAAAAATAAGGCAGATAATGTATATCCCTATAAACCAATTTTTCTCTATATAAAGTGGGGTTTAGAGGGGTCTTCGTTTCATGGACTTGTAATCGTGATGTTTCTGAAGAAATTCCGTGATATTTTTCCTTATTTATACTGCAAACATATGTTGCGGGTGCACGTTAGAATCGCCAAATTGAGTCGGTTCTACGAGTACCCACAACTTCTCTCATGAGCACAAATAAGAAAAAACATCTATACCCTCCGTAAACCCCAGTTTTCTCCATATAAATGGGAATTAGGGTGCTGTTCATTTCACGGACTTGTTCACGTGATGAATTACTCAGAAATAAAAAAAAAAACAACACCAAAGTAGAAGTAAAACAAAGATCAGGAATCAATACAATTAACTTACTCCGACCACCAAAGACACCAAAGGGAAAGAAACACAAACATTAAGCGACCAGACCATAATGGAAACCTAAACAAAGGAAGGCCATAAGGACAGTTACTTTCCCACAAAATGGCCATATGGCATCCAAAATAAAAAGACACAAGTGATACACACAGTAAGTAACAAACAACAACATAAATAAATCGCCACAGAAGAACCGCCACGAGACTTGGGCCCGAGGTTATCAACATTTTTTTCATGCTCAACTAACTCGAGCACGAAATATGCCCTGCTCATAAATTTAAAAATGCCAACAGCTGTTTGCATTTTAAAATGTATAAGCAGGACATACATTTTTTGCTGATCTGAGTCTACATGTTGCCCCCATTTGTTTGTATTTAAATAATTATGAATATTTCAAATTTCATACTCAACTGAGCTGAGCATGACAAAAGATTTATAACCCCAGGGCCGGAACGAGACGATTCTAACAAATTTATACAACATTTGTTCCTTGGAGTATTAAATAACTACAATATTCTTGAATAGTCCCATTAATTTGTTAATCCGTCTCACATTGAGCTGAGGATCCAATTCTGTTTTCATGTGTTTTGTTAAATCGAATGTCGATATAAAGAGGGTACTGGCCCCGATAGCTCAGTTGGTAGAGTGTCTGCTCCGGGGAACGGGAGGTCTGGGGTTCGATCCCGGGCCGCGACATACCAAAGTCGTTAAAAATGGTACTAGCTGCTCCTCGCTTGGCACTCAGGTTTACGGGGAAGAGCTAGGACTGGTCGATCCAGTGTCAGGATAATGTGACTGGGTGTGGTATCATGTAATGTGTCTGGGACATGATACTTCAGTGAGGCAGCACTATAAACGTGAGCATTGAGCTCCCTGTCGCAACCAGACACCGTCGTGATATGACTGAAAAATTGTTGAAAGCGACGTTAAACCCGAATTCACACACACACACACACATGTACTGAAAATTGAGTATTGAGGGCGTAACCAGTTTTCCTTCCTTTCAAACTACACTTTTGCTTATTAAAAGTCTCAACCAAACTAAAATGTCTACTTCCATCTCAAATGTGTTCATTGCTTCCCCAGTCAAGCCAGTACAAATTTATTGCAATAAACATGGCCTTGAATTAACCACAAAACATATATATTGCTGGCACGAATTTAGCCAATGGTCTGGTAAATATTTATCATATGGGCCCCGTCAAGCGATTTTGGTACTTATCGCCTATGCGAGCAGCGAAGGTTCAGGCGAGCCTGCGCATCCGCGCAGTCTCGCCAGAACCTTCGCTGCTTGCTCATATGAGCAGAAAATCAAGAGGAACTTTCAGACGGAAAGCCATATCCCTGGCCCCTCTGAATGGCTGGGCATGCGCAGTTAAAATTTGTCATGACGGAATGCTCGAAGACACAAATTCGCTTGGCGGGGCTCATATAAGGGAAACGATCAGGAACTGATGCAATCGGATACCAAATACTCCAAACACAATATCACAAGGAAAAGAAGTCGAAACATGGCGTTACGGCAGTAAACAAAATAGACAGCTGGTAAACCGAGCAAGCAGCTCTTTCCCCAATAGATGGTGACTCAAATAAAGATCATCCAAACGTATTTAAAAAGGAACAACAAACACGATGGAGTAAACAATCAGAATCACCAAAATAACAAACATTAAACAGGAAGGAACCGCAGCAAAATCACCGACTCGGAACGCCATTAAAATTACTGGTGAGGTTATGCATACTTGACGGGATACCAACCCTCACCCTCACTTTCACTGTAGTTTTAACGTGTATTCGTTTGGTCTAACGCATCAATGAATCAGTTCGTGTAACAAAGAAATTACAAATAAAGCCAAGTTGACCAAAGGATAAGGACTCGACATAAAATGCGTCGAGACAGCCGCTGCTCCACAATACTGGAACAGTTAAACCCCGTGTTGGACCAAGCAACAGACACAAAAGGTCCGGCTCCGACCAACTAATAAATATCTTTAAGCCGGAGTCATCATGGAGTCTTAACCCCGGCCCACTGGCATAATGTTTGACAGTGATTGGGTCAAACGCAATGCATGCAAAACGTTTCATACGTAGCATTTATATTGTAAACCTTTGATAATTTTCTGAAACTGTTCCGAGGAGTTAAGTTTGCCTTTAATATTTCTTAGTTTATATGTAATGTCGCCAAAACACTCAGTCTGTGGCACCCCCTGCAGCAAATGTCTATGCAATCCAACCTTAAATTAAGAAACTAATTCATAGTGATGGCGATAAAACTTAGAAAATGCTTTCAAAATCGGGGAAAGTCAACATAATTCAATTTTATGGAAGGCTTTTTGAGCATTCGCAAAGCCGTTGTTATGTTCTAGTGTTCTTGGTGGAATACATCACTGCAGTTAGAAAAAGTACCGTGCCTGGGCGAGTGACCACAAACCTGTTATACTCTGACGACGGAAATTATGGCCAGAAGTTTAAAGGGTAGAGGTCGCATATAATTCAGGCAAAATTTCAAATTCAAACAAAAATCAAAGATTTTTTTCACGCATCTTGTTTGTCAACAAATATTGTTTTTTGTTTACATTTAATCCATTGATAAAGAAATCTCTATATTACCTAGAAGATACAGGGAAGAGTGACTTTATTTGGCTTTTAAAGAAACAAAAATCGCATTATCTCATTTGAGCTTGCCAAAGGGTTCGTGCAACATTGACATGTTATACGGAGACGGAACCTCCGTTAATAGACTCATCCGAAAGTCTGGAGAAGCCCTGAACCGATCCCAGGACCCCTGGTTTGCGAGGCAAGTACACATAGATTATCAACTACAGGTACATGAAGGAGGCTTCTCTATACAGTAAATTTCCTTTTTTAAGACCACCTTTGGGACTGTTCAAAAGTGTTCCTTAAGACCACTTTTGAACAGTCCCAAAGGTGGTTCCTGACCAGAGGATATTGTAGAAAACACGAAGAATGAATAACTGCACCCTTCTAAATAAGCTTTTTAGAGCTAAAATAGTCTTAATTTTATCAGTTACCCCCAATATATATATATTGCATTGTAACGCACTGACCTGATGCTATCTACAGGACAAGAGAGCTTTATCACGTCAACGTGACATTGCACTTTTACGAATGAACCGGACTACTGGAAATGACAAAAATGTTATTGTTACTGGGAAAAATGGAAAACATTACTTGAAAAACAATATCATTGGAAAAAATGGTCAGCTGATACTAAATATATCGACCGCTAGAATGCCAGGATGCACTGAGGATCATCACTAACTGATCGTAAATTGTAAATTTAAGAGTGTAGAAGGGGATAAACTGATAAATATAATACCAGATTCGTGTCATTTGATATCAAGTTTATCAGGCTCGGCTTCGAGAACGCATGTAGAATCGCTCGGCAAGCCTCGAAGCCTTGCCTGATGAACTTGATATCAAAAGACACGAACCTGGTATTCTCTATTTAGGTGGGCTTAATAGGGGAATTTCACGGTATTTAGACAGTATTTTAATATCGACAAGTTCTATTCCGCGCACACGGTTAACAGAATTTTGCCTACAGATTTGCAGTAAAATGACAGTAATTCTAACAATTGGAAGCCATAATTTCTGTTATTATCTAATTACAGCGTATATCTAACAATATAATTTTGTCTTGAATTTGCAGGATTGTAAAGATTCCTTATTTCAACTTTGACAATACCATTGGGATTTAAATGTCACAATACATCCATATCGTTGAATCTTGTAGACCCACTGATGGATTGAATTAATCGCAGCTGCTTTTTAACAGACAGCCACAATTCAAAACAGTGCTACGTAATGTATAAGTATAATTAATATGCAAAGTTTTTCGAACTATTCGGTGTCTTTCCGACATGTTTTCTAAATATAATTATACCTTAAAACACTTCTCCATTAGGAACTGCCGGAACCCGACTTTCATGGAGAGTAACGTAAAAAGTATTGCAAATAGAAGTGAAGGCAATGATCATGAATCGATACAAATCAACCCACATCTCCCATCAGAGACACCAAAGGGAAAGTAATACACACGTTGAATAAGTAGACCCTAATGGAAAAACCAATAACGGAAATCCCAAAGGACAGTTACTTTCCAACCAAATGGCCAATTGCCTATCAAAAACTAAAATATATAAGCGATACACACATTCAAAGACGAAGTATAACAAAAACAAACCTCGAGAGAAGAACCGCCGTTGTTTCATCTCTCACATACGGGTGTATCATTACAATGCGTATGAATCTGCAGTGAAAATAAACATGGTGGTGTTAATGAACCACAGAATAGATGGGCTGCATGATGCTTCCATGCATAGCTGAAACCTACCTTACACGAGTACTGGTAAACCTTTTACCGAATCAAAGCCTGTCCAGCCTAAGCGGTGCGAGTCGTACCGTCCATGCTTATAAACCCTATTGGTTTCATGGCGCGATACGGCATGAGATGTCATTTGATCTCAATATCGGGTATTACTTAAAGTCCCACAAAATTGGAACAACGTCTCCAAAAGGACCTTGAGAAGCCTCCGTGGTGTAATGTTTATGCTACTCGCCTTTTAAACCAGGCATCGCAGGAACGATACCGGGCTTCTCAAGACTTTCGGATGATTCTTTAAACCAAGGTACCGTCTCCGTATGACCTTAGCTGTTGGTGAGACGTAAAGCAAAAACACTCACTTTTCAGTATTGTCGGGGACGTTAAACCCCAAATCAAACGAACAAACAATATTGAATCTTGGTGAGGCACGTGCTTTTTTGCACGTGGCTTTTCAGTGTCCCTTCATGTCATTAGGTCTTTGTATCCTTTCATTGTCTTAAGATGATCATGTTTTTTGCTCTTGTTTTTCTTTTTTTTTCAGGGAAACATTTTCTTTCTTACTGAAATAGCGTTTGTCGATTGGCACATCCCTTCTCGCCACTATGGCTGTATTGCAATGGCTTTTATGGCCAATTCACATTTGAATAATACGAGACATGTCGCGAAGAAAATTCTTACTTTGGGATTTCTGACTAGTTAAAACAAAACACGGACTCCCCAGTTACACAGACTCGTAACAGTTTTGAAATTGTAGATATTTCAAGAGATTGAAAATTAATAGTTGTAGACATTGTAGAGTTTGTATTATCCAAGCAACCAACGCAAATGTGATTATCAGACTGCACGGATGCGCAGGCTGATCTGCACCTTTGTTGATCGCAAATTGCTAAATCAAGTTTTCACATGTGGTGGTTCATATATTTACCAACACTTTTGCAAAATCTTAGACCAAATAATTTCAAATTAACAAAATTGGACCCACTTAGACAGTCTATTACGTTTATGACCACCACTTACTTTTATAAGTTTTCACTAAATGGGCCCCGTCAAGCGATTTTGGTACTTATCGCCTATTCGAGCAGCGAAGGTTCAGGCGAGCCTGCGCATCCGCGCAGTCTCGCCAGAACCTTCGCTGCTCGCTAATACAAGCAGTGAATCTAGAGAAACCTTCCGACAGAAAGCCATATCCCTGGCCCCTCTGAATGGCTGGGCATGCGCAGTTAAAATTTGTCATGACGGAATCCTCGAAGACACAAATTAGCTTGCCGGGGCTCAAATGCAATTGCTTGGCGGCAAGATGTTTAGATTTAACCATGTTTTAGCTCCATCCCTTAGATGCTCTGTCGCTCTGTTACTTTAAAAATCACTGCGTCCGTCGTGGGCAAAAACACGCTACGTTACATGAGCCCCGCCAAGCGAATTTGTGTCTTCGAGCATTCCGTCATGACAAATTTTAACTGCGCATGCCCAGCCATTCCGAGGGGCCAGGGATATGGCTTTCTGTGTGAAGGTTCCTCTTGATTCACTGCTAGTATGAGCGAGCAGCGAAGGTTCTGGTGAGACTGCGCGGATGCGCAGGCTCGCCTGAACCTTCGCTGCTCGCATAGGCGATAAGTACCAAAATCGCTTGACGGGGCCCATATAATATCCGATTTCATTAACGCGACCAGAAAAAGACCTTGCATGCCCATGAGACCCACTTTCCTTTGTCTAGAGCGAGTTTTGACAGAGTGTTTATCATACGTCTTGTTAACTCAATAAGGAACTACATGTAACTGCCTTAGACTTATCAATCGGGGAAGTTAATCGTCAGGTTTATTGGCCACAAACGCCAACTTATTGTCAGTCAGTTGATCAACTTGTTTATACCGACGTTGGTTTGGCGTTGCCCTAACGACGTGTGCCTGATGGGTTGCATTTTTTTCTGACGTTACTCACATATTTTGCACTGAAAGTAAGTTATACCATGCACACTTCATAGAGATGACATATACGGGTACGATTGCTCTTGTCTCGACAGAAATAATACAAGCGCTGAAAGTTTCAATTTGTAATGTCATTTTAAAAGAAAATGTATTAATACGGTCGTTCTACATTGGATTTGAAAGAAACAGCATTTATGCTATACTCAGAAAGGTCACATGCAACAAATATATACTATTATTAGGTAATACCATGAAAATCCACATCACATGTCCGTAGTACTTTGGTGTGCTCATTTTGCAGATTGTCCCAAGTGTATCAGTACGTTAAAATACGTTGCATAGGCAAGTAAAATAGACGTGGAGGCAATGGTCAGGAATCAATGCAATTAACCAATAGCTCCATTAAGAGACACCAAAGGGAAAGAAACAGAAACATGAAACAACAGACCCTAATGGAAACATCAATAGCGGAAAGCCAAAAGGACAGTTACTTTCCCACAAAATGGCCAATAGGCTATCCAAAATAAAATAATATACGCGACACAAACATCCAAAGACAAACCATAAAAAAATAAACCGCGACAGAAGAACCGCCTTGGAATGGTCATCGGGTTCTGTTTCCACTGGGTGGGGGGATGCTAAAATCGGTTTTACGTGACCACAATCCTCGCCCTTACTTCCGTCGCGATTAAGACAAATAATTTGTTCAGTCCGCATGAAGGCCTCCTAACTCATCAGTGCAACATCTCCGTGAACACAAAAATCAATCAACCACAGAGATGAAACAACGGTGCGGACTCGACAGCAAGAAACCACTGAAATGCTTGAGCAAAAGAAAACCAGCAGTTCGACTGCGATGGGCCCGACTAGACACATCCCACTTGTATAGGGATGTTTGGCTTTCCGCCTGTGACGCTCTAATTATAGTGATGTACACCTTTCCCCTTTGATGTCTTGTATGGTTGTGCCGATTCCTGATCAATGCCTTCACATTTTTATATGACAATGCAGTTGGCTTAGGCATTGACATTTGGATACTCTGCGTGCGGTTCTTCTATAACTCGACGATCGATACGAATTTGCAGCCTAAAATGAAATGAGTAGGCGCATGACAAAGTTAGACATGTGCGACAAGAGAAAACTCAGATCAACATGCGCACCCACAGTCTGACCAGTCTTAACTAGTCGCAAAGAGCATTGATAAACATCTTGACTGTTCCCAAGGCAGCCAGAAAAGACACTGATCAGACTTGCTGGCTGAGAGGCCTGCTCCGGGTCTCTGGTCGTACAGGTCTTATTCTAAGTTTTGTCCTGCCCCGACTTCAACCATTACGACAACTGAACGTCCCACAAACAGCACTTAATATAGTGAAACTTCGACAACTCGATCACGGATGGCTCGTTTTCGATAGCGAATTCAAACTACTTCTTGAGGCCCTAGATAATTCATCTCATAGTTACAGCTGTTAATATATTATTGATAATTTATGGAGTTGTTTTGCTGATTTTATGTTGGAAATATATGTTGTGTGTACTCATTAGAATCGCCTCATTGAGGCGATTCTAATGAGTACACTAAACATACCTTTAATTCATAGAAGAAAACAAATACCCTGAAGTGATTCCTTTTATGCCTCAAGACCTTGCGCCATGGTTAACTCTCAGTATTTCGAACAACACCTATTTCGAACAGATTTTCATGGTTAAAGGAATTCGAGTTATTAAAGTTTGACTGAATAGAGCGGGGTTATATTGGTAAAATCCAAGTGAAATACCTTTTACAGACCGTTTCCAAGGCAGTTCATCACAAAAACACGCCTATAGATGAGTTTAGGACGCAACCGGTCGCTAAGGAAATGCTATCCCACGATTCCGTATTTTTGCGCATGCGCAGTTTTGTGTGGCAAAAAAATAACCGTTGTTCAGACTGATCCGATAGCAGTTAATTTCTTTGAAATTGACAATTTTAAATTGAGCATAAGGTATAGGTGACGTATGTCTTGCGTCATTGTAGCGTCCAACTGATATTGGCTGACAATTGGGTAAGACCTGCTATCCTTGCAGCAGGTAAGGGTAGATGGGAGTGCTCATATTCATTCCGGCTGTCTCTACACTTCCATTCATTTTCCTCTTTCTCCTCTGTCCTTTTCTTTAACCTACGATCTCCTCTATATTTTTCTCCCTTTCACTGGGAGACGAGACAAAATTACCCACATGGGTTGACGTGTCGTTAAACCCAAAACAATTAATAATCGAATAATTAACTGACAATGGTCGGGTCATGTTGCGCTAATCGCAGTACAAACAATGCGACAGTGAAGATGATTGGTTGGTTGTTTATGTCCTCGTGAACACTATTTAGGTCATTTTGGAGACGTTGCTTCAAGTTTTGTGGGACTTTTGCCCGACATTGAGATGAAATGACATCTCAAACCCTGCCGCCTAATGGGACCAGAAGGCTTATATGCATTTGACACACATCACTTTGCCCGGGCAATCTTAGTCCATCCAAGCGGTTTACCAGTACTCATGTGTGGTGAGTTTCAGCTCTGCGTGGAAGCACCATGCAGCCTAATCTATTTCTCCACGCCCCGATGGGCGGGGGCGAGACAGTGAAGATTGAGTGAGTGTTTCAGTTTTACGTCCCACCAATAGCTAATTCTGACTCCCTTGACCCTCACTTTTATATAGGAAAACTGGGATTTACAGGGATAAGCCTTATTTTTCTTATTTCTGCTCTAAAATATAGATTGTGGGTACTCGTTTGGACCGCCTCGATGATAAAATATAGATTGTGGGTACTTGTTTGAACCGCCTCGATGAGGCGGTTCTAACGTGTACCCAAAAATTATATTTCGAGCAGAAATAAGAAAAATACCACAAGTTTTCATTGTAAAATTTTCATTTTTTCGGCGGTAAGATTTACAATGTATTTGTGTAGGCGTGTTTTCGTAATGCTTCGTTTTTCTTTGCATGTATGTATTGCTTATATTGTTTTCATTTTCGTTTATATAACATTATGTTTTGCAGTCTGTTTTTACTTTTTTTCTCCTTTAGGCATCACGAAAACACGCCCATATAATTTTGACCCCCTTGAACCCCACTTTTATATAGTAAAACTGGGGTTTCCGGGGGTATACCTTATTTTTCTTATTTCTGCTCTAAAATATAGATTATGGGTACTCGTTAGAACCGCCTCGATGAGGCGGTTCTAACGAGTGTCCACAATCTATATTTTGAGCAGAAATAAGAAAAATATCACAATTTTTTATCATTAAAGTTTCATTTTTTCGGCGATAAAGGTGGCAATGTACATGCATTTGTATAGGCGTGTTTGCGTAATGGACAGCATTTTATTCAAAACGGAATATAGCTAGTACTAGAGAGCGTGAACAATCTTGTCAATAAAGCTTTGCTACTGAACAAATTATTTGTCTTAATCGCGACGGAAGTAGGGGCGAGGATTGTAGCCGCCTTGGGTCGATTTGGGCCCCCAGTGGAATTCGTTTCCGCTGACCGTTCCAAGGCGGTTCTTCTGTCGCGGTTAATTTTGTTATGGTTTGTCTTTGGATGTTGTGTCGCTTATATGATTTTATTTTGGATAGCCTGTTGGCCAATAATGTTTGGGGGGGGGGCTGTCCTTAAGGCTTTCCGCTGTTGGTGTTTCCATTGGGGTATGTTGTTTCATGTTTGTGTTCTTTCCCTTTGGTGTCTCTGATGGGAGTTGTGGGTTAATTGTATCGATTCCTGATCATTGCCTCCACTTCTACATGTACCTAGTAAGCATTTCAATAAATTCCAGACACAATTTCTATCTGTATTGTCTATATTTATTCTAATGTACTCCAAATCAATGCAACGGTTCCAAATAACATCCACAATGTATGTCTGGATGGAATGGCAATGATCTTGGATTAATCATATGATGTCGCGTCTGAGAATATAATAACGCCTTGTATTTAATTCAGTAATCCACTACTGGATTAATTATGCAAATAAGTTACATATGCACAGTGACGTTACACGGACGACGTCCATAACAACGTCGCGTTTACTATTGGTGGAATTATGACACATGAAAAAAACATTAACAAAATGCATATTAAATATTATATGATAAAAAGAATCTTGCATTTGTATTATTAATTTATTAAACTCGTTGAGGAAAAAGGATAAAATGCTTGGGGAAGCCTCGCATGTTATCCCTTTTCCTCAGCTAATCAATTAAATTCAATAAAACATGATCACTCGTGTATGGTCTATATACATTTTCAGTCCACTCCATGTGAACAAGTCCGTGGAATGTACACCCTCTTAACCGTTCCTTATATATAGTAAAACTGGGGTTTGCAGGGATAGAACTTATTTTTTTAACTTCTTCTCCAAAATGTTGATTGTAGGTACTCGTTAGAACTGCCTAAATGAGGTGGTTCTAACGTGTACCCACGATCCATATTTTGGCAGACATAAGAAAAATATCAAAATTGTTCATCTAAAAATTCCCGTGTTTTTTTTTTTTTTCGGCGGTAAAATTTACAATGTATTTGTAGTAGGCGAGTTTTCGAAATGGGGAAAGAATGACGCACATTAAGCACATACCGGCCCCGATAGCTCAGTTGGTAGAGTGTCCGCTTCGGGGAACGGGAGGTCACGGGTTCGATCCCGGGCCGCGACATACCAAAGTCGTTAAAATGGTACTAGCTGCTCCTCGCTTGGCACTCAGATTTACGGGGTAGAGCTAGGACCGGTTGACCCAGTGTCAGGATAATGTGACTGGGTGTGGTATCATGTAATGTGTCTGGTACATGATACTTCAGTGAGGCAGCACTATAAAAGTGAGCATTGAGCTCCCTGTCGCAACCAGACACCGTCGTGATATGACTGAAAAATTGTTGAAAGCGACGTTAAACCCGAATTCACACACACACACATTAAGCACATTAAGTAACTACATTTATCATATGACGTCGCGTCTGGCAGTGTAATAACGCCATGTAATATTTTCGATAATCCTCTGGTGGATTAAATATGCAAATTAGCTAGATACGTCCCGTAACGTTACATGTACGACGTCCTTAATGACATCGCGTTACTAATGGCGGAATAGTGACATTTTTATAAAACAATCGTGAATAAAATGCGTTTTAAATGCCATATGATAAATAGAATCTTACTTTCGTGCTCATGTATTATTGAATTTATTAAACGAGTTGAGGAAAAGGGATAAAATGCTCGGCTTTGAATTTATTAAACTCGTTGAAGAAAAGGGATAAAATGCTCGGCAAAGCCTCGCATTTTATCCCTTTTCCTCAACTCGTTAAATAAATGCAATAATACATGACCACTCATTTAAGATCCTTCATGTAAACCAAGTAGAAGACCAAAATGAAAGTTTCTGTCCCCAAAATTGATAAATGAGGGTAACGGATTTCCATCCGGAAATTCTCCTTTTACAGATTCTATAGCTTCGTTTTGTGGCGCTGAACTGGGTACTCTTTTCATGGACAGAATTATGTCATATAGACATCCTTTGCGGTGTTTATGACCCTGAAATCGAATTTCGAGAATTCGCGAGGTTAAGGGGTCAGTCATATTCATTATGACATTGTCCGTGTATCATATAGCGTTTTTTATGTTCTCGGAGATGTAGCACTGATGAGTTAGGAAACCTTCATGCGGACTGAACCAGTAATTTGTCTAAACCACACCAGAGCACCCCCAACCCCACCGAGATGAAACTGAGATGAAATGACCACTCAAGCCCTAACACTCAAAAACACCGCTATGGATTTTAACCAGGGACGGTCCGACTCGCACCCCTTTTCCTGGACCTTCTAAGCGGTCTGCCAGTCTTCATGTTCGGTCGGTTCAGCTCTGCGTGGAAACATCATGCAGCCCAGTCTATTTTCCCAAGCCCCGATTGGCGGGGCTGTAGTAAATGTATTATAATATCGGCGGTTCTCTAGTTACATGTATATTATACTACTCAAACTTTGATAGGGATCACTTTTTATATACAAAATATTGCACTGAAAATTTAAAATTTCTTGACAGAATTTGTACTCGGTATATTGTTAAATATCTTAAGCAAAAACTCGTGTGCAGTTCAGTACTCATAAAAGTGCACACTTCTCACACTTCGCAAATAAATTCATGCACCCCCAAAATCTTGCGTAGCACTGCTTTCCAACAGACCAATCAAACTTGTCAGTGTTCCTTTACCAAGCGTAAAAAGGACTTCATTTGATTTGTGAAACACTAAAATGCCTAGGGGACAATTAAGAAACCGTCTGAGCCCAGAAGAAATGAATCGTGGCGTCGGAATGTTGGAATTTGGCGTCTCTAAACGTCGTGTTGCTGGCATTCTGAATGTGTCTCAGAGCGTGGTTTCCCGAATGTGGAGTCGGCATCTTACCCACGGAAATCCTTCACACAGACTAGGCGGGGTCGAGAAAGGGCTACAACTCAACATCAGGGCCGTTTCTTGTTGATTCAGTCTCGACGTTAACGGTTCCTGAACGCTACGCGTTTGCATAACGAGCTTAGGAACGGAACTGAAGTACGAATTTCTACACAAACTGTCAGAAACGGGCTCCACGAGTTCGGACTTAATGTCACGAGGCCTGCTGTACGTGTTCCGTTGACGACACAGCACGTACAAGACCGGTTGGACTTTACCAGAACTCACGGCAGGTGGACGGTACGTGACTTGACGCCAGTACTGTTTATTGATGAGTCCAGATTCTGTCTAGACTTCTCTTATAAACGCCAATTAGTGCGGTAAATGTCTAAAGAGCGATTCGATGACTTGAATGTGGCAGAGCATGATCGCTATGGAAAGGGGTCAGTCATGGTTTGGGCTGGGATAAGCGTGAACGGTAAAACTGACTTGAAAACGGAACGTTAATGGCAGATAGGTACTGTAATGATATTCTTGATCAGTTTATAAGACCATATGCAGATGCTTTCGGTCCGGACTTTATTCTGATGGACGATAATGCCCGTCCCAACCGTGCCAACGTCACTAATTCCTATCTGGAACGCGAGACAATCGTTCGTAAGGACTGGCCTGCGCGGTCACCGGACTTAAATCCGATTGAGCATGCGCGGGACATGCTACAGCGTGCTGTTTTAGCCCGACCTGTGCATCCGAGGACTTTACAGGAGCTCAAAGATGCTTTGGTTGCTGAATGAAAGCTGATTCCACAAAACCGGATACAAACTCGGATTACGAGCATGCGCAGGCGATGTCGTACTGTAATTGATGCCCGTGGACGCCATGCACGTTATTAGGCACGTTTATCTAAACAAATTTGGAA
Source organism: Lucinisca nassula (assembly GCA_963580285.1). Lineage (NCBI taxonomy): Eukaryota > Metazoa > Mollusca > Bivalvia > Lucinida > Lucinidae > Lucinisca > Lucinisca nassula. Next base: position 43,340,476 of record OY757025.1, on the reverse strand, counting down.
ATTTGTGAAAAATCAGTTGTCCAAATCCCTTCGTGTTACGGCAAATTTTGGGGGTGCCAAGACGGTTGACAAAATTAATCACTAGTTTTGTGAAGGATACGTTTTCTATCATTATGTATCGAATTTGGATTCAAGTGATTAATTCAGCCAAAAATTATTTTGCATTCAAAAAGTGATCCCTATCAAACTTTGAGTAGTATATATCGCTCAGATGTTTCTGTCGGTATTCTCACACACAGCGCTTAACAATTCAATTACCCTGATTTCTTTGTTTGTTTGATTTGAGGATTAACGTCCCCGTCAACACTATTTAGGTTATTTTTGAGACGTTGCTTCCAATTTTGTGGGACTTCTACCCGACATCTGAATCCCTGCCGCCCAATGAAACCAATAGGGTTTATATGCATGGACGACCCAACTCGCACGACTTTGCCTGTACAGGCTTGGACCTTCTAAGCGGTCTCCCTGTACTTGTATGCGGTCGGTTTAAGCTCTGCGTGGAAGCATCGTGCAGCCCAATCTATTTCTCGAAGCCCCGATGGGCGGGGGGCAAACAATTGCCCTTAATACATCAGAAAACATATTCTTGCACACCAGACAAGGAAATCCGTGATTTCATCCTGGGATAGAAATTTATGTTCTGACCCTGGTGTTCCGACCCAAAATCGAATATAATCGCGTGTTTGATAAATGTACTGGTTGATTACGACCTCGTATGCGCCGTCAAAAGATTGACGTCACAACACGTTACGTGACGTCACTAAACATTCCTGCAGTGTCAACACAGTGTGGCGGACGTTGGTAACCAAAGTGACTGCAGCATAAAAAATCCGCGCTAAGAAATAGAAGGTACATGTACGCAAGAAAAAGAATCCAATATGGATGTGAGGGGTGGATAGAAAAATCCGTCCCTCGGGATCACTGCCCGGCATCACTCGGCAAGCCTCGATATGCCGGACAGTGTCCCTCGGGACGGATTTTTCCATCCACCCCTCACACCAATATAAGATTCTTATATTCTGATATGCAGGCATAAGCATGCAAATAGAAATCGTTGTCTTAAATTGATCATTTTAGCACAGACATGTCAGTATAATTGCATTACAACATTACACATGCCAATGGTAAACCTGCATGACATGAAACAAACAACAGTTCCATTACCGTAAAACAATTCAGAGTTGAAATGAAGTGCATCGCTCTTTCAAGTCACCACTTGAGGCATTGAATGTCAGCCACAGAGGACTTCAAAGACATATTATATTTAGAATATTGGATCTTATTTCTTGAACAATGGACATTCATTACGATAACACAGCCGTATGACAAATTGCATTCTTTCATATCTCCAAGACGGCCATTTTTGCTGGTGAACTTTTGCGATATTTTTCTTTTTTATATTGCAAACATAGGTTGTGGGTGGTTTTTACCCCTGTAAACCCCAGTTTTTTTCCATATAAATAGGGGTTAAGAGGGGTGTTCATTTCATGGACATGTTAGCGTGATGTCTATATTTAAATTGAGTCTACTGCGGCCCCAGTGAAATTCTATTCCCTAACCGTACCAAGGCGGTTCTGCTGTCGCGGCTTATTAAATTATGGTTCGTCTTTCAGTGTGTGCATCGCTTATATCTTTTGTTTTGGATTGCAATTGTCCATTTTGTGGCTTTTGGCTTTCCGCTATTGATTTTTCCATTAGGGTCTAGTTATTTCATGTGCGTGTTTCTTTCCCTTTGGTGTCTCTGATGGAAGGTGTGGGTTAATGGAATCGAATCCTGATCTATGCCTTCACTTCTATCGTCTTATCGTCCTCAAGATATTGATGCACGAAGGCTCAATCGGTTTAAAATTCAATTTGAGACACTACTGTTGTTTCCATGTTAAAATGTTACTACAGGACCTAATACTTATGGAAACATTTGCATCATTTACCACAGAGGTAATTTGATCCAGTTACCAGTGTTTCAACTAGCATTTTAATGCATAAAACGTCCAATAACGTCAACGTCATTTTGGCGCTTTTAACATCACTTCCTGTCTATGTTTACGTACTTTGGCGCTTTTACAGCATTGTTATTTAAATGTTTACTGCCTGAAGAAAGAATAATCCGAGACATGTTACAGTAAAACAGCTGTGTTGATTTTGATTTTACCTCACCGTGAAATAAAAGCCTCCGTTACGTAGTGCTTATGCTAGTCGCCTTGTAAATCAGGGGCGCAGGATCGATCCCTGGCTTCTCCAGACATTCGGATGAGTCTTTAAACCGAGGTCCCGTCTCCGTATGGCCTTTGTTGTTGGGGATACGTAAAACTCAAACACTCACTCTATCGTGAAATACATTATGATGCTTACAAGCCTAGTCTGAGAATCGAACATTGTCTATAACGCTTAATATGCTCCTACGAAACGTGTTGTCATAAAAGGTATGAAAATCTGTTATGTTATATAGACCCATAATTAGTTTGATTTTATTCTGGAAATTTACGATCCAGTTAACGTTTTTAAGGCCAGTCGGTTTCGCTTACATGTACCGCTCTTTTTCTCGACACTTTTTAGGTTTAACCCTTGTCCTGCAAAGCCCAGATATGTCTTATCTTTCAAACAATGTATATCCAGATCAGATGGCTTCTGAAGAAGCCATCTGATCAGGATCTACATTGTTTGTCATTCAGTTTATGAATCTGTTGCAATAATTTGCATCAAATAATCTGATTGATCGATAACAAGTAATGGGTGTGGCATATTTAAATATTTAGCAAGTCAAGGGGTAATACATCGAAACGATTTCTTTATTTTCTTTCTTGTGTGCAACCGTTACACTATATGTCCCGTTACACTATATGAATGATTTTGACGTTCAGCGACGTATGAACAACATCGGGGGCCAGTTGTTCAAAACTAATGCGGTCTTTAGTTAACGTATCGTTAAAACTTTGATCATTTATTATGGCAAATATGTTAATATTTTTGCTGAAAAAAAGTGAGCAGCTGCAAAAGCTGCCCACCTTTTTTCAGCAAAAATAGCCAAATTTTAAATATTGCTCTTGCTAAAACAGTTAACAATATGACTACTCACGAGCTCGTTAAGCTAAATGGCTCCTGGTGAGTGAGTGAGTGTTTGAGTTTTACGTCCCACCAACAGCTAAGGTCATACGGAGACGGGACCTCGGTTTAAAGACTCATCCGGAAGTCTGGAGAAGCCCGGGATCGATCCTGCGATCCCTGGTTTTCAAGGCGAGTAGCATAACCACTACACCACGGAGGCTTCTAACTGGCTCCTGATCACGTGCAAAGTAAGTGAACCCATAAAAACTTTACTCGTGATCCGCTGTTATTCATACTGTTATTCATGTACTTCAATGAACTTTAATTAAATGAGCCCCGCCAAGCGAATTTGTGTCTTCGAGCCTTCCGTCATGACAAATTTTAACTGCGCATGCCCAGCCATTCAGAGGGGCCATGGATATGGCTTTCTGTCTGAAGGTTCCTCGTGATCCACTGCTTGTATGAGCGAGCAGCGAAGGTTCTGGCGAGACTGTGCGGATGCGCAGGCTCGCCTGAACCTTCGCTTCTCGCATAGGCGATAAGTACCAAAATCGCTTGACGGGGCCCAAATAGAGGATCTTACATGATTGCTCATGTAGTACTGATTTTATTGAACGAGTGCCGAGCATTTTTACTCTTTTCCTCAGTGGGTTTAATAAATTTAATAATATATGAGCACGAATGCAAGAGTCTATTTGTCATATGACATTTAAAAGGAATTTTATTCACGATTTGTTTACAAAAACGTAAATATTCCGCCATTAGTAAACGCGAAGTCGTTAAGGACGTCGTACGTGTATCATGACGTGCCGTAGCTAACTAATTTGTATGTTTAATCAACTAGTGGATTAACGAATTTATTACATAGAGGAGCTTACACTCGTGGTCATTTCATATGAGATATATGAAACGAGCCTTTGACGAGTTTCATAAATTTCATATGAAATGAGCACGAGTGTCAGATTCTGTTTATCATATGACAAATTTATATTGGATTTTATCGCGATTAAATTTGACAATTTAAGCACAAAAATGCATGGTTGACATGGACGTCGTCATGACGTTACTTAATCCCGCCAAAGTATTACACATGTGGTTATACGATTTTTATTACACGACTTTATCCATTGATTATCGACGACGTCAAGTGATATATGACGTTTTTACATTATCAGAAGCGACGTCATATGATAAATTACGTCTATTACATATATTTAAATTGATTTCCATCCAATATCTGACAAAACATTCTGGTTTAATAGACAAAATTGAAACAAGAAACATTGAACGCAGTTTCCCAAGCAACAGCGGAACTGCGCCGCTGACGCCATAATGTCACCATAATCCAATCATATTGGAGAGAACCATGGTTTATTTTGACGTCACTGAATGATCATGTAACGTCGCGTGTGTCAATTCATTCAATGTGGATTTCAATACCCTACAACTGGTACACTGGCAAACAGTGCTTTTTTCTTATTTCTGCTCAAAACATAGATTGTGGGTACTCGTTAGAACCGTCTCACCAATAAATTAAACATAATTTGGAATTTTTCTTTGTGATACTTTTCTTATTTCTTCTCATCGAGGCGGTTCTAACGAGTACTCACAATCTATTTTTTAGAGCAGACATAAGGTTCATCCCTATAAACCCCATTTTCGCTATATAAAAGTGGATATTCTGAGAAATCAGAAATAAATTATTGGTTTAGACTCATATTCTAGACAGGTTTTTAATTATCTGGACCCCATTTTGATTTATATCAGGGGTAGCCCCTATGTGCTTTTAGCGCCCGGTTACCTTACAAAATCTATCAAGTCAAGTGATTTATATCAGTCTTTGAATCGACTGCCTATTCGAAATTCGCAAAAGTACAGTATGTTTCCTCTGGCTTTCTTTGCCGGGTCATTACAGGGTCACTGATGAGGCTTTATTAGCCGAAACTACGTAGTATGACCCATCTTCTTTCTTATGAATGTTTTCATTGCTCTTAAAGGAACTCATTTTTGATTTTTATTTGCCTTCACTGCAGCTGGTGTTGTGCCGTGTGGCGGCCGTAAAACGTCTCCCCTTACATCAACCATAGTGCAGTTTATATTTTACTTTTGGTCCTTTGAGATCAGCGTGGATATTCTGAGAAATCAGAAATAAATTATTGGTTTAGACTCATATTCTAGACAGGTTTTTAATTATTTGGACCCCATTTTGATTTATATCAGTCTTTGAATCGACTGCCTATTCGAAATTCGCAAAAGTACAGTATGTTTCCTCTGGCTTTCTTTGCCGGATCATTACAGGGTCACTGATGAGGCTTTATTAGCCGAAACTACGTAGTATGACCCATCTTCTTTCTTATGAATGTTTTCATTGCTCTTAAAGGAACTCATTTTTGATTTTTATTCGAGGGGTTCGAAATTATATAGATGTGTTTTCGTGATCTGGGGACAAAACAGGCTTGTTTCTGCTAATTAGACAAACTAGAATATATATTCAACGGCCACCAAAAGTTCCATTAATACTAGCTGTAATAAAGTCCATATAGTCTAGGAGGAGACTGCTATTTACAATCCATTTTAAGCTATACCGATTGTCATTCAAAACCAAATTCTGTTGTCTTGCTATTATCTCCATCATTTCTGTGACATCATGAATTAGTCTTAAGCATTCCTGATTTGTGACACCAGCATTTATGCGCGGAAATCTTATCTATTCTTATCAAGTTAACAGGTCAAAAATGTTCTTTTCCTTGCGTGACCGGTAATTTAAGTTCATCGTATCGTATTGTGTTTAGTCAACCTAGTTTTACGTACTTAGTAACAGGAAGTAGCATGTCGAAAACAACGATACTCTTAATCAGAGTCAAAATGGTACATTATGATAAAACTTTCTATGGCATCTTGGTAACGAACTCGTGTACTGAACACCCAGTATGTAGGGGGACGGGGTAATCAAATATGTCAGCAATCTTTCTTTATTTAAGCCTAGGTCACATAGCCCGACCGATGTTCGGCATCGGTGGAGCTCGGTAGATTTTTGGGGTGTCGCCGAGTTCCCCTCATCGGAGGCATAGGTCGGTGACGTGAACGGGCTCCGTCCGGAAATCTACAGGCGACCGACCAAACACCGGTCGATGACCGTACGGAGTCTGTCTTAACAGGGGAGCTTTTTTCGGCCTATGTGGTAGCAACTACCGGCCGATGGTCGATCGGACATCGGGGGTATACGGCCGGTACCCGAGCAGGTTACATGACACCGTGCAATCACCGGACGGGTTGTAAACGGTCTTTGAACACTGCCCGGCCGATGTTCGGCCGTGGTAACTCGGACTTGGCGGGGGCGATGGTCAGCTATTACATCACTGTATATATGTCCAACCTGCCTGACATGGTCAGTTCATCACTATGGCTGCCCGTGAAGACTTCGATTGGCGTTGTTAGAACACGAGCTAGGTCAAGCGAGGTTCCAGTACAACTTGGTCCTGGCGGCAATACTCGAAGAAGCGGAGAGGGAGCGACAGAGGACCGGCAGAAGAGAAAGACGTTGGTGGGTGCGAGAGTGGATCCTACGCAGACCCCTGTTCGGCCAATATGAGGCGCTCATGAGGGAACTCGAGGCCGAGCACGTTGCCGACTTCAAGGCCTACCTCCGCATGGAGCCACAGATGTTCCAAGAGTTGCTCCACCGAGTTGGCCCCCGCACTGCAAAGACCACAAGGTAACTTTACACTTTGTGAACTTAGTGTGAAATTGTACTGAATGTACTGAATTTCATTTCTTATTTTGCAAACACATGCCTTCAAAACATATTTATTATTGCTTGATTTTAATCATATTTCACCCTCTTCTGTTGCAGGCATCGAACCCCCTTGGATCCTGGGCTGAAGCTGGCGATCACCTTGAGGTTCTTGGCGTCCGGAAGCAGCTACCGAGATCTGGCGTTCGCGTTTCGTGTCCAACACAACACAATCTCTCTGTTCGTCTCCGAGGTGTGTCGGACCATCTACGACGAATACGAGGACGAGATGTGGGCCACTCCCCAGACAGAAGAAGAGTGGCGCCTGCTGGCTGAGGGATTCGGAGACAGATGGAACTTTCCCCACTGTTGTGGCGCGATCGATGTCCGGCCGAGCTTCGGCCACTGTCCCTTACATCGGTCACCCACCGGTACTATATTTTCCAAGGCTCGGTCCCACATTGGTGGGACCTCGGCCGAAACTCGGTCGGTGTCCGTTCACAAAAGCTTGTCCTCTGGTGGCTTCAGATGCACGGGACACCGGCCGATACTCAGCCGTACACCGGCCGATGCGTATTCCGATGTGGTAAGGATGGGGCTGCGATGAGGGAGCTCGGTGAGAGCCCGTCGAATTTTAACTCCGAAGTTTTAAGCCCCAAACGCCGGCCGGTGACCACGGGATTCCGGCCGGTGTTTGGCGAAAGTCGCATCGCTCGCTCATCGAAACCTCATCGGCCGGGCTATGTGACCTAGGCATTATTACCGCAATATCATGACTATGGATGTCCGTTGTTGTCTCATTTAGGCGGTTCTGGTGAGTTACTCCACCAATAAATTGTTTGGTAAATACATAAAATATATTTTAAACTTTTCTCTGAACCATGACAATTAGTACTTCCAGAAACAACATCCTTTCATCAAAAAGTCAGTTTTACCTAACTGGAAATTACTATGTTGTCCTGTTCCAGCAAAGTCGTTTTGCTTGTTTACGTATTGACCGAATTTTATCATTCGCTACTGGCTTGAAAAGCCTCGATTGTTCAGTATAATGAAGCATCCATGAGTGAAGATACTTCAGACATTGATCGAATCAAAACCCAAAGCATAACCCAAGCTGGACAACACCTTAACAAATAACAAAATCACAGGCGACAAGCCGAATAAGTGACTCTTTCCATAACAGATGGCAACTTAGTTACCTTATTACGCAAACACGCCTATACAAATACATTGCCACCTTTATCGCCGAAAAAATGAAAATTTTAGGATGAAAAATTGTTATATTTTTCTTATTTCTGCTCAAAATATAGATTGTGGGCACTCGTTAGAACCGCCTCATCGAGGCGGTTTTAGTGAGTACCCACAATCTATATTTTAGAGCAGAAATAAGAAAAATAAGGTATACCCCGTGAAACCCCAGGTTTACTATATAAAAGTGGGGTTCAAGGGGATCAGAATTATATAGGGGTGTTTTCGTGATGTTTTCTGAACTCCCAGAAGTGTTGAAATGAAAACATTTAGAGATGGAACAGCACCGAAAATTAAACAAATGAAAACGCAACGACCTACATCACGAAAACACGCCTATATAATTTTAACCTCCTTGAACCCGACTTTTATATAGTAAAACTGGGGTATCCGGGGGTATACCTTATTTTTCTTATTTCTGCTCTAAAATATATATTGTGGGTACTCGTTAGAACCGCCTCGATGAGGCGGTTCTAACGAGTGCCCACAGTCTTTATTTGCAGCAGAAATAAGCAAAGTATCACAATTTTATCATCATAAAATTTCCTTTTTTTTTCGGCGATAAAGGTGGCAATGTATTTGTGTAGGCGTGTTTGCGTAATGATACGGAAATAGATGCCCAGGAAAATCCACGCTTAAAGATAACAGCCAACTAATGACACCAAGAGGAAGAGCCATTAACAATGAGGAAAACAAAAAAGAAAGAAAAACGAATCATACATCGCACGGCAACCAGCTCATGGGTCGCGGTCGGCTGTCCATGTTGTAAAATCCGTTTTTAGTGTCAAACTTCACTGTATATTCTAACGGTATTAGCAAACATTATTCTTTGTAAATAAAAAGAACATTCTTTTGTTGAATACGTATACAAAAAGTAGTTCCCGATCATTCAATGCAGTGAAGCAATATAAATGGTATCAGTCACAAGTGAAATGATACGATATCATTTCAATTGTGATTGATATCAATTTAATTTGTTTCAGATATGCATTGATTTCACTGCGAAGAATAAAAATATAAATAATACACAATCATAAGCGTATACAAGAAGACCTCGTCGGAAAATCCGACAAAGATGTATTAATTTTATAACAAACATTATTAGATACCCCGCCTTAGGACTGTCAGTAGCGAGAAGCACTCGGAAGTTTACATTGATTCTAAGGGCCCAAACTTCTCTCTAGGTTCTAATAGTATATACAAAACACAAAGCAGTCGGTCCTCCTGAAGGTAACTACCTTAATCAATAGACCATCACAGAATAACATACGAATTACCACAAACTGAAAAACAAATCACATTGAATAACTGTGATGAATCAAATACAAGGGTGGCTCGTAGCTTGTTCCAGGCACTGTAAGCTGGAGCTAAAGACAACCACCAGGCCTACGCCGAAAATACAAACTAGAAACAAATCATCAGGCACCAGCCACTAAAAATATATATAATAAAGTAATAAACTGGTTTTATGGAGCTCAAGCAACACTCTCATCTGCCGCCGCGGTTTACACAATTTAGTTGGCTGTGGCTTGCATAGAGGTCTCCTAGCTCCTTGGTCACCACAGGCAACAACTAAAATCAACTTTAGAATAGATGTGAAGGTAATGATCAGGAATCGATACAATTAACCCAAAGCTCTCATCAGAGACACCAAGGGAAAGAAACACAAACATGAAACAACTAGACCCTGATGGAAATATCACTAGCGGAAAGCCGAAAGGACAGTTACTTTCACACAAAATTGCCAATTGGCTATCCAAAGCAAAATAATATAAGCGATACATACACTCAAGGACAAGCCATAACAAAAATAAACCACAACAGAAGAACCGCAGTGGAGCGTTCAGTGAAACAAATTCCACTAGGGGGCTTAAATCGAGTTTATGTGGCCACGATCCTCGCCCTTACTTCCGTCGCGATTTAGACAAATAATTTGTCCAAGGCTGTGTTGAAGCAAAGATCAGGACTCTCACGCGTTGAGTCACCTGGAAGTCCCTGGGACGTCAGTAAGACCATTGGACAAAGGAGCAAAAGAAGACCACCAGTTGAACCCGGTAGGCCAAGAAGCAGATAAGTGTCCAGCATCAACCAACCTAATAATAAGATTTATGTTGGGGCTATCATAGAGTCTGCACCCCAATATATCTTCTAAACATATAGCGGGATTGATCGACACTCGTTTAGATAATGGAACAACATCAGTCTGTAAAGTACTAAGTAAAGTGATTCTACGAGCAAAGCATTCGTTGTTACTTAATATCAGGGCCCAGGATTCCAAATCTTTGTTAGCTTAACGGGCGAGTACGTTGTGCGATTCTTAACAGTTCTGGTGTGTATACTATCTCATACAGTGGAAATATTTGCCTACACATTGGCAGGAGTAAAAGTGAGGATTGTGGCAATATAAATTGGATTTAAGCTCCCCCCCATCACACACAAATACTACAATATTTTAACTGAGCGATTCAAGGCGGTGCTTCTGATTGTTGTTTGTCTTTGTCTGTATATATACCACTAATATATTTAAGAAATAGATCAACTCTAGCTGTGATTTGTTGGGTAATAAATCACAGTTTGGAGGTCAGTTGTAAAGTAGACAAATCACGAGCGCGTAGCGCGCGTGATTTGTCTACTTACAACTGACCGACAAACTGTGATTTATTATTCACAAATCACAGTTAGAGCTGATCTATTTCGATTCTAACAAGCTGAAAATCGGCATTAATGCTGCTGTTTCCTTCAACATCTCACAACTGTTCGCCATTGTTAGAAGAAACCCCGCTAAAAGTATCGACTGAAACACATGCATTTACATCCGTTTCTTACGTTTTCGATGCGAGAAAATGACGTTACACCGTCTAACGTCAAGGAAATCGACTAGTGACGTCATAAATTGGAAATTTTAATGACGTCACTCGTCACGCTCTTCCGAGCTGTGATTTTTTGCAGAATAAAACACAGGTTTTTTCCATTGCCTCTATAGGCGCGCTGTGTTAGAATTTTATTTAGAATAGCCGTTTGGTCATTTTTAGGGACAGAAGCTTTCCGCTTGTGATGTTTTAATTACGACGAAGTTGTTTTGTGTTGATGTTTCTTTCCCTGTGGTATGTAAGGTAATTGTGTCGATTCCTGATCATTGCACTCACTACTATTTTGTTGCTGAATATGTAAGTACAGTCGAACTTCCATGGCTCGAACCCCTTTAGGACCATGAAAATTTATTCGAGACAGCGTAGTTCGAGCCACTGAAGGTTACTGCCAAAAGGCATAACGAGATACTTTTGAACATCTTTCGATGTTATATAATGAAAATGTATGCTGTGTGTACTCATTAGAATCGCCTCACCGAGGCGATTCTAATGAGTACACACAGCATACGTTTGCAAGATAAAAGACTAAAATCTCCTTAATCATCCCCCACCATTTCTTATCTTGAAGATTTCCCTAGGGGCTCAAGTATGAGTTCGACCCAGCCATGGTAAGCGAGCCATCGGTGTTCGAGCCATCGAAGTTCTACTGTAGCTTTTGCAACTAGACAAAAAGCTACTCACACATCTTCAACAAAAATATAAGCACGTATGTGATATTAAATGATCAAAGTTTTAGCGATATGTTAACTAATGATATCAATAGTTTTGAACAACGGGGTTTAGAAGTTGGGAATGTCTCTGTATGTGTCGGCATCGGGGCGTTCAGCTGATATTAGATTACAGTTCGCTACACATTCTCCATTACTGTTTTCTTTCATTCGCCTCTACTACCTTCTGGTCCTATTACTCTGAGACGACACTAAATAATCATGACGGACTGATAAAAACGAACGGAAACACGAAAAATGCATAAATATGTACTTTTGGTATTTTACTGATAAGAATGCAGTCAAATATGTTTGAACAGACAACCTGTTTTAAACACGCCTGCATTTAGCTCCAGACAAAAAAACAAATTCAATGTCCCTTGTGCACATCATGATTATACCTTCGGCCGTGCATAATTTAATTTAGACTGTACGTACAAGAGTTTGTTTGTGAAGACCGATTGGTTAAAAGTGTTAATTACACGGATCATTAGGCACATCGGTGGTCCTGCAGGATGAGCAATCACGGACTTACATGTAGCGTCAGAAAGCATTAACGTCAAAGGCGAAATAAGCGCTGTCGTCACAGACTGAATTAAACGTTATAATGCTTTCTGCACCTTCATTACAGTAAGAACCTGGGCAAAAGCACTCTGTATCCATTTATCAGCACATCCATGCACATTACGAAAACACGCCTATTCAAATACATTGTAAATGTTACCGGCGAAAAAACGAAAAATTTTCAGATGAAAAATTGTCATATTTTTCTTATTTCTGCTCAAAATATAGACTGTGGGTACACGTTAGAACCGCCTCGGCGAGGCGGTTCTAGCGAGTACCCACAATCTATATTTTAGAGCAGAAATAAGAAAAATAAGGTTTGTCCCTGTAAACCCTAGTTTTACTATATAAAATTGGGGTTGAAGGGATCAAAATTATATAGGTGTGTTTTCTTGTTGAGAATTCATGGTACTGGCTTCCTGACCGCCCTTTTACAAAAAAAAAAAATAAAAAATAAAAAAAAAATAAACATTTTCATAAAAACAATAAGACCCGTCGACGGACGACAGGTATCGTCTATATGGACATAAAACTCAATATAGTGGTGTGAATTCGAGTTTTACGCCCCACCAACAGCTAAGGCCGTATGTGTACTAATATATTACCACCTTAATGAGATAATAAATTGTAACATAGTGGACAGGTTGGGTTTCATAGGGTAGTCAGTTTATATTTGGGTCATAGATTATAATAGCAAATAAGAAAAAAAGTTCAGTGTTAAAATGTAAAAACTCACACATTTGTGTGTTACTTACCTTATAATTGAATGATATTTACAAATGCATTTAACGATGTTGAAACCCATGGCTGCCTGATCATCTGCCAAATACTACACTATTTATATATTTTAATTGTATGATGTTCAATGAACAAGATCGTCAGCACAGGTCAATGCAAACCTATATACTATTATAGCATATACTTTTCGCCGTTGCAAGAATAAGCAGTAATACAATTTTCAACTCAGTTCGTAAATATATCAACATCGAACATAAATCTTGGAATGGTGTCGAACAACACAGCACCAAAGTTATCGACGACATCGGCGCAACACCTCATCGTACAGGCGATTACTGGTCGGTATTCTGTAGTTTGCCTAGTTACATATATATCGGCCAGCAATCGCGTCCATTTCATGATAAAATACGAATTATGCCCAGCATCAACAAATTTGTTCTAACAAACCAGTTTTGAAACAAATGTATATTAAAAATGAGCAGCTAATGCATATAGATATTTATAATTATTACGATTTTTCAACGTTTTCGTTATAATAGCGTGATGTCCCGTCGTCACTATTAATACCTTTTCGGTTTTACGTACATGTATCATACTGACGTAAACGCTAAACGCAACCTTGCGTGAGGGGATTCTCAGGTGGAAGGACCATCAACGTAACTTTTGCGACTGGCCAGACAATGACAGTTCGCGACCTTCCTATTCAACCGGTGTATTCTTATATCACATCAGAGTTGTTTCGGGGGTAGTATAATGTATAAACTATGTGATACATAATAAATGGGCAAATAATAAACAAGGAGATATGAAGCTAATAAAAAATATTTTCCCTACAAGTGACAAGTGAAAATGGGTCTTCTTAGGGTATGTTTTCTCAACGAAGACCGACACTTGCCTGCGCAATCATGCTCAGTTAGAGCATAGTCTACCTTCATCACGAAAACACGCCTGTAGATTTGACCTCCTTGAACCACACTTTTATATAGTAAAACTGAGGTTTACAGGGGTTAACCTTATTTTTCTTATTTTTGCTCTGAAATATAGATTGTGGGTCGATTAGTACCCACAATCTATATTTTGAGCAGGAATAAGAAAATTATCACCATTTTCATCTTGAACTGTTCGTTATTTCGACGGTAGAGTTTACAATACATTTGCTTAGCCGTGTTTTCGCAATGTTGCTACACAAACATGAGAATCTATAAAGCGCACAGTTCAGCATCACGAAAACATGCATATATAATTTTCCCCTATGCAAGCCGAGGCGGTTCTAACGTGTCCCAACTATATAGGTTTTGATCAGAAATATGAAAAACAATAACATGTATATTTGAAAGAAAAAGAAAACATTTTCAGGTAAACATTTCAATGCTTTTGAATAGGCGTGTTTTCGTAATGGACTCAGATCCGCCTGAACAGGCTGATCTGAATCATTGCTGTGCGCAAATGTCTGAAACACACGTTCGCTTGTCACGGCTAAGTTACATCACGTGAACACGTCCATGAAATGAAGACCCCCTATACCCCACTTTATATAGAGAAAACTGGGGTTTACGGGGGTATACAATATTTTTCTTATTTCTGCGCCAAGACATAGGTTGTGGGTACTCGTTAGAACCGCCCCAATGAGGCGGTTCTAACGAGCACCCTCAGCCTATGTTTTGAAGATTTGTAACAAAAATATCAAGGACTTTCATCAGAAAAGAAGCCATTTTTCAGATGTGAAAAATGCACTATGTCGCACGGGTGTATTATCGTAATGTATGTACCTTCAAGACTTCCGTATTTTATGAAAGACGGACAGTTTGCTCTGATCGTTGTACCGGCTTCAGTGTCATCAAAACAGGCCCAACCATCCCATGTTGAAGGACAAAAACCCTTTGCGTAATCCAATGAACTGTTTAATGATTGTCGTTCACAGCAACTCACGGCAGCCCTGCAACACGCTTTCCATCTCCCACAGTCAGCGATTCCAAGAGGTTTACACAAAGGCTCAAGAGTGTGTAAATCTGTTATATCAGGGTAGTAGACTACGTCATTAGCTGTTAGTCCCTGACCAACATTAATTGGTTCCACTGATTGAAATTCCGAATTAGGAAAAAGATATGTGTAGCACAAGGAGCAGGTTAAAATATTATAAACCGACTGATTATAATGTCCCTGGCTTACACGGCACTCCATATTTATTTTTTTTTATGTATTTATTTGTTTATTTACAAGTTTGTTTCTGTGGTGTCTACTTTTGAATTTCCTGCAAATAAGAATATTTATGCTCAAAAAGTTCTTTTCAAAACTATCTAAAATTCAATTTTCTTCCAATAGGCTTATATGTGCAAAAATAGTGTTCCTGTATCAGTACAAATCTTATAGAAGAATGTCGCTACGTCCGCTTGTCCTTGAAATAAGCATTTCGGATAGGCCCAATTTTTAAACAAGTGAAAACATGGTTTTCTTGTTTCTGTTCCAAGAATGGTTATGGTAACTCATTTGCACCGCTTCTTCGAGATGGTTTAAACGGACCACTCCTGCGCATTACGAAAATATGCTTATATACAAATGCATTGTAAACTTAGCCGCCGAAAAGAAGAACCTTTTACGGTGAAATTTCTGATATTTTTTTTCTGATTTCTGCTCAAAATATAGATTGTAGGTACTCGTTAGAACCGTCTTATCGAGGCGGATCTAACGAGCACCCACAATCTATATTTTTGATTAGAAATAAGAAAAATAAGGTTTACCCCTGTAAACCCCAGTTTTACTGTATAAACGTTGGGTTCAAAGGGGAATAGGCGTGTTTTCGTGATGGATAACAGACAATCTCTTCATGAGGCATAACCCCTTCTGAGCATAAAATTTATTTTATGTTTCTAGCGATGGCATATTTCTGGTGAAATTTTGTATCTGTAAAACTAATAAGTTTGGTGTTTATCAGAACGGCATTGATAAGTCGGTTCCAACGATAGCGCATCATCTATGTCTTGCAAAATTTTAATGCGAAAACATAACAGACTTATATGCTTTGATTGTTTTTGTTTGATTTCAGGTTTAACGTCCCCGTCAACACTGTAAAGGTCATTTTGGAGACGTTGCTTCCGATTTTGTGGGACTTCTGCCTGACCTTGAGATGAAATGACATCTCAAGCCCTGCCGCCCAATGAACCAATAGGGTTTTTTAACATGGACGGGCCGACTCGCACCGCTTTGCCTGGGCAGGCCCAGCTAGTCTGGCCCAGAAAACATGTACACTTCATATTTTCTAGTTCTGTTGTGTATCCCTTGCTTCCAAAGGATAACCCGTTTATAGAACATATTTTAGGTCCTCTAAGCGGTTTATCAGCACTCGTGTGCGGGTCGGTTTCAGCTCTGCGTGGAAGCATCACGCAGCCCATCTATTTCTTCAAGCCCCGATGGGTGGGGACTTTTTCTACATAACGTTAGGTTTATTACATGGACGTGTTAACATGACGCGTCACCTATCTCGTAACATCACCTGGAAAATGTCCTTGCTTGATCTGAAAAGATTAATATAAATGACAGGCCTATTAATGACATAATCGGAATCATTACGGAAACACGCTAAAACAAATACAGTCGAACTTCGATGGCTCGAACCACTTTGGGACCATGATAATTTGTTCGAGACAGCGGAAGTTCGAGCCACAGAGGGATACTATTAGTGCCATACCAGGAGGCATAATGGAGATAATTGTGGATATCTTTCCGGTGTTCTGTATTATAAATGTACGTTGTGTGTACTCATTAGAATCGCCTCATCGAGGCGATTCTAATGAGTACACCCAGCATACATTTGCAAAATAATGAAGAAAATCTTCCTAAATTACCCCTATATTGTATTTGGAGGAACTCCCTGCGGACTCAAGAACGCGTTCGACTCATCCATGGCAAACGAGCCATCGGAGTTCGAGCCATCGAAGTTTTACTGTACCTTGTAAATTTAACCTCCGAAAAATCGAAAATTGAAAGTTTTAAGATGTTTTTTTTTTCATATTTCTGAGCAAAATAAAGAATGTTGGTACAGGTTAGAACCGCCTCATCGAGGCGGCTCTAACGAATACCCACAATTTATATTTTAGAGCTGAAAAAAGAAAAATAAGGTTTTCGCCAGCAAATCATGTTCTACTATATAAAAGTAGGGTTCAAACGGTCAGCTTTATAAAGGCGTGATTCCGTTACGAATTTTATTATATCAGCACGTTGTACCGACGTGTGTTTGCATGTCATTTGAAAAAAAAAGTATTCCGCTTACGGTCACAAGAAATTCTCAGAAGTCAAATGCAGACAACACATTCCAATCTCAGAAAATGATCATAGTGGCATCGGGCAGCAAGTGAGGCATCAGCTAAGTCATGTGACACAAAAAGCTACGCCAACAAAAATAACTTTAATTGCGTGTGCAAATTACGCGTGCTCAAACAAATAAGTGAATATTCCTGCCTCGACTATTTTATTTCAGAGTCTAATGTTTTAAGTATGTGTAAAATAAATCATACACAGAAACAGTAACCAACTTGCACAATCGGCGCTTTAACTAGACTGTTATATTCTGCTTTTCATCAAAAATCCATTCTTCCATGATTTTGCTTGTATTTACTGAATACATCGCCTTGTGCCAACTTCCAATAATGACTACAATAGCGCTCAAGATCACGGCAAAATCTCTGATGCGACAGTGCGGAAAGCAAAGTGTCAGGGCAGCCTGTATATTCAGATTTCCATACAAGAATATTAATCACCAATGTATAAGTTTGTTTGTTTTCCATCTATATCTGTACTTTATTTGCTTTGTGTTATACTTAAACAATGTGAACAAGGATAATTATCCGAACGTTTGCAGTAAGCTAATGCTGTCTCGATACATTTGCTATGTTTAGGCTTCATCACTAAAATACGCCTGTATAAATTTGACCCCCCTTGAACCCCACTTTTATATAGTAAAACTGGGGTTTACAGGGGTAAACATTATTTTTCTTATTTCTGCTCTAAAATATAGATTGTGGGTACTCGTTAGAACCGCCTCATCATGCTCTAAAATATAGATTGTGGGTACTCGTTAGAACCGCCTCATCGAAGCGGTTCTAACTTGTATCCAAAATCTATATTTTGAGCAGAAATAAGAAAAGTATCACAAGTTTTCGTCTTAAAAATCTTTATTTTTTCGGCGATAAAGGTTCCAATGCATTTGTATAGGCGTGTTTTCGTAATGTGTTTGATTCCCAAAGACAGTAAGCGGCATTAACGATAATGACAACTGTCTAACATGATCGCTGACACTTCATTGTCTTAGAATTCACATCTGAAGTACTCCTAATCATGGCATTACTGTGGTCATCGTTCCAAATAAAGGGGAATTATTAAGATAACCAGTGCTTCAGCTGAAGTGCACGACCCGCCGGATGCTTTTAGCTTTATGAGTATTACCATATATGGGTATGGCGGCCATTTTGGTCATGTGACCTGGACCTAAAACGGTTCCCCCAATAAATGCGCCTTATCGTAAGGAGCAAAAATATATCTTATACTTTAGTACTGTATTCTGAATCGTTTGCAGGATAAAATGCATTCTCACATTTTCCAATACAAAAGCATATGTGTCAAAGTTTGACCTAGGCACAAAGAAGGTCAAGGTCAACCCAGGGTCACCATTTTAGCAATTTATGATGGGCCTAAGGTCCCAGATACCATTTATCAAGTTTCGTGGAAATCTGCCAAGTGGTTCTGGAGAAGACTATTTTTGAAGGGTTTTTACCATATATGGCTTGGCGGCCATTTTGGTCATGTGACCTGGACCCCATGAGCAAATTTTGGTTTCCCCCATCTCATAGAAGCTCCAAATGAAATTTGACTTCAATCGGCCCAACGGTTTCCGAGGAGAAGCAGTTCGAAAACTTTGACATTTTTCGCCTCTGCGAGGCTATACTAAATGGAATGTAATATTTCGCAAGTTCATTGGTTAGATCTCATTTATATCTATCAGTATGCCAAAAATTGTTTAAATATTCAAAGCGGTTAAGTCACTATCACCAATTTTCAAAAACGGGTTACGGACGGACAGACAGACCATATACATGTATGTATTTGCGGCCATTTTGGTCATGTGAGCTGGACCCCATGAGCAAATTTTAGTTTCCCCATCCCATAGAGGCTCCATATGAAATTTGACTTCAATCGGCCCAACGGTTTCCGAGGAGAAGCAGTTCGAAAATTTTCACATTTTTCGCCTCGGCGAAGCTAAACTAAAGGGAATGTAATATTTCGCAAGTTCATTGGTTAGATCTTATTAATATCTATCAGTATGCCAAAAATTGTTTAAATATTCCAAGCGGTTAAGTCACTATCACCAATTTTCACAAACGGGTTACGGACGGACAGACAGACAGACCATATATGGCTTGGCGGCCATATTAGTCATGTGACCTGGACCCCATGAGCAAAGTTTGGTTTCTCCCATCCCATAGAGGCTCTATATGAAATTTCATTTCAATCGGCCCAACGGTTTCCGAGGAGAAGCAGTTCGAAAATTTTCATATTTTTCGCCTCGGCGAGGCTATACTAAATGGAATGTAATATTTCGCAAGTTCATTGGATAGATATCATTGATATCGATCAGTATGCCAAAAATTGTTTAAATATTCCAAGCGGTTAAGTCACTATCACCAATTTTCACAAACGGGTTACGGATTTTTCGCCTCGGCGAGGCTATACTAAATGGAATGTAATATTTCGCAAGTTCATTGGTTAGATCTCATTTGTATCTATCAGTATGCTAAAAATTGTTTAAATATTCAAAGCGGTTAAGTCACTATCACCTATTTTCACAAACGGGTTACGGACGGACAGACAGACCATATATGGATTGGCGGCCATTGTGGTCATGTGACCTGGACCCCATGAGCAAATTTTGGTTTCCCCCATCCCATAGAAGCTCCATATGAAATTTGACTTAAATCGGCCCAACGGTTTCAGAGGAGAAGCAGTTCGAAAATTTTCACATTTTTCGCCTCGGCGAGGCTATACTAAATGGAATGTAATATTTCGCAAGTTCATTGGTTAGATCTCATTGATATCTATCAGTATGCCAAAAATTGTTTAAATATTCCAAGCGGTTAAGTCACTATCACCAATTTTCACAAACGGGTTACGGACGGACAGACAGACTGACAGAATGACCGATTGACCGAATGACAGAATGACACGGTAATTTTAGGGCACTCTTAGAAAATCAACCGACTTCAGTCGGTCGCTTTTTCTGCGGGTCGTGCAATTAGGGAATAATTTCCTTCGTTTTTTTTATAGAGACATTTACTGTAGATACATTTGTAATCGCTACGTTGAGGCCACAACTGTCTAATAAGATCGCAGACACTTCATTGTCTTAGAATTCACATCTGAAGTACTCCTAATCATGGCATTACTGTGGTCATCGTTCCAGTTAAAGGGGAATTATGAAGATAATTAGGAGATAATTTCCCTCGTTTTTTTACAGAGACATTTGCTGTGGACACATTTGTTATCGCCACGATGAGGCCATTCTAACAAGAGTTATAACATGCGGCCTTCACTTCTATTTGGGCCCCGTCAAGCGATTTTGGTACTTATCGCCAATGCGAGCAGCAAATGTTCAGGCGAGCCTGCGCATCCGCGCAGTCTCGCCAGAACCTTCGCTGATCGCTCATACAAGCAGTGAATCAAAAGGAACCTTCAGACAGAAAGCCATATCCCTGGCCCCTCTGAATGGCTGGGCATGCGCAGTTAAAATTTGTCATGACGGAATGCTCGAAGACACAAATTCGCATGGCGGGGCTCATTTTATAGAGAAATAAGAAATCATTTCACAGTACTATCCACTTCACTCCGCCTTATCTTGAGCTGTGTTTGATATGAAACGATCTCATATGTACTGCAAATACATGTAATATTAGAACCTTGAGTCGGCCCCCGCCCATCGGGGCTTGAAGAAATAAATGGGCTGCATGATGCTTCCAAGCAGAGCTGAATCTGACCCACACGAGTACTGGTTACCCACTTAGAGGATTTAAACCTGCCCAGGGAAAGCAGTGCGAGTCGGACCGTCCATGCTTATAAACCCTATTGGATTCATTGGGCGACAGGGCTTGAGAAGTCATTTCATCTCAGTGTCGGGTAAAAGTCCCACAAAATTGGAAGCAACGTCTCCAAAAATGACCTATATAGTGTTGACGGGGATGTTAAACATCAAATCAAACAAACAAACCAATAAGAACCCAGACTGAGGGTTGGGTCTATAGAATCGATTTAAACTTATTTGCCATCCTAAGTGGTTCCGGGTCGTTTCGCCCGTGGGTCGTTTCGCCGGGTCGTTTCGCCCTGAGTCGTTTCGCCCTGGTTTTGGGAGTGGATCGTTTCGCCCTTATCTGGTGAGTCGTTTCGCCCGAGAGTCGTTTCGCCCGTGGGTCGTTTCGCCGCAATTATATTTTAAGGGAGTGACAAACGAAATGGATGGGTAAATGGACAGATGGATGAATAAATAAATGTTATATATTTATAATGTAAAATATATGTTTTGTTATGCATAAAATTATGAGGAAAAAATGAAAAGAAAGTATAAAACGTTATGTTTCTATTTCTACCCAGGTTGAGCTACAGTAGAGTCTGTATAAAAGTTAAACCAACATGGCACTTAATGTGTAATATTGATTATTACTTTTTAAGTGACATTTTTGTAAACTTTTATTCAGACACCACTGTTTAAAAATATTTTGTTTGTAGGAATTGAGGCTTAACGTCCCCGTCAACACAATTAACGTAATAATGTAACCAGTTATATCACGTCACTATTTGTGCAGAAAGAACAACTGATAAGTAAATAAAACATCATGTTCGCAAGTCTATGCAATAAATACCCCTCTAAACCCAACTTAATACAGTGAAAAATGAGTTTTCGCATGTACTTTATTTCTCTTATTTCTGATTCTAGAACATAGATTTTGGATTAGAACCGTCTAATTGTCTATGTTTTGAGCAGAAAGAAAAATATGTCACATTTTTAAATATAAACAGTCATTTTCACAGCCGTAAATCCCATTTTATTGCACAGACTTTATGTGAGCTCGAATATCTTTCTCAAAAAGGTGGTAGCTCAGTTGCTCAAACCAGGAGTAGAAGCCGTCAGTAGGTCGTCCAGCTGCACCAAACGAGGGCAAAACCATGTTTTCCGGAACTCCCAATACCCCCATCAATCCCTTTACATACCAAAACAAACATAACCTCAATCAATAGGGCTTGAAAAAATATGGGCGAAACGACCCACCTAATCAGGGCGAAATGACCCACGGGCGAAACGACCTAGGGCGAAACGACCCAGGGCGAAACAACCCACGGGCGAAACGACTCATGGGCGAAACGACTCACGGGCGAAACGACCCGAGACCGCCCTAAGGCAATGGTTCTAATGCAGTTTATTTAAAATATAGCTTTGTCGGATTATCATGGCGACGGGAATCTTCTTGTTGTATGTGCTAATGGTTGTGTATTGTTATTATTTAATTTTCAATAATTGTGCTGTTGCCCATTGGTCACCTTTTGTGTGGAAGACGGAGCTGGTTGATGTGCCGTTTCCGATTTTTTTTTCCTTTTTTATCTTCCTCATTGTTAGTTAAGCTTTATTATTTCTCTTGGTGCCATTGGTAGGCTGTAATCTTCGTTTGTAGTTTTTCCTGAAATTCCGTTTCTTTTTTTTTCATATATACACCTATGTACATGTAAAGTAAAATTCCACCTAAAATTAAGACTATATCTGTTTTTAAAAGCTTATTGAGAAGAATTCAGTTTATTCTTTCTATGTTTTTTCTACACCCAGTGCGTCCAAACAAGAGAAGATTTTTGTGTCTGTTCAAAAGTGGTCTTAAAGACCGGTTTTGAACTGCCCCAAAAGTTGGCTTACCATAGGAGTATATATACGAGGGCCACCCAAAACCTTCTTGGCCTTACTAGGATTGATGCAAGGAGAGGTTATCGTGCATGCAACACATTGTATTTTTCAACGGTGTCTTCATGAATATCAATGCACTAAGTCCATCGATGTTAAAGCTTAGTGTTAAAGCTTCATATTGAGCTGCAATATATTCTAAAACAGCATCAATGCCGTCATTATGACTCAGAAAGTCGCGACCAAGCATGTGGTGTTTCAATTGAAATTAACGGTATAAGTAAGGCGGTGCAAAACCCGATGATTAAGGGGCATGGGACAACAGTTCGAAACCACATATTTCAGTTCTGGCATGGTCCTGTGTACTGCGTTGAATTGAGCATTATACGGCAGCAACAGAATGTCTGATCGAAGCTTTCCTCTTCCTTCTTTCAGCTGTCCCGATTCTGGTGCACATTGTCTCTGACAACAGCGGCAATCGCCTTGCCAACAGGCGCACCCCGCTAGAACATTTTGGGAGGCGGAGACCCATGGTGTTTCAACTATTTGTTTTGAGACTTGTTTGGTTGTTTGATTTTTGTGTTCACGGGGATGTTTCGCCGATGAGTGAGGAGGCCTCCATGCGGACTGAATAAATTTAAATCGATTTAAGCCGCCCCCACCCTCTCAATGCAATTCGTTTCACTGACCGTCCAAAGCGGTTCTTCTGTCGCGCTTTATTTTTGTTATGGTTTGTCTTTGGGTGTGTGCGTCGCTTATATTATTTTGTTTTGGATAGCCAATTAGCCATTTTGTGGGAAAGTAACTGTCCTTTGACTTTCCGCTATTGATGTTTCCATTAGGGTCTTGTTGTTTCATGTGTGTGTTTCTTTCCCTTTGGTGTCTCTGATGGTAGCTGTGGGTTAATTGTATCGATTTCTGATCATCGCCTTAACTTCGTTTTTGGATTCAGAATAAAACCAACGTCTAACCGGATAACGTTCTGAAAGTCCCTTTTTCTTGTCTTTGGTCCGAGGTCAACATTCATGGAACCTGTCTTGCGGACAGTTTACACAGCATGTCCGTCAAAACAGTACGAACACAGCCAACATCGATACACACGGTGTCTGCAATAGGTTGTACTGTTACACGCTTATCAGGAATCATCATGTGTTGAATTGCCTCAAATTGATTTCTCTGCCGCAGAATTTGGGCGACACAACGGCGACGCCTCATCAGTGATCTGATTGTCTCGCTTGAGGTTAGTACCCCGCATCTTCACCATAGGAATAGATACCTTTTTGTGGATTTTATCGATGTGTAAAATCCGGCGAGTTTGTGGGTGGTTCGCTGGAGTTTTCACATTGATAAAATCCAAAAAATGATATTTCTTTCCTTATAATTTCAAATTTGCCATCGAAATATTAAAAATGCCACAAAAATGGTAAATTTTAGAAATTCTTTCGAAAGCGCAAAACTTTAAAAGAAAAACCCAGGGAACGCCACCATCACAAGTTGCAGCCCACTCTTGACACCAAGAGGAAGAGGAAACATACTCAAAACTAGAACAATTACGAGTATTTCTGAAATGGAACAATCAGCCCTCTCTTATCAGACCATTAGAAAACACTAAACAACAACTCACAACAAATTTGCAGACAGACAACAAAAATAACAGCAAAAGACCAACACCAAAACCACCGTATTAAAACGGTCAGCAGCATATGCCACTGGGGGGGGGGGCTTAAAGATCTGTTACCGGCCGAATCTTCGCCCGCCCAAGGTTATGGTTGTTGTTCCCAACAATAAACATTAAATATTCGGTTGAATTGGAGTTTAACGGCCCAGTCAACATTATTTTGGGTCATTTTAGAGCTGGTCAGTTGACCTATCCACACTATTTCTGGGCAGGCTTATACGTAAGCGGTTAACCAGTACAATGCACATTTTTGCGCCAGAAACTTACAACTGCCCTTCTTGAATCAGCGGAAGGGAGAAAATGACCGTAGAAAAGATTTTTTTTGGCTTTTTTGGATAGCCAATTGGCCATTTTGTGGGAAAGTAACTGTCAGTTTGGCTTTCCGCTAGTGACGTTTCCATTAGGGTCTAGTTGTTTTATGTTCGTGTTTCTTTCCCTTGGTGTCTCTGATGGGAGCTGTGGGTTAATTGTATCGATTACTGGTCATTGCCTTCACTTCTATTATTCATGATTAATCTCCACGAAAGAATGTTGCCGACCCCGACAGGTATCGAATCTGCGTCTTCCTGATCAGCAGTTAGACGCGCATCCGACTGAGCTACCGAGGCCGGCATTCTTTTCTTATTGCTGTACAAAACACAGATTGTGTTGTCATGTTAAAACCGCCTCAATGAGGCGGTTCTAATGAGCACACAAAATCTAACGAGTACCCACTATATATGTCTTTGCACAGGAAGACGGCAACAAGTTTTCTCCCTTGAGCTCGTTTTTATACACAGTGGGGTTTACAGTGATTAAATTACACGGACTTGCTCGCGTGATGGTTTCCTGTAGGATTAAGCATGGCTTCCTCGAGCTGTCCAGTAATCCCAGTTCTGACATCTGTCAGTGGTTACATAAGTTAAGTTGAGTAAAATCGATTAAATACCCCCATCCCCCCCCCCCCCACACACACACACACAACGAAAAACTTTTAATTATCCTGGACCGTTAAACTCATATACAAACAAACAAACAAAAGCATAAAGTGGGCGTACGTCGGACCTGGTATAACCATTCATGTATACCATGTGCGAATGATATTTTCTGCTTAATACACGCGATACACACGCTTAAACCGTGTATGAAAAAAAAATGTATATACAACAAATCTACTGTGCATGTTCAGGGAAAATGTCTGCCAGAAAAAAAAAGCATTTTGAAGAAAATGAAATTTTGAGACTGTTGTTCCTTTATAAGGAAAATGTTGAGGTATTAAACTAAAAATTCAGTAATGTGTCGAAAATGGGAAGCGAAAATGGGAGGCAGGGCAATATGCTGTGAATTCCAGTGGAAAGCAACAAAAGACACCATATGAGCCCCGCCAAGCGAATTTGTGTCTTCGAGCATTCCGTCATGACAAATTTTAACTGCGCATGCCAGGCCATTCAGAGGGGCGAGGGATATGGCTTTCTGTCTGAAGGTTCCTCTTGATTCGCTGCTTGTATGAGCGAGCAGCGAAGGTTCTGGCGAGACTGCGCGGATGTGCAGGCTCGCCCGAACCTTCGCTGCTCGCATAGGCGATAAGTACCAAAATCGCTTGACGGGGCCCATATGAACTCAAACACAAATGGAAGGATCTACAATCTCGCCTTAAAAAGGTTATTCTAACATTCTTTGAGTAGGAGGTCGAATTGGTATTTCCGTTCCATCAATATATCTAAGAAAGTTGTTTTATTTAAAGACCGTCTATCAATTTAAAGACTAGCTCTAAGTTTAAAGACGTTTTGGTCTGTAGATTTAAAGACTAGCACAAATAAAATCATGAAAATTTTGTAAAACGGAAAAATCGCACTTTGCTATTTATAGTAATTTGGTCGTTATCAGTGGAATATTAATTATGTGTAACTGCAAATTATATAGTTGTCTGTATTTAATTAAATTCCTTCAACAATAACTGAAAAGTTCTCAGAAAAAAAAAAAAAAAAAAAAAAAAACAGATTTGTAATAAGATTCATGTGTAAAATGAGCTAAGGAATGAATGTGTATAACGCTTTTACATTTTGTCAACATACCGACCACTCGCTTCGTGAGACAGTTTTTCCGGAAAGTTTCAGGCTGCCTACAACAGTAAAATGTCCGAAAACGAAATGACGTCAGTGCGAAACTCATCTTATGTTCGACCTTTGACAGACGGCATTTGTGGTCTAAGGGAAGGAACTGTGTTGTCTTATTTCTTAATTATTCTATAGCATTAAACGATATTTACAGACAATAAAATGTACGCAGTATTTAGCAACGCACGTTTTTTTTTAATGAGATTAAGACTAACGCTGCGTATGAATTAGGAAAACATGTCCGTAAGAAATAATGGCGTCCAACATGGTGTCAGAAAATGTTAAATTTTAGGTAAAAATTATAACATTTATTATTTCTGCTTTCAACATAGATTGTGGCTGATCGTTAGAACCGCCTCAATGAGGCGGTTTTATCGAGTACCCACAATCTATGTTTTTGAGCAAAAATAAGGCAGATAATGTATACTCCCGTAAATCCCACTTTTCTCTTTATAAAGTGGGGTTTGGGGGTCTACGTTTCACGGAGTCGTTATCGTGATGTGAGAATGCGATTTTATCGTGTTTCATCATTTTCATGGTTTCCTTGTCTTAGTCTTTAAATCTACAGACTAAAAAGTCTTTTAATTTATAGACAGTCTTTAAATAAAACAACTTTCCTAGACCTGATCAACACAGGCGATTACATTCGAAAACCCTGCTTTGGCGTGAAAACCTTGTTGAATTATGTTATACATCATGAAAACACGCCTTTATATTTTGACCCCCTTGAGCCCCACTTTAATATAGTAAAACTGGGGTTTGCAGGCGTAAACATTATTTTTCTTATTTCTGCTCTAAAATATAGATTGTGGGTACTCGTTAGAACCGCCTCATTGAGGCGGTTCTAACGTGTACCCACAATATATATTTTGAGCAGAAATAAGAGTTAGAACCGCCTCATTGAGGCGGTTCTAACGTGTACCCACAATCTATATTTTGAGCAGAAATAAGAAAAATAACACGATTTTTATCTTAAAATCTTCGCTTTTTCAGCGGTTAAATTTACAATGTATTTGTATAGGCCAGTTTTCATAATGATATTTGAACATCTGTACTTGGAAATGCATAAGTCCTTTGAGAGCCAAATCAATCCGTCTGATAACCATGCATGCAGTTGATCTGTCAATATTTATTAAGTCAACAGATGCATTTTGGAAATAGCCGCTCGCCAAATATCTCAAATTAACAAGGGTCTAACACGCCTATATAATTCTGATCCACTCGAACCTAACTTTTATATAGTAAAATTGGGGTTTACTGGGGTAAACCTTATTTTTCTTATTTCTGCTCTAAAATACAGATTGTGGGTACTCGTTAGAACCGCCGCGATGCAGGTTTTTTTTTTTTATTTGAAGTTTAACGTCCCCGTCAACACTGTATAGGTCATTTTGGAGACGTTGCTTTCAATTTTGTGGGAATTTTACCCGACACTGAGATGAAATGACATCTCAAGCCCTGTCGCCCAATGAAACCAATAGGGTTTATAAGCATGGACGGTCCGACTCACACCGCGGTTTCAGCTCTGTGTGGAAGCATCATGCAGCCCATCTATTTCTTCAATCCCCGATGAGCGGGGGCGACAAACAAAGAGGTACTTGTTAAAAAAGTCATTCATAAACTACAGAAAAGACACAAACCATTATGAAAACACGCATATACAAATACATTTTAAAATTTACCGCCGAAAAAAAGAAAACTTTAAGATGAAAAATTGTGATATTTCCCTTATTTTTGCTCAAAATATAGATTGTGGATACTCGTTAGAACCGCCTCATCGAGGCGGTTCTAACGAATACCCACAATCTATATTTTAGAGCAGAAATAAGAAAAATAAGGTTAACCCCAGGTTTGCTATATAAAAGTGGGGTT
Source organism: Lucinisca nassula (assembly GCA_963580285.1). Taxonomy (NCBI): domain Eukaryota; kingdom Metazoa; phylum Mollusca; class Bivalvia; order Lucinida; family Lucinidae; genus Lucinisca; species Lucinisca nassula. Next base: position 43,312,003 of record OY757025.1, on the reverse strand, counting down.
CAAGGGTGTCAAAATTATATAGTCGTATTTTCATGATTGGACGTAATTTTTGAACCAGGTAATACTGACGTTATCCATCTATTTTAATTTTTTGAATCTTGGACTTATTAAGTTTGATGTATCCGCATATTTGAACGAATGAATCAAATCTAATGTGCATTCGTTCAGGATGCAAGATAAGATAAATAAGAAAAGTGTCGGTAAAAGGCAAACAGTCCGCATATTTGCACTGGAAACATGAGAACGGATATATTGCTGGTAGGATGAAACTTTTTTATTATGGCCAAAAGTATACGAACACAAGAACATTACGAAAACACGCCTATACAAATACATTGTAAACTTTACCTCCGAAAAAAACAAAATTTTAAGATGAAAAATTGTGTTATTTTCCGTATTTCTGTTCAAAATATAGATTGTGGTTACGTGTACTCGTTAGAACCGCCTCATCGAGGCGGTTCTCACGAGTACCCACAATCTATATTTTAGAGCAGAAATAAGAAAAATAAGTTTTACCCCTCTAAACCCCAGTTTTACTATATAAAAGGGGGTTCAATGGGATCAAAATCATATGGGCTTGTTTTTGTGATACTATGATTGAATTAGAGATAAGACAAATATTTAAAAAAAAGAATCATCCAAAAATGCAAGTTCTAGAAATACCAAAGACCTGGTTGTGTTATCGTAATAAAATTGAATTTCTAAATAAACACAGGAAAAGTCCGGCGTTCTTAAGAGATTTTCCGCAAAGACTTAATTTCACTCAGACTTCTACAATCTTTGCTTTGAGCAGAAAAGTGTTGCATGACAATGAGTATTCATCCGCGATGATGCTTAATTAGTAAAAGGCCCAGTATTCTGTGGCGTCTGATATGGGTCTACATGGTTTGCCAAAACCCTAAAAATGGGTTGCTAGACATATATAAGGGTCTAATTTACGATATAAAACTCGTGTGCTAAAATGACATATTTTATCGTTATGAAAATACGCCTATACAAATACAATGAAAACTTTACCGCCGAAAAAAAAAAAAAACAAAAAAAAAAAAACACGAAAATTTTAAGATGGAAAATTGTGATATTTTTCTTATTTCTGTTCAAACTATAGATTGTGGGTACATGTACTCGTTAGAACCGCATTTTAGAGCAGAAATAAGAAAACAAGGTTTACCCCTGTAAACCCCAGTTTTACTGTATAAAAGTGGAATTCAAGGGGGTCGAAACAGGCCTCCGTGGCCTAGTGGATAAGAGCGTGACTCTTAATCGTTAGGTCTCTCACCGCTGTGGGTACGAGCCTCGCTCGGGGTATGTGTGAGACGCCAAATTCGGACGGTCAGGTGGTTTTTCTCCAGGTACTCCGATTTTCGCCGATTGGCTCGTTATGAGTGAAATAATCTTGAAAGGGCCGTAAACCCAAAATAAAAAAAATCATGGGTGTCTAAATTATATAGGCGTGTTTACGTGATTTATCCGTATAGAACAAGCATTTTCCAGAAGAACATTTGGGGCATTTTTCCTTTCAAATATAGATAGTGGGTTATCGGATCTAACGAGTACAGACAATGCATGTGTAAAGAGCAGTTTTACGGAAAATAATAAATACCCTTGTAAACCAACCCCACTTTCTCTATACACTGTTGACGAGGACGTAAAACCTTAAATCAAACAAAACAAAATCACTTTCTCTATATAACTGGGCTATTCCATTACGAAAACACGCCAATACAAATACATTGTAATTTTACCACCGAAAAATGAAAATTTTCAGATGAAAATAAAAAATCGATATTTTTACTATTTCTGCTCAAAACAGAGATTGTGGATACTCGTTAGAACGGCCTCGATGCGGCCGCTCTAACGAGAATACATCATTTATATTTTGGCTAGAAATAAGAAAATGTAAAAACAAATATCAACTTAAAAGATGGGAAAATGTCATTTTATAACACGGACGTTGTATCGAAATGGTAAGTCCCACTTCTTATAGAGAAAAGTTTTGTTTTCTTGCAAAAACATAAATACATGTACATACATTATATTGTTTGTTACTGGTCGAAATATGGATAGTCATTATAATCATGTACATGTAATAGAGATGGTTAAACGAGCACTCAACTTTCATCTGAAAACATGCAACTTTTATAGATCGCTATTTTTATGTGACTTGTAAAATTTATTTTTTCAGGTCCTTTGTATACTTGGCCTTTGCCAGGTAAGTACATTTGCATGCGTATTCTCATTTGAGTCCCACCAACATCTAAGGTCATACGGAGACGGCCGTATTCTCATTTGTGTGTGTGTGTGTGTGTGTGTGTGTGAATTCGGGTTTAACGTCGCTTTCAACAATTTTTCAGTCATATCACGACGGTGTCTGGTTGCGACAGGGAGCTCAATGCTCACGTTTATAGTGCTGCCTCACTGAAGTATCATGTCCCAGACACATTACATGATACCACACCCAGTCACATTATCCTGACACTGGATCGACCAGTCCTAGCTCTACCCCGTAAATCTGAGTGCCAAGCGAGGAGCAGCTAGTACCAGTTTTAACGACTTTGGTATGTCGCGGCACGGGATCGAACCCGAGACCTCCCGTTCCCCGGAGCGGACACTCTACCAACTGAGCTATCGGGGCCGGTGTATTCTCATTTAACCCGTACATATGGTTTCATTGGGCGGCAGGGCTTGAGATGTTATTTCCATCTCAGTGTTTGGTAAAAGACCCACAAAATTGGAAGCAATGTCTCCAAAATGACTTTTACGGTGTTGACGGGGACGTTAAACCTCAATCAATCAAACAAAAACCATAATAGTTTCGTTTTTATTTGATTTGAGGTTTAACGTCCCCGTCAACACTGTATAGGTCATTTTGGAGACGTTGCTTCCAATTTTGTGGGACGTCCGACATCGAGATGAAATGACATCTCAAGTCCTGTCGCCCAATGAAACCAATAGGGTTTATTTCCATGGCCGGTCCAACTCGTACCACTTTCCCTGTGCATGCTTAGAAATTCTAAGCGGTTCACCAGTACTAACGTGATGTTGGTTTCAGCTCTGCGTGGAAGCATCATGCAGCCCATTTATTTCTTCAAGCCCCAATAGACGGGGGCGGAAAACCATAATAGACAAAGCACAGACAGCACTGATGGGTCGATTGCTGGCATTATGATAACATACGCCTTTGACATAGTGCAATCTCCCATTACAATCATTTGTGATATTTTTTTTTTTTTGTTTTTACTCCAAACATAGATTGAGGGTGCTCGTTAGAACCGCCTCATTGAGGCGGTTCTAAGGAGTACCAACAATCTATATCTGGGAACAGAAATAAGAAATTTATACACCTGAACACTCAAGATTTCTCTGTTTTTAAGTGGGGTGTAGAGGGGTCTTCATTACATAGACTTGTTAAAGTGACGGAAACTAGTCCTCAACGGAGACTTGACAATGTTTCGGTTAGCCCTTAAGTTCATGTGCTTATAGACCCTGATCGGATGCCGCTTTCTGTGACCTCTGACTGGTTCTACACTGTTTGTGAAACCCATCATTATGGGACGAGTCTATACCCTCGTTACACAACACTTTGACCTTAGATTAGAATTATTTATAGCCAGGCTATAAATAATCGTTACCTGGATTTCTTGCAAATCAGCGATAATAACGTGGGCATCAGTATGTTAAGCTACTGCACTTAAGAACTTTGGGTCGATTGACAAACAATCGCCTCCAAAAGTATAAAAAGACACGTACGTTTAGAATATTTGCTTGCCGAACAATTTGTGGAGTTCGATGCAAAATGAAAAACAAAAGTTACCAAGGAAACGCCACAAACAATAACGTAGCCAAAAGATCAGAAGGACTTAGTGACATGAAAACACAGCAAGAAACTGCACAAACAACACGGTAAGTACACATGCACGGTAAGTTACCAAACGTGCACCGGCAATTCATGTGTTTCATTACACCGGGCCTCCCTGGCCTAGTGGTTAAGAGCGCTGACTCTTGATCATTAAGTATCTCACCGCTGTGGTTCGAGCCTCGCTTGTATCACATGTGAGACGCCAAGTTCTGCAACGGAGGGTCAGGTGGTTTTTCTCTTGGTACTTCGGTTTTCGCCCACCTCTAATTAACAATCGGCTTGATATGAGTGAAATATGAGTGAAATAATCTTGAAAGGGCCGTAAAACCGAAACCCAAAAAAAAATGTGTTGCATTACGACAACACATCCGTGCGATAGAGTGCCTTCTTTCATACATAAAGAAGGTAATTTTCGAGGTTAAAATTTGTAATATTTCTTTTATTTAATGCCAAACATTGGTTTTTGGGTGCTCGCTAAACCTCACTTTATGTAAAGAAAAGTGTGGCATCCTATAATGTACGTTATTTCCTTTAATGTTGCGCAAAAAAAAAAAAAAAAAAAAAAAAAACAACATTAATTGTGACAACTAACGAGTATTCATAATTTATGTTATTGTTTGTTTGTACTCGACTTTGACGGCCCAGTCAACACTATTTAGGTCATTTTTGAGCCCGTCAGTTTACCTATCAACACATTTCCTGGGCAGGCTTATACGTAAGCGATTTCATTCGTTCGCCAGAAACTGACAACTGCCCTTCTTGAATCAGCGGAAGGGAGAGAATGACCGTAGAAAAGATTTCATGATCACTCTCCACGAAAGAATGTTGCCGACCCGGTAGGTATCGAACCCGCGTCGTCCTGATCACCAGTCAGACGCGCATCCAACTGAGCTACCGAGGCCGGCTTATGTGAATGTAGGAACCCACCCGTTGGAATAGCCACACTTATGAGCGCCTACAATTTATATTTGCAACAGAAATAAGACAAAATATCAAAACTTTTCATAAAAATGTCCATTTTGGAGATCTTGTTTGTTTGTGTTGAGGGTTGAACTCCTTGTCAACACTATTTAGCTCATTTTGGAGACTTTGAATACGTTTTTTCTTCTTCTTCTTCCTCTGTTTTTTACTTTTACCCGACCTAAAGATTGGATGGCATCTCAAGCCCTACCGACCGAAGAAATCGCCAAGGTTTAAGGTACGAACCCTTTCGTACCACTTTGCCTGGTCAGGCTTAGACTGGTCAAGCGGTTTTCCTCTGCGCTGAAGCCAAAGCAGAGCTGAAGCCAAATTTCACCAAACCTCAGCGATCGTGGGCGCTCATTTTTGAAGATATGGAGAAACGTTCTTTCAAGCACGGATGCGGTATCGTGATGAATGTATCACGTGACATTGTTGATATTTAATTTTATAACGTCATCGAATAGTTTCCGTGTGTTATATGTATAATATCACGTAGTCTTGTTTTGTTTGAATCGGGGCTTTATGTTCCGATTAACAACATTAAGGTCATTTTGGAGACGTTGCTTCAAACGTTTTGGACTTTTACCCGATATTGAAATGGAATGATATCTCAAGCCTTGTCGCCATAACAAACCAAAAGGGATTTTACAATGTAAAAGTATGTAGGCATGGTCCGACTCGCACCACTTTGCCTTGGCAGGTTTAGGACCCTCTAATCGGTTTACCAGTGCTCATATGTGGTCGGTGTCAGCTCTGTGTGGAAGCATCACGCAGTCCGATCTATTTCTACGAGCCCATCACGAAAACACACCCATATAATATTGACCCCTTTGAACCCCACTTTTATATAGTAAAACTTGGGTTTACAGGGGTTAACCTTATTTTTCTTATTTCCGCTCTAAAATATAGATTGTGGGTACTTGTTTGAACCGCCTCGATGAGGCGGTTCTAACGAGTACCCACAATCAATATTTTTAGCAGAAATAAGAATAATATCAAAATTATTCATCTTAAAATTTCATTTTTTCGGCGATAAAGGTTACAATGTATTTGTATAGGCGCGTTTTCGTAATGCATGATGAGCGGGAACAAATCACCTATTTTCTTTCACAGCTTGTGGAAAGAAACTATGATTTATTCTGCGATAAAATCACATGGCGGGAGAGCGCGATGCGAAAGGCCGCCTATTTATGACGTCACTACTAGATTCTTTGACGTAAGACGGCGTAACGTCATTTTATCGCATCGGAAAGGTTACGAAAGTAACTAAATGCGTGTGTTACAATCAATGCTGTAGCATGGGATTATTGAGGACCAAATCACAGTTTATCGGTCAGCTGTTAGTAGATAAATCACTCGCGCTACGCGCTCTTGATTAGACCTACTTTACAACTGATCTCCAAACTGTGGTTTATAACTCAATAATTCCACTGCTAGAGCTGGGCCCAGTTGTTCAAAGCATCGTTAGCTTACCGAGCTCGTTAGTGGTAAAATTGTTAACTGTTCTAGCAAGAACGTCTTCTATTACAATGGTATTTTTTCTGGAACATATGAGCAAGTTTTGCACCTGCAAAAGCTGCTCACATTTTTTAGCAAACATATTAGCATATTTGCCTTATTAAATGATTAAAATATTAACTATACGTTACTAACGACGCCTTTAGTTTTGACCAACTGGTCCCTGGTCTATTTCTTAAATAACGTCCCGAACTCTATCACGCCGTAACGTTTTCTGAAGAAGTTATTCACACATTTTGTTTGTTTGTTTGATTGACGTTTAACGTCCCCATCAACACTATTTAAGTCATTTTGGAGGCCTTGCTTCCAATTCTGTGTGACTTTTACCCGAGATTGACACGTCCGTGACATACAGCCATATTTCATATCTCTCAAACGGTTATTTTTCGGTTGAAATTTTGTGATATTTTTTTTCCAATTATAGGTTGTGGTTTGGCGGTTCTAACGAATACCCACAGCATATCTCTTGAAAAAGAAATAAGGAAAATAATATATATCCCTGTAAACCCCAGTTTGTCAACGTGATGGAAATGAAATCTATGCCCATACCCCTTTGAACGTTGGGTTCACAGGGTTTTTGCACAAGTTTTAAAATCATTTTAATCATTTTTCTGTGCAGGTGCTGGTTATGAGCCAGGGATGGACTAGACCTTGGCCCTGGCCAATGCCCAGGCCCACACCTCGACCCTGGCCTAGGCCTTGGCCCTGTTTAAGCTGTCCGAATCCCGGTTTGTTAAACGGCAGGATCAACCCGATAGCGAATCCAATGGGGCGACTTCGACTGAACAGAATGCATGTCGGAGGCACAGGTAAGACAAATCTTACAGACAGGTTTAGTTTCCGCCGAGTGTTTCACATTCGTAGACAATACAGTGCCATAGGTCGTTAATCGAGGACTATTAAGGTCCCATCCACTGTAAAAAAAATGTTGCGGGTCGAAGGAGCCATGCATTCTCCTCTCCCCATCACATATACATATTTCCCCCGCCTCCCTCACACACACACACACACACACACACACACACACACACACACACACACACACACACACACACACACACACACACATTCAAAAATATCTTTCGCAACAAACCGAATTGTCCCAATATGCTTACATGACCAGAAATCACATGTAATATGCGCACATCGTTTATATGTACTGTTGTCGGAGGATAAGTTGAAAGTGACGTCAGCGAATGTTTTTGTTGTTAAGCACTGTCCACCGTTGCCAAAAGGTAACGACGATTGGGTTACAATAACTAATACGGTACAATCTGTCTTGCCAACCAATGAAGGGTGTGATAGTGATAGGCAAAAGTAAAACCAACCGTTAGACTCCGATAGGCCCAACCAGAGAGAGAGCATCAGGCATCAACCAACATTACATAGAATTAGATTCTCTCTAATTCTCAGTAAGCCTTTTCTCTGGAACCGTAATAGAATCTGAGGCCTGACCCACCGGTGTGCAATTAAAGAGGGAAGCAAAGCTGTCACTCGTGATTGGGTTAACTACCATGCATGCAGTCTGTCGTATAACATTTATGTTGTACCTTATCTTTTTAGATCGAAGAATAATTTTACGAAATTTGGTGCTGAAGTCATTTTAATTATATATTTCTCTATCTTTTTCATCACTGTTTGTTTGACATCTGATACATCTCGTCCAGTCCATACTTTTGCGCCTCTTTTACTTGATAACAGTTTTAACGGACTACCAAAGGTTTTGGAAGAGCATACCATTCCTTAATTCTTTGTAGTTTCACACATGCAGTAAACTACTAACACTTAATAGAAGTAGAGGCAATGATCAGGAATCGATACAATCGATTAACCAATCAATTAAGGTCAGGCCGGTGATTCTGGGCGGGCTACAACTCGTTATGTAAACAATCAACAATGAGACAGATACATTCTATCAGACTCTGATTTGCCTTTTCGGTGACACATTTGCATGTAAGGAAATGTTGACCTGAACATCCTACATTCAATCATTTATTGACTCGTTTGTATAATGAACAATCTTAAAAAAAGAAAAAGAAAGAAATCCGATAGAGACAAAAGACAGAAAAAAACACGCCCACAATATAGGCAAGAAATATTTGGTTAAAGTACCAAACTAGACAAGTGTGTGTGTGTGTGTGTGTGTGGTGTGTGTGTGTGTGTGTGTGTGTGTGTGTGTGTGTGTGAATTCGTGTTTAACGTCGCTTTCAACAATTTTTCAGTCATATCACGACGGGTCTGGTTGCGACAGGGAGCTCAATGCTCCGTTTTATAGTGCTGCCTCACTGAAGTATCGTGTCCCAAACACATAACATGATACCACACCCAGTCACATTATCCTGACACAGGGTCGACCAGTCCTAGCTCTACCCCGTTAATCTGAGTGCCAAGCGAGGAGCAGCTAGTCCCATTTTTAACGACTTTGGTATGTCGCGGCCCGGGATCGAACCCGTGACCTCCTGTTCCCCGGAGCTGACACTCTACCAACTGAGCTATCGGGGCCGGTCCAACTAGACAAGAAGACTAACATAGAGGGTGCCTACAAAGTAAAAAATTTGCATGTCATTTGTGACAAGACGACAAACTACATTGGGCATTTACAATATAATGCGTTTCCTTGGCTTGCAGAAACTGCTGCCTTGCTTCAGCAGATTACAAAACTTAAATGTTGGAATATATGCCAACACCGATTCCCACGTGCACACCAATAATTGTTTTTCATGTTTTTTCAGTTTGTAGCGTATTATTAATGACATAGCCTAGATTTAATCGATACTTTCGTTTTTTTGGCCGTTACGGTACTACATTATATATCGAGTTGTAGCGCTGCATTTATGACATTATTAATACACTGTTTATTTACCGAGATGTTTATTCCGTACACATGTGACATTTAAATATCAAGCTACCCCACGGCACTGTAACCACTAAGGCTTTTATTCAATTTCTATACGAATTAAACCTTTAAAAACGCAATAATGAATTATGAGATAATGGGGATATGCTTACAAATTTCATTTTTTCAAAGAATTAGGCAACGTATTCGCACTATTTTTCTACTGTCAGTTACAGATATATAGCCCGTTTATATGGCATAAAAAATCATTTAAATCAAATGGTTATGTCCCCTAAGAAAAAACAATGCATTTTTTTACCATTCTCAGGGTTCATTTTCAGACATTATTTCAAAGAATATGGTTTGATATCAAATGACATAAACTGCAGTGAACATTGGCTCAAACTCGTATTCTAAATTATGGGACATGAACAGATTTTATAGGATTTCCTGAAGTTTTGCGAAAAAGCGTTCTAATGTTTTGAACATTTTTTTTTCATTATTCGGGTGGTTACATTTAGCAAAAAGGTCCGTTTTGAAGACATTGTCCCCACTTACAAATATGACAACACCCAGAATGCCAAAGTTTATACTTTGATCTATCCATTTCAGGTAAGTTCATCCTTTCGAACCGCCGACTAATTAAATTTTCGAAAATGAGTTATATGTCCCCGGCTAATACTACAGGTCGATGAATGTTTACTGAACATTACGTCACACGGGCTGGTCCATCTGATACCGTTATCTAGGGATGACAATGTCATTCGTTAAGGCAAACGTCTGAAATTCTCATGCGCAACAATTGAACACATTGTTTGAATTATAAAAGATGGGAAATAAAAAAAAATAACAAAAATTGTCGAGAAGAACTGAAAACTTGAAACAAATGTAAGTTTACTGTATGCAGAAGTACTCATGGATAACAAATAGCCGAGTGGTTCCAGTTGCAGCTCGGAATCATTTGAAGTCCTCGGTAAGGTGAGGGCGAGGATTTTACGGATACACTGGCGCGGTGTTATTTTTTTTTTTTTAACTTTTTTTCTTTTTTTTTTTTTATAATGAAACAGCATTACATATGTTGGACCTTGCTACAGCTCTACATATAGTTTAGTTTATTTTTATTATATCATTTGTTTTTATTTTGTTTTTTATCCTAAGATTTTTATTTTCCTTTGATCTTTTTTATGAGTATGCATTTCATTATTTTCACATCTCAGCGATTCACATCAGCTTGTATTTCACAATTTCAAAATTTCAGATTTCAAAACTGCATTACAAAATACAATTTCTTGGGCAGTGTCGGTAGATTCTTCACCCTCAGAAGCAGTCTCTGTACCTTCGTCGCTATCATCTCTAATGTCACTGTCAGAGTCCACGTGGCTAATGATTCGCTCCATTACAGCCTCAACAGCAACGTCACTTTTCCAGTAGTCCTGTTCAGCAAGCAGACCATTCTTTTTCAACAACGCTTCCAATGCCTTCTTCGATCTGTCATGCGAATCTGTACATTTCTTCCGCAAATATAACCTTTCAAATTTCCCAATATCATCTCAATGGCATTCAGATCAGAATGGTATGGTGGTAGCCGAAGAACTGTGTGCCCGTGTCTATTCAAAAGCTGCTAAACTTGATAAGTGGGAGCTGGTTTATTTTTATTTTTTTGCAAAGTTTTAAAAGCTCAGGCTTGAGCATTGCTTGTCACAGGCTGCATAAAACTGATTATTTGAAGGAACAAAAAAAAACAACAAAAAACACACACACACACACACACACAAAAACGAAAAAAAAAAATGTTATTCATAATTTGGTGTTTGAACCTACGATCTTTGGATAACTAGGTCGTTAAAGTTGTCTTATTGACCAATACCTGCACATCGTATTCATGTACCGATGTCTACAGCAAAGATTTTGCGAATAAAGCGAGGGAAACGTTGGTAACCCTCCATAACGGTTTCTGATGGATCGGTCCGCATGACGTAGTGTTCAGTAAACAGACATCGATTTTATACTAGAAAGCAATGTTGTTTATACTTCAATGAATACACTGACTCACGCGACACAAACAATAGTTCTCTTCATTATGACTGGATGGGGACTATTTGGCGCCAACGACGCTGTTTTGCTGAGAAATGCGTACATTTGTTTTCTTCTCTCATTTTAGCTCTTAAACAATATTTTTTTTGTCACATGACGGATGAACAATAATGCCAAATATAAGTAATAAAGGTAGTATACACTGCTGTAAACTTAAGGAAAGGTACTACATGTATTTTAAAGTGACATATCTTAACAATGTTCATGCAAACGTCAAGAAGAATGTGAGCTACAGCATGATTACCCCTATTAAACGGCTGAAATTCGGTATGGGGCGATATGTTCAAACTTTGAGTTTGGGTCAGAAACATGTCAATCCTTCGGTTAATGCGTTATTTTGGGCTTCATAGTGGCTTCACATGGTGTTAAGCGGTTCTTGGAAGACGTTGAGGTCGATCAAGCTGTCGCTCTGCTTGAAAGTGGGTACACCCAAAGGATTGTTGCTGAACGCTTTGATGTATCGAGAAGTGTTGTTGCCAGGCTATGGAGACGCTACCAGGAGACGGGCGAGTTTACTAGACAAGAAGGGCAAGGCCGACACCGCATGACGCCACAAAGGGAATATCAATATCTTCGAAATGTAGTGCTACGAAATCGGCAGAATTGATTTCCAGCATGCAACTGGTCAAAGGATATCCGACCAAACAATACCTTACAGGATACAGGGAGTCGATCTGAGGGCCAGACGTCCGGCAAGAGGGCCTATTCCCACCAGGCAACATCGTGCACGGCGGTATGAGTTTTTTTTTTTTTTTTTAAGGAATCTGTTGGTTTAATTTTTCTATTACCTGTTACATAAAACCTCTTAGGATCCGGGTAATCCTAAAAGGTTCTCCAGTCCTCTCTTGCATTGATCGTCATTCTTTCATATATTTATACATAATGTGCACCACACTCTTGTTCAGTTCCACTCATTGACAGTCTGGAGCCTGTCTTACATAAAAGTAAAAAATATTTTTGAATAATATTTCTTTTTTTTGTGGTGCACCTTTCTCACTTTTAATCATACAATATGGGATTTGAATCTAGTTCTGGTGGAGAATATGTAATTTTCAAACATTGTATCTACACCTGGACTCGACATGTATGTCAGCATTACATGAATAAAGTTTGGTCTTTTTAAAGTAAATATAAATCTGTGGGATAAAATGTATATTTTGTCGTTACGAAAAAAACAACAACAAAAAACAGCCCCATTGAAGTATATTGGGAAACTTTATCACCAAAAATGATTTCTTTTTCTGATAAAAATTCTGATATTCCTCAAATCCCCGCCCAAAACACAGACCGTGGGAGGTCGTTAGAACTGCCTCAGCGTGGCGGCTCCAACGAGCACCCACATTCCATGGTCACAAGCAGAAACAAGAAAAATATTGTATACCCATGTAACCCCCAATTTCACTACATAAAAGTGAAATTCAAGGGGATGAAAACTTTATAGGTGTGCCCTCGCAATCTATGTGACTTTGTCATTGTTTGTATAAGCTCTGATGCTATATCATACAGTATCGAGAGAGTCCAGTGCAGATACAGGGCTGGTATGTTTTAATATTTAGATTCCATATTTTTTTTTTTTTCATTTTCAGGCCCGGCAGCCATGGGCAATTCAGGGATGTGGTGGTGGTTGGGGTAGGGTAGGGTAGGGCTGGGAAGGTTTTGCACAGTGCCATTTTTAGCTATGATTATTATTTTGTATTAGTATTCTAACCACTAATGGCTGAATTCTTTTATCATTTTATTTTATATAATATCATTCATTAATAACTGACAATGACTCCATTCTTTCTGGAATGTATCAAACATATTGTTTTTTAATGCAATATGTTGGTGCACTTTGTGCATGAATTTCAGTTTCTTTTTAAAAGAAAAGAGAAACAGATATTGTTGTTTGCAGCGTGATATATATATGTAATATTTAGCATAGAATATAATAAACTTTACAGCCTTGGGATAAGAATGTTCCTCTTGCTTACCAAATAAGAAAAATTGTTCTGTAATGATGCAGTTTATATCATAAGACTTCAGCCATTCAAGTAACTCTTTTATAAACTGTTTGGTGCAATCACATTGCCATAGAAGATGCATTATTGTTTCGTTATTCAGTTCGCAGAAAGTACACAGTGGGCTGTTTATTAATTTCATTTGGTAAAGCAGTTTATTAGTGACCAAAATATTGTGATTTATGCTTACCTGAAACCAAAGCAGTGCTGGGTATTTCGTAATGGTGAAAGGAAATATATATATCTGATTCCAATCCTTTTGTGAAAAGTTATATACCTTGTTCCAAGAAATTTTACCAGTTGGGATTTCTTTATTTTTATTCAAAATGTCATATATTGCTTGGGAACCTTTACACTGTTGAAGTAAGGGTAAAATATGGCTGGGGATAAATGGGGATTTCTCTTTATGTGTTATATTTACTTTAATTTCTTTCAGATATGACTTTATTGCCCTTATAGTTCCATAATACACAAGGGTATTGGAATTTACTCCTGTAATATCTCTGAATTCTTCATGTGTGTAGAATTCTCCATTATGTTTGACTAAATCATTTATAAACCTTATTCCTTTTTGAAACCATGCACTGTAGTAAATATATGATCCCCCTATTTTTATACTGTCATTATAAAATAATGGACTTTTTAAAACCTGTTCCTCGTTAGTACATGTTAATTTATTCATATTTATGAAAGACTGCAGCACATCTTTCCAAAATATGCTTTGCACATTGCTTATAGTCCTTTCGATATATTTAGTATTAAATGTAACTAGTTTTTCGATATCTATTTCAGATTTGATAAAATATTGCCATTTACAGTCACATTTACAGTCACTTACTAGAAGTCTTCTTATCCAGGTTAATTTTACGGCTTCTATAAATGCATTTACATTAATCATTTTTAACCCTCCTTCACAAAACTGTTTTGTTATCACATTAGTTTTGATTTTGCTTGGTTTTTTATTCCATAAAAAATTGTATAAGATATTATTAATGTAGTTTATGACTGTCTGATTTGGGTTTGGGAGAGCTATAAATAAATGGTTAAATATTGATATCATGAGTGTTTTGATCACTGTGATTTTTCCCAAGGGTGACATTGCCCGCTTACTCCATCTGTTAGCTAAGTTTTCTAACTGTTGTATTTTTGTAGTATAATTTTCATTTATCATCTGATTTAGGTTAACATTAAATATTATACCCAAAATTTTAAATTTTTTGCTTCCCCAAGAAAGTTTCCATTTAGTTTTAATTGCACTTGTGCTATGTTTCTTTGAGCCAATCCATACAACTTGAGTTTTATCAAAGTTAATTTTAAGACCTGATATGTTCGCAAACTTGTCCAGTTCTAATAATGTTGTGTTTAGAGCATCCGAAGATCCATCTAAAAATATGGAAGTATCATCTGCGTATTGTGAAATTTTGAACTCTGTGTTATTTATCTTAATGCCTTTTATCTTACTATTGTGTCTAATTTTGATAGCCAGAAATTCAGCACATATTATGAAAATGTAAGGGGAGAGTGGATCGCCTTGACGACAGCCACGTCCTATATTGAAAGATTCCGAGATATATCCACACTGGATAACTGAAGAAGTAATGTTATTATAAAATGTTTCTATCCATCTACAAATTGATGGGCCAAAATTTAAGAATTTCAATACTTTTTGGATGAAGGACCAAGATAAGGAATCAAATGCTTTTTCAAAATCAATTAGTAATAAAAGACCAGGTATATTATTTTGCTCTGTGTAATTCATAAGGTCATATAGTAAACGTGTGTTTTCTCCTATTTATCTTCCTTTTAAAAATCCTGTTTGATCTTTACTGATTATAATATCAAGAATTTGTTTCAACCTGTTAGCTATTGCCCCTGATGCTATCTTATACACTACATCTAGTAAAGTTAATGGTCTCCAATTCTTAAGAAAATTCTTTGGCTTACCATCTTTAGGAATGCAGGTAATAACACCTTGCCGTTGAGTTATTGAGAGTTCCTTATTATTAAATCCTGCATTTATTGATCTAAGAACAAAATGACCTAGTTTTTTCCAGAAGACTTTGAAAAATTCTGCTGTTAAGCCGCTAATACCTGGACTTTTATCTGATTTCGTTTTATATAATGTATCACTTATTTCTTCATACGTCAGTATGCCTTCAATTTTACTCGCTTGATCATTGTTTAATTTAGGTACTTCTTCTTTCATGTATTCTTCTAAATCAATGTCATCTAAGGTATCATCCCTTGATTTATACAGATTTTCATAGAACTGTTTTGTTTCTTTCAAAATTTCATCCTGGGCAGTTATCTTGTTTCCATCTTCTTGTTCCAGACTACATATGATTTTAGATACGTAATTATGCTTTTCTAATGCACAAAAATATTTTGTTGGTTTCTCACCTTGATCTATGTATTGTGCTCTTGATCTTATCATATGTCCTTTAAGTTTCTCATGTCGAATGTTGATTAATTCATTTTTTAGATTTTCTATTTGTTCTAGCTTTTCTTCAGTTTCATTATTTTCCAGATTTGCTATATTTTTTTATTATTTCTTTTTCTCTGAATTCTCTTTCTTTGTTTTTGAAACTTGCAAATGAAATTGATTTCCCACGGATTTCCATCAAAAGGACTTCTAAAAATAACTGGTCGCTTATTGTGAATTGAATTTCCTCATTAGGTATATTATCTAGATCATCTAAATTGTACACTGGTAATGCATATTGTTGTTTAACTTCTGAAATTTTTTCATTGATTTGATTGATATAATCTATATCACTGAGTAACGAGTTATTGTGTTTCCAGTAAGATCTTCCATGTTTAAAATTTGTGAAATTCAATTCTAATGTTACCATCGAGTGATCTGATCTGTATCCTGATTCAATATCGGCTTTCTTAACGAACTGTCTCAGACATTCAGAAATGAGAAAATAATCTTATCTAGCTTGCTTACAAGGATTTTTTTTCCGCCAAGTAAATTTCTTTTTTGTTGGATGATTTTCTCTGAAAGGGTCAATCAAGTACTTTTCATTTATTATTTCTAAAACTGTTTCTCTAGCCTTTGCATTGTTTATACCTTTATAGTTGTAATAATCTAAGTCTGGATTTAAAACACAATTATAATCACCACATATAATTATATCTGTATTATCAATATCATCAATATGTGCTGAAATTTGTTTGAAAAAGTTCGGACTATCAGAATTAGGCCCATACAGGTTAACTAAGGTGAGTCTTTGGCTGAATATACTTATATCAACAATTATAAAGTTTCCATTGTCATCTACTATTTTTTTATGAATTCTAAGGTCTGTGTTTTTATTAAAAAGTATTGCAACACCTCGTGAGTTGGACTTAAAATTGCTGAAAATACCCTTACTATTGCCCCATTGATCTATAATAGCCGCTTCGTTTTCATTCAAAAAATGAGTATCTTGGAGGCAGTAAATGTCAAAATTCTTATTTTGTATGTATTCAAAGACATCAGACCTCTTTTCGGAACCTTGCAGGCCTTGTACATTGCAGGATAGAATATGTAAATTAGTCATTTTTGTCTTTTAAGTCGAACAATGTCGTATTGTACTGTGCAAGATGGGATACAGTGGGAATGGCTGCCGAGCCTTTTAATGTAACACAAAACATAAGCAATACATACATAAAGAACAAAAAAGCAAAAGACATGTAATGCCTGAATCTATGTTCTACTATGTCAAATTAGTTCAACAGAGTTTTAGAAGTGTTTATCTTTTATTATTTTGAGACAAAATACAGCAGAATATCTATATGAAAAGGTCAGGCTCTTTTGAACAGTCCCAATGGTGGTCTCAGTTTAACCCTTGTCCTGCTGAATATTCATATATGCCACACCCACCACTGAATACCAACCAACCAGACCACTCGATGCAAATTACCGCAACAAATTCACCATCTGAACGGCAAACAATGTAGATCCTGATCAGATGGCTTCTTCAGAAGCCATCTGATCTGGATCTTCATTGTTTGAAAGATAAGACATATCCGGGATCAGCAGGACAAGGGCTAAAGGACTCCTGGGTAGAAAATAGTAAGAGTGAAAGGTCTAGACCATTTAAAAATACTATTAAACGCATAGTTGTCTGAAATCTAAATGGTCTTGATGGAGTAATTTCAATAATTAGCTGCTAGTAACTATTTTTCAAGTACCACTAAACCCTAAGATGCCAAAAAGACTGATTCAGAAAATGTAACGTCCGCCTATGCTGTCTGCTGCATTTTCTTGCAAACATTTTTTTTTTAAAAGAAAATAATTTTTGTATACCAGCAGTGTGGACCCTGATCAGACTGCTCCACACACAGCAGCCGGCCCGAGCCCACATTGCTTGCAACAATGAATAACAGTAACCAAAACACAACCAAGCAGATGACAATCTTTGTGATTGGCACCCAAGGGCCAAAGCACAGTCCTATTATAAATCAACACCCTATTATGACGTGATATTTTGTTTAGATGGACTACTCAAGAGAGAACCAACCCCTATCCAGCTGTTCATGGCAACCCCTACTTTTGCAAACAGTGCAGATCCAGATCGGATAGCTTCAGGATCTACACTGTTTAACGTTCAGTTTGTGCATCTGCAGCAACAAAGAACATCAACAATCTGACACGTTCAAAGTCAGAAATGGGTGTGTCCAACAGTATTATGCAGCAGGGTAAGGGTCAATGTCATGAAGCCATTCTAGCCAAAAGAGTGACTTCAGCAATATATGAATGTTTATCATATGACGTCGCGTCTGAGAATGTAATAACGCCATGTATAAAATTTGATAATCCACTACTGGATTAAATATGCAAATTAGCTAGATATGCCCCGTAACGTTACATATACAACGGCCTTAACAATGCTGCATTTACTAAGGGCGCAATATTGCCATTTTTGTTAAAGAGTCGTGAATAAAATGCGTTTTAAATATCATTTGATAAATAGAATCTTGCATTCGCGCCCATGCATTATTAAAACTCATTGAAGAAAAGGGACAAAATGCTCGACAAAGCCTCACATTTTATCCCTTTTCCTCAACTCGCTCAGTAACTTCAACAATACATGAGCACTCATGCAAGATCCTCTGTATATATGTTTCTGAGTGTGGCAAAGTTATGATTAAAATAAGTAATCTTTATCACAGGAAACAATTATAATGAGAAGACAGTAGGCTATTTCAAGACAATAAGCAATTCTAATTGGCTCCTCTAAGACCCCACAAGTCGCACTCATAGAAATTTTTTTAGTAACCCTTCAAAACATGCTATGCTATAACGTTGTCTGGTTGCAACCTGGTTAACTCTTATCCCGCTATTCACCACTACTCCAGTCTTTGCATTGTGGGTCTAGGTCAAATGGCTTCTGAAGTGGCCATCCGATCGGGATCCACGCTGTTCATTATACATCTGTGAAGTATATGTTATGAAATGTGATTAGCTGACAGTTGACTGACATGTTCAGCGGGATAAGGGTCAATACATCTATACCAACAGAAAGTGTATAAGTTGTATACAAAAATGATCATAAATGATCAAACGAGATAACTCAGTTACCGCAATGACCCCAAGTATTGGGACAGACAGGCCTAAGCAAACAGTGCAGACCCAGATCAGACTGCTCCTGAACTACACTGTTTGCCATTCTGTCTGCATCTTTTGTACCCCCTGCTGGATCATGTAATAAATTTGTTGAAATTTTTGGAGCATTACAGCAAGGCCTCAAGGTGTCTCAATCTTTGGGATCCCTACGAAAAGTGTTATTTTACCAGCTTTTTTCCAATAGTTATATACATGCAATTACTGTCTTTGTACTACACTCCATTTGTTCCAGCCTCATCGAAACGAAATATGAGACTGTTCCAAGGAGTTTTGTATGATCATAGTGCTATGCCCATCTTCCTCTACCTTACACCTGCAAGGAAGTAGGAATGGGCTCATATCAGCAAAAAAAAAAAAAAAAAATATATAGCTATGGGTCACTATCATTGAGAATGATTCCCAGAGATAATGGCATCTTCTGGATTAAATGTGGCAGATCAGTTCAGACCAAGATCAGACCACACAATGTGGCCCCATCTCCACTGTCTGTTTCCCAGCTCTATGTTGTCCATTACCATGACAATAACCATATAACACTTGTGTCCCATAACCCATCGTACACCAGTGAACTCTTCCATAGCTATATGTTGGACAAGTCCATTTGTCATAAAGGGGTGTCAGACCCATTTTTTTTGTTTTTACACTATTTTTGATGGAACACTGTTAACAAACAGTGCAGGCCCTGATCAGATGCCACATTCTGCGGCATCCGATCTGGGCCTGCTCCGTTTACTAAGGTGTCCCTATAGGGGCCTCCGGCATATAATAGGATTAGCAATCAAAAGAATGGCCACTATTCAGTAAAGAATCAGCCAGCTGCTACAGGTCAGCCTCAAGACATTTTTTTAGGCTGTAGTATTTTGAAGACAAAATGTAGAGATCTTACCTCCTTCCAAGTTATCTGCTTCGTTATTGCTGTGATATAACAAGAATCCAAAGATGTGTGCCTGATTTGCATGGTATGAGTTTGCCCAAGAACATCAGAACTGGCGATTGCAAGACTGGCGTACAGTTATGTTCATGGACGAAATTAGATTTTACCTTAGTGCATGTGATCGACGTGTTCGAGTCTGGAGACGACCAGGAGAACGAAACGAGGACTGCAACATTGTGCAAACAGACAGATATGGAGTGGGTCAGTGATGGTATGGGATGGAATTTGTTGTGTAGACCGAACGGCTTTGTACGTGATAAACAGAGGTACATTGACTGCATTACGATATCGAGATGAAATTCTAGATCCTATTGTGAGGCCTTTCGCTGGGACAATCGGTGACAATTTCATTCTGATGCAGGATAATGTGCGCCCCATACTGTTAGAGTGTGTATAGATTACCTTAATCGTGAGACTATTGAAGTAATGGACTGGCGGCACGTTCTCCTGACTTAAACCCAATATAGCATGTGTGGGACATTCTTTACAGACGTATCCCACAGGGCGATCATCCGCCAATGACTATTCAAGAACTCACAAACATCCTTAGACATGAATGGGAAACACTAGCTTTACAAACTGTTAACAATTTGGTTCGTAGCATGCCTCGGCGATGCCAGGAGTGTTGTGCTGCTTGAGGTGGTCATACACATTACTGACAGGACAAAGTGACTGATTTGCGCATGTCTATGACATTTGTAACAATCTGACGTATAGATGGCGATTTCTCGAACATTTATGCAAATTCTTCCACTTGTTGCCAATGTTTGCTATAACATGTTGCAGATAATTTTATTCATCTTTCATCAACACTATCCAACATCTTTATACTGTGAGGAAATGTGTGTTTGCTTCTTTAATTGTTTTGAACAGTGTATATTTACCGTTCATGAAATTATGAACAACATCGGGTCACGAGCAAAGGTTAAGTGAACCCCTGAATTTAATGAATATATAGAAAACAAGATGTGTTTGTGAGACATAAACATGTCCCCGGGCATGGTCATTTTTATTTTTGAAGGTGGTCACAGTTCAAGTTCAAGGTTACAGGTCGAGAATTTTTGTTTGAGTGGGAAGCCCTTGACACATGGAACTTACATACCAAATGTGAAGGCTCTATCTCAAACGGTTCGAAAGTTATGAACAATAAAAAAATCTTTAAAGTAGGTCATAGGTCAAGGTCCAAGGTAAAAAAGTTTGTATGAAAGTAAAGCTCTTGTCACAAGAAAACCTACATGCCAAATATGGAGGCTCTATCTTAAACGGTTAAAAAGTTATGAACAATTTTATGTTTTCTTTTAAGTACGTCAAGGTCATGGTCAAATTTTGTTACATGAATGTAAAGCAATTATCACAGGGAACCTACATGCCAAATATGAAGGCTCTATCCGAAACGGTTCGAAAGTTATGACCAAAATCTTATTTTTTCTTTTAAGTAGGTCACAGGTCAAGGTCACAGGTAAAGCTTTTTGTATGAATGTTTAGCTCTTGTCACAAGGAATCTACATGCCAAATATGAAGGCTGTATCTCAGACGGTTCAAAAGTTATGACAAATGTTACATTTTTCTTTTATGTAGGTCAAAGGTCAAGGTCACAGGTGAAAACATTTGCGTGAATGTAAAGCTCTTGTCACAAGAAACCTACATGTAAAATATGAAGGCTCTATCTCAAACTGTTCAAAAGTTATGACCAAAATGTTATTTTATATTTTAAGTAGGTCCAAGGTCAAAATTAAGGTCACAGGTCAAAATTTTTGTGTGAATTTAAAGCTTTTGTCACAAGGATCATACATGCAAAATATAAAGGCTGTATCTCAAGCGGTTGAAAAGTTATGACCAATGTTATTTTTGTTTCTTTTAAGTAGGTCAAAGGCCAAGGTCACAGGTCAAATTAATGAATGTAAAGCTCTTATCACAAGGAACCTTCATGCCAAATATGAATGCTCTATCTCAAACGGTTCAAACGTTATGACCAAAGTTAAAGTTGTCCACGTACAACCAAACAAAGAAACCAACAAACCAACACACAGACAGGGCAAAAACAATTTGTCCCCGCTATCGCTACCGGGGACATATAAACTGGGGTTTACGGGGGTATACACTAGTTATCGGATTTGTGCTCCAAGACATAGGTTGAGGGTATTAGTTATAACTCACAACGTATGCGGTATAAATAAGAAAAATATCACGGATTTTTATCAGAAAAATATCTATTTTGGAGATGTGAAAAAATGCACTATGTCGTACGGAACCCGGGAAGGGACATGCTTTTTTTAACAAGCTGTGCGAACAAGATATTATCTTGTGCGCACAAGATATGTTGTGCACACAAGATATATAATGTGCGCAGAACATAATACATCTTGTGCGGACAACATAAAATCTTATGCGCACAATATATTATGCTTTTGATTAAATTGTGCTAAAAAGATAATATGTCACAAGATAATATCTTGTGCGCACAATAAATTATATTGCGCAAAGAAGATATTAAGTTGTGCGCACAAGATATTATTTTGTCTGCACAAGATCTATGTCGTGCAAACAAGATAATATATTGTGCGCAAAAGATATGTTGTGCTAACACAATATTATCTTGTGCGCACAAGATAATAACTTGTGCGCACAAGATATTATCTTGTTCGCACAACATATTAAAATCAAAGCGCCAAAGGCACTGAAATGACAGTTTCTATGAGAAAATCAGCTAACACAATATTATCTTGTGCGCACAAGATAATAACTTGTGCGCACAAGATATTATCTTGTTCGCAAAACATATTAAAATCAAAGCGCCAAAGGCACTGAAATGACAGATTCTATGAGAAAATCATAACATTGTGAAAACTTACAGACAAC
Source organism: Lucinisca nassula (assembly GCA_963580285.1). Lineage (NCBI taxonomy): Eukaryota > Metazoa > Mollusca > Bivalvia > Lucinida > Lucinidae > Lucinisca > Lucinisca nassula. The sequence continues at coordinate 43,289,326 of OY757025.1, read as the reverse complement.
CTTTCTAAAGAGCTTAAAATTTAGAAAGGTAGTTCTGCAAATTCCAATATATGATATGCTTGCAGATGTCTATAGACCGGTGGTATTATGAAACGCCATTCGATGTTTCAAATTTTTAAAATTAACTATTAACGTTTTCAAAACCAAACATTAAAATTCAAGTTTTAACAATGCTACTGTCCATAAGTAACATTTTTGTCTGGTCGGTTGTGGACACCTCTACCAAAAGATACACTATGGGAAAGAGATCGGAGGAGAAAGGCTGGCTAGTCCAGTACATGAATTCAATTTTCTTGAAGACATTTTTGAGTAAGAACAGCACTATGAGCCCGCTCGTAATCCTGCTGGATAAGATATCCCGGATTCTGAGCGTAAACAAATAAATGGAACCATGTGAGGCCGAAGCACTTGATTGATGTAACGTCTCGCTGTTTAATCCACGTCTCAGCTATGATCTTGAATGTTCTTAATGACACTAAGCTGCGTTCGCTAACTATACGCAATAGCTCGCCACACAATTACGCTTATTTCACCCGTTATGCCATCCTCTTTTACGCACGCGTCGCCTCGGCATACCTTACACCTATACGTCGAAACATCCGGAAACGACAACCGGCGTGATTCACGCTGAAGTGCGATTTGTCACTGAAACGGATATGCCAGTCGTTTAGACACCAATTTACGTATTTCATGCACTAGCGTAAGTGTTCCGTACTGTGTCGACGCGTTAACTTTTGTCACGACAGGGACGTCTAGCTCTCAAACGTGCATTGCATAAGGGCGACGATCAGTGTCAGTGCTTATTAGTCGGTAGTTGAGACCCCTTGTTATCTACATGTACATCCCGGCCCCCGCCCATACGGGCTTGAAGAAATATATGGGCTGCATGATGCTTCCACGCAGAGCTGAATCCGGCCCGCACACTAGTACTGGTAAACCGCTTAGGGGATCTCAGCCTGTCCAGGAACCGCGGTGCGAGGCAGACCGTCCATGCTAATAAACCCTATTGGTTTCATTGGGCGACGGGGCTTGATATGTCATTTCATCTCAATGTCGGGAAAAAGTCCCACAAAATTGGAAGCAACATCTCCAAAATGACCATTACAGTGTTGATGGAGACGCTAAACCTCAATTCAAACAAACAATCTACATGTACAGTGTAGCAGCTGCCGGCGGAAATCTGTTTGGCATATGCGTCTGACGGTCGAATCGATCTTGACGTACGGACGTCGGTCTTGCACTAAGTCGACGTCCACTAGCGTCTTCTGTATATAGTAAGATGTCGCTCCAATAGACGATAGATCACACACATTTGGCACCCAAAATCAGAGTCAACGTCATCCGCTTTCCGAACCAGGGGCACGCTTCCGATCCTTTAATGAAAAATGTTGCAATACGCTCTCACTAAATGCTTTTTTGAGAATATATTTCAGTTTCTTCTTTTCTAGGCACAACCTTACATTACACATCAAAAGTTTGATCCGGAACATGTGGTTTCTATCCGTACTGGTCTGAGGGTGGTGCACAGGATCGACGTGGCCGGACTGGTAACCAGACGTCACGGTTGATTGATTTAACCTTTTTAGCTTAAGGGCATGGTGCCTAAGGGTGTTGTAATCGTTTTGGTTTCAGAACCAAAGCACTGAGAGTGTGGGGTGTAGGTTGGAGTTATAGTCCTTGGCTGAGATTTAAACTGTTTCATTTAACTCTGAAATTCCAAACAAATAGTGAAGATTTTGATAAGAAGATGCGTACGGCAGCGTCTGATCTGGTTCTACGCTGTTTGCCAAGCTCACCCTATGATTCCGGGATAACCCTCTTCCGTCTTATGGAATACCCCGATCTCACTGCGGCTATTTTCTACAAGACAAAAAGTTATTCTGACAAGTCAGTGATAGTCACGTAGACATTAGCACTAAAACGCTTTCCTTATTATCAACTTCGGGTCGAATGCCAAACAATCAACCCAAGCATAGCCGCGTCGTTTGTCAGTGTTGGGTACATGTAAGTGTTATCTGTAAAATCTGCACAAATCAAATGTTGGATCTAGCAAACAATGTAAATTCAGTTCAAAAGCCACACAACACGGTGCTGATCTTGTTCTACACTTTTTTTGCATTAGTTACACTAACAGCTTAAGTTTAAACGCATCAGTCCAAGTCCCCGTTCATGACCAGACTGCATTTAGAGACAATCGGCATGAGTGCTGTCAGTGCTTTGATTCATTCACTGCCTTGGGTTTCTGGAGTGCACTCTTCCATCCCTGAAGTTGGGCTCGTCCATTTTGCTAAATATATTGCACCTAGAATTATATCACAGGACACTAAGTATCTGTACCATATTCCAGCCTTTCTTTTCAATTTCTCCACGCAAAGTCAATATACACCTAAGTTGTAACTGACCTAAACTTGACCTCGAAAGTCAGAAAGAAAACCCATTATTATTCCTGTCTACAGCTGACCTGGTCCAACAGAAGGCTGGTCTTTAAGGATTAAATATTGACAGCACTGATAGAAACAGTGTAAAACCTGAGCAGACGCCGCATTGACCTGGGTTTACAATCTTCGCCAAACCCGTCGCATGATGCAGCTGATTCATATGAAATGCTGAATCGTCAAGTCGTCTGCTTCAAAGGTTTGTATTACGCTTACATGATAACTAATACGCTTGTACAATTTTTATTGCTGCGCCAAACCGGACTACATTTTGTGCGGACTCATATTTCTATGGCGGTCAAAACCGGAAGAAAAAGCTTGAATTACTTTAAACGTGCAGCACAGCAAGAATAGACAGATGGAATCTGTCATTAAAAATCATGTCCCTTCCCGGGTTCCGTAATGTCGTGCAATGACAGGTCAGTCTAAATGAAAGCATTACCAGCACTGATGGGTCTTGTCTCTGACTCCAGGCTGAACTTGGACTGACCATTCAATGTTGAAACCCACTTTCCGGTACTTGCGGTACCATTATACTCATTGCGCTGCTTAAATATAAGTACGGCCACTGATCAAGGTCTTCGCTAAGAAATAGAAGTAAAACTTACAACAAATATATGCCTAACCATGCATTGGGTCCCAAACATTGGACATTGGCAAACAGCGAAGACCCTGATAAGACGTCGCGTTCTGCGGCCTCTGGGTGGGGTTTCCGCTGGAAATAGAAGTAAAATTTACAACGAATATGTGAAGCCCCCCAATCGGGGCTTAAAGAAATAGATGGGCTGCATGATGCTTCCACGCAGAGCTGAAACTAACCGTACATGAGTACTGGTAAACCGCTTAGAGGTTCTAAGCCTGCTTAGGAACAGTGGTGCGTGTCGGACCGTCCATGCATATAAACCTTAAGGGAATCATTGGGCGACATCGCTTGAGATGTCATTTCATCTCAATGTCGGGTAAAAGTGCCACAAAATTGGGAGCAACGTTTCCAAATGACATATACAGTGGTGACGGTGACGTTAAATCTTAAATCCAACAAAAAACAAAACAACGAATATATGACTGTAGATGTATATTGCTAGCTTTTCAATCATGGAACATTGGCAGATCCGACGACGCATTTTGCGGCGTCTGAGCAGGTCTTTGCTGTTTGTTTAAATTATCGAAAATAAAGTAAAACTTACAAAGATTAAATAAGTATTGTAAGTGGATCCGTTCAAAGTTATTAGGAAAAAGAATCAGTTGATCGGAAACTGTTTTTATCATATGACGTCGCGTCTGAGAGTGTAATATCGTCATGTAATAAATTCGATAATCCACTAGTGGATTAAATTTGCAAATTAGTTATATACGCCCCGTTACGTGACATGTACGACGACCTTAACACCGTCGCGTTTTCTAATGGCTAAATATTGACATTTTTGTTAAACATTCGTGAACAAAATGCGTTTTAAACTTCATATGATAAATAGAATCTTGCATTCTTGCTCATGTATTAATGAATTTATTAAACGAGTTGAGGAAAATGGATAAAATGCGAGGCCTTTGTATTAATGAATTTATTAAACGAATTGAGGAAAATGGATAAAATGAGGCAAGGCCTCGCATTTTATCCATTTTCCTCAACTCGTTTAATAAATTCATTAATACATGAACACTCATATAAAATCCTCTATATCTTTAGCCCAATTTGCGCGCGGTTAAAGTAAATAGATCTTTGGTAGTCATGTGAACATAAGCAGTATAAGATCTTTTGAATATTTAAGTTTGGGTCGACTGATAAAGTTTGGGTCGACTGATAAACATTCGACCGATAAACATTCCACCCGAAAGTATATACCTTTGGCTCAATTTGCGCGCTATTTAAGTGCATTGGCCAGTGGTAGCCACTTCACATCAGTAGTATTAGGGCTTTTGAATATATAACTTTGGGTCGATGGACAAACAACTGACCCGAAAGTATATACAGTACCTTTTTAGCTCAATTTGCGCGCGGTTTAAGTGCATTGGCTAGTGGTAGCCACTGCACATAAGTAGTATTAAAGATTTTGAATTTATAACTTTGGGTCAATGGACAAACAACTGGCCCGAAAGTGTATAAAGTACCTTTAGCTCAATTTGCCCGCGGTTTAAGTGCATTGGCCAGTTGTAGCCACTTCGCATCAGTAGTATTCAAGCTTTTGAATATATAACTTTGGGTCAATTGACAAAAAACTGATCCGAAAGTATTTACAGTACCTTTAGCTCAATTTGCGCGCGGTTTAAGTGCATTGGCTAGTGGTAGCCACTGCACATCAGTAGTATTAAAGCTTCTGAATATATAACTTTGGGTCAATGGAAACCATCCACCCGAAAGTATATACAAAACAATAAAAATAATTATGAATTTAGTCAAACGTCAGTGCCACGAACATCTATGGGCCCTTGAAAAGAAAAAAAAAACAAAAGTAGCTTCATTTACCCATATACGAACTTCATGTTCACAGGCAACAATAATTTCGAAAACATTGAATTTCTACTGTTTACCATACAAAAGCATATGTGACCAAATTTTGAACTTGACGCAAATTTGGTCAAGGTCAAGGTCAAGGTCGCCTCAGTCATCCTTCGAACAATCTATGATGGACCTGAGTTCCCAATGCAACACACCAAGCTTCAATGCAATCAGCCCACCGCATTAAGAGGCTGAAGAAGATAGTTGAAGGATTTTTATATATACCGCAATCAGGCATTCTAGTAACCTAATAAAGGGGTCGAATAACTAAACGCTATAATCGGTAATGACCTATAATACCTTCTACTGACCTATAATACGTCTAGTGACCGTCAATAGACCGGACCTAATTTTCAGGTCACTAATGTACAAGTGTAAACAATAACATGCAACCTTTTATACATAAGAAAACAACGTAACTGCAAGTTCAAATCTTTGCAATATTTATTTGAACAGATTTTCAGAACTTTCAGCTAAATTCTAACCTTCTTGGCTTTCCCTGGTTTGAATGACCCGTTGGAATAACTACACACTGCTACTGCAGATGAGCCTCAACCTCGAAAATAATTTCTAATGCTAAAATTGACTAATTATTTGCAGATTTTCATACAGGGTGTAAAGCATTGAGAAACTTTTATTCGAGCGTCCATGTTGTTTCCTACGTCTTTGTGTCGTGGTGACGTCAGAAACTCGTTGACGTCACGTTACACTACGTGTGTGCGCGAATGTCGTTTTACATTCTACACTGTCTGCTGTCTTTTTTGCTTAAATTTGCTAAATTATTGCAAAAACCCTTGATTTTTTAATTGCGGTATAAACTAAATACATGTTTAGTGTCATTAATAATAAAATATAATCGGTGGCCGCGACAATTTTATGGGGCTCGCTATATATAGAGAAAATTGGGATATATGGGGGTATATACTATTTACCTTATTTCTGCTGAAAGACATAGGTTGCCGATACTCGTTAGAACCGGCTTGATGAGGCTGTTCTAACGAGCACCAACAGATTTGGTATGTCGCCCTGATGTGATCTCGTAATGTTTAAGCTGACCATTGAGACTTTGGCTCAGGTGGGCTAATAAATTTGTTTGTTTGTTTTATTTGATTTGAGGTTTAACGTCCCCGTCAACACTGTAAAGGTGAGCTAATAAAAGTGTGCACCATGTCTCATGGATGTGTTGTCGTTGAAGTGTTGACCCTAATTGTGCTGAATAAATTAATTTAGCCATTCCTATTTCTGACTATACACCTATCAAAACACTTGATATGATGTATTCGCTTAATGCACAAACTGCATGACAAACAGTGTAGATTCAGAAGCCATCTGGTCTGGATCTACACTGTTTGCAAATATTGTGTTGCCGTGTACAGCGGGAAAAGTGTACTTTGACACGCAACTGTCATGTGCATATCTGAAAAAATGTTAACGTTAACATAAAAAATATTAAGAGTTCTGCATTATTCAAACTGCAGTTTTGTTTGTTTATATGTTTGGAGTTTAACGGCCCAGTAACTATATATAGGTCATATCGAGCCAGTCCGTTTACCTAACCACACATTTGGTTTATACTGACAACTGTCCTTCTTGAATCAGCGGAAAGTCAAGAATTGTTTTTATTACTGTGTGTATTATTATTAAGCTTATGGGCATTTCTTTATTTCTTCAGGTCCTTGAATGAGCAGAGAAAGACCAAGATCCAGGCATTCATGTAAAATATGGATAAACATGTTAGTGTTACATGTAAGAGACTGTTAAATATTACAGTCATGTAATTGTCGCATTCCAATTATTAAATCAAATTATTTTATTCCTTAGTACGTCTTAATATAATGTCCGTAACCAATTATTGTTCAGAGACAGCATCACATGAACAAGTCTGATAAGAACTTGTCTGGAAAGCCCTTTTTTTACGCACCGCCAATGGCGGGCGGGCATATAGCGTCTACCATGTCCGTATGCATGAACATGTATGTCATTGAAATTGACTAAAATTCAATAAATATGGAGAGCTTATCAGTTTGTTGGCATAATATGCCATGGCCTTAAATTCGCGCTAAGATTTTGCATAACCTACCCAGGCGTCAATAAGGACGCGATTGAGACCATCACAAAAACAAACCTATATAGTTTTGACCCCCTTGAACCCCACTTTCATATATTAGTAAAACTTGGTTTTACAGGGGTACACCATATTTTTTTTTCTTATTTCTGCTCTAAAATATAGATTGTGGGTACTCGTTAGAACCACCTCATCAAAGGCGGTTCTAACAAGTACCAACAATCTATATTTTGAGCAGAAATAAGAAAAACATCGCAATTTTTCATCTGAAAATTTTCGTGTTTTTTTTCTGCGGTAAAATATACAATGTGTTTATGGATGCACTTGATGCACTTACTGACTGGAATTCCATTACATGTAAGAAAACTGGGCCCGAAGACTTGCAGATGCAGAACGAGTAGCTTTGCGATTGGAGTCACATAAGACCACGTGTAGTTGGCCAACTGGAGACTGAATGCCAACAGAGTAAAGAAAAAGAATATGATTCAAATGCACAGCTTGCGGCACGCCGCGATACCTTAAACTCCCTTTCCGTCCAAATGACAAATATGACAAAACAAAATAGAAGTGTGGCAATGATCAGGAACCAATACAATTAACCCACAGCTCCCAACAGAGACATCAAAGGGAAGGAAACACAAACATGAAACAACAGACCCTGATTGAAACACCAATAGCGAAAAGCCAAAAGGACAGTTTTTAAGACAAATAATTTGTTCAGTCCGCATGAAGGCCTTCTAACTCACCAGTGCAACATCTTCGTGGAACCAAAAATCGAACAACCACAGAGATGAAACAAAGTTAAGGACTCGACAGCAAGAAACCACTGAAATGCTGGAGCAAAATAAAACAAACAGTTAGACTCCGATGGGCCCGACCAGAGACAGAGCATCAGGTACCACCAACGTAAGCCTTTACGCTGGAACCGTCCAAACATAAGCCTTTACGCTGGAACCGTCATAGAATCTGAGGCCTGGCCCACCGGCGTGCAATGAAAGAGGGACGCAAAGTTGTCAACCGTTATTTGGTTAACTACAATGCATGCAGTCTGTCGTATAACATTTATGTTGTACCCGACAGTTTTATATCGAAGAATGATTTTACGAAATTGGGTACTGAAGTCATTTCGGTTATATATTTTTTTCTGAACTAAGTCACCATAAAATTCGAGTTCCGATAAACCTTGTTGCAGAAGAGATTTAAGTCCAATATTGAATTTTGAAATTAAATCAGAGTGACGTCTATAAAATATCGAAAAGGCTTTTCGTAGTGTACGGTACCGATAACCCTGATTAAGAAGTTTAGCCGTTAACAATTTATTATGAGTTATTATGAGTGTTGAATTCAGTTAGATGACTACACACTCTGGCAAATCGAATTAATTGCGAAATATAAACGCCATAGGATGGCGCACGAGGAACATCACCATCCAAACAAGGAAAATTTACAATCTTAAAATCAAAATCATGGCTTTTTCATAACTGTTCTAGCACTAATAATGAGCCGTATGCTAATGGAAAATTTGCTGGTGTAAAGCAACACAATCAAAATTTCAGTAGGATTTAATAGGGCATTTCAAAATAATCTCTCTCCTACTCCTGGTATACAGCAAATGTATATGGGTCACTTCAGGGGCAATAACAGTAGACAAAACTGGAATCGTACTTCTTACCAAAATCAGACTGTCCAGAACACACAAGCAGGTGGAAATAACTCTAAAAGCAGACAAAACACCAACCATCATAGAAATACATCTGAACACTTTGACAATAATCAGAGAAACTGGAACCAGTCGGTTTTGGGGCCACAACCCGACAACATTAGATGGGCCAGTCAGAAGTATGGAGGAGGGTTATTTTGTTGCAGCTTTATTCAAGGTTATCCGGAAGCCTTTTTGGTTGACACTGGCTCATTTTGCACAATCCTCAGCAAAAGTTTGTTAGATAGATGGCCACATGGAACACTTCCAAGGTTGGCACCTGTTAGCATGCGAATGGTGACAGCCACAGGGGAAAGCTCAACCTTTATTGAAAAAAGCCGAAGTAGAGATAACAATAGGTAATCGAACATTTTTGCATGAAGTATGGTTTGCAGATGTCAAAAACGATGGTATTATTGGCATTGATTGTATGATCAAACATAACTGTGGCGTGCTTTTCAGCAAAGCTCATACGGGTTTGAATGGTGAACGGATAGCTTGTTTTCATAGGAGTGTGGCTATCTAACTGTTGGTTTTCTTTTGCTCCAGCATTTCAGTGGTTTCTTGCTGTCGAGTCCCGACCGTTGTTTCATCACTGTGGTTGATTGATTTTTGTGTTCACCGAGATGTTGCACTGATGTGTTAGGAGGTCTTCATGCGGACTGAACAAATTATTTGTCTAAATCGCGACGAAAGTAAGAGCGAGGATTGTGGTCACGTAAAATCGATTTACCCCCACCCCCACAACCCGCCCCTAATGAAATGCGTTTCATTGACCATTACAAGGCGGTTCTTCTGTCGTGTGTTTATTTTTGTTATGGCTTGTTTTTGGGCGTATGTTTTGCATTTCTAATATTATTTTGCATAGGATAGCCAATTGACCATTTTGTGTGAAAATAACTGTCCTTTTGGCTTTCCGCTAGTGATGTTTCCATTAGGGTCTAGTTGATTCATGTTTGTTTTTCGTTCCCTTGGTGTCTCTGTTGGGAGCTGTGGGTTAATTGTATCGATTCCTGATCATTGCCTTCACTTCTATTTTGCTGTTCATGAGAGTATTGAAATACCCCCTGAATGTGAAGTTATTGTAAAGGGGCGGCCATTAGACAAGTTGGATAAAAACAGTACTGTTATAGTAGAGGTAACGGAATATTTTGCCAACTGTAGTGGCTTGATTGTGGCAAAACAGAAGTAGAGGCAATGATCAGGAATCGATAAAATTAACCACCAGCTCCCATCAGAGACACCAAAGGGAAAGAAACACAAACATGAAACAACAGACCCCAACGGAAACACCAACAGCGGAAAGTTTGTTTGTTTGTTTAATTTGAGGTTTAACGTCCCCGTCAACACTGTAAAGGTCATTTTGGAGACGTTGCTTCCAATTCTGTGGGACTTTTACCCGACACTGAGATGAAATGACATCTCAAGCCCTGTCGCCCAATGAAACCATTAGGGTTTATTCGCATGGACGGTCCGCCTCGCACCGCGGTTCCTGGACTACCAGTACTAGTGTGGGGCCGGATTCAGCTCTGTGTGGAAGCATAGTGCAGCCCATATATTTCTTCAAGCCCCTATGGGCGGGGGCGGCCAACAGCGGAAAGCCAAAAGGACAGTTACCTTCCCACAAAATGGCCAAAATAAACTAATATATAAGCGACACAAACACAACAAAGACAAACCATAACAAAAATTAACCGCGACAGAAGAACCGCCTCGGAACGGTCAGAGGTCAGCTCAATCAAGCCGTAAAACGGGAACCAAATTTAACCAGTCTATTGCACAGGGGCTCGAATTTGAAGTTTAATGTCCCCTTCAACAATTTACAGGTCATTTTGGAGACTTTGTTTCCAATTTTAAGGACTTTTACCCGACAATGAGATGAAATGACATTTCAAGCCCAGTCTTCCAATGAACCAACAGTGTTTATAAGCATGGATGGTCCGACTCGCACCACCCTTCCTGGACCCACCCTTACAACCTCTATGCGGTTTACCAGTACTCATGTGCGGTCGGTTTCAGCTCTGCAAGGAAGCATCATGCAGCCATATCTATTTCTTCAAACTCCTATGGGCGGGGCCTTTATTCAATGTAGCATGTTCAATATAAGCTCAGTAGAGCTCTTATAAATGCAATATATATACACTTGCCTGATTCCTTTTACCTTCCTAGCTTTACCCTTGTAATGCGTATATCATGTGTTATGGTCTGAGTCCAATCATTTTACAGGGACACACAGACTGGCGTTATTGGGCATGCTTACACACATCAAACGTGAATTTATTTGTATGGTATTTTAACGACCCAGTCAACACTATTTAGAGCCTATCATTTTTAGCCTGTCAGTTTACCTATCAACACTTTTCCTGTGCAGGCTAATACAAAAGCGCTAACCAGTACATGCACTTTCACCAGAAACAGACATCTGTCCTCCTTGAATCAACGGAAGGGAGAGAATGGCCGTAGAAAAGATTTCGTGATCAATCTCATCAAAGAATTTAGCCTACCCAGGCAGGTATCGAACAGACACGCATCCGACTAAGCTACCGGCCGGCCTTTTGAAAGTGAAACCATATCCACACATCATACTGTTTGGGTATGCATCGCGTTAACAAGCCTGCGTAATAAATACCCAGGTAAACCAATTTTTAATTGGAAAAGTGGTAACAGGGATACACTTTACTTACCTTATTTCTGATCTGAAATTTAGAACCGCCTTGACGAGATGAGCCTGGCGGGTATCCACAATGTTTTTTTGGAAAAGGTATACAAGAAAGCTTTCATCTGAAAAGTTTCTCCTTTTTGAAGTTTAAACCAAACCTCACATTAATTTGCTTGTTAACGCAATGGGAGCTGATCAGATAGGTAACATCTGTGTGGGCATCATACATACACTTCCCGGAATACAATGAATGCTTCCACAGGTTCCACTTTGTGTAGCGAGAAGGACTTTGACATACGATACTTATACATGTACATGTTCATGAAGTAACAGTTATTGGACTAGAGGATTAATTTCTCAAACCAATGTTTTGTGGCATTTTGGATTCTCGGTCCCTTAATGAACAGGAAAATGCGAAAATGCGGTATTTGGTATGAGAATATTCGTCCACTAGTAGGATAAACGCATCGCCCCAGCCATTTGTGGCTTGGAGAAATAGATTAGGATTCACGATGCTTCCACGCACCACACATGAGTACCGTTAAACCGCTTAGAAGGACAACGCCTGTCGAGGCAAAGTGGCGTAAGACCGCCAAATACGTATAAGCCTTTTGGCTTCATTGGGTGGCAGGGCATTAGATGTCATTTCATCTCAATATCGGGTAAAAGTCCTACAACATTTAAAGTAGTCTAAAAAATGACCTTTATAATATTGACGGGGCATTAAACCTCAATTCAAACAAACTAAAGCAGGAGGAACACAACAGCAATAGTGAAATCTGCACAGTGGTTGACTTCTCCTGCCCTACTTAAAACCGAAGTCGAAGGAGCAGATCCTACCGTAGCTACCCCGTGGATGCGGACACCGCGCTTTGTCAGTGTTGGTGGTAGTAGTAGTCAAATAATTGTAGAAGTAAGACGACGGGGTCGCGCCTCCTTTGGATAAACCCGGTCAGATTTAAGGTAGCATGCTAGCTTTAGGCGAACAGAAATACAGTCAGTCCAGCATGCAGGTGCCACTGTTTCTCGTTATCTTTCACACTCCAACCTTTACACAATTTTGCGCTATCAAAATCGACGCGGGCCTCCGTAGCCCAGTGTTTAAGAGGGTTGACTCTTAAGCATTAGTTGTGGGTCGAGCCTCAGCTTGGATCACATGTGAGGTGCCTAGTTTTGCAGCGGAATGTCTTTTTTCTCGGTGCCTCGGGTTTTTCCACCTCTATTAAGTGAAATAAAGTGAAAAAGGCCGTAAAACCGGTCAAAAAAATACACATAAAGTATTGGCTACATTAGATTTGTTTACTCTCAGGCCTGTAACAAGACAGCGATTTATGTGTGACATGTGTTCTAAATACTTCTGCAAGAAGACCAAGGAATTATCAAGCAGCTGTCCACAACCCAACCCCAACACGTTGCAGCTACTGCACGAAACACTTGTCTACCTCTGAGGCAAAGAAAGAACATGAGGCGGTTGTTCACATGGGTCACAGACCGTATACGTGTGAGCACTATGACGAAGGTTTTACACGTTCCGCGTTTATTGTTAGTCACAAGAGATAATGTCACAATAACCTTAAACTTTAACGCCAAGTGTGCATACAAGCAACCTCTGAAAGAACATAAAGGACACTGTGGGAAGTCACAGGAAGACAAGGAACAGTATTGTTGTTCACAGAGTGATTCTTCCTTCTTGCACACCAGACAAGGAAATCCTTGACTTTACCCTGGGATAGAAATTTATGTTCTGACCCAGGTGTTCCGATCCAAAATCGAATATAATCGCGTGCTTGATAAATGCGCCGGTTGATTACGACCTCGTATACGCCGTCGTTACGGTTGACTTCACAGCTCGTTACATGACGTCACCAAACATTCCTGCAGTGTCATCACAATATGACGGACGTCGATAACCGAAGTGACTGCAGCATTGAAATCCGCGCTAAGAAATGGAAGGTATACAAGAAAAAGAATCCTATATCATATGGGTGTGAGGGGTGGATAGAAAAATCCGTCCCTCGGGATCACTGTCGACAGTGACCCTTGGGACGGATTTTTCCATCCACCCCTAACACCCATATAAGATTCTTATATACTCCACAAAGCGAGCAGCCAGGCTACACGAACGGAGCACGCATGGAGAAAGCCCTCATGTTTGCCAGCACTGTGAAAAATCGTTCAAGTACAGGTCATCCTTTAAGAATCATAAGGAAAACAAACACTAAGGTTCTCTAAAAATGCATCTTAGCTGTGCATCTCCTATTTTTGCTTTAAGCGGTTGGTGTTTCTTTTAGCTACTCAGTACATCGGAGCGCTTTTGTGCAGCCGTAGCGCATCGGATTAGTGATCAAGAGGTCGCGGGTTCGATCCGCACGCTGACCAAAGTGTTGTGTCCTTGAGAAAGACACTTCATCCACTTTGCTTAGTACTGGTCTGCACCCAGGAACTCTTGCTCGTAATGCTCAAATGTGAACGTGTAGCGGAAATAGGGGTGAGACTACACTAAATCAAGTGCAAGTTCCATGGCCGGTCTATTAAGACCACCTAAAATTAAGACTAAATCTGCTTTTAAAAGCTTATTGAGATGGTTTCGGGTATTCTGTCTTTGTTTTTTCTACACCCAGTGTCTCCAAATGAGAGAGAACCTTTGGAACTGTTCAAAAGAAGTCTTTAAGACCACTTTTGAACAGTCCCAAAGGTGGTCTTAATATAGGAATTTCACCGTATCTGAAGCTTTTTGAAAAAATGTAGGCCCCGACCAAGATCTTTCTGTTGCGTATGATCTTGGTCTGCACATTTTGCTAATTGGCGCCAAATGGCATCTTCCACTTTTTAAATAGCACACGATCATTTTGAAATATTAGAGTGTGAGGTTGTCTTTTCTTCAAAATAATTGATGTTCCATCACTCATAGAAGCAGCTCATTTATTTAATTATTTAATGATGTAATTTACATTTATTTTGTTTTCTTTAACACATTTGTTTTACCAAATGGAATTTTCCACCTAACATACATAACATTAGTCCATTTCAAAATGTAGGAGAATCAGGTTTTTTGTGCACGTGTGTGTGTGTGTGTGTGTGTGTGTGTGTGTGTGTTTCGAAATTTATTTGGGAAATAACTGAACATTTTGTAGTCTTTTATAATCTAGGCCCTTATCAGACACCTACTTCTGCTGCGCCTGACCTGGGTCATTTTTACCATTACCATTTTTTCCCATTTTCTTCAAAATTTATAATTTGGAAAAAAATGCCTGAACTTTTTGCAAACAGTGTAGGTCCTGATCAGACGCCTAATTCTGTTGCGTTTGATCTGGGTTTGCATTTTTGCCAATTGACGCCAAATGGAATCTTCCACCTTGTAAATAGCACAAGACAATTTCAAAATTTAAGAGTGTGAGGTTGTGTTGTCTTCAAAAATAGTATGCAAATGTCTAAAGCTTTTGGAAGCAATGTAGGCCCTGATCAGACGCCTAGTTTTTCTGCGTCTAAACTTGGCCTGCACTGTTTGCCATTTGGCTCTAAATTTAATGAACTTTACGAAATGTGCGTATTTCAGCCTTTACCTTTTCCTTATTTTTATTTATGTTCTTATATATTAATTTATTTGTCTTTGATCAAAACAGAGATTGTTGGTACTTCATTGCCAAAATAATCCAATACAAATCTGTTGATTTTTTACCACCAAAACTGAACATGTGCCGTTAGTTTAATATTTCTGCACAAGACATAGGTTGTTGTGCACGTTAGAACCGACTCGGCGGGGCGGTTCTGACGAGTACCCACAATCTATGTTTTGTGCCGAAATAAGAATAATATATACCACCTTAAATTCCAATTTTACTATTTAAAATTGGGGATTAGCGGCGTCAAATATGTATACGTGTGTTTCAAGATGTGTTAGAAACACCATTAACACCCATTAAATGGCGTTTCGGATGAGCGCCCACAAACAAGTAAATAGACGTGACTTGTCAAACTAATATCCCAGGATAAACGATTACCCTCTTGGTCCCCTAAACCATATGCCTCAGAATACCCCGAGTGTTTATTATCTCTAATCTGCCAGACATTAGGGTGTTATGCAATCCAAAATATGTCTATAAATGTCAATATTATTTTGTGTGTTTATCCGAAGAAATCACTACTGATAAGAGAGGCCAATACCGCCATTAATTTATGAATGAATAAAAAAGAATAAATAAAAATAAAGAATATTGGTCGAACATACGAGCTCAGAGGATTTTGATTGGTCCGTGATCTTGAGCATTCACGCGGTTTATCTTCACTTACCTGTCTTATTCTTATTGGTTGGAATTCTCTCGCAAAGAAACGCGTATTGAGTTAACCTAACGCGTTACGAATAATCGCTTTCATTGGCTGATATTAAACGCGTTGCAATCGCGTATGAACGCGATGAACCGCGTATTGAAACCCGAACATTTTACACACATGCAATCGCGTGTGTCAAGCGGACAAAACGCGAAAATGGTTCGCTCGTAGTTCTTCTCGAGCTTAACTGTAAGTACTGGTAAACCATTTAGAGGATCTAAGCCTTCCCATGTAAAGCGGCGCGAGCCGGACCGGCGATGCTTATAAACCATATTGGTTTCAATGGCCGACAGGGCTTGAGATGTCATTCCATCTCACTGTCGGGTAAAAGTCCCACAAAATTGGAAGCAACGTCTCCAAAATGATATATACAGTGTTGACGAGGACGTTAAACCTACATTCAAACAAACAAACACATCCGTGCACAAATAATGTTTTATGTCCCAAAGTCAGCCAGGAGGTTTTGATCTGTATGGAGATAATCCAAGTTCATTATTGTTTTATTCAGTCAAAACGACTGTCTAAACTCCTATCCTGCTGTTCCCGATGTTGCCGACAACCACTACCTTTGCAAAAATGTAGATCCAGATTAGATGGCTTCTATTCGATCAAAATCTGCAGTACTTGTCATTCAGTTTATGAATTTGAACGAAAACAACATACATGTATCATGTATTCTGATTGGCTGATAGAACGGGTGTGACTTATAAATACTTCAATAGGATAAGGGTTAGATAATACGTTAACACCTTGTTGGTTAGTGTTTTGCAACCTTTAATACCCATTTTGAGCACCTCTGATAAAACTTGAATTTCAAGGTTTAAAACATTAGCGGGTCGGCGATTACTTCTCTTGAATTTCCACCCTATTCAAAATTGATTAAGGCATACATTTTTTTGTTGTTGTTAAGCGATACCCAAAATGTTTGCTGCACATGTTGCGAGATGTTTTTGTTGTTGAAAATGTTTGTTATCATTCATGCATTTCATATCAACTGCCCTCTAATCGCCGTAAAGTTGAGTGCTTGTATTGAGGTTTATGGAATTCACCCCCAATTAACGGTTTATCGAGATTGCTATATGCCATCATTGGGGCGCCGTTTTATTATTTAATCAGTTTTTATGGATATCCATAATTCGAATAATGGATATCCTTAAATCAAATTATAGATAAATCAATCTGAATTAATGTTATCCATATTTCGATTTGTGGATATCCATAATTCACCCCAAAAGCCTTTGGTTTAATGATTTCTCCCTAAGATCTCCAACCAAGTCTATCAAGCATGGTTGTAACGCTTGACCTTGTGTCATAGTCACTGTTGGTCCAGTGAGCAGCCCTCCTTTGGAGTTTTTTTCTAACTGGAGTATTTTGGTTCGGGTAAAGGGGTCCCTTATAGGCGGTGCATACTCCAGCTGGGGCCGTACCAGAGTGTTGTAGGCAGTATCTCTCACCCTTGGTAGTTTGGTTTGGACTCTTTGAATGAAGCAGTTGGAGTCCTCATGGACCCTGACAGTAGATACATAGACACTTTTCATAACTGAAACAAAACTGAATGCATGCCATAAAAACCAAGGCGTAAAACAGATTCAGACAAAATGACAGTATAGACCGTGATCAGACTGGTCTGATCTGGGACTGCACTGTTTGCTGAGGCCTGTCAGTCCCAATACTAGCATATAGGATTATAACGGTAAGTTTAATTTTTGTCAATACGGATGATATACAAACTTAATCGGAGCAGCTTTGTACACGTCAGAAAGAATAAACAGCTTTTCCTATTTAATATTTAGGACACCTTAATTTAGGATAGAACCCTTCAGACTGAAAGGACTCTCAGAATTTTGAAATGAAGGAAAACCTTGTGACTCTTCGTAAACGCAATATCTAGATCCTTCAATTATTATATATATATAGCTAAGTTTACACAATCGTTTCATTTCAGAGATGTTGCTTACTTTTTTGTGGGACTCTTACGCGACATCGGGATGAAATGGCTTCTCAAACCCTACCGACCATAGAAATCGGTAATGTTTAAGGAGCGTTCCCGCACGCAGCAGTTTTCCTGGGCAGGCTTATACCTGAACGGTTTACCAATCCTCAAGTTCGGTCGGTTTCAACTCTGCTCAGAAGCATAATTTCTCCAAGCCCCGATGGGCAAGGACGTATAGTAAAATGCGTGTCTAATATGAAATTTAGTCTACTGTACGAGCATATCAGATAAATGCCTTGAAAATGTAACTATCAGGTTTTCTGCAATTCGTTCCGAGTACATGAATTTGAATACATTCGTAAGACCAATGCATACGAGCGCACGAATTTCGTTTTTAATTATCGTTCTGAATAAAGTTGACAGCATTATCAGTCGTACCGAGCAACTGCAGTGTCTTCAGGGCTTTGATGAACCGTCTGTGTGAGTTATTGAATGAAGAAACGCATTTCAATCAGACACCAATAAGTTGGCTTTTTCTGTCCCTGTAAGGGGTAATGTTCCCGCAAGGTGTAATCGGTAAGTGATAACCGGTACACATATAAAAGCTCCTGGAACAAATTCTGCGGAAATTTTGCAACTTAATGTATTTCAACATGAAAGTGGTTTGAATTACGTGTTATTTGGCATGTTGGATTAGTAGCTGGGTAGCTGAAAATGCCTTCATTCTGCACTAGAAAAAAGGTCAAAACAAATACCCTCAGGGATAAATTGAATTAAAAATCGACCGCTTGCCTTTTCATGTCCACATCCATCTTTTCTGATGCAGAAATGAAAGTTGTTGAGAATAGCATTGTCCGATATCTCAAAATATGTTTGCAAAATGACTAAAAATCATTTATCGGGAACACACACCTTTTTGTTGACATATTTGTGGTCTCGGAAGACATAACCGGACATTCCCGTAAGGATTTTGAGTACATAACCTGCGAAAACCCCCGACGAGTCTACCAGCCGTGGGACAGAAACTGTCCTTTTGGCTTTCCGCCATTGATGTTTTCATTAGGGTATGTTGTTTCATGTTTGTGTTTCTTTCCCTTTGTTATCCCCCGACCGAATAGGTTCGGGGAATATAGCGATAAGCCTGGCGTCCGTACGTATATCCGTCCGTCCGTAGACGCAACCTTGTGATGGTCATAACTCCTATACCCTTTCAGAGTCATTGATGGTTCTTGGCACAATTGTTCACAAGGCTGAGACGGCGTGTCATGCTCAAGAACCAGAACTCTGGATGCCATACTTTTTAGTTATCTCCCCTTTTAATAAAATAGAATGACTACTTTATGATGGCCATAACTCCAATACCCTTTGAGCTATATTGATGGTACCTGGCACAGTTGTTCACAAGGCTGAGACGGTTTGTCGTGCGCAACTCTGGTTGCCATGGTTTTTTAGTTATCTCCCCTTCCAATAAAATAGAGTGACTATTTTGTGATGGCCATAACTCCCAATACCCTTTAAGATATATTGATGGTACCTGGCACAGTTGTTCACAAGGCCGAGACGGTGCGTCATGCACAAGAACCACAACTCTGGGAGCCATGGCTTTTGAGTTATCTCCCCTTCCAATGGCCACATCTTCAATACTCTTTGAGATATATTGATGGTACTTGGTACAGTTTTACATGAGGTTAAGCAGGTATGTGACGTGCAAGTACCACGACTCTGGGTGCCCTGGTTTTTTAATTATCTCCCCTGACAATATAACCTTGTGATATCCATAACTCCAATACCTTTGAGATATGTTGAAGGAACTTGGCGCAATTGTATACAGGTACAGAAGGGGTGTCATGTGCAAGAACCACAACTGTTGGTGCTGTGGTAATTGAGTTATCTACCCTTCCAATATAACAGTTTGACCAGCTTGCGATCACCATATCTCCACTACACATATTGATGGTACTTCATACAGAAATACATAAGCTTAAGCAGCATGTCATGTGCAAGAACCACAATTCTGAGTGCCCTGTTTTTTTAGTTAACTCCCCTGATAGTATAATCTTATGATGGCCATAACTCCAATACTTATGTGATATATTGCTGGTTTAATTCTGATGCACTTTCTATTGGTGAACAATCTTCTGAATGCCATATTGGCTTTTGGTCGGAGGATTTGCCATCTCATCCGATGGCTATTTTTGTCTCTGATGGGAGCTGTGGGTTAATTGTATCGATTCCTGGACATTGCCTTCACTTCTATCATACGGGCATAGCAATAATCACAGAAGAGGCCCGTGATGATAAGCCGCGGTGTCCTTGCGAGTCTGTGGTGATTGACACAAACGTCCTTGGTTTAGACAGTCTTCACAATGATCAGAATTTTTGTAACAGCACATGCGATAGAGAAATGTGTTTGAATGCTACTCAGCATGTAGATGGATCTCACAAGTCCTCTGATTCATGTGAGAAGTCATGGGAGTACTTAGATATCACCCTGGTGAATATTTACATTCAGCAGGAAACTTATTCTACTTTAAAACTCCTGCTTGAGTGGAATATAAGAAATGGGAAGCCTAGTTGGTCTGCCGTAGCACCTTACTGCCAAGAGCTTAAGGCCTATTGGCATGAATGGAATACAATAGAACTTTGAGACAATGTCCTTTACAAGCGACATGAGAGAAGATGTTTGTAAGATGCAAAGAAAACCTCCTTGTGCCTGATATCTTGAGAAGGGAAGTTTTCCGGCAGTTTCGTGAATACATCACTTCTTGACATTTAGGAAGGCGCAAAACATATGAAAACATCAAGAAAAGATTTTATTGGAGTTATATGCATACGGATGTGTCCTACTGGTGTAGGACCTGTTCAACATGCGAGCCAGGAAAGATGCCGTATAAGTGTGCAAAAGCCCCTATGCGACAGTGCAAAGTTGGTTATCCATTGTAACACATCGGGATGGATATTTAGTATATACGTATTTATTTTAGTTCGATTGCGATGGAAGCTTCCAGCTTATTTAATCACTCTCGAACACTCATTCCAGATGTTTTCACGCGCGCGCGAGGGCGGCAGTGACTATTACATCACTGCATCCCATTTACACCAGGGTGGAGTGAGGGGTGGATATCTGTGGTCCTTATCCAAATTCCATAAAAGGTAACAAATGCCTAATGGTTGTGTTTTGCTATTTTACGAAATAGGTGGACGCAATTCCTCAGAAAACACGAGAGGCAAAAACGATTGCCTCTAAGATAGTAAACCGATTTATATCAATATTTGGAGTGCCCCTGTAGTTACATACAGTCTTGAGGACAACTTTTGAAACCAAAGTTTTTCAGGTAGACTACATGCCTTTTGGAATTGATAAAACAAGGACAACTATTCGCCGGCCACAGTCAGATGGATTGGTTGAAAGATCGAATCGTTCCATTCAAAATATGATTGCTTCCTATATATGGGATAAGCAAGATGATTGAGACGAACATATACCTCTGCTTATGATGGTACATAGGTCATCAATTCATGAGACGACGGGGATTTCACCGGCCATGGTGATGCTTGGTATGGAATTAGCACTCCCTGTAGATATAACTAAAGGTAGACCTATAAGGACAGATATGCTCTGTGCAGCTGAACATGCCTATCAAAAGAATTAACTGGATGTTGAGCAGAATTAACTGGATGTTCATGATTTCGCCAGAAAACAAATAAACATTTCGAGTAGACAATAGAAGTGAATGGAATGATCAGGAATCGATAAATTAACCCATAGCTCCAAGGGACGAAACACAGACATGAAATAACTAGACCTTAATTAATGATAACATCAATAGCGGTAAGCCAAAAGCACAGTCACTTTCTCACAAAATGGTCAATTGGCTATCCACAACAGATTAATATAAGCGATAAAATGGTCAATTGGCAACCCAAAACAGATTAATATGAGCGATACACACACCCAAAAGACAAACCATAACAAATATAAACCGCCACAGAAGAACTGCCTTGGAAGGTCAGTGAAACGAATTCCAATGGAGGGGGGGGGGGTGTATGGGGGAGGTGGGCTTAAATCGAGTTTACGCAGCTGCAATCCTCGCCCTTACTTCCGCCGAGATATAGACAAATTATGTTTTCAGTCCGCATGAAGGCCTCCTAACTCATCAATGAGTCATCAGTGAATATCTCCGATAACACAAAAATGAAACAACTACTGAGATGAAAGATCGACCGCAAGAAACCACTGAAAAGCTTAGCATAAGAAAACCAACAGTTAGACTCCGATGGGCCCGACAAGAGACAGAGCATCAGGCACCAACCAGCATTACTTAAAATTAAATTATCTCTAATACTCAGTAAGCCTTTACGCTGGAACCGTCATAGAATCCGAGGCCTGACCCACCGGTGTGCAATTAAAGAGGGAAGCAAAGTTGTCAACCGTGATTGGGTTAACTACCATGTATACATTCTGTAGTATAACATTTATGTTGTACCGTACCTTTTTATATCGCAGAATGATTTTACGAATTTGAGCCTGAAAACATTGCAATTATATATTTTTCTGAATTTATAGACTAAGTCCCCATAAATTTCGGGTTCCCATAGACCTTGTTGCAGAAGATATTTAAGTCCAACATTGAATTAAGAAATTAAATCAGAATGGCGTCTATAAGATTTGAAAAAGCTTTGCTCTTCAGAAGTGAAAAAAGCATTTCTTACATTACATGCAAGATAGAGGGAGTCTTTCCTTTGAAATACCCAGTCAGTTAAATCATTAAGTTTTTTTCTTTTATAAGAATATGAGGAAGTGTAGTGTAAAGGATGAAAATCACAAGTTGATAGACTTGAAGCACGAAAACGTCTGGATTTCAATTTATTTAAAACTTCATTAGACTTTTTATAGACCCAATAACTTTCAAAGACTTATCATATGTTTTTGGTGGCAGTAAAACATGAAGTTAATAATTTGACAAGTTTATAGGTGGTACAAGAGCTTGAATTTGCCAAAAAAAACGTGCTTTGTATGGTCGTTTATGAAGTTTAGGTTACCAATTTAACGTAGGATGTCTTGGCCTTCGGTAACCCATACAGCAAACCTGGTGGATGAATGACGCATGTGGCCATCAACTACAGCCCCCTCCCTGCAGCCAAAGGCTGCAGTTCATAGGCCTTAGTGTCACCAAGTTCTTGCAGAGAACATCAAAAGGAGGTATGATGTAAAAGTACATAAAATCCAATATAAATTGGGAGATGCTGTTTGGTACTTTAGTCGTTGGATTAAATTCATAACTCAAAAGACTCTGGAAAGGACCTATGGTTATGATGATTCGACTTCACCAATGGAAGACAGCATATGTGAACCGATAGATCAAGAAACAACTTTGAAATGGAGAGGGCAGGAGCCAGTATTTTGAAGAGCCAGAAATACCGGAAAGTATTGATCAAGCAGTGGAATCTTTCAGTGGAAAAAGAATGGTTTATATTACAGATAGTGTAACGGAGGAGATTATGGATGAAGGTTTGAATATAGCGGAAAAGACTGAAATGTTAGAGGGAGTAGATAGCGTAATCGAAAGATATATGACCAAAGATACAAGAAATGTAGTAGGTGAAAGCGTAATTGACATGAGAGCAGTGAAAACAGTGCTACAGGAGAGGTTTAGATTGGCAAAAGGAAAACAAACAGTGACGGAAGAAATGCTAAGCGAATCGAGTAGTGGCAGTGTTACGGAAGTCTCTGAAAGCGAAAATAAAGGGAGGATGTGATGACAAAGGTAGCAATAGGGTAATAAGAAGAAAAACACAGAAGAGAAAGCTTAAAAAACGAACCAAGTCAAAACTCAGAACCATATACAATGGAACCCTACATGACAGTCTCTGGTGTAAAGAGGCCAGAGATTTAGAGGAACTTCAAAACCTACAGGAAGGGAAGATTATTATGAATATTGGTGGTCCGAGATTGAAAACCAGCAGACTCACCTAAGAACAATATCCCAAATCCTTATTTTTGGTGCTACTCAAGGATGAAACAACCGTCCGGCCATTGGGACATAGTTATTTC
Organism: Lucinisca nassula; assembly: GCA_963580285.1. Taxonomy (NCBI): domain Eukaryota; kingdom Metazoa; phylum Mollusca; class Bivalvia; order Lucinida; family Lucinidae; genus Lucinisca; species Lucinisca nassula. Next base: position 43,265,654 of record OY757025.1, on the reverse strand, counting down.
TTCGACAGAGATCCATCCAATTTAGATCATCCTGTATTTTCTACGAAACTTATGCTCTCTCCAAAGTGAAGCTGCCCTGCCTAGAGAAAAATATTTGTTAGAATTGAAAAGTGAATGTGAATTTTTCCGAGTATATCCCCCCCCCCCCTCTAAAAATAGTTGATGAACGCCTCAAAAAGCTAATCAATATCTTTGGATTAGAACATTAAATGATGGTCAGTTTAGGTTGGACAAAATTTATTGTTCATTTAAGTTGGTAGTGTATTTATAAATGGACTAAGAATGTTGCTTGTAAGACCCGCCTTACATGGATAATAGATAGAAGTTGACGGCGTCAGGGATTAACTACACCAAACACTGAATGTTATTAACTGAGGAATGCAGGGACTGTTATAAAATCTTGAAAAATAAACTGTGAAATATTAACAGGTGAAATATTAACAAGAAATTAGATGAGGCTAAATATGAACATTAAGGGCTAGGAGTTAATTATTTGAGTCGGTATTGTTTGTTTGTTTGATTTGAGGTTTAGCGTCCCCCTCAACACAGTAAAGGTCGTTTTGGACACGTTGCTTCCAATATTGTGACACGTTTGCCCGACATTGAGACGAAATGACATCTCAAGCCCTGCCGCTCAATGCAACCTATGGTTTATAATCAGTAATTACATAACATTTGCACATATTTGTTCTATCTGGTGTCTCTGATGGGAGCTATGGGTTAATTTTATCGATTCCTGATATTTGCCTTCACTTCTATTGTATATTGGTTTTGGATGGATTCGATAAGGATAACTTTAAAAGTTCATTCGAAGTCCCGGTTGGAAAATCCGACTTTGTGACAGGTCACTGGAAGAGATCCAGTTGCTGTTAATTTCTCAGATGTTTGACCTATGTTTAAAAATACTAAAACAATTTTGTGAATCGAACAGGTATACATTTGTTAAGATATTTGATAAAATTCAGCTAAAGTTAAAGAGACTTTTATATTTTATCGGTACACTAGTTCAAAAATATATATGAATATTTGCATCTCATATGATTGGTGCATCATAAAAGCATATGATGTATTTATGCCAAAATAACTATATGTTGATATGGTGTATACACATTTGATAGAGGACAAAAGTTTAAGTAATAGCCAGTTGACTCCTTCGCTTTAAGCAGACATATATCCAACTCTGCAAGCTTATATACTTACACAACCATCTGCCTGGGGTTCATGTCTTATTGGTTGGAGTGGGGCTATTGTAATGGCGCCTGGCTATTGTTTGTTATTTCCTCCATGCGCAAAAACTGCCTTTTTTTGATTGAAAGCTTGCTTGAAAGCATAATGCGCGGAGTACGAACTGACTCTGATCCGCGATTTACCAGTGTCCACTTCGCCGGCTATTTCTAGAATAAATGGTTATATCATCGCAGTTTTCCTGCATAATTATACAGACCTACTCGATATTTATCCATGTATACCAGCTTGATGTCGACATATCCATTTTATAGCAGTATTTTCCATTTCTTTCTGATAGAAATATTTTTTTTTTGTTAGCTGTCAGCCTTCGCCGGTTATGCTGAATACTCGGGTCTTATCTCTTTCGCCTCCTCTGTACTGTATTGAACCGTAAATTTTCGAATGGTCCTTATGACTAGTGACATCCTTGGCGACCTTTGATGTCACTGGGCGCGTGCCTGACATTTGACGTCACTGGGCGCGTGCCTGGCTACTATATAAACATTGCTCTGTGTGGCCGTTGGTTGTTTTGCACAACCAGCTTGAGGTTTGCACCTAAAAACTGGTTGGAACCTGGAAGTTTGAGATCGTAGTTGGAACGCCAGAAAATCAATTGGAGACAACAGCTTGTAGGCGCACCATGCCACCAAAAGATCCATGTTTGGACCAGCTCAGGTCTCATAATCAAAATATTTACACAATACTAAACCCATCTAGCTTGTATTGTAGGAAGAAACCTATTACTTGCCTATTCTGTTTCTCTTACCTTTCAGGCGAAGTGGCCCAGGTTTTTTTTTATATAATATTTGACGATTGTACGTCTTAAAAGTCATCAGATACTTGTTTATTTTATAATTTTATGCGTCTGTCTGCTTCAACGTAAGTACGTGAAGGTCGCTTGTTTGACCTATATGGTTTGAGAGTGCTTACAAAGCACAGGAAATTAGAGAGCATTGTTAAACATTATACGTTTATCTTACACAATCTTAAAGAAATCGATTGTCTTACAATGCGTTTGCATGCTTCCGCCTAGGTAGGTGGGGGCATTAAAAAACAACACTATTCAGATTCCACTTTTTCACCTATATGAGTTGAGATAGCTTACAAAGCAAAGGAAATAAGATTGCATAGTTATATTCATTTATTCGTATTTTGATATTTTTACACCTACAAAACGCATACATCACGAAAACACGCCTATATAATTCTGACCCCCTCGAACCCCATTTTTATAAAGTAAGGGGTAAACCTTATTTTTCTTATTTCTGCTCTAAAATAATGATTGTGGGTACTCGTTAGAACCGCCTCGATGAGGCGGTTATAACAGCGGTTCTAACGAGTACATACATTCTATATTTTGAGCCCAAATAAGAAAAATATCACATTTTTTCATCTTAAAATTTCGAGATTTCGGCGGTAAAGTTAATAATGCATTTGTATTGGCGAGTTTGTGAAATTATGTTAAATTGAGTTCGGGATCGAGTTTGGGATTGTGGGTATAACCATTCAACATTCAACAAACCCATTTCCTAGTAAAACACGAACAGCATTATCCATGTTGACAAAATTGTTACAAACCTTAAGGCATATTTCCTGTGTATTTATTAATAAAATTAAAACATGCGAATTTACATTCCTTAGTGCACATCATAAAAAGCACATGATAATACCGTATAATAGCGACACAGCCGAGAGAAGTGAAGATGAACCCACTCGATGGACGCGTTGACCGCCCTTGATTATTTAGCCATTCGGCTGGTGTCTGGGAATGTGTGGCGGCGGTAAAACTTCTCCCTGCCCTACATCATAGTGTAGTTTGTATTTTTTTTTGTCCTATGGGATCATTGATTCCATTGTGGAATTTTGAAAATACGTGAGGGTCACTGATGAGGCCTAATTGGCCGAAACTAGCTAGTCTGGCCCAGAAAACATGCACACTTCATATTTTCCAGTTCTGTGGTGCATTCCTTGCTTCCAAAGGATAACCCTTTTATAGAACATATTTAGAGTCACTACAGCTGGTGTCTGGGAATGTGTTGCGGCGGTAAAACGTCTCCCTGTCCTACATCATAGTGTAGTTTGTATTTTCTTGTCCTTTGGGATCATTGATTCCATTGTGGAATTTTGAAAATACGTGAGGGTCACTGATGAGGCCTAATTGGCCGAAACTAGCTAGTCTTGCCCAGAAAACATGCACACTTCATATTTTCCAGTTCTGTGGTGCATTCCTTACTTCCAAAGGATAACCGTTTTATATAACATATTTACTTACACTGAACAAAAGTAAGAGCTTGTCTACTATGATTTATTTCATTGCCACTATTTTATTGATATATTTAGATTATGGGAATATTCCGTTGTTTAACATCTGCATTCCCATACTGTACAACTTTAAATTGATAAATGTCATAATTATGTGATTATTCAGTCACAAATATATTTGTCAAACATCGGTAAATTCTATACTTACGGCTACTTTTTACGGAATTTACACATTTTTAGCCAATCGCAAATTACAATTTATTCATCGAGAATAATATCAATATGTAGGTCAAAAGCCAGCTTATACAGCTCCCCCGAAAAAAGCATTTTGGCAGACACGTTTTTGTTTTAGAAATCTAACTATTATAAATTCGTAGTACATTGCCTTGGAAGTTTGAAAACCGATATTGCTCTCAATTAAAGTCTTGCAAAAGTGTTTTGTTGTTGTTGTTTCAAAAATGTGTGTGAATTCGGGTTAAACGCCGCTTTCAACAATTTTTCAGTCATATCACGACGGTGTCTGGTTGCGACAGGGAGCTCAATACTCTCTTTTATAGTGCTGCCTCACTGAAGTATCATGTCCCATACACAATACATGATACCACACCAGTCACATTCCTGACACTGAGTCGACCAGTCCTAGCTCTACCCCGTGAATCTGAGTGCCAAGCGAGGAGCAGCTAGTACCATTTTTAACGACTTTGGTATGTCGCGGCCCGGGATCGAACCCGTGACCTCCCGTTCCCCGGAGGCGGTTCTAACGAGTACCCACAACATATATTTTAGAGCTGAAATAAGAAAACATAAGGTTTACCCCTGCAAACCCCAGTTTTACTGTATAAAAGAGGGGTTCAAGGGGAACAAAATTATATAGGCGTGTTTTCGTGATGAGTTACAAGTGCAGGAGCGAATAATACAATTAGGATTATAGTTTTCGTAGGACGTGAAACATAACTATGGCAACAGACGATATATCTGAAGAAGTTTCCCCGAGGGCAACATGAAAGAATTGGCAGAAAACTTTTATAAACAGTATGCGCACGCGCAGATCGTCAGTTTCAGTCAGGTTTCACCAGTACAGAGGGTATCTTAGCTTGTATCGCCGAGAAAGGTTCCGCAGTTAGAAGAAACTGATAATCTCCCCGTGAACAAAACAAAGCGGCGTGGTACCGAATGGACCGACGATCAGACTTTTTATTGGAGATGTGGGCGAGACATATTGATTCCGCGGGCAATGAGGAGAATTCTATTACAAATGCCCCAATATATCTTATAACATCTCGATCAGTGGATGAATCGGGATATCTGGATAAAACCCAACACTTTAAGAAAAAAATGGGTTTTACCAGGGTATTCATTAATTCCCTTATTTCCGTCCTAAAACATAAATTGTTGATACTCATTGTGGCGGTTCTAGCGAGCACTGACAATCTATATCTGGACCAGAAGGATTAAAAATAAAGAAAACATCTAAAATGGGCTTAGTCTAGAGAAACGAAAAGACGTAAAGTCAATTTTACATAGTAGCTTTTGCCGCATTTTTCGGCGATAACGTATTTGTTTTTTATTTTGAGAGAAAAATGTAGACACGCTCTGCCAATTTCTCGAAAAGGTGATATCTTTCAGATTTGTATACTTTTGGCCCCAATCTGGTGAGTCTTTTACATTTTGTTTTAATTTTCGATAAAAACAAGTGCAATTCTGTCACTCACACTATCAAAATGTAACTAAATGTCCAGCCTATTTGAAATAATATCTAAACATGGATAAATCCCGTGCAGCCACCGAAGCGTACATCTGAAGGGACACTGAATAATGCATTGGTGTGTAGACAGTCAAAAACATGAACTATTTGTTTACAATCAGCACACTCTTAGTAAAGACATAACATTTTAGCCCAAATTCCCAACGCAATTTTTAAGAATTGGTGTTCTTATGAATGTCGGAAGATAATTGTGCTCATGGCCTGGAAGTTTGATCAATAAGACATCACTGAATATATATATATATATATATATATATATATATATATATATATATATATATATATATATATATATATATATATATATATATATATATATATTTTTTTTTTTTTTTTTTTTTTGGGGGGGGGGTTTGGTTTTACGGCCCTTTAAAGGTTATTTCACTCATATCGAGCCGATCGTTAATCAGAGGTGGGCGAAAACCGGAGTACCCGGAGAAAAACCACCTGACCTTCCGTTGCAGAACTTGGCGTCTCACATGTGACCCGAGCGAGGCTCGAGCCACAGCGGTAAGAGACCTAATGATCAAGAGTCACCGCTCTTAACCACTAGTTAACCTATCACTGAAAATATAGATTGTCTCTTTTGCTTGGCACAAACGCCAGAAACAAGCCGTTTAATGGGCGGACTGAGAGTCTGATTGATAGTGAAATGCCTGACACATTCCAAGTGCTCGGAAGTTGACATGATTTTGTACACTTTGTAAGAAACGCAGGCTTATGAGAAATCCTCGGGTTTAATGTAACCAAAACACGTTTGATGAGTCAATGCATCATCCTGTGTTTGTTTGAATTGATAAAGTAGAAGTAAAACAAAGAACAGGAATCGATACAATTAACTTACTCCACCCATAAAGCGACCCGACCATAATAGAAACCTAAACAAAGGAAGGCTATAAGGACAGTTACTTTCCCACAAAATGGCCAAATGGCAATCTAAAATAAAAAGACACAAGTGATAATCACAGTAAGTAACAAACAACAACACAAAAGAACCACAGAAGAACCCCCTTTGAACGGTCAGTGAAAAGAATTCCACTGGGGGGAGGGGGGGGGGGGGGGGGGGCTTAAATCGATTTTACATGGCCATAATCCTCGCCCTTACCTCTGTCGCGGTATACACTAATTTTGTTTAGACCGCATGAAGGCTCCCTAACTCATCAGTGTAACATCTCCGAGAACATACAGCATACAACAACAGAATTGCTTGAGCAAAAGAAAAGTAACAGTTAGACTCCGAGGGGCCTTTGTTCAGTTGTAAGTAGTAGATTAGGTCGTAAGAAAGAGAAAAATTGCAGGCCTAAGTGTTAAGTGCAGTTGTGGGGCCTGTGAAAGGGTCCCCCGTACTTCATCAATAATGCTGTGTATTAACTAAGTTGATAAAACTTCGAAGATGAAGAAATGCTATCAGCTTCCGGATATTTCAGTCGGAAGAAAACTTGCCTTGTAAGCAAGGGATCGCCGGTTCGAGTCCGGTTCTGGTCGCATGGCTTTCAACTTCATTTCTTAAAGATTTATGTATTTGTTCAGCAAGGGTAATTCGGGCAATAAGCAAAATTTTCTTGATAACAACGGGGTGTAACGAATAAGGATCCATTAGAATATGCATGGGTATGTAGGCCATTATAAAAATAATGCTCATAAAAGTGCATGATAGCATTTTTTATTTCTTAGAATAAAAGCGATATTTATTTTGCATTTTAGTCTATGGACTGCCTTGTAAGAATCGCAAAATTTGGATGTTACAGACTTCTATTCACTGACCGTTCCAAGGCGGTTCTTCCGTCGTGGTCTATTTTGTAATGTTTTGTCTTTGAGGTGTGAATCGCTTATATCTTTTTTGTTTTGGATAGGCAATTGGCCATTTTCTGGGAAAGTAACTGTCCTTTTGGCTTTCTGCTACTGATGTTTCCATTCGGGTCTAGTTATTTCATGTTTGTGTTTTTCCCCTTTGTTGTCCCTGATGGGAGGTGTGGGTTAATTGTGTCGATTCCTGATCGTAGCCTTCACTTCTATTTCCTCTTGGTTAAAGGCGGTTCTAACGAGTGCCCACATTCTGTGTTTAGAACAGAAATAAGAAAAATAATGTATACCCCTGTAAACCCCAGTATTTTTAAATATAAAAATGGGTTACTAGTGAATCGGTATCAAAATTGTTCAAATTATAAACTGTGGGTCCCAAATGCTTATGTCCCATCTCCTGAAGCTTTAATATCTTAAAAACATTCAGATCTAAAAAAAACCCTGCCATATAGATTGTTGTTTCTTATTATAAGTAGCATTCAGAGACATGAACAGGAGGTCCTCCAGGGGTATTTCTTGTAAGGCTATCATAAACTACGCAAAGAATTTTTTCGAAATTTCATAGGCGCGATTCCAATTTAATTTCAAAATTCGATGTTGGACTTAAATCTCTTCTGCAACAAGGTCTGTCGGAACCCGAATTTTATGGTGACATAGTATATAAATTCAGTTAAAATATATACCTTCAATGATTTCAGTACCCAATATCGTAAAACCATTTTTTTTCCACTCTTTACACTATAATTCCTCATAATCTTATAAAAGAAAAGCGTAATGATTTAATTGAATGGGCTTTTCAAAGAGAAGATTCTCTCTATCTTGCATGTAATGTCAGAAATGCATTTTTCACTTCTAAAGAGCATAAGAATTATACGCTTTGGTCATGTCAGAAAGTGTGTGATGCCCTCACCTTTCTACTTGACAATATTTATATTAGATTCGGTACTAAGTTATTTAGACAAATTGTGGGTATTCCGATGGGTACGAATTGCGCACCTCTTGTGGCTGATCTGTTCTTGTATTGTTATGAAAGAGACTTCATGTTGTCGCTTTCCATTGATAACCAATCTGAAATTATTGAAGCTTTTAGCTCCACTTCTAGATATTTAGATGATTTATTATATATTGATAATACCTATTTCGATGGTTTGATCAGTCAGATTTACCCCCAGAACTTCAGTTAAATAAAGCAAATTCTTCTGATACCGAGGCCCCGTTTTTGGATTTACATCTATCTATTGTAGATGGATTTGTTTCGTGCAAATTTATGATAAACGCGATGACTTTGATTTTGAGATTGTAAATTTTCCTTTTTCGGATGGTGATGTTTCTCGTGGGCCATCCTATGTCGTTTATATTTCGCAATTAATTCGATTTGCTAGAGTGTGTAGTCATGTAACTGACTTCAACTCTCGTAATAAATTATTAACGGCTTAACTCCTTAATCAGGGTTATCGGTACCATAAACTACGCAAAGCTTTTTCAAAATTTTATAGACGCCATTCTGATTTAATTTCAAAATTCAATATTGGACTTAAATCTCTTCTGCAACATGGTCTATCGGAACCCGAATTTTATGGTGACTTAGTATATAAATTCAGAAAAATATATAACCGCAATGACTTCAGCACCCAATTTCGTAAAATCAGTCTTCGATATAAAAAGATTGGGTACAACATGGATGATATACGACAGACTGCATGCATGGTAGTTAACCCAATCACGGTTGGCAACTATGCTTCCCTCTTTAATTGCACGCCGGTGGGTCAGGCCTCAGATTCTATGACGGCTCCAACGTAAAGGCTTATTGAGAATTAGAGAGATCTAATTCAAGGTAATGTTGGTTGGTGCCTGATGCCCTGTCCCTGGTCGGGCCCATCGGAGTCTAACTGTTGGTTTTCTTTTGCTCCAGCATTTCAGTGGTTTCTTGCTGTCGAGTCCTCACCGTTGTCTCACCTCTGTGGTTCTTTGATTTTTGTGTTCACGGAGATGTTGCACTGATGAGTTAGGAGGCCTTCATGCGGACTGAACAAATTATTTGTCCAAATCGCGGCGGAAGTGATGATGATGATGATTTCGTGTTTAACGACGCGTCAACCCTCTTGGTGGGTCATAAGCGTCAGTCGTTAATGGTTAAACGGCATGAATAATTATGACGATATTAAAAGTAACAAGTCAGAATGATAATGTATAAAAATCTGAAACAGTTAAATCTTATGAAAAAGACCAATTTCTTTTAAGAATAAAATAATGCTATCAACAGGTACATCTCGAAAAAGTTTTTGCAAAGTGTCAGCTTTGAAATATAAAATACGTGAGGGTGAAAAGTCAACACAGTCAACCAAGATATGTTTCACAGTGAATGGCTGATCACAACCTACACAAGAAGGCTGATCATCACCATTAAAAATATAAGAATGAGTAACTCTAGTATGGCCGATGCGCAGTCGTGTTAATACTACGTCCTCTTTTCTGGAAAACTGTGGAGGAGAACATTTTGTACTAACGACAGGTTTAATGGCATGGAGTTTGTTATTTATTGCACGGTC